>CM050517.1:76108041-77528041 GCA_027563665.1 Antrozous pallidus | reverse complement strand
GGATGTATCCAAAGGATTTGGGACTTTAGTCTGGGCATTTCTGAATGTGTGTATGAGGCAATCATAGTGTAATTTTCAGAAGGCTGATTTGAAGGTGGTGGTCAGACTTTTTGTTTTTTATCTCCTAAAAGAATTTGAAAACACAGAGCCCTTCTTGCACATTTAATGTCACATCAGTTTTTTTTAAAGGTTTACATAAATTTAGAGGATATAGCTTCCACTTAATTGTAAACATTTCCATTTAAATGTATTAAAACAAGGTACAAATACATTAACTTGATAATCATTATCAGCTCTTTAAAAATAATACTGAGAAATTTTACATTTTTTTCTTCATTTCTATTCAGTTTTTTCTCTCAGAATTTGATTCTAAAATGGAGTATTGTCCTGCTTGAACGACTTTTATTGATCATCATATCATGTTTTTCTTTTAAAAACGTATATAAACTTAAATTTATATTGAGAAGCACTTCTGGAATGGCAGAATAAGGGCTTCCAGAAGTCTGCTTCTCCATAAAGACAATGAGATCAGTGTTAAAAATGATCAAAATAACTTTTTCAGCAGTCTATAAATTAACCAGTAATCACAGGAATGTTCATTCAAGGGAAATGACTGACTTCTTAAAGAACAGTGAATTTTGTGTATGTTAACTTCCCCCTCCTCCCAGCTTCCAGTAGCTTTGAAACAAACAGTATAGTAGTCCTCTGAGAGGTAAGAATAGGTTAAGAGCTCCCCCAAAGCCCTAGACCTAGAGAACTATCTCTGTTTGACCTACATGGAAGCTCCCAAGCCTCATTCAGAGGCTCTATTTGACCTGACTCAGAAATCACCCAGTAGTAAAAGTCCTATCCTTGGGTATCTGTTGAAAACAATCAGCAGTAATTGTTTAATATGGCAACTGCCTGCAGCACTGATACCAGTGGGGGCAAACAAGAGGTGGGCCATAAACGTAAAGGAGTTATATTGTGAGTGAGAGACCTGTAGGGGCTTTGAAAAGCTCTGATATATTCCTGGTGCTTTGGAAGACGGGTGTGGGTACCCAGGAAAAGACCTGATGAAGTCCTTGTTCTCTCGTCTGGCTGACCTCAAGGCTCTGCAGAAGTAGGAAAGTAATGGTTGAAACAGAGTTGTAAACTGTTGAGACACTGAAGGTGTGCCCCAACACACACACACACACACACACACACACAGGCACACACACACACACACAGCCCCTTGGCGAAGTCAGGGTGGGAGACTTATTGGGGTGGAGGCCTGGATGATAAGAATACTTGATGCACCTAAAAGGCATTTGGATTTACATTTCATGACAAAAAAACATTGTACTGGTTTAGTAAGATACACTGCAGGCCAGACCTCCCCACTGGAATCTGATCTAGAGGAGCGTGTGGACATCATCTATGAAGCCTTTCTTAAAAACTTGTTTGCCTCAGCAGAGCTTTTGAAGGTATTGAACAGCAGTGAATGATGACTTGTATTCTGTGACAGGTACCTGGTCTGCACATGACCCATGTTGCCAGTTAATCAGGTGGCCATATGTTTTACCTGTTGGACAGACTAAGGAGGAGGTTAAGTCATTTGTCTTTTGAGCTGAGGCCATTGGGAATCGGAGTTAGGGGGAGGAGCCCACTCCACCATGGTCTTTGGTCTCCAGGTACCCTTTGGGCCCACCAAGAGAGCGGAATCAGGCCAGTGTTTTGGGGATGTCATGCTATAACTCAGGTGGTAAATAGGGACCACATATAAAAATATGATTTAGGAGTTCTTATTATAGCCAAGGCGAGGACGCTGACAAGGGTAATAAATCAAGTTCTGTCTTTTTTGGAGTCTTTAAAAATGGGAGAGTTTAACAGTGGTCTGGACAGTTTCTCTGGAGTCACATACATGCACACATACCTGCACACATCCATGCACATACACATATATTTAATCTGGAGTTCTTTTTCGCATTTTAAGACTCTGAGTTGGTTCTGAGAACTCTGGGTCCTATCCTTCCTTCAGGGTGAGTGCTGTACAGTCCTCTGTGATCCAGCACTCGCACGAAGCTGACTGAACAGAGACTTCAGTGGTTGCCCATGGCTAAATAATACAGACTTTGCAGTATTAGTGTAGTTCAGTTATATTACCAATGGTATTTCCAGTGAATAGAAGGAACTTATTTCCAGAGGTGCCATCTTATGTTTTGAAAGTGTCTGGTGTTCAACAAAAAGTATAAGATACTCATGGAAATAGGAACATAGTATGACATATGATCTTCGCCACCATTTCCATCCCCGCTAAACTCTGCACAGGGCACATAACAGATGTTCAAAAAGATCATTTGAATCGTCTCACATTGATTGCTGGCTGTAATTGGCTGATTTCCGATTCCATGTGTTTATTTCTTCTGTAGTAAGTGTTGACAAATCCTGTTTATTTTATTTTTTTAAAAATTCTCACCCAAGGACATGTTTTTATTGGTTTGAGAGAGAGAGAGAGAGAGAGAGAGAGAGAGAGAGAGAGAGAAACATTGATTGATTATCTCCTGTATAGGCCCCGACTTGGGATCGAACCCGCAACCTGGGTATGTGTCTTGACCGGATGGGAATCAGGGCGATCTTTCTGTGTACTGGACAATTCTCCAAACAACTGAGACACACTGGCCCTGGGCTAAACCCTGGGGCCCTAATTATGTCTCCTAGAACAGGGTTCTGATTAAATGATAGCTTTTTTAAAGTTATACATTTGTCCAAACAAGTTTATTAGTATCCTGGAAAATTCAAAGCCTTTTTTAAAAGGCAATAATCTATAATAATAGAAGCATAATATGTAAATTAGACCAGACAACCCAATGACCTCCTGGACGAAGTCAGGGCTGCAAGGGCCGAGGGCGGCCACAGGGAGCAGGCCTAAGCCAGCAGTCGGACATCCCTTGAGGCCTCCCAGACTGTGAGAGGGCTCGGGCCTAGCTAAGGGACCCCCCTCTCCCAAGTGCATGAATCTTGTGCACCGAGAAAAACCTGAGAAAACTGACTTGTTCTGAGACTGGGTCACTTTGAAATGTTTCATGGGTGAAGTTTATATTGATAGTTTAAGGTTTTAAAGTATTTTGAGAATATAACTGGTATATTTTTTTGCAGGTGTCTAGATCTCTAGTGACCTGCAGTCAAGTACTTACATTATCCCATATATGCTTTTTTATTGTAACAATTCAGAGGACTTTGGTATCTCAGACCTAGTAAATTGGTGTTAAGTCAGTCAGCACATGCTGCTTAAAAAAATCTGGCTCAACTCCATAATATTTACAGATGACAAACTTTTATTATTTTCATGATCAGTTGTGATGATGGAAGAAATTCAGGTTTCTAAGGTACCATATTGATGTTTCCTGATTCATTCCATGAACAGAAAAGAGGAAATGCTGATGTCATCACATCTATGCATAGAGTATTACCAATATTTTCTGTTTTCAAATACTCATTTGGTATATTCTTTTATATTTTTTGTCATCCTGTTTACTCCAGTGTTTGAAAAAAGATGAAGCAGACCTGCTGGACTGGCAAGCCTCAGAATCCTATCGCTGCCAGGAGAAGATGCCCTGAATTTGCATGGATGCCAAGCAGGGAGGCAAGGGCTGACTTGTGTCTTAGAGAATGTGGCCAGAATTCCAAATAGCACTGAGCTAGTCAACATTCAAAGAGTGACACAAGAAGGGGCAACCCATAAAGTAAACAGTTGTGTACTGGCAATTGTAATCAAGGCAAAAACGACTGGGGTTCACAAGGGATCATGAGATTAAAATTTAACTGTTAACCTGGTTAGTGAAACCGTAACTCAATTTTGAGGACTAGTTTGGGTTTAAAATAAATTCAAGTACTTGTCTTTTCTTTTTGTTTCATAGTTTTCTGTTTGCAAAAAGTGTAAGAAGATAATAAGCAATTTTCCCATGAAAGAGCATTTTGGATTTTCTGTATTAAAGCAAATGAAAGTAAAATGCAAGAGTTTTCTTTGTTCACTGTGGAAATAATATTGCATCTAGAGTAGTGCATAATATGTACATATGCACATGTGTATAAAGTTTCAGGGATAAGGTTATATCTAGTTATTCATAAACAAGCACATTTACATAAATGAATATGTGTGCCTTATTTCAATTGACATCTGTTATAAACTTATTTTTCTTACAGTTCTTATATATGAGTATCTTATATAATACTAGAGGCCTGGTGCACAAAATTCGTGCAGGGGAGGAGGCGGTGTCCCTCAGCCCAGCCTGCACCCTCTCCAATTTGGGACATCCCTCTCACAATCCAGGACTGCTGGCTCCAAACTGCTCACCTACCTGCCTCCCTGATTGCCCCTAACCGCTTCTGCCTGCCAGCCTGATCACCCCCTAACCACTATCCTGCCAGCCTAATTGATGTTTAACTGCTCCCCTGCCAGCCTGATTGCCCCCAACTTCCCTCCTCTGCCAGCCTGGTCACCCCTAACTGCCCTCACCTGCAGGCCTGATTGCCCACAACTGTCCTCGCAGGCCTGGAACCTTCCAATGGCCCTCCCCTGTGGGCCATCTTGTGGTGGCCATCTTGTGTCCATATGGGGGCAGGATCTTTGACCACATGGGGTTAGCCCTCTTGTGTGTTGGAGTGATGGTCAATCTGCAAATTACTCTTTTATTAGATAGGATAGAGGCCTGGTGCATGGATGGGGGCCAGCTGGTTTGCTGTGAAGAGTGTCCCGGATCAGGGTGGGTATTCCTTTGGGGTGTGGAGCGGTCTGGGCAAGGGGCCTGTTGTGGTTTGCTGGCTGGCCATCCCCCGCAGCGATCCAAGTGGAGGCCCTGGGATCTGGGATTAATTTGTGTTCTACAATTGTAACTTTGTAGCCTGGAGCAGAGCCAAGCCTTCTGCTCGTTCCATGGAGACAGCCATTTCTGTTTGAGTTTATTTAAATTCTATAATTGAATTTTGTAGCCTAGAGTGGAGGCCTAGGTGCTAGGGCTGCAGAAGCTTGCCTTCTTCCATTGCCCGGGCAACCCTAGCCTCTGCTCTCTCCAGCTCTGTGGCTGCCGCCATTTCTGTTCTGATATATCTTCTACAATTGAAACTTTGTAGCATTGAGTGGAGGCCTAGGCCAGCAATGGCAGGTGGAAAGCTTGGCTTCCTCCATTGCTGGGGAAACCCAAGACTCCCTCCTGTTCTCAGTGGTGGTAGCCATCTTGGTTGGGGTTTATTTGCATAATCTCCTGATTGGCTGATAGGCGTGGCTTGATTGGAGGTAAGGTCAATTTGCATATTACTCTTTTATTAGATAGGAAAGATGTAACCGACCATGTAATGACCAGATCACAGATAAGCAGAAGGGTGGAGCAGCGAGTTACAGCGGACAGCAGAGAGCTATAGGAAGGGGCACACAGCAAGCTTTAAGGGGAGGGTGGGGGGGATGGAGGGAGCTATAGGAAGGTGGGGCAGTGAACAGAGAGCTACAGGAGGGTGGCAGTGAGCTACTAGCATACAGATTTGTGCACAGGGCTACTAATCCTATCTAACAAAGAGGAAATATGCTAATTGACTACCCTGCCCTCAAAGATGGTGGCACCCACAGACACAAGATAGTGGTGCCCAGTCATCTCAGCCCCACCGGGGCAGCAGGCATGCGGCACGGCTGGGCCCACCAACCAGCCCCCCAGCCATCCAGGGCCGCCCGAGGCTCAGGTAACTAGGGCAGGCTGAGGTTTGTGCTGCCAGCAGTGGCAGCAGCAGAGGTGTGATGGGGCGTCACCTTCCTCTGACCACCGGGATGCCTCCTGCCCAACGACTCCCAGACTGTGAGAGGGGGAAGGCCAGGCTGAGAGACACATCCCCCAATCCAGTGCATGAATTTTCATGCATCTGGCCTCTAGTACATATGTAATTTTCCTAACTCTTATTTGTAAGAATTATATTATTTTTGTATAATTCTTATATATGATGACATTATAGGATTAATTTACCAATGAATATTGCTTTTTAAAATTAACCATTTATATGCTATAAATGTCTATAGACGCAAGTGGACAGACCTTTTTAAATTAAATTCAAAATATTGTGGCAGTTAACTGGTTAAAACAAGTTACTATTATTATTACCAATGCCATTAATAAAGCCCAGGTAAGAACAATAGTTTGTTATTGTCACTATTAAATTGTTACATTGACATTTCTTTTCAAAGAATTAAAAAAAAACTTTACTTTTCAACTGTAATTTACATAGAATATTATTTTGCATTAGTTTCAGGTGTACGGCATAGCGGTTAGAGAATAACATAGTTTATAAATGTTCTCGGTATTTCCAATGTCCATCTGACACCATACGTAGTTATTACAATATTATCAGCTATGTTCTCTGTACTGTACTTTACATCCTTGTGCCTATTTTGTAGCTACAAATTTGTGCTTAATCCCTTTACCTTTTTCACCCAGTCCCCCAGACTCCGTCTTCTCTGATACCCATCAGTCTGCTCTCTGTATCTATGAGTCTGTTTCTTTGTTCATTTATTTTGCTTTTTAGATTCCACATATAAGTGAAATCATATGGCATTTATCTTTCTCTGACTTATTTCACTTAGCATAATACTCTCTAGGTCCATTCATGCTGATGCAAATGGTAAGATTTCATCTTCTTTTTATGACTGAGTTAACATTCCATTATCTGTATGTTCCACAGCTTTTCACACCACCTAGGTTGCTTGTATATCTTGGCTATTATAAATCACACTGCAGTGAACATGGGAGTGCATATATTCTTTTGAATTACTGTTTTGGGTTTCTTGAGATATATATTCAGAAGTGGAATTGCTAGGCCTTAAGGCAGTTCCATTTTTAATTTTTTTGAGGATCCTCCATACTGTTTTCCACAGTGGTTACATCACTCTGCATTCCCTCCAACAGAGCATGAGGCCTCCCTTTTCTCCACATCCTCTCCAGCATTTGTTTGTTGACTTATTGATGACAGCCATTCTGACAGGTGGGAGGTGATATCTCATTGTAGTTTTCATTTATATTTCTAAGTTGTTACGTTGACATTTCCTAAGTAGCAATACTAAGAAGACAGGATCCATTAGACTCCGCAGTTATCAATAGTGGTATGATCCAGCAGCAGGTTCCGATTATGTGGTCACATCTTCATCATTTCTCCATTCATTGCTTTTTCCTCTGCTTCTCCCCATAGATCTAGTCTCACAGGTTAATATGGGACGCTCCTTTTCATATTTGTTGGAAATGAACTCCTGGATTTAAGAGGTGAGAGAGGAGGATAACTTAGAGCCAAGGAGAGGGGACCCCTTGGAAGAAGACAAAGTGGAGTAGCTTTGGGAAGAATCCACACCTACTTCACTATGTCTTAGTATCATCAGTGAGGCTGGGAGCAGGTGGGGGTTGGGAGGACCTATATGGACCAAGTAGTGCAAGAAGTACTGGAGTGGGGGGATCAGTTGGCTGGCAGAGCACTGAGTGACAGGAGTGAGACTAAGATGTGTCTGAGAGAAGAGCTGAGAGAGAAAGCAGGTGAGATGGAAATAGGTGGAGGCACAGGAAGGAAGGGCAGAGTGAAGCAGAGGGACCTGAGCCAAGGGGAGATGGTGAGAGGTGTGGGATGGGTGAGGTGAGTGCCTTCAGGAGCAGGTGCCGTACACCTCTTATGTGCTCTGTTTGTGCCACAGGTGCTTCTCTGAGGAGCCAGCACGGGGTGTGGCAGGGAAGGTAGCTGTTCAGGAACGATGCTGTGTTTGTGGGGCCCCTGGCACCCGTGGGTCAGCATTGGCCTCCCCTTTCACTTCTCTCACCCTTCTCTACAGACTTTGGAAAGTCAAGAGGGAGAGGAGAATCTTGGTACATGTTAAGTACAGGTTAATACATATCGAAAGTTATGGGAAGAGGTGGCAAATGGATTTTTGTTTTGATCCTTTGTACCTTCCTTCTTCCAAAAATAAAGTGGCTTTCAAAAATACATGTAATGCTGTAAGATAAATAATAAATGTGAGAATATTAGTAATAGGGGCAATATTAGGAAAACAAGTGGATGTCCTGAGTCAATCCAAGAGGTAGGCCACAAATGTGGCTTTCAGGTTTCTAGCACACAGAGGGACGAGGCAAACAGAAGCAGTGGTATGTTCTGCAGTGTCCATCGGATTGAAAAAGCAACACCCATCACTTAGCCATTTCTAAGACATTGTAAAATACTGAGCGATGTCCCTTTTATAAATAAAACAAATTTATTGGGTTTGCTCACATCATGAAAAGCAGTCTGTCCAGGGAATGGAACATTGTGGACCTAGTAACCAGCACTGTGGCACCTGGCTTCACTGAGGGACAGTTTTCCTAGCATAGGAGTCACATACCCAAGTACCTCTATGGTCCTGGCACATAAATAAATACATGAGTGGGGCTCGGGGGCGGGGGGAGGCCCGGATGATCAGAGAGTACTTGATGCACCTAAAAGGCATTTGGATTTACATTTCAAAAAACCTTGTACTGGTTTAGTAAGACACACTGCAGGCCAGACCTCCCCACTGGAATCTGATCTAGAGGAGCGTGTGGACATCATCTATGAGATCTTTAAAACTTGTTCCCCTCATTAGAGCTTATGAAAGGTATTGAACAGCAGTGAATTATGGCTTGCATTCTGTGACCTGGTCTGCACATGACCCATGTTGCCAGCTAATCATGTGGCCATATGTTTTACCTGTTGGACAGACTAAGGAGGAGGCAAAGTCATTTGTCTTTTGAGCTGAGGCCATTGGGAATCGGAGTTAGGGGGAGGGGCCCACTCCACCATGGCCTTTGGTCTCCAGGTACCATTTGGGCCCACCAAGAGAGCAGAATCAGGCTGACATTTCAGGAATGCTGTGTTGTAACTCAGGTGGTAAATAGGGACCACATATAAAAATATGATTTAGAAGTTTTTATGATGGCCGCATTTTGAATATTTTTGCTGGCAGAGGGGAGGACGTTGACTAGGGTAACAAATCAAGTTCTGTAGTGTTTCAGAGGAAGCAAAAAACATCTTTTAAAATTAGAAAACAGTACAGACTGATGACATGAGTTGTTTTTGGAGACTTTGGAAATAGGATGTATCTGAAGTTTTGTCCCCATGTTAGGAGATTGTGATTTGGTTCTGAGAGCCTCTGCACCTACCGTTCCTCCAGGGTGAGTGCATGCAGCACATGGAATGCTTTGTGCGGTGAGTTCTCCCTGATCACGCACCCTCAAGATCAGGCTTCGACAAGAGAAAATGCAGCCTGCTAATTTATTTCCTAGTACAGTGTGAACCCATTTTTTTTTGGCAAATTGAATTATGCAAATTTTAACTAATGACATAAATAATATTAATAGAAGCTTCAAATTGTGTGCATAATTTCAACAGACACATTTCCCCAAATTATGCATTAAACCATCTCATATTTTCAAAGCCAGCAGGTTGATTGAATTATAAAATTGCTCCGTTACCCAGTGACATCACCTTTTCTGAAGAAAAACACCTACTAATCCTTGGCAGTATGTGAACACTTGTTTTTGTTGTTCTTTATTTTAGAACTTCAAGGATTTTGGTGACATTTGTGTTATTTTCAAATGAACTGTTATAATTTAGATCATTTTAGATTATAACTTTCAAAATATCCAAATGTACTGATACTGGTGCTGAAAATCAGTATGATATGCCATGCAAGTTTATGAGATGCAACTAAGAACTGTTAGAACTAATGCTGCTAATACAGGCATCAGTAAAGCACCAGACAGCATGGAGACTGCAGATTTATGTGTTCTGAGGATGCCTTCCCCACACTTTGGGATAACGTCTTGAATTATGTTAAGTTTTTCAGGAGCATGTCCCACGAATCAAATGCAACCATGCTTTATGAATTCCTGTTACCTAGGCTTGGAAAAGATCACATAGGTTGAAAAATACATATAATAACGTATTTATCTGTCTGACATTGAAGAGAACATCTTTCAGGAGTTAGAAGAAGAGAATTCTGCTGTTTCTTTAAAACGTATAAGTGAATATTTATTGAATTGTTTTGTGCATGCTTGTTGTGGGGAAGAAATGTATTTCTTGCACCTATTTGTGTGTGGGGATAGGATGGTCACTTCCTGGTTGTAGCTTTACTCTGAATGCATTCAACGTCACTTGGTTTTCACATCAGGGGATAGGGCTTTTAATAATTGGTTATTATATGCCAGGCACTATTCAAATGGCCGTAACTCCTTTAATCCTCACGGGGACCTTTTGAGGTAGTTACTGTTCTTCCTGCCTTTTACACATTAGACAACAGAAGCACAGGGAGGTTGACTTGCCAAAATCTGGGAACGAGTAAGTTGCAGAGCTGAGTCAGATCCAGGTTGGCTGCTCTAGAGTCTGTGTCCTCAGTGCCCAAGCTTTGTGGCCTCTCTGAAAGCTGGAGGCGAAGTTCCTCTTGTCGAACTTCATACCCTGAGCAGACCTTGTTCAGCAAGCAAGGGTATGTGTACCTTAATACCTTAATAGGAATTAAGGTATGGAAAAGATGCGTGTAATGAAATAGGTGTTCAGAAGCCTTAATATTTGCATTTGGTAATTGGCTACCAAAGGAGGATGGAATAGATTAGGTTAAGTTTGAGGAAGTGAGGATGAGGGCCAGGCTCTGCCCCCAAAATAATTTCAGGGTTGAGGGCAGATCTGTTGAGAGCTCATCTTGGCCTAGTCAGGCTGTGCTCTCCAGCGTGTGGTCCCCTGGAGTACTGAATCTGATTGGGCCATACTTTTCTCCCACAAGATATTTCTGAAACACTAATATGATATTCACAGTAGTGGGTTTACAAGGATGAATAGGACCAAGTCCCTACCTCACCCCTCTTCCCCATTAAACTCCCTACCTGATGCTTGCAACTACTTTAAGAGGGGTAAAACATTTAATTTCATGGGTAAAAAGCTGAAGGTAGCCACGCCTGGTTTACAGGGAGCCTGTTAGTGTGAAAACAGGCTCCCTGTAAAGGGGATTGTGTTTGTTGGGCAGTCAGTGTAAATGATTACTCTCAGACATTCCCCTTTTAATAGGTGGGGGCAGAGGTAGAGGATGTGAAGGAGAGGGGGAGTGAGGAGAGTGACAGACTTTACCCTCCTGACCTCAGCCTAGTCATTCTGTTGTCTAGACTTTAAACTGTTTGAGATTGTTGCCAAGGATGAAGTGAACCCTGATTATTTTTACTTGGGCGGAGACAAATAGATGCTGAATAATGAATATTTGGTGATGAGGCTATAAAAACTGGCACTGAGAGCTTATATACGTTTTAAAAAACTGCTGACACTGCGTACAGGAACATTTCCCCATATTACTTGTTATTCAAGCTATAATGACTTAGACTAATGTCCCAAGGGACCTATGTGGCACAAGCCCTGACCAACATGGGATTCCCTTCTCCCCATTCCCCCATTAAAGCTTTAGTTGTATCATATCAACCTGTATTCCATTTATGGGAAAGCTATTCTTAAGAGCTGGGGATTTTGTAAAGTTATAGACAGCTTTCAGGAAGCAATCCAATGCTTTGGTAATACTGCTAACATCTCATGTGTCATTTTGAATGCCACCACTGCTATTTCTTACAGTTCCAAAGTCTTTTCCTGTATGTTTTGGTTATTTAGGAAATGTGAAAAACAGACTTTGCATTAATCATTTATTTATTGACTTTTTAAACACCTGTTGTGTATCTAAAACATTAGATAGAAAAAGTAGAAATATGTTAGAGCAATTTGCATTTAGTTGGGGAGCCAGGTACACAGGCATAAAGTTATGCTGGAGATAGCGTAGAAAGGTTTTTATGCAACTTTACAGTTTACATTGTGTTTCCACATAAACAGGAGTAGGCAGAAGTAGGTTTCCAGTTGTGAGTACACAAAACAGTTTAACCTGGTATTATTATTTGTCACTTACTGCATTATTTGTATCACAACTAGGCACCTTCTAGGTGCCTCTGCAGTGTAGACAGGGGGAGGGAGAGGGGAACCCGGTAGGAAGTTAAGAACTAAACCTTAAAGGAAACCGTGTCTTTGAGGGTAGAGGCCAGCCTACCCCTTGGGAGACTGTGTGAGATGTAGAAGCCTTGTCAGGAGTTCTCTGCTGTTCCCAAGGCCCACCTTGTGACTCACCTAATCCCAGGAGCCTTGCCCTTAGCCTGGAGGTGTGAAACAGGAGGAGGTGTCTGTTGCACGTAATGTTTGGTATTAAACAAGCCCTTGGCTTTGTCTTTGTTTTTGAGGTCTAGCCACAAGGCCACATCAAAGTGCCTGAGCTGTAAACAAGCAGGGCTGGCAGGTTGGGGTGGGGACTCTTCGCTGTGAGTCTGGCAGGGTAGAAAGTGGGCAAGGATGGCTGTGGTGATACAGACCAGGCTACAGGGACAGGGACTTGGAGCTCTACCTCCTCTGCTCCAGGCATGTACTTCTGTTAGAGTTCTCAGCAGCATTTGCCATCTTTCCTGCTTCTAAGACCTGGTACGCAGGAAGTGCTCCGTATTGGTTTAGTGATACATTTGCAGCTTTTGGGAAAGATATAAATAGGGTTTCCCCCCTTATTAACTTTTTTTTTAAATGTGAAAATACCTTTTAAAGAAATATCAAGTCAATCTCAACATTTAAATTCTTAAATTTTGGATATTATGAATGCAAAGTATAGTTAGGGCCTTTTAAAATTTGATTTCATTAGTCTTGGGTTAATATCACTGATTACTGCCATTCTGTTTCAGAGACATCTCTTCAAGCTTCTTCCTCTGAAGGACTGAAGATATAAGCAACTGAACTTTGTTTAATTGACTCATTAACATTTTAAATGACACTGAAGGTCATAGACCTGGAGACTAGTTAATTTACTCAGTTTGCAAACCACTCTCCTACTTTTCTGTGCATTCAGGTCTTTTCTCTATGGATTGCAGATCTCTCTTCCTGTGCTTTGCTTGTCACATAGGTTTTCATGTGCCAGTGTCATTTTAATGCAACTGTATTTGGCACCGGATGTGTGTATGGCCTGGCCAGTGGTACCAGGCACACAAAGGCGAATCAGAGATGTCCTCTCCTGAGTCATCACCTGGTGGAGACCAGAATGGGGACTCAAGTAAGGTTCAGACCAGACTGTGCTGGTCAGGATGTAGGAAAAGAGGGGAGTCCTGGTGACACTGGTGTCTAGAGGTGGACCTTGAAGGTTGGAAAGCAGGGGATGAGGTTTCTTTGTGCCAGGCCCTGCTCTAAGCACCACCTGTGGATGGGTATATTTCATCTTTATGACCACCATGTAAGGTACATGCATTTTTACACAGAAAACTGACAAAGAAAAGTTAAGTAACTTTTCCGAGAGCTCACAGCTCATCAGTGGTGCCGGTGGGATTCCAGCTCAGACAGTCTGGTTGCAGAGCCCATTCTGTGAATTGCTACACTAGGGGAGTGAGCTTTGGACGAATGAAGATTAAGGATTGTAGATTTCCAGATGGGGAGGCCATGGTGGTCACAGGCATGGACAGAAACAAGTTGGTTAGGGCCGTTCTGTTGAGATTGTAGACACCTGCACTGAAGGGGATGATTGGTGGGATAAATAGTGTTTGTAATTCAATGAACAGTGGTGAGGTTGGGAGGTTATTGAGTAGCTTACCCCCTCGCCTGCATCTTCAAGCTGCCCTGAGTTTTTGGCATTCATTGCCCCAGTTGAGGAACGTGCTTATGCCTCAGCTTTTGTGTGCCCTGCCATTCTTTCCTTCCTTCTAAGTTATACTTGTGGTTAAGGCCTTTCTGGAGGGTCATCTGTTCTGCTGCTGCTTTTTTACCGCACCTGTCCCCCATCATCCCATCAGAACGGTCCTTTCTAAAGTGTCAGTGACTGGCTCACTGCTCATCCCAGGGAGGACCTCTCCATCTTTGCCTTACCCAGCAGTTCCCATCTGGGGGTGATTTTTAAAAAATATATATTTTATTGATTTTTTACAGAGAGGAAGGGATAGGGATAGTTAGAAACATCAATGAGAGAGAAACATTGATCAGCTGCCTCCTGCACACCCCCTGCTGGGGATGTTCCCACAGCCAAGGTACATGCCCTTGACCCGAATTGAACCTGGGACCCTTCAGTCCCTTCAGTCCGCAGGCTGACCCTCTATCCACTGAGCCAAACCGGTTAGGGCATCCGGGGGTAATTTAGCTCCCAGTGGATATCTGACAATGACTGGAGACCTTTTGGGGTGTCACAGTTGAGGGGGTGGTGTGACTAGCATCTAGTAGTGCACAGGACACTCCCACAACAAAGAATTGTCCAGCCCCAAATGTCCAGAGTAGTGCAGAGTGAGCAACACTGATCTTACCTGGCACCCTGAGACAGTCCCTGCCCCCTGTTCTTACACCTTTTCCGACTGCCTTAGATGGAATTTTCTCCTGACTTGTCTAGTGAATTCTCAGTTCATTCCTTACCAGTCTCTGAGGAGAACTATTCTCTAGCCTTTTAATGTCACTTTTCAGGATTCTTTCCCACTCTTCACATTCCAGGGATTACACCTCCCTGGCTGGTTGTGTGTCTCCACATCTGTATCCACAGCTCCAGCTCTCTTGAGCTCCACTCACATTTTTTCTCCACCTTGGTGGTGCACAGGCACTTCCAATTCAGCAGGCCCAGACCAGGCCAGCCTCAAGCCTTCTTCCAAACCTGTCCCTCGCCGTCTATCAGCACTGAGAGTCATCTGCTGCTGTCTAGCCCAGACCCCTGTCATTTCTCATGTGGGTTACTTAAGCACACCCTGCCCCCTTCCTCTGGCCTCCCTGCTTCCAGCCTCATGTCCCACTCTGCCACCAGGGCGAGATTTCTAAAACAACTCCACCTGAGGGACTCTATGGCTCACAGTCCTCATTTAGCTTCTCAGCTACCACAGATAACTCTTACCCAAGCATGGCATGTGGAACCTTTGTGACCAAGCTCAGTGGTTCCCAACTGGGAGCCTGTTGAAAACATCACAGATGTTGAAATAGCAGGAACCCAGTGGAACACCAATCTCCATAAATCCTGGTGGAAATCTGACACCAGAAAAACTGTACCTTTGGCATGAATGGGCTACTGCGGGATTTGATCTCTGACCTGGAGTCAGCTGGGAACCCCTCGTCCTGTGGGCTGAACATCTCTCCTTTTGTGTTTCTCCCCAGAAGCCCCTTGTGCCACGCCCCTGATCTGCAGCTTCGGGAGGCCGGTGGACCTGGATAAGGACGACTACCAGAAGGTGGTGTGCAACAACGAGCACTGCCCCCACAGCAGCTGGATGCACCTGCAGTGCTTCTACGAGTGGGAGAGCAGCATCCTGGTCCAGTTCAACTGCATTGGCCGGGCCCGCAGCTGGAACGAGAAGCAGTGCCGCCAGAACATGTGGACCAAGAAGGGCTACGACCTGGCCTTCCGCTTCTGCTCCTGCCGCTGTGGACAGGGCCACTTAAAGAAGGACACGGACTGGTACCAGGTGAAGCGGATGCAGGACGAGAAGAAGAAGAAGTCAGGGTCGGAGAGGAACATAGGGAGGCCTCCCGGCGAGGTGGTGGAGGAGGCTAAAAAGTGCAGGCCCCCGAACAAGCCCCAGAAAGGCCTAAACCATGACCTCCCCCGCCGGCATTCCATGGACCGGCAGAACTCCCAAGAAAAGGCTGGGGCCTATGGGGGCCGTTCCCCCTGTGGGTCCCCCGGCCAGTCCCCGCCCACCGGCTACTCCATCCTCTCCCCTGCCCACTTCAGCGGCCCCCGCTCCTCCAGATACCTTGGGGAATTCTTAAAGAACGCCATCCATCTGGAGCCTCACAAGAAGGCCATGGCGGGGGCCCACGTGTTCCGAAACGCCCACTTCGATTATAGTCCGGCCGGGTTATCAGCTCACAGGGGCGGCCACTTTGATACTCCCGTGCAGTTCCTGAGGCGGCTGGACCTCTCCGAGCTCCTCACCCACATCCCCAGGCATAAGTTGAACACTTTCCACGTGCGGATGGAAGACGATGCCCAAATGGGCCAGGGCGAGGATCTGCGCAAGTTCATTCTTGCGGCCCTCAGTGCCAGCCACAGAAACATTGTGAACTGCGCCCTGTGCCACCGGGCGCTCCCGGTGTTCGAACAGTTCCCACTGGTGGACGGGACTCTGTTCCTAAGCCCCTCGAGACACGATGAGATCGAGTACGATGTTCCTTGTCACCTTCAAGGTACAGGTGTTCATTCACCTTGCCTGCTTTCTGTTTGTGGAGAGCTGGAAAGCAAACGAGTTGGGCCGCCTCTGTTCTGGCTCAGTGGTGGCGGATGGTGCTTTCCTGTTCTAGTCGGGGGCTAGGTCACATGTGCATATTTCCGCTCTGCCAGGGAGGTGGTGGAGGTGGTGGAGGTCTGCTTACTCCAATGTCACTGCGCCCCTAGCACAGTTTTCCTGGTGGGCAGTTTCATGTGTTTGTTCTATTGCAGTTTGAAGAGAGGATTCCTGGTGTGAAGTTTTTCATAATTGGGAGGAAACCTAAGAGAAGAAATTGCATAAAAAATGTCACTCACTGTAAAATAGTTGCCTTTGAAACCTGTGTTAATGGGCCCAGCAAGCTATGTATTCTCTTTGATCCTTGTAAGCATTTGAAAGTAGGAGTTGGAGCGGGTCAGGGTGTTTTTAGATTATTTGAATTAATCTTGACATTTATGAAAAATGAGAATTTCTTGATAGCAACAAAAGGAATGTGGAGGATTATTGGAGACTCAGATATTACCTTGGTGGTGAAGGGTGGGAGCTTATTAATGCTGTGGATGACATAAAAAGACTTAGTGACATTTCAACTGTATGTTGAATGGCAGAGGTGAGCAGTTGGCAAATGAATGTAACACTATTGAATTTATGTAAAGATGGGATGCATGTCACATATTTTTGTAACTTTAAAAGTGTGTAAAAAGACCGGTAGTGAAAATGACATCCCCACCTGTCTTCTTCCTACCAAGCCCTGCTATCTGAGTTCCCAGAGAATGTGATTCTTCATGTTTTTGCCATCATATTTTAAAACTGTTATCTTCATTCTCTCAATTTTAGATACTACCTAAGGTGGATGACTATGCTTTCATGATCTTCCCCTTTCTCTCAGGATAATATATCACAACTAGAGGCCTGGTGCACAAAATTTGTACACTCGGGAAGGTCCTTCCACCTGGCCCGCATCCTCTTGCAGTCCAGGAGCCCTCGGGGGGATGTCCGACTGATGGCTTAATCTGGTAGTCAGATGTCCTTTGCACTGCCCTGGAGGCGGGAGAGGCTCCTGCCACTGCCACTGCCGCTGCGCTCACAAGCTGTGAGCCTGGCTTCTGGCAGAGTGGTGCTCCCCCTGTGGGAGCACACTGACCACCAGGGGGCAGCTCCTGCGTTGAGCATCTGCCCCCTGATGGTTAGTGTGCATCATAGTGATCGGTCGTTCCACCGTTAGGTCGATTTGCATATTAGGGTTTTATTATATAGGATTCTTGGATAATCCTTAATGTTTTTTTTAAACCATTAGTATGGAATTATTTAGTATTGAGCCAAGAAGTATAGGTACTTATATTTCCTATTCAAAAGTACCTCTTGTTTTTGTTGAAGTTAATAATTACTTGACGTTCCATTTGCTTAGCCTTTTTTGAATCTTTGGCTGGTTGTTCTCCTTCTCCAGCAGCAATGCAAACTGCCTTTCAAAAACATTTTCAGATACCTCTGACATTTTATGGATTTTTTTTCTAAAAATTTTCCTCGTGGAACATTTTATCTTCTTGCTCCTGTCTGTCCTTATGCACTCAATACCTGTTATACTACATAGTTGCCCTCCTAGGAATTTCTTTAATTTCTCATTTTTTATCTTCTGTTTCCTGGACTCTACATTTTCTTTTTCCTTGGTTTATTCCCTCAACTTGCTAAACATACCCTGTGATCTTTCTGAGAAAGGGAGCATGTAAATAGATGTTTTAAGACTTTGAAAGTCTAATAATATCTTGAGTCTATCTTCACAATTGCTGTTTGGCTGGTTACAATTTTCCAAGTTACAATTATTTTTCCCTTAGATTTTCTAAGGCATTTTTACACTGTCTCCTGTCTTCTAGTGTTGCTATTGAAAAGTCTAATATTATTTAATATTACTCTTTTTTCTTTATTCCCTGAGGGTTTTAAGATTTTCTCTTTCTCCCTAACATTCTGCAGTTTCACCATGGTATGCACTATTTTTCATTCATTGGATAGGGTGCTTTCTTGATTTTGTAAACTTATGTTCTTAAGTATGGGGAAATTACTTTTGATTTATCTTTATTATATATATTTTGGCCCTATTGCTCATCTCTTTATTTTAAGTCTGCTTTCTGGAAGATTCCCTTGACTTTATATTCCAGTATTTTTTTCCGAGTTTAAAGATTTTGTTCTCATATTTATAATTTCTAAGAGCTCTTTTTAATAGTATTCTGTTCTTGTTTCATGGATGCAATTTCTTTTCTGTCCCAGTGGGTTAGGGAGCTGAAGTTGCAGGGATTGTTCTCACGCATTTTTTATTTTTATTTTTTAATTAAAAAATTTTTTTTAATCTTTATTGTTCAGTTTATTAATTACATTGTTCCCTTTTTTCCCCCTATAGCTTCCCTCCACCCAGTACCCATCCCACCCTCTGCCCTCACCCCCCCACTGTCCTCTCCCATAGTTGCATGATTTTTGTCCAGTCTCTTGCTGCACTTCCCACAGTCCTTTGCTCCCCAAGAATTGTCAGTCCATTCCCTCTCTATGTCCATGATTCTGTTACATTCACCAGTTTATCCTGTTCATAAGATTATTAATTCACTTGATTTTTAGATTCATTTGTTGGTAGATGTGTATTTGTTCTTCCTAATTTACACTTTTATCTTTTTCTTCTTCCTCTTAAAGAATATCTTTCAGCATTTCATATAATATTGGTTTGGTGATGATGAACTCATTTAGCTTTTTCTTATCTGTGAAACACTTTATCTGACCTTCAATTCTGAATGATAGCTTTGCTGGATAGAGTAATCTTGGTTGTAGATTCTTGCTATTCATCACTTTGAATATTTCTTGCCACTCCCGTCTGGCCTGCATCGTTTCTGTTGAGAAATTTGCTGACAATCGTATGGGTGCTCCCTTATAGGTAACTATCTGTTCTTCTCTTGCTGCTTTTAATATTCTCTCTTTGTCTTTTGCTCTTGGCATTTTAATTATGATGTGTCTTGGTGTGGTCATCTTAGGGTTCCTATATATTGGGGTTCGGTGCGCTTCTTGGACTCCTAAGTCAATTTCTTTCACCAGGTGCGGGAAGTTTTTGGTCACTATTTCTTCAAATAGGTTTTCATTGTCTTGCTCTCTCTCTTTTTCTGGCACTCCTATAATTCGGATGTTGGTATGCTTGATTGAGGTTGTCCCAAAGGCCCCTTAAACTATCTTCAATTTTTTTGGATTCTTTTGGTTTCTTGCTTTTTCAGCTGAGTGGATTTTCCCTCTTTGTATTTCAAATCTTGAACTTGGTTCTTGGGGTGCTCTAGAGTACTTTTAGGTCTTTGTATAATATTTTTTATTTCAGTCAGTGTATGCTTAATTTCTGGTTGGTTCTTTTTCATATCCTTGAGGGTCTCCTTCATATCCTTGTAGGTCTCGTTCATTTCCTTGTAGGTCTCATTCATTTCTACGTTGGTCTTGTTCATTTCCTCGCAGGTCTTGTTCAATTCCTGGTAGGTCTTGTTCATTTTTCATAGGTCTTATTTCCTTATAGGTCTCAACCTTTTCTAGGAGACTCTTGAAAAGCCCTATAACCGTGGTTTTGAATTCCATGTCCAGTCGCTTTTTCCCCTCCATTTCTTTCACATCTGATTTCTTTCCATGTCTCTGCATGGTGACTGCTTCCCTGAGTTGGTCAATTAGCTTTGTGTGGTAGATGTCCTACAAGGAACAGTGGCTCAGCCTCCCCAGTTACATGAGGTGGATATGGGTTGCACAGTCTTGCTGAAGTTAAGCTCAGGTTAATCGTTGTTAGCACTTGGAGGGGTTGACCTCCAGGCCAATTGTCTGTGAAGCTCAGCTGAGCTTGGGTTGGATGGACAGAGTCTCTGGGCCAAGCCCCAGGGTCTCTGAGAGAGACCTGCTGCTGAGCTCCACCGGCTGCTGGAGAATTCAGACTCTCCCCAAATGAGTCTGCACACCCACCGTCTCATCCGGGTTCGCAAAACAATACAGTCTGACAGTTTCCCGAATGAAAGAGCAAGTCACAAGCGCTCTCTGTGCGGTCACGCAGCTGCGCTGTTCCCAAGCTCATACGCACTCCATACAAGCTTGCCTTCTCCACAAGCCCACTGATCCCTGCAGCACCCGAGCTTTGGCGTGCCCTCCCACTGTCCAGTTTTTACCCTATATGATTGTGGGTTCCCTGGACTTCGCCCAGAGAATCAGTCCAGTGGGATGTCTTTGTCTCCCCCATTCAAGAAAACTGGCCAGTTTTCAGCCGCCTGCCCTATCCACTGGCACACACACTCCTCCAAACCTCTGACTCTGTATGTATCTTCCACGCTGTCCGCTGCAGCTCCTCTGAGTCACAGTGTCTTATTTCACTTTTATTTGTGGAATTTTCACTCAGCCATCTTTCCGGTGATTCTGGATGGTGTTTGTTCTTTCGTTAAGTTGTAGTTTTTAAATTGCTGTGTATGGCAGCAAGATAGGTATTTACCTATGCCACCATCTTGGTTCCAGCTGTCCTCACGCATTTTTTAGAGTTTCACCTAATCCAGTGTGTCATTTGGCCTTTGTTATAAGGCAAACCACTCCAAACTTAGTGGTTTAAAACAGTGGTGATTTATAATTTCTCACAGTTCTATGGATTGTTTGGTTAGGATGGCTTCTCCCACACTCTATAACAGTTGGCAGGCGAGTTGGCCTCGGGAGCCTCAGCTGGAATTGCTCATCTCTGTTCGGTAATGCCTTTCACCTCCCAGTGGGCTTGCCTGGGTTTTGCACGTGGCATTCCCAGGAGGGCGAAAGTTAAGTGTGGATCTGAGTAACATTACATTTTGTTCATCAAAACAACTTGTAAGATTAGCCCAGGTTCAGGGGATGATGAAATAGACTCTGCTTCTTGATGGAAAAAGCTGTATAGACGATTGATTCCTTGTATACCCGACTCATTCCCTTTCAGCACTTCTTCCCACTCTCCCGGTGCTCGCTGTCCAGTTTGGAGGTAAACTATGTACATTCCCTCCAGCTTCAGGCCTCATAGTCTGGTTTAGGTTTGAGATACCTCTTAGTTTCACAGAAGATGGGGTTTTTGTGTTTTCTTGTTCTTCATGCTGTTTGGGTAATTTTAGAGGGTAGTAAGTTGAAACACCTTTAGTCTCCATTTTTAGGGTGGAAATTTTCTTTGTGAAGATGAATGAGGGTACAAGGATGGAGTGTACATGAGAGTAGTAGTGTTCTTTTTCCATTCATGATGGGCAAATTCTTTTCATTTAATTCATTCATCAGCCAATCAACAAATTTCGTGAGCTGAGTACTCTTGATCCTTACCTTTTATTGGTTTATAACCTTAGGATGTATGATGCTTTTATAAAAATATAACTAATTCTAGACCTATGGCTCTAGTGCTACAAGGGGACCTAGTAACATCTGGATATTATGTACATCAGGGGTCCTGTAATTTCCAAGGAACAAGGGGCCCCTTTGGTCTGCGTAGTGAGAGGCAATGTGAAGGCATATATCAAAAGGTAGACTGATTTGAAGTAGAGGTTCTAGCCACACCAGGTGTTTGTTGCTAAGGAGAGGAAGCAATATGCAAAGGAATTTTTTTTTTAAATTAGGAGGCAGTGAGAAAGCTGGAGAGAACCATTTGGTTGAGCAGAGGTTCTAAAGTGGAGAATGAGTAGCATACATGGAGAACAGGTTGTAGATGCACTTTCAAGCTATAATGAGCTCTGTCATGTCTGCCGTGTTCTTTGTGGGGCCTTGACATGTGCCAGTGTTGTTATTGTCACATCTCGGAGAAGTCCATGCAGTCCTTTCTATAGAAAACTAGAGTAAATCATTTCTGCCATCAGAGTCCCAGCCATGTATTCCTCAAGCATTTTCCACTCCAATAGGAAGGGCACATTCCAGGTCACCAATTCCCGGCTGCAGCTCATTATATGTTGCTGAAATAACTTATTTTCAGTGTTAGCTGTATGGATGGTCACCCCCTCTCCAGGTCCTCTACCCCTCACTGCCCTCCCCAGCCTCTGGCTCCAGCCTCCGTTCACTGACTCGCCCTCTGATTAGGTATTTTTGTTTGACTTGAATATTTATTAATATTGATCTAATGAAGTTTTTATCGTACTTCTTTTCCACTTAGAACCACAGGTGACTGACTGGTCTCTCAGGAATCTCCACTTTCTGCTTGATCTCGCAACCCTAGAGTTCAGAAATGTAAACTTCTCTGTATCTAGGACATTGTCTAAAGTAACTGAAACAAATCCAGAGGCTCAGTCCGCACCCGGAGTTCGTCTAGAGACTAGAGTCAGGCAGATATGAATTGAAGTCTGGACTTTGCTGCTCGTTATCTTTATGAATGTGGGCAAGCTGCTCAAACTCTCTCAATTTCATTTCCTCCTCTCTGAATGAGAATAACAATAATAGCTTCTTTTAAAAAAATATATATATTTTATTGATTTTTTACAGAGCGGAAGGGAGAGGGATAGAAAGTCAGAAACATCGATGAGAGAGAAACATTGACCAGCTGCCTCCTGCATGCTCCCCACCGGGGATGTGCCCACAGCCAAGGTACATGCCCTTGACCAGAATCGAACCCGGGACTCTTCAGTCCGCAGTCCGACGCTCTATCCACTGAGCCAAACTGGTCTCGGCAATAATAGCTTCTTTATAGTGCTGCTGTGAGGGTTAAGTGCAGTGCTTCAGGTAGCCTCATAGCACAGTGCCAGACCCTTGATAAACCCTCAGCAAAAGCTCGCTGTCAACCTCATCATTAGGGTCATTGCTGCCAACACCTGACCTCTGTCTGTTCCTGTCCCGACCCTTCCTAGCAGCTGCCTGCATGTCTGAATAGGTGAGAATTACAGTAAGTCCAGGAGGGAAACAAGGAATGAAGTGTTATCTAGTATCTTTTGGATGCTTGAATTAACATCCTGAAATGTTCCTGCCCACTCTGAGTGAGGATGGTATGTGTGACCTTTTATTTTCAGTGTCCTAGAGTAGAGGTGGAGAGTATTGCCAGAAGCTTGTACCATCCTTCCTATTTTTGACATGGAGGACCTCAGGGTTATTGATAAGCCCCATCCATTCATCCAACATACAATTGTGGAGTGCTTCCCACATTTCAGGCACTATGCTAGACTCGGCTTACAAGGATGAGTAAGACTTAGTTCTCATAGAGGAGACAAAATGCTGTAAGAGATATCTCTGAAGAACTGTACACCCTTCTCCAGTTTAAGGAGCATGCTGGTTCCTAGCACTGAGTTGTGATGGGCCCTGGTCTGGCTGAAGGCAGCGAACTGCACATCTGTACTAATGAAAGGGTAATATGCTAATTAGAGCGGATGTCTCTCAGAGGTCCTTCCTGACAAAGCCGCAGCAGCTGCCTGAGGCTCAGGCAAGCTGTGGATGGTGGCTGCCATTGTGAGGGTCGCAGTGGCTGCAATGGCTGAGGCTCAGGCAGCCGCAGTGTGATGGGGGTGCTGCCTTACCCTGATTGCCCAGTTGCCTCCCGCAGAGGGATGCTAGACTGTGGCTTGGGCCTGCTCCGAGTAGGACATCCCCTGAGGGCTCCTGGTCTGTGAGAGGGGGCAGGCTCGTCTGACGGACAGCCCCCACCCAGTGCATGAATTTTTGTGCACCAGGCCTCTAGTTTTTAATAAGCAGCCACTTAGGAGCTGGTGTGCTCCTGATGGTAGTTTCCAGCACAGTGGCACTTCCAGATCCCCACACAGAGAGCATCATTGTTGCTGCTCCTCATCACCCCAGCAGATCCTGTATATTCTGACTCTTTCCCAATGATTGAACCCTAACCTAAGCCTTCCATATAAAATGGGTGGCATTGTTTTTTAGGGGTTAATAACTAATGGAGGAATGGGGATGTGACTTTTAAGAGCCCAGTAAATAACAAGACATTGAACTCATTTTAAAATACCACTTACAAGTAAGATATAATTCTGGTTCCTAAATTAGATGTGGTGATGGCTGAGTAATTTTGGGGACAAGGTCAGTGAACATAGCAGTTTTGGCTGTGGTATAATTCTGGGCTCCCAGTGCCAGGACAGACTTTTGACTTTATCGTGGGACCTGTTAATGGATGAGAGAGCCCATGAAGACAGACCAGTGTTGCCGGGCCAGTCTCTGTGTGCCACATGTAGGCTTCGGTGCAGCAAGTCCTGTTGGCCACAGGCTGGTTCTGAGCACCTGAGGCTTGATCATTCGAGTTTGGATGTCTGTGTTGGCAATCTGGCAGCATTTTTTTGAAAGGTGAATTGAAGCAATATTTAAATTTAAATATTGAACTTACAGTACATGCTCCATTGACAGTAGTTGGAATTTATCATTCTAAATTGATAAATGATATGTACTTTGCTTTTTACATTTATCCAAATGATAAAATGTTTGCTTATAATTAATAGATGCACCAATTTTTAACCCCCTTTGGAGACAAAAGGGGAATTCCTTGATGGCCACCTCAGCATTGTGTCTCTGTGCGCAGGGAGACTCATGCACCTGTACGCGGTGTGCGTGGACTGCCTGGAAGGGGTTCACAAGATCATCTGCATCAAGTGTAAGTCGCGGTGGGACGGCAGCTGGCACCAGCTGGGCACCATGTATACCTACGACATCCTGGCCGCCTCTCCGTGCTGTCAGGTTGGTATGGACCCCCCACAGAACGAGCACTGGTGACATCAGCTCTGTCCCCAGGGGAACATGGAGGAGTTAGAGTCAGCATTGTCGTTACAGTGGGGAGGCGGACGGCCTGGGGAGGGTGCGTTAGTAGTGAGCGGTTGAGACTTCCCCCAAGTCCAGCAGCGGCGGTGGATTTGCTGCAGTGTGCCGCAGTGGTCGCTGGACTGCAGCTACAGAAAGGGATATCGTAGAGTACTGATTAAGTATGGGGGAAATGTTTTCAGTATTTTAAGTTAAAAAATTCTAAGGATTACAAATGTTCCCATTGGTCAAAAATGAGCATAAAAAGGAATCTGCTATCCAGTTATCTGGTTTCTAGGTGTGGGATGCTGAGCGGTTCTTTGGTTTTCTTTGTGCTTACTTATGTTTTCTAGCGTTTTATATAGTTAACATGCACTGAGGTTCTAATAAGCAGAGTTTCATTTAAAAGGAAGAAGAAAGCTTCGCTTTTTGTAATAGACAGGGTTTCCTTCCTGCGAGACCAGCACTGTTGCCCAGGACCTGCCTGCCTGCCTGCCTTGTAAGGTGTTTGAGGTTGACATGAAAGAGGCAGTTTGCACTGCTCAGAGAGCATCTGACACTTAGCTGTCACCAGCAAGGCAGGGAAATAGTAACACGCGAAAACGTTAAAAAAGTCCATAGAAACACAGAAGATAACAAAATCCTTGGAAATACCTTGGTTTATTTCCAAGTGCTGGGAAAAAACAAGATCTTCCTGTACAATTCCTTGTTCTTCGTGGGTTGGAGAGAGATTTTCTTTCACTCGTCAGTGGCCACGCCTGGCTTTTAATAAAGCGATAAACACCTTATTATGTACTACATCGTTTTGCATCGTTAGCATGCTGTGATTTTTGTGAAGAGAATATTCTGGCTATTTGCAGTGCATTCAGAAGATATCCTGTGTTGGTTGAATTAAGATGTTGGCAGGGTCGGTATTTTACCTGTACTAGTGACCTTAAAGGTGAAAGAGGGCCATGAGAGGGACCTATTGGGCCACCGATAGCCTGTCATTTAATTCCATAATTGACAACTTTTATGCTATTCTATTCTGTTTAAAACTTCGCCTTATAAATGAGGTATTACAGTCTATCAGTTATTCACGGTAGCATTTTATAATACGCACTGTGCCTTAATGCCAGCTCACGAGGTGAGAGAAACAAAGAGGAAGTGGCTCATCTCTCTTCACACACACACACACACCAGAGAGAAACACCTTATTTCTCTGTCTTTTAGAGGAACAAGGAAATAAAAGCATGGGTGGGCCTGTAATTCAGAGCATGTTATCGCTTGGAAGGAATGGGGGATCTCGTCCAGCCTCCTTGTTTTCCACATAGAATGGAGGCCCGGAAAAGAAGGTCTCACACAAATGTGTCGCAGCAATGAGTGAAACCCACCTCTCCCGGGCCGGTGCTCTTTCCAGCGCACCGCTGACAGCCAGCGGGGCTGTCTCCTCCCCGCGGAGAGACGCAGCATGGCCTTCTGCACACCAACCTGCTGGACTCACTGCATTTTTCTTCCTTAAAACAATTAAACAATTTAAGCCCAGACTTTTATTTTCCGCTCACCTCCCCCCTACTGAAATGGAAAACACATTTGATTGCTGTTTGGCATTTGAAAACATCAAGTAACTGTAGTCACTGTGAAGGTGTAAGTGTTAGACATGACTAAGGAATCAAAGAAAATGCTCCAGTCAGACTTTGAGCCAAACGTAAGCAACGATTAGTTATTAGAAAGGAATAGCAAGTGAAAGAAAGATGTGCCCGGAATCTCACCCGTACTTACTGTTGCTCAAAGAGATCAGTCAGTTATAACGGAGGTTATCTCAGGGTAGAGAAAGGTAGTCCACGTAGTGGCTGGGAACGTGGGCTATGCTTTAAGCTGCTTGGGTTCAAATCTCAGCCTTTCTGTTTCCTAACTGTATGGTCTTGGGTGTGTCACTTTACCCCTGCATTCCTCAGTTTCATCTAAAAATTCACAGAATTCTACCACCTCACCAGGAGTGTTTCAGGGACAAAATGAGGTTATAGTTTTCTGTTACATTTTTGGAATGAATCTAAATTGAGAGCCTATTGCCGAGACCAGTTTGGCTCAGTGGATAGAGCGTCGGACTGCGGACTGAAGGGTCCCGGGTTCGATTCCGGGCAAGGGCATGTACCTTGGCTGCGGACACATCCCCAGTAGGGGGCGTGCAAGAGGCAGCTGATTGATGTCTCTCTCTCATAGATGTTTCTGACTTTCCAGCCCTCTCTCTTCTGCTCTGTAAAAAATCAATAAAATATATATATATATAAAATAAAAATAAATTGAGAGCCTATTGTATTTATCACTTCTAGCCTTTTGGTGGAAACCTCTAGTATTTGCCATTAGAGAGGCCTGGGTGTGAATGAAGATATACTGTGCCTGGTGGGTTCCGGAATCCTCAGGATAAATACAGCACTGCTTCCTGGATTGTTTCTTTTATTTTAGCGTTTTAGGGAAATTTCATTTTTATACAGAGAAAATGCAAATATAGCCAGGAGTAAGAGTGAAATGTGTATATGAATTTAAAAAATAAACTTAGAATCTTCAAAGAAGTTTATGCAGTTTTGGGTGGGGGATGTCAGCCTCAGCCACTCTTTGAAATCACAGGGGAAGAAGGCAAGTCCTGTTGTTGGAGTCTTTAATGGAGAAATTTAGGGCAGCACAAGTTTACGGTGCACATACGGGGGAGAGAAATCAGAGTTAATGTTTCAGACTAATGAGTACCTGAATACACGTAGGTCTTATGCTTATCTCATGCTTTGCATGTCCTGGTTTTGGTAATAGAAAGGATAGGGCCCTAAACTCCGGGTCAGTTTCACAGCTGTAACGGTCTGGCCTTTGGGGTCAGATGGTTCGGGCAGGCGTGGGAGGCAGAAGGGTGTGGCGGCTCACGGGCCTCTGTTTCCCCCAGGCCCGGCTGAACTGTAAGCACTGCGGGAAGCCCGTGATCGACGTGCGGATCGGGATGCAGTACTTCTCCGAGTACAGCAACGTGCAGCAGTGTCCACACTGTGGCAACCTGGACTACCATTTTGTGAAGCCATTTTCCTCCTTTAAAGTTCTGGAAGCTTATTGATGAAAGCTTTGCTTTGGTAATAGCTCTTTTATCGACACTATTACTTTATTATTACACATCTTTTCTAGGGAAACAGTCTGTGATGTTCATTTCTTTTCTAACTTAAAGGAAAGCTCCTTTGTGCACGTGGTCACTAATATGGGCTGCCCCTGCCCTCCCCTGACTCCCGAGTGTTGGTCTGTGGTCCTGGCCAGAGCTCGGTGGGCAGTCCAGTGAGTTGGGGTATTGGTTCCCTTTCACAAAGAGTCTCTCTTGTGGCTTGTAAGGTGGTGGGGAGGATGGGCTGAGTTTAAGAAGGGAATTGGGTGGTTCTAAACCAAGAGTTTGGTAGGGCTTGGGAGCGTACTCTTACTCAAAGTCAACCGTTTAAAGACCCGCTTTAGATATTCTCGGGGCCGTGGGAAAACATGTGACAGGTAATGTATGTCTGTGCCTGGAGCTGACGGTGTATCAGTCCCTCTTGTTTAGCTTCTGCAGTGCACTTTGATGTGTACTTTGCACTCAGTGACAGATTATTTGAAAGTTAACATGAAGGCTATTTCCATCACTCTTCTAGTTTTGTAGTCAGTTTTCATACTGAAAATAATATCCAGATTATGAGGCACATGAGAACTATTGGTATTGCACATATTTTTAGGTAAACTGACCTATAGCAATGATAACATACTAAATGAACTTGATGCACACAGATTTAAGAGGGCAAAAAGGTAGAAAACTGTTATTTGAACTTGGTCACATTAGCTCCCAAGGAGAATCCATGAATAATAACATGATTCGGACAGCACTGATATAGAAGGTTGCACTGTTGGAGTGCCATTTCATGCCAGACCATTCTCACAGGTAAATCTCACAGCCAACAGACCTCACTGGTGAGTTGGAACGGGAACCACTCATGGCCACTCATTTCTCTTCCCCCAAATTGCTGACAGTGATATTTTACCTATTTAATGCCGAGTTTCCAAAATAAAAAATTTGGTCCTAGGAAGGAAAGGAAACCATTATTTGTGAGGGTATGAGGAAAAGAATAATTTAACATTTCTGTTTAAGTATTTCATTTTGGAAAAATCACTGAATTTAAGGGAAACAGTATGTTTGAAAATAGATCATTCTGAAGATCTCTGTCATACCTTACCAGTGGAGAAAAAAAGATAATTCTCTGCTCGTATGTCTATTTTGTTAGAGCATTAGACTTTCAACATATAGCTTTCTGTTCATTAAATATTGGTGATTTAATTAGACGTGCATCCTATGCCCTTATAGGATTGGAATATTATTGCACAAAAATGATATGCTAATTGAAACCTTAAAGTAAAATTATTTTACGGGTAACCAAATTTGGAGATATGTGGGCTTTTGTATTACTCACTTGGTTTATACCATTTTCTCCCCTCAGATAAACAGTTGTTTTTCCTCTTAGAAGTGTTCAGGCATTATTGCACGTGAGCTTCAGTTCTACATGGAACATCTGATGTTTTGTTTGAAACAACACAGCCTTAAAAAGAACCCACATGTTAATAGTCTCCGTCTTTCAGTTTGGATGATTGTAATTCAGTTTACCGCATCTGCTTTGCTGTTTGATGGTCTGAGAAGTGCTTCACAGCGGGGAGCTGCTCAATGCCAGTAAGAAGCAGCAAATCATCATTGGTTTGAGAGCATTTGGAGCAACTGAAACAGGTCTATAGGACATAACCTTTGCAAATTTGACTGTCATACACGGCTGTAATTGTGGGTTAACGTTTCCCTGTCGATTCTCTCATGTCCCCAAGTACAAAAGTTTCTCTTGTCTTTCGAGCACCATTTGGCTTTTACCTCTGGATTTAAAATGAATAGTAAAGTATTTGTAATGCTGTTCTTTAACCCACCTAAATTTTTGTGGAGAAATCTGCTAGTATTGTTCTCAAACTTAATGTTTGTGTATAGATTCCATTGAGCAAGTTCCTCAGTCTAAAATTGCTCTGAGCATAGTGTCTACTGCATTCATTATTTTCTCCTTAGATTGTTTTCTACGCCCTAAAAAGTAAGTATGACATAATTAGGTAAAACTTGCTTTTGACCTTTATTTTGATGAAAAAGTTAGGACCCTATTGGATGCTGCAGCTATACAAAAGCAGAGGCATAGCTAGATATCCTATCTGAGGATATCTTTGGCCTTTAAGGCATTGCATGCATTCCTGTCTAAAATGGAAAATTTTGTTGATTTGAGAATAAAATATAATTGATTATACAATAATATAGAGAATAAAACTTATTTTGGAAAGCTGCTGACCTTAATATTTCCCCCATGCTTTCTCAAACTACTTTACTCTGAATACCTTGATGGAAATTGGAATATGTCAAAAAGATGATTATTTTGTTGTGGTTTGGATGTTAAAAGGTATTAGTTACCTAAGAGATCCATCTTCTGTGTTTTTTTTTCTGATGAATAGTGCTCAATAGTCTGACTTTTAATAAGTCATAATGACTTATAATTTCAAAGCAATTTGTCATTTGCTATAACTTTTTTTATTACTTTTTTTTAAGAGTTATATACATTGAACAAACACAATTACCTACTTTAGTTTAGTGAGAAAACTATTTCTGATGGTCTCATCATTTTCTCTTCAGACCAGCTCAGTTCTCCACTTTCTTCTGGTTGCATCTGAAAAGAGACATTTATGAAACAGGGGAGTGGGGTCAGTTATTCCATTCTAATTAAGAAAGAGCTTTCCCCAGTCTTTATTTTACTGTCTTTATTAAAAACAGTTCATTTTCAGAGTAAAAAGTATTTTCATATCTGTTTTGGGAAAGTTAATCAGAAAAGAATATTATTAGTTCTTTAAACCCTGAAACTAATAGATAAACTGATACATACTGACTAGACCACCAAAACTAACCTGTGGAAGTCTTTCATTTTGTCCTATAAGACCACTCTTTAACTTGCCCGTGTTCCCCTGTGCCAGGTCGGTAACTCTAGCTCGCTTTTCTCATTAGTCTCACGGTAGCAGCTGTTGTAATTTTCGTGGGAGATTTGGTTCCTATAACCTGATGCTGCCTGACTCAGCTCATCTCCACGTCCTGTTGACTGTATTACCCTTCCAGGTAACAAAGAAAACATAATGGATGGACATCTTTAAAACCAGCTCAAATGTATGCTTGTCATTAAAGATTTTTTTTGTCAAGATGTCTTGGATTGCACTTTTGTGGATGGAAGACAGTGTAAATAGTTCAAGAAAGTTGATAAAAATTGAAACATTTGGTTATGGAATTGTGTGTGATGGTAGAAGGTTTCTGTTTGTGAAATGTATGTAATAAAAATAATAAAGCTTTAGAAACTTATACTGTGTCACTTTGTTTTTTGAGCTTGGAATTGTTTACAGGAAAAGTAGTGAAGACTTTCTGAGGTTTTGTTCACCATTCAGGTAACCATTTCAACAGTCAGTATTGTGGCTCATAAAAACTGACCTTTTTATGCTATTTGAAAGTGGTTTGTCACAATGTGGTAAACTCCCTTTGCAACAAAATAAGCATTCTGTGTAACAGTTGATTCCCTACGCATAAACTAAAATTACTGTTCTGGTTATAGGGAATTCTATTGAGTATATAGGTAATTCTTTTTTTAAAAATTTTTTTAACCTTTTATTTTTTTTAATTTTATTTACAATGTAACTTATATTTAATAGTAGTACATATGTTTTCCTCCCCCCCCCCCAATATCCTCCCCCCGAGTATATAGGTAATTCTATTCTACAGATGTTTTCCTTGGTCAATAGGCCTGTAACATTTTTTGTAATGAAAAGATTTGGTCATATGCTTTTTCACGATAAGAAAATGGAAACTGAATTGTAAGTAAACTTCTTGCTGACTTTATGCAGTTTGATCAAGTGTAGTTTATCTTTCAAATCTCCTTGACTCCTCACTTCTTTTTTGAGCCATAACCAGTTACTGAAACATTCAACAACATTCAGCAAGTATGTTTTAAATCCTAGATATATTCTCAGAAAGTTTTTGTTTGCTTTTCTTTTCAGACAGCCTCCTACCCCCATCTTGTTTGCAATTATTAGCCTTACATGTGGGTCTGTTTCATTTTCTCTATTCATTTGTTGTTGTTGTTGTTGTTGTGTGTGTGTGTGTGTGTGTTTTAGATTGCACACATAAGTGAAATCATATGTTATTTGTCTTTCTTTGGCTGACTTATTTCACTTCCACAATAACATCTAGGTTCATCCATATTGTTGCCCTGCATTACAAATATTCTCAGCCAATGGGTTGAAATGCACACAATCATTCAGACACAGGATAAAGGGTGGAAATGTGGGTGAGGAAAGAGCCCAGTCTACCAGTAAATTCAAAGCCTGTCTTACCACTTATTTGCTTCTGACATCTGAGGCATGCATTTTGTTTCATTTAAGGACTCATGGACTTGGGATATTGTGATTTCTGCTAGTATAATTTATACCAACAAAATTTCCTTGCAGTTGCAAGGGAAGTATAATTAATTCTTACTGTAGTAGAGAGAAAAAACAAAGTTAAACAGTAATTAAGAATTAAGTTTAATGGAGGAAAAATCAGATTTGTTGTTAGTAGTTTCCTTAAAATCTTGCTAATATTGTTTTGACTTAAATTTGGCAGCAATTAGATCACTAATTATGTAGATCACACTGTTTCTTTAGTAATAAGGAGTTAAATTTTGAAAGAATAAAAGCTTACTTTGAGCTTTGGTTGTTTCACGTTCTCTCAGCTCTCCATACCTGAGATAAACCTTATCTAAATAGTGTGAAATACCTTTGAAGATAGTAAAGTGCTATGCAGTGATACTGCACAGTGGAAATAATATATTTTTAAGGCATATTTTCCTTCTAATGACAGCCTCTGTAGCATTGTGATAATTACTTTATATAAGCTTGATCTGCTATTAGTATGCCTCAGGGAGAGCAAAAAATGAAAATTGACAAAGCACTTTGTCTCACGGAGTTCAGTATCACAGCACTGACTACATTTGTCAGAGTTCAAATGGGATTGGTTGTCACAGCACCATTTCCTGGTGATGGACCCCATGCCAAGGGGGTCTGATACATTGAACATGCAGATCATATCTTAAAATCAAATTGAGAACAGCCTAATTACATTCCTCATAAACCTAATAGTGGGGAAGTCCTCGCCATAATTGTCACAGAATTTAGAGATGCCAGAATTTAGAGCAATGGCTATGGTTCTTGTTGTATTCAGAATAATATATGTTTGTTAAATTTCATTAACAAACTCATTTTAGAGAGAAACTGAGGCCCAGATAACTTAAATCTAAATAATAAGTTCATGTAGTTAATGGCTAGCTGGGAAGTAAGTCTGGATTTCCCCTCCTAGTCCTTTCTCAAATATGAGATCAAGGAATGGGTACATTGTTTTCAACGGAGAGATGACTTTGGGCTTGTTTTGACAAGGCAGTAAACCTAAAAGGCATAGCAGCCCACGTGCTAAAATGGAAGTAATTCTGAGAATGCTGGCAGCCGCTGCATAAGGGTGACATGCACATTTGAAAGCAACCCTTGTTTTTAAGAAAAACAACAAAACTAAAAATAATATTTGAAATCAATAATTGTGCCCTCTATCCTTTTTCACGCATTTTGTTGACATCTCTTCCCTTTTGTTAAGATCATTGTTTGAGAACTGTAGCTGCAAGGTGACATTTCAACAGTCTACATTAAGAATCCATTTTATTCACCTTGGATCTGACTTTGGGATGGTTTTAGATTCAGCCATGTCAAGCCCTCATATTTGATAGCATTAATCTAATTCGTACAGGGTTTTCCTTTTTTACTAACTTTTCAAATAGCTTGAAGTGTTTCATTTTCAATTTCTTACTATCTTGTCTGAAGGTCTGGTATCCCAGACTTTTTTGAGTTGTTAAACCTGGTTAGTGTTTATTTGAAATTCCACACAACCTTAAGGGAAAAAGTGCTGGTTACAGGTTTCTTTTAGAGAAAGTTTTTTCATGATTTTAGGGGCTATCTTTTAGGGTAATGATTAGTGATATTCTGAGTTATTTCGAAACCATGGATTGGCAATCAGTGCTTTATATCTTCTTATTATTTTCATCATATTAACAATTCATATATTTTTCTGAAGTTCTGATGACACAGCAAGTGGTTGATGAAGGAGGAAAAGTCAGCTGAAGTCCCTAGGCTTGGGTTTATCTCCATGGCTCTAAAAAGAGAGTGGGTTGGGCAGGAGTGGACGGTGGGAGTTGTGGGGGCTGTTGTGAATATTTCAAAAAGCTTAATGGAGATCACATAACATTACCCACCACAAGGCTGCACAGGATACCTAAAAGGTCAGTTTATTTTTGGCAGGAGTTAAAGTACATTGGTTATCTCATACTGCTCAGAAACACTGCCAGTAGCATATGCCTTTGATGAATAATATATGAGAACACCAATGAATTAATGACCTAATAAATGCTATTTATTTTATAGACATAACCTTTCAAAACTGGTTAGGGTCATATTAGGTGGGGGTGGTGTCTTTGGTGATGACAGAGTTGGGAAATGCTATTTTTTCAAAAAGTGCCTCCTTTTCCTGTGGGATACTTTTGCTTTCTCTTTTCTGTACCTGGCCATCTCTCTTTCCTACCTTGTCCTCCTGCCTTTCCTGTTTCTTAACCACTGGAATCCAGTAAGTCTCCTGACAAACCCAGACATGAGTTGGTCAGTAAATTAAAAAAGGTAGTTTAAAAAAAATAGATGCCTACAGTTGGCACAGAGATGGATAAGTTGATCAACAGCAAGATGAGAGACCAAAAGTAGATCCACACATATATGGTCAATTGATATTTGACAAAAGTGTAAAAAGAATTCATAAGAGAACAAATGACCTGCTTAAAATATGGGCAAAATATTTGAAGAGATTTCACCACCACCCCAAAATAAGACAAATGAACACAACACATAATAAGATACTCAATTTCATTAGTCATTAGGGAAATGTAAATTAAAACCACAATGCAATACCACTACACACCTGTTAGAAGAACTAACATTTAAAAAAGACAATAACAATGGCTAGCAAAGATGTGAAGTAACGAACCCTCATACATTGCCACTGGAAATCAGGTGGCAGCTTCACAAAAACATATATCTATCAGATGACCCAGCCATTCCACCTTGGTAGCTATCTGGGGAAAAACGAAAACATCTTTCAGGAAGACTTGGTCATGAATGTTTGTAGCAGCTTTATTTTGTGATAGCCCAAAACGGAAACAACCCTTATGTCCACCAACAGGACAATGGATGAACAAAAAAAGAAAAAAGGAATATCTGTACAATAGAATACTACTGAGCAATAAAAAAGAACAAACTATTGATACTGGCAGCAACATGGATGAATCTCAAAGCAATGACACTGAAGGGAAAGGAGCCCGAGGGAAAGAAGTAAATACTGTATGATTCCGTTTAGGTAAAATGCTTATGAATCTGTTGTAACACCCTTCCCCCGGGATGATTTACATACCATAAACATTTTATTTAAGTTTAACTCAGGAATTCACATATATTGGACAGTTTGGTTCTTATGTTTGTTTTAATGTGCGATGCCTGCAGTTGTAGGACCAAGTACCTTTATTGCAAATCTCCTTTTGTAATGCAGTCTTTAACAATACTTCCTATTGATTCTCTTTTAAACAAACAGAACTTAAATTTTATATATCTCTATAAAATATAATATAATAAAATATAATAAAAGGCTAATATGCAAATTGACCAAATGATGGAATGACTGGTTGCTATCACACACACTCAATGCAGGAGCTGCCCCCTGGTGGTCAGTGCGCTCCCACAGAGGGTGTGCTGCCTAGCCAGAAGCTGGGCTTGCCAATGGGCTCATGGCTGGTGAGCGCAATGGTGGTGGGAGCCTCTCCTGCCTCTTCGATAGTGCTAAAGATCAGACAGCGAGAGGGTACAGGCCGGGTGGAGGGACCTTCCCCCATAGTGTACAAATGTCATGCACCAGGCCTCTAGTATATATATAAACTAGAATTTTGGGAGAAACAGTATGCATATTAAAAATTTCTAGAATTTTGGGATTTTTGTTCCCTAATTGTTTACTCTTATATCCCCTATGCCTATGTTTCAGTCAACTATATTTTTATGTGTGTATAATTTGCCCTATCTTTTGAAAACATCCTCCTGAGTTATTGAAATAGTGTTTTCTTTTTATAATTATATTTTATTGGCCTAATGTGCTATTCTCATTAAATTTCATCATTGCAGTGACAAGTATAACTGGCATAAACAAGTTTGGGAACAAACACAATTAATTTTGGTAAGCACACAAACTTTGCTGGGGAAAACCGAATGCAGACAGACCCTGCCCAATAATGAGGCAACCAGCCACCAGAATTCACAAACTGGGGTCATTCATCACACTGCAGTTTTACAAAATGAATTAGAGTCAGTGCAGGCGCTGGATTGGGTACACAAAGGTCAACTGAGAGAGATTGCCACTGCTGGAGCCCTCTAATGACCACTTTCTTCATCTGTAAATATTAAGATTATCTACCTCTGGGTATTGCTATTATTAAGTGAAGTAATGTAAATAAAGTGCTTAGTATAATCCCTGGTATGGAGTAGGTGCTGAAAATGTGCCTGGATATGATCATGCATTTTATTTCAGAAAGCACTCTTATAAAGTTAAGGCAGAAAGGACCTTAGATATTGTCTGAGCATCTTCTAAAACCATTTGTTTTACAGAGGGCAGCACACACATCAGCGGCTAGGGCTCAAGGTCTGGAGCCTCACCCAGTGTGTCATCCTGAGGCAGTTCTCCGGGGGGCTTCTTACTAAAGGCTCCTGAAGACCTGAAGCGTCTCTAATACCAGGGGAGGAATTGCAGGTTTTATATCACTCTTCAGAAAGCTGACCTTCTAATAGATATGAATACTTTTAAAAAATATTGTTATTGATGTTTAGAGAGAAAGGAAGAGAGAGGAAGAAAGAGAGAGAAATGCCCTGACCAGGAATCTAACAGGCAACTTGTGGTGCAGAGGGCAACACCCAATCAATCAACAGCCACACTGGCCAGGGCCATTTTTTTTAAAAAAGAGAAATCTGTGCTTTTCATGGCTACTTGAGGGGGATGAAGCAGAAGGAGAGGGCTGGCTGTTTGCCCTTCTGGCCAAGCTTCACCGGCTTGTTGTAGGTGATGGAGAAGTCGCCAAGGTAGTGGCCAATCATCTCAGACTTGATTGCCACCTGGTCAAATGTAGACGCCACCATTGATGGGCCCACCATTTCCGGCAGGACGTTCCTGTCCCGCAGGTGCATCTTCTCCACCTGGGCTGCTCCGTGGCGGTGCCTGTCCCCTCCCGCCCCCTTCCTTGGCCTGGCGCAGGCGCTGGGCCGCCAGTGCGGCTTCCTCTGCAGGCCAGGCCCCGTTCGGTCCCACCACCGCCCAGTGGCCAGCCCAGCAGCTGGGGGAAACCCACACTCGGCAGGTGAGCATGCGAAAGGTCCGCTGCTTCTCCACTCTCACCATCTCTTTGTGGAAAAGCGCTGTGAGCATCTTCTAAACCCATTTGTGGAATACTGCTTTTGAGTCGTTGGCTTTCCTCCACATTCCTGGTCAGTGGGCCCGCGAAGCCAGGTGAAACCACGACAAGGTGCGGCGCTCAGGTGAGAAGGGTGAGGAGGCTGGGAGAAGACCAAGCAGGTGAAATCTCACTCAGTTTGTCTGCTTAGAAGTTTTGTGAAGGATGGCCCATCTCTTCCCCTTGGCGGTGAAAACAAGCAGCTGCCCACAAGTTGCGTGATAGTGGCTGGATTTTTGTTTTGTGTATATGTGTTGTTGTGTTTTTAATCTGAATGCTCATGAAGGGTGGCATCCGAGTTCCTGACACAGTGCAGTGAATATCACAAAGGCTAACACGTGGAATGCGATGGAAATGTCGCCTCACTCTGCGCTGGCCAGGAGGAAGTCCTTTGGTTGTTAGTGTGTGCTGCTTCTGGCCAGCCTGGGGGATCTAGGTTGCAAGTTGTTCCTGTTGAAATGCTTCAGGGTCAGGAGGCCCTGGAAGACATCTGAACTCAACAGCCAGCCAGGGATAAGAGCCTGGCAAGAGTGCTGGTCTCAGGTAGGAGGCCTGGGTTTCCTCTGTGCCTCTGACACACTCAGGGAAATCAATTAACCTGTAGGTCATGCTTTTGGTATGGCACGAAAACACAAATACAACTTTCTAATAGTCTTAAGTGAGATTTAATGCATTAATAGGCTAAATGTATGTGTAAACTGTTCAGTGAGAAATAGACACTGAGTTGATGGAAGTGAGCAAGTCAGTGATGATTCCATTTATTTCCAAATTTAAAAAATAGCAGCTATCCCAGATGCCTTTGCTCTGTGGTGTAAGGCAGCTGTGACGGTCTCGCTTTCACATGTCGTGCTTGATGTGCTAAATGCTATTCATTTAGCATTTATTGAGCACATACTATGTGCAGGGATCAGAGCTAAAGGGGGCCATGATTGTTTGTTCAAAAGGCTGACCATTTTCTGTTGCGGAAAACATCTTTTAAAATGTTGCCAGATTCTACTTTTGAAGTGTCAGCATTCCATGAGAGGTGACAAGTCTGCTGAAGGAATATGCACCTAAAATAGTTATTGCTGAGAATTACTGTGTTCATCTGTGATTTTCTATCCTAGCACTGAAATGAAATTTTAAATGTAGATTCTTTTAAAAAAAGAACTAATTGGAATTATAACAAAGCCTTTGACTACAAGGTTTGCATTGTAGGTTAAGAAGAATTGTATTAGATTGAAAAAGTTCCGAAGAGAAATTTCACTCCTGGCATGGCTCTCATTTACATTGTTGTCAGGTTTACTAATGCGTATGTGGTACTTGTGCAGGGGAGCAAGAGCTTTTTGAAGAACTGAGTTGGAATCTCCATCATTTTCTAGATGTCCTTAATCTGGTGTCTATGTAGGCAGGATATGGGCTGTGGTTCTGACTCTTTTGAAATTGGGATTTTGACATTTAGCATTTACAATGATGCTTATTGTAAGATGTACTAATATTTTATTATAACTTTTGGGGTAAAAACATGGCAAAGGAGGTAATAAGCATATTCTGTTTCTGTTGCTAAAAACTATGATTTCTCTTCAAGCTGATGTGCAAAATTTTAAAGAAATATCTCTAGCAAATCATCTAAGCTCTGCAAGAAAGCTTACTCAGAATTGCTTAGTTCAAAAATTCAAAAGAGATGATTTTATCTAAGAAGGATTATGTTTAAAATAGTCAAGTTGAAGGCATTTGTTACCAGAATTGCCTCTGTTAAGGTTGGAGCAAGTACTTTGACACTTAGTTTTCTTGCTTTATACATAATTTTAATAACATATATTAATTATGAGTCTAAAGATTTCAAAATTTATTATTAAATCCTCCCAAATGGAAATCAGGTCTTGAAGTATGGGTTCTCTGCTGTGGAGATGTACGCAGTTTGAAAGTATATACTTCTGAGTCAGATTTCTAGTTGTCCAGGGAAGTAGGCTCTCAACTCTTCAAAGATAATACTGACTTTGCAGCTGTGGGAGGTACAGGTGGGGCAATGGCAGAGGCAGATGAAAACAGAGGTTTCTGGGATTGCAATGTCAGCGTTTAGGAAGGATGATCTTGCTGGGCATGAAGTTGCTCAGATGTGAGGTACTCAGAAGTTGCTAGGCTGCTGTGCTCTGGAAGCCACATGATGGGATTCCGTGCAAACACCACTGATTATCTTCTCCTCAAGGGCAGGCACTATGTTTTTGACATCCTGTATTCATAATGCCAAATACAGGGCCTTACCCATTAGCAACCTGTTCAGTGAATGGACTGTTCAGAGACTCAAATAAACTAGTTGTGGGAGAAGACAGAGAGTTTCTCTTGTCTCCTCTTGTACTGTGGGGTACATTATCTATACTCTGCTTCCTGGTTTTACACTTCGATGCCTGCTCTTCTGGGGATTCCTTTCAGAATGTCAACAACCAAAATATTAAAGTAAAGAAGATACCAGGATTATAAGAACTAATCTCTGCTCTGGGACTTCGGTAAAAACCACTTTATCTCTCATATGTTTAGCATAAAGGTGATCGTGCTTAAGATTGTTTAAGTAGTTAAGATTTAAAAAATCAACCAAAGGATTTGTATGCATGCATATGAGCATAACCAATGAATGAAAGACACTGGGGCGGGGACGGGGGGCAAGTGGGGACATGTGCTGTGGGGATAGAGGAGGCTGGGGGGAGGAAAGTGGGGGAAAAAAAAGGAAAACATATGTACTACTATTAAATGTAAGTTATACTGGAAACAAATAATTAAAAAATAATTAAAAAAATAAAAAATTGGAATGAGAGAATGTCAGAAATAGAAGACCTCTTTCTCAGTCCCCTTAGAGCAGTGGTCAGCAAACCACAGCTCGCGAGCCACATGCAACTCTTTGGGCCCTTGAGTGTGGCTCTTCCATAAAATTCTACGCCCTGGGAGAGTCTATTTTGAAAAAATGGCGTTAGAAGAAGTTTAAGTAAAAAAACTTGGCTCTCAAAAGAAATTTCAATCATCTCTGTTGACTGATGAGTTTGCCGACCACAGCTAGAGAAAGGGAAACAGATACAAGGATTGCTTAGAACTGAGGCCTCTAGAGCTGGTCCATCCAATACAGTAGCCACTGGCCAAATGTGGCTATTCAAATTAAATTTTAAACATTTAAATTAAAAGCCACATTTCTGGTTTTCAATAGCTGCACATTAATAGGATTAAGGTACCAGAGAAAATCAAATGCTTCCTATTCAGCACAAGCTAACCTTTTTGATGTGTGATGGCCCACCACCTTTCTTAGTACACAACCCATAACCACTGCTTTCTCTCCCAATAGTGACATGTATTCTTAACTTAATTATTTTCTGTTGATTGAAATAAGACTAAATAAAGTGTTCATTTCAAATTTCTTAATTGTATGTTGGTTACATTAGCACAGTTTAGAAACCTGTTTGAGACTGACTTTATCAATAATCTGACCAACAAAGATCATATCCGTACATCTGTGGTTATACATTAAATTTTATTGAATTAACCCAGGGCCATTTAAATGATGCAAATTGTTTGGCCTCTGGTTTAGCTGATACAGTCCTGGACTTCTCAGAAACCTTGATGAAGTCTTCCACAGTTGCATACTAGTAAACCAGATATTTTAGAATTTCAAATTTTAACTGATCAATTGGTTCCTTTTCTATTTTATTTTACTTTTTGTTAAACAGGACTTGAACAAATGAACTTTGACCTTTGTTTTAAAGATTATTTAAAAATAAGACCCATTGTTTCACTACACTCCAGGGTATGGTCTCCATGTAGTACATATAGAGCTGCAGGTATATTTTCCTTAAGCATTTTAACTGTTGACTTAAAATCTTCAACGTTCTTCTCTGGAATTTACATTTAACTTCAGTGACTTGTCTTTTTTCTCTCCCATTTCACAGCCTAATTTGAAGAATTGTCTGGATTTTCTGGCTGATATTTTACCTATTGCAATCTCGTTTTTATCCTTACTACTCTAAAGAATTTGCTCTAATCAAAGAAGCCAATGTCCCATTACTGCTAATACAATAAATGCTTTCATTTCTTAGCTTAGCCTCTCAGCAGCATTTGAGAAAGCTGCCCACTCTTTTTTTTTCTTGAAACACTTCCCTTAGTTTCCATGACAATGCATGCACTCACCTGATTTTCTTTCTATCTCTCTGGATGCTTAACAGTCATTCTTTATCCATCTCTTTACTTTTCTTTTACTACACAGCCTCTGGTAGAGAGGAGATAGGAATTGTACAGCAGTCTGACAGCTCTCTGCAAAGACATCTTCACCCACCAATGTGTCCTTTATCATTCTATTTTTCTCAAATATAGGCTATAAGTAGTTGAGTAGTTGACAGATGGTGGTTTGAGGCCACCTCCTGAGCAAGTTCTGCAAAGACAGTCCAGCTTCATCCTTTAGAATGTGAGGGTGCTTTGTCATGTGTATTCCATCTTGGGACTTGAGTTTAATTTGGGGCAACAGACAAAAAAAAATCATGTTAGTGTGTGTATCTTTAAAAAATGTTCTCATTTTTAAGTCTTGCTTTTTATTACAAAACTGTTCTATGTTCTAAATGTTAAGTGCATCTCTCTACCCTGTTTGACAAGCTAGACAGCTGTTGAAATAACATTTTTGTTAATGTCTTAGTTTTTGACATTTTTCTTGATGGACATGTAAATGTGCCCTTGACCAACTGAATTACTAAGCAAGGAATACATATTGAATATTCCCAACAGTCAAAAGGAATTCAAGAACAAACCAGGGTAAATTGATCTAATTATATTTCTAAAATTGTACTGGCATTGGGACTCTTGGGTTCCCCAAGATAAAAATTGAGAGGAAGCCCCAGAGAAATTTCCAGGCAGATTTTATTAAGCTTATGCTCGAGCGCAAGGGAGGCAGCACAGAGGAAAAGAAGGTCCTCTTGGTTGCTTTTATTAGCTGGGAACAAAGTGGGTGAGCTTTTTGAAAAAGGCAGGCTTGTGGAATTTTCCATTTAGGGCTTGGGTGACTTCCTTTTCCAGCTGTGTTGCTTGGTAATTATGTTCATGTGCCTGGGCTGTGGATGTAAGATGAAGGCTGCTCATTACCACTACCCTACGAAGATCTTATAGCGGTAAAACATTGGTCAACTGCGACTGCAGGTCAGTAGTTTCAGCATAGGCAATGAAGAGAGATAGTATCAGCTACCTCCGTGTTTTTGAGTAGGGAGTGGAAGAGTCAGTTTATCTAACTTGAGGTCAGTTTATCTAACATTCCTTTTGGCTACCTAGTCTTAACTTGGCTTCTTGGAATTCTCCATTTTCAGGCGTATGTTCCTAGGCTGTCTCCGAAAGATTCTTATGTAGTTCAGGGTAGTGCTTAGAGGCATTCTGAGTATGTGCTTCAGTAAGATATCTGATGAGGATTATCAATAAATTCTTATGAATGTGATAATATTATCTTGGATGCAAGGAAATTGTGATTGAATGATGGTATGCAAAATGTAGGTTAATAACTGATGTCTCAGTGGAAGAAAGTTTTCAGGGTTGTTCTCTCTGTGTCTGTATGTGTGTGTAAGAATGCGTATGCATGGATGTTTCCTCATTGTGGAAGGCAGCCTTGTTGGTAGGTATGAATGTGAGTGGTAGAGCCAGAGCATCCTGGGTTTAGATGAGGAGATGTGTATAGAGTACATAGCACAGCTCCAAACTCTAATAAATGTTATATACATTTATTACTATTATATCATTAACTGTATTCTTTAAAGATGTATCAAGTGTACTTAGGCAACTTGCAGGTGGCCTATAAAGCATGAGAGATCCTAAATACGTTGAATGATGAAATCACATTGGGAATGATCTTAATAGGTTGGAATAATCATGAGGTGGCACTTATCAAAGGTAAATGTAAAATATGCTCAGAGATCCCCAAAGCCAGCTCCATGTTATAGGATGAGGATGACATACTTATTGAGAACTTTTCATTCAACAAGGATCAAGATGTGATATAGAAATATAGGATCTAGAAGGACACTCTCCACTATGTAGCCACTAAACATATGTGGCTCTGCAAAATGAAATTAGGTAAATAAAATAAAAATTTAGTTCCTCAGTATCATAGTCACATTTCAAGCACTCATTAGCCATGAGTGGCCTGTGGCTACTAAGTAGGATAGCATAAGTATAGAACATTTCCATTATTGCAGAAAGTTGTATTGGACAGTGCCAATCTAGAATGCAGGTGGCTGTCATATCTTTCCACACTGCACTGGTGAGGCATATGGTTATGTTAGAATTTGAATAACACATTTTAGAAGGACATAGACCAAATGGAAAATGTCAGGGGAGAGGGCCTGGAAAGTGAGAGAACTAAAAACCATGTCATATAACACATGTTGAAGGAGCAGGGTGATCAGCTGGAAGAAGAGACAGCACCTCCTATCTGCTAAGTACTAAGGCTATCTAACAAAAGAGGAAATTAGAGGCCCTCATGGCCCATGGGGTTGACCAAAGTCTAATCTGTGGATGTTAGAGGAAGCAATATTTTAGAGAGGTTCTGGAGTCAGACAGCCTGGGCTCAAACTCCACACTGTTTCCTATCTGTTGGATGACCCTGGCAGGTTCATCTTTAAGCCTTAGCTCCCTCATCTGTAGAACAGGATAATATTAATATATTACCACAGCATTTTGAGGAGAATAAACAATATTACGTATAAAACATAGAATATCTGACAAATGATAGCTATTATTATTATGTCATACTAGAGGTCCAGTGAACGAAATTCGTGCACGGGAGGCAGGGTGTGTCCCTCAGCCCAGCCTGCACCCTCTCCAATCTGGGACCAGTCAAGGGATATCTGACTGACCAGTTGGACATCTCTCTCACAGTCAAGGACTGTTAGCTCCGAACTGCTCGCCTGCCTGCCTTCCTGATTGCCCCTAACTGCTTCTGCCTGCCAGCCTGATCACCCCCTAACCACTCCTCTGCCAGCCTGATTGATGCCTAACTGCTCCCCTGCCAGGTTGTTTGCCCCTAACTGCCCTCCTCTGCAGGCCTGGTCCCCCCCAACTGCTCTCCCCTGTAGGCCTGGGTCCCCTCCAGCTGCTCTTCCCTGCAGGCCCAGTCGCCCCCTACTTCCCTCCTCTGCAGGCTTGATTGCCCTCAACTGCCCTTCCTTGCAGGCCTGGTCCCTCCCAGCTGCCTTCCCTTGCTGGCCATCTTGTGTCCACATGGGAGCAGGATCTTTGATCACATGGGGACAGCCATCTTGTATGTTGGAGTGAAGGTCAATCTGCATATTACTCTTTTATTAGATAGGATAGAGGCCTGGTGCATGAGTGGGGGCCAGCTGGTTTGCCCTGAAGGGTGTATCAGGTCAGGGTGGGGGTTTCCTTGGGGCATGGGGTGGCCTGAGTGAGGGGCCTATGGTGGTCTGCAGGCTGGCCACCCCCCCCCCCCCCAGTATCTAGGTTTTAATTATCTTCTACAATTGAAATATTGTAGCCTGGAATGGAGTCAAGCCTTCTGCTTGCTCTGTGGCAGCAGCCATTTCTGTTGGGATTTATTTATCTTCTATAATTGAAACTTTGTAGCCTTAAGCAGAAGCCTGGGCTGGCCAGGGCAGGTGGAAAGCTTGGCTTCCTACATCTCCAGTGCAACTCAAACCTCCTGCTCTCTCCAGTTCTGTGGCTGCCACCATTTTTGTTGGAATTTATTTATCTTCTATAATTGAAACTTTGTAGCATTGAGTGGAGGCCTGGGCCAGCCAGGGTATGCAGAAAGCTTGACTTCCTCCATTGCTGGGGAAACCCAAGCCTCCCTCCTGCTCTCTCTGTGGCTGCAGCCATCTTGGTGAGGTTAATTTGTATACTCGCTCCTGATTGTCTGGTGGGCATGTCTGGTGGGTGTAGCAAAGGTGTGGTCAATTTGCATATTACTCTTATTAGATAAGAGGATTCCTGTTGGGGAGCTAGTAATTCCCATCGCTAGAGGTGTTTAATGTGCTGATGACTCTTGGGCAGGAAATGTAGAGGGCACTGAAGCTCTGAGTAAGAGGTTGAATTGGAGGGGTTTATTTGTGTGGGTTTTTATTGTTGTTGTTTCGTGTTTTGGTACCTGCACTTCTGTAAGCTTAACAGTTTTAACTTCTAAAAATATTTGGTTCTCTTATCACCAAGGAAGGGGTACTCTGTTGGGATCACATAGAAATTTATTTTATTGATGTATAAATCTTCATAATAACTTAATACAGTTTATTTTAATTTTTTATTGTTGACAGTATTATAGATGTCCTTTATTCCTCACCCCCCCTTTGCCCACCTCCACTAAGCCCCCACCCCACCCCAGGCCTTCACTGCATATTGTCTCTGTCCATGGGCTATGCATATATGTTATTTGGTTAATCTCTTTCCATCCCATCCCTCTAAGATCTATCAGTCTTTTCCATGCATCCATGTCTCTGGACCTATTTTGTTCGTCAGCTTATTTTGTTTATTATATTCCACATATGAGTGAGATCATGTGATATTTGTCTTTCTCTGACTGGTTTATTTAGCTCATCAAAATAATCTCCAGGTCCATCCATGCTGTCATAAAGGATAAGAGACCCTCCTTTTTTCCTTTTTTTTTTCTTCTAGCTGCATAGTGTTTCTTCCCTTGTGTAAATTACTGCAGCTTTTTTATCCACTCATCTGAAAGGCACTTGGTTTTAAGTTTCCTTCCTAAATCAGCATCTATGGTTATGTTAATTTATCTTGTTTTATTTCATGTTTGTTTTTTTACCAAGGCTATCCACAAGCCTTGAGCATTTTTGCCTTGGTCAGGTGGCAGTTCCTTGCTAACCTTGAAGGATGGAGCAGGAAGGACAAGAATGGAGGGAAGGAGAGATGAATGAAAGTTGAGACTCATCCTCTGTGTCCTGCCCAGTACTTATCAATCTCTATACTCAAAAAGAGACTAGATAAGCCACAAGGCCTATTCTCAGAATACTGCTGATGTTTTGGCAAGAATGAGAGCTGGAGTAGCCTTGGTGTTTTGTGAAAGGTTCTGGGAGATATCCAGCATGGTGCATGCCTGTTTGCTCAGCAGCTCACTGAATTGCTGAATGCGGATTTGTAGCCCCTGGTAGCAGCTTGAAGTGCCCCCTTTGAGCTAAATTATAGGAATTACAGAATAAGGCATATAAGAAAACTCGCCAGTAAGTATCTGAATGATTGAATGGAGACAGCTTTTAAAACTACTTCTTGCAAAAAGAAGGGGGTAGGGATGGATGGGAAACATGATGGTTATATGTTTATGTGCGAAAATATAAATAATGCATAATCCTTAAGTTTCTACCCACCAGGACTGTATTCAAGATAAAAGCATAGCAAAACACCAGAATCTTTAGCAGGACCCCAAATATAATTCTCACAGTAGTACCTAAAATAGTTTAGTTTGTGAATTTGCTTTCTCCTTTAAGTCTATAAATCTTGCATCGAATATGATACTTCTTTGCCCATTTCCTATCATTTGTTCTTACCTGGTCTCCTCTGAGAGGAGGAGGTACACCTGTATAGCTCATTAAAATATGCTTGGGTGGTAGCCATGCACAGTGGCTAAAGCACTGGGGTTTCTCCACCGGTAGGGAAGGGGACCTCTTGGGGTGTTGAGGTTCTGTCACCCAGCTGCAAATATGTGAGCACATCATCATGTGCTAGGGTCTTGACTTGATAGGATGTTTACTTACTAACTCCTATAAGTATGTGTGTACATATTGTAAGATTTTCTGTTGTCATTAGACACTAAAAATATTTAAAAAGGTAATTTATTGGTCATGGTCAGAAATTTGCTATTTGCACTGTAGAGGAGTTCGTGAATCCAGGGAAAGCACTTAGCACTTTGAGAGTTGTCCTGGCAACATTTTCTGAGAGGCAGGCTGAAAGGATGCTTTGGGCACCTGCAAAACAACTATTTTGAGCATAAAATTCCATATGTTATTTGTTAATTGATGACTCAAAAAAATTAAAGAATCCATTATGACTTCTTAATGTAAGCTTAGTGACAGTGGTGATAGAACCCATGGAAAAATGGAAAATCCAGATCCCCAGTTCTATCCTTTGAGACATGTTTCCTGTGCAATAAATTGTGGCTGGGTTCCTTGAGTGTATTTTGTCAATTGTGGAATACAGATAGAGATGTATCATTTTCCTATTGTTTCTCTAGTGTCAATTCATTCCCACTTTTAGCTCTAGAGTCTACCTGGTGTCTGATACAGGATAAGTACTTAATAACTGCTCTGTGTGAAGCTGCATTTGCTGCTTGCCCACTTCTTGCTTGAGTGGAATACAGCCGGGATCCCAATTGCAATTGGGTTTCATTTGTTCAGAGCTGAATTAACTTCCTTGAGACTTTTCCAGCCTAACTGTGATCAACAATCACCGAAGTTGGCAGAAGATGAGGCCTACTTAATTGCTATACAAAGGTGGTTTTCAGTCCTGTTGCTGGGTGACAAGCAGGCCTGGGCTGGCCCAGACGCTGGCTGCATCTCTAGTGCTTCAGTAGGTGGCACTCCTGTTCCATGGTGAAGCTGTTCTGTGATGACGAGGCTGTGGGTTTGGGCAGGCAGGAAAGCAAGTCGTCAATTCATGGCTGTTTATTGGGGGCAAGCAGCAGCACAAGCCTACCATCCATGCCGTGACAGCTGCTGATGTCTGTCCCTACTTGCAGGCAGTTTCGGAGTAGAGGCTTTTGGATTCTGACTGTGAGAGTGGAGATGCTGAGAAGTGAAGCTGCTGGTCCAAAATAAGCTGGTTAGGAGTCAGTTATGTGGTTCCCTGTAGACAAGTCTGGGAGCAGCGTGGAGGCTGGGACCAGAGCACAGGCTGGTCCTTCCCTTCTGTTACTCTAGTTTGAAATGATCTTATCAAAAAGTCTAACTCGCTGAAGCCTCATCCTGGAATCAAGTTAGTAAAAATCCACACTATCTTGAACTAGCAACAGAATTGCGTTTATTTATACCTAAATGCTGGTTTCCCCTGGCCAGTCTTGATTTCTAGTGTTCTGTCTTGTTATTCATATAAGAACATTAGCCCTTGTCAGTTGGTGCCTCTACTTGGGATTTAGAAAATATGGTCACTACACTTACCCTCCATCTCCTGACAGCTGAGTCCCAACCAATGGTATGGCCTGAATGTTAACGTCTTCCCAGAATTCATATGTGAAGTCCTAACCTCCAGTGTGATGGTATTAAGAGATGGGGCCTTTGGGGGATGATAAGGTCACAATGGTGGAGCTCCCATGAAGGAGATTAGGGCCCTATAAAAGAGTTTCCATAAGAGCTTTCTTCCCTTTTGACATGTGAGTATACAAGCGAGAAGATGGCCATATATGAAGCAGGGTGCAGGTTCTCATCAAACATTGAATCTGTAGGCACCTTGCTCTTGGACTTCCCAGCTTCCAGAACTTTAAGAAATAAATTTCTGTTGTTTATAAACCATCTAATCTATGGTATTTGTTGTAGCTTCCCAAATGCACTAAGACAGTGGTTGGCAAACTGCGGCTCGTGAGTCACATGCAGCTCTTTGGCCCCTTGAGTGTAGTTCTCCCACAAAACACCACAGTCTGGGTGAGTATATTTTGTAGAAGTGGTGTTAGAAGAAGTTTAAGTGTGAAAAATTTGGCTCTCAAAAGAAATTTCAATTGTTGTTCTGCTGATATTTGGCTCTGTTGACTAATGAGTTTGCTGACCACTGCACTCAGACAGTGTGCCTCCTCTCTCTAATTCAAACTCATAGGTTCTTACAAAAAGTGATGGAAAACCTTCAGCCATTGGGATTTAGTTTTGCTAATCTTTTAGTTTATGGGATGACTATCTGACATGTTAGCAAATTTGTACACATTCAAAAGAGAGGCAATAGCTGTGTCTTTCTAAAATTTAAGATGATAGAAAGGAACTCCTGAGAGAGATGAATTCACCTCTAGGTCATCTCATATGTGTCTGATAAATACCTTACAAGGATGCTGCACCACCCCTCTTGCAAAGGTAGGATTATTAATTTATCACAGCACATTCTCCTGCTGGGCCATCAGACTTGGCACATGGATAAAACTTATTTGTCTGGTTGATCTTTAATATTTTTATTATATTTGACTAGAGGCCCAGTGCATGAAATTCATGCACTGGGGAGTGGCAGGGGGAAGGAGGATGGTGTGTGTCCCTCAGCCCATCCTGCAACCTCTCCAATCTGGAACCCCTGGAGGTATGTATGACTGGCCAGTAAGGCCCAATCCCACAGGGCAGTTGGACATCCCTCTCACAATCCAGGACTGTTGGCTCCCAACCACTCACCTATCTACCTGCCTGATTGCCCCTAACTATTTCTGCCTGCCAGCCTGATCACCCCCTAACCACTCTCCTGCCAGCCTGATCGACATCTAACTGCTCCCCTGCTGGCCCGATTGCCCCTAACTGCCCTCCCCTGCTGGCCTGGTCACTTCTAACTGTCCTTGCCTGCTGGCCTGGTCACTCCTAACTGCCCTCCCTTGCTGGCCTGGTCACCCCTAACTGCCCCCCTTTGCCAGTCTGGTTTCCCCTAACTGCCTTCCCCTGTCATCTGGGTCACCCCCAACTGCCCTTCCCTGCAGGTCTGGTTCCCCCAAACTGCCCTCCCCTGTAGGCCTGGTTGTCCCCAACTGTCCTCCCCTGTAGGCCTGGTCCCCCCACTGCCCTCTCCTGTAGGCCTGGTCCCTCCCAACTGTCCTCCCCTGCTGACCTGATTGCCCATAACTGCCCTTCCTTGCAGGCCTGATTGCCCCTAACTTCCCTCTCCTGCAGGCCTGGTCTCCCCCAACCGCCCTCCCTTGCAGGCCTCGGTCCCCTCAACTGCCCTTACCTACAGCCTGGTCCCCCCCACCTGCACTCCCTGCCAGCTTGGTTCCCCTAACTGCCTTCTCCTGCAGGTCTGGTCCCCACAACTGCCCTCCCTTGCAGGCCTGTGTCCCCCCAACTGCCCTTCCCTACAGGCCTGGTCCCCCCCAATTACCCTCCCTACAGGCCTGGTCCCCCCTAACTGCCTTCCCCTGCAGGTCTGGTCCTCCCTAACTGCCCTCCCCTGCTGGCTTGGTTGCTCACAACTGCCCTCCCCTGCTGGCCATTTTGCAGTGGCCATCTTGTGGTGGCCATCTTGTGTCCACATGGGGTGGCCATCTTGTGTGTTGGAGTGACAGTCAATTTGAATATTACCTCTTTATTTTATAGGAGGATAATAATAAAGGCCAAAATATTAGCTGAAATAACAAAACAGGTCTTTCGTAGTTGATTCTTAAAAGAAACAGCAACTTTAAGAAGATGGAGTCACAGGGGATCATTTAATTTTAGAGCTCCAGGGAAACATGAAGAATATCTGGAATCTTAAAACGATTAAGTTGATGCCCCTCATCACTTGCACCTGGGTGGGTGGCTCCCCCTGCCCTTCCCCACTTTCTTTTGAATTGTTTGTCTTATTGCTTTGTAGGGTTTCTGTTTGTATTATGAACATTTATGCTTTGTTGTATTTATTGTGACTATCTTCTCCCTTCTGGTCTTGTCTTTTAATTTTATTTATGTTTAGTTGTTTTGTTCCCTTTAACTTTCTAAGATCATCAGTTTACTTGTATAGCAGGCAATTAATTTGTTATAAAAAGCTCTCATCTCCTTCCTTTGGGTGTTGCTTTAAATTTCTCCCAGAATGAATCAGAGGACTTCTGGATCAGTTTCCCAATACCAGGCAGGCAGCAGCCAGATGGCCCAGCTATGACAGCACAGCTAGTCAATAGCAGATATTTTTGGGAGATGAATTGTATCACAGAAACAAAAATCTCTCAGCACAAAGAATGAGTCACAGGCATGCTGGTTGGCTGGTAGCATCTGCAATCAACTCTCATTTGTTATCTCTGACTTACCAATTAAAATCATAAATGAATTGGACACTTTCTCTTTGGCTTTAAAAAATGTATCTTTATTGTTGAAAATATTACAGATGTCCCTTTTTCCCCCTTCTAGCTTACACCTGCCCTTTCGCCCCAGGCCTTCACTACACTGTGTCCATGAGTTATGCATTTTATATATAATCTCTTTCCACCCATTCCCACCATCCCTAATCCAGGGAAATGTTCTTGATATTCAGGGGTTTGATTTCAGCTGGATGATAGCAGCAGAGATAAAGCAGACTATAACTGTCTCCAAGGATGCCAATTTTGTTAGAAATAGTGGCCACCTGAAGAGTATTCTCATCCTATATAATAAAAGAAAGACATGCAAATTTGTCTGTACCTTTGCTCCTGATTGGCTATGCTACCAGCCAATCAGGAGCATGGGCGGGGCCAAGTGGCGCCAGCCCTGGGCCCTGGGGGTGGAGATGAAACGGTGGTGGCAGCGAGCACCCAGCCCCCGGGTGCTGTGAGGAGAAGCACAGCAGCAGCAGCAGTGGTGGTGGCAGCAGCTGGATGCTGTGAGTGGAAGTGGCGGTGAGCACCCAGCCCCTGGGGCTGGGTGGTTGCAGGCAGCTGGGGCTGAACTGAGCAGGGCGATGGCTTGGTGCCCAAGGCCTAAAGCCTTGCCAGAGGCTTTAGGCCTTGGGCAGGCTGGGGATGAGCCATCAGTTGGACATCCCCTGAGGGCTCTTAGTATGTGAGAGGGGGCAGGTTAGGTTGAGGGACCACTCACCCCCAGTGCACAAATTTTGTGCACCGGGCCCCTAGTTTAGAATAACCAGAATCAAGTTAACCTGGTTGCTACTTCTTGTATTCCCTGCTCAAGCCATGGATGGTCTGTGTGAAGGAAAGCACTGAGAGTTTATCCAGACATACCCATAGCCTTGCTTGAGGGTGGGAGCTGTGAGCCAGTGGTGGCTGTCACCTGGGACTGGTGGTAGGTGCAATTATTTCATGAGTCACTGCTACTAACTACACTTGTAGCCTCACCTGCCTGTTTGTTCAGAAGCCAGATTGTCAGCCAAAAAGGAATGAGCCCTGTGACACTGTAAGTGAAAGAGGATTAGTTGTGCAAACAAAAGTCTGTAACAAGACATGGTCCTATAAAAAGCAAGTTAGTCACAGGACTAAAACCACATCTGCAGTGTTTCAGCTTTTCAGTTCCAAGCCCCATCACACACATGCCACAAACTCACACACAACTATACGCACATAGGCTTGTGCCAAGTTATTATGCATAAATACAGTCACATATAATTATAAACATTCACATAGAACTACATGCATAGAACACACTTTCATAAAAATATATATATGCACATATTACACACAAGTACTCATACATACTCTCACATACAAGCATGCCCTCACACACATTTATGGTCACAGACACATTTTATAAAACCCTCCTCTGCAGGAACACAAACTTTCCACTTAGAGATCTGGGTATTATTTGTAATAAAATGCTCATGGAAGTTTCCTTTCTGCTTTTTGGTTGCTGAACATTGTGATTTAGTGGAACCTCTTGGTGTCTTTTATAGCCCCTTTCCTTGGTAACGAGTCCCTGGTGCATGTAGTGGGAGGAACTCTCAGGCCCAAGTCACATGACCAGGTGCTCTGTTTCTGAGCAGATGGAGCTCAAGGTATGGGTGGTCCTGAAATCCTTCGTTTAGCCTTGTCATCCAAGACCCTCACACATAGAAGGCCTCCAGTGTTTGTTGAATAATTACAAGAATTTGTGATTGCCTCCTTAATGCTGCCTTTATCTAATTTTTAAAATTAAAAATTTTTAAATTTGAGTAATTTCTTCTTTTTTTTCTGTTGACCTGATTCTTAATAAAAGTGACAAAGGTGATGTAGATCTCTTAGTATAAAATCCTCTCTGGAGAGTAGCAAGCCTTACATAACTTCACAAGTCTCTTAAAGATTTTAATCAGAGACTCCAAAACCCTCAGACATCTGGCTCAAGGCTCTCCTTTTATAGATGAGTGAACTGAGGCCCAGAGATAGTAAGTAATTTCTCCAAATTTACCCAGCTACTTGGTAGCAGAGCAGAAACTAGGGCTCCAGTTATAGTGATTTCTTATACTTTTTACCTTCATTAGACTTAACTGGTTTTTCCAGGGGGTTAATTCCTGTATAAGAATGTTAAGAAAACAAGTAAATTAAACTATGAATTTCTGTACTCAGAGCATTACAAAAATCTGTGAGGAATTACACTAGTCTAGGTAGAGCAGTTGCTATAAGCTAATCTAGTCTACAACACTGGAGCACTCCCATCTGATATAAGTTTACCTTCATGACTTTGGGTGTGATGAAAGGCATCTCTGTTGTACTAGGTCTGTAAATTTGAACTCTTAGACATAGGATCATGAAGGTGAGACAAAGACTCACCTACAGCAGCAGAATTAAATCCAGGTCAAATTTTATACATGTGTGTTCATGTCCACGTACGCACATGTATGTGCATTCACACACACACACAAAAAACCATAACTAGCACTATCGGGAGATGCCCCCAATGAGACTTAACTTCAGGTATTGAGGCCATAACTTACCAGGGTTGAGAAAAATCTTTATTACCATCATTTATGAATGCTATTCTAATGAAGTGTGTTCATGACTGATATAACGATAACTTTACTTTTCAGATTCTAAAGTACAGAAAAGGAAATGATTTAAATCTTGTGCACATGTAACCCATATATGCAATGTGCTTCCTAAATCCGACTTGCCAATTTATGATGGGACAAATTTTCGAGACCAAGGTTATCATTTTTATTTCATACTAGAGGCCCACTGCATGAAATTTGTGCACTGGTAGTATTCCTAGTGGCTGCCAGCTGCTGGCTGGGACCTCCCTTTCTTCCCCTGCCCAGCCCTGCCCCTGGTCAAACTCCTGGATGAACTCCCAGTTGAGGGGACAATTTACATACTATGCTTTTATTATATAGAATTTTTAGTGAATGCTCTATATTTTAAATTACTTTGAGTTTTCCTAAATACTAGAGTTTACTAATTAGAGTTGGAGGGGCTAAGGAAATTTTCCTGAAGTGATTCCTCTTGTAATAACCTCTTTTTTTGCAATGAACACATAATACTTTTATTATCTCAAAAAAGAGAGAGCTATTTAAAAATATGTATCTATATCAGGCAAGAAGAAGAAACAACAGCCTTAAGGGGAGGATTGATTTTTTTTTTTCATTCTAGCTAAACAATCCTCTTATTCAAGTATCCTAGGAAAGCTCCTCCCAGATCAGTATGGTCTGAGAAATTAAGCAGAAAGCAGAATAGCTATGTCTTTTGGGGTCTTGCTAGAGAAAATTCTCAGAGTAGTTAGAGGGTCTAGATAGAGGCAAAATGAGCTGACACTTTCCACACACCCTCCCTTGTTTTTCAGAGTATTTCTGAAGGACACATGGCAGAGCAACCTGCAGAACATAATTTCATGGCACGCTGGTACTGTAGAGAAACATCAGCCACATAATATCTGTCCTCTTCTTATTAGCCATCATGTTCTATTCTCCTTCCCTTCTTCTCCTTCTCCTTCTCTCTCTTCCTCCTTCTCTCTCTCTCTCTCTCTCTCTCTCTCTCTCTCTCTCTCTCTCTCTCCACACACACACACACACACCAAGAGATTTTGCAAAGTGTTCACTCCACTACATTCTGCTAAGACAGAGTTTAAAAAACAACAACCAACAGCAGAAAAGAACCATAATCTTTATTAGGTGTTGTTGAGACATAGAAGTAACAAAAATAAACATAAATTAAAATTAAAAGATAAAACCATTGCTAGAGCATTTGAGGTGAGAAATACCTTTTTAATATATAAATTATAGTTATTTCATTTAGAAAACACTATACAATTTGTGTTTCTGGAAAGTAGACTTGGCATCTCTAGAAATAGTTACATAAAGTTGATAAGGACCTTATTATTTCAGTTCTTATGAGTTACTAGTGGCTAGGTGCATGAATTCGTGCACATTGAAAGGAAATTAATTGGAAGAAATATTTTAATATCGATATTCACCCTTTCTCTATAATTGAAGTGCCAACCAAATTCACGATCAATAATAACAGATTGAAACACACACATGTGATTGGCACCAGTGAGAGCTTTATATGTATTGCATGTACTCGAGTCAACTTAGCCTTTTATAGATATAGATGAACTTGCTTAATTAGACCTACTTCTGATTTAACTAAGCTTTTTCCAGCCCAGTGGAGCACCCCAGCTTCTCTTTCAGGTAATTTTCAGCAGTACATATCAAAAGAAAGCAGATTATTATTGTAGATCATGCAGGGAGAACAAAGGGTAAAATATTTAACTATAGCAGTGTTTGACTATATTCTGTGCAGAGAGAAAACCTGAAGTCATTTTCAAGGTCCACCTTTTCTTATTTATTTTCAGTTGGGTCAAGTTTCTAAACTTTCTAAATCTCCATTTTCCAGCGAATGAAAAGAAAATAGGATTCCATTGAGTCTCCTATCCTACCTACTCCAGGACTTCTGTGAGGATCAAATAAGATGAGGCAGAGGAAAATGGTTCACAGATATTTGGTTAAAGTGTAAAATGTTTGCACCTGGCTATAAAGCACCTGGGGGTGCTTTATAAAACTCCAAGGAGGCTAGTTGCTAGGAAGAGGAAGCTGAGTGTTGCTATGTGGGGTCATTACCTGGCAACCACAGTGACTGTTTCTGAGCTGGGCTGTGGGCTGCATTTTGCACCATGGAGTCTCGACAGCATTGGCTGTGATTTGGTGGGCTGTTGCTCCAGGGTAGTGGCGGGGCCTGTGTCCCACTTAGGGGAAGCCAAGTGTTGCTCTTTTGGTGCCAGGTCCGCAGTGCTGTTTCTTTGTAAATGGCCAGGTACATCAAGGCAGCTTCTGCATTGAGTGTCTGCCCCCTGGTGGTCAGTGCATGTCATAGCAACTGGTGAGATGGTCAGACACAGTATACATACACACACACATAAACATATATAGTTATAACTAGTAAGGCATGATTCTAACACACAGGACTCTTAATAAAACATTCTTTGAATATTAAAATAATTCTCCCAAAGCCTAAAGTGTTGCAAATTTCAGGCAAGTTATTATATCTGAAACTCTGCCCAAGATATATAGTGAGTAATGTGTTGCTATGAAAGCTTTTTGGATGAAAAAACAAACAAAACTTTGGGTATTAGGATATTTGATTTACTGGATTTTGGCTCCTCTCTTGCCTGTTTCTCTTGCTAAATATTCAGACTGAGACTTTACTATGATTATCAAATCTTAGTCCATTCTGGGAAGTTTAGCCTATGTAAGTGGTGGAAAAGGGGGCCCTCCAGAATTGTTATGGTGAAGATTTGGCTCTGAATTAAATGAATCTTTAAATCTCTAAGACTTCATGTAATGTTGAATTTGGCTGAATACCCTGTGGTTGTAATATGTGAAGTCTTTAAAAATACATGAGTTCTTAAATAGCGATATGCTCTTCCCCCCTCCCCACTAGCATTTTGTTATTATCCTCACTGTCTGTTTCAAACAAATTTTATGCAGTTTACAATTCTTATAGCATATGGTTGCTGCCTACAAGCACTTTGTGTGCCTTGGCAGACAGCCACATGCGGCACTGAAGAATGATTTCCTGCATGAATAATAAAGGATCTTGCTTTTATCCATTTTTCTACTTGAGTTCAACTTTTAAGGTAAGACTGAGTTAGATTTTTTCCCTTTCTTTTCTCCTTCTTTCCTCCCTCTCTTCTACCCCCCTTCCTCTCTTCCTTCTTGTTTTTTTTTTTTTGTTGTTGTTGTTGAAGTCTCCCTTTATCCTAGACAGAGTAACTTATGCTGTTTTTATTATTAGAGGTTCTTGCCAAGCAATGGTAATGTAATACTCATATAGACAACCCCAGGTGTTTCTAGCCTTTGCCTTCTCCTGGATCCTCACTTATTTTTCAAGTCATTTTGAGTAGGAACCCTTTTTTCCTTTGCTTTGTACTTCTGGCAGTAGAGAATTCCTGAAAATAGAAACTGTGTTGGTTTGTAAGTCTCATCACTCATATTGAGACCCTGTTCTGGAAAAAGAATAGCTTTTATTTAACAATAATTGAAATGAGGATTGGGTGTAATTTCCTGCTGGAAAGAAGGAGCAGATGCTTTGAGATTACAGACTGAAGCAGTGACAGCAAGAGGTGGTGGGAAACTTCTGGAGAGAGAGGTAGGTGACAGGGAGGGAATGGAGGAGCTGGCAGGGCCAGGTGAATATTCTGTCTCAAGAACCCAGGTATCACAAGAGGCTAGGGGTGAGCATGACTTCTCCTCACAACTTCCTGCAACTCTTTCTTTGCAGGAAGCTATAAATAGGCTGAGTTGCAAGGCAATGGGCTGAACTGGGTAGAAGAAGCAGCTAGAAAAAGTGAGCAGTTGACAACTGTGATTTTTTGCCTTTTCTGTTTAGAACCTGTTGTGATCATCTTTGTGTCTATGTACTTTACACAGACTTGCAGTCTAACCCAACTGCTATTATGTCATTTGATCAAAATTGGTTGAATTTATTGACCTACCATGGGGTTACTTATATTTGCCCGACATTACATGGCCTAAATACTTATGTTCTGAACCCACTACTGATTCATAGAGCATTAGTCCCAAGTGCAAGTAAGAGCTACTTTTTTGACTAGAATCTAAATATTTTTTCATCAAAGAAATTTTATAAAGGATGAAAGAAATGTATGTAAATATATACATATACTAGTATATGATACACACATGTATATCTGTGCATGACTACACATATGTTTAGTTTCACACATATATACATTGTATGCATTTACATACATGCATATATCCTGTATAATAAAAGAAAAACATGTAAATTTGACTGTACCTTCACTCCTGATTGGCTATGCTACCAGCCAATTAGGAGCGGGGGCAGGGTCAAGTGGTGTGAGCGCCAGGCCCGGGGGTGGAGAAGAAATGGCAGTGGCAGCGAGCACCCAGCCCCCGGGTGCTGTTAGCGAAAGTGGTGGTGAGCGCCCAACCTCCGGGGCTGGGTGGTCGCAGGCAGCCGGGGCTGAGCTGAGCAGGGCGATGGCTGGGTGCCCAAGGCCTAAAGCCTCACCAGAGGCTTTAGGCCTTGGGCAGGCTGGGGGTGAGCCATCAGTTGGACATTCCTGAGGGCTCCCAGTATGTGAGAGGGGGCAGGTTGAGTTGAGGGACCACCCACCCCCAGTGCACGAATTTCATGTACCATGCCCCTACTATTTATGTGTGTATGTGTATGTATTTATTAGACATCCCTAGCCCTTGTGCCTCTTTCAAAAGAGTCCGATTTGATACACACACACAAACACACACACACACACACACACACACACACACACACACACACAGATGCATATGTTACAGATATTATGTTTAAACTATAAGCCTGGTGCATGAAATTTGCTCATGGGGGGGCGGATGTCCCTTAGCTCAGCTTGCACCCTCTCCAATCTGGGACCCCTCGAGGGATGTCCGACTGCCCATTTAGGCCCAATCCCAATAGGATTGGGCCTAAATGGGCAGTCTGACATCCTTTTTCACAATCCAGGACTGCTGGCTCCAAACTGCTCACCTGCCTGCCTCCCTGATTGCCCCTAACCGCTTCTGCATGCCAGCCTGATCACCCCCTAACCACTATCCTGCCAGCCTAATTGATGTCTAATTGCTCCCGTGCCAGCTTGTTTGCCCCCAACTTCCCTCCTCTGCTGGCCTGGTCACCCCTAACTGCCCTCCCCTGCAGGCTTGATTGCCCCCAACTGCCCTCCTTTGCAGACCTGGAACCTCCCAACTGCCCTCCTGTGCTGGCTATCTTGTGGTGGCCATCTTGTGTGCACATGGGGGCAGGATCTTTGACCACATGGCGGCAGCCCTCTTGTGTGTTGGAGTAATGGTCAATCTGCAAATTACTCTTTTATTAGACAGGATAGATAGAGGCCTGGTGCATGGGTGGGGGCCAGCTGGTTTGCCCTGAAGAGTGTCCCAGATCAGGGTGGGGGTTCCTTTGGAGCAAGGGTCAGCCTGGGCAAGGGGCCTGTGGAGGTTTGCAGGCCAGCCAACTCCCCCCCACCCCCCCCAGCAACCCAAGTGGAAGCCCTGGGATCTGGGATTAATCTATGTCTACAATTGAAACTTTGTTGCCTGGAGAGGAGCCAAGCCTTCTGCTCTCTCTGGGGTGGCAGCCATTTCTCTTTGAAACTTTGTAGCCTAGAGTGGAGGCCTAGGCTGGCAATAGCAGGCTAAAAGCTTGGCTTCCTCCATTGCTAGGGAAACACAAGCCTCTGTTCTTTCCAGCTCAGTGGCTGCTGCCATTTCTGTATCTTTTATAATGGAAACTTTGTAGCATTGAGTGGAGGCCTAGGCCAGCAATGGCAGTCTAAAAGCTTGGCTTCCCCTGTTGCTGGGGAAACCCAAGCCTTCCTCCTGCTCTCCGTGGTGGCAGCCATCTTGGTTAGGGTTTATTTGCATAATCTGCTCCTGATTGGCTGGTGGGCATGGCTGTGGGTGTGGCTTTGTGGGGGTAGCAAAGGTAAGGTCAAGTTTCCATATTACTCTTTTATTAGATAGGATAGAACCTGGACACCCATTATTTATTATAGAATTTATTAAACTACATATGGAAATAAATAAAACATCACATTTTCAGTATTTATATATTGTAGTGAAAGTCTTTGAATACCAAATCTTACTGTTGATTAACAAATTGAATTAAGTGCCATGTTAATGGCAAATTAATATAAATTTTCTATTAGTATGTTTTGTTGCCATTATACTATCAACCGGTGATAAATAGAAAAGCTCCAAATTGAAAACAAATAGCACAGGCTGACTGAGTTCTGCATAACATTTAAAAATGTTTTTATTTTAATTAAGTCTCTTCTATTAGACATCCCTAGCCCTGTGCCTCTTTCAGAAGAGTCTGATTTGATGAAGATGTGATGTCAGGAAGAACAGCCTCCGGAGGCACCATGAGGCTTAGTCTACTTCCTCCACGTTGGTGTCTGCCACTTTGGGCACCTGGGGTCCATCTGAGGCCCCTCCTGTCGGGCCCTCTGCTGCTGCTGCTGCTGGCGGGGGCTGCGTACTGGGCACCCCAGCTGGAGCTCTCTCACCTGCTGGGCATGGTGGAGCAGGACCATTGGCCTCCATCCCCCATAGGGAGGCCTCTACTGGGGACTGTGGGGTCTGACCAGAAGCTTCTGCCTCCAAAAGGGGCTCCTGATCAGCCAGTACTCCAGTGGGGAGACCCTGGCATTGGGGCTCTGCTCTGGATCCCACAGGGAGATTACTGCCCTTGGAGGGAGGTTCTACCTCATTGCCTCCTTCAGTCTCAGCCTGAGAAGCTGGGGGAGGTGGGGAACTCTCTGAATGGCAAGAAGGGCTCAGAGAGGGTTGTTCTGGCTCCTTGAGGGCTATGTCACTGCCCCCTTGAGGACTGCTGAATTCTGGTTGGAATTCTTTGGACTGGTCAAGGGTCAACTCTGCATGGTGAATAACCATAAAGGCTGTGGCCAGATTTTTCACAGCATTGTGAACGCTGTCGGCGTTCTCAGCATCAGCCTCTCCACCCACGGAAACTGTTGACTCAGGCTCTTCGTCGGAGGTGTGCTGACCTTGGTCATCCTTCTCAGGTATTTTTGCTTCTCTGATCTTTTTGTAGAGTTCTTTTCTCTCTTCTTGTAAAGCTCGACAGAGATTCTCTAGTCTCCCAATTTTCATCACAAAGCACTCGTATTCTTTGGCTCTTAATGCTTTCTGTGATTTGAAAATGTACACACACACACACACACACACACACACAAAATGTCAAAAAGCAAAATTGCCAGGATATCCTCTGGAGATAAGTAAAACCATTTGTCTAGGAATTTGCCTACCAGTCTCTGGGGTTTGACCACAGAGTGGTGGCTGGACAGACACTTGGTCAGAAGCATCAATTATTATTATTATTAATTATTTGCATTGTATGCTAGGTTCTGGTAGAATTTAGGAAAGAAAGATGGCAAAGCTTATCTCTACTTCAGTCCAAGACATCTAGAATTGTACATGAATTTTCTGCCTGCAAGACTTGAGGGTATAAGTAAATGAATGTGGCAAAATGAATGAGGTAGACTGGGTCTTGGCAGTCAGCAATGCCTTATCTGTTCTATAGATAAACTACTATATGCTAATCCAGCAACGGTTTGATTTATGTTGATAGATAATAAGTTCATGCTTTGGAATTGGTTGTAATTTGGGGTAAATTGTTAGAACAATAATTATAACCAGAGAAACTCACCATACACTAATTCATGATGCTGGCTGCTCAAACTGTTCAATTTTCCTTCTCTCTAGAAATGTCAGTGTGTTTGTACACGAAATCGTTCCTAATTATTTTACTCCTTCACCCCATCTTTGTGCTACTCTGTATCCTTTAAGATTTTTTTTTTACTTGTTTACATAGAAAGACCTTTTCCTGTAAGTCCTTCCTCTCAGGTCAAAGGCCATTTATCATTGCCTTTATAGTCTCTAAACCTCCTCAGGGTCTGACATAACATCAGTGTTTAAATGCCTGTTGGAGGAATTAAACAATATATCTCCATATCTGACTATAATATAGCACGTACCCTGGTTGCTTGGGCTGGTGCTTTCTCTCAGTATGTTCAAATCAATGAATTAATTCATGTTGTGCCTGTTATATGCCAAGCACCAAGGAAATTCAAAGACAAGTAGGACATTCATCAAGCCTTTAAGGAATTCACAGTCCTGTAGGCCTACTGCTGCTTGGGTGGGGGTGGGGAGGAGAACCGTAGACATGTGACTTAAGGGACACAAGGCTCTTTAGGATTCTCCATTACTTTGTTCTAATTACTCTATTATAATTTCATATATCACACCCAGAACAAATCAGTCCTTTTTCAAAGTGTTAGGATATAATGTTCTAAGTATGAAAGCTTTGACTGGCCAAAGGAAAGTAAGCTTAGGGAAAAGCTCCCTCACCTCTTCAATCATGTCCAGCAGAGCTTTGTTACAGTTCTCGAACCTGCCCTTCCACGTGGCCGTGTCCTTTTCCAGCTTCTTCATTTTCTTAGTCGTCTGCAGAAATTAGAGTGTTTTAATATTCATCCGGAAAAGTTAACCTACCGAAGAATCTAGTAGTTCCATAGGCGATGTCAAGGAAAGTCCTTTTGTTCCAGCTGTTGACGCAAACACGAATTCTGTGTGAAGGGACGAGGGTGTGAGCGGGGAAGTCACCATTTATTCCTACGCCATCGAGGTTGGGGACAGACAAACATATTTGCACAGGAGCCAGTTCAGGAAAAAGGAAATGACTTAGGGCCATGCTGTTTTGTCACTGGTTTTTCTCTTTTAAAATAAAATAAAAAATAGCTCATCCTTCTCAGGCAATTTCGGTTCTCTAATCTTTTTGTAGAGTTTGTTTCTCTCTTCTTGCAAAGCTGTCTTTTTGAACCTGAAAGTGTTCATGATCCTGGTTGTAGGATCTCCTCTTTGTTTGGATGAAGTCAAAGACAAGGCACATAATGCAGGAGCAGTGACCTGGATTTACCACAGCTGGCACTTGCTGTATGTGCCAATCTGCCTGAGTCTGGGAGCCTTCAGAGGCTGGAGGCTGGGTGGGCCCAGCTGTTGGCCACTGGCCTCAATAGAGGAGCCTTGAGTGTTTTTTGTTTGCTTGTTTTTATTTCTTAACTTAGTTAGTAATTTATGAACTTTTTAAGGTAATTGAGTTCTTTAGGAATTTGATGAAGTCTATGGGACCACACTCAGAGAAATGCAGACATGCATATCAAGTTTTTTTTGGCTATAAATGAACGCCAGATTAAGAACTCCTACTTTTAATCTTTAAGATTTAGATTTCTCTTTAAGATTTATTCCAATCTTAAAAGCTATATAATTTTAAATTAAAACAAATTTTCATGCTTCAATATTCATCTTAAAACTTTATAATTAAGTTTTTGTTTTTTTTAATGGACAGATCCCTCCAGGAGTAGGAAAGCTGTAATTATTAACAAGTGCTAGTCTCCTTACGTTTGCTCACTGAATTGTGAAATTTAACTTATTATTTTATGAAAATATTTTGAAAAGGAAGCTTTCTACACTTAAAAATGGTTAATGCCAATGTTTTAGAAACACAACTGTGATGCTGATTTTGTTTTGGGGAAACACTGAATTAAATAAGATTTAAGTGTTATATCCCACAATAATATGAGCACCTTTTATTTGTAAAAATTTTTCTTAAAGTTGCAAGTTCTTTTCAAGTATGTTAATTTATTTGAACTCCATATTCTTATGAAGGAAGCAAGGGGGAAGTTGCCTTGAATTGTATTAAAAATAAAACTGAGGGAAGTTGAGTGAATTGTCCAATGCTACTTGAGGTGTAAGAACACACCAGAATTTCAATTCATCTTACTCAAATACTCTCTGTTACATCATACCACATATCTTCTCTTTTAGGAAGGATCTTATAAAATGGCATTTTCTGTTTTAAAATTCTACTCTTGCGTATTTATATGAAAGCTTTTTAAAATATATATTTTTACTGATTTTAGAGAGAAGAAGGGAAAGGGATAGAGAGGTAGAAATATCAAAACATGGATGAAAAACATCATCGATTGGCTGCCTTCTGCATGTCATTTACTGGGATCACACCCACAACCTGAGAGTGTGCCCTGTCTGGGAGTCGAACTGGTGATCTCTTGGTTCCTGGGTCAATGTTCAACCACTGAGCCACACTAGCTACTGAAAGCTTTAAAAAAATTTTTTTTAGGTTAGATATATATATTTTTTATTTCAACATGAACAACGTAATGCTAAACTGCTAGCTCTTTTTTTTTTTTTTTTAAAGCCATCCATGGATTAGAAAAAAAATCTTCCTCAGAATGAAAATGTGTCTTAGTGCTTTGGGGCTTTTTTTAAAGATTAATACACAGATATGTACCAATGAAAAAATACAACCCAAATCTCATTGGCACCTATAAATGTTTTATTACTTCATGAAATGCACTAGAATATCTTAGCAAGAGAAAAATGAACCCAATGGAGAATTGCCCGTCAAAATAGAAAATGTCAATATTTTGTATGGGGTAAGTAGTACTCACTTTATCCATTTCCTGTTTGAAAGTGGCAAACACCTCATTGCTTTTTGTCAGTGTGCTCTGGAACTCTTCAAACCGCCCAGAGTAGAGGGTGAGCTGTAAATGGGAGAGAGAGGATCTATTTTAGGGCTCCTTTCTGAATGCTTTCAGAACAAAACAACTTGTCATTGTTCATTATTTATAAAGATAAATGATTTAAGGGAATTCTAATGCAGTGTTAGTAATAAGTTCAGTCCTTTTATTTACTACGAGATCAACCAAGATCAGTGACTATGACTGAGGTATGTCTTTAAAGAAAAACGAAATAATAAAATAGGTCAATACTACTTTATTGTATCATAAATTTTTACCAACAAACATTTATTGAGCTCTGAACATATGCATGGACTATATATACAAAAGAATTTGTCATGTGGCTCCCACTTTTGAGGGATCTGCAATCTTGGTGGAAAGACAATCACAAAGACAGTCTAAGGAGTATTCAGTGAACATAAAGTGCAAATGTAGATAGAGGAGGAGCCATGTTTCTGTGGGAAAGGTGAGCCTTGAATTTGGTCTTGGAGAAAGTGAGAATGTAGACAAGTGAAAAGAAGTGATAGAGGAAATGTGGGCCGAACATGGACTGGGGCTGCTGCCATCTTGCAGGCTGTGCCACTGTAGGCAATTTCCATTTCCATTTTAGACATTGAGGTTTTGTGTAGTTATGAATATAGTGTTCTAGCCAATAGCTGTTAAATGTCTCTTCTCATCAAAATCAGTTTCTTATATCAGTGTTCTAAGCGTGGAAATAATGAGTCTGGGGGAAGGAATGCCTTTTTCTGATTTGCACAAAACTACATTGTATGGGTTAGCATTGGCAAGTGTGCGGCTCACCACAGGAGTATAGGGAGAAGCCTTTGTGTCTCCACATCCTTAATTCCAAAGCTTGCCTTTGGGTGGGAATAGAGCAGGACAAGAAAAGAAGGTGTGTTAATACTTGATTGTTAGTGATAGTCATACAACAATAAAATTTTGTGTTTGAAAATAATTTTAGGATAGCATATTGTGGGTGATTGATTTAATATGGCTAATTTAAGTGATAAAAGTTGGCATTTTAAAATGAGTCTTTGGTAGATACCCTTGAGTGCCTGGAACAGCCCTAAGTCCTCAAATGGGCACAGAAATGTCTTTTGTATGAAGAAGCAAGCTTACAACACCCAGCAACAAAAAAGAAACCAAGACTGCTGCTGGTAGACTGGGGTGGTTGGATTATTGGGCAGATGGCAGGCACCAGCTTAACCAGCTGATGGTATTTGTGAGATTTTCCTTTCAAAAGCAGAGAAGAGCAGACCAATTGAAAGCTGGTATAATGTAGAGTTCTTAGTCTTGGAGGTGGGAGTGACAAGGGTGCATGTGGGAATCAACCCCTAGAACTCATAAAATATGCTTATCTAGAATAGTTCATTCTCAAATGATTCAGAACAGCAGAGTTCTTATTGCAATAAAGATGAACAAAATGATAACATAAAACCTTTTAATTGGATATAATATTTCCAAAGAAAAACCAGACAACAGCTGACCATCCTTTGAAATCATTCCTTAGCACTGTATGTGGCAGAGTTTGGGGCAGCTCTGGTGGTCTAAAATTTGATTCCATGCATACAGATTAGAGAAGACTGGGTAAAGGGGTATTGGGGAATTCATGGCTGGGCAAGTTTTGTGTGTGTGCGCCCACACACACATGCACATACAACGTACAAGACAATAATTTTATTACCTGCAATGCATTCTCAAAACAGATTTAATTCTATTTTATTTTTTCAAAGTACTGGCTGGGATTCAATGATTTTATGTCAGGGCCCATGAATAGGTCAAGCCTCTCAATTTGAGAGGCACTATCCTAGTGTACGTTTCTGTGGGACTGTCTACTAGTATTGCACATGATCTGGTGGCCTTCGGTTGGAGTAACTACCCACAACTAATCCTTTTCACCCTCTATCACAGAATCCATTTATTTGTATTCTTGGCCAAGCATTCCTATTAACTTATTTTTCTTGCTTCCTCTCTTTTTTCCCCAACTTTTCAGTAATTATGGTCTTCCAAATCCTCTTGCAGCCAGTTAGTTGCAGGTTGCAGAGTAGGGAGGGCAAGAGTGATCACATACATGGTCTATCTCAGAGAGGCAACCTTGACAGTTCTAGTGGGAATAACCACATTCCCCCTTTATTTAGGCACAATGTTATTTATATTGTGTCAATTGGGCTGATTGAGATGACAGACATATCCAGAGTGCCAGGAAATAATGTCTTGCATCATTACCATCTTTTCTGGCCTTTTCTAATGATTTTTTTCCAGCTTTTCCTTTTAAACAATTTTAAATTTTGGTAAAATATACATATCATAAACTTGACCATCTTAACCATTTTTAAGTGTATAGTTCAGTAGTGTTAAGCATATTCATATCATTGTGCAACCAATCTCCAGAATTTTTTCATCTTGTAAAACTGAAACTCTATGTCTATTAAACAACAACTCCCATTTTCTTCTTCGGATGACTGTTTTTAATATTCTGCCTTTCTTCCTATTTGACCCCATTACCATATGTGGCAAAACCTCTATGGGTTATACCTTTATCAGGTAACCAACTCTTACTCTCCACTTATGTCACCTAAAGATGGATACTTCCTGTTTACTATATGGATATTTGTTTGGTTGTATTTCCCTCCTCACTACTAAACATGGTGTATGTTTGTTTGGATGTGTCATATTCCTGCACTCACGTTGGTATTTCAGAGAAGTGTAGAAGGAACATCCTGAGGTCATCCACAGTACCTCTCTCTCCTGCCAGAGGCAGAAATAGAAACAAACTGTTCTCAGGTTAGTAAACAGTAATTGTCTCAACATTTCTATTTTAAACGGGCTGACACACACATTCTTTTAACCGAGCACCAAATTTAATTATAGACATTCATAGCATATAGGGGGAATTTTCTTAGCAAACTGTGCTCAGGAATTTTCTTAGCAAACTTGTGAGATTTGATTTGGGAATAAATCCAAATATAATAGCAGTTGCCGAGGACTCTTCTCCCATCATATATTGATGAGGTGAGGACTTGGGGGTTGAAAGACGATGATTACCCATCTCTAATGGTTTACTCACTAGTCTTTCCCCTTGGGCAGTATTTCGTGTCTGCGTTGCCAGGGGTTGCTGACTTTCCACCTCTACTACCATCTTCATCCTGATCGATCCAATGAACACTCTATTTGTAGTGATGATTGCATCCCATTGATCATCTCTGACATTTAGTCTATTGCCTTGGTTTGTATAATTGAAAGCCAGACATCTCTTCCCTAGGTGAGAATCATGCCCCAAACTGGCAAGCTGTTTGACTGAAAAGTGACTTCCGTCTAGGAAAACACAATCCGTCTTTAACATTTCCCTTGCTCAGATGGAAGAAATGAGAAGGAAAGTCTCCCCTTCCTATCAGCCACTCGTTTAAAGACATTGTAAACCAGAGGAAGTGTTTGAGTGCTATGCAAAATAATCTGTGGTAGACTTTGCTTTTCAAGGTTTAAAAGTTTTACAAGTATAATATTGATACTTGTCAAGAGGAACTTGTGTAAACATGATTCCTCACAGGGACTCAGGGCCTCTATATTCTTGATGATTAAGTAGTTATTGGAATTTGAAAGTGCCTTGAAGACAAAAGAGATAGACAAAGGGTCCTTCTAGAGAGAGCCATGTGCCATGGAAAATGGGACAAAAGAGGAGAAGGCAGGGTTAACTCAGTTTATGGCTACACTTCTTCAGCTCTGGAAGTGCTTTACATTCATATACTAGAGCTGAACAGGTTCTTGATATCATATTTCCAGCAGTTCTTAAACTTTTGTGCAGACTCCCTTAGACTCATATATCCCTATATGGGTCCTCACCTATGAAATAGTACTGGTATTGGCTCATATACTAATTGTTAGCATTTTTATTAACATTACTAGAGGCCCGGTGCATAAAATTCATGCACAGGGAGGGGTGTCCCTCATCCCAGCCTGCACCCTCTCCAATCTGGGACCCCTCAGGGATGTCTGACTGCCCATTTAGCCCCGATTCTAGTAGGATCAGGCCTAAATGGGCAGTTGGACATCCTTCTCACAATCCAGGACTGCTGGCTTCTAATTACTTGCCTGCCTGCCTTCCTGGTTGCCCCTAACCCCTTCTGCCTGCCAGCCTGATCACTCCCCTGGCTGCCAGGGGTTCAGAGCAGGGAGGGATGAATAGGTGGGCCTCAGATGATCTTTAGGGCAATGAAACTGTTCTGTCTGATACTACATTAATGGTACATTTGTCAAGACCATAAGATGTTCAACACAAAGAATGAACCCTAATTTAAACTGCAGATTTTACTTTTGTTAATAATGTGTCGATAAAGGCTCATCAATTGTAATAAATGTATCACATTAACTTAAGATGCTAATAATAAAAGAAGCTTTAATGTGGTGTGGCCGGGCCTGGGGGTGGCGGTGTGGGTCCAAACCTCCTGCTGGATCCGGGGCGGCCATCAGGACCCCCGACACCACCCCAGGTTTGCTTGACGCTGGGCCTGGGGGCGACGGTGTGCATCCAGACCCCCTGCTGGCTCTAGGGCTGCGATTGGAGCCCCGCTGGCCCAGTGGCCACCTTGGCCTGCTGGCGCCACAGTGGCCCCACCCCTCGCTCCACCCTTCACCTGGCGCACTCCTCAGCCCCATCCCCCACTCCTGATTTGCTGGTAGCATAGTGAAGGTAAGGTCAAATTTGCATATTACTATTTTATTAGATAGGATTAGAAGCTTGATGCACAAAGATTCATGCTAGAATGGGCTTTCCTTTCCCTGGCTGCTGGCACTAGCTTTCCACTCCAGCCCAGCCCATTTCTGTTTAGGCCCTGGAGCTGCCTCTTTCTGCTCTGGCCCCACCTTCCCATGCTGCCCAGAGGCTCTGAGAGACGGGGTGGTGCAGAATGTGTCTGTTGTCGCCATGGTGATGACACAAGCATCCCGCCCTGCCACTCAATGCTTGTGTATGCAAATTAACCACCATCTTTGTTGTGTTAATTTGCATATCACTACTGATTGGCTGGTGGCATAGCGGAGGTATGGCCAATTTACATGTTTGTCTATTATTAGGTAAGATTGTTATAACTAGAGTGTACATTTAATTAGGGAGGCATTTTGTCTTTTATTGATTATATCTTCAAAACCTTGAAGCATGCCTAGCACTTAGTAGATGCTCAATAAATATAAGTTGTGTTAATTATGTTTATTATGATCTAGGCACTGAGCTAAGTGCTTTGCATGCACAATATGAAAAAAACTGCATATATATAATCATGAACTAATTTTTCCTTTAAACATTTAATCAAATATATGAATAACTGCCATCCAGAGACATAGGTGCATGATTGAGAACTGATATAATATCAAAAACAACTACATTTTGAACAGCAGCTGCTGCTTTGTATGCTGTTATGTTTTGGAAATATTGAAAACTAATGGGCCTCCTAGAGGACTCCAGCTTGGGATCATTAATCCATTACATCATCCTATTTTACAGACAAGGAAATTCAGGTCCAGGGAGGCTTAGGTGCATTGCACAGGGCCACCCAGCTTTTCAGCAGAAGAGCCAGGACTCTGACCCTGGTCCCAGGACTCAGGTCAGTATTGAGGGATGCAAGAGAAACATTGGCAAGTCTAGAACCCCAGATAGATGTTTTTTCAAGTTTTAGGGGGACATAGGTGGAAAATTAGAGCACACCTTTATGTTTTGATTTTATAGGTCATGTCATTTGAATGAATCACTCTTTGATCCAGAGTCATATGATTTTAATATACTCTTCTCAAGTTCATTCTGTTTATTTAGCAAAGACGAGTAGAGATTGCTTGTAACATGATGTGAATGGTTGCAAGTATTGTCTATTTTACCACCCAAGGCTTTGTGTTGAATAGGAAAGAGATAGTGCCAGAAGCTCTAGCTTGATTCTCTCATGCCATCAGTTGGTGAGGTCACACCTCCTCCCTCTGCCTGGCTCTGGTTAGAGTGCCACCTCTGCCTGTCATCGACTCCCACAGTGATGTGATGGGCTTTGTGACTGGCTGAGGATGATTTGGAGTTTATGACTCTAGACTTTGGTCTTTTAACTCTGAGTTTCTTCATTCTATTAGTAGTCAAAAACTTTATGGCTTTAATGTTGATGTTATTAGTATTTTTAAGCTATTTTGATATATTACTGGGAAAAAACAATTCATTTTGCATTCAGTACACACATTGGAAAAGTGTGCTTTAGGAAGGTTAGCTTTCCAAATGTTATATATGCTTTTGTCTACATGTGGAGAGCAGCTAAACCATTCAGACAGGATCAGACTTTGGACTGACTTGTGGCAAAGCCACATGCAAGTCCCAGTTTGGAAGGCAAAGTCCTCCCAGCATGATTATAGACAAAAGGCTATGGTTGTAAGCTTGACCTTTTAGTCTGATCCTGAAGTCCTGGGTAGCGGTGGGCTATTGGGGGGTGGGGCGGGTGTGCAGCAAGTGCTGCCAAAACAAGGCTTGAGAGAGTTTAGAGAATGGCAACAACAAAAAAGAAGCAGATTTGAAATTCACAAGAGCATTGTAAACATCTTGTCCTTGTTTTTCTTTGTGTGATCTGACTATAAAATAAAGCTTTAGCTTACAGGCAGTGTTATTGTTTCCTTATCTAGATGCAGCCATCCACCTGGCCCCTTTACCATCCTTTACCATCCTGCCTCAGATTCACCCCTGGTAGTGCTGGATGCGGTTCATCTATGTAGTGGTATAATTTGTAGTTTTAACTTTCTTATTTTTCTTATTTGCCTTTTCTTTGAAAATAAACAAGTATTCAGCAGTTAGTGCATAAACATGGACAAGTGAATTGCTCACATCTTTAATGCTGTCCAGTTTGGAAGGCTTCTGATTTCAGCTCCTCGTGTGGATTTGTTCTATGTGATTTCACAGTTCCTGTAGGACCCTGAGCATTTCTCCCAGCAGGAGAGCCAGAGCCCCTGTGTGGGCCAGGGCAGAATGACTCTAGGGAACCTGACAGGGAAGGTTTGCCAGGAGGAGCAGAGGCCCCAAGGCCCAGGAATGATGGACAGGTCTTGCTTTCCCCCAGAGTCAGAGGCTGTATGTGGTTTTATTTTTGATTCTGAAATATGAATGCCCTTAATCTAGTCAAAATACACACATGACATCATAAAGCCAAATGAGAATAGTTCCTGACTTGTCTGCCATTTAGTCATTTGCCACTGACAGAACCAACCTCTGAGAGCACAAAAGCTTGGGTGCTGAGTCTTATTTTTCTAGTTTTCTTTTATTATGAACGAGCATACAGGTGCACTAAATTCATGCACAGAGAGTGGGGAAGTTGTCCCTCAGCCCGGCCTGCACCCTCTCGTAATCATGGACTCCTTGGGTAGGGTCCCTGGGCCTGGCTGGTGGTCAGGTCCAATTGGGCTTTCCTTCCCCCAGCTGCTGGCAGCTGGCTCCACCCCCACCACTGCAACTTCTTGCCATTTGTAAGGTGCTGCCCCCTCCTCCCCTTCTACTGGTCACCCACCTCTGTGGGCAACAGGCATGTAGTGTGATCACTTGGCTGACCTTGGCCTCCATCTGTGGGGTGATCAATCACAGGCCCCCAGATTGATCGCCCCACAGAGGGTGACCTAGGCCTCCCTCTTTGGGGTTATTGGTCTTAGAGCCCCCCAATCAATTGCCCTGCAGAAGGTGGCCTGGGCCTCCCTCTGTGGTGTGATCGTGTGGTGATGGTGGGGTCCTCTGACCCATCACATAGCACCTGCCTTGGCTGGCCTGGCGCCAGTGCATGTCATAGTGTGGTTGTTTGGAAGGTTATCCAGGTGATTGTTCTGCTGTTTGGTCGTTTGGTCAATTTGCATATTATGCTTTTATTATTAAAGATAATATCAAGCAAGCAAGGACATTTTCAGTATTGACAGTATAGATGGTGCATCTGAATGGTTTACATTTTATTCTTACCTTAATAGAGTGATGGGGGAAGAGAGAGAGGACATATATATAAACAGGTAGATGGGAATCTGGACACCAGCTTATTCTCATTGACCATTTTGGTGCCCTTATTTGTATGGATGTTGTTGGTGTAGAGCATTTATTTTTCTTCGTAGATATGAAGTTATTCTTTATTTGCAACTCCTGGTCCCCTCTCCCTGCCACAAGCGAGCCCCCTGCAGACCACCTTTGGTTCACAGCCTCACACTTGGGGACAGAAGAAGGGCACACCCCATGCATGTTTCCCCTCACTTCACCTGAGCCTGCAGGACTGTCTCTTGTTCCTTCAGCACTTTGGCCTGAAGTTTCCACTCTGCTGCCTGATTCAGCAACTGTGGAAAGAGAGAATGCAGGAAAAGATGGTCAGATTATCTTTTAAATTACCATTTGGTTGTAATTTGTGTATAAAACATAATTACTTGCTAATTCACCTACTCAAGTAATTTTGGGAGAACTTTGTAAAGACTCTAAGAAATATAAGAAAACAATGGTTGGATTTGCAACTAAAAATGAGCGGTTTTATTTGGGAAAAATCATTTTCAAGTGAAGCATGAATTACACAAAATTTGATCTCCCACCAAATTTTGGCAATCCTGCCCACTCATCATTTGGTCTCTGCTTGAACATCTCTAGAACAATCCCACCAGGGGCACTTTTGTGAATAACTGTTTCTTTATATTAAACACAAAGTTTGTCTCCTAACTAACCAGCGCTCTCCACCATAGCAGGTAATAGAATCTCTTGGGAGGATGTCTAAGGAAGTTTAGGATGTGTTATTAGAATCCATACTTAGAGAAAATACCCAAAATGGCCCTGCTGGTTTGGCTCAATGGATCCCGGGTTCGATTCCGGTCAGGAGGATGTACCTTGGTTGTGGGCACATCCCCAGTAGGTGGTGTGCAGGAGGCAGCTGATTGAAGTTTCTCTCTCATTTATGTTTCTGGCTCTCTCTCTCCCTTCCTCTCTGTAAAAAAATAAATAAAATGTATTTTAAAAAATACCCAAATGATTTGGATGTTGTCCCCTAGATTGCATTTTGAAAAACACTGGGTTAGAAATTGACCTATTCCCTCAAATCCTGTGTTAGATTTAGAAAAAAAGTCCTGTATAAGTTTACAAAATAAGGTCCCTCTTCCATCAAGGTAGCCTTTCAAATATAATCAAGGCTCTCATAGGAAACAGGATCAGAACTCTGAGCTGTGGGGCTAAATTAAAGAACTTGTTTTAGGCATAAAAATGACAGACATGTTATTTTTAACTTAAGAGACATGTTCACTTATTTATCAATTTTGATTTGGGGTTCTGGTATTTTTTGGGGGTATGGGCCTTCATAATGGAACTTAGAAAGCTTTATTTTGTTTTACAAAAATGATATCCATGATCTGCCATATGAGATTTAGAATTTTTTCTTTCATAAACAAAGGTGCTAGAGTGCTAGACTGACAGATACTTGTGAAGCAGCTTGATTTTTTTTTCTGTAGAGTCTTACAACATTCTCTCAGTCTTTTATAGCTGCTAACATCTAATTTGACAATTGTTTCCTGCTGTTTGCTTATATCTAGTCTTTCAAAAGAAGCATTATTCATAATTTCATAGAAACAACTTTCTTTTCACACTCCTATTTATTCAGTTAATGTGTAGTTCTGTTGATTTACAGAATAGAAATACAAGGATAACTAGACAGAAAAGGTTTGGGATCAAAGGGCAGATTCTTGGTCAACTCCATCTTACTTATTGGGGCAACCATGTGTAGACAGTCCAGAGCGGCTTACTAGCCACAGGACTCAACATGTTGTGGGCATCTGTCAGCAGTGTGTTTACAGAGAGGATGGTGAACATCATGAGTTAATCTGGTTAGTTAGGCAGGTGGCTGTCAGTTAAGAAGATTCTCATGTATTTGATGAAAGGCTAATTTAGATTTTCTTCTTTGTATTTGTCTCTACTGTAAAAAAGTGTCCATGAGATCCATGTATTACATTTGTAATCAGAACAACAACAACAAACCAATGAAATCATTTTTTAAAACTTGAAGATTGGGGAGATAAGGATGGATATGTAATACCTTAATCAATAAAGAAATTAAAAAAAAATTGAAGGTACTCTTTTTCTTAGTTAGTCTTTTTTCTCATGGCTCGATCTCTCTATTTATAAGATGGGTTTCATATATTTCTCTATACCTCCCAGCATACAGCAAAGATGGATTATTTTAGAAGTGAAGTAATTTGAGTGCTCTGGGGCAACTGTGAGGTGGAAGGCCCCTCTGGCCTTCTGAGAAGCATGGTGGCCATGTACATGGCCCCTGCTTCCTAAGTGGGTTAAGGAGCCCTGTTGTGTTGGATGGACCCTGGCAGAGAGGATACAGGTGGCTGACATTTCTACCTGGATTGAAGGAACCCCCCAGCTCTGAAGTGATTTCATCCCTTTCAGAGAAAAGTATCAGAGCTAGCAACGGGGTCAGTGGCTGGCCAGCTTTGAAGAACCAAGGGGGACTACTTTTATTTGACTCAAAACCTGCTATGTTTTACGAAACTGGGATAGAAAAATAGATAACATGGGAGTTTCTTGCTAAGGTTGGTTGGTTATCACATGTCTGTCCCCCTCTCCCCGAGTCTTCCTCATTGAACCTTTGCCTAGATGTTCCTCTATTATGTCTCACATATTATAGACCACAGATACTGATCCTCTACAAAGCATGTTTTACCTAATGAGGTATTATGCCAACATTAGAGTATTTGTTTTCTTATATATATTTCTTTCTTTGAGAGCTAGGTTATAGATGGATTAATAACTTAATCTTTTTATTAAGAGCATATGGACTTCTGATTTGAAATTATTCAGTGATCACTAGGTTATGTACTCCAAAATTTGTCCTTTTGTTGCTACACTTGAAAACCAGTTATTTTTAAATTACTATTCTAACAAATTGAAGTGGTTCTGATCTGATTTTCAATAAAGGCAAAGCTCATGATCAATTCTTAAATGGCCAAATTACAATGATTGGCCCATTGACTATGTATGTCTTAAATCTCTCTCCCCAGCAATAGATACACACTTCAACTTTTGCCTCTGAAACATGCCCCTGAGTGTGATGTGATGTACTATCACAGAGCTTGAGTTTGGGGAAAGATACACTTTGGTATACTATCCATCTTGGTCCCTTAGCAGTATGTGACCTTAATTATAAAATTGCATATCTTTGAGCCCCTCATCTGTAAAATGGCCCCACAGCTGTCCTGGAGTATTAGGGTGAATGAGATGTCAGTAAAAGCCACCACTCAGTTTGTTAAGCCAGAAACTCAGGAGCCAAGGATGACTCCTTTCCTCACTATTACTTCAGTTCACTGCATTGCCTGCTGGCTTTGCATTGAAGACATAACTTTTATCCATGCCCAGCTCTCCTTCACCACTGCCCCCCCCCTCCCCCCGTCCCTAATTCACGCCATCATCATAGCTCAGCCAGATTGCTGCAGTAGCCTCCTGTCTTCTTGCTTCCTGGCCCCTCTTTAGTTCATTTTCCACCCAGGAGCCAAATTCATCTTTTACAGATGCCTTGCAGATCATGCCACTTCTTTTGCTAAAGCTACCCAGTCCTTTCTCATTATTTTTAGAATAAAATCCAAAGTAGTTTCCAAGCCTACAAAGCTATACAACTTGGCGCCTGCTTCCCCTTCCATGTCATTTTGAAACTTTCTCCCACAGGGTCAACATGTTCTTGCTACCTTAACTTTTTCCTATTTCTAGAGGATGCCAAGCTGGTTCTAGCATCAGGGCCTTTATCACTGCTACAGACATTGCTACTGGAGACATCCTTCTCAGGTAGGGCTCAGCTCAAACCACCTCCACTGCAGGAGGGCTTCCTGGTCACCCGGTCTAAAGTAGGTCCCCTCCTTATGCCCCTTCTCAGTTCCTCCTCATTTCTCTAGTAGCACTTATTATTATCTGAAATTACCCTTCCTTGTGTGTTTGCTCATTAATTGCTTATCTTTTCCCAGTTAGACTCTAGTCTCCAAGGTGGGTCATGACCTTCTCCATCTTGTTCAACACTGTACCCCAGGACTTAGGATGGTGCATGGCATATGATAGGCACTGGGAAAAGATTTGTTGAATGGATGCATGACTCTTTTATGTAGGAAGTCGTTTAGGTGCAGTGCCTCCTACCGGCTGGCCAATTTAGATTCCAGGGGAGCTCTGGCTCCTTCGCTACCAGTCTATGACCCTGAGACCATTCTCAAAAACAACTTTCTCAGGGTCCTCTGACCCCGAGGCACACCAGACAAGCACACTGACTCAGATGATAAGTACATATTCCTTTTCTCGTTTGTGTCGCTCCTCTGCTTCCTTCATCATTTCTTGAGCCTGCTCCAGTTTTGCATCCACCAGCTTCTGCTGCAGTTCTCTGTGTTTAAATATTTTGTCCAGATGCTAAAGGAAAAAACAAAATGCACATATCAAGCTTGATTTGTTAGTGGCGCTGAAAAATATAAATAAAAAGACATATAAACACACATTCTCCAGGTTTCAAGATTTTTAAAAAGAGGGGAATAAATGCATCAGCATCACTTATGGCTTTGCAGAAGAGCCATAAATCAGTGAAGTCCCCTGCGTTTTGCATTTGCAAATGTGGTGGCAAAAGGTGGAGGTGCCAGAACTCGGCGATTATAACTCCAAAAGGTCCCAACATTATTTTTCTAGAATTTGTAACTATTAGATATGATGCTGGTAATATGCTGGGCAACACGGACTGTGGTGTATATCATCACAGCATTATCACTTGGTATTTTGGCACTGTCTATGAACATGAAACTAATTTTAAGCACAACATTAATATAGTTTATTGTGGTGAATTCTCCTCCACATCCTCCATGTTCTTGCTTCAAGGATTGTAAAAAAGTTCTGGGTACCAGCATGTGGCCCTGGATTAGGGATTTAGGCATGAGCCCTCTGATGTCAAGTCTTTTGCTCTGCTGGGCAAGACAAAGCCAAGGGCCTTGAGTTGATATGCAAATGTGCAACTGTGCGCCTCCCCCACTTTTGACCTCTCCTCTAGCCTGGTCAAGAGAGGCTTCCAACTCGACCAGAGTTTCTTGCTCATTAGGAGGCCCCACTGGCAGGAGGACATGTGAAATTCTATCCTTTGGCCTTTCTTAGAACCAGTCCCAGAATTTACAACCAGTCAACCAGGCCATTCCCATTTGAGATCTTTCTGACGAGTACGGCTCTTTTCTTTTTAGCACCTTCCTTTTCGCCTTCACCTGGTCCTCCATTCAGGAGCAGGGTTGATCTTCCTGACAAGACAGAGTGGTCAAGTGGCATTTTAGTTTATTATGAGGAGTTTCTTGATTAACTTCAGTGGTGCTACCATGTGCCTTTGGCTCAGCTGTTTCCTTAGCCTGTTGCCAACAGAACCACTTTGACTAAGTTATGTTTAAAATTTGGGTGGGATGAGAAAAGAAATATGATTAACAAAATCCTGATGGGACTTCAGGAGTCTTAAAAACATATTATATATTAAAATATAATTTTGGAATAATTAAAGGTCCTCATAGTTCCCTTAAGGCAGTGGTCAGCAAACTCATTAGTCAACAGAGCCGCAGTTTGCCGACTACTGCCTTAAGGTAAACTATTAAAGCAAACCTATTTTTGTGATTGTGGGTGATTTAATCTCATAGCCTCTGCTTCCCATCTATAAAATGTTGATAATATATTATTATCTAGTGTATAAGATTGTTGAGACAATTAAGTGACATTGTATGTATAGTTTTTAGCACAGAACCAGAACTAAACTCTGAATAAATAATACCATGATGGTTATAATTATTACATTATTAATATTGGTATTGGCTTGTGGGGTATTTAGAATACAGGTCCTTAATGACATGGTGATTCTTAAGAGGGAGCGTATGCTGTATTTTTTGGCTGTGTAGAGAGAATTTTAAAAAGGCTAAGGATAACTGTACTCACAGCCTATCACTTTCTATTTATTGCCTTTGCTTCACAGTGATTCCAGTTTTGAAGAAATTCCATATGACGTTCAGCCAGGTATTTCGCAATACCATCTGTTTTTATTTGGCTAGTAGGAGAAATCCAATCCTAAATATTAATCAATTGAGAAGGCTGGTCATAACTTTCTTATTAATCATGTTCCCTACCTTCCCAGTCCAGATTGGGATCTGTATCCAGTGCTTCCAAGTTGTTTGATGTGGTTCTTACCTCCTCTCTGAGCTCATACTGATCAATGATGCTTTTCAGTTTCTCTGCGAGCTCCGTGTTCTCCTGACACAGCTTCATGTTCCGCTCACTCTGCTGCTCAATCTGGGCCTGGATATCAGTCAGGGTACTCTGGAAGTGATTCGTGATCTCCTTTCTCTTCTCTTCCTCCTCCCGTGCCCGCTGAAGGGTTTCCTCCTGTGGATGAAAATCTTCCATTATACGAGTTTACATGCACCCCGGGTTTATAGGATTCAAGGTCAATGAAAGGAGATTCATGTGCAGGGGAAGCAGGATGTTTCTGCTCAGTTCTCTAGAGCCATGTTGCTCAGCCCCAAAATAAATGTATGAGCAAAGGTTTCAGTTGTGAATACACAGTCACTGAGAGCAGGTGCAATGAGAGCCTTGACTTTGATAGCTGGTGATGAATAGGCTTGTTTGAAAGATGACGGGTGTCCTGCGGAGTGAATGAACTGCGGTGATTTCTAACAAACATACAGTCACCTGGTTTTGATCTCTTGGCTGTGGCCTGGGAAAAAAAGACCACTTGGTTTTATTGATAGATGAGACAGATCATATATATGTGCCTTTGGTTGGTACAGAAAGAACAATAGATCTTATTTTCCTCTATAAAAATGATGGGATGTGAACCACATACTTGCATGACCCAAGTTTTGTAAATATAAAGTGATCACAATGTATACTTTTCCTTGGTAAGAACAAGTCTTCAGCAAAAAGCTTGAAAAGGAAAGTTAAGATAGCTAGAGATCAATGATAGCAATAAAAGTGTAAAAGGAAATCTTAAAAAATACGTTGGCTATTTTATTTCTGAAGAACAATCATCCCATGTGTCATGTAGGATAATTGAAACATTCAATTGTTTATTGTAAATTTTGAATCTGAAAGAAATATTAATTTTCAAATATACTTTAACTCTAAAATGAAACATCTAATTTCCCCTCTTCCACTTTAACATTTGCAAATTGGAAAATAACTTTTATGTCATTTCTGTTCTCTTTGCTCTTAAAAACCAAAACTCTCCTTTCATTGCTAACTACTAACGATGTACCCATATTTCCCCCATATCTACGTTGAAAATTGTTTGCTTTGAAATTATTCCTCTCATTCTTTTGGAATAAAAGGGTTTAATCTTGCTCCATCATACCAAAGATAAGAGATACTGCTGACAAGTGGTATATACTTTGTAGGATTCCTTTCAGTTTGGATTAATTGTTATTATGAAAGCTTGCTTCATTGTTGGCAAGTAAAATTACACTGTATTTAGTTGCCTATTATAATCAAATTATTAACTATTTAAAAAAATGAAACGATAATTTAAACAGAAGTTATTGTACAAATCTTTATTATGATAGTAGAATAATGTGATAATAAAAATTGATGCTGAAAGTATATGTTCTGGAAATATTTTAATTCATCATCAGGTGTCCTCTTTCCTTTACAATTTTAACATAGTTTCTAACTTTAACATGACTCCTGTCATCAGGATCATAATTTATTCATGGTATAAACATTTGTTGAGTGACAATATCTTAGGGATATTGTAGAAGATAGCTGCACTTCCTAACCTGGAGAAATTAACTATCAGAGATCTTATTTCCCTGAATTTTGTATGCTAACCAACATATTTCACTAAAATGATTATGGCCATTTGTTAAGAAAAATGGAATATACATATGGTAGTGGCTGTTTCCTTATTGCTCCTAATTAGCTTAGAAATCAACAAGTTCCTAGTCATAGCCTTACAGACCATGATCTGAATGACATTTGCATTTATAACAATTCCATCCATGAATGAAAAAGTCAATGGAAGAAGCATCCCATGCTACTCAATAAGTATAAGTTTTTCCTGGGCAACTGGATACCGGAAGAAGGTATGGGTGTTATGAGGGCATTAAAGAGATATCAAATCATCATAGCTCTCATTTCTGGCCCACAAAGTGGCATCTTGTTTTTTACATTGAATTGTTTTTTAATATGAGAAAAATAAATCTAAAATGATCTTATAAATTATGAATCAATTGATAAAGAAAATGCAGTCATTTGAATGGTGTCTGAGATAAAATTTTCTTTATCAAGCACATTAATTGAAGTGAAAATTAAGGCAAAGAAGATTGAGGGTCACAGTCTGATTATTAAGAAATTAAACTCTGCAAGCATCATTATCCACCTTAGAACTGGTGCTGTGCCTGGCACATGATCCGTAGGTGTTCAGTAAGTGTTTAGTTAATGAATCAATAATTGTTAATTTATAGTATATAGACATACAAGTGGCTTGAACTAGATGATTCCTATAGTCCTTTCCACATTAAAATTTTATTAAATTCTTATATTACATTTCATACTTATTCCTTTACTAAAATAATGTTGCCTTAGACACTTAGCTATTCGTCATAGGGCAGTTCATTTTCAGTATAATTTGAGGCTCAGATTTATTGCTTTAAATATATGTATCACTTTGTTGAAGCGAGTCCATATTTCAGACTTTCACTGATCTTTTACTAAATTAAGTTGAATTGTGAGGTTTTTGTGGGTGTTTTGACTCACTGAAGAATCAATTTTAATAAATACTAATAAGAACTAAATGTTATGGTGATGGAAAGAGCTATGCATTCTCTTTCTATATCTTCCCAAGTTTCTATCATAATAATATACTAAATTTCATTGTCTGTATCTGGAAGCCATTATTGAGGGTGTGTGAGTATTCCCACAGCGTCCCCTGCCATTGCCACTTCCAACATTCCATCTTTGAATGTCACCTAAACAGACCTTAGCACATTGTTCCACTTTTAAATCTTTGTTGATAAATCTCCCCACTGTATCTGGTTAATTTCTCTCCTTTCTATAGTGCACTAGTGAAAGTCAGGAGATTTGTGTAAACCCAGAGCATATTCCTGGAGCACATATCTTGGGTTGCAGATGATGCTCCCCTCCCTAGGCTCCCATCTAATCTCATTGTCCTGAGAGCAGTGATTGAAGAAATGCCAGAAGCTCATCTCCTACAACGCTTGCTTTTGGGTGTTAGAATTCATCACACTGGCTTCCCATTTCCCAGATATCAACAAGCATTTTTCGAATATGAGGAGACATTATCCTCTTCTATTTTTTTCCTAACTTCATTGTACAAATTCATCAGTGATCTCAATCTCTCTGTTTCTTTAAGTATTTCATTTTAAACACATCTAATAATAACTCTCTCCCAGGAATATTGGCGTCTAATTAATACTTGTTTGTCAGAAGTTTTAGGATCTTCTGCTGGAGAGGGGATTGTGGACACATGCAGTATTTATTATCTTGGAGAGCCCTGCATCTTGCTTCATTTAATGGAGCTAGTGTCTGTGTGTAATCAAATTAAGCACACTGCTAGAGGCTTATGCTGTAATTAATGAAACCCATGTAGGCTGAATGAAGTGTTCAGTCTATTATTTTGAGATTGAATAATTAAATCTGAAGAGTTTCAGTGTTTTCTCAAGTAACTTCTGTCTTCAGATGACTATTGACATTTTAGCTCTCAATTTTGCTTTACCATGTCAATTAGCTTTGGGTCAATTTAATTCATGTCATGCAGATTTCATTGTCATATAAAAATGTTGCATTTTTACAAGTTTGTATTTTAAAGAGTAGAATGAAGGCCTACCTAAGAAACAAGATTAAACAAGATCAACATAAGAAAAAGGCAAGGGGAATGGCATACATTTTACTAAGGGCCTGTTGTGTGTCAGGCACTATATGGACAGCATATATATGTGCCCTCATTTAATTTTCCCCCAACCACACAGTGAAAAGTTCCTGTACCACCCTTTTTATGAGTGAGGAAACAGGTGCGGGGAGGTGAAATAATTCATTGAAGGTCAAAAGTGAGCAAGTGGCAGGGCTAGTATCTGAACCTAAGTCTCTGATTCTGAAACTCAAGCTCTCTCCAGGCGCAGCAGAGGCCTGTGTCTACACAGCAGACCAGAAGCTATTCTGCAGGGCCTTGGGCACACATACCTTCAGTGTCTTGTTGTGTCTCTGCAGCTCCCGACACAGACTCTCCAGCTTGCTTCGAGCGAGGATAGCTCTGCTGTGTTCGCATTGTAACTGGTCCTTTTCCTTTTGGATTTGTGCCTGTTTCTTTTGTAGGAGCTTTAAAGTCTTTTGCTCAGTGCGATGTTCATCCAGCTAGACAGGGGCGTGGAAATGCAAAATCAAGAATGCAAAGGCAAGAATCTCTTTTGAGTTGATAAAAAAAAGGGAGCAAAAGAGGAGATGCCTAAAGATCACTCTGTGGTTGTATGGAAATATTTTCTTTATTATTATCACCGTCCCTCTGGAATCAAACTATCATTACCAATGTTACCTTTGTAGTACTTGTGGATACTTTTTTCACAACTTAACATTCACAAGTTTTTCCTTATCATCACTATTATTATTGACCTCTTCTTACTTTTACCTTATTTTTCATGGTCTAGTGTTAGCTTTCTTGAGTCTCTCTAATGAAGCCAGTCAATATTAGAAAGACATGTCTCAGAATCGGTAAACTGCCAGAAGTCATAGTAACTAATTAATGCCCAGTGTTGGGGCAGTGGTCAATGGTGTGTCTGCTTGGTTTACCTTTAGTTTCCAATACTTTCTTAAAATAAGCTTATAGAGACTATTTTAAAGAATAGGGGGAAAAAAGCAACCTGTTTTTTAAGATTGAATAATTAAGTACAATGGGAGACCTTAGCCACCAGAACCCTTAATGCCAGTGACACTCACCTACAGCAAACCCCCCACCACCCAGCCTCCTCTCACTCGCCCATATTTATTGTCCTTTCTTGAAATTTATATATTATTGTTGTTATTATTGCCTTTATGATTTAGATTTACCCTTTGAATATTAAATCATATATCAGCATTTCTCAGCCTTAGCACTATTGACCTTTTGGGCCAGATAATTTTTTTGTTTTGGGGGCTGTCCTGTGCACTGTTTAGCAGCATTCCTGACCCCTATCCACCAGATGCTGGTAGCTCACCCCCAACCCCCGATTGTGACATCCAAAATATCTCCAGACAGATATTTTTTATTGTTCCATGGCCCCCTCTGGGAAACCTGCCCCATGTGATTGATCTGAGTGTCAGGAGGAGGATATGTACATGTATTTCATAAGTTGGAAGAGATAATCTGTGCTTGCTCATCAACCATTTAATGTTGTAGTTTATACAAGATCGTACACATCTGAAATTTAGCTACATCAGTCTTGCTTTGCTTTAAATAAAAACCCTTAACTCTGATAATTTTTATTTTATTTTAGAGTGTGGCTTATTTTATATAATTAGTTCAGTTACCTGATGAATATGAAGTGACTTTATTAATGAAAACAAACTTATTGCAACCGAGTCAACTTCAATCCATTGCTGGCTTTGTGGTTTAACAATGCACTTAGACATACGGGTAGTTCTATACACTTGTAACAGGCATATAGGATTTTTATCTGAAAGTTCTCTTGTTCTGTCTCTTGTGTTATTAAATTAAAAAAGTAAAATTGGTGCCAAGAACTAAATCACAATAGTATTAGCGAAGTTGTTGTAACTACATTAATATTGAGGAAATTTGCAAAGAATATTTCTCCTAGCTCATTTCTTAATTTAATCACGAGGTGTTCTTATTTGTTAATTAATTTATCCTTATTTATAAATGAATACCATAGTAGGTACTATTACAAAACTCCAAATCTATAAGGATGAGTGAGCTAAAGTGGCACTCTGATTCACAGTTTTTTTGTGTGTGAGTTATTCTATGCTAACACATATATTTCAGATACTTTCTGTTTTAATATTCAAATCAGTGAGCAGGAAAATAGGTTTTAGTTTCCAAGTGAAAGATTAACATTTCTCATAACTTTCTGAAAAGTAAAGTTAATTTTTTTGGGGTCAGTTTTCTCCTGTGTTTTCTAGAATGCTCTTTGGGGTTTTAACGTTTATTAGACCTGATACAAATGTCAAGGTATAGTAAGTAAGGCTTGAATTGAGGAGGCTTTCTGGAAGAGTAACCTCTGTGGGGATGACTGCTTGGCTAGATGGTGAGCAGATGCTGGGAGTTCCCTGAGACCAAGGTGAGCAGCCCTGGCTTATGAAGAAAATATTGGGCAGAGTGGAGAAGTAATTCTTCTTCAATGTGCTACTGTGGGCTGAAGTACCATGAATGGCTTCCTGTGTGAGTCTGGAATGCCAGACAGTCCAAGTATGGAGCATGGCATCAGAAACTAAACATGGCGTTGGTATGAAGAGCTACATTGAAGGGGCAAAGGAAAAATGATGTGGAAAATATTGAAAAGAGCAGGATGGACAGATGAGAGTGGGAGGCATATTTTTTTTGGAAAAATATTTTTGACACTTATTTTATGGTATTGAAATTGCTCATAGATGGTTAATAGCCAATCCTATATAATAAAGAACTAATATGCTAATCAGACCGAACAGCAGAACCACCTTCCAGATGAAGCTGGGGCTATGAAGGCTGAGGCAAGCTGTGGCTGCCAGGGGCGAGCCCCTTGCATGAATTCGTGCATTGGGCTTCTAGTGTTAAATAAGTTGCAATAAAATTGATACACTGATAATTACTTTATAAATTCCTACCATTCTTTTTGAAAGCAACATGGCCATAAACACACAAAAACAAAAGGCATTCATACTATTTGATTTAGTGATCCCAATTTTGGAACTTTTTCCTAATACAAAAAAGAGCGAGAAGGAACAAATCAAATGTGTGATAATGTTCACTGCAGCAAACACTGGAAGGAATTTTAAGTGTCTCAAAATTAAAGAACCAGTAGATATGTCCACTTTATGGCAAATGACAATGCTTTTACAAAATATAGTTATGAAGACTATAAACTATATGAGAAAATACATGTCATATGAGCCAAAATACCAGATTCCAAATTATAGTTGACCCTTGAAAAACGTGGGTTTGAATTACATGGGTCCACTAATGCATGGAATTTTTTCAATAAATACAGGTAGTATTGTAAATATGTATTTTATTGATGAGAGAGACAGAGAAAAATATAGATTTTTTATTTTGCTGATTTATGCATTACTTCTCATATGTGCTCTGACTGGGGATTGAATTTGAAACCTTGATGTATCAGCATGATGCTCTAACCAACTGAGCTATCATGCCAGGGAATTATATTTTTCTTGCCCTTATGATTTTTTAATGTTTTCTTTTCTTTAACTTATTGTTAGAATGTTATTGTAAGAATACAGTATATAATACATATAACATACAAAAATGTGTGCTAATTGACTATTTGTTATCAGTAAGGCTCTGGTCAAGAGTAGGCTATTAGCAGTTAAGAATTTGGGGAGTCTAAGGTTATACTCAGATATTTTATTATGCAGGAGGTTGGTGCCCTAACCCTCATGTTATTCTAGGGTCAACTGTATATGTACCTTGTTGTGGTAATTATAATAAAAGGTATCTCTGCATATATAGCAGAGATATATATGCAGAGATAAAGGAAGACATATAAATCAAAGTTTGTGTTTTTTTTAAATATGGAATTAGAGATATTTTTACTTGAATTATGTATTCAGCATTTTTGTTATATCATAATGATAAGGGTTATATAATGAAAAGTAATTAAAAAGCATTGTTGGAAGAGTTAGGGAATAAGCTAGTCTCTCAGGATTTTAGAAGTTCTGTGAGTCTAATGCAAATCTCTGACTCATAACTGGGATTACAGGACTAAAGTTAGAGTGAAAAGGAAAGAAAACAGGTCACTCAAATTCTACTCCATCAGGCACATAAGGTACTTGTGGGCCTGAAGCTCAGTCAATTCTGGAGTTCCTCTTTTTAAAACCAAAAACCGAAAATACATAATGAAGAAAAGAGGGGTATGTCCAGGGCCTCAGAGGGGCCTGTGCAAGTGAGAGGCCCTGACTCATAGCTGCTTTGGCTGCTCGGTGAAATCTGCCCTTGGGAGCAATGCAACCTGCTGTTGGAGGAATTGTTCTGCTGTGTGAGTGGACATAAGTTTCATTCTGTCACCACTTCTCTAACAGAAATAAGTAAGTTAAATATTTGTTAAAGAAAATAAGCAAAAGTGAGAGAGAAGCACATTGCCTTTCTTCATTTGAGAGAGTGCCACCTCTCAGCGGTGGGCTTTGCACACCCCAATGTAGTACATAGGCTGCTGATGTCACTCCTTTAGCAAGTTTGGGGAGGGTTCATTGAAACCAGATAGGCTGGCTTCACTGAATGCTCCCCCTTTTCCGCCCTGCCCATTGCAGGAGTATTGGTGAGGAAACAACACACATCCTGGCTTCTCTGAGGTCTGGGAGGGGCTGCCCTTCCTCCAGTAGCCTTGACTTTTTGCGAGGGAGACTGAATGGGGAGGACCTAGAACTGGGCACAAATATAGTTCATATTAAACACTATGCCATGTTGGGGAAGGGTAGGAGAATATAGATAAAAGAGAATAAATGAATGAATAATTAGCTAACTGACTTCCTAACTAAAAATCATCAAGACTAAGTGAGGATGTGTCACAAACTGAGGGAGTGGGATTAACTCAACCCTCTTCCTGAGGGAACGCCCTCCAAAAACCTGAGCACAGAATGGAATGAAAGTTTGCCTTTTGTTTTATTGCAAAGCTAAACAGAACTTTACAATATCCAGAATTTTCAATTATCTATGATTTTCTGTTCTATCCCCCAAATTACACACATACTCAAAGGTAGAGTAGACTCCAGCACTATCTTCTTTCCCCACTTGGCTGCTGTTCTTTGGATTTTTTGTTTATTTTTTGTTTATAGAAATCTTTGCTTTTATAAATTCTAGCTTTGGCTTCTCTGAGCTAACCAGTCATGATCATAATGATGTACCCAAAAAATCAACAACACCCTTTTCTCAGCTCTAACTGAGCCGGAATCTTTCAGACAAAAAGAGTTAATCAAAGATCTTACCAATTCAGCATACTTCTTGAATAAAAAATCAAGCTTTTCTTCAGGAGTTTGCAACTTGTTTAGATTTTGCATTAGCAGGTTGGCTTCTTTGCCTTAAGAGAAAATAAAAACGATGAAGATGTTTTTAAAAGTAAGTGTTGAGCTTGAAGTCAGATGATATGGGCTAGAATCTCAGAATGTCCATTTGCTAGTTACTACCCAACTCTGACCAAGCCACTTAACCTGAGCCTCAAATATCATTTTATCCTCCAATAACAAAGCTAGGCATCTTGGATAACACCTACCTTATGGAGTAAGTGAGGATTAGTTGAGAAGTTGGTGAAAGTATGTGCTACAGCATCAGGCTCATGGTAGATTCTCAATATAACAGTAGTTCCCAAGAATCCATTCTTGTTACTCTCCACCCCTCATAGTCTAAATGTTCAATAGAATTTTAAATATTTTAAAAATATTCAAAATAATAAAATAATCTGACTTTATGAAAGAATAGATCACCAATTTTCCCATATTAATTAATTTAAAAAAACAGTCCATCAAAATTTTTGACTACTATGAAACAGCCATCATTCAGTTGCTATAATTCCAGCCTAAAACAGAAAAACTTGACAGTTTTATCTTTTGTGTGTGTGTGTGTTGATAATCTTTTAGTACTTTTTTCCTCTCTTTTGGGGGAATCAGATTCTCTGGTGGGAATAATTCTGATCATATTTCCTATCAAGCAGAGAGTAAAATCAATAGATAAAGAAAATGAACCCATGACATGCAATGTCTTTTCCAGGCATTCGTGTGTCTCTTTGGTTACAGGTTAAGCCTTCCTGGGCCTTGCCTTCTCCTTGCCAGGACTTAATCTGTGTTGGCAGTTTCATTTTCTGTTTCCAATATGGTTTATGCTATACTAAAAACTCATCTGTTCATGATTATTGGGTGGTAATCTCAGATTCTTTCCTTCTCTTCTTCATTGTGCTTCCTTTTGTCTTCAGCTCAAACTGTCCAGTTTGCTTTCCTGTGGTGCCCAGAAATCTTGTCTTTAAGTAGCCATCAGGAGGAGATAGACTCCCGAGGCCTACCTATACCTCTGAGTGTACGTTTTTAAAAGTCCAATCAGGGTGGAACAGAGTGACAATCACTCTGTCTAATCAGAGTAGGTCAAGCCCCCAGTGGAGCCCATGTTTCTCAATATAAACATGTTTAAGAATATTAACAACTAGAGGCTTGATGCACGAAATTCATGCAAGGTCCTCTGCCATGGCCCCCACCCACTGCTGCCACTGCCAGGGGCTTCCACCGCCTCTGCCTCAGCCTCAGCCCCCACCCACTGAGGCTTTGTTTGGAAGGAAGGATGTCCGGAAGGACATCCAGTCTAATTAGCACATTACATTGTTATTATTATAGATTTGGACAACCTTTCCCTCATGACCAGCATTTCCTGTTTGGTGAAATTTTTGCTTTCATCCTGGATAAGAAGAGAAATTATGAAATTAGGGTTGTCAGATTAAATACAGGACATGGAATACAGTTGTTCTAAAAAATTATGTATCATTTATCTAAAATTAAAATATTCCTGGCCATCTTTTGTTTTTACTTGCTAAATCTGTTAACTCGAATGGCTTCAAAGAACTTTAGGTCTAGAAAGAACTTCAAAGAGCACACAGACAACTGATTCTTAGATAAGAATCTAAGGCCCAGGGAGTCCAAAATTACATGATCAGTACTGGCAGAGCCAAGGCCTAAATCCAAAGTTTGTCTACTTGCTCTAAATCACTTCACTCCCTTGCAGAATTTTGATGGCAGGGAAGCCAAGAGAAATACAAGGAAACTATTTTTGAGAAAAAAAAATGACCTCATTCCTAACAGCTGGTTTTGTCTATCTTTGTCCAGTGAGTCAGTTCAGGTTAGAGACATGGCCTAAGCCAGGGGAGAAGGTGGATGTGAGAGGTGCCCCATCAGCTCTCCAATCATGGCCTGGAATAACATGCTGCCTTTAAACTGACAATCACTGCTGTTCCCCTCCCCTCCCCTCCATGGGCTTTGAGTTATTTCTCTCACAGCAGGGATGAGTTTGCATGGTACAGGTCAGGCCGTCCCTGCACTCTTGTCTTCAGTTTGGGGAAGGTTCCCACATGAACACTGCTGTCCTGAGTTAGTGAAAGGCGAGGCCCTGCACTGTTGATCACATCAGGCCCAGGATCCAGCACAGTGCTTGCTCTGTGACAAGTACTCATCAAATGTAGGTAACAATGGAACAAACAAAGCCAGCCAGTGCACACCAGCGTCAAATGAATACTGTGTGACTAGCGAGAGGAAAGATAGGTCTTACTGTCACTGGTGACATTTAGTGTATGCTAGGATAACTTGCAGTGTGAGTATGGACATGTAAAACCATTACATGTTTCGTTTGGAGGGAGGCATGTTTGAACCATTACATGTCTCATTTGGGGCATAGAAACACTTGAGTGAGTCCAATGGCTCTCTTTCCCCCCTACATTATCATTCTCCTTTTCGTTTTCTTTAACTCTGAGAAAAGGGTTGCTTTCTTTTTTCGATCATCACACTCACTGTGGTCTCTTCCAATTTGCTATTATTTTGTATAGAAGAATGACATTCAGAAACATCATTTACTCTTCAAAAGTGATTTCTCCCTTCAACAACAGCAACAAAAATCCAAGAAATCAGAATCAGGCATGTGTAGAATTCATAAATTAGCAACACCAGAGAACTTATTTTTAAGCTTTCGTTGATTTTGCTGGACTGAAGTGGTGTGGAGGGGAATACACAAAGAAATTTGCTCATCTTTTAAGAAAGGCTGTAATTACAGTTCCATTTGGTGGCAGTGTTGGTCACAAGAAGAATCATTACTCAGGCTCATTTATTGGGAGGGGATGCTCTGTCCTCTCCTCAATGTGTCATGCAAAAGCAAGGTGGCTGTGAAATTAGTCATAAAGAAAGCAAGGGACTGACTTGAAGTCCTCATTAAAGCTGGGCAAGGCATATGATGGTACATGGCCATTACTGTACAGAATGCTCAGTTTGGTTGAAGACCACCCAAAAGAAGAGCCACCTCTGCTGCAAGAACAGCCATGTCACATGGCTCTGGCCATCAATGCTATTGTAGACTGCAGGAGTACTGGAATATAAAGGAATTATTTCTACATCAAAGAAACTAAAAGCCTTAAGTTAAGACAATGAAGTTACCTATAGAAATGTGGACTGGGATTTTTCTTAAACTTTTAGCAGCATGACAACTATTTATGCAAATTTTGGTGACACATTGTATAGATTTAATGAGTGTTCAAAACTGCTTTTTCGCTTGTAAAATTATCTTTTAGAACTTTGGTGCTAAAATTTCGTCTTGAATACACATGTGCGCCTATCTTCTCTCTGATTTCCAAAAGTGGTGGAAGAAGTTTAAAGCAAGAAAAAAACTGTGAAGGTTCTTTTCAAATGTTAGACCCAGAATATTTCAATGTTAACTTTGTTTTCCCTCTAACATAATGTAAAGATAATGAGTATAATACAAAAAATTCCTGAACACCTATAGATATCTTTTAAGGGAAATATGTATGTATTGATGTATGTAGACAGGAAGGATAGTATAGTTAAATTCACACTTTATTCAGGTTCGGGATGTGGCTTCTAGAACTGACTGCATAGTTCACCAACTAGTTGAGTGACCTTTTTACAGACTCTTAAACTTTCTGTGCCCCATTTTTCCTGCCTATAAAATTAGTGGGTTGACTAAATGGATTCTGAGTTCAGCCTCTAAAATTTGATGATTGCATGACTGAAATAGCTTTAACTATTTTTAGCTTGATACAGATAACAACAACAAAAAATAACATTGTTTGGCTGATATATTTGTTTACCTCAAATGTTCTGGTCCACTTTTAAAATTTATAAAGACTCTCTTACCCCCTCTCTGTTACCTCCTATAGTCATGGTTTTTGTTTGCTTTGCTTGTTTTTACTAATTACATTAGTTTTGAAAATACTATCTTCCCTGTGTTTTCTAGTCACTTTGTTTTCCATTCAGCTGACATTTTATTTCTCTTGTGTTTTAGTGACCTTATTATATGTAATTAGAATTTTGGCTTCTCACTCATTTGGATAGTGGTTTTGGATTTCTTATTAGTTCTGTTAATGTGTTTAAACTACTAGCAATTCCTTGGCTATAACTATAAAGAAAAACTTCTTAAAAAGAAAAAAGTCTCTAAGTCTAATAATGAGGAAATTATTCTAGGAAAAATAAAATAAAGCAAACCTTATAATAAAAAAAGAAATATATTAGAAAAAACAGTAAGAAATGAGTACATCCGGAAGGAACCAAGATGGCGGCATAGGTAAAACACCTATCTTGCCGTCATACTCAGCAATTTTAATACTACAACTTAACGAAAGAACAAACACCTTCCACAATCACCAGAAAGCTGGCCGAGTGAAAATTCCACAAATAAAAGTGAAAATAAGACACTGTGACTCGGAGGAGTGGCGGCGGACAGCGTTGAAAGATTCGCACGGAGAGAGATTTGGAGCGCACGCCAGCAGAGAGGGCAGGCAGCTGAAAACCGGCCAGTTTTCTCGAACGGGGACACAAAGACGTCCCACTGGACTGATTCCCCAGCTTTGGGCGAAGTCCAGGGAACCCACTATCACACGGGGTAAAAACTGGACAGTGGGAGGGTACGCCGAAGCTCGAGTGCTGCGGGGGTCTCCCGGCTTGTGGAGAAGGCAGCTTGTGCGAACAGCTCAGCTGCGTGACCGCGCAGAGAGCGCTCTGCGACTTGCCCTCTCATTCAAGAAACCATCAGACTGCTTTGTTTTACGACCCTGGGTGAGACATTGGGCGTGCAGACTCATTTGGGGAGAGTCTGAATTCCCAGGCAGCCGGTGGAGCTCGGCAGTGTTTCTCTCTCAGAGGTGCTGACAGCCATTGCCACCGACACAGAGTCCCTGGGGCCACATAGGGCGGAGCTAACTGTCTGCTTTGCCCGGAGACTCCACCCATCCAACCTGAGCACAGCTGAGCCTCACAGACAATTGGCCTGGAGGTCAACTCCTCCAAGTGCTAACAACAATTAACCTGAGCTTAACTTCAGCAAGACTGTGCAACCCATACCCACCTCAGGTAACTGGGGAGGCTGAGCCACTGTCCCTAGTAGGAAGTCTACCACACAAAGCTAATTGACCAACTCAGGGAAGCAGCCACCATGCAGAGACATGGAAAGAAATCAGATGTGAAAGAAATGGAGGAAAAAAAATGACTGGACATGGAATTCAAAACCACGGTTATAGGGTTTTTCAAGAGGCTCCAACAAAAGGTCGAGGCCTATAAGGAAATAAGCAAGACCGCAAAGGAAATGAATGAGTCCTATAAGGAAATGAAGGAGACCCTCAAGGATATAAAGGAGACTCTCAAGGATATGAAAAAGGACCAACCAGAAATTAAGCATACACTGACTGAAATAAAGAAAATATTATACAAAGACCTAAAAGTGCTCTGGAGCACCCCAAGAACCAAGTTCAAGATTTGAAATACAAAGAGGGAAAATCCACTCAGCTGAAAAAGCAAGAAACCAAAAGAATCCAAAAAATTGAAGATAGTGTAAGGGGCCTCTGGGACAACCTCAAGCATACCAATATCCGAATTATAGGGGTGCTAGAAAAAGAGAGAGAACAAGACAATGAAAACCTATTTGAAGAAATAGTGACCGAAAACTTCCCACACCTGGTGAAAGAAATTGACTTAGGGGTCCAAGATGCACACCGAACCCCAATATATAGAAACCCTAAGAGGACCACACCAAGGCACATCATAATTAAAATGCCAAGAGCAAAAGACAAAGAGAGAATATTAAAAGCAGCAAGAGAAAAACAGATGGTTACCTACAGGGGAGCACCCATACGATTGTCAGCGGATTTCTCAACAGAAACAATGCAGGCCAGATGGGAGTGGCAAGAAATATTCAAAGTGATGAACAGCAAGAATCTACAACCAAGATTACTCTATCCAGCAAAACTATCATGCAGAATTGAAGGTCAGATAAAGTGCTTCGCAGATAAGAAAAAGCTAAAGGAGTTCATCACCACCAAACCAATATTATATGAAATGCTGAAAGATATTCTTTAAGAAGAGGAAGAAGAAAAAGATAAAAGTGTAAATTAGGAACAACAAATACACATCTATCAACAAATGAATCTAAAAATCAAGTGAATTAATAAGCTGATGAACAGGATAAAGTGGTGAATGTAACAGAATCACAGACATAGAGAGGGAATGGACTGACAACTCTTGGGGAGAAAGGGAGTGTGGGAAGTGCAGCAAGAGACTGGACAAAAATCATGCAACTATGGGAGAGGACAGTGGAGGGGGGTGAGGGCAGAGGGTGGGATGGGTACCAGGTGGAGGGGAACTATAGGGTGGGAAAAAAAGGGAACAATGTAATTAATAAACTGAACAATAAAGATAAAAAAAGAAGAAATGAGTACATCCTTTCTCAACTTGGTTCAAGTTTAGAAGAGAGTACTGATTATTTTACTTGAGATATATATTTTTTCTTCTTCCACCTACTTTTCTAGACCCTCTTCTCCTTTCAGGATCTAGAACTGACCTATGTTTTAACTTCTCTGTGAATCTACTATGAAGCTTTCAGTCTCTTCTGATTCTTCTTCCCCATGGATTCATCTGGTCTCCTACTATCTCTTCCAGAAAATTGGGAATTTGTCTCAAAGCAGCAGTTTGTTTTCCTCTCACAGTGAAACTAGAAATCAAGCTAAAATGGATGAAACTGATCATCAGGGAAAGTGGCCATTCTAAGGCAAAGTAAGTAAATGGCTGAAGACATTTTAGGAAAGCAATGTTTTCATCAAGATGCCCTTCAGAAAGTAGAACTGAAACTCACCTGTAACTAAAAGGTGAAACACATTAAGTGATCTAAGTGAATGCTCCTCAACCAATATACGGATTTTTTTTATATTTTTGTATATTTGGTTCTGCAATATTAATAACTTCAGAGCGTCTCCTTGCTTTCATTATGAGTAATCTCACAAACACATCAATTAGTTGAATAACCTCCCTCTCCTTCCTTTCCCTCCCTTTCCTTTCAGTCTTTAAAACTATCTAGGCTTCAATTTCCCTGTCTGTAAAATCAGTGGGTTGACTAGATGGAATCTGAACTCAGAATGGACCTGCAGATCAGTTCTGTTTTTTTCTTGGACTTACGCTTCAAACTGATTTCCTATACCATCAGTTATCAACCTAAATACTAGAAGGTATATTATATTTTATCATTGTTTTGTGCTTGTTACTATGTGATGCTTGTGCAGCCCATGTAATATTAACAGAGAAATAATGTATGGATATATAAACAGAGAAATAATATATGAGAAATAATAATCAATAACTTGATTAGTGCATATCATAGCAGATGCTCAATATAGGAGCTGCCCCTTGGTCAGTGTGCTACCACAGTGGGAGTGCCGCTTGGCTGACTGGGATGAGTGGCTGCTCCCACTGCAAATCCCAGGCTGATGGGCAGGAGCCCAGGGTGTGATCATTGCCTCCTTGCCTCAGGATCCTGATCCTCGCTCCCTGCCACCTCCTCTGGATGCCTACAGGTCACACAGTGCTGCCACCGGGCTTGCAGAGCTGACCCCAGAGGCTGGGAGGCAGGTTCATGGCCACTGTGGGACTGAGGCCTACTCTGCCACCTCTCAGTGCTTTTGTCCCTGAGCCCAGCCCCAACTGGGTCTTGTGGAGGTGAGTGCTCCAGGTCCATGGAAGATGCTGGATAAGGAAGCAGCTGCTTAGAGGGTGGTTTACAGCTGCTCATCTGACAGGAATGAGTGGTGCTCAAACAGCGTGCTGCTCCCTGTAGGCCATGTCCCCCACCAGTGCACAAATCCCCTGCACCGGGCCCCTAGTGATTTAATAAAATTCCCCAAAGACCTAGATAAATTTTCAAAGAGGACCACAGTTGGCACTTTATATCTCCCCAGAAGATGGAGGAAGCTCTGTCAGAAGCATCAGAACCATTGCTTCCACAATCCATTTGTGTCAAAATTACTCAGGGTGCCTTGGACCTACCAATTCTGAATCTCTATGTTAAGGAGTGTCATTTTTGACAAATTATGTATTTGATTCTAATGCACAATTAAGTTGAGAAACCACTGATGTAGATGATATGCAGTGCCATTTAATTTATAAACGGCCAAGAAGCCTATTAAAATCACTTGCAGGCAACTGAAATAATATTTAAAATAGTTGTAACTGCATATTTAGATTAGCCTAAAATGTTGTTTTAACTCATTGTAGTTGAAAGAGTACATTGATCAGAAGAATGTTCTGATGGTGCTCAGAGGAATAGAATGGAAGGGTCTTGAACGCATGTAATTAGAATGGACCCACCTGGACACTCTGAGTCACAAACATTGGTTCTGATCAAACACATTCAATAGAAATTTGGTAACTTGTGCATAGTGGCAGAATTAGAGTTGTGGATTTTTTTTCCTCTTAATTTTAAAAATTATTTGGTAAATTATGAGGTTCATATAGATTTTGAAATAATTCATGAACAGAATAGAAACCAAAATTGGCCATCTTTAACTTTACTCCTACTTTATTCATATCATCCCTTCAGTACAACACATACAAATTCCTATGTAGAGGTAGTTTTAGAGTGAGAAAGCAAAATAACTTTCTGGTTAGAAACACTTTAAATCATTCCCTCTGCATGTGATTTTTCTCTTGTCTTATGGAAAGTTTAGCAATGACTAATGCAGAGACGTTTTTTGAGATGTCCTGGATAGAGAAGGAAAAAATAGTTCTGCAACACACAGCAATTTTATCCTTCCCAAAGTTCTCAAACTAGAGAATTTGCACATTGGAACTTGGTATTATCTGGGTTAATCTTTTGCTGGATGGGTCAAGTATGCTACTTGAATGTGTCTTTTAGCCCTTTTTGAAAGCATTGCCAGCAATGGGCTTTAAGTATCCTCATGATGTCATATGCCAGCACATACTTTTGGGTTGACAGATAATCTGTTACTGGAGTCTGAATTGAGTTCTAGCTACAACAGCTCACAACCTTTCACTCTGCCACATTGTCTTTCAGAAATGAATAAGATGTGATCACTGCCTTTGATAGATTCTCCATCCAGCTCAGGAGGCAGCTATATAAACAAATGATTGCTGCAGAAAATTTAACAATGTAACTAAGGAATGTGATGCTAACTCTACCTGGGCATGTCAGGAAATGTATCACATAGCAGGTGGCATTTACAGTGAGTGTTTCAGTAATATTCACCAAGGAAGACAAGCAGAGGAACATTCATATGCAAAGAAACATGCTTTCATTCCTAGGTAAAGCATTAATTCTCTCACCCTTCTTTCACAACCATTTTTGGTGTTACCAATCCCTCATGGTTGCCCTTACAATTTTCCTGCACCTGCTCTAGCACTTACCTTATGCAATATAATTAGTTTACATGTTTTTTTTCCTCTTCACACATAGAGCTCCTTGACTAAAAGGGCATGACAATTTAATTATCTTGTGCACTTAAATACAGTATTAAAAGTGGAAACATTAATAAGTATTTGCTGAACCGATGAAATAATGAGAGTAAAAATATTTTCTGAAGTTGCTGACATTCTGAAATTGACACATTTCTGAAGAGCTATGTTAAAGAATATTTTATACAGTAGTGGGATATATTACTAAGTGATCTGACAATCATTTTATATATACAAATCCCAACATTTATATTTTGTTTAAATCCAAATTCCACTTGCTTTGATTTAACTAACTTCCATTTATTCATCCATTCATCCTTACAACAAATATTTATTGACCACCTAGCATGTGCTATCCATTGTCCTGGACCGTAGGCCTCTGATAATGTGCAAATACATACACAATCCCTTGAAAAAGGAGCTAGTGGGGAAGATACCCATTAATGAAATAATTATAAAATAAATGTACACCTTAAATGCTAATATATGCTAGGAAGGAAAGATACATAGTAAGAAAAAAGTAAGACTTCATCTATAGTTCAGCTAAGAAAATGCCATTTGAGTTGTAAGTCAAATGATGAGGTAAGTGTCCTAATGACTGAACTGGGAAATGGGGGACTATTTCTAGGTAGAAATATAGGATGTAGGCAGGCCCTGTGGCAAGTTTAAAAAACTGCAAGAGAAGATCAGAATGGCTAGTTATTAGGCAGCTGTAGAAGTAGTGATAATAAGGGCAGAGTGTTCAGGAAGGGGATGTTGTGGGGTAGAGCGATGTGAGATAAAGCTAGAAAAAAATGGTTTGAGTTAGCCATTAGGGCTGAAAGACTATGTTAAGAATTTTGCTCTTTGTTCTTAGAATTAAATCATTAAGGACAGAGGGGAGGTGGGTAACATGTTGAAAGTTCACTTTAGCTCTATTGAAGGAAAGCAGCTGGAAGCAAATACAGCAAGAGAAGTGTAGGGAAACACTGTAGTAATTCAAATATGAGATGGTCTTTTAGTAAAGGTTGGAGGAAGTGCCCTTTTAGAAATAATTCAAAGAAAAAGCTTAACATAGAATGTGACTACTTGCCTAATCCTTTTAGGATTTTCTTTTCCAATTTTTGCTCTTTATTGCTGGCAGGCTCTTTGGCTGCAGGTGGCTCTCCAGAAGCCACGGGTTCTCTCTCGGTCTCTTCAGGGGCTTCCTCACAGTCCCTGTCCCCGTTGTCAGCTGGTTCTGTGTTCTCAGGCTGCTCCTTGGCCTTGGGAGAGGTCTCTTTCCCTGCTGTGCAGGCAGCAGACCCATACGTGTTAATGATGTCTTCCAGTTGTCTACTCAACTCTTCAGAGATGTCATGTCCCCCTGTTTCAGGCTTCATGTCTGCCTCCCTCAATGGAGCTTGGAGTGGGATTGAGGAATCCTGATCACCTGGCTTCCCCAGACCATTTTGACTGAGTAATGATGAATTGCCCCCTGGAGGTGCTGACTGGGGTTCTCCTGAGAGCTGAACAGAGTGATTGGCCTCCATACGGGAGTGGTACCTAGTGGCAAACACAGTCAGGTTTAATGTAGCGAATCCAGTTGCATGTAAATGATAAGGACATCCCCAAATGAGCACCTACTAATTACAGTTTCTAATAGAATGAATGTAGTTTCACAAACCATAAACATTTCAATTAGGTAGGTGGGACCAGCTATTTTTCCAAATCGAGTCATACTATTAGCATATTTTTGGTTTTGGTCTTTAAAGTCCAGTAGCATCTCATATTATTGGCATTAACAGAGTAACTCACAATATTGTTTTTCATGGCCATATTTGTTATTTTGCTTAGAATAGTCAATATGTGCTATCATTCTCTTAAATAATTCTATGTAGACTTACAATTACTAGGAGTACTTGGATATATACATTTAAAATAATTATATTTTTAAATGGTGTTACTTTTCTAAGTGAAAATATTTAATACAAGAGCCACTGAACTTACTAAAAACCTTCATAATAATAATAATGTTTCTTAACTCTATTAATGAAGATTTGTTTGCTATGAGTACATTAATATAAATCATTATACTGGATACAGAACATACTTTCTTGCTTTTCTGGTATTTTCCTTTGCCCAGATGAGCAACATATAATTACCAAAGACAAAAACACTTTTTTTTGAGGTTCAAACTAGTATCATTTTGTGAATAAGACAGAAAGTGAGAAAAGGTATATATTAACAAACCAACTGGTATGGAAACATGGTGATGCTAATAACAATAATTCTTTGAATTCCTATAATATTTTGTTCTAATATAAAATTAACTATCTTATAGCAAAAAAGAAGGAAGTACAACATTCTCAGTCAAGAAGCATTAGGGTAACTTAATTTTTAACAAGTATCATATCATTGTTTAATGAACAGGGAGGGAATGAACTAGAGAAATAATCAAGATGTAATATGGGCTCTTTGGAAATAGGGGGTAAGGAATGAGCTGAGTCAAGGATCCCAGGGTTTCTGGCTATTACCAATCTGGGCTTGCAATAGATTTGGCTTAAGCCTTTAAATTATGGTGCATTTTTTATTTATAAAAGATAGTTTATGGTGATGCAGCTAATTAGCAGGATAAAAATATGACAGGATCCCCATAATTCACAGGTTTTGCTGTGGTGGTGGCATGAAGCAAAAACAGAAACATACTGTTCTGTACATTGTATGGCTTCCTGCTCCCTTTCTCAGGACAGTAGATGTCAAATGCTCAAACACCAACAAAAACGGAAAATTCAACGTACAAACATCGCCGCCCACTTGTTGCCCTCACTAAGTACTTGTTAACTTGGAAGGAAGTACTTTTTTCTCACCTATTTTATTCTATTTTTTCTTTTTTTTGAATTTATTGGGATGACACTGGTCAATAAAATTATAGATTTCAGGTATATAATTCTATAACACATCATCTGTCTATCATATTATGTGTTCACCATCCCAAGTTAAGTATCCTTCCATCTCCACTTATCCTTTCTACCTCTTCTACCCCTTTCTCTCTGTTAATTGCCATACTGTTGTCTGTGTCTATGAGGGTGGTTTTTGTTTGTTTGTTTTTTGTTTAATCTTTTCACCTTCTTCACCCAGCCCCGAAATTCCCACTCACTCATTCTAACCCACCGACTTTATTATCTAATGATAATAAAGTCGGTGGGTTAAATAAAGATAATAAAACAGTTCCATTCTGTTCATCACTGAAATTTCTTTATCCCAACCCCTACTTGTTGGGCACACTCATCTATATATAACTATGCCTCCCTGAACTTGGAGAAAGACGGATAGCACCTGCTGTCCAGCCAGAAGCTATTTTAAGCTCTTCTAAAAGGAGCTATGGCATTTAGTGCTTTATCCTTGAAAATCAAGGGAAGAGAGTACTTTTAATACAAATTGAAAACAGTAAACATTTACTGGCTTAAATCCCCATGCAGGTTTTAAAGTGTTAAGAGGCTTTTTAGGATGTAATAAAATCTAGAGTAAACCAAACTTCAAAGCAATTAATTTAAAACTGACTCTTTCTACGAGTTTTAGTGTGGTTAGTATACATGCAAGTGTTTTGTTTGGACTAGTTTTATTCTTCATTCACCAGAGGCCATCATCATTGATGTTTTTATTTTAATCCCAAGAGTATTTTTAAACTCATGTACCATATTTACTTTAAAACGGAATAACTTAGTCATTGTAAACCACAGAACAACTCAACTTCTAAAAGTAGTCTCAAGATAAATCTATAAGACGGGGCAAAAAAACAAGGTCAAAGGTCAAAGAGCTGTTATTTTTAAATTGTCTCTTTCTGGATTAATTAATTTTACAGCAAAACATTTGTAAAATTTAGCTTCTATAAACTTCATTGCCTGCCTTTTTCCTCCTCTGGGAAATAATTTTTCAGTTGTACTAGCAGTCCCAGCAGATCATTACACACACATCCTTTCCTGAGCAACACATTTTAAGTATAAATAAAACCATAAAAAGTTCTCCAACAGTTCCCTGGCATTCTGCAAGTTTCAAATACCACAAACCACACCCCGTATCTTCTCATACTGCTTGGGTCCGGGGAGTGTTTGTCATACTCACCAAAAGGCAAGGAGCTAAGCAGAAAGAGGAAAGAAGAGGCAAAGAGGCAGCAAAAAGCTAGTCAGAACAGCAATGACAGCAGGAGACAGGCAGGCAGCTGGGTTCTTGCAAGGGAGAGAGAAACCAAACACACACACACACACACACACACACACACACACACACACACACACACACACACACCACACGGCAGCAGGAGAGCAGGGAGGGGGCGGGGAAGGGAAAGGAACACCGTATTACATAGCAAGAGAGAATAACACCTAAGCTTTGGTATCTGTCTCTTGGGCAGATGTCTTAGAAAGGAGACACAGCTGGTAGATCTTATCCGATTCTATGTTTTATCCTTTAAACAATTTATACTCTCAGCATATAGATCTTTTGCTAGCATACCTTTTCACCATTGTTCTTCTGGGCAGAGATCAGTTTTTCTTATTTCTTGGTTTATTTCCAGTACAGTCTATGAATCATCTCCTTTTCTTTCTCTTCTTATGCTAGCCTAATTGGGATCAGATTTCTTATAGGGATCATGGATAAAGAGGCAATGCATAACAGAAAGGAGGTAGTACAACAACTTTAATTCTGATGTCATTGTTCAGTTTGTTTGAAAATTCTGAAATTAAAGTTTAGAGGGCTATCTTGGCAGTGGGTTTAGGCTCGTCTCCACGTGCACAGGATCGGTGTGACCCAGATCCCATGTCGTACTTGGGTAACTGCTTCACATCTCAGATAAGCCCCTGGGGAAGCAAGTGCTTTTTCTTCCTTAAGTGGAGGCTTCCCCACCTTCTAAATCAGCCTTCCCAGGTCTGTTCCACCCTTTCCACACCCTCAACAGGCTCCTTAATTCCTTTGAAAAAGAACACCTCCTCATCATTCACCATAAAATGCTTCTCTTATGCCTACATCCATTCCCTTTTACTTTCTGTTTCTGGAGAATGTGTTCCCACACTTTTCCAAAGTGGATTCCTCCATCAGAGTTTCTGCTCCTGGGACAGGTGGGATTTAGTGACACCCTTTGCAGCAGGTAGACTAATGCTACCTGAGTAACGTCCAAATCCTAATTCCAGGAACCTGTGAATATATTGCTTCCTTTATATAGTGAAAGGAACTTTGTTGATGTGATTCAATTAGGGATTTTGAGATGGGGAAATTATCCATAACTAGAAGCCCAGTGCATGACATTTGTGCACGGGTGCAGTCCCTAGGCCTGGCTTGTGATCGAAGTGCAGGGGTCTGACAAGGAAGGGCACGCCCCAGCTGACCTCTGGGCCCTGGGCAGCACCTGGGCTCCCTGGACCCTCATGCACCCCCTTCCGCCTGAGTCATCAGGCCCCCTGCCCTACTCCCTCAGTGCCTGGAAGCCAGGTAGTGGCCCTGCCCACTGCTGCCACCATTGGTCACCGTCTGCAGGGCGATTGGCAGGGTGATTGGCCCCTTCTTCCACCCGCCTTGGCCTGGTGCCACCTGCTCACCTGTTCCACCATCCCACTGCAGCCCCGCTCTCATTGGGGCCCATCGGGGCCGGTAGTGCCTCCACTGCCACTGGCTTCCAGCGCCACTTCACTGACACCCACCTTGTCTCACACCATCCCCTGGTGGTCAGCGCACATCATAGTGAGTGGTTAAACTCCAAGTCAAGGGGATAGTTTGCATATTAGGCTTTTAGTATATAGGATGAGAGGCCCGATGCACGGAATTCATGCAAGGAGCTCCACCCCCACCTGTTGTGGCTCTATCTATAAGGTCATCTGGAAGGACATCTAGTCTAATTAGCATATTATGCTTTTATTATTATAGATTGTCTGGATGAGCCCAATGCAATTACAGGAGTCCTTGTAAATGAAAAATCAGGGTAGGAGGGTCAGCATCAGAAAAGAAGATCTGATGATTCAAAAGAGATCAGAGTGAAGTGGGTATGTGCAAACCAAGGAATGTGGAAAGTCCTGGAAGCTGGAAAAGGCCAGGAAATGAATTTTCTCTAGATCCCCCACGAGGAATGCAATTTTGTTGACACCTAATTTAAGCTGTGAAACTCACTTTGGATTTTTAACCTCCAGAACTGTAAACTAATAAATCTGTGTTGTTCTTAAGACACTAGATAGATGTGTGGTAAATTGTTATCATAGCAAGTAAAATATCCTAAACCTTCTATTTTCTTCCACCCCTTTCTTCAAGTTCAGAGGAGGCATCCATTATATATATAATGTCAATTTTTGACATTACGTATTGTCTTCCCATAATGAGTATACCCAACAAGTAGAGATTGGGATGAAGAAATTCCAGTGATAAAGGCAATGAAACTGTATCATTTAATAATAAAGTTGGTGAATTAAAATGGGTGAGAGATAAAAATACTTCCTTGTAAGTACTAAATAGTCAGTGAGGGCCACAAGTGGGTGGTATCCCATATTAAATTCTAGCAAAGTGAACCAGTCAGATCTCAGTAAATACAAACAATAAACGAATGATTCTCACATTAAAATAATGTACAGATTTTTTAAATAGAATAACATAATGTTGAAATTCATTTAAAGGGAAAAATAGAACTCACCATGGTTGATCCAAATTATTATATTATTATTTGTACCAGTGTGCACTACTATAAAAATAGGTATAAACTTCTGATGCTTATTGTTATTATATGAAATAAACTTTTAAAATATTATTAAAAAGTACTGAAAAATCAATAAATATTATTCAAATCACAACAGTGATTTTATGTGACATAATATTTTGCTGAACCCCAACTGCAACTTCAAACAAGAATATGGTACTGGAAGTTAGTTCTTTGAATTCATGGACCACTTAAAAGTGGTATGTTTTGTGAAATGATTCAATTTCTTCAATATTCAGTCCATTCAAATTATTATATAAGCTTCACTTATATGACTTGCCATAATTTCTCTAGGTCTTCCTTTGATACTAATGAATCATTTACTACTCTTTCTCATTTTCTTGCAATTATTAAAATAATTGCTACTTGGTGCTTACTAACTTGATTAAATAAATTCATGGTAGTGAAGGCACCAAAATGACTGATATACATACTGACATAAAAATGACAGCTACCCAGATGATCCAGAATGGACGTATACGCTTTTAACTATAAATGAAATTAATACCAACACACATACTGTGGCTCCCAAGAATCCATGTGTGGCATGCTAAAGGCCAAAGATCTGGAGTAGAGAAATTTAGAAGACAAATTAATAGAGCTCCATGCTTATTATAAAATGAACCTTTGAGTTACTATAAGGAATAATTCTTTTTTGAAAACAGCATTTTCATTTTTACATAAATATTACAAAAGTTAGTTTAAAAATCAAATGATGCTAAAAAGCTCATCACAAGAAACAATAATTTTGTCCTTCCATTGTCATGCTCCCCAGACATGACAGAACTTTTGCAGATATTTCATCAGTGGTTTACTTTCTCATTTGTAAATAAAATGCTTATCTTGCTGGTGTCAACTCATCTATTTTTGACATTACCTATTGTCTTCTCATAATGCTGGATGAAGATTTAAATTATTGACATCTGTTTTTGTTTTCTCACTTCTCAATAAAACTACATCTTATTTTAAAATTCATATTCTATGTTTTCATTATTGAAATAAAGTTTACTGCTAAATCAGATGTGGGATCAGGCCTAAACCGGCAGTCAGACATCCCTCTCACAATCCAGGACTGCTGGCTTCTAACCACTCGCCTGCCTGCCTGCCTGATTGGCCCTTATTACTCTGCCTGCCAGCTTGAAAACCCCCTAAATACCCCCCTGCCAGCCTGATTGATGACTAACTGCACCCCTGCCAGCATAATCATCCCTAACTGCCCTCCCCTGCCAGTCTGATTGCCCCCAACTGCCTTCCCCTGCAGGGTGAAGGGGACTGAGGGACTCTGGCTGAATGAGGCTGAATGCTGCAGGGACTGACTGAGGCAGGGCTGAGGGTATTGAAGGACTCTGGCTGGATGAGGCAGGGCTGAGGGGACTGGGTGCTGCCATCTTGTGGCTGAGGGTGCTGGCATCTTGCGAGGGCATGATGGTCAATTGGCATATTCTCTCTTAATTAGATAGGATACTCTGTTTTCCCTAACTACACAAGAGCTCTGTAAAATACCTCTCTATGCAGTTTTCCTCAAGATCAAATCTATTAGATAATTTATACATTATAGTATTTTCTGGGGATAACACCCACATTGAAATACCCTCAGAACCTTGACTTTGTGCTCTAGTCTGTTTTGGTAACTCAGCTTGTTGCACAGCTGTGCTGCTAGCACTTCCCTTGCTGTTGTTCCCTGGAATTCCCTTTACCTCCCTGCTATTTCCTGGTTCCCATCCTTCCTCTTTCTTTGCTTCCTCATTTAGTGAAACATATTGCCTTTTGGCTTCCTGAAAGAGCATTTATGGGAGATTTGTATGTCTCAAATGCCTTTTTGCTATCCCTATACCCTATATTTACTTGATTGATAGTTTGGCTGGATAAAAACTTTTACAAAATGTAAAATAAATATTTTTGATAAAATCTTTATATTTCTGTCAAACATGTTAAGATATTATTCCCTTGTCTTTTAATTTTCATCCCCCCCCCCCACCACCACCACCTTACAAATACAAGATCATTCTTACTCCTGGTCCTTTGTATGATCTATTTCTTTTTTCTTCTCAGGAATTTTTTAGGATCTTCTTTTTATTTCTGATGCTATAAAGTTTCACAATGATAAAATTCAATAAATTCCCCTCATTTATTGTATTGGGTTCTTAATGGGTTTTTAATCTGAAGATTCATATGTTAACTTTATTTTCCTTTTATCATTGTTTTACACCCTTCCCCTCCACTGGACCTCACATTCCTGCGTCCAGAGCTTTCTGATTAAACTTCACCAGACAACAATCCTCAGGTATCCCGAAAGGATAGAGAGAATTTATTTGACTTTGTGAGTGGGATTTGGGACCTTTAGGTCCAACTGTTCATTCTAATTTGAAAACAAAACAAAACAAAACCCTAACCATCAAATGATTCTACTATAGTCCCCCAGCCTTACTGCTACTTTCGATATTATCTCCACTTGCTGAGTACTAATCTCAAATTTTGTGTCTTTTAAGAATCTACCAGGCAAATTAGCTAGCTTCTCAATTTCCTGCTGCCTTTCCTGCAGTCACCCAAGCCCATTTCTACAAGCACACTTCTACTGTTAGATCATTTCAATTACATCTTGTGTTCTTGTCCTCATTGACTGTGGTTTGGGTTTATGGATTCAATTCTTCTGGTTTCACTGATCTTAGAGCTTCTATTTCTGTTTCTGTTCTTGTTTGCTAGTGAATTTTAGAGGACAGAGAGATTAGAAAGATTTTTACAATGCTATCTTGGAGTCAGGAAGGTCTGTTTAACCATTAGAGCAGTCCAGTATTAAAATGAATTATTCCCCAAATGAGAAATATCCAATAGACCCTGGTTGCTCTTTTAGGGATACTAAAGAAGAAATTTCTGCATGGTGGGGTTGGGTGTGTGTGTGGGAGAAGCAGGTTAAATGACTCACTTAAGGTCTTTCAAATGCAAGAATTTATGAATTCTATACCTTTCTGGCTATGGGTTTAAGGGAAACAAATCACATAACAATTGAGATTTTATGCCTAAAATCAGGCAGCTTCCATATGAATTCCAGATCTGTCTTTTACTTGGGCTTTATTTTAATTTCCTCAGCTTCAAATTCCTACACTGTTTCACATTATTGTTATAACACTAACATAGTCAGTGTAGTCTCTCTAATGAACACATAATCTATATTGCAATTCCAATAATAATGGGTTTGAGTGAAGACTGTGAAATGAGAATTTATATTTTCTATACCAATAACATTTTGAAATTGCAACTATCTAGAAACAAGTTCGAGTCTGTGAATCTATTGTATCATCTCCTGGTTGTGGTATTCTAACACTTGATCTGGGTTAGATCTGGCTTGGGGTGAGGAGGAAATCTTTGTATACTCTGTTGCTACTCAGCAATCACCCCTATATTTCTAAAATAGAGGAAAATGTGGGCTTGTGGCTGAGCAGAGATTATTTTTAATTAGTCTAAATACAAAACCAGAGAGCAAGTTACACTAGTTGATTCCTAACTAGCACGTCTTTAATATACATCAATCAGTTGTGAGCAGTTTGTTTCCAGAAGTGAAAAGTACGATTCACATCCTATGAAAAGAATTTGGTTTTATTATTTTAAGCAAACAAACTAGCTTTACTAAGTGGTCTAGCTTTACTAAGTGGTCTACTAAAGAGCAATGTGGACTAGCTTTATGGCATAAAATGATTTGAAATTTACATAAACATTGGATGCTATACTTGTGCTTAAAAAGCGCTCCACTTCTTTTTTTAAAAAAATTAATCTTTATTGTTCAGTTTATTAATTACATTGTTTCCTTTTTTTGCTCTATAGCTCTCCTCCACCCAGCACCCATCCCACCCTCTGTCCTCACCTCCCCCACACTGTCCTCTCCCAGTGTTGCATGATTTTTGTCCAGTCTCTTGCTACACCTCCCACTCCTCTTTTCACCCCAAGAATTGTCAGTCCATTCCCTCTCTATGTCCATGATTCTGTTATATTCACCAGTTTTTCCTGTTTATCAGATTATTAATTCACTTGATTTTTAGGTTCATTTGTTGATAGATGTGTATTTGTTGTTCATAATTTATATTTTTACCTTTTTCTTCTTCCTCTTCTTATAGAATATCTTTCAGCAATTCATATAATATTGGTTTGGCAGTGATGAACTCCTTTAGCTTTTTCTTATCTGCGAAGCACTTTATCTGACCTTCAATTCTGAATGATAGCTTTGCTGGATAGAGTAATCCTGGTTGTAGATTATTGGTATTCATCACTTTGAATATTTCTTGCCACTCCCGTCTGGCCTGCATCATTTCTGTTGAGAAATCCACTGACAATCGTATGAGTGCTCCCTTATAGGTAACTAACTGTTTTTCTCTTGTTGCTTTTAATATTCTCTCTTTACCTTTTGCCTTTGGCATTTTAATTATGATGTGTCTTGGTGTGGTCCTCTTTAGATTCCTATATTTTGGGGTTCTGTGCACTTCTTGGGCTTTTAAGTCAATTTCTTTCACCAGGTGTGGGAAGTTTTCGGTCACTATTTCTTCAAGTAGGTTTTCATTACCTTGCTCTCTCTCTTTTTCTGGAACCCCTATAATTCGGATGTTGGCATGCTTGAGGTTGTCCCAGAGGCCCCTTAGACTTCAAGTTTTTGGACTCTTTTTGGTTCTTTCTTTTCCGGCTTTGTGGATTTTGCTTCTTTATATTTCAATTCTTTGAGTTGGCTCTTGCGTTCGTCTGAACTGCTTTTAGGTCTTTGTATAATATTTTTTATTTCAGACAGTGTATGCTTAATTTCTAGTTGGTTGTTTTTCATATCCTCATAGGTCTCATTCATTTCCTCGTAGGTCTTGTTCATTTCCTCATAAATTTGTTCATTTCCTTGTAGGTCTTGTTCATTTTCTTGTAGGTCTTTTCATTTCCTTGTAGGTCTGAGCCTTTTCTAGGAGCCTCTTGAAAAGCCTTATAACTGTAGTTTTGAACTCTATGTCTAGTCATGTTTTTTCCTCCATTTCTTTCACACCTGATTTCTTTTCACTTCTCTGCATTGTGGCTGCTTTCCTGAGTTGGTCCATTAGCTTTGTGTGGTAGATGTCCTCTAAGGGACAGTGGTTCAGCCTCCCCAGTTACCTGAGGTGGATACTCTTACTACAATCCTTTATGGGTTGTACAGTATTGTGAAGTTAAGTCCAGCTTGTTGTGGTTAGCACTAGGAGCGTTTGACCTCCAGGCCAATTGGCTGTGAAGGTAAGCTATGTTAAGGTTGAATGGGCGGAGTCTCTGGGCTGAGCAGGCACTGTCAGCTCTGCCCTATGTTGCACGTGGGTCTCTGGGCCGGGTGGTAATGGCTGCAGGCACCTCCGAGAGAAAGTCGCCGCTGGTCTCCACCCATTGCCAGACAACTCTGCCTCTCACCAAATGAGTCTGCACACCCAAAGTCTCACCCAGGATTGTAAAACAAAGCAGTCTGGTTGTCTCCCGAATGAGGGAGCAAGTCATGAGTCCTCTCTGTGTGGTTGCACACAAACTGCTCTTGCAAGTTTACATGCACTCTCCTCAAGCTCACAGACCTCTAACATGCCCACACCTGTGCCCGGCCTTCAGCGTGCCTACCCTGGACCTTGGACCTCGCCTGGAACTGAGGAATCAGTGCAGTGTGACGTCTTTGCCCTCCCTGTTGGAGAAAACCAGTTGAGTTTGCTGCTGCCTGCCCTTTTCCACTAGCGTGCACACGGCTCCAAACCTCTCTCCACGTGTATCTTCAAGGCTGCTCTCTACCGCTCCTCTCAGTCATAGTGTCCTATCTTTACTTTTATTTGTAGAATTTTCACTCAGCCAGCTTTCCAGTGATTCTGGATGATGTTTGTTTCGTTGTTAAGTTGTACTTTTGGAATTGTTGTGTGGGGCAGCAAAACAGGTGTTTACCTATGCCGCCATCTTGGTTCCTCTTCTGTTCCACTTCTTAAGTAAGTACTTTTTGCATGATAACAAAAGAATCATGAATTTCTTCTTATAAATAATGCAGATACATTTAAAGTTACGCCCTTTACCTCCATTCTTTGTTTCATCTGAATTAACAAAATTTAGCCACATGCATTTAATAAGAGAGATTTAGTTCATGTTTATATTTTGTTCAAGGAAAGTAGACGAAAGTCCATTATATTGTAGAAATATTGGACCCTTCATCTTTGAAACTCCACTTCCTACCACATTGCTGAACATAGTAGAGATCCAGGCCCATGGGACTATTAGCTTGTTTATCTAGAACATGACCACTGAGGATAGAGTAATTTTTTAAAAAATATATTTTATTGACTTTTTTTATAGAGAGGAAGAGGAAGGGAGAGAGAGTTAGAAACATTGATGAGAGAGAAACATTGATCAGCTGCCTCCTGCACATCCCCTACTGGGGGTGTGCCCACAACCAAGGTACATGCCCTTGACCATAATCAAACCTGGAACCCTTGAATCTGCAGGCTGACACTCTATCCACTGAGCCAAACTGGTCAGGGCAGAGTTGAGTTTAATGGCTGCCAATGGCTGTAACCAAGTCATTCCTCTGAAACAGGTGTCACTGTTTCAACCTCTGAGAGCCAGCAAGTAGACTAGAAGGCCACATGGCTCAAGCATGGAGACGTTTCTCCCTCTGGTCCTGTCTAAAACTTATATCATCAGTGGTTTACCAGTGGAATGCCAGGACATTTCTTTGGGTGAGGGTCTGCTTGTTGCTACAGATCTACAGGAAAACCATGGTGGTATTTGAATAATCATAACATACCCTTAGGGCAGAAGCTCTTGAGCTACAGGGGTATAGCCACTTTGTGGTGTCCCACTTCCTCTGTCTCATGTTCCCTACAGGGAAATATGTCTCATTTGAAAGAACTTTGGTCACAAGATACCAAAATTAATGGCAACCAGGAGGCAATGATATAGTTTGACTAAAATGTCAATTGCTGGTGGTCCCAACTTTGAAGTTATCAAGCCACCAAGGGCTTTGGACTGGGACACCCTGTTAAGTATATTTTGTCCTCTTTCCCCTCTTCTCATTCCTTCTCATTCCTTCTCAATACTGTAGGACTGAGGAATCTTGGTAAGGGAAGGAGCCTTACAGATCATCTTCTCACCTCCCTTGCACTCTGAAGTCCTATCCAGAGCCACTCTGACCTGTCCTCAATAGATGAGTTTGGTGAAAAAACCAGCCCTTTCTAATAAGTTAGCACTACTTGCCAAGAGTTAAATAAAAACAAAGCCTACCAAAATGATAGATCCATGTGTTTTACAATACAAACATTGGGTCTCCTTTCAAAGTTTTGACAAAGGCATTTGTTTTTCAAATAGTCTTTCTGAGGTTTGCTAAGCAATGACTACCATATTCATCTTTCTCTTCTCTGATTAGTATCAGAAGTTCTTCTGATTCTCCTCCCTAAGGGTCATGAGTTCTTCTTTCCCCTACCTGACTGTCATGAGTCTTACTTCCCTGCTGATCACAAAGCAATTCTCAGAAGGGGCCTAAGGTTGAACTTATGTTTAAAGGAAAGTGTATTTTTGATGTGTTAGAAAACAGAGGTGTGGTGGTCACCTAGTTTTGATCTGATGAGTATTCTTCCTTCTTGCAGTGCAGTTCTTATCAAAGAGTATGGATCTATTTTTAAATTCTAAGTGTGTGGGGGTTTTTTTCCACAGTAATTTGATGTGGTTTTGATATGATCTGTAACAACCCAGACCCTGAGAATAACAGAGGTGGTCAGCAGTTTAGGACTGAGTAAATGCTTGGACCTCTGACCTTCTTTTTAAAATCCTCCTTAGTTCCTTCCTTACCTCTCTTCTGTGGTGCACAGATGCCTGGGCTTTGTTGTTTGGGAGAAAGACCACTTATTTGAATTTGTCTGTCTGCCCATCTAGTCTTTAGGAGCCTTTTCTGCTCTGAATATCACTTATGTGACTGTTGTCCCTAGATTAGATAATTTTACCATGTGTGCTCCTTAATTTAAGTTCAAGGACTGGGAAAGAAGCACTTCATCACTTCTATTCATTTTTTGACCATTGTATGGGCCCCATTTTGTATCCATCTGGAATTGTACCAAATTGATCTTGTTAATCAATTAATCTTATTAATCAGTTAGGATCCCAAACTGTAGTTGGATCTTGGCAGAGCTGCTCTGTTGCCTAACTTCAGGGGTCACTAGTCAAACAAAATAAATGTGAGACACCCTTGGCTTTGTGCAACAAGGTTATCCTAGACTCAACTTAGAACTACAGCCAGATGGAATCATGGTATCTGTGAGACAAATTTCTAATTGTCTTCCTCAAAGATACCCAAGACAGGTTGCAAAGTCATTAAAAATATGAAGGAAAAATCCTCTTAGGTTTCTGTATAGTGCCATCAAGTACAAAATATGACACCTTCAAGGACTTAGTTGCAAGAAAATGTAACCATCATTAAAAAAAATAGTGAAGCCTGACTTTTGGGGACATGAGCGCGCAAGTAAACTTCTGCTGTTGCTCTTAGCCTCAAATCTCCCTTTCTAAGATCTCCCCATAAACTACCATAGATTCCTTCTCTAGGGATACCAAGAAGTCTTCTATAGATTGTCTGGAAATACAATTAGTCCCATGACATGATCACTACATCCCCACAGATTGGAGATTCAGTCTAGAAGTAATAGGTCTGGGCCCTCACTCAAAAAAGTGCTTTCCCCTCTGGGAAGCTGGCACCATGGATCTGTCTCTCGACCAGTGGCGTGAGCTGGGCCCTCTCTGGAGAAGAAACCTGGGTCACCCGAGATATGTGATCAGTACTGGGACCCCGCCAGAGGCGAGGGGACCCCATGGCAGGTGCTGGACGTGGAGGCCACGGGGGCATAGACTACAAAGGAGACAGAACTGAACCTCACATCACCCTGTTTGGCCCCGGAGGATGGCTGGTTAGCCAGAGACGGGTAAGATTCCTCAGGGAAGGAACAACCTAAGACAGGCACAGTCGCAGAGGGGCCAACAGGAGAGAACTAAAAGATCAACAGAGGTGGGGCACAGACCCTCATCCATAAACCTTGCAGGGGTTTGATTTCTCACCCCTCCTGAGGAAGGTCTCCTACCCCCACGGCTGCTACACCTCCCACGCACAACTCACACCGGGACCCAGGTGGTAGACAGAGACTCGGCCAGCAATAGCTGCCCTATATCAAAATTTAATTTATTACAAAGAATTCTGAGGACCTACTCAAAAATGCAAATATTCCTTTCCACAAGTATTTACTGGGTAAACTAAGATTTCTGCTTGAGTATTAAAATTGACAGTAAAATAGTAATCAAGTTTTCAGATTAATTTAAATTGGCCAAGTAAAATAAGTGAATACTCAAGAAAATCTAACTGTACTGGACAAAAAGCTTTTCCTAAAACATTAACTAAATTATCTATTAGTAGTTCATCTCACTGCAAAATTGCCTAACATCCAAAGAACCTAAAGTAGTAATATTTGTATGCAAAAATTAAAATTTAAAATTACCAAGACTGCAAGATAAAATTTCCAAAAGCCCCTATTAACCAAAAAAAGGGGTGTGGGGGACAATGAGGTAATATCATGTAAGGAAAAATATCCTATAAGTAAAATACATGTAGAAAATTCTTACTCCAGAAAAGAAAATTCCATTTGTAAAACCAGCTGCAGGACACCCATAAAAAAAACACACACATGGTGTCAAAATAATCCAAAGGAAAATCATTTAGGCAGAAATAAAAAGTATCCCAAGTCTATTTTGCAGAGAGGATCCCTTTGTTAACCTTTGGTCGAGAATGTGTTTGTGTGTTTGCAGAGGACAACTCCAAGACCATGTGGGTTCCTGCGACAGTGAGGAACTGACGGGCCTGTTCCATCCACGAGGACGGTCCAGAGAGGGCAGACGCTGATGACACCTTGCCATGCTAGCAGTCGGCAGCTGTGTGGGGCTGTAGGCGGCCCAGGAACATACCAGAGAGGATGGATCTTGCATTGCCACGATGTGTCCACCATCTGGATACCATTGCTGACATGTACACATGAAGAACTATTTGACAGTGAAACTGGGACTCAGAACAGTTGGACATTGAAACTGACACTCAAACTTTTTTTGCTCTTATAAGTTTGTTTTCAGTATGCAGAGGCAAGATATTTTTGAAGAAAAGAAACAGGGGAGAGTGATTGATATAGAGGCAGGGTGGCCTCGAACGGGCTGTCAAGCTACAGGGGGAAGGCTGGAGTGGAGGGGAGGCAGATGCTGGGGGAGATCAACCGAAGGACTTGTATGCATACATATGAGCATAACCAATGAATGAAAGACTCTGGGGTGGGGAGGGAGGCAGGTGGGGACATGTGCTGGGGGGTAGGGGAGGCTGGGGGGAGGATATTGGGGGGGGGAGGAAAACATATGTACTACTATTAAATATAAGTTATATTGTAAATAAAATTTAAAAAAAAAAAAAAAAAAAAAAAAAAAAAAAAAAAAAAAAGTGCTTTCCTGCAGTGTCCCACACTGAATGGGGAAAAAGGTCCTCACCAGGAGAAATCTGTTTACAGAAATCAATACTTCCCCTGCCTGAATCTTATTTTCAAGTCACTGGATGATGGACTTGTTTTCTGCAGAGTACATATTTAAATACATATGTATAATGGTAAAAACTCTGTGTGCATTAACACAAAAGAGGTTGTCCCCTGCCTTACAATAAACAAACAAGCAAAAGTAAAACAAGACAAAGAACCCTTAGCAGGCTACTCACATATTGAAAATCAGAGATTTTAGAATCTAAAGAATAAGGTGTTTTTTTTTTGTTTTTTTTTTGCGGGGGGAGGGGGAGAGGAGGGAGGCAAAAGCAAGCAAACAATTTAAAAAAACCACTTAATTGACCTAATTGGTTTGGCTCAGTTGATAGAGCATCAGCCTGTGGACTGAAGGTTCCCAGGTTTGATTCCGATCAAGGGCACATGCCTGGGTTTCAGGCTCCATCCCCAGTAGGGATGTGCAGGAGTCAGATGGTGAATGATTCTCTCTCATAATTGTTTCTCTCACTCTCTACCTCTCCCTTCTTGTCTAAAATCAATAAAAATGTATTTATAAAAAACAAACACTTAATTGAAAGTGTAGTTTTATTGGTTAAAAGCATATATGAACATTTGTATTTGAGAAGTTTGCTGGAGTGGATTGATGTATATCTAGCTAAAAAATAGGATGACAGTATGAGTATCTGTATATTGTTAAATATTATATGAATTAAGCTATTTTAAATGAATACTTTTAAATCAAAGATTTAAACTCAGCCGTAGCTGGTTTGGCTCAGTAGATAGTATGTTAACCTGTGGACTAAAGGGTCACTGGTTTGAAGCCAGTCAAGGGCACATGCGTGGGTTGCGGGCTTGACCCCTAGTAGGTTGTTTGCAGGAGGCAGCTGATCAATGATTCTCTTTCTCCATTGATGTTTCTCTCTCTCTCCCTCTCCATTCGTCTCTAAAATCATTTAGACATCTTTAAAAGGATTTAAGCTCAAAAGAGAAATTCGACTTTGTGTTAATAAGAAAAAAAGTAAGACTAAGGAAGAGATAGAAAGCTAGGGTCTGAGTAAAAGTCTGAGAGGGATAAAATAGCCATTGAAATCTGTCTGAATAACAAAAGCCCCAGTTCTGGAAAGATAAGGGTTGAACAATAGCAACAACCAAATTAATTTGGTGGGTTTTCTAAAATACTTTTCTATAATTAAGTCATTTTGTATTAAAAGCCTGTTAAATTTCAAAGGGTAACCATATCTATATAGTATAATGAAACTTGGAAATTTAATGTGATTTTGGTTTTTCTCTATAAGGATAAGTGACACAAGTTTAGATTTCTGCATAAAAACTGAAGTGAAAATGTGCTATTACCTTATGTCAATGTATATAATATTTCTACTGAGTTGTTTTATTTTGACACATTCTGCTTACTTTCTGATAAAACTCTAACTAGTTTTTGGAAATTTGAATTCATAAAATATTAAGTAATTGATATTTTTATTTATACAAAGACCCATGAGAAATTGGAGTTCTATAGTGGTGTCACTGTAATTAAATTCAAGACATATATGTTTTTGAAAAAGAAAAACTTGTCAGATGATATAGTCAAAATATATGAATTTTGAATCATGGGTCAAAGGAGAAATTTTTAGTCTAAAACTCACAAACCTGAATTTGCATGTATGTTATTTGCATATAAAGTCTTTCTTTGATCTTTCTGCAGAAAATGAAACATTGTGAACTGGCCTGGGGCTTGGTTGAAAGTGTACTAACTGGGTGAATCACTTGGGTTTATAAAATGCAAATAAAACATTTCATGATACATTAGGTTGCTAAGGGAATGAGGAAGTGTTAAATGGTACTTATAAGAAAGTACTTGTGGGTCAGGAAAGGGAAAGGCATTTAAAGAGTTTTAAGATAAGAGCAAAATTTATGAGTGCTAACATTTAATTGACTATGTGATAGAAAATTTAAAGAGGAATGGGAAGAATCAGTTTGACCAGTATCTACTTGGGTAAATAAATTTGTACTTTTCTTTGTATAGTAAGTCATAGACATGAATTCAAACTCTTCCCATCCTCTACGTGGAGACTTGACTAGTTCTTGGCTTCTCTTCTAAAACTGCATGAATATCTATAACAAGAAAGGAAGAGTGACCCAAAACTTCCACTTCTGAGAATGCAGAACTGGCAGCTGGGACCATGATCTCAGACTCAAAACCAATGGAAACAAGTGAAAAACCTATCTGTCAAACAAGCACCAACATAGCCAAAAAGAATGTGGCTGAAGAATGAACCTGAAAACAAGTAGCTGGAATCCACATCCTTTTCTGGAATCCTTCTCAAAACAAAAGCAATAGCATAGAAAATATTGAGTTTCATTCAGTACTTTATTTCTTGTAGTAATCTTGAGTTGGGCATCTTGGAACTCTATGTCAAGTAAACAAGAGATTATTCTTGCTTGTGCAGCACTTATAGAATTCCTCAAATTAAGAAGGAACATTGCAATTTTAGGAACGAATTAGGAATATCAATGTAAACTTTCAAAGGACTTTTGTAGCTTTGATGCTGAAATAACCTAAGAATAATGTTATGTCATGTGACACCCTATTTTTAAAAATATATATATTATTGATTTTTTACAGAGCGGAAGGGAGAGGGATAGAAAGTCAGAAACATCGATGAGAGAGAGACATCGATCAGCTGCCTCCTGCACGCCCCCCACTGGGGATGTGCCGGCAGCCAAGGCACACGCCCTTGCCAGAATCAAACCTGGGACCCTTCAGTCCGCAGTCCGACGCTCCATCCACTGAGCCAAACGGGTCTCAGCGTGACACCCTATTATACAGTTCTTATTCTCTACATTTTTTTCACTAAAATAACCTTGGATTCTTGGAGAAATCTATGCTTGGCCTAGAAATATATATGATAGCTTGGATCATTTTGTGCCTGAAAGCAAGAAAGCTTTAAAAGATTAATAAAGTCCTGTCAAAAAGAATAGGAACCTCCATATAAAAAGCTACCACTGGTCCAGCTGGCATGGCTCAGTGGTTGAGCATCCACCTATGAACCAGGATTCCCAGTCAGGGCACACGCTGGGGTTGTGAACCCGATCCCCAGTGTGGGTGTGCAGGAGGCAGCCAATCAATAGTTCTCTCTTATCATTGATATTTCTATTTCTCTACTTCCTTCCACTCTAAAATTAACAAAAATATATTTTAACAAATAAAATATAGTAAAAAAGCTATAACTGGTAAAAGTTATGACATTAAAAATTATAATAAGTCCTCCAGTTAACTGAAACACATTTAATCTATTTAAAAAGGTAAAGGGATTAAACAAAAAAAAATAAAATAAAATAAAAAAAGAAAGAAAACAAACAAAAAAAAACCCCCTCAAAATTCATAGACAGTGATTACATAGGGAAAAGGGGGTGGGGAAAGGAAGAAGATAGTATAGGGGGAATAAATGGTAATGGAAGGAGACTTGACTTAGGATAGATATATCACAATAAGTATGAAGATGATATATTATTGAATTGTATACCTGAAGCCTATATAATTGTATTAACCAATGTCAACCCAATAAATTAAATAAAAAGCCATGATTCCCTAAAGATTAACAACAACAAAAAAATACATGAAGTATTTGAAAAGAAGATGAAGGGACTAGAATTTATTACTGCTAAGCCTTATTATTTATTTGGCATTATTGGCTCATTTATTGTGCCTATAAAGAATATAGGAATTAGGTAATGTGAAATATATCAGTTAGAAGGCATTTTCTGACACAAGGTGGGAATGTCTGTGGAGAGACTCCATAACATGTGACTACAAGTCAGACGAAGGAAGTATGTCAAAGGAAGTATCTAAAATTCATTTGTATCAGTGTTTAAATGATGTCAAGAAGGAAAAAAAAGCATCACATTCAACTGTCTTAAAGGTAAATGGAAAAGGCAAACACTATCACAAGGTACAAAAGGAGGTCAACTCAAGTGGTGGAGCAAAAACAAGAGTTTCAAGAGGTGATGTCCAGGCTGTCAGTCTAACCCGCTCGTGCATCTTGAAACAAAGCCACAAAAGGCAGCCGGATTGGACACATCTTCAGACAAAAGGAAATGTAAACAAAAGAGAAAAGGCCAGGTAGCTAAGAAACTATTGAAGACTCCCCTGCAGAAACCAGAGAAATAAAAAACGAAGAGAGTCTAGCCACTTATGAAGGAGGTGACAAAGAAGTCAAGTCCAATTAGTATCCTATACCAAGTCTCACCAGTGCTCCTTGTATGTCTCTCTAGCTAATTCAGAGGTATTTGTGTCAATTCTTTTATAAAGGCAAGTTGTTGGGAGCTCTAGAAGAACATTTTAAAGGAAATAACCCCAGCCCTCATCCCTTTTTTTTTTTTTAAATATATTTCGTTGGGTGCCCTTTTTTTTTTTTTTAAGTACAAATGTTGTTTTAAAAGTGAGTCCTGCCTTATTTGTCAACTTAACCTTCCATAGGCTGGAGAAGGGCATTTTTAATATCTTTCAATCTGAAGTATAGCTAAATAGCAATTTGAAGTCATAATCAGACATTCCATATGACAAATATTTTAAATGACTAACATTTAAACCCGTTTTAAAGTAGAATGGTACCCACAAATGCCTGCTTCCTGTTCTTAGTTTTTCCATTAGAACTGTGAGATCTTTGGTAGTGGTAGTCTAGTTTTCCTAATTATTTTTGTTAATGTGTTGTGAGAATTGGAAATTTTTGAGCATGTGGTGTGTATGTGCTAAATTACATATTGGAAGGAAATTATGTCTGACAGCTTATCAATATTTAATAATACTGGTATTTGAGATCCTCTATAAAAGGATAATTTGCCTACAGATTTTATGATAGAAAGTCACTGGAAAAATTGCTGTGGATTATAACTCATGAATTTTTAAAGTTTTAGTATTTGAATTAAGAGTTGTTTGCAAAGTTTCATGACATTTGTGGACTAATTATGAAACAGATATTTCAAGTTTGAAATAAGTGAAAAGGCATCTGTCTACTTATGATATAATCAATTTGTAAGTATTGAGAGTCAAAGAAAGCCCCAAATCCCTATGTTCATAGTAGCACAATTTACAATAACTGAGATTTGAAAACAGCCTAAGTGCCTATCACCAGATAAGTGGATTAGAAAACTGTGGTACATCTATATAATGGACTACTACGCTGCTGTAAAAAAGAAGGAGTTCTCACCATTTGCAACAGCATGGATGGAACTGGAGAGCATTATGCTAGTGGAAATAAGCCAGTCATAGAAAGATAAGTATCACATGATCTCACTCATTTATGGAATATAATGAACAACATAAACTGATGAACAAAAATAGAACTAGAGACATAGAAACATTGAATAGACTGTCCAACCTATGAAGGAAGGCAGGGGGTGATGGGGTAAGAGATCAACCAAAGGACTTGTATGCATTCATATGAACATAACCAGTGGACATAGACAGTAGAGGAGTGAGGGCATGAGTGGCCGGGGAGAGATCAATGGAGGAAGGGGAGGCAGACTCAAGTAATACTTTAAACAATAAAGAATTTAAATTAAAAACAAAATAAAACAAACAAACAAAACCCCAAACACATACCATGGTTTAATTTGATGGGATTTGTAGATTTCTATAAATAGATGAAAGAATTAGATCTTGTATATAATGCACATCCAGGAAAGTAAGTTTTATGATAATTTGTATCAGATTTGTGGAATTATTAACACAATCACCATAAGAAGAGTTTTGCATATATCCTCAAGTCTTGGGAAGATCCAGGTCCTCCATCATCTCTAATATTAAAAAAAAGCCTCAATTAATTAGGAAGGGAGCTATATTTTCTAATAAGTATGTATCCTTTAAGCCTCAGAAGATTTAGAATTAAATATAGAAACATTTAAAAGAATAAAAATGGTTAATTTATATTAGTGTCAAATATGAAACTATAAGCTCTACACAGGAATATAATGGCAAAAGTTATGACATTAAAAATTGTAACAAGTCCTCCAGTTAACTGCTACAATAACTACAATAATAGCTATTATTGTAGCATTTCATCAAGTTTTATTACAGTTACCTATTTGCCTATATCCCCACTAGACAGTGAGTTCCTTGTGAATAAGGGTGATGTTTTTATCTTAATATTCTCAAGAAAATGCCTGGCCAAGAATCAGTAGTCAGTAAATTTTTATGAATGAACTAGAGGCCTGATGCACAAAATTCATGCACAGGTAGGGTCCCTAGTTCCTGGCTGGTGATTAGGGTCAATCTATGGGGCGACTTGTGGGGTGATTGGGGGAGGGGCCTGCTGGTACCCGCCTTGACTAGCCTGGTGCTGCCTGCTTGCTGGCCCCGTCCCCCACCACTGCTGGTTGCCTCCCTCTGTGGGGCGACCAGAGAGATGATGAGGGGGGCACTGGCACCTGTCTTGCTTGCCTGGGTCCTGTGGCTGGCAGCAGCTCCTGCATTGCGTGTCTGCCCCCTGGTGGTCAGTGCATGTCATAGCGACCAGTCATTCTGGTTCTGCCATTTGGTCTACTTGCATATTAGGCTTTTATTATATAAGATAAGTGAGGTCCTTAGGCTAGAGTTAAGATTTGGTTCTTGGCAGTATCTTTTCCCAAAGAGATAAGGCAAAGTCTGTCTTATTACTGGACTATGAGCTGCCATTTTGAAGGCTCCCTCTTGCATCAATTCAGAGTGTAGTAGAAATAGAGGAAAGGATTTTTCTGGTATTTTTGATGTTAGTCCAGGGCATGTTTACAGATGAGATAGGTCAAACTTCAAGGATGCTTCAAGGACCCCTCCTTTGACATTCTCTGTGCAAAAGATGTGCTGTACAAAGATCTGCCTGCTAAAAGCTATGTTTGAATGCCACATGGCTGAGGCATGGAGACAGTTTTCTGTTTAGATCCCAACTATGCATTTGTTATCAGGAGAGATAGATAATAAATTTCAAACCACTACATTATGACAACCTTTTAAATGTTTGAAAACCATAGCTCTTCTATCTAATGATTCCTGCTTTATTCAGTTGTTCCTTTTATGACACTGTCTCTAGAGTTTTGCTCCACCAGGTTTTCCTCTTCTCATTCTCTGTGTTTCTCCTACATATTGTCTTGAAGTCCAGAAATGAACCCAATATGCAGGTTGCAGCCTGACCACAGCAGAAAGCAGGGGCCCTTTGCTGTCCTTCTGGGCACTGCACATCCACTGTAACCAAGATGATATCTTCTTGGCAGCCTTGTCATGTTCTAGACTCACTTGCAGGCAGCTCAAGTCTCTGTGTTTTGTTTTATGTTGTTGTTTTTCAATGTGATATATTTTAAATATGATTCTCCAATTAGGTACTTCGGTATTTTGAATTAAGTTGCTATTTTGAATCTAAGACTTCTACTTGAATCTCTATTAAATTGAAAGGTTTGAGTCATTATTCCAATTCTACCATTAAGTGTTTTAAATTTCAAGCTTTTCCAACTATACTTTTGATAAATTTACTGCCACATCACCATCCAAGTCACTGATAAAAATATTGAATAATACAGGTTGAGGGAAGAATAGCCCATAGCACAACACGGTTGTTCAACCAATATTTGTGAGTTAGTTAGTGAATTTGACAGTGGGTAAAGGAATAGATTGTAGTTATTGTCTCTAATCCTAATGATTAGCCTCCTGAATAATCATATTCAAGAGAGATCGTGCCCTTTCAAATATTCTCATAAAATAATGTAACATACTTTTCTAAGGGATAGTTTTTTTTTTTTGCCTCTCTAGAGGTTTCCAGGACAATCTTATTATTCTTATTTATTCTTTTACTCTTTGATTCTTTTACTCTTTTACTCTTGTGCAGTATCAATAGCAATATTAATAAAGATTCAAAATTAATAACACATTGTATATGTGTAGCATACTGTATAGATGTCTAATGTGTTATAAGAAACCACCCCAAAACTTTGGGATCTAAAAAAGTGAAGTTTATTTATCATAGTTCTGTTGGTATACTAGACTCCTGCTGGTCACCTAGACTCACTTGTATGGTTGCATGCAGCTGATGGATCATGAGGGTGCAAGGCTCAGCTAGAATAACGTGAGTGGTTTTGTTTTTCCCTGCGTGTGGTCTTTCGTCTTCAGGGAGGCCAGTTTAAGCTTCTTCACATCTCATGGAAGTGGTGGCGTTTCAGTGGAAGAAAACCCTCTGCATAAGTCTGCATCGAGCCTCTGCATGTTTGTTGATGTCCCATTGGTCAAAACAAGTCACATGACTAAACCAAGAGTCAGTGAAGAAGGGATGGACCCAAGGGTGGATTACCAGAGAGTGAGATTTATTGGGGGACATTAATGAAACAATCACCACAAACATTTGTAGCACTTTTAGAAGTCAGTAATTTGTTTCTTTATAACTAGCTTTAGTGATAATCTCTATTGCTAGAAAAATTTTACTTAGTATGTATTATAAGGGGCTTTTATGAAAAATAAGTGGATATTGGGTAAATATATATATTTTGAAAAAAAACTAAAATGAGCCCAGCCTGCGTGGCTTAGTTGGTTGAGCATCCCATGCACCTGGTGGTCACTGGTTCAATTTCTGGTGAGGGCATTGCCAGTATTGCGGACTTGATCCTTAGCAGAGGGCGTAAGGAGGCAGCCACTTAATGTTTCTCTCTCATCAATGTTTCTATCTCTTTTTCTCCCTCCCCCTCTGAAATCAATAAAAACATTTTTAAAAAACTGAAATTTAAAATTTTCAGCTTAAATAGGATTTATAAGATCTTCTAATATTTGAAAAATATTTTCCATTAGCTTATTGTCTTAATGATGAATATCTCAAAATGTCCATCCTGCTGTACCCATGCTCTATTCATAGAAGGTTAAATAAAATGGATTATGCATTCTTTTATTCTCTGATAATCTGAACACATGGCTTTTAAAAAAAATATGTTTTTATTACTTTCAGAAAAGAAGGGAGACAGGGAGAGAGATAGAAACATGAATGATGAAAGAGAATCACTAATTGATTGGCTGCCTCCTACACACCCCACACTGGGGATCAAACCCGCAACCCAGGCATATGCTCTGACTGGGAATTGAACTGTTACCTCCTAGTGGTGGATGCTCAACCATTGAGCAACACTGGCTGGGGTTAATGGAAATATTGAATTTATTTAAAAAATGTTTTAATCTAAAAATATAGGAATTATCAAAGCCTAAGAAATAATTATTTAAAAAAAGAAATAATTATTTTATCTGTATAAAAGTCTTAAAAATATTTTATGTAAATTGATTTTGTCCAGACATGTGTTCTAAGACAAACTTACTCCTGATTTTAAATACAACACATTTGTCTGAGGACCCAGAGTGAAAAATGGGGTGCCCATTGACCCTTTGGTTCTGTTGTACTCAGGATCTTATAATCCAAATGAGCAGTGCTACCACAGGCTACAATGGTTCTATTAAAAGTTACAGTTGAGACTGGTACCTGGATACTTGGAGCTCTAGCTGCTATTGAACCAAGAGGCAGATAGGCAGGGGCATGGTGCTGGTAATTATTAAGAAATTGTTTTGAGTCATAGATTCTGGCTATGAGGAGCAAGTAAGCTTGTCACTATGTAAATCGGGATAGGAGGCAGTATGGATGGAACCTAAGTGATAACACTTGCCCAGCTGCCAAAATTAATGAAGACTATTGTTTCACTATATTGGAAAGAACCCAGAGCCAACCATGATCAACCAATATGCTGACTGAAAGGAAAGGGAAAATGAAATAGGTAGTGGACAAGGAAGTCATATAGACCACATCTGTATGACTTGAAAAGTTACAAATATGACTACGGTAGCCTCGACTTTTACTTCTTTGTTTTTGCCATGTATTTCAAGTAATTTTTTCCCTGTATCTCTTTCCCACCACTTTTTTTTGTGTGAATTATGTTGGTGGTTTACTTTATGATTTAGTCCATAGTTATCCTATCTAATAAAAGAGTAATATGCAAGATGCAAGATGGCCACCACAAGATGGCCGACAGGGGAGGGCAGTTGTGGGAAGTTAAGGGTGACTAGACTGGCAGAGGAGAGCAGTTTCAAGGGGACCAGGCCTGTAGTGTAGGACAGTTGGGGGGGAGTCAGGCCTGCAGGAGAGGACAGTTGGGGGGGACCAGGCCTGCAGTGGAGGACAGTTGGGGGGGGGCAAAGCCTTCAGGGGAGGGCAGTTGGGGGGGACCAGGCCTACAGTGGAGGGAAGTTGGGAGCTAGTAGTCCTGGATTGTGAGAGGGATGTCTGATCACCTGTTTAAGTCTGATCCCGCTGGGATTGGGACTAAACAGGTGGTCATATATCCCTCAAGGGGTCCCAGATTGGAGAGGGTACAGACTGGGCTGAGAGATGCCCTTCCCCCTCCCCCTCCCCCATGCACTAATTTTATGCACTGGGCCTCTAGTCCTATATAATAAAAGAGAAACGCAAATTTGACTGTACCTTCACTCCTGATTGGCTATGCTACCAGCCAATCAGGAGCATGGGCGGGGCCAAGTGGCGTGAGTGCCGGGCCTGGAGGTGGAGATGAAATGGCGGTGTCAGCGAGTGCCCAGCTCTCAGGTGCTGTGAGGGGAAGCGACGGCAACAGCAGAGGTGGTGGCAGTGGCAGGGAGCGCCCAGCCCCAGGCGCTGTGAGGGGAAGTGGTGGTGAGCACCCAGCCCCTGGGGCTGGGTGGTCGCAGGCAGCAGGGGCTGAGCTGAGCAGGGAAATGGCTGGGTGCTCATGGCCTAAAGCTGGGGGTGAGCCATCAGTTGGACATCCTCTGTGGGCTCCCAGTATGTGAGAGAGGGCAGGTTGGGTTGAGGGACCACCCACCCCCAGTGCACAAATTTTGTGCACCGGGCCCCTAGTATGATATAAAGATAGAGTTATATTTTCACTAAAGGAGGAAGACCTTAGATTTTGAGCTGGAGTGCAGAAACTATTGAGTCTGGGTCATTTCCTTTTGAGGTGAGTATGTTTCCTGCTTTGTAAGGGATCAATGTATTTATATTAGGCAAGTACACTTATTTTACCAAGTAAATGTTTATTTTAATATAAAGAACAAGTGGTGCATATAGATCTAGGAAGCTAAAGTAGTAAATAGCAGTGAATACTTGCCTAGTGAATTTGACCTCATTTTGTTGGCTGCCCAGCATTAGAATACTCTTTCCATTTTAAACCACATTCACCAATGAATCCGTCTTGTTGTGGGCAGGGTTCTGCCTATCCCTGTTAAGATAAAGGAGGCATACATTTCATTTCTTGCTCAACAGCTAAGAGCATGTGACCTAGCCTTGTCCAAACACACTCGAAATTTAAGGTTTGCGTTTGGGGAGTAAAGCAGTGTTGCAGGAAGCAATGGTTATTTCCTGGGGTGTTGGTAAGTATCCAGTGAGGGGGGTAGTTTCCAGCAGTCCCAGTACTACTGCCAGAGGTTTTAGCAGCATAGTCTTAATCGGAGTATTTCTGAGCCAAGACTCTTTCCTTGATTTTTTTCCACTTCTGAAATCTGGTTCTCCATTTTTCTTGGATTCATTAGGCTAGCTGTAAAGTTCCTCTCTGTTTAAATATGCCAGAATCGGTTTCTATTGTATGCAACAAGATTTTGAAGCAAGCACAAAGTACAAAATACAGGATTTTGTAGATGAACATTAAATGTGATTTTTTTTCCTCCTGTTGGACGAGGTGGCCCTGATATTTTTGAAGTCTTGATCAGCAGAAGCTGGAATGATGGAGACTGAGTCTTCCTTTTAAGATGAGTACATTTCCTACTCTGTAAGGGGTCAATGTATTTATATTAAGCAGGAACATTTATTTTAACATTGTAAAAGTCAGTAAGACTTTCTGTTTCCTAAAATGTTTTATTTTCCTCAAGCCCAGGCCATGCCTTTGAGGCTTTGCTCTGTGATATTTTTTTTTTGGGGGGGGGTGTCTAGCATTATTAATTTAAAGTCTGTTGCTGAAATTTCTTTTGCACAGTTTTATGAAGCTGCATATACTCTTCCTTAAGTAGTTTATGGTGGTTAGTTTTGTTTTTACATGGGATGCACTGAGCTGGAATAAACTGAAGGAAGGACATCCAAAAAGAATCTTGACCTCATGCTGGAGGAAAAAAAAAACCAAAAAGAACAGAACTGGGTTTGTGGCAGTTCCATCTGGACTGGACTGTATGCATTCTGTATGTCATGTGTCAAGACATAATTCAGTTGACTAACACTGCACCATTATGTTTTGGTTGAGTCACACTCCTGTCACCAAGGGCCAGACTTTCCTGTGAAGGAGCCATTTCTTCTTCAGTCACCTTTGCGCAAGAGGAGACAATCTTTTTTTTTTTTTAATATATTTTATTGATTTTTCACAGAGAGGAAGGGAGAGAGATAGAAAGTCAGAAACATCGATGGGAGAGAAACATCGATCAGCTGCCTCTTGCATACCTCCAACTGGGGATGTGCCCGCAGCCAAGGTACATGCCCTTGACCAGAATCGAACCTGGGACCTTTCAGTCCTCATGCTGACGCTCTATCCACTGAGCCAAACCGGTTCAGCATGAGGAGACAATCTTAAGACCTTAGACTTAAGATCTTGAAGAAAGGTAAAAATTTCTCTCTCAGTTTGTCTTAAGTGATCTGGACTCTTGGGCATATTTATACTCAGACCATCCCTAGAGTTGGAATAACCTGACCCTTGCTGTGTTCAGGCTGACTCAGAGCACCCTCCAAGGACCCTGAAGGCAGGTTGAGACTACATTGTGAGGGTAGCCACCTCCAGCAGCATTGATAGGATACCTTTCCACTGGATACCTTGCATAAGAGAAACCATAGTACAGTTTTGTTAAATACTGTGGCCTAAATTTAGCTGCATCATGGAGGATTAAGGGAAGGAACTGTCTCCTAGGTTGGTTGGCTGCTAGCAATGCCATTGTTTGTGGACGGTAGCTGCTCCTGTATCGTGGTGATCTCAGAACACATATCAGCAGAAAGGGAAGGAAAAGAGTGCCTTGACCAAGTGTTTGGGGCAGAACAACCACATGCAGGATTTGTTGTTGAGCCCTGTGAGAAAGAGCTCAGTGGCGCTTTCAGAAACAACTTAGGGAGTTTGATATGGGGAAGTTCATGATGCAAAGGTACATTTTGGATATCAACAGGGCACAACCTTATTTTCTAAGATACCTGTGTGGCAGACAGCTCTAGTATTCATTTATTAGATTTTCCCCAAACATAATAGGATTTCAAACTGCACAATATTTTTATCTAGAACAATACTAAGGTGTTTTTTTGTTTTACTTATTACTGGCATGAAAGAGACTAAATTATGAGTAAAAGTCATGACTTTTACATTCTTTGGATAAAATCTGCTTTCATATAATTATTTGTTTGTTATACCTTTCACTGAAATTGTTACTCATATGGATGATTTAATAAAGAAGCAACCATTTGAATATAAATATTTTACAATTAGAATATTTATACCATCCTAGCAACATTCCAAGTTTCATATTCTTTTTTAGTAGAATATATTATTCAAACTGTAAACAGTAAGGATGCAGATTGCAGCCAGGGAGTTTTAAACTCTTTGTGAGAATAAAGTAAGGGATAAAAGAAAAAGAATTTATACTGACATGAATCAGAATAAAATGCATGTGGGTCAGTTTTTATAAAATCGCAATTCTTCTAACTTTAGAAATAAGCCGTTTATAAGAGAATTACAATGGCTGTTCTTTGGGACACAGAAAATTTATAGAGAAAATTTGAATTATTATATTAAGGTTAGAGGTGGAAAAGGAACAAAGTATAAATGTTAGAGCTTTAAATAAATTGAAAAAAATGGAAAACTATATTACATAATGTAGTGATAATAGTAAAATCTCTTTCAGCTGAAATAATAAGTGAAAAATGACAGGGAGAAAATAAATTTGGTAAGAATATATAGAGAAGAATGCAAAAATCTTCACAGAAAAAATTCTGCTTCTAGCTATGACAGAGTAGCTTGCATAATATCAATTCCCTTTCTCTGAAAAGAATAATGAAAAAAAGATAGTAAAATATATTAAAATTTAAAAACAACAACCAGCTTTTGGAGGCACCAGAGAACAACTAAGGCTGGTAGGATTAATGGGATAAGACTCTGGAGACAAGGCCAATGCATTGATGTAAACCTGATATTCTTTTTCTTTTTAATATATAGGTCTCTACTCTTTTAAAAAATATTTTTATTGATTTCAAAAAGAAAGGAGAGGGGAGATAGATAGAAACATCAATAATGAGAGGGAATCATTGATTGGCTTCCTAGATCGAGCCTACATACCCAAATATGTGCTCTGACTGGAAATGGTGCCATGACCTCCTGGTTCATGGGTCAACGCTCAGCCACTGAGCAACACTGGCTGGGCAAACCTGACATTATTTATTGGTTGTCTTCTCAAGCCATTTCCTAGTATGTCAGTGGCAGTGTTGAGAGGATAAGCAGAAAGAAAAGGCTCACAAAACTGGGGAGGCAGAAGTTGGGGTTCAGCATGACTAAGGTAGCCAAGGTTTCGATGGTCAAGACCTGGGAGAAAAGGGAATTGCAGAGAACTGAGCCTGATGTCCTACAAATTTTTCCTTAAAGGTATTTGATAACCTGCAATTTTTTCCCCCTATGGGTATTTGATAAGCTGCACAGAGTGAAAATATAAGCAGCAAAGGAGAAAGTAGAGGCGAAGATGTTTTAACAAAAGCTAAATTCAGACACTGCCAAAAACCACTTGAATTTTAATCTCTGATTGGATCAAGGTGATCTATAAGTTATCTGTCTTAGGGAAGACAGAAAAGTCCTCTTTATAGGATGGTATCTTCAGGAAGCCTTTTAATTCATCATGCACAATGACTGGCATTTAATAAAGAAAAATCAACATTCATTCCAGGGGAAAGGGGGAAATAGCCAAAAACAAAAACAAAAGCAATAAAAATAGACCCTTGAGTGATCTCCATATTGAAGTTATCAGACAGAGGCTTTTAAATTATTATGATTAGTAGGTTTAAAAAATAGATTTAAAAGACAGAGAATTTTTACCAGAAGATTAGAACCTACAAAAACATAGTCCAATGCAAACTGTAGAGTTGATGAACACAATTATTAAGATCTCATTAGCAGATTAAACAGAGCAGAAGAGAGGACTGCTAAATTGCTGGATGGAAAGTATGAAATTAAAAACATGAAAAATACAAAAGAGAACAAGATATATGTGACTAAGAGTAAGAAGTTGTCACATATGTGCTATTAGAGCCCCAGAAGAAGAGGGAGAGAATGGGGCGGGAGGGGGTGGGGTGATACACAATAATTGAAGTGATACTGGCTGTGAATTTTCTAAAGCTGAAGAAAGTCATTAAGCCAAAGATTCAAGAATATAAAACCCAAGGCACATCTGGGCACATCCTAGTAAAATTGCTTAAAATAAAAAATGAAGAGAAACTTTAAAAGCACCCAGAGGACAAGACAAAATGATAAATGCTACATGATAATGATGATATTTTTAATGTGCTGTAAGAATTCTATGAGCACTGAAAATAATTTTCAAAAATCAGGGTATAATAAATATTTTTTTCAGACACAAAATCTGAGTATTTGTTGCTGCATTAAAAATTGATCGGTATAGAGATACCCTCAAATATTAATTTACTTAAATGAATAGACTGAAACAGTGAATTCACAAAAGGCAGTTAACTATTTTTGGAGCTTAAGAAAGTGCAGCTTTGGTCAGGACTAGGTTACCTTTTTTCCTTTTCAAAAAGGACAATAGGAGAACAAATAAATCCTTCGAATGAGTACCTCACATTAATTAATTAATGACAATTAATCCATTTTTCCTTCCTCTTGAATTTTTTGGAATAGCTGAGGAGGATAAGTATTAATTCTTCCTTGAATGTTTGATAAAACTCACCTGTGAAGCTATCTGGCCTCGGGCTTTTGTTTGCTGGAAGCTTTTTGATGACTTCTTTAATTTCTTCCATAGTTATTGGCCTATTGAGATGTTTAGATTCTTCATGATTGAGTTTTGGAAGGTTATATTTTTCTAGGACTGTGTCCATTTCTTCCAGGTTGTCCAGTTTGTTGGAATAGTATTTTTGATACATGTCTACTTCTTTATAAATATTTTTCACTTGTTTATCTTCCCTTTAGGTTTCTGCTCCCAGATAATTTCTGGTAACCAAAAGGAATATTTATTGCTAGCTTGTTATGACCCACTAGTTTACTCTGCTGCAGCCATACTCCTCTGCACTATTACACCAGCTCTTCAACATTGTGCAGTTGCTGCTTACTCTGCTTTAAAAGCTATTTTCCCTGGTATCATAAGGAGAGATCCTTCACCTTCTTTATTTCTTTATATGAAAATTCTCAATTGCAAGGGCCTTCCTGTCACCCTTCTAAAATATCAATGCTCCCACCCCAGCTTTATATTTCCATTATTTGACTTGGTTTACTCTTTAGAACTTATCTAAAACACTGTATATTTTGCTTATTTCCTTTTTTTTTGTTTTGTTCCAATAGGATAGGAATTTTGAAAGATTGAAAGATTCAGGATGGGTGTGGGGGAAAACTCAACATTCATTCCAGGGGACAGGGGGAAATGGCCCAAAACAAAAGCAAAAGCAATAAAAACAGACCCTTGAGTGATCTCCATATTGAAGATCTGCTCCCCTCCCTGCTCATCCGGAATCTTTCATTGAACAATGAGTGTCTCAGGCCAGATACTATTGGGGTAATCACTGTTTTGATGTTGGTTTCCTGAAATTACTTGATATCCTCTGGACCTTTCTTGATTTTCAAATACTAAGGTAGTATTTCTGTAAGAGATCAGGAATAATTTCAATAGTCTTTTCAGTAAGAAGCTTCATTTGAGTTCGTTACTATGCTTTTCCTATGCTTAAAAATATGGGAAAAAAATTTTTCACTACTGATGTTTTTGGTCAATACAAGATGAAATAAGAATTTGAATTGGTGTGTGGTTAGGGACTTTTTGTTTGCAAGAAACACCTAGATATTTACCATAGCAATCCCAAGAAATAGTGTTTGTTTACTTTTTTACTTCCATATATAACAATGACACATGTGGACTTGAGCTGGGGAATGATGGCATAGTTACCAGGAATCATGAGGCACGTGGTTTGTCTCTCAGCATTTCTCTACAGTGTGCTCCATTGTCCTCTCTAGGCTCACTTACAAACTTCCGCAGCTTACTCATAATTTCTGTTTCCTCTTCAGTTTGCAAGGGCCTTAGTGTACCTCAGGGCTTCCTTTCAACGCCTGCTCCCATCCCCCGCCTTCTAACTGGTTCAGCCTCTGTATCTCAAAATTGGTTTACTCTAGTTTCCAATAAGAGATAGTTCATGGGTTGCTCTGGTTAGTGCCCTCCCAGTGTCCAGTCTGGTGCCTTGAGAGTTTGGAGAGGGCCCCATAAACCAGAACCAAAATATGCTCTCAGGAGCTTTGAACAGAGAAGGTAAATGGAGGCCACCCTGCCCCCCACCCATAGTCATGTCCAAACATATGGGTTCTATTCAAATTGTTTAACCCTTACATTTCCACTTTTGACCTCAGAAAGTACTCTGGGACATTGACATTGATGATGATTCCCATTTTTTGATTAAGCTATCCTAGCACCAAATATAAATATGCAGCCTTAATGCTAGAGGATAGATTTGTTTTGGGAACCCTGACCCACATTTTTAGTAGATTGTTCTTCAGCTTTCTTCCAAGCTCAGGAACAGAGTCAGGAGCAGTGTGCATACTGAATAGCGTATATTTATTTTTATAGTATGGCTAGCTCAGGAGCACACTTTTCTAAATGCCTTTCTTTCTATATTATTGCTTCTTGGTAAAAAAAAAAAAAAGAAGTTTTATTAAAATTGTTTTGACTTGAGTATAGGATTTTTTTTAAAGATTAGGGCTTATTTGGGAAAAAATTCTGAGTATAGTTCAATATATGCCAATACTTTCCAGAGTCAGGAAATATTAAGAGACTTTTTTTTTTTCTCAGTCAGATGGCAGAGAGAAAATTCTGCACATGCTTAAAAATATGGGAAAAAAATTTTTCACTACTGATGTTTTTGGTCAATACAAGATGAAATAAGGATTTGAATTGGTGTAGACATGTATCACACAGATGAAATACTGCTGGAATCTTGTCTTCGATGCTGTAAAGACACAGACGTGGAGAAGAAATATGTGGGAGCAGAGCCCCACTGGTTTGAATATCTGACTATTAGTCACATGTCATTTTGATTCTGAGCATCAACTGTGACTGAAAGATAAAATTACTTCCTTTTTTCTATGCTTTCATGATCCTGTGTTTAATTTCTAATGTTTGAAAAATGCTAATCTGTATTTTTCACAGTACAAACCAAAATATATTTCCTTTAAGAAAACAACAGGATGAAGCCAACTGTAGAAATTATATTTACTTTGTAAATCAAATTTGTTGCTAGCCTCTGCTTCTGTGGTCAGAGACCAAAACAATTTAACTACAAGAGTCACTTCCTCATTCTTCAAGGGGTTTGAGTTGTATGCTTGCTTATAACCACAATTTCCCTCAAACGAAAACACAGAGTCACATAATTTGACATTTAATTGTCAAGTATTTTGTCATAGTATAAAACCATTGTTTTCTTAAGAAAACCCAAACTCTAAGCTGCATGATTCTCTAAGTCAGTAGTACCTCTATTTTATGAGGAAATAAAATGAAGCCTCCTTAATTATCAAGAGCTAGGAAGAGATTTGCTCTGGGAAACCCTGGCATGGTAGCATCCTCCACACCTGTCAGTCCATGTCTCATGGCTGGGGAATATTGCCTTTGCCCACTGGAGCCTTGGGCTCTTAGCTAATCTTTACAATTGCTTCACTCACATGACTGTGGCCATTGTTCACCACTGCTTTCTCCTCTTCCTTCACCACTGTTTATCTGTGACAAAGCCCCAGGTATTTTCCTGCTTGTTTGCCTTTATCTTCCCAAGACTGCAAGCTGCATGAGGGCAGGAGAGGTGTCTATTATATTCCCCTTTGTGTACCCAACCCTACTACAATAAATATTTGTTGACTAATGATAGAAAAACTCAGCATCAATTAGCAGCAAGCAGTCATGCACTTCCTGACTCTTTTTTTAAAATTGAATTTATTGGGGTGACATCCTATATAATAAAAAGGCTAATATGCAAATCAACCAAATGGTTTAACGACTGGTCACTATGACATGCACTGACCACCAGGGGGCAGATGCTCAATGCAGGAGCTGCCCACTGGTGGTCAGTGTGCTCCCACAGGGAGAGCACCACTCAGCCAGAAGCCCTGAGCCAGGCTCGCAGCTGGCAAGTGCAGTGGCAGTGGTGGGAGCCTCTCCTGCCTCTGCAGCAGCTCTAAGGATGAGTGGGGGTACGGGCCTAAGTCATCAGTTGGTCATCCCCCAAGTGCTCCCAGACTACAAGAGGACACAGGCTGGGCTAAGGCCCCCCCTCCCCTGAGTGCATAATTTTGTGTACTTGGCTTTTAGTTGGTTAATAAATGATATAGGTGCTTTAGGTTTCAGGTGTACAATTCTACAATATATCAACTATATGTTGTATTGTGTGTTTACCCCTGCTCTTCATGTCATGTCTCCTTCCATCACCATTTATTCCCCCATACTCTCTTTGATTTCCCCATCCCACTTCCCCTCTAGTAATCAGCCATGCTGTTGTCTATGTCTATGAATTTTACTTTAATTCCTTCACCTTTGAAAAACGCACTTTATTCAAAATCAGTACCATATACACATGTAGTAATCTTGAATTCAGGTGTGTGATAGTAAGAATATGAGAGCTATCTGCACACCATATATATAGCTTTCTGTTCCATTGTTAGCTTTGTTTGAATGATCTGGCGGTTTAAACAGATGTTCATTTCTGTACCACATGTCTGTACCCCCCACTGTTTGAGCTGCAGCCATACTGGTCTTCAGTTCCTCAAATGTGCCAGCCTCTCCTTTCCTCCAGGCCTTCTGTCCCATTTTTTTCTCTGCTAGGCATGCTCTCCCTCTTGCCTTCCTTGACTTGGCTAACTACTAATGTTTTTTTCAGAGTCCATCAAAAATGTCCTTTTGTCAGAGCTGCTTTCCCTGATTCCTGACATAAGTTTTCTCCCTGTGTACTTCCTCCTAACACTGTGGTCTTGAATTTGCATAGCATTTCTCATTTTGCAATAATATATTTATCTGACCTTTTTGTTATGTCTGTCCAATACCTGTTTCCCTCATTTGGTTGTAAGTTCCATAAAAATAGGGTTGAAAATTTCATGCCTCTCCACATAGCGAATGCACCATAAATATTTGTTGAAAGAATAAATAAAATGACCAACTGAATAGAGTATCCCATTCCTTTCTCACTACTCCATGAATGTGGAAAGGGTTGAACTTCCCTGAGAGAAAGAAGGAATCCATTTTTTTTTTGAGATGGCAGTGTATATAAAATATAAATCAAGCAATGAATAAGTTAGAGCAAAGTTTAGATGACCAATATCAAGATGTGTGTGGTATTTTATCTCAGGTTACTCATTTGCTTTAATCATCACTAAGTAGAAGTTTCCTTATCTTTTTTTTGGAAAAACCTTAAGCTGATGCCTTATATAGTTAATGACCCACAGAACTCTCCATTTCCATAATGCTTTTGGCTTTAGTAGCAAAAAGTTCTCATACATAACATCTTTTTCAATTTTAACTGTATGTACATTAGGAAGGTACCATGTATTTAAAATATGTTTGTTTTTTGTACTTACTTTCAAGTAAAATTTGAGGTCCCTTCATACTATTAAGACATTTCCAGATACCAGACAAGACAATTAATATGAAGACAAAAAGAATGGTCAAATTTTAAGAGAAAAATTTTATTCAGTAATCTAATATTATGTCACTAATGTAAATTTAATATATAAATATAATTTAGCATAAATTTAGCTATATATTCAGTACACACACACACACACACACACACCCACACACACACTCACACACACACACATACTCACACTGAATGGCCAGATTATTATGACCACCTGATGTTTGTAGGCAAATTAGCCGTATACAGCATTGTATGGGATATGGAAGCTGAAGGCCTGTTTGAACACCTTTGCTGTCTGCAGTTACGAAGATAAAATGTCTCCAATTCACACAGAAACACAAGGATTGGACAGTCGAGCATTGGAAAAAAGTCATGTGGTCCAATGAATCATGTTTCCAGCTGCATCATGCAGATGGCAGAGTGAGAATTTCACAGAAACAGCATGAAAGCATGCACCCCACATGCATGAGTACAACCCTTCAAGCTGGCGAAGGCAGTGTTATGGTTTGGGACGTGTTTTCCTGGCATGATTTGGGCCCTTTAATTTGTGTGGAACAACGTCTGAATGGCACAACATATCTAAGTATCATTGCTGATCAAGTTCATCCTAACACCAGATCTCAATCCAACTGATATTTGTGGGACGAAGTTAAAAGAGCCATCAGGCAGCTGGTTACACAACCATCAAACCTCACAGAACTCCACAGTGCTATTCATCAGGCATGCTGTCAGATTCCTCACATCACCTTTCAACATCTCGTGGAGTGAATGCCAAGAAGAATCGCCACAGTATTGAGGGCAAAAGGTGGCCCAACAAAGTACTGATGGGGTGGTCATAATAGTTTAGTTTCCTGGAAGCCATTAGCAAAAATGACTTCCAAAGTTCCCTTTACTTATAAAAGAAATAAATGATCAGTGAGAAAACAAGCAAACAGTATTCTTAACATTGTACTCTAGGCAGGAGTCATGTCCCAGGAGAAATTCCTTTCATGGGTCCAAAGGGAGGAGCAACTGAGAACACAGTTGCCAATAGGATCTTTAAATATTATCTTGTATAAGATATAAAAGGTCCAGGAGTGATCACTCTTTATATCAATCTTAGGCACTGAGAGGATGTATTAAACTTTCTTAAAGGCTTTTCAGTGAGGAATTAAGATAATATAGTATGTATGATGCTTTTTGATGAACTAAAAGAGAAAGGCAAATTTATTAAGAGGTCCTCCTTGAATATCACTTATGAAAATAGAACTCTAACAGAAAGGAAAAGAAGTTGTCACCCTCTCTGCCTCCCACCCAACTTTCTACCCTGAGTTCCTTAGGTAGGACGTTATGTTAACCATTATTTTGGTTAGAATTACAATTCGGAGATATAAATTGACTTGTTATGTGGAGGTTTCTTTATAATTGTCATGTGGATTTTTTTTAAAGTCCCGTGTATTTTAGTATATAGTTTATTCTAAGCTGAATCTTCTGACCCTAAGTAGGTAAGTTCAAGTGCTTTCTAACTGTCCTAATGAAGTTTTATACAAATATTTGAAAAATGAAAGAGAATTCTTGTGTTCTGTAACTAAGTTAATTTTGGCTTTCTATAATCCTTTAGCATTTGATTAACAGGAATTTGTGGAGCCAAACTGGATATCACAATCCCTGATTCGTTCAGAGAGTATTCAGCCACCCAATCAGAGTCCAGGCAGTTCAGTGATATTTCCTGCCTTCTGGGCTATCTTCCCAGCTGGACAAGAAGCCTCACTGCTTGGAGATCCAATTGCTTCAGCCTCTGTCTTGCCATCAGTGTGAAGCTGGGTAGACAGGTGACTTGATAACAGCTTTGGAGCTCTGAATCCAGGCAGGTTTGAAGAAATATCTTTTTTGTTTAGGGCAATTTTGTTTAGGCTCAATTTTTGTTACATGAAACCAATTATATCTAATGAAAACATCTTCCTATTCAAATGGTTAGAATACATATATTTAACTAAGATCTAAATAATTTCTTACATATATACAGATATTACATATATATAATATATATATAATATATATAATATATACATAATATATATATATAAACATATATATATATATTTTAGAGGCCCAGTGCATGAAATTTATGCACGGGAGGGAGAGGGGTGTCCCTCAGCCCAGCATGCACCCTCTCCAATCTGGGACCCCTCAAGGGATGTTCGGTCAGGATCGGGCCTAAACGGGCAGTTGAATATCCTTCTCACAATCCAGGACTGCTGGCTCGAAACTGCTCGCCTACCTGACTCCCTGATTGCCCCTAACTGCTTCTGCCTGCCAGCCTGATCACCCCCTAACCACTACCCTGCCAGCCTAATTGATGTCTAACTGCTCCCCTGCCAGTCTGTTTGCCCCCAACTTCCCTTCTCTGTCGGCCTGGTCACCCCTAACTGCCCGCCCCTGCATACTTGATTGCCCCCAACTGCCCTTCCTTGCAGGCCTGGTCCTTCCCAACTGCCCTCCCCTACTGGCGTGGTCGCCCACAACTGACCTCCTTTGTAGGCCTGAAACCTCCCAACAGCCCTCCTCTGCTGACCATCTTGTGGTGGCCATCTTGTGTCTACATGGGGGCAGGATCTTTGACCACATGGGGTTAGCCCTCTTGTGTGTTGGTCAATCTATTACTCTTCTATTAGATAGGATAGAGGTCTGGTGCATGGGTGGGGGCCAGCTAGTTTGCCCTGAAGGGTATCCCAGATCAGGGTGGGGGTTCCCTTGAGGTGTGGGGTGGCCTAAGCGGGGGGACTGTGGTGGTTTGCAGGCTGGCCACACCCCTCAGCAACCCAAGTGAAGGCCCTGAGATCTGAGATTAATTATGTTCTACAATTAAAACTTTGTAGCCTGGAGCAGAACCAAACCTTCTGCTCAGTCTGTGGCAACAGCCATTTCTGTTTGGGTTTATTTAAATTCTATAATTGAAACTTTGTAGCTTAGAGTGGAGGCCTAAGCACTAGGACTGCAGAAGCTTGGCTTCCTCCATCGCCCAGGCAACCCTAGCCTCTGCTCTCTAGCTCCATGGCTGCCGCCGTTTCTGTTGGGCTATAGCTTCTATAATTGAAACTTTGTAGCATTAAGTGGAGACCTAGGCCCGGAAGGGCAGGCGGAAAGCTTGACTTCCTCCATTGCTGGGGAAACCCAAGCCTCCCTCCTGCTCTCAGAGGCCGCAGCCATCTTGGTTGGGGTTTATTTACATAAGTTGCTCTCCTGATTGACTAGTGGGTGTGGCTGTGGACATGGCTTGATTGGAGGTACGAATTGGGAGGATTAAAATATACTCAAGTTTAAAAACATAAAAATTAAAATCTGGTCTGTCAGAATGGTAATCTTGCCCATTCTCATTCTGCCAGAATGTTAAGAGACTGACTAAAAAAAAAAAATTCAAAGGCTAGTTTTTACACCAAGATCATTTATATGGGGGAGAGGGGGAACACAGTTAAAATGATTAATGCATGCCATCATGCTTCTGACATTAATTTGATGATACTAAAAGGAGAATAAAGCAGTATTCTGTGGTCAGATGGTCGTGGGTTTTTTGTTTGTTTGTTTGTTTGTTTTTCCATTTTGCAGAAGATTGAGAACCCTAGACCTGACATCTGAAATCTGTTCTACACTTTTTCTTCGGTTAATCCTTGGCTGAGGATATTTTTTCCATTGATTTTTAGAGGGAGAGAGGGAAGGGGGAAAAAGAGAGGAAGAGAGAGGGAGGGAGAGAGAGAGACACTTTGATTGGTTGTCTCCCACGTGTGCCTCACCTGGGGCCTGAGATCGAACCTGCAATGCAAGTACATCCCCTTGTTTGGGACTCAAACCTGAGACTCTTTCGTTGGCCGTCTGCCATTCTAACCACTGACCCAAACTCACCAGGGCTCTACACTTTTCGAGTGAAAGAAGGCACTAAAGAATTTGTTATTTGGATTGACAGCAGAATTATCTTTTGCATAGAAGATTAATTTCTCACAGAGTCCATTTTGAGGAAATTATAGTTGAGATATTAATGAAAGTACAGAATTGACAAGGATTGAGACTCATTACTTAGGATAGTTTCTAAAGGTTCTATAGCAAAAATAAAAAATAAAAAAATTCTTTTAGGCTCCACTCCTCTTAAGGTGATTGAGTAGACATAATCATCCAACTATAAATGTTTGTTCAAATAAATTACTGAACAGGAGAAAACCTTGGAGCTGCAGAGTGAGGAGAAGAAAGATTGCTATAAGCCTAAAGAGCTGAGTAAAATAGCTCAGCTGGCCAGAATTAGAAGGTACGCTTTTGTGATGCTCTTGTGAAAGTCATGGCATGGGCAGCTATGTCCCTAAATTGACACTTATTATTGATCATATGGGCCGATTCAAGATGACTTACTATAATTTTTAAGTAAAATGTGGAATAAATATTTGAATTTAAAACATGGCAATGTAAGTATAAAATTTATAGCTTTGTACACAATTTATAAATTACATACATAGCTATTTATGCTTTTAAGTTGTTTTATGGTCTCTCAGATAGATGAAAGTTCCCTTTGAAAACTTGTCTCTAATAATGACTTAATTAAGATATAAAAGGAACATGATGAATCTCGAGTGGTGGAAAAGCTCAAATGACAATTAGGATTCTTTTTTTTATTGCATATATTTGAAGATTGAACTTTGACCTAGCATTTGAAGTTCCTTTTTATAAAAAGAAGCTAATTTTAGGTCCTGTTTGATTTTATGCTCAAACAATGCCACCAGGCTGTGTTTCTAGTCCCATGGCAGATTCAGATTCATATCATTTTACTTTTAAGTTCTGCAGAGGGAGAATCACTTCTTCATAACTCTTTCTCTGGCCCAGACTAAAGGTAGGTGGTGGGGAATATAGCAAAACTAGCAACTTGATGTAGGCCCCACATGTTTTCTCGCATGTGATCTAACAATGGTACTGGACGACCCAATCTGTGACTGTGGACAACCATATTGGCATTTTCTAATCACTTAAAACATATTTTATAAGGAAACTAAAGGTCTGACATTTCAGCCATTTTATCAACAAAGTCTATCTGATTCAGCTCACTAATGAGAGGAGAGGAATTTATTTTCTATTAAGTTTATTGTGAAACATTTGTTTCACAGCCAACATTTACCTGTGGCTTTAAAAAAATCCTCACCCTAGAATATGTCTGTTTTTTTTAAACTGACTTTTTAGAGCAGTGGTTCTCAACCTTTTTAATGTTACGACCCTTTAATACAGTTCCTCATGCTATGGTGACCCCCAACTATAAAACTATTTTCGTTGGTACTTCATAACTGTAATTTTGCTACTGTTATGAATTGTAATGTAAATATCTGTGTTTTCTGGTGGTCTTAAGCTCTACAGCAGCGGTTCTCAACCTGTGAGTCACAAACCGCTAGCAGCGTCGCCTAAGACCATTGGAAAACACAGATATTTACATTATGATTCATAACAGTAGCAAAATTACTTTTATGAAGTAGCAACAAAATTAACTTTATGGTTGGGGGTCACCATAACGTGAGGAGCTGTATTAAAGGGTCATGACATTAAAAAGGTTGAGAACCACTGTTTTAGAGGGAGAGGAAGAAAGAGAGAGAGAAACATTGATGTGCAAGAGAAACATCAATTGGTTGCCTCTCCTTTGCACTCCTACCAGATATGTTCCCTGACTAGGAATTGAACCCACAATCTTTTGGTGTATGGGATGACATTCCAACCAACTCAGTCACCCAGTCAGGGCCTTGTGGCTTTTTTTCCCCCTTTCTGTCTCTAATTCTCAGATCCAGACATGAAGGGCAAAGTGAATGGCACAGTTAAATGAACTGATTCTGCTTAAGCCCAAAGAGAAGAGTTCTATTTTAGAAAAATAATTTAACTCTAAATTTGTGTCTGAAGAAATGTCATGTAAAGGTTTTAGCTGTAAAACTGTTCTAAGCACAGAGAGGTATTCCCTATGGTTTTGCCTGTGTTCGTCCTGAAAAGTTTCAATTAAATTGTAGAAAGGTTTGGGTCTTTTGAAAACAGCAAAAAAAAATCAGTTATCAGGCTTTCAATTTTCTCTGGGCAATTTTCACGACTTCAGCATGCCCGAGAGAGAAAAGGCCGATAATTCTGTTATGCTGAAGAATTTGGCAAGCCAGCTAATGGTCTTACTAAAAGTAAAGAAATCCCTTCAGTGCCAAATGTAGGAAGTTATGTCTGAATCATTTGGAGCCATTGTAGAGAAGGTTTTGTTTTTGAAGAGATCCATGGAGACTTTCCTGGGAAGAAAAGGTGTCTGAATATTCTTAAACCTTGGAAAGATTTATCAAACTTGCTGTTTCATTCTACTCAACTTCCATCAAACAGACCTCTACCTAGACAACTTCATCTTCAAAAAATCAACACCAAAAAGCATCTTATGTTTCTTTCACTGCTGCAATGATGAAATCTGTCTTGAAAGAAAAATGTTTGTATTGATTTCATCATCTTGGAGACTATAACCTATGGGTGAGGCTGTTATTTTGAAACATACTCTTAGAAAGTTGTTTTGGAGAATGTTTTTTTGCGGGGAGGTTTGGATGGAGGAAAGCTGGGTGGTGAATGGAATGGTCTGAAAGTGTGAATCAAGGTAAAACACAAGACCAAATCAAAGTGAGATCATTGAACATCGGTGAATATAAAAACAAATTGATGCAGATGATGTTTTATTAGTTGTACACTTGAAACCTGTATGGGTTTAGGAACTATTGCCACTCCAATAAATTCAGTTTAAAAATTAAAAGAAATTGAATCAGAACTCCTGAAGAGTGAATTTAATACCCAGAAATACTCTTAATGGGAAATTCTATTAGCTTGTTTCCCAACAGTAGTTGGAGTAGTTTCCAAAGGGTGGGGCCATCAGCTCTGCAGGCATTTAGAACTTGTCTGAACAAAGCATCTGCAAGCTCTTTCTGGGGAATAACACTGGACAGGCACTGAGAAAGAAGTGTTAGTACTCTTCTGACATCCACCTACTCACATAGAGGCCATTCAGAAATTCTGCTGCCTCTTTCCTGCCAATTTGAATACAAATCCTCCTTGGCCAGAAAAAAATACCATTAGGTCTGGTAGCCTCTCTTGCTGTTGGCTGCTCAGGTTCTCCATCTATCACCTGGCATTCCGCTAGTCATAATTTTAAATAAAATGTACTAGCATTTACTAATGGCAAGCACTTATAGATGCTACCTCATACTTCAAGATCACGATAACCTCCCATTTTACGTAAGAGGCCATGATGCCCAGACACCAAGCTGATCAGTTGGATTTTAAACCCTGTGCTACCTGTTGAGAAAGAGAAAGAGAGCCTGGGCTTAGATTCAAGTAAATGAGTGTGAATCTACCTTAGACTCCCATTTATGTCCCAGAGCCTTCGACCAATTTGTCACATAACTCCCTTTATCCTTGCAATGAAATTATTTCAAATTCTAGCTTGAGACCCTTGTCTGAGAGCTGGTATGATCCACTCCATCCACTCCATATGAGACAACCCAGGAGACTGGTTTCTTCTTCTTCTAGTAGGAATTGATACTTTTTCTAGTGGATGCAAATGTATTAATCTGTGACTTAAGTGTGCATAAAATATAGCTTTAATTTCTTTAAATTAATAAATGTATTTTTTTACCTAGTGATGGGTAATTTAATTTAGTTTTTCTGATTCAAAATAGACCTAGTCAAATTTGGGATTTAAAAAAAAATTATTTCAGAGTAAACTCATTCAATTTAAGCTTCTGACTCTAAATTTCAATTTTGTCTAAGCCATGTTTAATTTTAGGGAGGGGTCATGGATTATATAATTTCAGGTTTTATACCTTTTCTCCTTTTCTGAGAAAGGAAGCAGCAAGGTATAAAGTGTTATAACAATAGCTAGTAATTGTCAAAGGTGTAAGAGTATCTTATAGGATGTAAGCTTGCCAGAAATGTGTTTTTCAGTTAAGTGCCAAGATTGTATAGCATTAGCTCCAAGGAAGAGCCTGAATCTGTGCCAGCAGAAGCCACTGTAAATTTGGTAGTGGCAGCTAAAGCCTCAAGGCAAGGCAGGTCTTTGCTACTGGATCAAAAGAGAGTTTGTAATAAGCTATGGGCTTTTGGTGCTTTCCTTGTAATTAAAGCTATTAGAGAATCAAAATGTTGTTTAGAAGCTTCTCCATACCAATAAAAAAGACAGTACACTCAACACTAAGAATTTGACTACCCATTTTCTCTAAGATTAATCTGAGATGGACAATTCGGAAATATCTACAATTCATCCAAAGTGGCCACTGTGATTGCAAATTATTATTGGTGAAATAGTGGCATTTTGTAAGATGTGTGCAAGAATTTAACAATGATACTACATAAAAGAAGCAGGTATCTGGCTTGGCTGGAGTGCAGACTTGGCTTGAGACTACCTCTGAAGAAAATACTGTGGTCAATTTCATGTGTTGATTCTATTGCTCATGTCAGTGGTTGGTCATCTCTGACAACTGACTTGATAATCTGTGGCCCTCAGCAGACAGACTTTGTGGAGGTTTCTCTCTCAAACTAGTGGCCCTAGTTTGAGAAATTTGTGTGTGGGGGCAGGGGGTGTCCCTCAGCCCACCCTGCACTCTCTCCAATCTCGGACCCCTCATTAAATGTCCGACTGCCAGTTTAGGCCCAATCCCAAGATTGGGATTCAGACATCCCTCTTACAATCCGGGACTGCTGGCTCCTAACTGATCACCTGCCTGATTGCCCCTAACCACTCTGCCTGCCAGCCTTCTCACCCCCAACTTCCCCCCCTTTGCTGGCCTCATCACCCCCAACTGTCCCCCTGCTGGCCTGTTGCCCCTAATTGCCCCACCTCCCCCACTAGCTTGATTGCCCCCAACTCCCCCTCATCAGTCTGCTCATCCCCAACTGCCCCCCTCTGCTGTCCTGCTAGTGCCCAATGGGCCCCCTCTGCTGGCCTGCTCGCTCCCAAGTGGCCCCCCAGCCAGCCTGCTCACCCCCAACTCTCCCCCCTTGCTGCCCTGATCACATCTAGCTGCCCTCCCCTCTTGGCCTGATCACTCCTAACCACCTCTGCCTTGGCCCTGCCACCATGGCTTTATCCAGAAGGTCTCTTGGTGTAATTAGCATATTACTCTTTTATTAGTATAGATGGAGGCCTGGTCATAGTTGGGGGATGGCTGGTCTTCCCTGAAGGAGGTCCTGGATCAGGGTGGGAGCCCCTTGGGAGGCAGGACTTGTCTAGGTGAGGGGCCTGGGAAGTTTTCAAGCCAGCCATGCCCCTATCGGCATAGGGATCCCTGCTGGGAGGTGTGGCCAGCCTGGGCAAGGATTGATGGCCATTTTTAGGCTGGCCATGCCCCCTTCAGGGTGGAGGTCCCTGTGAGGGGACATGGCCAGCCTGGGTGAGGGGCTGATGGCTGTTTGCAGGCTGGCCACACCCCCATCGGGGTGAGGGTCCCTGAGGGGGGCATGGCTGGCCTGGGAGAGGGGCTGAGGGCCATTTGGGGGCAGTTTGCAGGCTGGCCAAACCTTTGGGTTTGTCCAGAAGGACGTCCAAAAGGTCTCTGGAAGGTCTCCTGGTCTAATTAGCATATCACTCTTTTATGACTATAGACTAGGGGCCTGGTGCATGAAATTCATGCATGGGGTGGTTTCCTCAGCCCAGCCTTTACCCTCTCCAATCGGAGATTTCTTGGGAGACGTCTAACTGCCAGTTTAGGCCCAATTTCTGTGGCATGGCCAAACAGAGGTGTGGCTGCTGGCAAAGCCGGGGGAGAAAGTGAGAGGCAACAACTGATCAACATCAGCAGGCCTCTCTCTGGGCCTGATTCACAGACAGTTAGTGCTTGGCAGTTAGTGCTGGGTTACCATGGCAACCCACTGATGGTGTTTGGTCAAGCCTCATTTATTATGGACCCTGGCTCTTTATATATATATACTAGAGGCCCAGGGCATGAAATTCGTGCATTGAGCAGGGGGGCAGGGGATGTCCCTTAGCCCAGCCTGTACCCTCTCTAATCTGGGACCCCTCGAGGGATGTCTGACTGCCCATTCAGGCCCGATCTCAGTAGGATCGGGCCTGAACGGGCAGTCAGACATCCTTCTCACAATCCAGGACTGCTGGCTCCAAACTCCGCACCTGCCTGCCTCCCTGATTGCCCCTAACTGCTTCTGCTTGCCAGCCTGATCACCTACTAACCACTACCCTGCCAGCCTAATTGATGTCTAACTGTTCCCCTGCCAGCCTGTTTATCCCCAACTTCCCTCCTCTGCCGACCTGGTCACCCCTAACTGCCCTCCCCTGCAGGCTTGATTGCCCCCAACTGCCTTCCCTTTCAGGGCCTGGAACCTCCCAACAGCCCTCTCCTGCTGGCCATCTTGTGGTGGCCATCTTGTGTCCACATGGGGCCGCCCTCTTGTGTGTTGGAGTTGCATATTACTCTTTTATTATATAGGATAGAAGCCTGGTGCATGGGTGGAGGCCAGCTGGTTTGCCCTGAAGAGTGTCCCAGATCAGGGTGGGGTTTCCCTTGGGGCAAGAGGCCTGTGGAGGTTTGCAGGCCGGCTATGCCTCCCAGCAACCCAAGCAGAGGCCCTGGGATCTGGGATTAATTTATGTCTACAATTGAACCTTTGTAGCCTAGAGCAGAGCCAAGCCTTCTGCTCGCTGCGTGGTGGCAGCCATTTCTGTTTGAAACTTTGTAGCCTATAGTGGAGGCCTAGGCCGGCAATGGTAGGCTTAAAGCTTGGCTTCCTCAGTTGCCAGGGAAACCCATGCCTCTGTTCTCTCCAGCTCAGTGGCTGCCACCATTTCTGTATCTTTTATAATTGAAACTTTGTAGCATTGAGTGGAGGCCTAGGCCAGCAACAGCATTCGGAAAGCTTGGCTTCCTCTGTTGCCAGGGAAACCCAAGCCTTCCTCCTGCTCTCAGTGGCAGCAGCCATCTTGGTTTGGACTTATTTGCATAATCTGCTCCTGATTGGCTGGTGGGCATGGTTGTGGATGTGGCTTGTGGGTGTAGTGAAGGAACAGTCAAATTTGCATATTACTCCTTTATTAGTTAGGATAGACTAGTGGCCTGGTGCATGAAATTCGTGCACATTAAAAGGGCATTAATTAGAGGAAATAATTTAATATTGCTATTTGCCCTTTTTCTATAATAGAAGTGTCAGAGATGAAAGAAAATTACTAAAATGTATATGAAAACCTTCCTCCTGTCAGAGTCTGGGGTGCACCACAGGACTCAGAGTCAAGCCCCTGCCCACCCCATGCTCCTCAAAATCATGTTAGACCCAGGCCCAGCTGGCCCCCAACCCCATTGGGCTAGATTCAGAGCTGGTCAGCCCCATACTTGTCAACCCCTGCCAGGCAGGGGACATAGCCTCAAGTCTCCTGGCTTGGTGCTAGGAAGTGGGGTATGGCCTGAGGTCCTCCAGCCTAGACTGGGTTAGGGGAGAATGCCTTGAGGTGTCCTGTCAAGTACCACCAGGTGGGGGACATGGCCTGAGATCCCCTGTCAAACCCTGCTGGATGGGGGAGCATGGCCTGAGGTCCCCCATAAAGCCTTGCCAGGTGGGGTGGCACAGCCTCAGGTCCCCTGGCCCAGCACCGGGAGGTGGGCACAGCCTCAGGTCCCCCATCAAGCCTCACCAGCAGGGGCTGCAGCCTCAGGTCCCCCATCAAGCCTTGTAGGGCAGGGAGTGTGTTCTGAGTTCCCCCAACCCAGCACTGGTGGTGCACCTTGAGGTCCCCCATCAAACCCTGCTGGGTGGGGAACACAGCCTGAGGTCCCCTGTGAAGCCCTGCCAGGCAGGAGGGCACAGCCTTGGGTCCTCTAGCCTGGTGCTGGGGTGGGGGCATATCCTGAAGTCCCCCTGTCAAGCCCCACCTGGTGGGGAGCACAACCTGAGGTCCCCCAGCCTGGTGCTGGAGCAGAGGGAGCAGCATGAGATCCCCTAGCCCAGCAACAGGATGGGAAGTGCATCTTGAGGTCCCCCATCAAGCCCTGCCAGGTGGGGGACATGTCCTGAGGCCTCCTGTCAAGCCCCACCGGGTGGGGTGTACTATCTAAGGTCCCCCAGCCTGGTGCTGGGGTGGGGGGGCATGACCTGAGTTCCCCAACCCAGATGGGGGTGCACCTTGAAGTTCCCTGTCAAGCCCCATTGGGTGGGGGGTACAGCCTGAGGTCCCCTGTCAAATCCAGCTAGGCAGAGGAGCACAGCCTCAGATTCTCTGGCATGGTGCTGGGGTGGGGAGCATGGCCTGAAGTCCCCTGTCAAGCCCTTCCTGGTGGGGGGCATGACCTGAGCTCTCTCAGCCTAGTGCTGGGGCTGAGGGATCAGCCTGAGGTCCCTTAGCCCAGCACCAGGATAGGAAGCACACCTTCAGGTCTCCCGTCAAGCTCTGCTGGGTGGAGGGCATGGCCTCAGGTCCCTAGGCCTGGAAGCAAGGCAGGGGGCATGGCCTGAGGTCCCCCAGCCTGACACCAGGGCAGGGGGGATGGCCTGAGTCCCCTGTCAAGCCCTGCCAGGAGGGGAATGTGGTCTGAGGTCCCCTGTTAAGCCATGGGGGCAGGAGAGGGTGTAGCCTCAGGTCCCTGCTGATTGCTTATTAAGGTTCCTTATGGGAACTTGGCTTCAGCTGTGGATACAGCCATCTTTGTGATAGAGTGATGGTCAATTAGCATATTCCTTCTTTTTTTATTTTTAAAAAATATATTTTATTGATTTTTTTACAGAGAGAAAGGGAGAGGGATAGAAAGTCAGAAACATTGATGAGAGAGAAACATCGACCAGCTGCCTCCTGCACACCTCCTACTGGGGATGTGCCCGCAACCAAGGTACATACCTTTGACCGGAATCGAACCCGGGACCTCTCAGTCTACAGGCTGACGCTCTACCCACTGAGCCAAACCAGTTTCGACAGCATATTCCTTCTTTATTAGATAGGGTTACCTCCCAAATCAACACAAAAAAGAAAAAAATAGACATTGGAAGGTTTTTGGATGGTGACTCAAAGTAAATTTCATCCAAAGGGGAATATTAATGTGCAATATTTTTTTTATTAATAGCATTATTGAGGTATAATTGAAATACAATAAAATGTACTTAATTGAAGTATAAAATTTGATATCTATATACTCATGAACCAATCCACGATCAAGATAATGAAAATATCCATCACTCCAGAAGTTTCCTCACGCCCCTTGATAATACCTCTCTTTTGTTCCTCCATGTTTTTCTTTACCTCTGAGTATGCAAGTAAGCTCTGATCACTTCCTATCACTGTAGATTAGTAGATGTCTCCTAAAATTTTGATAAATGAAATATAGTATGTATTATTTTCTCTGATCCTTTCACTCAACACAATTATTTTGAGATTGATCCATGTTGTTGTGTCTGCCAATAGCTCATTTGCTTTTATTGATGAGCATTCATCATATGGGTATACCATAAGTTGTTGATCCACTCACATGTACATAAACAGACATTCAAGTTTTTTCCAGGTGTTCACTATTACAAATAAGCTGCTATACCCATTTATATACAAGTCTTCATGTGGACATATGCTTTGTTTTCCTTTGAATAAATATCTAGGTATAATATAGCTGCAGCATATGTTAGGCATATATTTAGTTTAAGAAACTTTCAAGCTGTTTTCCAAAGTGGTGGTACCATTTTATATTTTTACTAGAGGCCCAGTGCATGAAATTCGTGCATGGGAGGGTATGTCACTCAGCCCAGCCTGCACCCTCTCCAATCTGGGACCCCTGTAGGATCGGACCTAAACAGGCAGTCAGACATCCCTCTCATACTCCAGGACTGCTGGCTCCCAACTGCTTGCCTGCCTGCCTTCCTGATTGCCTCTAACTGCTTCTCCCTGCCAGCCTGATTACCACAAACCACTCCCCTGCCAGCCTGATTGGTGTCTAACTGCTCCTCTATTAGCCTGTTTGCCCCTAACTGCCCTCCCCTGCAGGCCTGGTCTGCCCCCCCCGCCACCTCAACTGCTCTCCCTTATAGGCCTGGGTCCCCCCAACTGCCCTTCCCTGCAGGCCCAGTCACCCTCAACTTCCCTCCTCTGCCAGTCTGGTCATCCCTAACTGCTCTCCCCTGCAGGCTTGATCATCCCCAGCTGCCCTCCCTTTCAGGTCTGGTGCCTCCCAACTGCCCTCTCTTGCTGGCCTGATTGCCCACAACTGTCCTCCCTTGCAGGCCTGGTCCCTCCCAACTGCCTTCCCTTGCTGGCCATCTTGTGGTGGCCATCTTATGTCCACATGGGGGCAAGATTTTTGACCACGTGGGGCAGCCATCTTGTGTATTGAAGTGATGACCAATCTGCATATTACTCCTTTATTAGATAGGATAGAGGCCTGGTGCACGGATGGGGGCTAGCTGGTTTTTCCTGAAGGGTATCCTGGATCAGAGTGGAGGTTCCCTTGGGGTGTGGAGTGGCCTGGACAAGGAGCTTGTGGTGGTTTGCAGGCCAGCCATGCCCCCAGCAACCCAAGCAGAGGCCCTGGTATCTGAGATTTATTTATCTTCCACAATTGAAACTTTATAGGCTGGAGTGGAGCCAAGCCTCCTGCTTGCTCTGTGGCAGCAGCTATTTCTGTTGGGATTTATTTATCTTCTCTAATTGAAACTTTGTAGTCTTAAGTGGAGGCCAAGACAGGCCAGGGCTACAGAAGCTTGGCTTCCTCCATTGCCTAGAGCAACCCTAGCCTCCTGCTCTCTCCAGCTCTGTGGCTGCCACCATTTCTGGGGGGAGGGGGGGATTTTTTTTTCTTTTCTTTTCTTTTTTTTTTAACATTTAATTTTTTATTGATTTTTTTGCAGTATAACTTATATTTAATAGTAGTACATGTTTTCCTTTCTCCCCTCCTCATTATCCTCCCCCCAGCTTCCCCTACTCCCCAGCACATGTCCCCACCCATTCCCCTCCCCGCCCCAGTGTCTTTCATTCATTGGTTATGCTCATATGCATGCATACAAGTCCTTCGGTTGATCTCCCCTGGCATTCATCTCCCATCCACCCAAGCCTTCCCCCTGTAGCTTGACAGCCTGTTCAAGGCCACCCTGCCTCTATATCAATCACTCTCCCCTGTTTCTTTTCTTCAAAAATATCTTGACTCTGCATACTAGAAATAAATGTATAAGAACAAAAAATGTTTCAGTCTCAGTTTCAATGTCCAACTGTTCTGAGTCCGAGTTTCAGTCTCAAATAGATCTTTATGTGTACATGTCAGCAATGGTATCCAGATGGTGGACACATCGTAGCAATGCAAGATCCATCCTCTCTGGTTTGGTCCTGGGCTGCCTGCAGCCATGCACAGCTGCCAACTCCTAGCATGGCAAGGTGTTGTCAGTGTCCCACATCTCTGGACCACCCTCGTGACTGGAACAGATCCGTCCATTCCTCACAGTCGCAGGAACCCACATGGTCTTGGAGTTGTTCTCTGAAAACACACAAACACATTCTCGACCAAAAGTTAACAAAGGGATCCTCTCTGCAAAATAGACTTGGGATTCTTTTTATTTTTGCCTAAATGATTTTCCTTTGGCTTATTTTGACATCATGTGTGTTTTTTCATGGGTGTCCTGCAGTTGGTTTTACAAATGGAATTTACTTTTCTGGAGTAAGAATTTTCTAGATGTATTTTACTTACAGGATATTTTTCCTTACATGATATTACCCCACTCCCCTCCCCCCTTTTTGATTAATGGGGGCTTTTGGAAATTTTAACTTGCAGTCTTGGTAATTTTAAATTTTAATTTTTGCACACAAATACGACTGCTTTAGGTTCTTTGGATGTTAGGCAATTTTACAGTGAGATGAACTATTAATTGATTTTTTAGTTAATGTTTTAGGAAAAGCTTTTTGTCCAGTACACTTAAGTTTTCTTGAGTATTCACTTATTTCACTTGGCCAATTTAAGTTAATCTGAAAACTTGATTACTATTTTCCTGTCAATTTTAATACTCAAGCAGAAATCTTAGTTTACTCTGTAAATACTAGTGGAAAGGAATATTTGCATTTTTGAGTAGGTCCTCAGCATTCCTGGTAATAAACTGAATTTAGTTATAGAGCAGCTATTGCTGACCGAGTCTCTGTCTGCCACCTGGGTCCTGGTCTGCGTTGTGCATGGGAGGCAAAGCAGCTGTGGGGGTAGGAGACCTCCCTCAGGAGGGATGAGAATTCAAGCCCCTGCAAGGTTTGTGGATGAGGGTCTGTGCCCCACCTCTGTTGACCTTTTAGTTCTCTCCTGTTGGCCCCTCTGTGACTATGCCTGTCTTAGGTTGTTCCTTCCCTGAGGAATCTTATCTGGGGGGGACTTTTAAAATCTTCTATAAATGAAGCTTTGTAGCCTTGAGTGGAGGACTGGACCCACCAGAGTGTGTGGAAAGTTTGACTTCCTCCATTGCCAGGGTAACCCAAGCTTCCCTCTTGCTCACTCCTGGCTACAGCCGTCTTGGTTGGGGTTAATTTGCATACTCGCTCCTGATTGGCTGGTGGGTGTGGCTTGTGGATGTAGGGGAATGATGGTTAATTTGCATATTACTCTTTTATTAAATAGGATAATTGAAACTTTGTGGCCTTGAGTGGAGGCCATAGCAGGCCAGGGCAGGTAGAAAGCTTGGCTTCCTTCATTGCCTGGGGCAACTCAAGCCTCCTGCTCTCTCCAGCTCCATGGCTGCCACCATTTTTGTTGGTATTTATTTATCTTCTATAATTGAAACTTTGTGGCCTTGAGCAGAAGCCTGAGCCTGCCAGGGCAGGCAGAAAGCTTGGCTTCCTCCATTGCTGGGGAAACCCAAGCCTCATGCTCTCTCCCTGGCTGCAGCCATCTTGGTTGGGTTAATTTGCATATTTGCTCCTGATTGGCTGGTGGGTGTGGCTTGTGGGTATAACAATTTCAATGTGAAATTGGCAATGTGAATATAACAATTTGCATGTTAATGTTTTATTTGATAGGGTTAGCACTAAATAGAGTCCTACTTCTTCCATTTCCTCACCAACACTTATATAGCTAGTTTTAAATTTTAGTCACTTTGTTAGTTGAGTGATGGCATCTCATTGTGATTTTAGTTGGCATTTATCTAATGACTAATGATATTGAATATCTTTTGTGCTTATTTACCATCTGTATATTTTCTCTGATGAAGTATTTGTTTAATCAAGTCTTTTGCTTATTTTTAAATTGGATTCTTATGGAAGTTCGTTATATAATCTGATCACTAGTATTTTTCAGACATATAATTTACTTTTAGTCTGTGGCTTCTCATTTTCTTATTGTCTTTCAAAAAGCAGAATTTCTTTACTTAAAAATGTATATTTTACTTTTGGGTTTCTATCTAAAATTTTTTGCCCAACCTAAGATCACAAAAATATTGTCCTATATTTTCTTCTAGAAATTACTTAGCTATAAGATTTATATGTAGAGCTATGATTTCATTTGAGATCATTTTTATATATGGTGAGATGTATGGATTGAAATTCATATTTTTGCATATAATATCCAATTATTTCAGCATATATGTTGAAAAGATCCTATTCCTTTGTATCTGTTTTGAAAATCAAATTTTCATATATTTGTAGGTCTACTTCTGGGTTGTCTATTCTGTCCCATTAGTGTATGTGTCTATCTTTATGCAAACACACACCATTTTGATTACTGTAACTTTATATTAGGTCTTAAAATATGGTTGTGAGAGTCCTCCAACTTCTTCTTTCCTTTCATATTTTTTTGGTTATTCTAGTTCCTTTGCACTTCCTCTAAACTTTGTATTTGAACTTTAAAATCAACTTGTCAGTTTCTATAAAAATGCCTGCTGGGATTTTGATAGGGATTGCATTGCATCTATAGATCAATTGAGGAGATTGGCATCTTAACAATATTGAGTTTTCCAAGTCAAGGACATGCTTATATCTCTTTATGTACTTAGGAGTTCTATTATATTTCTCAGCATTATTTTGTAGTTTTCATTGTATGTTTTTCTCATCTTTTATTAGATTTATCCTTATTTTACATTTTATACTATTGTAAATGGCTTTTTAAATTTTCTGGTGTTTGTTGCTAGTTTATAGAATCTCAACTGATTTTTGCATATTGATTTTATATTCTGAACCTGGCTAAACATACTTATTAGTTCTAATAGCTTTTAACTGATCCCATAGGATATTCTATATAGACAATCAGATATCATATTTTTAAAAAATATTTTTTATTGATTTCAGAGAGGAGGGGAGAGGGAGAGAAAGAAGGAAACATCAGTGAAGAGAGAAAATCATTGATTGGCTCTTTCTGCATACCCCCCACTGAGGACTGAACCTACAACCCAGATATGTGCCCTGACCCAGAATCAAACTGGGACCTCTTGGTTCATAGGTTGACTCTCAACCACTGAGCACACTGGCTGAGCAACAATTATATCATCTGTAAAGGGAGTTTTTCTCCTTCCTCTGCAATCTGGATGTCTTCTATTTATTTATTTTTATTTTTGCCATTTGCACTGGCTGGACCCTCCGCTAAAATAGTGGATAAAAGTGGTGAAGATAAATATCCTTGCCCTGTTTCTGACCTCAGGAAGGAAGCATTAATTTTTTCTTATTAAGAGTGATGTCAGTTATAGGTTTTTCACAAAATCCCTTTCTTCTTCTTTTTTTTAAAAATCTGAACAATAAATATTTATTAAATTAAAAAACAGAAAAAACATTTAATATTTCTACAAGTTGTTTTTGAGTTTGCCACGCATCTTCATCCAATAATGCTTGTTACTGTTGGTCTTCACAAACTTTTTCGGTTGACCTGGACATTGTCTTTCACATTGAAATAATCACCTTTAAAGTGCTTAAACCAGCTTTCATAAGTATCTTGAGATGGAACATGGTCACCATAAGCTTCCCAAGGTATTCAGCAGCACTTTTCTTGTGGGCTGTTGAGCAGATTAAAAGATGTGCAGTTCTGGAGCATAGTCAATGTACAGTAAATGTTGTCAATAGTCTATGTTGCCACATATCCTGAAGATTATTTACATAAAAAACTCTGATCAGGAATTGAGCCAGTAAACTTTCAGTCCATGGGATGATGCTCCAAATAAGCCAATCTGGCCAGGCAAAGCCATATTTCTATTTCACTATCTGGGACTGAGGCTGTGATTAAGATTGCTGTTCTTTCTTAGGACCTCTTCATATTTGAGGTTCCGATGGAGACAGGTTTCTCAGGTGAAGGCACCTGCAAATTCCATACACTGTCCAACTGCCACTAATTTCCTCTATTCAGGAGGACCAAGGATGCCCTACTTTCAACTCATCCTGAAGCTGCATCTGTCCAAAGTCCGCAACGCGTGCGCGGAGCTGGGCCGGGAGCTCCCGTCCCCGCCGGGACCGCAGGGGAAAGGCCCTTTCTTCTTACTACAGTTGAGAAAGTTCCCTTGCTGAAGATTTTTTATCAAGAATGAAAATTGGATTTTGTTAAACAAATTTTTCTGTGTTCATTTAGGTGATTGTGTCTTTTTTCTTTTTAGTTTGTTGATATAGTGAATTACATTAATTAGTATTTGAATATTAAACCATATACCAAATTTTATGTTTCGGTTCTATTGCTTTCTGATTTGTATTTTTTGTTAATTGAATTTCACTTTCTAATACTATAAATTTCTCCTATGTACTTCCTTGGGCATAAATTTTGGCCACAGATTTGAAAGTAGTTTTTAATTTTTACTCAGTTTAGAATGCTTTGTAATTTTCTTCTTGATTTATTACTTGATTCATGAGTTATTTAGAAATGTGTCACTTAATTTTCAAATATTTGAAGATTTTCTAGAGATCTTCCAGTCATTAATTTCTAATAATTCTATTATGGTCAGGGATCATCCTTTGTATGACTTGAATTCTTTCAAATTTATTGAGGCATATTTTTCATAATTCAGAATGTGGACTTTCTTAATAAATGTTTAATGTGTATGTAATTAAAAAGAATGCTCATTCTCATTGTGTTAGGTGGTGTGTTCCATAAATATTAAGTCAAGCGGGGAAAATTTAAATCTCCTACTATTGTAGACATGTCTAATTCTCCTGAAATTCCACCAGTATTTGTTTCATGTTTTTTGTTATCAAGTACATGCATATTTAGTTTTTTGATGCCTCTGAATTTATTCCTTTAGCCTTAATAAATTTCTGATAATGTTCTTTGTTTTGAAGTCTACTGTGTCTGATACTAATATAGTCACTCCAGCTTTCTATTAATTAGGGTTGGCATGGCATATTTTTTCTATCCTTTTACTTTACATATGCTGCATTTCTTCCATGCAGTTTATAGTTGGAGCGGGTAGTTTTCATTTCCAGGGCTTCTCTTTATGTGGTGTATTTTGTGCTTGGCAAATAGATTTGATGGCAAGATTTGAGAAAAAGTGAAGCAAAGAATCCTGATGCTTGGCATTCAAATGCAAGTTTTACATTGACTGGAGGAGTCTTCAAAGGAAGTTACAGAAACAGATAGTTAGGGATTGGTGACAGTCTACTGGGAAGTATCATCGAAACATACCTCCAATTGGAGAGAAGTGACCAAAATTTTTTTTAAGGAGGCTGGGAAAATCATGTTCCGTTGGCACGTCATAGGGAGACTTGAGAACAGAAGAAATGAGTACCAACCTAAAATGCTGGGTATGCATGGCCGTGGGACCATATTGTAATGATGTCTGCTGTAACATGTGATTAACACTCTTGCTTCTAGATTGTACACGCCTTCTACAAAACTAGGTGCATTTACTTGATTCATCACACTGTTTTGACCTTTAAACTTCATGTTTAAGACAAGATAGGTTGAGTTACATCGGCAATAAATAATCACATATTTTTTTGCAGCTGAACACAATATTTATTTCCTGTCAATGAAGTCTCCTGTGGACTCAGGTGACTCTCCAGGGTCATTGCTATCCATTGCGTGATGTGACCAAAGCATGATCCTGTAACTTGTACCCTCTGGAACATAGGGCCTCCTCAGTTAAAGATCCAGGGGGTGTCGCAGGTCACTCCTGCTCAGAGTTTAGTGAACAGAATTAGTCACATGGCTCTGCCCAATTTCAAAGGGAATGAGAAATAGAGCAGGCAAGGGAAGGAGAGGGAATGTTGGAGAACACTAGGTATTCTCCTTCTTGCCTTAAGCTGTTACATGTACTGCCTCCATCTGATTTAGCCCTCAACTTGGCTTCACTGCCACACACTAATCTTTCAGGCTCCAGGTTAAATAATTACTTGCTTCATTTAACTCTCCTATTAGACTGCAAACCCTGTCTGACTTATTCTGTCTTATTTCCTCAGCCCCTAACACGTGCAATTCCTAGTGTCTGGAAATTTCCTTGTTGATATTGTTTGTAATTTCTGTTTTACTGGCTATAGAAACATTCAAAAGTCTTGGACAGCCTGATTTCATAAGTCATGATAAAAAGCTGGGAGACATTTATGTGTCTGTAGGGTATAGCTGCTGCATCATACTTCCAGATAATATTGCTAATTTTTAGAAAGCTAGATTATCTTTAAATTTTCTTTATTTCTCCCCTGACTGTAAATGTCATATATATGTATGACATTTATAAAAACTGGAAAGAAGTTTTCATTCCAGGGTTAAAAAAACACATTGTATTATGATTTTGACATACTTATTTTCAGACTTTTATGAATACATGTTTTACACAGTTGAGATGGAATAGTAAAATGGACTTTTATTCTGAATTTCTTAACATTTTGTCACAGGATTTCCACTTTTCATTAGTTTGTTAATTCATCATTTTAAATGACTTCATCATTTTCTTTTCATATTTAAACCATAATTTACTGAACCAACCCCTAAAAGTGAACATTTAGAGGGCTTCCAAAATCTTTTCACTACATAAAATGCTGCAATAAATATTGTATTGCACAAACATTTTTAATATTTTGGACAACTTTCTTGGAGGAGGTTCATAAAAGAAATACTAACAAATTAAAAGCTAGGAATATTAATACAGTGTTAGGGGCAACTTTAAATTAGTCAATAATTTTAAACAAACACTTAAGAATCATCCAACCTGCTTACTATTTTCCCAATCAAAAATAGGGAGTAGCAATTCTAGGGGGCTTAAAATACTCATTTTATGTAGCAGTCAAAAAATATTTAAAAATGACTTTTTTATGATGAACACTGTCTCATTGGCTGGGATAATAGTAACATGCCCACATTTCCACATTTCCTTACAGAGCAGGCATGTAACATTCAAGAGAAATATATCTGAAGTCATCTGGAATCTTTCAAGTTACAAGCTACTTTAACATAGAGTTTTACCCTGCATATTTCCATATTTGCATTGGCTAAAGCACTTGCTGAAATAGTTTGTTCAATCAATTTTGCTTCCTTTAATATTGAATAAATATGCCAGAATCACTCACAAAATAGGGTTGCTAGTTACTGCCAAATTTAACATTCTGTTCTCTAATATATTTAAAACTTAATTTTCCTGACTAATAAGGATCAATTTTTAGCCTTATTTACTTCCTCTTCAATTTTCCCAACACTTGCTGATGGCTTGCTTTGGGTTAAACAAAGAAATGATGTTTTTATTGCTCAATGTGAACTTTTGTTGATGAGAAGGGAGTTGTAAAACCTGAACAAGATAGTGTTCCAGAGTCCAGGAGCTCTGGCACCAGCTGAGTGACTATCTCAAGTGCCATTCTTAAACTTCAACTAATTCGAAATGACAATCTACTGTAGATGTCACAGACTTTTGTGTGAATGTATAGCCATGAACATTAAATCCATACATTACAGGGATCCACTGTGATTTTTCAAAACACATTAATAAGTGGGACAGATACAAGTCTCCCTTTGTCAAACTAAAGCAGAGTTCCTGGTAACATCTTATATTTTTCTTTTGGTTGATTCTATATTTGAATGTACAAATTAAGAGACGGTAAAGTGGTGGTAGTAGTACGTGGTTTGGCCTCAAGTAAATATTATGGTCTATCCCAGTTCAGATATATTTCTTCCTTTCCATTCACTCACTCACTCATTAATTAATTAATTAATTAATTAAACAAGTGTTTATGAATTGTATCCTATGTGATTAAGTGAGACAAATACAAGTATCCTGTGTGATAAGTGGGACAGATACAAGTATACAATTTTGGTTTCCTTTTAGTTCTTCAATTGAGTACACTGATGAGCCATATGAAACTGACTGCTTATAGGTTGTATGTCTCCAATGAGACTGTGAGCTTCTTACGGGCAGAGGATATGACATATTTTTTTATTGTGTCCTCTATTATAATAGTTCTCAGCATGCTAGGAACATTCAAGGAGCCATTAAATAGTTATTGAATTTTTCTTAAAGGGGCACATAATATTTTATGGTTTGATGATTTTAGAAATGTGTTGCAGGTTAGGTTTCTCAGGAGGTGGCCTCTGAGATGGAGATTGGCATGCTGGGAGTTGATTGGGGTGTGCTACTGGAAGCAATGCCTATGGAAAAGAGAGGAAGGAAGTGAGTAAGGCAGAAGAAGATGAGCTATGAGTCAATCTGGATGAACTCTGAGGCCAGGATGGCCTTTCAGAGTTGTCTTCAGTTGGGCTGAGGGAGCCAGGTCTCTGTCTCAGACACTGACCAGTCATTGGAGGCAGACTGCTTTGGGGAAAGGAATGTGACCTTGGACAAGGTGATGTGGTAATTCTGAAAGCGTTGTCAGCTGTAGGCTGTCTTCTGGCCGCATTCCCAGAAATTGAGGGAATAAGCTCTTTGGTCCTGAAGGGGAATCACAGAGTCCATTGCTTGTTGTAATTATCCTGAGGAGGAAAGAAAGGAATGTTAATATGGACACTTTCATTCCTCATATTGTTCATGGAAAAGATCATTTTAAAATAACTCACTAATGTAGGCATAAAATACGAGTTCCCCTCAACCATATATTTCAATGAAACAGTAAAAAACAATGAAAATGAAATTTGTGTTAGTATGTACTGTGAGGATAGTTTAGTTTCGCATGATTGACACTAACTCAAATTAGTTCAGGAACAGGACATTTTCTTGTCTCGAGTAACCAAACTTTAGGAAAGGCAAAGTTGCAACTAAACCTCAGGGACCCAGATGGTGGTAGATATTTTTCTTTGTTGTTGTTTCTGCTTATCCTGTATAATAAAGAGATAATATGCAAATTGACCTCTTGTGTGAGGGCCAACCCCATGTGATCAAAGATGGTCACCACAAGATGGCCAGCAGGGGAGGGTAGTTGTGGGCAATCAGACCAGCAGTGGGGGGCAGTTAGGGGCAACCAGGCTGGCAGAAGAGTGCAGTTGGGGAGACTAGGCCTATAGGGGAGGACAGTTGGGGGGAAACAGGCCTGCAGGGGAGGGCAGTTGGGAGAGACCAGACCTGCATGGGAAGACAGTTGGGAGAGATCAGGCCTGCAGGGGTGGACAATTGGGAGGGGACCAAGCCTGCAGGGGAGGGCAATTGAAAGGGACCAGGTCTGCAGGGGAGGGCAGTTGGAGGCAACCGGACCAGCAGGGGAAGGCAGTTGGGGGCAATCGGGCTGGCAGGGGAGCAGTTAGGCAATGATCAGGCTGGCAGGGGAGTGGTTAGGGGGTGCTCAGGCTGGCAGGCAGGTGAGTGGTTGGGAGCCAGCAGTCCCAGATCATGAGAGGGATGTCCCTGTAGGATCAGGCCTAAACTTGCAGTCACACATCCCCCAAGGGGTCCCAGATTGGAAAGGGAACAGGCTCAGCTAAGGGACACAACTCTCCCCCTTCCCCCATGCATGAATTTTGTGCACTAGACCTCTAGTCTCTTTATATTGTCTTTCTTTCTCAGACCAGCTTTTTGTCACACAGCTGGAAATATGGCTAAGCATTTTCCAAGCTCATAGTTTTATCTCTAGGGAGGGATTAAAACTTGATTGTCAAGGTAAAAACTCCCTATGGAAAGAGTTTTATTAGATCAGGTGTTATTCATTGGGCCAATCAGCTGCAGCTAGGATGACAAAGTATGATGATTAGCTCACTAAGTCTATCCAGGCAGCAATCATTGTTGTCAAGTAAGATGACAGTGGTTCTTATGTGGATACAGACTGGAATGGAGAAAGGAAATTTATTGGAAGGGTAGGGAAGCAATGAGTAGAGAGAACAAAAGATGTCATATATTATAGTTTTCTTATTTCCCCTGTTTCAGTCTTACGAGACTAATTTTATGTTCAATTTTGGCTTCAGTATATGGACCAGAGCATTTTATCATGGAAACAAACCATATGAGTAATTTGTTCACAAATGTTAGGTTTTGTTCATTTTGCACTGAGATTAATCACCTGCCAACATGTACATGATTTTCTTGGTTCAGAGAAATTGTTTATTAATCATATTAACAGGGGAATTTTTGAAGGGCTAGAAATGAAGACATAATGATTATATACTTTTTAAAAGGATATTTATTTATATTAGCAAATGTCATTTATAAAGACATTTTAACCTTTCTCAAGAAAACCTGCTCTGAGTGATTTATAATATAATTTTGTTGGCTATACATCTTTATTATGTGAAGACTTATTTGAAAATATGAAACTTTAAAAATAGTTTGTCTCAGTTCCAGCAAAAAAAATCTATGTCTTGAAACAAAAATTGCAGAAAGAGTCAGCTAAGCTTTTAAACTCTTCTAGTGATGAAGTTGCTGGTCTAATATCTACCTAGTCCACCCCCAGGTAATTAGTTCAAGCCAATTGTGTTAATTCTATCCCATGGTAAAACCAACTCCAGTGGTTGGTTCAGAAAGGGGTATGTGACATAATACATGAGGTAAGGAGTGCCTCTGTGAAACATTTTTTTAATCCCTTTTAACAAAAGAAGGCACAGAAAGAGACAACCTTTCTTTTGAACGTTGTTGGTTCCATACGTCATATAAGCTCTGCTAATGTCATCAATCACCAGTCCAACGTAAAACCAACACTGAGGGTATCCCAGTGGAGCAATAAGAACCTGAGTTCCTATTGACATTATTAACTAGTAATTAACCAGCTTCAGAGCCTTCCCATCCATTGACTTAGGATGGATAATACATCTCTTTTTGGTTTAAGCCAAAATCAGGGCTCTGTTACTTGTAGCTACACATTTATTAATAGATATAATTACAAAGTGTAAGAGAAGAGCTTATTACTAAGTAATTGTAGTACTGAGTGATAAATACAAATAAATAAAATATCTATAATGTATAGGTTTGCCACAAAGTAGGGAGTCATATAAGGTCTTTCAGAGAAGAAGGATTTTGAAGGATATTTCAACAAAAGCATGAAAATGAGGAAGGCCTTCCAGGCAGAGGGAACACATATGCAAGATCATATTCACTCACATTAGAGCAAATAAAGAAAAGTCTGGGGATCTATCATAGGAACTATGTACATCTAGATATGATGGGTACTGAGTCAGGGAATTGGAAAAAACTGTCAAGGACAGCTGTATCTTCTTTCCATCTGTATTTGGGGTCATATAGTTTCTTAGTATTGCTTTGTTCTGACCAGGTTTTCTATCCTCCTGCTGACTTCTGCAAGCTAGTTCCTCTGGTCTTCAGTATGGCCCCAAAAGACTTTCTGAGTTCAACTAAAAATGACTTTAGTTTAAACATCACTGTGATCTGACTATAATTTCTCTGTCTCTTGGTCAGAATTTTCCTCACCAGCCAATGTGCTAGTCTTCACATTGCCCATGGTCTAATCCACTGTGTTATTGGGAAAGAAGGTCTATCTAACTGACTACCTAACTGAACTAATTCAGTTGGCCTGAGCAATAGGATCAAATCTGTATTTTCAAATAACTCTTCCTGAAGCATGAAGCATGATGGTAGGGGGTAAAATGGGAGGGAGACCAGTGTAGGTAGGAAATAGTATTAGAACTAAGAGAATGAGAAGGGGATTGAAAGAAAAATTAGATAATAATGGTGAATTAATTTATTTACTCACAGACTCATCCATTTATTCAACAAACTAGAGGCCTAGTGCACAAAACTAGTGCATGGAGGGGGAGGTGTGTCTCTCAGTCAGTCTGCACCCTCTTCAATCTGGGATCCTTTGGGGAATGTCCGACTGCTGGTTTAGGCATGATCACTGTGGGATCTGGCCTAAACCTGCAGTCGGACATCCCTCTCACAATCTGGGACTGCTGGCTCCTAACTGCTTGCCTGCTTGCCCACCCGATCGCCCCCAACTGCCCTCTCCTGCTGGCCTGATGGCCCCAGCTGCCCTCCTCTGCCAGCCTAATCACCTATAACTGCTTTCCCCTGTCAGCCATCTTGTGATGACCATCTTGTGATGATATGAGGGTGACCATCTTGTGATGACGTTGCACAGCACCACCTAGTCTTTTATTATATAAGATGTTTTTTGAGCACCACTTACCATGTATCAGTATTATTCTAAGTACAATGAACAAAGTAGACAAAAATTTGTATCCCCATGGAGCATATAGTTTGAAGTAGGGACAGAAATCAGAAATAATAACTCAAATAAGTAAAATATGTATTGTGTGAGATGGTGAAAGTGCTATTCAGCTATTTATCAAATCAGCCCAAAACTTACCTTTATGATGTTCATGGATTCTGTGGGACAGGAATTCAGAAAAGATACCATGACCCTGGTTTTTCTTTGTTTCATCATGTCTAAGGTCTGGGGCCACAGCTGGAAAAATTCAACAGCTGAAGACAACTCAACAGCTGGGAACTTAAGCACATGGAGGCATATTTACTCATGTAACCAAAACCTGAGATCAGCTACCCACCACCTCGAAAGCCAAACTCCTGAGTCAGGTGTGGTGAAAAGGAAAGAGATTTATTCAAGTGTCACTCACCTGAGAAGATCAGGGACTCTAGTTGCAAAGCTCTTCTCTCCACCTCAGTATAGGCAGAGGTTTTTATAAGAAAGGTGAGGGAAAGCAGAACAAAGAAATCTAAGGGAAAGGGTTGAAAAGTTCTTTATGTGCTGACTAGCACAGTCCATTATGATAAGGACTTTGATAATGGTCAAGTGATGGTCTGGTCTTCATCATCCAGGTTTGATGTCATTCTGGTTCTACATAATTAAAGGTCAGCAAGTCTCCCAGAACTGGGATGATTGAAGGTTGGAGCCTTCATCTTCTGAAGTTAGTTCCTAGGATTCTTATATAGACATGCTGTTTATCTACAGGCTACATGTTAGAGTCAGCATTTACAGAAACAATGTCAAAAGAATGCTGGGGTAGGCTACAATTCTTCATTGTTATACTCACATGGGATGTTTTTACTGGCTGAGAACTGGGAATGTCAGCTGGTGCTGTTGGTAGAAGAATCTCCTTTGGCCTTTCCACACGGCCTTGATTCCTCACAGCATAGCAGCCTCAGGGTGGTTGGACTCTTATATTGCCCTTCATGGCTCCAAAGGTGAGTCCCATGAAAACCAGGAGGAAGCTGCATGGTTGTTCTTGATTCAGCCTCCAAAATTACCTGGCAGATTTAAGGAAGATACCTAGATGCCACCATTTGAAAGGATGAGTGTCAAAGACTTTACAGGCATATTTGAAAACCACCATTGTACTCTGAAGAAAAATTGAGCAGGGTTAAAGGAATAAAAATAGCATGGCGAAAGGGAAGAGGTGGCTTTCATTAGTGTGATTATTGAAGAAGCAAGTTCTGACAAAGACCGGAGGAAGCTTCAGTATGGAAAACATATTTGAAGCAGAGGGACAGCAAAAACAAAGGATTTATGGAATGTATTGACCAATTAGATTGGTGAGTGAGGAGAAATAAATGTAGGAAATTTCTAGATCTCTGGCTTGAGTATCTAGATTAATGGTAGTTCCATCAACCTGGAACAGGAACACAGTGAGCAGGGGAGAAAGGACAAATGCGAGCTTGGGTATGCTGTGCTTAAGAACTTACCAGAAGTCATTGAGAGTGTTGTGTGTGCGCGTGCTCATTTAGTAGGCAGTGCTTGGGGCTGGAGGTGGGGTATTGGAATCCTTATGATCTGCATCCTACCAGATCATAATTGATGGAATTGACTAGTGAGATGAAGTAAGAAGTCTGATGAACACCAATCCTATACAATAAAAGGCTAATATGCAAATCTACTGAATGGGGATCAACTGGTTTCTCAACACAGGAGCTGCCTCCTGGTGGTCAGTGTGCTCCCATAGCGGGGAGCGCTGCTCAGCCAGAAGTCGGGCTCGCAGCTGGTGAGTGCAGCAGTGGTAGCAGGAGCCTCTCCTGCCTTTGTGGGCAGCTCTAAGGATGTCTGACAGCTTAGGCCTACTCCCCAGAGTTCCTGGACTGTGAGAGGGCGCAGGCTAGATGAGGCCCCCCTAACCCCCTAGTGCATGAATCTCATGCACCCGGCCTCTAGTATTTAAAATAAGAGCAGAGGACTGGCTTGAGAGGTAACAAAAATAGGACAGATGAATGATTTAAGGATCAGAGAAAGGTTGAAAAAATCTAGCAACCTTTTAATCTCTTTCTTGTTGATGCACAAATTCTATCATTCAAAATGTATTTGTTTAGCTTAAATGTAGTACTCTCACTACAGTTTCTCTCTCAAGATATAATTGTCCCCACCCTGGCCAGTTTAGCTCAGTTAGTTGGAGTGTTGTCTCATACACCAAAATGTGGTAGATTTGGTTCAGGATGTGTGTGAAAGGCATTGAACTGACGTTTCTCACCTCTCTCTCTCTCTCTCTCTCTCTCTCTCTCTCTCTCTCTCTCTCTCTCTCTCAATATCTCTCTCTTTCCTTTCTATAAAATCAATTTAAAAAAAGATATAAATGTCCCTAGCAGGCCAGAAAATTGAGCCGATGGTATCTGAGTGGAAGAGAGGATGGATACACTTCAAAAAGGGAAGAGGATAAAAAGGAGAAATAGTGGAGAGTTGCTCAAAATACCTTTAGTTCAGTGGTCGGCAAACTCATTAGTCAACAGAGCCAAATATCAACAGTACAACGATTGAACTTTCTTTTGAGAGCCCAATTTTTTAAACTTAAACTTCTTCTAAGGCCACTTCTTAAAAATAGACTCACCCAGGCCGTGGTATTTTGTGGAAGAGCCACATTCAAGGGGCCAAAGAGCCACATGTGGCTCGCGAGCCACAGTTTGCCGACCACTGCTTTAGTCAATTTCTTAGTTTTCTTAGGGTGTAGAAAGTGATGGTGCATCGACAAAATGTGTTAAGGTGTTCTTGGCTTATCTTCAATTTAAGGGGCTATAATAGGTCACAGAATATATTTTATGTTTCAGTAAAGCAAATGGCAGGGGTGGGGTGGTGGGCAAGTTCTTTAAGCTTATAACAATCTAGACTTCTAGGCTACTAAGTGCAAATACAAATTTACAGAACTTTAGCTACACCTAGTGGCCAAGTACTGGAAGAAACATTGTAATGTTTCTTTAGCTGTATTACTTTTATATGTCAGTCAATGTTATTTCTTGAGTGGTTATGTATTATAATATACAGTTCCCTTTGTATAACTATTTTCAATTAATCTGTTAATTTTTCACCTAGCTAAATCACTGATACTCCAGACTTGAAGAATGTAATGGTGTAAAAAAAAAAAAAGACTGTGTTGGAAAGTTGGGAAAAAGGAAATAAATGGCATAGACCTATGCCTCTTACTGGCTTGGCAACTCTGAAGTACCAGCTAGCCTCCTCTACTTCAGCATTATATATAGGATTATATTTGTGAGAAAATAAGCAACAATAGAAGTCATGGTGATGATGATGATATTGATTGTGGCCCAGGAAGAGATGTTTGAAGAAAAGAAAACCCAAATATTTGCTGAGTGTTTGATATATATGCAGTTGGAAAGATGAAATTAATGTGTAAGAAAATAAGGCAGAACCTAAAATGAAGAATTGACCCAATTATTAATATATATATATATATATATATATATATATATATATATATATATTTAAACCACTGCATCAGCAAAGAATGTTACTTCGTCTCCTGAAGTTTTGCAAATGGCATGTACTAGAAATATGTCATGGGAAGTAATTTTTTTGTACTTGCTTATAGATTGAGGAATCTCAGTAGCCAACACTAGGGGTCATTATGGCAATGAAGGGGACTATTTACAGAGCCGATTCCAAACCTTGGAGAGTTGGCTTGGCTGGGTCAGGTCTAGAGCTCATCTCCAGGCTCACAGTTGGCTTGGAAAAAGAACAAGGAATGGTGTACAGGTTTCAAAGGTGTTTTTATAACACTGCACTCCAACTTTCCAAGGGAAGAAAATAATGGGATTGGGTTTATGTTTCCTTCATGAGAATTTGAACACACAATTAATTAAACATACCTCTTCATTTTACTGATGGAGAAATATGAGCCAACAGTGATTAAATTACCCAGCTATTTGGTTGCAGAGCTACACCTACAACCCATGGTCTTCACTCCTGATCTATATTCATTTTACTACCACTATTAATGGAAAACTTCTCCATTTCAGTAGAAGACCAAAGAAAGAGGATGTGGCTTACTCCTACCTCAAGGAAGTTTAGATAGATTCAGGAAGATTAAGTGTAAAGTAACTAAATCCTATACTTCCTTTATTCTTTGATGTACATTTTTTTTACATATTAATATTCTTCAGTCACCCTGAGTCTTATAATCAATGTTAAGCCATAGTTGTCTCCAGGCACTGTGTCAAATTGTAAAGTGGACATCCTTACGTGGGAGAATGGGCTATTAAGATTCGCACTTCCTAGGTTATAGACATCACAAAGCTAAGGCGTGGAACTTAATTCCTGATAAAAAATTATGTACTTTCTAGCAATATGTAATTCAATTAAGGGAACAGAAACAAAGTTACAATTTACATCGCCAGTATTCTTTCATTTGACTTGACGTGTTAATAGGATGAAGGTGTTAAGAAGGGGTTAGGCAGACTCACCCCCCAATGCACTGTCAGGGTCCAAACTTAATTTGGAAGAATTTAAAAATAGCTTTAAAAAAGGGTAGACCCAAATCTTGCGAATCTCAACAGGCTGCGGTATGTGATTGTAGGAGTAGATAGATGCATGTCATATTTGTGTTGGTATACTGTATAATTTGTGTACATATAATACATATAATGTAGTGGATCCCTCCCCCCTGAATTACCCTTACTAAATTGACCATCTTACAATCAGTAACGTCTACAAATAGGACTAATTTAGTTTAGAAAGAAGACTGTCTTAGAAGCCAGGTCTGGGAAACGACTCAGCCTCCCCTAGCTGTGTTGTGAGCAATTTATTTCCTCTGTACATACCAGTTTCCTTACCTAAAATTGGAATATTGATATGTAACTTGCAAGGATATTGTGAAGATTAAACATGAGTATGTATATAAAGTGCCTACCACATAGTAGATGCTCAGCAAAATCAGTCCAGCCCCAGGAAACTGGAGTCAACAAAATGATGTATTAAGTAATGCTGGCTGACTGAATTGCTCTGATTTAGTCCCAGGTAGACTTAACAGTGTTTCTCACCATTTAAAATCTATGCCTCACTAGTCAAAATGATTTTAAAAAGTCTTCTACATTATGTTTTACTGAAATAGTATTTATTTAAACACTTTCTCAAGTATGGAATAGCATGGAGTAAATTTTTTCATACTGCCTTATCAAACCCTCTCCCATTCTGATCCACCTCCTAGAGGGGTGGCCCCACCCAGTTCAGAATCAGTGACCTAAGACATGGTGTCAGACAGGGATCTATGAAATATTTAGATATTTGTTTCAGGCTCATATTTAGGATCATAGCAGTTCCATCAATTTTCACTGACTGGCCCCATTGTCCACATATTTAGTGAATACATTGGGTAAAGGAAGAAATATAGAACTAGATCATCCTGCTTATCCTTCTTCATAGAGTTATCCAAAATAAATGTAATAGGACAACATTTACAAGGTCATCTAAGAATTTTATGCACAATTTAAGTACTATGTGTTTGTCAGAATGGAGATATCAAGGGGGAAAAATAGATGGGTTACCAGAAAAAGCTCTGTGGCCAGGTTACTTAAAGAAATCACAAGGTCACATTTTATGTCAGTCCCTAAGGAGGCACAAAGAGAAAAGGCTTCATGTCCCCAATAACATTTCCTTTGCTCTAGCCTGTCATCCCTGACAGTGTTCATACAACAATATCACCACCTGAAGTTGGCTGCCCTCAGATTACTTTTTCTGAAATTTTGTTAGTTGGACTTTCACTCAAGCCTAAATCTCGCTCCCCACCCCAATTCCAAGGATGAACCGGCAGGATTCTTCTCCCACGATAAACTTTCCAAAAGCCACTCTCCTATTTGCCTATCTCCTGCCATGCCCACCGCACTAACCTTGCCTTATCATGGGCTCCTTAGGAACTGGAATCCCTTTTCTGCTTTGTTCAGCCACCCAAGATGTAATCCAGGAGCCACTCCTTGGAGAGGGTGAAAAAGGAAGGATTTCAGGGCTGAGCACCTTAAGGATGGCACAGGAGAATTGCGAGAATGCCGTCAACTGTCCTTGCAGCACACTGTGCTCTGCCGCACTAATCTTTCAGATTAGTTCAGCCTAATGAACGCCAGCAACATTTAAAGCAAATACTAATAGTCATTGTACACATCTCCTCTGCCTTCATTCACTCTGCATGTCCTGGGTTAGCCATGCTGAGTTTCCAAACAGTGCTACCGTTGAGTCCTGGGACTGGGTTTGAGAACATCAGTGCTCATCTTGAGGAAAGAAGGCACTGAGAAGGATCTAGCCACCGAAAATCCATGGTTTGTTCACAGGAAGTATGGAACGTGTTGGTTGATATTCTCTCTTCCCCGAGGATCATGGATTCAGTTCCTCAACAGCACCTGAACCTATTTCTCTTTGCTTTTCTTTTATTGTGCTATTAAGGCAAAATACTACAACAATTTACACCCGCAGCTCTTAGAATATTTTCAGTTCACTATATAACATTACTTATGACTTTAAATGCTCTTGTGAGGGAGGAATTTTTTTTTTAATTTTAGGTGTCTTAAATTTTTTTCACAGAGATGGGTCTTCTTTACTATGAGGCAAACAAAAATTATTTATAAACAGTACATTATCTGACAGAAAATGTCCTTATGTTTCTCTTTCTAATGTAAATTGTAAGTCTGGCTGCCAGAAGGAAAGAATAATTTCTCTCCTTGCTGGGTAAAAATAGGTCAAGTAATTTAAGCCAGTCCATTGCAATTAAAATTCTGACATCGCCATTGTTCCTTCTGTTCTAGGGGGAAAAGACAAACAGAACACATGATAATAGGGGTTCATTGGCTAAGTCACCTGATGTGCTACCCATTGTTCTCTCCTTCAGTCTGCCAGGGAGCTCCGATTGGAGGGTGGCGGTACAGTACCAAAGTGACAAATGCCCTCTCTGAAGCTGTGTATAACACCTCTTTTGTGCTGCACAATAGTTCCGTTGGAGAGGAGAAAGTTGCCAATGGCTTGGGTCCTAAATTCCTTGAATTCTAAATTTATTTATTTATTGGAGACAATATTATCGGCCAAGTTTATTTTAAAGTACCTTCTACTGACTCAATTAGACAGTAACACTCATTCTCACTAAACATCCTGTGGCCCTTTTCACAAGTTTAGAGCCTGTGGTGGCGTGGTCACATTCCAACACAGATAATGCCTCCTGCATTCCTACATACTTCCCTCCACCTTCCAGGCCCCACGCCCTCAAATACGCTATTTGTGCTTAGCCCAGATCAACAGTTCTGTTGTGAGAATGCAGAGTATCAACTTTAACCAACAGGCCAGGGCATTGCAGGGTATACTTTTAAAAAGAACACCCTTCGCCAATGCGCGTTTTAAAATATGAGGCAAATCTCAATTCTGCACATTTCCTCATAGATTTAGGGCTTTAGTGAGTAACATACTCTCACTTTAATAAATTTTGGAATTTTCTTTAATAAAAGATTTGTTGCTCAAATATATGCTGTTCGGGTCAAGAAAGAAAATGGAGTCTTCAGAAATGATAAACAAAAACAACAACCAAACAATAAAACATAAAACAACCCCCCTTGAGCAAACAGCTTTCCTTTGACCTTCTAAATAAATTCCACAAGGGGGCGAAAACACCTAATGGTCCAGGACTGCAGAGTTTATATTTCAAACCCAGCCACCCATAATAGATTAGTGGATTAATATTTTGGTCTAAAGGATCTGGCCTTTAATGTTGACATCAATTTATAGCTATCCCAGGAGCTTACAGTAGTAACAGTGACGGAGACCATAAACTTCACAGTAGATGTCAGCCTTCTGGTAGCAGGGCTCTAGGCTAGCACCCCATAAACAGAGGTGATTAGGTAACTCTTCTTCAAAGAGCCATCCGTAGCTAACATCTTTATCAGCTCTAGCGAAGATACTGCCACCAGGATTTTAGCAGCCACAAAGCAGAGGCACGCGTTTTTATTAATGTATATTTATTTTCCTGACATGTCTCTATGACGGTGTACTGCTGCTTATCATTGATCTCTTCTTGAAAATCAAGCGTGGGGTGTCTATTTGTGGGCACCGCTAAAAGAACAGAAGCACTCTTGTATCGTATTAGAACTTTTTGAAAAACAGCCAAGGTACAGAGGTCAAATTTCCCCATATGCTCTAAGTAACTTAGTAGGAAGCAAGACCACAAAAGGGTTTGCAAATGTCTGCCAGAAGCCCAGTGATCTAGGTTGCTGTACAGGTTTCATTAATCAGGGTGTTCAAACAAGGAGTTATTTTTCTCTGTCTAAGAAACCTGCAGATATATCACATAGAATCTGCTCAATTGTTGATCAAGAAAGAGTTTTAATGAAATAGAGATCATTCAAGTGAATGGGGTGGGGGGGTGTATTTGTACTGAAGAGAAATTGTGCTTTCAACCCAGCTCCTCTGTTTGAGTCCTCTGTTCTGGCAGAGATGGGCTCAGGATCTAATAATAGTTCCTTGAGCTCTGCATCTCCACATACGTGTTCGGGTTAGAGCAGCAGGAGGAATTTAGTGACAGAGCAGGTGTTGTGGCTTATTCCCTGGCAGAATAAATGGTGAAGGGTGGTGACCAGACAACTCTTTTGCTTCTTTCTTTATGCAAAAGAACAATGCCTCCCAATAGCCTTCCTTTTTTTTTTTCCTGGCATAACTGAAAAAAGAACTAGAATTGCTATATTAATATGTATGCAAACATATTTTTTCACTCGATCCTCTGGAAAAAAAAAAAAAAGAAAAACTTACGGTGAAAATGCTTAGCCAGGAAGATTTACTGCTGATTGCAGATTTAGTATTGACATATCTTAGCTGAAGAAAACTTCAGCTTTAACTATTAATGTGGGAAATCTGGATCAGCTTTTAAAATGGGGTGGAAAGAGTTTTCAATGACAGTGTATTTTCAGAGAAATTATTTAGAACATGATTTTTAATAGGAGTGTCAATTATAGTGGCGTGTGCATATTAATTTTAATGGCCTGCCTTGGCTATCGAATTATGGAATGTCGGTGATCTGAATTATCCTGGGAGTCAGCCTTTATGCAAGACCCACTGCTATTTAATGCTTCTGCATACCCTTCTCTCCTTTTTAATTATAAAATAGGCTTAAAGATTGGAATCTAAATGAAATGCCCTTTTAAAATAGTGAGATTTTCTTCAATCTACATTTCTTTGCTCCTCCAATAGGTTAAATACAAGACTTTTTTCCCCCTCTCGTTAATGTAGGTGTGTTGCCCTTATAAGATAAGCTAGGAAAACAAAAATTCTTTCTCCTGCCAACAGAGACAACTGGAGATGTTAACAATATTACTTTTTCATTGGATTATATAAGGTAAAACCTGACATCTACTTACTTAACTGCAGTTGTATATTCTCGATAACCCATTTAGGTAAAATTAAAATGATCTTGTCCTTATGCCCTTTGCACCCAAATGCCTGTGACAGAAAAGGCTCAGTATTCTGGAAAACAGGGCATTCTTGAGAGGGGACATCTTGTAAAGACTGTAATTTGACCTTTGACTCAACCTCTCTGAATAAATTTTAAATATTATAGGAGAACAAATAGAAAGCCTGAAGGTATAATTCTGCTCCCTCTTCCTCTCAGAACTATAAGCCAGTCAGAAGCTATTTCAGATATTCAGCTAGCAGGGTGAGTGCCTGTCCTTAGTACTTTCGCTGAGAAATAAGATTCATCACTAGAGATAAAGATTTCTGTATAATGCCATCCTCATCCATCTCCCAGAGTATTATTCCCTTCTTCCTCCTTTGAAGTAGTTGATTCAGGTATAGTCAGAAACACTTAATTTTCCCTCTCCCATACTATGAAAAAAATATCTATCATGGTTAGTATAATAAACCTTTCTAACTCTAGAGTCTACTTGAATTCGATGGCAATTAAGGGGAAGAAAAGCTTTGACAACTTTGTAGCTTTAGATTAAACCACACCAAGAGACATGTTCCAGTGATAACAACTAAGCATTATGCCAATTATGTTAAATCCTGCTCCCTGCACTTAAGCTCATCATGACCTGTTTTAGTGTCTAGTAATTTACCCTTTGGAAGGCTTACTCTCATCAATAAAGTGTTCAACTTACAGAGAAAATAAAAGGAAATCCACCAAAGGGAACAACCACCCCCAAATGACTTGTAGAAAACAAGTATTTCTTAACTTTTTATTGACATTGGCAAATTAAAATAGAATAAATTAACAAGTATTTTCTCAAAAAAATGTTTTGTACAAAAATACTGTCAAAATTTCCTAAAAAGCTTTCAACACAGTAGTATCTTTTCATGTACTGAATATAACTATTAGCACAGTGTCAAAAATGTTGAAGACAGAAAACAAAATAAAAATCTGTGAAATGTTTGCCACTGATGACATTCCACACACCCTATTATTGTCTGTACATATGGGGGAGGGGGGGGCAGCCAACTTGAAAGTGAACAGTATGACTTTTCCTGATCCAGAACGGCTTGGCCCACATCTGTTTAATCTTCCAGTTTAGCATATTTTAAAAATTAGTCTGTACTCAAATGCATAGTTAAAAAAAATGAAGCGAGATGGCAGAGTTTGTGCATCTGCCCTTCAAAGTTCATGCAACGAACTAATGCAATTTTTCCTTTCACTCATAAATTTGAATGCAGGTCAGTCATTTGAAACCATCTACAAAATCCACAAGATTAAGCAGTTTGCCAAGATTAATATCTAACAGTTGAGCACTGGAGAAAGTGAGGAAATAAGGAGTAAAAACAAACAAACAACAACAACAAAAAGACCAAGTTAGCTAGATATTTCAACTACATAAGGGAGGTGAATGTCAAGGCTACAAAAACGAAACAAAACAGGAAAAAAAAAGTGGCAGCAATTTTTTTTTAAACCAATTTGTACAAGTTTATAGTTTACTTTGTTTCCAAGTTCTCAAACCTTTCAAGATTTGAAAAGTGAGATACTGTGTCTAAGGGAATGTTTTTAATTCACACGGAAGAAGTTGGGAGGGTTTGATTTCTTTCGCTGGGTTTCGATCGAGTCAACAGCTGACTCTACTGGGCTGCTGTTTGCACACGAAGTCCGTCATGAAATCAAATTCATTTTGCCCCAGCCAGAGTTCCGGCAGCTCCTTGATGCGGTCCAAACCCATTTCTATCACCAAGGACATAAGCACTTCCTCGTCGATGAAATCAGTGTCTATGACATTGGGCGGCAGCATTGCAGCAGGGACGTGGGCCACAGAGGCGGGCATGCTGCTGCCGCCGCCGCTGCCGCCGCTATTGCTGCTGCCCGCGCCGCCGCCCGAGCTGGAGCCGCCAGGGGTGCTGCTGCCGCCCGAGCCGGGGGTGGTGCTGCCGCCGCTGTGTTTGGGGTTGCAATCTCGGAAGTGCTGGTTTGTCCCGTTCATCTGGTGGCCTGCAGCGGAGTGCAAATCCGGCATGTAGTGGTTGTGGGGGTAGGGGTGATGGTTGAAATACTGGTTGTTGAGCTTCTGCAGCTGCATGCTGGCCGGCAGGGAGCCGCCCTGGCTGGCCACCGGGGGGCCCATGAACTGGGAGTTGTTAAACCTAGCCGCCGGGGCCAGCGCGCTCGGGGGGTGCCCTCCGTTCACAGTCCCTGGCCCCATCGCGTGCCTGATGCCGCTCGTGGTATTCATGTTGCCCGCGCCGTAGTGTATGTGCTCGCCCATCAGGGCGTTGAAGGCGTGTTGGGGCTGCTGCTGCTGCTGGTGGTGATGGGGGCTCGGGAACTGCCCCATGCCCATGCGGTGGGCAGGGTGGTGGTGCAGCCCATTGGTACCGTCGGGGAAGCGCCCGTGGTTCATGGCCATCATATGGTCTGCCATTTCCAGTCCTGCAAGGGAGAAGGGGCAGACGATAAGACCCGCGCCACCACAGCGCACCCCACTTTTTCTTGCCACTGCCCCCCGAGACCCCCGGGCGCACGTCGGCCGCGAATCCCCATCCCCCGGACCCCCCTGGCAAGCTAGCGCACCAGGAGTTGGACCTGCCACCCACCACAGAGCCGGGTGCTGCACACACAGCCCCTTCCCCTGCGATCAGGCGGGAGCACCGGAGCCCACACCCCACTCCTCTCACGCTCCTAAGTCGCCTAATAAAGGAAGTGCCCCGGAGCCCTGCCGCGAACTTAGGGCTTTAAATCAGCCCTCCTCATCCTGTGGTTGCACATCCTGTTGTTATTCCCCAGCTCCGCCTCACGCTCTTCCTCCGGGCAAACCCAGCCCTGCCTGGGAGGACTGGGCTGGCAGGAGCCCCGCGGCCAGCTTCGCCGGGCAGCGCTTACCTTCCGTCTTAGCGATTTCTGCTCCGAAGACCGAGGGCGGGATCGTCGGGTCCAGGACCGGCTCAGCAGCACATAGAGGGGGCCTTCCTGGCGTGCAGGGCGCTAGCTGTCGCGTTGTCGGCGCTCGGGTCTTGCAGCGGCCGCAGGGGTAGAACCGGAGCCGCTCTCCTTTATTTTCCCTCCGCTGCCCTCACAGCTCAGCAAGACTGCCCGGCAACTGCCAACAATGAGCTGTGTTTCTTAGGGCTTTGGCCGCAGTTAATATAAGGATCTCAGGAAGGGCGGAGCGAGGGCCTCCCGGCCGGGAGGCAACCAAAAAGCGGATTCTGGAACGCCGGGCGCGCCGGACCGGGTCGTGGAGCTGCGTCCCCGCGGCCAGAGGCACGTGCACAGAGGCTGCAGCGGACCAGGCTGCTGCGCGGTTGCCCCCCCCCCGCCCCCAGACTCTGGTTTCCTCCCTACCCGCAAATGTGGGGCGGCCCTGTCACGCCGGGGACAGGGAGAAAATCCTGCTCGGACTCCTTAGCCCGCAGGCATCGCCTTCCCGAAGAGGAGCGAGGAAAACTCACCGCCCCCAGCCCCTGGACAGCCGGATCCCCCATCCCAACCTCGTCCACCGGGTTCACCTAGCGGTTTGGGCTACCTTCTACGGGAAAAAAAGGGTTCTCTAGCGCCCTAGCCCTCCATAGTGCCCTTCTGCCTCCCCGGTTTTGCAAAAGCTTCCTGGGGCTGAGAGAACGGCTGTGTTTTCCTGAGTGGGGTTTTAAAAACCCGGGACAAATAATGCCCCCGCCCCCGAGCGCGCTTTCCTGGGCTGCGCCTTTGTGTTTTTGTAGGGGCAGCAGTAAGCTGATCTAGATATACTACTCTTTGTAGATGCGTTTTTAACTCACTCCTTTCAAGGACAGGAGCTGGGGGCGGGGAGCGGCACTGGCTGCAGGTGGACCGAGAGCGCTCGTGCCCCGGCCGCCTCCAATCTTGCGATTGGGAGTCCGGTCCACGCTTTCGGGCCCGTCCGCCGCTCCCGAGGTACGTGTGCTTCAGCTAAGTTTGCTTTGCAGCTAGCTCTTGGTAGCTTTGGCATCCGAGCTGAGGCGTCTCTGCTCTGTAAACAAACTCAGCGATCCTCGTCCCCAGATCCACCTTTTTGCACATACACAGTTTCTTGCTTCTGCTGTTGCCCTTGATCCGGGAGGTGGGTGTGTGTGCAAACTTGCACAGTCTCCCCCCTGGGCTCTGCCTGAGGGTTTGGGGTTGATTTAGAAGCAAACGGGTTTGTAATTAAGAAATTCGAAGGCTGCCTAAGTCTGCTGTTGCTGGAAAAGGAAAACAAATAACACGGTAATCGTTTGGTAAATAAAGTTGTTCTGGAGGTGGACGCGTAGCTGCACGTCCCATATGGCACCGCGCGCGCGCACTCACACTCCCGGGACTTTTCCTTTCCAGTGAAATTGTTCGGCGGAGCAATGGGCGATTATAATAACCGTGCTTCCCATAACGTGACACAACTAGCCTGGTCGTCTGTTCGGCTCACTGACTTGCAAATGAAAGCCCTAACTCGGGTCTGGGCCACAGCCTGGTCAGAGCTCTCTCTCTTTTGCTTTCTAAGTCGGGAAGCCGAATTGTTTCCCCACCGCCGCGAGGAGGCTGCTCCAAGCCTTTCTATTGCTCATTATGTGGTAACAGCGAGTTTAGCATGTAGCACTCCGAATAAGGACTTCTGTTCAGAGTTGTTTCTTCATAACTCTATAGCAATTGAAGACTTCCTGCTGCCAAGAGCGAGTTCCCCGCCTCCCCTCCTCCCTCCCCCCCCCCTTTTTTTCTCCCTTCGCCTTCACAAGACTTTTAGGCCTTATGTCTTGAAAGTGGAAATCCTGATACATTTCCCCTTTCAGGAATTTGCAAATGAGACTGAATACTGTTTATTTTCTATTACCCCTCCATCTTCCACATATGTATCACTGTTCCTCTTTTTCCTTTTCCAGGTTCTCCAACACGTGTAACAGTGTATGCAATAATTTTTGAACCTCAGAGATATTTACTTTCTGGAGACTTGTGCACAGAACACATTGCATTGTTGGTTGCAACAATCCCCTATTATCCTCTCCACCCACTGCCTTTACCTGTAGGTAGGTCTTGGACTTGAAATTACAGAATCAGAGTCTTAGAAGAGACCTATAAAAAATAGACTGCAAAATATCAGTCACCTCAGACTCAAAAATTGCCAGATACATTGCTTACTACCCCTTTGTCATACAGCAGTGCCTTCAAGGACCAGCTCTTGAATGTCTAATGTAAAGAAAGGTGTAGCTCCATCAGTTTTATTGCTTCCACATAATATCAGTTCTATTGCTTCCTCCACCCCATAAAGGGGAAAATTTTTGTTTTGGGACCTACTGGTTAGACCATGGCACACTTTGTTCATTTATTCATCCAATGAATGTTTCCCAAGTGCCAGGCACTTTTGCCTGGAGAGACAACTAAGATAGGAACTCATGGTTTGAAGGAGGAGATGAACAAACAGCAGTGGACACAGTATGATTAATGCCACAACAACATTAAACATAAGGACTGCTGGGAGCACATGTTTTCTTACTCTGCTTATTTTCCTCCTTTCCTCCCACCTGACATGCTGCAGGTTGAATGTCATTGTCTTCCCCAGTAAAATAGCAGCTCCAGGAGAGCAGACACCTATCCTGGTCTTCAGGGCCTTGGGAAGGCTTCCCAGCGATCAAGTTGAGGCCTGAGGACGTGTGGAAGTTAGGCCACCCCAGGAGAGGGCAGAGAGGAAACAGGTTGGTGAGCTAAACTGGGCTGGATCCTGTGGGCTTTGGTCCTCAAGTGAGACATTTGGATTGTATCTTGAAGACCATGAGAAGCTGGTGAAGGCTTGTGAACCAGTAAGATGACCACATTTTTGTTTTAGAGAGGTCAGGACAATTCTGTGGAGAGTGGATTGAGAAAGGAAGACTGGAAACGGGGAGTCCAGTTACAGTCATCCAGGGGTTTATTCTGTGAACCTGGGTAATACTGGTCACACTTCATTTTCCAATGGCTTTTATAACAAAGTATCCATAAACTTTGTTTATGCCACTCAGAATGTTATTTTCTCACATTTCTGGAGGCTAGAAGGACAAAATCAAGGTGTTGGGAGGGTTGGTTCTGAAAGTTGTGAGTGAAAATCTGTTCTATGTCTCTCTCCTAGATTTGGTGGTTTGCTGTTGATCTCCTCCTCCTCCTCCTCCTCCTCCTCCTCCTCCTCCTCCTCCTCCTCCTCCTCCTCCTCCTCCTCTGTTTCCTCCTTCTCCTCCTCCATCTCCTTCTCCTCTTTTCATATTGGATTGGGGCCTATCCTGATGACTTTATTTTTTAACGTGATTACTTCTGTAAAGATCCTCTCTTCAAATAAGAAATAAGGTCACATTCTGATGTACTGGGGGTTAAGATTCCAACATCTTCTTTGGGAGGAACACACATAACCCCACAACCTGGCTAAAGAAACTGAATAACACAAGACCCCTGCCATTATGGAAGAAAGATGCTGCCTGGCACTTTCTTCCCAGCCATCCTGCTGTCCCCACTCTCATTTCTTCCCATCTCTGCTCAGACACCCCTCAGTGAGGTCCTCCTGGCTATCCTACTCACATAGCAAGATCCTTTGTTTTCTTACTCTGTTTATTTTCCTCCTTTCCTCCCACCTGACATGCTGCATGTTGGATGTCATTGTCTTCCCCAGTAAAATAGCAGCTCCAGGAGAGCAGACATCTCATTCATTCAGTGTCTTAAACAAGTTGTTGTGTGTTAGTCTTTGACTGATGAGACCAATGAGTGAATGAACGAGAGGAATATAACAGAGGTGTCAAGGGAAGCCAAACGAACAGTTAATGGGGGTGGAGGTGGGGGGTGGGTCAGGGAAGATATTTCTGGAGAAGGTTCTTCCAGGGCTAGAGGAAGAAACAGCGAGTGGAAAGAAAAGCAGCAGCTGGCCACTGTCTGCATTGTGGCCTCTCATGCACGTGGGGAAAACTGTGATCTATTTGGGAAGATGGCTCACCTGTGGGTCAGGATTGCTAGCTGCTGGTCCTCACGGATGTAAATGTTTGATTGAAACACACCTTTGAGAAGCAAGCCTTTAGTTTCAGCTAATTCCTGAGTTGAGGAAGGCTGACTGAAAGGCCCAACTTAAAAAAATATGTGAAAGAGTTTATACAGTGAGTCAGTATTTGAGCATGAGGTGTGACAATGGTCCCTATTTCTGCCTTTTTCATATTTCCTCAACTCCCTCATTTATGGGGTCCGTGATGAAAAGTCCAATATTTTACCAATCTGTGGAATAATGCAGGGCGAGATATATTGGTGGATTCATAGTTCCTGATCTAGAAAACTATAGATGGCCTTTAATGTCAGGGTGATAACATCTATAATAATAAAAGCATAACATACTAATTAGACTGGATGTCCTTCCGGATGACCTTCTTGACCAAGCTCAGGTCCCAGGTGCCGAGGGAAGCTGGTGCTGGCAGCCAGGGGAAGAAGGACTACTCTTGCATGAATTTTGTGCATCGGGCCTGTAGTAGTTAACAAACAATTGGAAGCCAGATATGTAACATTGCATTATCTTCAAGTTGAATAAATTATGTTTTACATGAATGTAAATATGTCAAAATTATATATGTATATATATTTCAGTTTTAAGCCTGTGAATTTGGTTAAAATTAATAAAATACAAGTTCACTTGAAATGAATACTAAACTTAATTACTGTTTTCTGTTTTTTGGCATTATCTCATTTGACAGAAATACAGTCATTACTGCAGGGGTGTCAGTGAAATGTCTTATTAAAAGTGGGTCTTTAAACTTGATGAAGTTGATATTGTCTCACCTGAGATGCTGGTTAAACTGAAGATTCCAGGACATTTCCCCTGAAACTCCTGATTCAGTTGGGAGTGGAGCCTGAGCTTCTGTGTCTACTTTTCACAGCTTCCCAGTTGGCTCTGATATTTAGTCAGTTTGCAAGCCACCAGCCTCGTCCACTGGAGGGTGGCAACTGGGGCTGTTCTCACAGGTGTCCCTGGTATAGCAGGAGCCTGGTTCGTGCTCAGAAAGCCCTGCTTCCCTGGATCGCTGCCTCCCCCACATCCCATGACTGGCATTTGCCCATCTTTGAAGGTCTAGCTCAGATGACCCCTCCTTTTGCACACCTTCCTGATCCTCCAGATGGGAAGAATTCTGGCTCCGTTGGTGCTCCCAAGGCATTCTGCTCAGATCTCCCTTTATGCCTCATTCTGGCTTGCAATGTGGGAATGTGTGCCCTTCTATAGCCTTCACTGCAATGGTGAGGTTCCCCGGTAAGCCCCAAGGAGTTGAGCAATGTCGTGTGTGAACAGCTTGTATTGGCCTGCTGGGATGCCGTAAGGAAATACCACAGAGTTGGGTGGCTTAAACAATAGACACTTATTTTCTCATAGTTCTGGAGGCTAGAACCAGGATCAAGATGTCAGGAGGATTGGTTTCTTTTGAGGCCTCTCTCCTTAGCTGGCAGATGGCTGCCTTCTTACCATCTAGCTTTTTCCTATCTCTTCTGTGCTGGAGCCCTGGGTATCTCTTTGGGACCCATCCATGTGGACTCCCTTTAATTTAATCTCCTTTTCAGACCATATATCTAAATACAGTTATATTTGGAAATACTGAAGGTTTAGGATTTCAACGTGAATTTTGGGGAGCACAGTTCAGCTTGTGACATGCCTCATGGGTAGATTCTTTTTAGGTATAGTAGCTCCTCTTTATCTCCAGTTCTTCTTTCTGCAGTTTCAGTGATCCATGGTCAATGGCAATCCAAAAATATTAAATAGAAAATTCCAGAAATAAGCAATTTTTTAGTGTTAAATTGTGTGTCGTTCTGAGTAGTGTGGTGAAATCTCATGATGTCCTGTTTTGAGGTGATGCATTCCTTTGTCCAGCATTTCCACGCTGTACTAGTATACACTTCCTGCCCTTTAGTCACTTAGTAGCTAGCTCGGTATCAGAATGCTTGTGTTCAGGTAACCCTTGTTTTTTACTCAGTAATGACCCCAAAGCACAGGAGGGGCAATGCTGGCAAGTTGAATATTCTGAAGAGGAGCTTTAAAGCTCTTCTTTTGGTGAAAGGGTGCAAGTTCTTGGCTTAATAAGGAAATAAGAAAAATCATTTGCTGAGGGTTGCTAAGATCAATGGGAAGAATACGTCTTCTATCTGTGAAATTGTGAAGAAGGAAAAAGGAATCCATGTTTTGCTTTTACATCTCAAACTGCATAAGTTAGAGCCACAATGGGTAATGAGTATTTAGGTAGGATGTGAAAGGCATTACATTTGTGAGTAGAAGGCATGAACAGAACACGTGTTCCCATTGATGGCCCCGTGTTGTCCCAGAACACACTGAACCTGAATGAAGACTTTGGCAAGGGTTCCCCCGAAATGGGTAACATCAACTCATACTGCAAGTTAAGGGACGTTTATACAGATTCAGGAATAGGTTTGGACTGAAAAACATAAAAACTACATCTGCCGATGAAGAAACTACTGCCTTTCCAGCAGGGTTGAAGAAGTTGATTAAGGAGAAACAACGCCATCCCAAGCAAGTTTTCAGTTTGATGAAACCAAGCTTTTCTGGAAGAAGATGAACTTAAATTCATAAAAATGCAAAAGAGGTATCAGGGTATAAAGTATGGAAGAAAAGATGAGCTCTGTTACTATGTGGCAATGCTGCAGGGCATATGGATAAAGCAAGGAAAGTGTACAGAGCAAAGAACCCACTGCTAACAAAACCAAAAGCAAAAAGTATCTGTTCATGTTCTGGCAGCAAAGTCAGATAGCATGTTGTTTATGAAATGGTTCTCCATTGCATCATAAGAAGGATGCGTACAGGAAGGTATATTGAGAGAGACCACATTCACATAACTTTCATTACAGTATATTGTTGTATGTTCTTATTTGTTACTACTGGCCCAGTGCATGGATTCATGTACATTGAAAGGAAATTAATTGGAAGAAATATTTTAATATCGATATTCGCCCTTTCTTTGTAATAGAACTGTCAACCAAATTCACAATCGACAATGACATATCGAAAAACACGTGTGCAATTGATGCCAGTGAGAGCTTTATATGTATTGCCGCATGTGCGAGTCAACTTAGCCTTTTATAAATGTAAAATAAACTTGCTTAATTAGATCCTGCTTTCTGATGTAGCTAAACTTTTTCCAGCCCAGTGAAGCAACCCAACTTCTCTTTCAGGTAATTGTCAGCAACACAGCAGTAAATATCAACATGAAACAGATCATTATTGTAGATCACGCAGGGAGAACAAAGGGTAAAGTACTTAATTGTAGCAGTGTTTGACTATATTCTGTGCAGTGAGAAAACCTGAAGTCATTTTCAAGGTCCACCTTTTCTTACTTCTTTTCAGTTGGGTCAAGTTTCTAAACTTTTTAAAAAAATCTAATAAATTTTTGTTGTTCAGATTATTACAATGTTGCTCTTTTTTCCCTCCCATAGCTCCCCTCGCCCCAGTACCCATCCCATCCTCTGCCCTTACCTCCCCTCCACTGTCCTCATCCATAGGTGTACACTTTTTGTTCAGTCTCTTCCGTAGCCCTGCACAGCCCTTTCCCCTGAGAATTGTCAGTCCACTCCCTTTCTATGCCCCTGATTCTATTATATCCACCAGTTTATTCTGTTCATCAGATTTTTAATTCACTTGATTTTTGGATTCACTTGTTGATAGATATGTATTTGTTGTTCATGATTTTTATCTTTACCTTTATCTTCTTCTTCCTCTTCTTAAACAACACCTTACAGCATTTCATATAATACTGGTTTGGTGTTGATGAACTCCTTTAGCTTTTTCTTATCTGCGAAGCACTTTATCTGACTTTCAAATCTGAATGATAGCTTTGCTGGATAGAGTAATCCTGGTTGTAGGTTCTTGTTATTCATCCCTTTGAATATTTCTTTCCACTCCCATATGGCCTGCATAGTTTCTGTTGAGAAATCAGCTGACAATCGTATGGGTGCTCCCTTGTAGGTAATTAAGTGTTTTTTTCTTGCTGCTTTTAATATTCTCTCTTTGTCTTTTGCTCTTGGCATTTTAATTATGATGTGTCTTGGTGTGGTCCTCTTTGGATTCCTTTTGTTTGGAGTTTGGTGCAGTTCCTGGACTTTTAAGTCTATGTCTTTTACCAGATGGGGGAAGTTTTTGGTCACTATTTCTTCAAATAGATTTTTAGTATCTTGCTCTCTCTCTTTTTCTGGCACTCCTATAATTCAGATGTTGGTATGCTTGAGGTTGTCTCAGAAGCTCTTTACACTATCTTCAATTTTTTTGGATTCTTTTTGCTTCTTGCTTTTCAAACTGAGTAGATTTGCTTCTTTGTTTTTCAAATCTTTGACATGATTCTTGTGGTCTTCTAGTCTGCTTTTGGGTCTCTTATAATATTTTTTTATTTCAGTCAAGTGTATGTTTAATATGTAGTTGATCCTTTTTCATATTCTCCATAGTCTTTTTTTAATTTAATTTTTAAATATATTTTTATTGATTTTTTTTGCAGTATAACTTATAATTAATAGTAGTACATGTTTTCCTTTCCCCCTTCCCCTTATCCTCCCCCCAGCCTCCCCTACCCACCAGCACATATCCCCACCCTCCCCCTCCCCACCCCAGTGTCTTTCATTCATTGGCTCTGCTCATATGCATGCAAATAAGTCCTTCAGTTGATCTCCCCCAGCATCCACCTCCCATCCACCCAAGCCTTCCCCTTGTAGCTTGACAGCCTGTTCAAGGCCACCCTGCCTCTATATCAATCACTCTCCCCTGTTTCTTTTCTTCAAAAATATCTTGCCTCTGCATACTAGAAATAAATGTATAAGAGCAAAAAATGTTTCAGTCTCAGTTTCAATGTTCAACTGTTCTGAGTCCCAGTTTCAGTGTCAAATAATTCTTTATGTGTACATGTCAGCAATGGTATCCAGATGGTGGACACATCGTGGCAATGCAAGATCCATCCTCTCTGGTTTGGTCCTGGGCTGCCTGCAGACATGCACAGCTGCCTACTGCTAGCATGGCAAGGTGTCGTCAGTGTCCCCCATCTCTGGGCCATCCTCGTGACTGGAACAGACCTGTCCATTCCTCACAGTCGCAGGAACCCACATGGTCTTGGAGTTGTTCTCTGAAAACACACAAACACATTCTCGACCAAAAGTTAACAAAGGGATCCTCTCTGCAAAATAGACTTGGGATTCTTTTTAATTTTTGCCTAAGTGATTTTCCTTTGGCTTATTTTGACACCATGTGTGTTTTTTCATGGGTGTCCTGCTGTTGGTTTTACAAATGGAATTTACTTAACTGGAGTAAGAATTTTCTAGATGTATTTTACTTACTTGATATTTTTTTCCTTACATGATATTATCCCACTGCCCCCTCCCCTTTTTTGATTAATGGGGGCTTTTGGAAATTTTATATTGCAGTCTTGGTAATTTAAATTTTAATTTTTGCACGCAAATATGACTGCTTTAGGTTCTTTGGATGTTAGGCAATTTTACAGTGAGATGAACTACTAATAGATTTTTTAGTTAATGTTTTAGGAAAAGCTTTTTGTCCAGTACACTTAAATTTTCTTGAGTATTCACTTATTTCACTTGGCCAATTTAAATTAATCTGAAAACTTGATTACTATTTTCCTGTCAATTTTAATACTCAAGCAGAAATCTTAGTTTACCATGTAAATACTAGTGGAAAGGAATATTTGCAATTTTGAGTAGGTCCTGAGCATTCCTGGTAATAGACTGGATTTAGATATAGAGCAGCTGTTGCTTGCCGAGTCTCTGTCTGCCACCTGGGTCCCGGTATGAGTTGTGCGTGGGAGGCGAAGCAGCCGTGGAGGTAGGAGACCTCCCTCAGGAGGGGTGAGAATTCAAGCCCCTGCAAGGTTTGTGGGTGAGGTTCTGTGCCCCACCTCTGTTGACCTTTTACCTCTCTCCTGTTGGCCCCTCTGCGACTGCCTGTCTTAGGTTGTTCCTTCCTTGAGGAATCTTACCCGTCTCTGGCTAACCAGCCATCCTCTGGGGCCAAACAGGGTGATGTGAGGTTCAGTTCTGTCTCCTTTGTAGTCTATGCTCCAGTGGCCTTCACGTCCAGTACCTGCCTTGGGGTCCCCTCGCCTGCTGGCGGGGTCCCGGTACTGATCACATATATCTGGGGACCCAGGTTTCTTCTCCAGAGAGGGCCCAGCTCACACCATTGGTCGAGAGACAGATCCATGGTGCCAGCTGCCCAGAGGCTTCAGCCACAGCTTGAACTGAAAACTCAGGCATCAGCTGTGTGTATTTGGATAGTAAGAAGAAGGTCCCTCTTGGCAGAAAGGGCAAGAAGGGCCAATATAGAATGCTCGGATGCCTTCCCTGTGCCTTAATTCCTTCTGAAAGGGATTCATTTTTTTCCTATCCTTTTTTTAAGTTGCTGCCCAACATTCAAAGAATTAGTTTGTAAGTTTATTTGGGATAATTGTATAATATGCTATTGTCAAATATAAAATATTATAATGACATTGTAGAATAATATCATGTAAGAGTATTATGGTGTCACGGGAGGTTAAGGAGGGCCTAGCCTAAGGACTGGTGTCCATAGGATATGACAAGCTCTAGGCCATGTCAATTCAATCTCAAACTAGCTGCCATTTTTTAATAACTTTATATAAACTTTGTCAGGGATGTAAAAACACAAATCACTTACCTTAGTTCAAGAGTTCTAATTGACTTTTCCCCTTACTCCCACCACCTGCCACTTGCCCTGAGGTTTGACATTCTGATGGACTTTTCTCAGTCTCTAGATCCATTCTTGTTCATCAGTCTATGTCATTCATTGTATTCCTCAAATGAGTGAGACCATGTGATATTTGTCTTTCTCTGCCTGGCTAATTTCACTTAGCATAATGCTCTCCAAATCCATCCATGTTGTTACAAATGGTAGGAGCTCCTTCTTTTTTTCCGTGGCGTAGTATTCCATTGTGTAAATGTACCATAGTTTTTTAATCCACTCATCTGCTGATGGGCACTTAGGCTGTTTTCAAATCTTAGCTATGGTAAATTGTGCTGCTATGAACATAGGGGTACATATATCCTTTCTAATTCGCCTTTCTAGTTTCTTGGGGTATATTCCTAGAAGTGGGATCACTGGGTCGAATGGAAGCTCCATTTCTAGTTTTTTGAGGAAACTCCATACTGTTCTCCACAGTGGCTGCACTAGTCTACAATCCCCACCAGCAGTGCACGAGGGTTCCTTTTTCTCTGCATCCTCACCAGCACTTGTCGTTTGTTGATTTGTTGATGTAAGCCATTCTGACAGTTGTGAGATGGTACCACATAGTCGTTTTGATTTGCATCTCTTGGATAATTAGTGGCTTTGAGCAAATTTTCATGTGTCTCTGGGGCTTCCTTTTGTCGTCTTTCATGAAGATTCTATTTAGGTCTGTTGTCCATTTTTTTATTGGATCATTTGTCCTCCTTTTATTGAGTTGTGTGAGTTGCCTGTAGATGCTTGAGATTAACCCTTTATCACTGATAACATTTGCAAATATGTTCTCCCATATAGTGGGTTTTCTATTGTTTTGTTGATGGTTTCTTTAGCTGTGCAAAAGCTTTTGATTTTGATGTAGTCCCATTTGTTTATTTTCTCTTTAGCTTCCATTGCCATAGGAGCAGTATCATCAAAGAAGTTCTTTTGGCATATGTCTGAGATTTTTCTTCCTGTAGATTCCTCTAATATTTTTATGGTTTCCTGTCTTATGTTTAAGTCCTGTATCCATTTTGAGTTTATTTTTGTGTATGGTGTGAGTTGGTGCTCTAGTTTTATTTTTTTGCATGTATCTGTCCAATTTTCCCAACACCATTTATTGAAGAGACTGTCTTGACTCCATTTTATGTTCATGCCTCCTTTGTCAAATATTAATTGAGCATAGTGGTTTGGGTTGATATCTGGATTCTCTATTCTATTCCATTGATCTATATGTCTGTTCTTGTGCCAGTACCAGGCTGTTTTGAGAACAGTAGCTTTGTAATACAGCTTGAAATCTGGTATGGAAATCCCACCGGCTTTGTGCTTCCTTCTCAGGATTGCTGTGGCTATTCGGGGCCTTTTTTTGTTCCAGATGAATTTTTGGAGAGTTCTTTCTAGGTCTGTGAAATATGCCATTGGTATTTTAATGGGGAGTGCATTAAATTTATAGATTGCTTTGGGTAGTATGGATATTTTAATTATGTTGATTCTCTCAATCCATGAACATGGTATGTTCTTCCACCTGTTTACATCTTCCTCTATCTCTTTTTTCAGTGTCCTGTAGTTTTCCACGCATAGGTCTTTTACCTCCTTAGTTAAGTTTATTCCTAGGTATCTTAATTTTTTTTGGTGTGATGGTAAATGGGATTGTTTTTTCAGTCTCTCTTTCTGTAAGTTCACTATTAGTGTATGGAAATGCCATAGATTTCTTGGTGTTAATTTTGTAGCCTGCTACATTGCTGAACTCATTTATTAAGTCTACTAACTTTTTATGAGTCTTTCGTGTTTTTTATGTACAATATCATGTCATCTGCAAATAAGGATAGCTTAACTTCTTCTTTTCCAATTTGGATGCCTTTTATTTCTTCTTCTTGTCTAAATGCAATGGCTAATACTTCCAGTACTATGTTGAACAGGAGTGGTGAAAGTGGGTAACCCTGTCTTGTTCCTGTTCTTAGGGGAAATGGTTGTAGTTTTTGCCCATTGAGTATGATGTTTGCTGTGGGTTTATCATATATGGCTTTTATTATGTTGAGGTATGATCCTTCTATTCCTACCTTGTTGAGAGTTTTTATCAAGAAAGGGTGTTGGATTTTGACAAATGCTTTTTCTGCATCAATTGATATGACTATGTGATTTTTATCTCTCAATTTGTTTATGTGATGTACCACATTTATTGATTTGCGGATACTGTACCATCCTTGCATTCCTGGGATAAATCCTACTTGATCATGGTGTATGATCTTTCTGATGTACTGCTGGATCCGATTTGCTAGAATTTTATTGAGGATTTTGGCATCTATATTCATGAGAGATATTGGCCTGTAATTCTCTTTCATTGTGTCATCTTTATCTGGTTTTGATATAAGGGTGATGCTAGCTTCATAGAAGGAGTTTGGAAGTGTTCCATCCTCTTGAATTTTCTGGAATAGTCTGAGGAGTATAGGTTTTAATTCTTCCTTGAATGTTTGGTAAAACTCCCCTGTGAAGCCGTCTGGCCCTGGGCTTTTGTTTGCTGGAAGCTTTATGATGACTGCTTCAATTTCTTCCACAGTTATTGGTCTATTGAGTTGTTTAGATTCTTCTTGATTGAGTTTTGGGATGTTATATTTTTCTAGAAATATATCCATTTCCTCCATATTCTCCATAGTCTTGCTCATATCCTTGAGAGTCTTGCTCATATCCTCAAGGGTCTCGTTAAATTTATCGGCCTTTTCTAGAAGCCTCTTTTCTAGGAACCATGGTTTTGAACTCTATGTCCAGTAGTTTTTTCCCCTCCATTTCTTTCACATGTAATTTGTTACTTGTCCTCGCATTTTGGCTGCTTTCCTGACTTGGTCGAGTAGGTTTACATGGTAGGTGTCCTCTAGGGAACAGTGGCTCAGCCTTCCCAGTTACCTGAGGTGGATACTCTTACTGCAATCCTTTAGGGGCTGCACAGTCTTATTGTAGTTAAGCCTAGATTGTTGCTGGTATCACTGGGAGGGGGTGACCTCCAGGCCAATTGGCTGTGAGAATCAGCTGTGTTAAGGAGCCGCTGTGCTCAGCTTGGATGGGATGGAGTCTCCGGGCTGGGCAGGCAGCCTTGGTTTTCCGTCAGTCAGCCCCACCCTAAACGGCTCCCAGGTCTCTGTGTCTGGCAGCAACGGCTGCACGCACCTTTGAGAGAAAACTGCCCGGAGCTCTGCCGGCTGCCAGACAGTCTAGTTTCTCCCCAAATGAGTCTGGTCACCCAAAGACTCGCCCAGAATGGGAAAACAGTCTGGTGTTTTTTTGTTTTATGTTTCCTCCCGAACGATAGAGCCAGCCACGAGCCCTCTCCGACAGCTCGTGCACCTTTGCAGCACCTGAGTTTCAGTGTGCTTCCTCCTTACAGTGCAGTTTCACCATGAATGAGTCTAGGTTCCCTGAGACTCACCCAGAACAGGGGCTCAGTGCAGTGGGATGCCTTTGTCTCCCTCTCAGTTCAAGAAAACCAGCTGGGTTTGCAGCCGCCAGCCCTTTCCTTTCACACACAGCTCCGAACCTCTGACTCCCAGAGTTTCCGAAACTCTGTCCTCCACAGCTCCCCCGAGTCTCAGTGTCCTTTTATCTTTCCTTCTATTTATGGTATGTCCACTCAGCCAGCCCTCTGGTGGTTCTGAAAGATGTCTGTTTTGTCCTTTAGTTGTAGTTTTGAATTTGTTGTTCGGGCAGCAATATGGGTGTTCACCCATGCCGCCATCTTGGTTCCTCCCCTCTAAACTTTTTAAATCTCTGTTTTCTGGCTATGAAAAGAAAGTAGAATTTCATCAAATCTCTTACCTACCTACTGTAGGACTTCTGTGAAGATCAAATGAGATGAGGCACTGGAAAATACTTCACAGACATTTGGTTAAAGTATAAAATGTTTGCACTTGGCTATAAAGCAAGTCATGTTTCTGGGCTGAAGAAACTCCAAGGAGTCTAGTTGCTAGGGAGAGGAAGCTGGGCATTGCTACATGATGTCATTACCCGGCAACCACAGTGACTGTTTCTGAGCTGGGCTGTGGGCCACATTTTGCACCATGGTGTCTCCACAACATTGGCTATGATTTTGTGGGCTGTTGCTCCAGGGTGGTGGCGGGGCCTGTGTCCGACTTAGGGGAAGCCAAGTTTGCTCTTTTGGTGCCAGGTTCGCAGTGCTGTTTCTTTGTAAATGGCCAGTGCGCATCACAGCAGCTTTTGTATTGAGTGTCTGCCATCTGGTGGTCAGTGCACATCATAGCAACAGGTAGGATGGTTGGAGGGACACTTAGCATATATATATATATATATATATAATCTCTTACTGTGCCTAAGATCTAAGTTAAACTTTACCATAGGTATGAATATATAGGAAAAAATATATATAGGGTTAGGTACTACCCATGATTTCAAGCATTTACTAAGGGCATTGGAACGCATCTCCTGCTGATGAAGGGGACTACAGTAACTGGCATTTTATTAGTGTACGACTTTAACAATACATTAGACAATTTTCACATTGGTTATGAAAGTGTGGATGGGGTATGTTGGAAGGCAAAGAAAAATTCAATGACCTTAACTAATTAAAGAAATGCTCCATCTAAAACAGGATTATATTCAATAGGAAAAATTTCAAAGGCCCCATGAGAACAATAACAAATTACATGGGTACTGGATGGGAAATTCTTGGCTAGATATAATAAGTCCAGCCCCCTCAAAAATTATGGGTCCAACTGAGCTGTTATTGGTTGAATGAGAGGCAGCAGTGGAATGCTGTCCTTAAAAAGGAAACACATTGTAGTGTATTAGGAAGGAGAGTATCACATGGTACAGCCGAAGTAATCCTTTTGCTACACTTGGCTCTTCTCAGAGATTGTGGTTGGTGTGTAACATTACATTTTAATAAAGTGTTACAGAAACTAAAGAAGGTTCATTTCAAAAAAGGAAATATGTTTTAAGGGGATGGGAAATGGGAATTATAATGGCTATTTAATCTGGAGAAGAAAAGGCTGACAGGTGACTTAATACATATGTTCTGGTGTACACACAGGGAAACTAATATGGTGGATCCTTTCCAGATGTTTCCCTTTCCCACTGAGACAAAGAAAAAAGGAAAGTGTTTTTAAAAAGAGAGCTTTAGATCAGTGGTTTGCAAATTGTGTCCTGCAGACTTTGAGTGTTCTTATCTTGACTTTTATGTGCTTTATATGTTAAGGATTTCTTATTTGAATTTATCTTAAAACCTTGTTCTTACGTTAAACAGTTGTGAAAAGAAAAGCTTTTGGTAATACAAGAAAATCATAGAATTCTAATTCAGGGTGAGACTTTAAAAAGTCTTTCTCCACACTACCTCATTTTCTAGATGAGAAATCGGAGGTCCTGAGAGGTTAAGTGACTTGCTCATAAAGGACTTCCTAAACATCAGGATTTTAAAGCATCAGAGCAGATAATCAGACTTCAGTGAAATAGGAAAGAGATGTGTTGAATGGTTTAGATCAGGATTTCCCAACTGGTGGGAGGGTTGTAAAAGGCAGTAACAATATCTGCATCAATTTCTACTTATTAAAAAGTGAGAAATAAAGCCATTTAAAAACATTTTTGCAGGTCAGAATGAAAGTTCGAGTCTCTGAGTGGGCCTACTGGGCTGGTCATAGACATTCAACAACATTTCATGAGCAGACACTTGGGTTCAGTTACCCTCTTACTAAATATCTTCTTCAGAGGGGTGGGAGGTTTTTTACTCTTTCATAACTTTTGGTATTTGAATTCTAATTTACATATGGTGTGTGTTTTTTTAAGATAAAAGAAAAATGGTCCCGAATGAAATAGATCAATGAGAAATGTAATCATGGTTATTATTTTGACTTATGATGATGCTTACCCCACCCAGAAGATTCATTAATATAATAAAAATTAGAATATAGCACAAATACATAATCCTCTGTATGTATTTGTAACTTTTATATAAATATAACTGTAGAGGTGTATTTGCAAATATTATAATTGCTTGAAACTATTTCTTTTATCTCATTAATTACAAACAAAACCCAATAATTATTTTTAAAACTCCCAGCTGGTTTTTAAGTAAGTATAAAGTATAAGAACTACAAACATCAAAAAATGAAAGTATTTTGTGTCAATTCCTGATACGTAGTAATATTTCAGTCTATGTTTAAATATGCATTTAGTATAAAATCTGAAGAAAATATATTATCAATTTTTAATTTGTCAACAAATAATGTTTTTCTTTAATAACTGATTCAAGAGAAATCACACAATATAAGTTCACTACAAAAGAAAAGAAGAATTTATTTTTATATTTTTGTTTAATAAATGTTATTTAAAATTGGGTTAAAACAAACTCCATGAAACAAAGTTTGAAGGGATGGGAGTGGGGAGGAGGAGGTCAATGAGGGGCAAAAAGGGGACATCTGTGATACTTTCAAAAATAAAGATAAATTAAAAAAATAAAAAATAAATGAAAAAAAAAATGAAACTAAAAATTTTGTATGGATATCTAAAATATAATATTTTGGTGACCTCTCTTTTTATGTGCCATATAAAAGTATTAAAAACAACTAAAAATGCCTAAGTATTTCATGAAATAATAGTGAAGGAGACTCAGGGAACAGAAATATTGAAAAATGTTGGTCTAACTGGATTCCTTTCAAAAGAAAAATTTCTCTAAGGCCTCAAATGCTTACTTAAATTTTTTTATTGTATTTCTTAAGTATGTAAAAATAGAAAACTATTAGCATTTTTATATCTATAATTCCTATACAATTGTATTAATATAACACATTTACATGGTAAATAAAAAATAAAACTACAGAACCAATAAAAAATTGAAATTTACATGATGGGTTTTGTCAAAATTAAGTCATCCCTTGAAGCATGAATCCAGCAACAAGAATCACAGCATACTTTTTCCTGAGTTCAGTCTGATGCTATGGCTTGCCATGCAATGGAATTCTCTGTTTGAACCACTGTGGAAACTTGTATACAGTGTCCCATGACTTTGTTTGGTTTTCACATGGTGTGAACGTATTATATATTAAATTCACCTCTGTTCTTTTCTTAATAGTTCTAAACATTTAAAGTACTGTGGCTTGGCACTATCATGGTTGTAATCATAAATACAGATATTGAAAGATGGTCATTTGGATGAGTTACAACGTTTGCAGTAATTTGTTAAAAATTACAACAAGCCTGGCCAGCATGGCTCAGTGGCTGAGCATTGACCATGAACCAGGATGTCATGGTTTGGGTTGCCGGCTCAATTCCTGGTGTGGGGTATGCAGGAAGCAGCCAATCAATGATTCTCTCTCATCATTGATATTTCTATTTCTCTTTCTCCCTCTCTCTTGCTCTTTGGAATGAATAAAAATATATTTTAAAAACTTACAACAAAATGAAAACATAAAAATTAAAATTTCTTGAAGAAAACAACAACAACAAAAAAAGAGAACCCAAAAGAATTAGTTAAAGACTATGGAGGGTCCATGAAATCAAGTTAAATAAAAACTGGTTTTGGTGGTATCTGGTCTTCATTATTGTTAATACTTTGGATCATATAATTATTTTTTATAATAAATAATTTGAATCAATGGTTGAGGCAAGCATGGAGAGTTTAAACTACTGGAAAGTCTGAATGTTAGCCAATTCTTTCAGAAAAAATGGGGTTCTTTTCTATATCAAATAAGTATATGAGCCAAATAAGTTTTCTGAAAGTTCAATCCTTTTTTACTTGTTGGTTCTTTAGTTCCTTCTCCCATTCATTTGAAGTCCTGTGTAATCACTAGATGAGAATGATATGTACTAGTGTGACAATTTGTATTTTGAATGGTATTTTCTGGGGTGCTTGTAAGTGCTTCAGTTCTTTTAAGTATTTTAAACAAGCTTATTTACACCACTAACAGTAGTGAGGGAGGGAATCTAAGATAATTTGATTGGCAGCCCAGCTTCTGGAACCAGTAGGTGGAGGCACCAGAGAAACACCCGCAAAACTTTAAGATAAGATTATTTTTTGGAGTGAAATAAACATGTATAAGATAAGGTCAGCAGTCTTCTTAGGCTTCTTGAGTACCTTGAGAGTTGTGACCACAAGAATTCCAGGCAGTAGAAGGGCATACTCCTGTTGTAAATAATAAACGCCTCTCCATCAATCTCTTGTGGTTTGGTGAGTGTGGGGGCCAGTTCAGTCTGGATCGATGGACCAGTGAAGCTGAAGACCAGGCATTGGCCTGTGGTGGCCTCAAAGGTAAGACATAGGTGTGCTGACTGATCCTTCTGCCTCCCTCCGTTTCTATTATTTCTGTGCTAAAGTATGGTGGGCCTGTTCAAATAATTTGAAATTCGGAATCATCAGATTCCTTCTTATTGATACCTTATAGTGCATTGCCATCCTAAGAAAACTTGACTGCGATTTTTCTCCAGATAGGTTAAGCCCCTGCATTATTGCCCCTATTGTATATAATGCCTTGTGATGCTCCCTCATAGCCCTTCGCACAATGTGTAATTACACATTTATTTTGTGACTCATTGACTACTGTCACCAGAGTGGCATCGGACCACACTTCTATCTTATCTCCATATCACAGCATCATATCAGTGCAAAGCACTACCTGACTTCAAGTCAGTGGTCATGAAACTAACAGTTTTAATTCCTTTCACCTTTACAGTTAAGCAATTGAGATTAAGTTTTAAGCTTCATTTACAAAATAAAATTTGAAATGTTTCCCAATCATCTGGTTTGTCACTTTGTAGATCCTCAAAAATTTCTTCTCTATTAAGTAACAAATAATTTAGAAAGATCATTTATAAAATTACTTTGTTTTCGATTTCTGTTGGTCCTTCTTTCCTTTACCACCTTCTCAAGATTCAAAATTCTCCCCAGTAATTTAGATGCTCGGCCACTCTTTCCTGCCTTCTTTATTGAGCTCAGCCTGAGGAAGAAAACTCTGAAAATAAAAGGCAGTTCTCTACCTGGAGGCAGAGGCTCCTTGTCCCCATTTCTTTCCATGTGTCCGAGGGTTTTATAGAAGCGGCCCAGCAGAAGACGAACCCACATGCAATGTGCCCATGTGTTCCCATATTATTGGTGCCATAACGGAGCATAACAATGTTTTTTACAAAATATTATTTAAAAAAATAATTTATCTTTTATTGAAATTGTTTAATACTTTATATTAAAGTAAATTTGATTTAGAAATGAGAGAAGTCAATTTCAAAAAATATTTTCATGTTGAAATCAAATAAGCCAGCTAAACCAAGTATGAACCAAGGAATTCTGCATAAAATATTAATTTAGATATAAGTTCCAGAGCATCAGAACACCAACAAGTTATCCTAGAACAGGAGGTAGAAGAAGCTAATACAGACATAAAAAAAATCCAGCGTTCAGTGGGCTAGATAAATTCTGCTAGAGCTTAGGTGATTAGATCGAGATGCAAGATCAGAATTCACAACGTGAAATTCATTCAGCCAGCTCTGAAAGAGGATAGTTTTCTTATATGTCACCCCTTTCTCTTACTGCCACCATCACAAGCTCTTCCCGGTTGGGAACAACTTGTTTTTCTTTGTGTCCTACTACCTGTGAATTCATAACATGGTTTCAAACTTAATTCCTTTCACCATATACAGCTAATAGAGACATATTAGTTCAGGGAAGAAGAGATTTCAATAAATAAAATTATTTTCAGGTAATAAAAATAGGCTCAGTAATATATCAGAAACTGTTTTTATATCTGTAAATATAGACTTAAACGGAGTGCAAAAACTATATTCTAATATATTAGTTTGATCAACAAACTGGATTAATTTGTTTTATGGAACTTTTAAAAAAGAATTTTTGTTACTAAATATGTTTATATATTTCAGAAGTTACTAAGTATGGTTTAGACATTATAGAAGTTCACTGAGGGTGCTTTGAGTCTTTGCCCTGATCTATTATTCTGAGTATATCAACATTGTTAGTTTTCTGTTGGACCCCAACTTCACCCCCAATAGTGTATAACTGATTCATAATGGTAATAATTCCACCTACTTCATGTAGGTGTGCTCCTAAAAGTGAAAGGCCTGCACTGTTACAGCTAAAAAGTTTTCAATTGTCTTTAAATTACAAACATCACCAAAAATCTTTTCCTAAATGTCCACTGATGGATAAATGGATTTAAAAACAGTGTGTGTGTGTGTGTGGTGTGTGTGTGTGTGTGTGTGTGTGTGTGTGTGTGTGTGTGTGTGTGTGTGTGTGTGTGTATAAAATGGAATATTATTCAGCAATTAGAAAGAATGAAATCTTGCCATTTGCAAAAACATTTGATGGATTTTGAGGGTATTGTGCTCAGTGAAATAAGTCAAACAGAGAAAGACAAATACTATACAGTCTCACACATTTGGGGAATCCTATATAATAGAGGGCTAATATGCAAATTGACCAAACAGCAGAACAACTGGTCACTGTAACACTCACTACTGGGGTAGACACTCAACACAGGAACTGCCCCCTGGGTGGTCAGTGCACTCCCACAGGGTGAGCACCACTCAGCCAGAAGCTAGGCTCACAGCTAATGCAGTGGCAGTGGCAGGAGCCTCTTCCACCTCTGTAGCAGTGCTAAGGCTATCCAACAGCCAGGAGCAGACCTAAGCAGTCAGTTGAACATCCCCCAAGTGTTCCCAGACTGTTAGAGGGCACAGGCTGAGCTGAGGGACCTTTCCCCCTCCCCCCGAGTGCACAAATTTCATGCACTGGACCTCTAGTAAAAAAAAGAAAAGAGAAAAACCAAAATAAAAGTAAAACAGATGTATACAGAAAACAGATTGGTGGTTGTCAGAGGTAGGGGTTGGGGGGTGGTGGAGAGTGGGTGAAATGGGTAAAGATGGTAAAAAAAAAAGGTATGAATTTCCAGTTACAAAATAAATAAGTTATGGGGATGTAGCAAGGTTACTATAGTTAATGATGCTGTACTTTATATTTGAAAGTTAATAAGGAAGAAGATCTTAAACATTCTCATCATACACACACAACTTTTAACTATGTATGGTGGTGGATGTTAACTAGATTTAGTGTAGTGATCATTTGCAATATATACAAATATAAAATCTTTATGCCGTATATGTCAATTATATTTTAACAAAAAATATCTTTGGGGAGTTTACTAGTAGCTGGTGCACAAGATATGATTATAAAATAATAGGAAAGATTTCATAAGCCACAGGCAAAAATGTGCCTGATGATGAAGATTTTGATTCATAAGAATCATGGAATTATAGTCAGTTACATATGGAAAGGCCCATAAAAACATCTAATCCAACCCATTTCATTTAGAGAAGACAAATTCAGGTGAACTGTCTTGCTTAAGGACACAGGGAATCAAGAGCAAGCCAGGAAGAATTGCACAAGATTACTTATATGAACTATCTTTCAGTGTGCATGCCCTGTTGCATATGTCTTGCTGACGAGCCTGAGGGGATCAACTGTGTAACATTTAGCACTTGAGAAAACCTGCACGTAGCTGAAGACTCCCCTTACTGAGCTCATGAGACTGTCAGGATTATTAGTTCTCTGGAGTCTCTAGAAAGCCAGGTCCCTATCAGAGCTTGAGCTGATGTGGGGTCCATTGGGTGACTGGGGGTGTACTCTGAGGCAGATGAAAGATCGGAATCCTCCGACTCAGACAAAGTTGCAGGACGAGTTCACTGATAACATCTTTATATTCTGCTCTCAGATTATTTCATGAGAACTGTTTATGACAGGCAGACACACTGGTTCCAATACCGGGGTGGGGGTGAAGGGGCAAACATGGTGCTTTATTATTGGAAATCAGGTTCATAACTGAAATACTTGCAGACAAAATTACAGTTCTGTGATTATTGTCTTCATTGTGTCCCTTATCAGTGCCAGAGAAATAACTTGGTCAGCTTTTTTTTTCACTCCCCTGTTTATTACAAGGTTATTTTAACATAGAAGTCAGGTAAGGCACCACTGGGATTTTGAAGCGTAACTAGACATTAGGATTTACCCTCTGAAAGTGAGTGAAACTGGGAATGACCACACATAATGTATGAGATTAGCTATTGAGAGAAATAACTCAAGGCCACAAAGCAACATAAATGATTAGAATGAACTATGAAAGCTGAAGGGTAATGAATTGTCTAAAGCAAGAGGTATCAACTGAAGACAGATAGCCAGCATGGAATCTAGATGGAATGGAATCTAATGAGCAAGAAATTGACTGTGTTCATCTGCCCCAGACAAAAACGACACAGGTTTTGGTCCCTAGAGAAGTGCTCTTTACTGTGTGTGAGTGTTTGCTCAGTGGCTTTACCTTGATCACTCTTTTCTCTGCTCTGATTTCAAGTCCACCAAGGGAATTTTTGATAAATAATTCAACCTGTAAAAATGAGGGTGCTCATTCTACTAGGTAGATATAAGTAGTTCAGCCACTTAGAAAGCATGTTCTTTTCCCATTAAATATCAGTAAGTCTAGGGAAGAATATATACTTTATCTTAATTCTGGTTAGAACATGCCAGCCCTAGCAGGTTTGGCTCAGTGGATCAAGCATCAGCCTGTGGACCAAAGGGTCCTGGGTTGGATTCTAGTCAAGAGTAAGTGCCTTGGTTGCAGGCTCCTCCCCATCTGGGCCCTGGTCAGAACCCATGCAGGAGGAAACCATTTGAGGTGTTTCTCTTACATTGATATTTCTCTCTGTCTTTCACTCTCTGTGAAAATGAATGAAAAAATATCCTCAGATGAGGATTAAAAACAAACAACAAATAACATGCCAGACTACAGAGACTACTCAGCAATTTAAAAGTTGAGTTTCTGTACCTGAAAGTTAATAGTCAATTCTGTAACATGGTGACTCCCTGCCACATATTGCCACCTGATGACCAATTGGACCCACTCTAGCATATAGAGAGGCAGCTCATTCTTTATGAAGACTACATCTTTGTTTCTTATATCCTGAATGTTCATTTATCTCATCATCAGCAATGCCTACCCCATTAGCCACCATACCAGCAATGCTCTGCTGAGACCCCTTGCTAGTTTGCCAAGGTAGTGAGCTCAGCTTTCCAGTGCCTTTCAATACGTCTGAAGCCTAGAGGCCATAAGGTTGCTCAGGGTATTTAAAATGTTCAGTTGCTTTTACTTCTGACTTAAATGACTTCAACCAGTATAGATAACAATGGGAACCACAAGTAGATCGGAAACTCTATTTATTTAATAACTAGAGACCTGTTGCACAAAGAGATTCATGCAATAGGCCTTCTTCCCCTTGGCTTCCAGCAACCATTTTCCTCCCTGTATCTGGGACCCAGGCCTTTGCTCTGGCCAGAGTCTGACTTCTTCCTCTATGCTGCAGGATCCAGCCAGAGTCTGCCATCTTTGTCTTTGCTGCTTCACTGCAGGCTCTGGCCAGAGCCTGCCATCTTCGTCTTCCCTGCCAACTCTGAAATCTGCAGTCTTGTCTTTGCTGTGGCACTCCGCTCCCATAGATCTCTTCGTGACCTCCTTCCCTTCCTTCCCTCTCATAGCAGGTGTCCTGCCTCACCCAGCCACTCGCCTAGAGCAGCTGGGCAGCCACCATCTTTCTCCTTCTGATTTGCATATTCCATTCTGATTGGCTGGTGGGCATAGTGGAGTGATGGTTAATTTGTATTTTTCTTTTTCATTAGTGTAGATAGAAGAGTTCATTATAACTTTTTTCTATTGACTAGGAGCCCCCCCCCCCTTACTCCCTTCCCAAAAATAGGCTCTAAGAGAGAGAGAGAAAACATAATGTTTTGGTGGTGTCTTTTGCTATCATCAGCTGACACACTGAATTCTCCTCCTTAGACCATGCTGAACCCAATGACTTAGAAAAAGAGTATGCCTTTGAGGGAGAAAGAATGAGTAAAGAGAGGGGGGCTGTAAGTGCCAAGTATCTGTTATAAGCTATATAGTATGTCATTTGCTTCCATATGTTGTCTTATTTAATTTTAATATCAACTCTGTTCAAAAAGAAGCAATTATTACCTGAAGCTCAGAGAGTTAGGTGATTAACTGAAGTCACTGTCTGAGCTAGGGTTTCAAATGAAGTCTGCCTGATGCCAGAGTTGAAAGGCTTTCTATTATTGCTTCTGACCTTTAAAAGACAGTGGGATGGAATATTAATGACTCCAGACCAAAGTTAAGTTTTGCAGGGCAAAATTCAGGAAAACCATCCAATAGCCTTTCATTCTTCTTTCTCCACTGGCAAAAGGCAGTTCACAATATGTACTTTCTCCATCAGCATTAGCCTAGATGGAAAAGAAGAAGCTATTCCTCTTCTTTCTTCTATCCTCCACTTTCTAACTTTAAATGAAAGAATAGCTTTTCAAAAGATACAATAAGACAGAAAAATCTTAACACAAGAATAAATGGTGAAAGATAAACATCAAATGAAGAAAGACAATGGATAATGGTATCAGTAAACCCTGGGGGAAGCGAATTTTCTTAGAGCTTCCTAGTAACCAAGGCAAAAGGAGAACATGTTGTGTTCCATGACTTAGTTCCTTATGAAATACAAGTGTTTTTGTTGTTGTGTTATTCTTAGCTGTGATAGGAACTTATCATCTGAGTTATTCTAAAAGAGACATTGAATGACAAAGGTGAGAAAATACTTGAGAATAGTTTTATTTCTAAAAAAATTGAAATAGTTTTTTGTACACTACAGATGCCTCTTTGACAGATAACTTTGGCAGATCAGTGAATTTTTATGTTCTGGGTGTTGATTCAGATAGGAAGAATAACTTTTGATATGTTGAGCAAAGAAAGTCTTCCCTTGAGACTCTTCAAAAGCCTCCTCCCATGGTATCACTCAGAATCTGTCTCCTGTAAGTTTTCAATGTCCTGCTACTGAGATGCTTGTTTCTCTCCGTAGTTTAGGTCGAACCATTCATGAGCCTTTCTCTGTCTGCTTTGTTTCTTATTGCACATGTCAGAAATTAAAACTTCCTACAGAACACTGAATTTGGACTTGAATAATCCATTTCTTCTTTGTCACATTTGTTAGAATCATGACTAGTTTTAGTTATTTTCCCAGTTTTTTTTTTTACTTTTAATAACAGTTATGTAGTAGCATTTCTGCTCTTTGAGAACAGCTTCTGCATCCATCAATTTTGTGTACCTCTCACACTGTACAGGCATATACTTTTCTTTTTACTTAAAGTAAGCTTTACTGAAGTTTTCAGGAAGACCAAGGTGGAGCTATTATATTGTAACTGCACAATAAATTTACAGCTGATTTCTAGTAATTTTTTTATGATTGCGATGAAAGTAACCTAAGCAAACACCTTACAGAAGAATAAAATGGTAGAAAAATTAACTTATCATTCCTTAATAGAAAAATAACTTCCACTGAAAATACAAAAATATTTTTTAAAAATAAAATATAATCTGCCGGTTTTTTGTTTTTAAGGTGACGCTTTAGGGTCCCCCCCCCCCCCCCCCCTGCTCTAGTACTTTACAGAAAGATTTTCCAAGGACTGCAGAGGAGATTGGACTGAAAATACATGACTCCCTCCATCAGCGTTGCTTGCAAAGCCATGTACCTTGGACTTGCATTTGACTGGAATTGCTCTTTGGCTTTTTTCTAATTCCCTGGGCTGTGGGCAGCTGCCTTCATGCAAGCCGGTAAGATGAGCCCAACACAAAATTATTACATCTGGGTGGTCTTCAGTATGGGAAAGAGCCTCAGCTGTTAGTTAACAGGCTGTGAAAAAACCATTTGGGCAGAACACACTATCTTCAAATATGGCACTTTGCTTTTCCCTCTAAGTGTCCTTTCCATCTCACTGAATACTTTCTCATTTCTCCACCCCCTTGCCTGAGAGCTTTTAGGGCTTCCTTCCCCTTTCCAGGTATCTATTTGGTTCAAAAAAATTTTTTTTAATGATCCATCCTTTTAGAGAGAGGGGAGGAGTGATGAATGAGTTGTATTCCTGGTGGGCAGAACTCATTTTGCATCATCCCCTCAAGATTCCCTAGCTTTGGTCATCTCCTTTTCCTGGTTTACATCACCCAAGTTTTCCATCTCCCTTAGCGGCCTTGTGTTAGTCTGAAGTCAGAGATTTCTGGCAAAAGGCAGTTTGCAATATGTACTTTTCTCAAAGCCCAGCTGCTGGAGGTGGAGACCACGCTGTGAAGACCTGCTCTGTTGGTGTTCTTGCCAGGGCTGGAAGATTTGTCTTCTGTCACTCCCCAAGCTGGGACTGAGAAACTGTTTTTCAAGATGCTTGTGCATATCAAATAGGACTTCCCAGAGGCTCCTTCCAAGCTGCTTCTGCATTTCAAAGAGGGTTTAGTGACCCCATTAGTGAAGTCGGCCCATTTAAGGCAAAGAGGCTTTGTACAGGTGTGGGGCTCTTTAGGAAGGACTTTCTATAGGTTCCCCTGTATTGAACAGACAAAGAAACTCCTGCATTGGTTGCTATGCTATTTCAAAAAAAATGCTTTGTTGCTCTAAGGAGAAAAACAGACACTTTAGAAAGAGGAGTTTTCACAGAATATTGTAGACCTGGCGAGAGTGACTGAAGCTAATATTTTTCTTCCCTTAGCAGATCCATCTTGGCAATTACAGTTGTATTTCTTATCCTTTAGTGAGATTAAGCTTGTTAGTGCCATTGTCATCATCTCATAGTTAGCCCTATGCCTCCAGCTTCCCATTTCTCCAGTCCCTCCTACACATTACCATTAAAGAGCTCTTTCTAACATAAAAATCATATCATGTTTCCCACTTAAAATTTTTTCAAGGACCCACAGTAGGCAATGCCACTTTTTTTTTAAGCATGGCAGGAAAATCATTTCTGTCCTGGCCCCTGCCTTCCTGCCCAACTTCACTGTCCCATGGCTAGCATACTTTCAAAGAGCAGGAGAGGACCAACATTTATCAGCACATGTTACCAAGTACCACTGTTTTATAGTGCACTTTGATCCTCTTAATGACGCCAAGAAGTAAATGTTTCCATTTTACATATGGGAAAATAAAGTTATTTAACTCCTCTAAGTCTTCATCTTTTAAGTAGTAGGACCTATAGTCCTTCCCAGGTGGTCTCATGGCAAAGTCTGTGGGTTTGACCACTACTGCCTCTTCTGCTGACTTGCTAGTTGTTTCTGATGTATAACCTCTCATGTCTTGTTTCCACTTTCTCGAAAGGTCTATTCCATTTGCTCAACTGGCTGGCTCCTTCTCCACCATGAGGTCTGGGCTCTGTTGTTAACTCCTCTGAAAGTCTTCCCTGGCTCCCCAACACGGAGTTAGGAAATGACATCTCGCCAGTGTAGCTTTGGAGTGGTGTGTGCAGTCAGCCCTTATGAAATTGTGTAGGATTCTTTACATCTCTATGTTTTGACTAGACTGTGAGTTTTTTTGAGGAAAGGGATTTTATCTTTGTATTCCCGATGCCAACTTTACTGCCTAATAGCACAGGACTAGCTGGTGCTCAATAAATTCTTGTCAAATGGAATAAACGTACTAGTAAGAATGAATAGACGAGAGTTGGGGGAATATAATTCACACAAGGTTTGATTATTCTTAACTACCCTTTGAAGGTCCATTCTCTGGTGCAGAAATTCCCTGTCAAAGGTCTCTATATTCCTCAGGGTCCTTGAGGATTGTAATGGACTCCTTGAACTACTTTCAATATCCCAAAAAAAGCGAATGAAAAACCTTAACCAGAGGTAAGTCCACATAGGCCAAATAAAGTGTCAAATTTCTTTGCTTTGGGCTAAAACTGTATCAGTTTGGGGTGGTAACAGATTTTCTCATGATTAGAAATTCCAATTGGCAGAAAAAGCTATTTGTGATTAATAAAACAATAAGGAAATAAATTATCTGCTACTTCAATACTGCTTGTTTAGGGGAAGACATTTCTCAAAGATTGGAATCATAGGGCAAGCTCCTAACAAAAGTAATTCTTATGGTACAAATATGGGAAGGTCTCTGCTTTCATTAATGGACTCATGTAGTCCACAGCTTTTTATCTGCACCGAATCTGCTTCTCAGGAAGCTGAGTAAATTATATTATCATTGGGCAAATGCAGCTTCTCCACTGAATATTTTTTTGAACATTTCCATTGACATTTAATTGGATGTAAGAGTGATCTGGTTTCTTTATCTGCCATCCATTGATCATCAAATTTAGTATAGCTTATTGAGTTAAATTTATGTTCTTTTCAAACATTTTGTTGTTGCCATCTTCCAAAATAAGAGAAGGGGGGAAAAAACAAATAAGAGAGCAAAGGAGACAAATGAATTTTTCTCCCTTTCCTATGGCTTCTGGCCAGTCTGTTTTGGTTATGAAAATAGCCAGCTTCTTTATTGAAATAAAATATAAACTTGCAGTTTGTCAAATTTTTATGGATGTGGTCTGGAATACACCTTTATTGTACATTATTTCATCCCTGTCAATGAAAGCAAAAAAGGGCCTTCATTAGTAGTTCTGGATCTATCGCAAACCTTTCTGTGATCTAATTTGGTCTTATGATTTATTATAAAATTTATAGTGTGTAAACATTGCCATAACCTTTGGAGTAGTAAACTCATCAAACCTTTTGTAATATCTCCTCCATCCCTTGTATTGGTCGACTAACACATCTTCTTAGATTGTAAATATTCTTTCCTTTCTTGCTTACTATCTTTATAGATAAGACTACTCTTTTAAAAAATTTTTATTTTATTTCTGACTTCCAAAGTCATCATCAAGCCTCAGGAAAGTTAGCTCTGATATCTCCAACACCAGATTCCATTACATCTCGAAGCACAGCCATTATCTATCTCCTCCCTCTGGCCCATCGTCCACAGAGAAGCTGTTTTTTTTTTTTTTTTTATTCAAAAGCCATATTGGATCCCACTCATCCCCTGATTAGAAATCTTCCAGGGCTCCTCGTGGCTGATATCTCTTACTCCAATGTAGTGTTCAAGACCCTTGACAATTTGTCTTCAAGGCTAATTTTTTTTTTTAGCATCAATTACCACCAAAACCACTGAGATCCTTCCCTCTCCAACCAACTTGGATGCTTGCCTTTCTCCAACAGGGTGTGACCTTTCATGCCTAGAATGGTCTTTTATTACTCTTTCATTCCCACTTATTCTCCAAAGCTCTGCTCAAATGTCATCATGTTGTGGGAGTGTTTACTCATTCTTATTTTATATCAGATGTTGTCTTTTTATCTGTGTTATAATTAGCTGTGTCTATGTCTGTCTCTTTCATTCCTGTGAGCTCTTTGAAGGCAGGAGTTGGGTTTTATTTATATTGTATCCCCAGGTCCAATGGCTTCCAATCACTAAAAGTACCATAAAACTTACCAATCATTGTGGGACACTTTCGAGAGTGCAAGTGAGCACTGTTAATAATTAATCCAGGACCACAGGTATAAAGCAGATTTTCTTAGGCAATATAGCATCTATTCTCACCTTACCAAATCACTCCAAGCCTTTCAATGTCTCTGCTTTTACCTACTTTTCAGTTTTCTCTTCACCCATTTCTCCTTCCCTGCCGCCCACTCAGTGTGGAGGCTTCACTCTAGCCTCACCAAACTGCCTTGCGTTCCATGATGGTTTCTGCTGTTGCTGTGCCTCTGCCATGTCCACCTGGAAAACTCTTCTTCACTTTTCAAGATTCTCTTGTGCATAATTCCTGAGAGAAACTTCCCATGACTTCCCCCAGATTGGATTAGGAGCCCATTCTAGGATGCATGCCAGCTAAAAGCATGCACTGCTTTGTGTTACACCAATTTGCTAACTTTGTTGCCTTGCTCAACTTGAGTAAGTTAGAGCTCGGTGAGGCAAGGACTGCATCTTACTCATCTCTGATTTCTAATCATCCAATACTGTTTTAATAAATGTCACTTGAATTAAGCATAACTTTGAAATTGCCAAGGCTTTTAGGTGGCAAACTCATTAAACTTTTTGTAGCATCTCCCTTTAAGAGGTGTACTGGTTTTCAATAGATGGAGCTACACATATGTTGATATATATATATATGTATATATGCTATTTGATATGTATGCTATTTTGTTGTATTGACGGCAGGCTTCAAAACTTCACATGTCAAATTTGACAAAGGTGTTAACATCATAGATATATTTATGCTTAAAAATGTCAAATTTTGTGCCAAAAAAAGAGCATTTGCAGGAAGTTTTAATTCATTATTTTGAAGAAAAGTGCTGCTGAATACTTCAGGAAGCTTATGGTGAACATGCTCCATCTCAAGATAATGGTATTTAACACATATTTCTGGGATTGAAATTATTTTTCCATTTTAATAAATATTATATTGCTATGATTTTATGATTTTATTTGAAAATATAACAGGTCTTTGGGTCTTTTGCACTATTTGAAAGAAAATTAGCTCCTGAACAAATAATTCTCTAACTAGCATTCTTGCTTTGAAAAATTTTGAGAGCACATCTAGAATCAACTTGTTTGAAGAATGTCAATTCCACATTAAATATCTAGGAAAATTTTGGGGAAATTCTGTGTTTTATGTGACTCAACAAAGTGAATTTTTCCTTACCTTATAATTGTATCTCCTTGGCTTAATTTCAGCCAGCTTTCTGAAATCCTGAGCATTTGAGTAAGTGATGTTTCAGGATGAGCCTTGGAAGTGGGATGGCAGAAGAGCAACCTGTTTCTTAGCAGAGGAACTTAGGAATCACATCCATGCACCTTTCTTGGGAAAAAATGTTCTTCTCTCATTTCAATGCCTTATGGCCAGGAAGTGACACCTTTGGCATAGCCCAGGTCCAGAAAAGGGGTATTTAGACACCAAATGATGGGCTTGTCCCAGTTCCTCCTCATGCCTCTTAATTTCTCTCCTACTGGAGGAGAGGAAAATTACTGAAATCGGGCACAGTCTTTGGGCACCTAGTCTGTGGGTTGCACTCTCACCTGCCTACAACCATTGCATGAAACAGAAATGAAAGCATATTTGACAATATTTGTAATGAATTACATCCAGTTGAGATTTTTGAAGTTCACAGATCTTGGCAAAAAAAAAAATAAAAAATGAGAGTAGGAGAGAGAAGAAAACATCTCAGAACACAGCACCCAAAGAGAATGATTATTCACTTTCAAATAAATGTCTAGAACTTTAGTTTGTAATTGCTTTAATTCAGTCCCTTAGATTCCTCAAGGTGCTTCTGCTCCTCCCCCTTGTGCCTGTTCTTTCATTCAGTTTATTCAGGAAATACTTGAAAAGGGCTCATTGTGTCTAGGGCACCACCAGAGGCACCAGGGGAACAGAGGAAAGACAGGCCACTGCACTGAGGAGCCTCTGTCCTGTTTGTCCAGACATGGGGAGTCACTTCCTCCGGAGGCCTGCCTCAGGGGGAGCGGCTCCTGGGCAGGTTATTCTGGCTGCCCTGAAGGTGTTGTGAGCTCCTTTTCTCCAAATAACAGTGGTGATCCCACAAGGCTCAATTAGTTGGGAGATTAGTATGTCCTCCGTGCAGTGCTTAATACTGTAAAAATATCCTTTCATATAATCCTCGCATCAACCTGAGGTAAAGGTTATTTTTAGATGGAGAAACTAAGGTTGAGAGAGGATAAATGACTCATGTAAAGCCACCTGGGTAGTCAGTGTACTGATGTCAGAGCTGGGATACGTACGGCTCTGCAGCCAGCTTCTCAGCGCTTACCCAACTCAGTCCTGCATCACCTCCTGGCTACCGTTAGCAGAAAGTAGCTAAAGCCCTCCCCATACTCCTGCCTCTGAATGTATAACTTGCCCCTTATTGAACATCTCAAACAAGGACCTGAGAGTGGAGACCCCTTTCTGAACACTCTGAGTAGGTGATGTGCCAATGATCAAAATACTTTGAGAGTGCTGTTACTCACCGGCCCATTCTGTTCCCAGGTCCCTACGCTCTCCCTTCTGCTGTCCTGCTATCATTGGCTTGATGGAGGCATTCCATTATACAACTGACTGCCCTGGTCAGAGTCCTGAAGAGAGTCAAAAACATAGTTCCCCCCAGGAAACTGGACAAACATACATGAGTGAATTATAGGGGATGGTAGTCGGTCTTCAACGGAAGAGTTAGTGTAGAAACAGACTTCTATTATACAGTCTCAGATAGAAACAAAGTAATGTAGATTTTGGCAGGAAATTATTATTTTTGACTGATTCTCAAACCCACAGTTTATGCCAAAATTCATTTCCCTGCTCCCAATCTACTCCAATTGCTTTTACAAGAACTTTTGATACTCTGAATTATTTTGGAAATTTGGGGGATATTCTGTGTTATTATGTGCAACAAATTCCTAGGAAATTATTCCAAAGTGTAACACAAGCAAAGAACAAGTTTTACTTGGATGTCAACCTCCTCAACCAGTGCACATCATAATGCTTGCTTGGTATTTCTCAAAGATCGGAACATCTAACCACCTAAAGTATTTAGATAACAAACAACTGAACAGTGCTTACAATCGCAATATGTGCTCATTCCCAGACAATGCTTGACACAGATTTTTGAGAACATCCTATAAACAGAGGGCTTTTAGGTTCTGGGTCAAAGTTCAAGTGCCATCCATATTAGTTACTTTCATATTTGTCTTTGTAAGATGAACCAGTGTTCTAACTTGAAAAGCAGGGGGTGAAAGGAGAAGGGGGTCCTAATATAAGGTGAGAGGATAAGATTTGACTTTGGGTGGTGGGCACATGGTACAGTAAACAGATCTTGTAATATAGAAACCCACACTTGAAACCTATATTTCATGTTGATCAATGTCACCCAATCAATTTAATTTTAAAAAGGACCAAAAGTCAGTATTTGATGCAAAAAAAGAGGAAACTTAAGATGTGGTTAGATACGATTTAAATACGGCCTCACTTCTGATATCTATTGAAGTGTCACAGAAGAAATCTATTTGTGAACATAAAATAGTAATTTAAAAAAGAGAGAAGTGTTTCAATTTCATTAAAAGAAACACATACATACACATGCACACACACACACTGTTTTTTTCTCTCTTATAATTACATGTGCAGATAATAAATGTTTCACTCAAATGAAAATAACAATTGGATAATTTTTATAATCTATACCATTTTGGAAACTAATTTAATATTTTCTATATGTAAAGCACTATGATGGTTTTATTAGGCTTTATGGTGTTAATATTCACTTTTCTCACTAAGAATTTATAAAATCTTGCTTTCCTCCCTTAATTGGTTTTTATTTTCTCATGAAATAATCTCACCTCAGAAATAATTTTCTAAGGTAAAAAGCAACTTTCTAGGTAAAAATCCAAACTTACTTTAAAAATTCCTCTTAATCATTTCTTCATTCATTAAGCTAATATTAACCCCTACTATGAACATAATAGTTGCTCAATTGAGTGCTATAGGAGGACACAAAACAACTTAACAATTATTTTCAAAGAGCTTACAGCCTACTGCAGACACAGGAAGTGTTACATGGTGATTCAAAGTACCTGAGATGTCACAAGGGTTGTGTGTGACTATGTATCAAGGGAATGTCTTTGATAGGACATAATGGCTCTGAGTTCCTAGGAAGGAGAAATTGCTGTGGCAAGGAGAAGTCAGACAAGCTCTGTGAGAAGTGGGACAGTATTCGGCCTTGAAAGGTAGGGAGTTTCTGGGCCGTTGATGAAATAGCACATTATGCATTCCAGACTGGGGACCAAGCTTTGACCAGAAGCCCGGTGATGGGAATGTGCAAGGTGTCATTATAGGGAATAACGCTGCACCCCTCTCAGTAGTGGTATGTTATAGTTTCTTCGGAATTCAACATTACCTGCAAAGACCATCCCTGAAACAGCATGGCAAAGAATCTGAACAACACAGTGTCCGGACCTGGGGAAGCATGGATGGTGATAGCGCTTGGGTTGCCACGTAATCTTACTAGTAGTATATGGAGAAGTGAGGGTCCCAAAGCAAGGAGAACATTTCTTCCCCTTTCTTCCCCTCCCACCACTTTCCTTTTAAATAAATGGGGTGAAAAACCAGACAAACAGGAAACACGAAGCATTTGCTTTTGTTTTTACTTTCACATGTGTAGTCTAATCTTCTGTCTACACATAAAGTTATTTATAAATTTGGAAAAACACCCATTCTTTGAACTTTTATGTGAAGAGTATCTGGTTTCAGTTGCAATGTACTTTGGCTTTCCATGACTCTTTGCAAGGCACATTTTCTAATATTATCGAAATGGATTTCCTCCCATCTTTCTCCCTCTTTCTAGGCTTGAAGATGGTTAAGGACCTCAGTCAACCCTTTCTAGGCCAACTAGCTTGATCATTATCATTGTTTCCTTTAAGGGCTATTTCTCAAACTTGTAATCAATAAGAAAAAAAGTTATTTCTATTAAATGCCTCTCTAGCTAGCCCTGGCCAGGTAGCTCAGCTGGTTTAAAGCACCATCCTGATGTGCTAAGGTTGTAGCTTTGATCTCTGGTCAGGACCCATACAAGGATCAACCAATGAATGCATTAATAAGTAGAACAACAAATGGATTTCTCTCTCTTAAATCAATAAATTAAAAAGTGCTTAAATGCCTCTATGTTCTCTATATGCCACTTTAAAAGGTAGAGCTAAAGACGGTACAGAGTATTCTAGGACAGTCTGTACCTGTACTGAGCATCAAGAAAAGGCTGCCTGTTTTCCTTTTACTAAATCAATCACACTTTTAAGGCTAAAGCAGGAACACCAATAGTTTGTGTTGATTATGGCCTCTAGCTAGTTTTACTTATCACATCACTAAATTAGTCCTGCAATTGTGTGGTTTTGCTTCCCATGTAAATTACACTACAGAACCTCAATCTGTTTATATCCACCCACTTCTCCAACTCATCAAGATCATTTGCACTTCTGTCCAGTTTTCCAAAGTGGAATGTACCACACCCGGTTTGAGGTCATCTTCAGACTTAATAACCATATTCTCTACAATCATCTAAATCACCACTAAAAATAGCATCGGGTTAAGACCAATCACGTTGGAATCCCATGAGAAATGCAGCTCTGGGCTGACACTGGACCATTAATAATTAGTTACTGAGAAAGGCCTTCTACATCTGCCTAATGAGAAGATGATTTCAGGATCTAATTCTTTAATTGCCCAATGTCAAGGAAGACAAAATGTAAAGCTCTATGATAGTCAAAAATATTTCATATTTTTGCCTTCTGCTTGGTTTTATAACACTTGTCATGCTTCTGAGGAATAGCAGTTGACTAATTGTGATAGGCTTTTTAAACACAATGGCTTTGATTTTATCCAGTATGCCTGTGTGTGTGTGTGTGTGTGTGTGTGTGTGTGTGTGTGTGCGTATAAGACTATGACATATTTCTAGATCTGAATCTTACGGTTATGAGTCTAATATTTTTCAGTTTCCTAATTTCTTGTTTTTAAAATACAAAAGGGGATTTCTCTCTTTTGATCCATAGACACCTCACCTCAAGTTTGCAAAGATAATTGCTAGTGATTCTGTGATGATTTCATTGACATGCCATACCATGGTGTTTGCCAGTAATTGTTTATTCATTCTGCCATCTGAGCTTGCAGGTCATGCATTAGCATATGCATTTGTATATTATAATGATTTTCAATTTATTGAGTGGAATCATCATCTGAAGCACTGTAAAAACACAAGGACAAAAGCAATGCCTACCTCATGTGTCACTTCACTGGGATAGACATGACAATTAGGAATAAAAACATAGAGGAAGGAGAGAGGTCAATCATACTGCCAAGACATGTTGGCTGGCAGCTAGCTGAATTTCTCTTTGGCACAACCTTTGGACTGCAGCCACTTTGATTTGGAGGAGACCCATTGTAGGAAAAGCTTTCCTGGAATGTGAGGATTTAGAGACGAGGTCTGGAAAAGAAAAGGGAGCTACCTAGTTGGAGGGCGAACATAGATGGATTCATATTAAAACCAATGGATTGTTCTCACCCCTCTGTACAAACGGAATTCTGTGTATGAAGGGTATGTAGTGATTCTGTGATGATTTAATTGTAATTAAATTGTTTTACTTGGCTGCCAAATAAAAGAACCTTCCAGACACATGAAATTGGTTGTACAACTCACAGCATCTGGGTTATGATAAGGGCTGTTCCCAGAGGTGGCTGTTCCTGGTGCTCGAATTTGAAAAGGTTGTTTTCTACAAGCCATCCACTTTGTTGGGTGTTATGACTCAAATGTTGATTATGGTTAATGCACACAGAGGTGGGAATGGAAATGATTCCCTGTGGGAAGACTGGCTGGATTTCTGGTTGACCATCTGCATACTGTTAACCATTGTGCATATCCACGAGGCCAGGCTACCCCTGCGATCTTCCCTCACTCTTCTTACTGTAGTTACCTCAACCTTGTGGCTAAGGACAAGTCTGACATGGTGTTTTCCTCTCCTACAGCCTGGGATGGGATCCTCACCACTGGGATCACTCTTGGGGTGTGTCAGTAAGAGAGTAGATGCCACCTCCAGGAAGCCAGAAGCAGCAGTTTGAATGCACCTGTAGAGGGCAGAGGAATGAGTGATGAGGTCTACTCTACCTCTTTCCTATTAGTGTATAGGACTAGTTTATTGTATTTCCTAATGCCTGGCCCTGAGGACAAGACATTCCAGATGGCTAACCTGGGAAGCGGAGCATGTGGCGATTGGAGGGAAGATGAAGAGAGCATGGCATGATGAAGGTTGGGTTAGATAAGAGCTGTGATGTCCAGGAAAGCAGTCCTAGTTATTAACGGGCCGTCCACAGAAGGTGTACATGGTGCCAATGATGTGCGCATTGGACGCGGGAGGCTGCAGGGAGGTATGAAAACTTCGCTCATCACTGCTTTCTTCTTGTCTTTTCTCCTTTTATTTTCCTACATGCCCACTGCTAAGCCTTTAATAAGGACAATATTAAGTGTCAAAGCATTTTGCTTTGTACCGAAGATCTCTGAATGAGGCTACTGTTTATTGTATTCTTTGTTGGGTGAAAGGTAAAAAAAAAAAAAGTGCATATATTTTCTTTTTAATCCAGTTCATTCAGGTTTTAATGTAGAGCAGAGCAGAATATAATGAAGAATATTATACATTAATATTCTCAGTTTCTTAAAGGTATTGAGGGAGTGTAGCTTTGTGCTCTTGCCATAAGTTAAAAGTAGACCTTCCAAAGCATCTTTGGATATCTTTCTTAAGTGTTTCATAGTATTAAAGCCTTTTGGCCATTGATACGTGGTGAAGCCTGGCTGGTATAGAGATAATTTCCAAAGCTTGGTTGCTGAATTATGGATCCTACTTACCTAACAGACACACAGTAGCAGCTTCCATAATAGAGTAATATATTCCATGGAGAGTGCCAGGAAGGGCAAAGGGAACGTGTTATCCTGTGGTAGATCACCCACCTCTTTTGATACTGGCTGGAAACATGTTGAAACTTGCCACTGATTTAATCAGCGGTTCCTTCCATACACTTTGTCTAATTACAATTTTTTAAGTAGAGTGATCATTAGCTTCTGGGTGGAAAATCTGGACTTTTATTTGAATAGACTCTAGCTAATGTTCAGTCCCAAGATATACTTACTTTGCTTCCAAATAGCATCGTTAGGTGGTGCCTCGGTTTGTGATGCACAGTGAAAATATATGCTGAAAGGGAATTTCCTGAAATCTGCCCTTAGGGTGTTTGGTGAGGTGTGTAATACACTGACTGCATGTGTGATCGCATCAGTGGGACACGTGGGAACGGGATGCCCAATGTGACGCTGGAGAGGACCATCTCCAATCACTCAGAGCCACTTTCCGTGCTGGGAAGCTCTGCTTGCAAATTTGTGCTTACCTTTGGTTTATCGCTGAACAGGCCTCTGCCCACTTACTTCTTTTTTTATTCTTCAGTTTATTAATTACATTATACCCTCTTTTTTAGCCCCCTATAGCTCCCCTCCACCCTGTACCCATCCCACTCTCCACCCTCACCTCCCCCCCTCCACTGTCCTCTCCCAGTGTTGCAAGATTTTTGTCCAGTCTCTTGCTGCACTTCCCACACCCCTTTTCTCCCCAAGAATTGTCAGTCCATTCCCTCTCTATGTCCATGATTCTGTTATATTCACCAATTTATCCTATTTATCAGATTATTAATTCCCTTGATTTTTAGATTCATTTGTTGATAGATGTGTATTTGTTGTTCATAATTTATATTTTTATGTTTTTCATCTTCCTCTTCTTAAAGAATATCTTTCAGCATTTCATATAATATTGGTTTGGTGGTGATGAACTCCTTTAGCTTTTTCTTATCTGTGAAGCACTTTATCTGACCTTCAATTCTGCATGATAGCTTTGCTGGGTAGAGTAATCTTGGTTGTAGATTCTTGCTACTCATCACTTTGCATATTTCTTGCCACTGCCATTTGGCCTGCATCGTTTCTGTTGAGAAATCCACTGACAATCGTATGGGTGCTCCCTTATAGGTAGCTAACTGTTTTTCTCTTGCTGCTTTTAATATTCTCTCTTTGTCTTTTGCTCTTGGCATTTTAATTATGATGTTTTTTGGTGTGGTTCTCTTTAGATTCCTATATTTTGGGGTTCTGTGTACTTCTTGGGCTTTTAAGTTAATTTCTTTCACCAGGTGGGGGAAGTTTTCAGTCACTATTTCTTCAAGTAGATTTTCATTATCTTGCTCTCTCTCTTTTTCTGGCACCCCTATAATTCGGATGTTGGTATGCTTGAGGTTGTCCTAGAGGCCTTTTACACTATCTTCAATTATCTGGATTCTTTTTGTTTCTTGCTTTTCCAGCTGAGTGGATTTTGCTTCTTTGTATTTCAAATCTTTGACTTGGTTCTTGTGGCCCTCTGGACTGCTTTTAGGACTTTGTGTAATAATTTTTATTTCAGTCAGTGTATGCTTGATTTCTAGTTGGTCCTTTTTCATATCCTTGAGAGTCTCGTTCATATCCTCATAGGTCTTGTTCATTTCCTTGTAGGTCTCATTCATTTCCTTGTAGGTCTCAATCATTTCCTCATAGGTCTTGTTCATTTCCTCACAGGTCTTGTTCATTTCCTTGTAGGTCTTGTTCATTTTCTCATCGGTCTTGTTTATTTCCTTGTAGTTCTCGGCCTTTTCTAGGAGCCTCTTGAAAAGCCTTATAACCGTGGTTTTGAATTCTATGTCCAATCGTTTTTCCCCTCCATTTCTTTCACATCTGATTTCTTTCCATGTCTCGGCATGTTGGCTGCTTTCATGAGTTGGTCCATTAGCTTTGTGTGGTAGATGTCCTCTAAGGGACAGTGCTTAGCCTCCCCAGTTACCTGAGGTGGATACTCTTACTGCAATCCAGGTTGTACAGTATTGTTGGAGTTAAGCCCAGCTAATTGTTGTTAGCACTAGGAGGGTTTGATCTCCAGGCCAATTGGGCGTAGAGGTGAGCTGTGTTCAGGTTGAATGGGCAGAGTTTCTGAGCTGAGCAGGCAGCGTCAGTGTCAGCTAAGTCCTATGTGGCACGTGGGTCTCTGTGCTGGGTGGTAATGGCTGCAGGCACCTCCAAGAGAAAGCGGCTGCTGGTCTCCACCCGTTGCCAGACAATGCTGCCGCTCCCCAAATGAGCCTGCACACCCGAAGTCTCGCCCAGGGTTGTAAGACAGAGCTGTCCTGTGGTCTCCCATATGAGGAAGCACGTCGCGCGTCTGTGCTGTTGTGCACTTTATGCGTGCAAACTGCTGTTCTAAGCTTCGCGTACTCTCCTCAAACTCAGAGACCTTTGCCGCACCCGGCTTTTAGAGTGCGTACCCCAGACTTCGGACCTCGCCTGGCACTGGGGAATCTGTGCGGTGGGATGTCTCCACCCTCCCATTGGAGAAATCCAGCTTGGATTGCTGCTGCCAGCCCTACAGCCTGCGTGCGCCCCATGGCTCCAAACCTCTGACTCCGTGCGTATCTTCAAGGCTGCGCTCCGCTGCTCTTCTGAGTCTCAATGTCCCAGCTTTACTTTTATTTGTGGAATTTTCACTCAGCCAGCTTCTTTTCCTGGTGATTCTGGATGATTGTTTTGTTGTTATGCTGTAGTTTTGGAATTGTTGTGCGGGGCAGCACTATAGGTGTTTATCTATGCTGCCATCTTGTTTCCTCCTTCTGCCCACTTATTTCTAGAGAAGCTGTAGATGGCTGTTTCTGACATTAATACCTATATATCATATCTCACTTGCCTTTCAAGGTCAAGGCTGCTGGAGTAAAATTTCAAAATATTGAGTTTCTTTCAGAAGTGCATTTAAGCCCAATTTAACAATAGTTTTTAACTTTTAAAAATAAGTTATCAATTTAGTGTACCAGGAAGAAGAGTCTTTGGGAAGCCCAGAATGGTGTTTCCTATCCCTGTCTCTCTGGGAAAATGTATAAAATCTTTCTGAGCCTCCATTTACTGTTGGGGTGAATACACTATTTCTCCTTAAAGGCTGTTGAGAGCAGTCAATGAAGTAATGTATGTAAAGAGACTGACACCATGACTGGGTTTTATCAGTCACACATCAAGCTGTGCTGTGTCCAAACTGGCTTCTACTGGCATGTGCCAATCCTTAAAATTTCAGGAAGGCCAGCTGCTGGTTGGCATCATTTTGGTCTCTTGAAATTAGCAATGGAAGAACAAATCAGATAGTTTCTTTTTTCTGGTTGTTAAACATTTAAGGGCATACCGGTGATAACAAGTGTTAATCCTCATTCATCACAGCTCCAGGTTAGATTTAAAACCTGCCAGCCCTCGTAAACAGTCCTTATAGAAAGTGTTGCTAGAAAGTAAGGGGTTGTAAGGTAACCACAGTAAACTTTAGTCATTTTCCATGTTGCAGCACGGATACAGGCAGGCCCAAAGAAGCTGTCCTCCCCATCCCATAGGACTGAAGAATGTTCTACTTTTTGAAATTTTCTGTTCACTTCTTATATATTTTTTCTTCTCCTGGTACATCAGGCAAGCTGGCACATCTGTCATACCTCTTCTGCACATTATTTGCTACTCTTATTAGTTGTTAGCTTAAAAATCAGCTGTTAAAATAATGTGTAAAGTAAAAGTAAATCAGCTCCCTATTAAAAAATGTTCAAAGAATCTGAATTGGTATTTCTCTGAGGAAGATATACAAATGGCCAACAAGTAAGCACTGGAAAATATGTTCAGCATCATTCATCATCAGGAATATAGAAATCAAAACTATAATGAGGTAGCATGTCATACCCATTGCAACGACCACAATGCAAAAGCCCAGTAATCACAAGTGTTGGTGAGGATGTGGAGAAATTGGAACCGTCATACACTTGTTGGAAATGCGAAATGGTATAGCTACCTTGGAAAAACAGTCTAGTAGTTTGTCAAATGATTAAACGTAGACTCATACCATATAACACAGCAGTTTGACTCTACATATATATTCAAGAAAAATGAAAACGTATGTACACACAGAAACTTATACTGTAATGTTTACAACAGCATTAATTCATAAAAGCAAAAAAGTGGAAACAACCTAAATGTTAATCAATTGACAAATGGATAAGTAAATTGTGGTATATCCATACAATAGAATATTGTGAATAAAGTGCTGATACATGCTATAATATGGATAAACATTAAAAACATTATGCTAAGTGAAAAAAGCGTCACAAAGACCATATATTATATGATTCCGTTTATATGAAAACCAAATGGAGAAATCTATGAACACAGAAAGTAGATCAGTGACTGCTCAGGGCTGGGGTAGGAGGGCAACAAGGGAATAGGGGAGTGATAGCTAAATGCTATGAGGTTTCTTTCTGAGGTGATGAAAAAGTTGTAAAATGGATAGTGGTTATGGCTGTGCATACATGTGGGTATACTAAAAAATATTAAATTGAACACTTTAAATGGGTGAATTGCATACTATGTGAATTATATCTCCATAAAGCTGTTAACATTAAAACAACCATAATCCTGAAGTAACGTTTGATGATTATGATAAAAATAAGAAAATATTCTAATTATACTAATACATTAATTAACTTTTTAAAAAAATTAAACTGGCTTTGAGAGACAACTTGAAGGGTTCAGGGGAGTGCACGGGTTTTTAACATCTATTTGGCTGTTTAGGAACCCTTTTGTTGTTGTTGTTATATTCTGGAGAGTTACTGACTTAAATAAGTAATGAATGAGTTGTCTGAATGAGTTGTTTACATACAAGAGCTTTAGTTGACCTTTTAAATGAACAATAAATACTGAGGAGACTGAATAAGGCTCTCTGTTCATTTGTGTGTATGTTTAAGTTTAATATATTTGGATGATAGGAGTGGTGATATTGCCGTTTAGAAAAGATAATTTAATCTCTGGCCTCTGTAGAGATGGAAAGAGTCAAGTGAGGGATGGGAATGGCAATATTATTGTCCACCCACCATCATTGATAGAGCAAAGATAAGTGACAAGTACATGGAGCCTGAAAAATAGCAAACTATTCAACAGCTGTGTGTGTGTGTGTGTGTGTGTGTGTATTTCCTTTTGAAAAAAGCTTGTAAGATATTTCGGTGCAAAGAGTATAGAAGTGAAAATACATATGTAAACATCATGCCAGTAACTTTCCATTTAATTTTATGCTCTTGTGTTATGCCAACACCCAGCAAAATATTCTGCTTTTCATATTTTGAAAATGTGAAATGTTATCTTATGCCCTCTCTTAAAAAAATCTATGTATTTAAAGAAAAAAATATCTGTCATTTGAAATTGTTTTATTAAGCATTCAAATGCCTGTCTGAAAAAAAAAATCATTCCTTAAGGGTAAGCTGATCCCTTACAGAATACTTGCACTCTGCTTGCAAGATTAAAATATATACTTGGTATATGCTGTGAATCATCTGTGGTGAAATTCAGTGTTTCACTTCTAGTAATGCCATTTTTACATTAATATTTGAATTGTTCTTGCTCAAGTTTTATTGCTAATCATTCTTAGTTTATTTTTGTTTACCATAGTGCTTAGGGGTTAGATTCAGGAAGAAAACAAACAAGGAAAAGTAGTTCTGAAGTTCCACACCACGTAATTGCCTCAATATTGTAAATACAAGCTAAGAAATACTAAGACTCCAATAGCTCAGCCGCAATCTTCTGGTGAGATCTAAATGCTGTGGGAAGGATATTAGCCAATAACCACCCCTCTTCATGGTCCTCTGCCCTCCAGGCACCTGCCCAATTGTGCAAACCTTAGTTTAAGTGTGAGAACATCATTTCTCAACTAGCACTGGGTCAATTATAAAGTCCTCGGGCATTGTGGGAGAGCATTTCTTTCCCACCTTCATCAACAGATTCTTGATCTCTAGAAGCCTGGAAATTGATTACCTCCCAGTAACCACAGTTGCCAATCTCAGTTAAACATTTGAAAAGAGCAAGAGGGCAGAGGGAAAGTTAGTCTTACTCCTCTTGATGGTTGACTTAACTGTTAGGAATACCTGGCACTTGCTTTTATGTTGTTGGATGGTTCCACATGTAAATATGAAATCTTTGTGCATTTTTTTTTGGGGGGTGGCGGGGCTTGAAAGAAGAGATAAAGGATTTGTAGCTCTGACTGGTTTGGCTCAGTGGATAGAGCGTCAGCCTGCAGACTGAGGGATCCCATGTTTGATTCCAGTCAAGGGCATATACCTTGGTTGCGGGCACATCCCCAGTGGAGGGTGTGCAGGAGGCAGCTGATCGATGTTTCTCTCTCATTGATGTTTCTGGCTCTCTATCCTCCCTTTCTCTCTGAAAAAATCAATAAAATATAAAAAAATAATTTGTAAATAAAATTTTAAATAGTATTTATAAAACTTTATGCTAGTGCCTATTATTTTCATCTTAGAACAAATGAAAAATGGACTAATGGGTAGGAAGACAGTCATCAGCTTCTAGCATCTCAAATCCTTCCACTCTTTCCAAAACCAGCAATTCATATCCTGGGGTGAGAATTAAAATAAAAAAATACAATTTAGCTCATTTTTTATGCCATTTAAGGACAGTTTCTAGCCTATCTGTCATATAAGTTGCAAAAATATTAATAGAGGTTTTTATCTTTATGAAAACCTGTATTCATTTATGTTCATCTTTCCTTCATTCAAATTATTAAATAATTTTAAAGACTTCCAATATGCAATTGTGCCTATCTTTCCCACTGCTTCTAATAACTTTCCTAGTGTTATTGAATGTTTCTTTGTATTTTTTACCATCTTTCTTTGGAAATAAGGTGATTTTAACTGAATGTAGAACAAATGTGTGCCATTGACTTTTGTAATTGCTTTAGAATATATTCTCTCTCATTCTTACAGCAATTTAGCACTGTATTTGCTTTCTTTCCTTTTAAAAAAACTGCTGAGAATCCTGCATACATCTTCATTAAGATGTCTTCCATCACCCTAAATCTTTTCCTTGTGAGTTTAGAACTAATTCAGAACTCACCCAAGTGGATGACTAATTTAAATTGCTATTTCCAACATGCATTACTTTGCACTTGTCTGCTCTGAGTTTCATCTGCCACTATTTTGCCCAATTACCGAGTTTGGATTCTGTATTTTTCACATCCATCTGTGTAGACCTAGGGAACCAATATAGTTTTTGTTTACTCAGCAAATTTTAGCAACTCATTATTTAGTCCATTCTCAAGGGTGTTAATAAATATCCTGGAGGACACTACTCTTGTAGTGATTGCTGACACCCTACTATTAACTCTATTCTGTGCCGAGAGCAGATCATTTATTCTTTCATTCGCCCTCAATCTCTGAACTCACTTTTAACCCATGATTGACAGCCCTTTACCTCTTGCCCAGTGATTGGCAAGTTTCCTTAATAGTCTTTTGTGTAGGCCTTCATCAAAAGTCCTTTAAGAGTCTAGATAAATTGCATCTTCTAGTCTTCCTTTACCCTCCATTTTGTTGCCCATAAATTTCTGCATTAAACATATCAAAGGCACATAAACAAAATAACAACTTTCAAATGTTCTAAGAATCTCTCTTCCCCTTTTTGAATATGTAGTGCTGCTTTTTGTCTTTCCCTTAATATTAATTTTCTGTTTGTATCATCTTCACTGAACTTCTGCAAACCAAAGGCGTATTCCCCACCTCATGTTAATGCTCTGATATATCCAACAAGATTCTGAGTTACTTTCCGATGTAAATAAATTCCACTCATTGGCCCTGACAGCACTATGAAACATGCCTTGCTAACTTACTTCACTCGTTCACCAGCTTGTCAGAAATTCCAAGAAAATAAGTTTTCTCTTTGGCAGTTAACAATCCAATATTTTGATTTCAGGGGCATGACACCTCGTGAGCACATTTTGCTGTAAAGGTATTTATTTGAGTCATTTTCACTGTACTTCAATAATTCCTCACTTTACAGAAAAAAATTTTTTTCTGGAATTTAAAAAAGGAAATTTAAAAATATGTAATAAATAATCCAGCAAAAGCTCTTCTTTTTTTACTATTTAATTTTACATTTTTGTGTATATTCTTTTGATTATTATCTTTTTAACCAACTAAACTCTAAATACCACCAGAGCAAAGATGTTGTCTGCTTTTAGTCATCCTTGCTCCTCATCTTGATGAGGAGGTTGATGGGTGCTGGTGCTGTGTGGCATTTCCATTTATAGACCTTTGGAGCCTCAGAACCACCATATGAGGTCTGTAAGCAAGAAATATTATTATTATTATTATTATTATTATTATTATTATTAAATGTAGAGTAAACTAACACATAAGATGCCCATTATTGGCTCAAGGCCATTGGACACATTAATGCACCTGGTCTACTACCCAAAGTTTCAGATCCTTCATCCAAAGTTCCCTCTGTGCTGCTATGGTGATCACTTTTATAAAAGATTAAAGCAATTTTAAAACTTAGTTGTAGCTCCTCATATTCTATTATTTCAAAGTCTTTTCAGGAGGCATGCAGTTCTAAATGTGGAGGGGACATATCCTTGCCCTCTTACATCATCTACCTGCCAAATCTTACCCTTTAGAAATGAAGGACATTTCATTTTGAATTAAGATTACATAAAAAAACCATTTTGCTCTCTGAGGTAAGCTTTTCTTCCATGTTTCTACAAACCATTTATACTTTTATCATTTTTTTTTACCTAAAAAAAGTCTCCCACATTTAAATTCTCACAGCTTGGGAGCCCTGCCGAGAATACATAATAACTGCCTGTAACACTTAAAATAAAAACAAATTTACCAAGGATGGTGAAATGACAACAAAGAGCAGGAAAAATATAAGTACCTGGGAAATAGTCCCTCCTACGCACATGTTTTCAGCACTAAGTGTTTTTATTGAAAATACCTGCTTTCGGTTATCCTGCTTACCTTCTCTTTATCTGGATTTTTTTGGGGGAAAGGGAAGAAAGTTCAAATTCTAAAGATCTGAGGAATGAGAGATGAGCCTTTAGAATTGTTATTTGATTTATTGGGTTTAGAGGAGAGTATTTGGTGAAGTAATACGGAATCTGAACATAACACTGATTGGCAGGTAGCAGTTAGAACAAGACTTCTCAGCTTTGGTACTATTGACATTTGGGGCTGGGTCCTTATTTGTAGAATTGAGGTCTGTCCTGTGTATTGTAAGATGTTTGGCAGCATTCTTGGTCTTTATGCAGTGGTTGCCAGTTATGACGATCAACAATATCTTCAGACATTGTCCAAAGTCTCTGGGTTTAGAACCCTGACTTAGAGGCCAGATGCTTTGAAATGTGCTGTGAGACTCTGGTAGGGGCTTTGGCAAACCTCCTTTTTAAAATTCCGTGGGCAGTTTCTCCCCATCCAGGGCAGACTGGCCTTGATCCCTGGAAACATATCTACCTCCAGTGAGGCCTGCTAGCTTACCCAGCTTTTGTTTATGGTCTTTGTCTAGTGATTCTGAAAGATCCCTTTATTCTCCTTTGCCAGAACTTGACAAAAACACTTTGAGAACATCCCTATTGGTGGGGAGGAACTCGTGCCATTTCCTGAAAATTCCATGCTCCTCTCTGGCCTTACCCTATTACTCTTCTCTCTTTCCACTCAGCACGAAAGCTATGATAAAATGAGAACCCGGCTGGGAAGCAGCAGACCTCAGTGACCTTGGGGGAGCCAGTCCCTGCTTTGGTCTTTTGTTTTCTTATCCACACTTGGAAACAGTTGGACTAGATAATATGTCTTCATGACCTTTCAGCTCTAGAGTATTATGGTCTGAATGTTCTTATTTTATTTTTATTATTTTTGGCTTCTTTATTCTGCCCATTCGGACTTCAGAATGCCTACTTCCTTTAATGACACCAACATGTAAAGCAATTTTTGCAAAAATGTTTGTTTGGATTTGAGTTTATCTATTTGCTTTATTTCATCTATATATTTTTTCCTCCCCCAGATCCTGACTTTATTAACCTATGCAGAAAATTTAGGAAAAATTAATCATGTCTTTTGAAGTAGACACTCATTTAATATAATGATCACATCAAGAAGTTTTGAGTTCAGTGGCAACTTATAAGAATACACTGTGTATTAAGTTTATAGCAGCAAAGTGTGTGAGTGAAAATGATATTTCATATACATTAGGGAGAACTGGTCATTTAAAGCAAACTGCTGGGAAAGCCTTTTGAAAAAAAAGAGAATACTTTAAAAATATATAAATCAAGTAACTGGATATCTCTGGATATAGGCATTTCAAAAATTAGTAAAATCTGATTCATTCCTACAAATGGATGCAAATTTTTGCTGCTGCTGTGTCTGATTTTCAGGATAAGGCATGAGTGAGGTGGGAAAGTTTTCCTTGCTTCTGACTGGCTGGTCATGTGACCTTAGGCAAGTCAATTTTCCTCTCTGGGCTTCCATTTCTCCCTTTCTAATTGGGGGTTAAGTTTTATTTCTAAGGTCTCTTATAGCTCTAAAATTGTAAGAGTTCAATCAGAAATGTTGGTTAGGAACAAGGCTTTGTGACACAAAACTTCATCAGGGCTGGGATGCTAGATTCCAGTGAAAACTGGCTCCCTCTGAATGGTAAACCTTGAGCTCTTTGTCCCACCAGGAAAGAAGAGGTGGGCAGGGAGGGATTCCTTCCCTTTACGGAGGCTGATGTGTGAGGGGCTGCACTCGACAACCTGCTCTCCATCACGCTGCTCTGTGCTGTTGAGAAAAGACAGCAGTTCTAGAAAAACAGGTGGGAGCCTGCTAAGGAAAATGCATTAACAGAGGTAGGGGACTGAAGAGGAAGAGGATATGGAAAATCAAACATTCTTCTGAGCAGGGAGCACAAAGAGGGTGTTATGAACATGCTCTCTGAATGGGAAAGGAGCAGGTGGGGTGATCAGGGGTGACTGAAGTGTCCAAACTCCTGACATTCACAAGGGATCAAGGGGTGGTGCCATCCAGAAAGCAACATCTCCTGAAGATCTACCCAGGTCCAGAGTAACCCCAAATACCACCACTATCACAACGCTCTGCCTGGGGGGAGCTGCCATGGGTATTCCTGTGACTGCGTGTTAGGGAACTGGCCCAAAGAAATGGGTTCCATTGGTCTTCCTTGAAGGTGCACTGGGAGCCTTGCCTCACATCACATTACACATTCCTTTGTAAAGGATATTTACGGAGTCACTATTATGTACTGGAAAGTGTGCTAGATCCTTGAGATACATCAGTGAGCAAACTGCCCAACATCCCTGCCCTCTGGGAGTGTGCAGGTGCAGACAATGCATAATACAGATAACAAGTAGTTTAAACAGCATGTTAAAAGGTTGATGGAGCCAGGGAATAAAGAGAAAAGAATAGGTGCCATTTATTCCAGATTCCTTCTTTACTTTCCCTCTGGCTCCAACATTCAGAATACCCACAAATAACTTTTCCTTCTTATAATTTCTTATTCTTCCAGTTTTTTCATTACTGACCTATTATTTGAAACTAAATTTCATGTTATAACTAAATTTCATATCCTATATAAATAAAAGGCTAATATGCAAATTGACCAAATGGCAAAATGACCAGTCGCTATGATGTGCACTGACCACTGGGGGCAGATACTCAATGCAGGAGCTGCCCCCTGGTGGTCAGTGTGCCCCACAGGATGAATGCTGCTCAGCTGAGTGCAGTGGTGGTGGGAGCCTCTTCTGCCTCTGCAACAGCACTAAGAGGTCCCCCAAGCCCTCCCCGAAGGCAAAAGGCCATAGGCCAGGCTGAGGGACTCCCCCTGCAACCCCCCCTGAGTGCGCAAATCTCATCACCAGGTCTCTAGTTATGTTCTCTAGTTATATTACAACTAGAGGCCCGGAGCACAAAATTTGTGCACTTAGGGAGGGGAGTCCCCTCAGCCCAGTCTGCACCCTCTCCAATCCAGACCCATCAGAGGATGTCCATCTGCCAGTTTAGGTGTGATCCCACAGGCAGTTGGATATCCCTCTCACAATCTAGGACCACTGGCTTGTAACTGTTCACCTGCCTGCTTGCCTGATCATCCCTAATTGTTCCCTCTGATGGCTTGGTCACCTCCAACTGCCCCCCCCCCCTTGCTGGCCTGGTTGCCCCATGCAGCCTGCTGTTTGGCTGTTTGGTTGCCCCTCACTGCCCCCGCCCCGGCTTGATCCCCCCATGCAGCCTGTTTGGTTGTCTGTTTGGTTGTTTAGGTTGCAATGGTTGCTTAGGCTTTTATATATAGAGACAGTTTTATGAATTTATGTTAAAATGCCTTCTATCTGTTCAGTGACATATTTCCTTTCAATACTTGTGTGAGGTGGCAGAGAGGCATTTTACAGATTAGGATCCCGTAGGTTAAAGAATCTTCACCAAGCTCAGCAACTTGATTTTTTTCTTGGTATTCTTTCATAGATCTTTATAGATCTTTATATGTTGGGCATTTTTCTCTGTGGGGAAACATGTTAGAAATGTCAAACAATTGAGTTCAAACAAATACTTGGAACAAATACTTGGCTATTCCTTGGGAACTTCTAATATGATAATTACTTTAGGTAGATGCATATGTGGTAGGATAGTTGCTGTTCTTGGAAAATGATGGTTGAAAATAAATTTACTCCCATGTGTACTTGATGGTCACCATTGTGGTCCCTGACACCAGGCTTATCCTTAGCAAGCTGGTGACCTGCAGCACTCATGATGACAGGAGAATGCTATTTCCCCATAACCTAAAATTCGTGAGGTACAAAACTTTTTTCATTCTCCTGAATACCACCTCCACTCTTGTTGCCTACCTTCTGGGACTTACTATCAACCACATCTCCTGGACATTGGTCATTGTCTTGGGTGTAATCTTTTGAGGAAAAATGGGACATGTGCATACATAATTTTCTGAAGTCCCTGGGAGTTTGTGTGTGTGTGTGTGTGTGTGTGTGTGTGTGTGTGTGTGTGTGTAATTTGATAAGCTGTAAGGTTGAAAGTTTTATCTCTGAATTCTTTTGCTTGTTCCTCTTTTCCTCTAGCCCCCTGCTCCCCATACTTCTGCTCAGGGCCTTTTCCTCCTCGCACAGGAATCCTCTATGGGGAAGCTTTGGTCCCCAGATGGTTTCTTTATAGAGGCTCTTGAGTGCCTTCTCGTCGGTTGCTACATGCTCAGCATCCATGGCTGAATTTCACTATCAGTACAACCAGAACAGGTTAAGGAAGGTAAATTCACTTCTGCTGCTGCTGCCAAAATAGGATTATGCAATGTGTTCTTACTCCAAATAGAAATGACTTATATTTTGTGTCTTATCATCAATAATTTAGAATGATGCTCTTTACAGTAGTGTGGAAAACAAGGGTTTCTAGCTCATGGCTTTCCCATCCTGTTCTCTGTTTTAGAGTGGACACCTAATAGTGAATTAGTGACAGCAGGTTACAAAGAGGCGGGAGGTCCCTGAAAGGAAGGAAGGCCTTTTACTAGAGAGTCTTGAATTTGGAAACTGACAATGATGCTTTAATAGTTCTGTGACTTTGTCGTATTTAGTTTACATTTGTAATACTTAAGGTTGTGTGTGTGTGTTTCTGTAAAATGGAAGGAAAAATACTTCTTACAATTTTTTTTTTAAGTGATGAAAGTGGTTAAGGGAGAAAGTGCCTGGCATTTAAATAGCATATACTTGGAAAATATTGGTTTCCATTTCTCTCTTCTTTCCTCTCCCCCTTAGATTGGTAATAAAACTTTCTTGGGAATGAAGTTTTTATGTGACAGGTTTATTTCTCTGCTAAGACTCATGCAGCATGAACAGTTTGCGGTGTGCTGTGGAGGTGTCGGCTCCCCATGTGTGGCGTGGTGGGAAATATGTTCTCCTCCCCGCCGTGCTGATGAAAAGACTCCTCTCCATCCGTGGCTGAGAATGACAGAGCCTGCCTGGGGCTGATCTCTTTCAGTATTGCTGTGGACTATTTACCCTTGAAAATCCATGCATTTGGGGATTCGGAGATCAGCAATGCTCATCTAACTGGAAAGTGTGGGGAGAAATAACTGGTACTCTTCTGGCTTCAGCTCTGGTAATTCTCTCTTTCCATCTGAAATGCTGTGCCAGAACTTTCTTTGCCATCACCACCAAGGGGCGAGTTTCCAGCCAGTGACCCATCCCCTCGTCAACTGCTTCTTCGTTAGTCTGATGGCTGGGAAGAACAGAGAGACTTCAGTACTGAGGAGAGAAAGTGCAATTTGGAGAAGTAGGGCACTTTGGGAAAATATAACCATCTCCCCAAGATCCCCCATCTGTGCTCTGAACCCTGTGGAAAGGATAGTACTTGACATTGATAGAGAGGAGCTTCTCCAAGTGACAAGTATAAATTATGCTGCTTATTGGTGTAATCTGAGCGGTCAGCACCTGGCTCAGAACAAGGGCTCCAGCAGGAGAGAACATTCCAGAGCCCCAGCCACATCTCACACTGCACACGTTGCCTCCCTAATGAAATGAAAAACAGCTCTGCGAGAGAAACAAAACAAAGGTGAGGAAAGCTTACAAATAATCAAGAAAAGGAAGATGTAAGGTGGGAGTCAGAGTCAACAATGCCGTCTATCAAAAACGTTGTAGGAAACAGCTCTATTAACTTTGTGTAAATAACTAGATGGATATACTCTCAAGACTTAAATCACAAGCGAAGTGGAAATTGCCCAAAGAAGTAAATAATTTCTTGATAGAGCTTTTCATAAATAATCATGGTTTGTCTCTGCTGAATAGATCCTGTTTAAATTGTCATCAGAAATTTCCATTTTAGCTATGAGGATAAACACGGGATTGTGTTTTTATGGTATATAAAAAAAGCTAAGTACTTAATAACATCCCCTTAGAATTAGTTATTAAATTCTATTTGCAGCCAGGATGCACTGAGGGAACGCACGCAGTAAGCCAAACAAAAGCAAAACAGAAACAAAATCAGAAATGACTGTGAGGACTTGTGCCCTTGCAGTGACAATAAGGACCCTTTTGCCTTGAAGGTTCGCTTCCTTTTGTCCTGAGCTCAGAGAGATAAGATCTCTAAGACGAAAGCTAGGCTGGTCTGAGAGGGGCCACTTGAGCAGGAGAAGGTTTTTGTTTCCATCACCTTTATCACATCTCCCTTTTCATCACATAGGGAAGTCTCTCTCTACTCCACACTCAGTGAGCCGGACACTGCCAAGAGCATGAGGTGCCCTGGATTGGAGGTGAGAGAACTCGGTAGGGTTATCAGAGTGCCCTTGGGCACAGAGGTACCACCCTTGGCCACTGCGTCTAGTGGAATGAGTCCATCAGGGCTGAAGGGATACCTACAGTGGAGAATCATGGTTGTGGAGAGTAAACCTATGTTCAGGAATAAGTACTTCCTGCATACAATGACTGGCCAGTTGTTGATTTGCAGGTGTGATCCCTTTTTCAAATAGCGGAAGAGGAAAAAACACATCTGCAAAGATAAACATTTCAACTCTCTCCCTGACTGCAAACTATTCTTGATACTCATGACTGAACTGAAGCTTTTCTTTCCAAAGCAGATCTGAAATGTTTTGAAGGCCTGGGGAGTCAAGGCCAATCTTCCTGGATGGTCAAGGCCATGCCTGATCCCCACCCCCACTGGGCTCAGCTGCTGTCACAGCCAGCCTGAGCCCAGTTCCTTGCCACACCCTTCTCCTTCCTGGTCTGAACTGCCTCTGTACACACTGCTCCCTTTGCCTGGAGATCTCGCCTCTCAAAATCCTGTCTCTTCCAGACCCAGATGGGATGACCCCTCGTCTGGGAGGAACCTCACACACCACTGGAAATTAGAGCTATCCTGCAGCTCTTTGTCTTTATTCAGCCTTTGGCACTTTCTGTACTAAGACTTAACACTTCATTTACCTGCCAGCTTCCCCACCAGGTACAAAACCCTCAAGGGCCAGGCCTTGTCTTATTTATCATTGTAAGGGAGTGCCCCAGGCACTAGGAGAGTGTTTCAGCACAGGCTAGGTGAGGTGAATGCTGGCAGATACACGTTTCCTGCCCTCTTTAGATTTTGGTGATTTGCTGTGTGAAAATTAGAGTTAGTCTTTTTTTTCTTCTTCTTCTTCTTTTCTTCTTTAATATATTTTATTGATTTCAGAGAGGAAGGGAGAGGGGGAGAGATAGAAACATCAATGATGAGAGAGAATCATTGATCGATTGCCTCCTGTATGCCCCCCACTGGGGATCGAGCCCAAAACCTAGCATGTGCCCTTGACTAGAATGGAACCCAGGACCCTTCAGTCCTCAGGTTAACACTCTATCCACTGAGCAAAACCAGCTGGGGCTAGAGTTAGTTCTTTTAATGTTCAAACCCCTAGCAACTCTGAGTCTTTGCTGAGGTGTCATGTCGTGTCCTGGTCTCAGCTTCTAAAAAAGTGTTTATGCTTCTGCCCTATAGGAGTTTAGGCCCTGGAACTTTGGGCTTTATTGTGCTTTTCATCAGATATCTGCCACGTTGGCTTTTCCCTTACAGCCCAAACTAATTCTCAGTGTGTTCAGACTCAGCGCTAAGTTAGTAGAAGGGCCCCCTTTGTGCAGTAGGCCCTGGACTGATGTCTGCCAGAGGATTCCAGATTTGTCACTGCTCAGCACTGGCCTTTTGGTTGGTGCCTAGTGAGGGTGGTTGCTCCTGCCAGCCCAGGACCCTGCTGGAGAACTTGCCAGGGGAAGTGGTAGTTCTTAGGATTTTTACGAATGGGTTTTTGTATAGTTCAATGTGGACCAGTAATTTTCCACCGTCAGAGTGCCTCTGCCAGATGGGTAGTTTCCCTGAGCTTGGTAGGACGCCTTCTGATAAGAGTTAGGTTCAAATAAATAGCTTACCCTTTATGGACCTTTGGCTACCAGCCATAGAAGAGGGGAGGGGTCCAGGGTTCAGCAGAAGACCTTGAGAGGACTGCATAACCAGGAGAGGTTGATAAAATCAGTGTTCCAACCAATAAGATACTTAAGCAATACCCAGGGACCACCATTAGGGAGATCTTGTTGGTATAACAGAGGAATATATCTTAAAGAAAGATAACATATATACATACATACATAATTATAGCTGTGTTTATTGAGCTCTTTCTAGGTAAGATGCTTCATGCTTTACATTAGGTTTGTTGTTCAGTCTTCACAGCAACCCTAAGAGATAAATATAATTATTTCCACTCTATAAATAATCAAAATGAGGCTTAGAATGTTATCTATCTTATCTTATTTGCATAATAAAATTTTAACTGATGGCTTTCCCAAGTTGTTCTTGTTCCTTTGTTCTCTGAAAGACTGGAAGAAATGAGGCAGCTCAAAAGCTTTTATTTCTACTGCTGACCAAGGACAAGGATATGTAAGAGTTTTGCTAGAGAAAAACATGCCCTGTGGCTGAGATATGGGAGTGTGAGCAACAAATACTTTCACTACATAAGAGCTGATATTTTGGGATGCAATAACTACAGATTAGGATGGCTCCCTGGTCAACAGTAATTTCTCCAGTGTTCACATCTATATTAACTCTTTGCTTTTGACCAGTAGCTGACTGGTCCAGAAATTCTTGACCCAAGTCTGGTAATCAGGCCTCTCTTTCCTGTCAGTGTGGCATCCAGAGATATGAGACTAGAAGTCCAAGGTGCTGAATAAATTCAGCACTGGAAGGGGTTGGTGCTAAACTGTCTGCTTCTCAACCTTCTGATTGGTAAATATCTCTCTACCTATGTGGATACCTCCTGCTTCTGGAATTCAACGACTCCTGAGTTGGGCTGGGAGTACACTGACAAGCGTCTGTATGTCATCTGGGCAAGGCATGTGCAGCCCTGCTGTTTTGATCTTTGTTCTGCCTTGAATTTCATGTCTGCAGAAAAAGGCACAAATCTATCCCACCTTGGTGGGTTGTAGGGTGGGCTCAGTGGCCTGTGAGAGTCTCCTAAACTTGTCTATGTTACTATGTTTGCTGAGCAACTACCGGTTCCCTCTCCCCATCTGCTATTTTCCAGCCCCGAGGTTCCAAAAGGGGTGGGTAGTGAGGCTGAAAGCAGTAGAAGGCTCAGACCAAAGGTTGCAGGGTGGGGTTGTTCTCTTCACTCCTCCCTGTTGGGTATGAAAGCAGGAAGAGAAAGGCCTGTGTACTTCAGGAGAGGTATGCATTGAGGGGGAGGGGCGCGTGCTCTAAGTAAAGGAAAGCCATTCTCTCTGCCTTGGAAAAAACTGAATAAGCACCTGAGAAAAAAAGAGGAGATGATTAGAAGAAACATCCTGCAAAAATACCTGCTCATAAAAGATAGATCTCAGAAATGCAAATGCCCCGAGAATCTGAAAGGCTGGAAGGTAAACTTCCCGAGTTTGTCATCCTTAAAAGTGTGCAGTAGAACTAGGAGGAGGTTTAGGAATAAGTTTGCAAAAGCTGGAAAAGGAGTGGAAATGACCTCCTGGTAAATTAGATAAGATGATTTCAGAAGAGAATATAAGAAAATTGAGAAAAACATCAATAGCAGAGAACACCTGTGATAATGTAATCAAGGGCAATAAATAATATAGGTTTTGAAATGATAAATTATGACAAGTCAAATTGGTAGATTTGAGTCGACTTACAAAGACTAGGAATTAAGTTCAGCCAAGCAGATGTTAAATGTTTAAAATTTAGGAAAGCACTTGGGGTGAGCTCTCAAAACATTTTACTTGCAAAATTAGTTTAGATTGATTTGGATATGAACATGCTGAAACCAAACAATAAGCCTGAGCCCTGGAGAGACACAAGGTCTCCAGCAGAAAGGGAGATATGAGGAGGAAAAAATAAATTTTAATGTATTTTTTTCTATAGGAAATTATTTTTTAATGTATCTCTCTCTTTTTTAACATAACTATAAGGAGGTGATTCACTTTTCCTAAGCTGTTAGGACATAAAATAAAACAGAAACCAAGGTATACCAGGAAAAAGAAATAAGCATATTAGATTCTATTTTTTAAAAAGCAACTTAAATCTGCATCTGTTCTGTTTTGAAGAAAATACTGGAATACAGCGATGCAGTATCTAACCATACATTCGTTCCACAGCACATGCTCCTGCCTCCTGTGAGTTGGGAACTTCTCTAGTGCTGACGCATGCCAACTACACCTGGTGTTGAGAGAACCTCGGGAAAGTCCAGGGAGGGACTCCTAGAGTTGGTGGGAACTGAGTTGTCTTAAGTTATCATTATAACTGCTCACGTTATTTAATATTTTACATATTAGGAAGCACCTTCACATACAGAACCTTATTTGGTCTTTGACACATAGCTCTGGGGGTGATGCAGAGAATAGTAAAACTTTTGGGGTCTATTTCACATTACCTCTTTACTATGTTGAACAAGATTGTCCATACCTCCCTTTTGGACATTCATTCTTCTCTTGGCTTATGAGACTTTGCATTAATAGTTTTCCTTTCACCTCCTTGGATGTTCCTCAGGATCTAACTCCACTCTTTTCTTTTAGCTCATCCCTTAAATGTTAGTGTCCCTAAGGGTATTGTCTTCTGCTTCACTTCATACACCAGTGGTAATGGTTTAATCTACTCACAGCTGACATACTCAAGAATTGGAGTGGAGCATAGATAGGGGTGAGGAGGAAAGACATTATGAGTTTCAAGGGGATGATATGTGCAGTTGAGAAAAGCTTTCTAGGTAATTCTGATAGCCCTCCCATCTCTCTATTTTGAATGCCACTTACCTAACATGCTGATGTTTATATCCCCAGCCAAATTCCCTGTGGACCTCTGGATCTACTGCCCAGTTTTTTTACAGGAACTTTCTGCTTGGCTGTTTTACCAGAACCTTACTCAGATGCCCCAGACCACACCTAATAGTGCCCACTCCCTCTGTTACCTGTCAAAATCCAGTGTGTCTGATACTGAAAGGCCAAAACTCAAAACATCAGAGGTTGGAGTAAGAAGAGGTTAATTGATTGAGAAGGCACCCACCGAGAAGATGGGAGACCTAATCCTCAAATCCATCTTCAGAAAGTACAGAGTTCAGGCTTCTTTTATGTTAAGGGAAGAGACTGTTTTTTTAAGAACTCAAGCCCCAAGCAGAATTTCTGTAATGATTAGCATGTCTAAAGCAGGAGCTGTTCACTGAAAGTCATGGGCACAATGCTGGCTAAAACAAGATGGAATCAGAGGGGCAGAGCATTTTACTCTGTTACACCCCCATCCAAGTCAGGATGGCCTATCTTCTCACATCCCTCACTCCCCATTGAGAGCACTCAGTGATAGCAGGGAATGGACAGCCAGAGTGGTGAATAGTAGAGATGTGAAAAGGAAGAAGTTGGGGCCCCACTATGAACTCTTTATATGTGTTTCTTTTAGCACATAGCTTTTCTCTGTCTCCCTCTCCATAGTATATGTGAGTAGATGGTCTTTAAAATTCTAACTCTATAACTCTGTGTGTCACATTTAGCTACTTCCCCTTAAAAGTCTCAGTGATCAACATATGAAACGTACTAGGAAGTATGGTATGTCTTAAAACTTGACACAAGAATCACAGTTACCTAGGATGGCATGCCTGGCTGGTCTCAAATCCAGATGTTTTCCCCAATCAATAGTGAGGACTCCTATTACCCTTTAACCCCTTTCTAAACATACACCCACCTAATGGTGGACCTGGTTTGAAGTCTGGAAAGTTGCATTGGTGTTTCCCAGAGCCAGCCCATCCCAAGGGTCTACACCAGATAGTGCATCACTATATCTCTCCGCAGTGAAATTCCTGGGCCCATATTTAGTGAAGAATGCATGCCCAGGCAGGGGCATGTTTGGTTCCAAGGAGGAATCCTCTTCCCTCTCTGCCATTAGCTGCATTTGATTGGATTGAGGTGGCAGCCTTCACAAGTACAGCCAAACCATAGGCTGCTTAAAAACCTGCAGAATGGCCTCATACAAAACACATTGGCTGCAATGAGGCTCTGGAACTGATAAATTCCTAAAGAATGGGCAACTAATCCCATTCATTCCAGTGGTGGAAACAACAGCGGAAAAGAAGAAACAAGAAGCTCCAAGGTCATTGTAACCATAAAGTGCCATTGTAACCTGAAGTTCTGAGGAAACAAACTGAGGTTTGCAAAATTTAAGAGGTTATACTTACATATGGGAGTCCCTGAAGGATAAGATATGCAATCTGGAATAAAGAATACACAGGTCAGAAAGAAGGGAACAGAGTGGACAAGGAGAGAAAGGCATCTGGGGGCAAAAGGAGGATCAAACCCACATGTTCTTGTGCTGTGATCTGGACAGATGTCTTGGATCTTCTGGTCTGGTTTTGTGTTTAGAAAGATCTGGCCCCATAACAGTTCTTGTTCTTATTTCTGTGAGGTTCTTTCTCCAGTGTGTATCCTTATAATGACCACCCCTTCCTTCTTTCTTTCTGGGAACTAGAAGAGCCTAACATAGACACCCTTAGGGCAGGCCTCCTTAATTCTGACTCACTGCTCTGGCCATTGTCTGGTGTGTGAACATTACGTGTCCGAATATACTGGTCACTCTTCCTCTACATTCATGCAACATTTTCATTTGCGCAGCACAACTCCTTAAATAGACAACAACCAAATCCCACATGTTGATACTTCAGGGAATATTTTAATTAGAATTCCATGATTTAGGCCTTATGAACCCAAAAAAAACTTTGGATGGTCTGTAAGGAGGTCTAGAAACCTTCTGAAATTGTATGTAGTGAAAGTTGGTGTATATGTGGTGAGGTGGGTTGCATTTTACTGAGGAGGGGTTCCATAACTTTAATCAGATCACTAGTTTAATCCCTAGCAGAGCTGGGTTGCCTAGAGCTCAGACTCTGGAAGCAGAAAAGTGACTGAAATCCCAGCTGAACCACTTACCATTGGGGTAGCCTTGACTATTTTCTTACCTCCACATCTGATGTTATTCATGCATTAAACGGATCTAATGCCGATAGCACTTACATAAAGGAGTGCTATGAGGATTAAAAAAGATGTAACAGACATAATGTGCACAGTTTCTGGCATATAGCAAATGCATTATATATGTAATAGATATAAATGTGATCATTGCTTCATTGTCATATATTTTCAAATTCCAAATGTATATGTTTTATTATCGAGGACAATATTTTTGTCAGATAATTATGAGATTAGAATAAAGGACAAATAAACAAATATTATTTTTCAATAATAGACTTTTTACTCTCTTGTGCAGCATAGTAGAAAATGCTATTAAATGAGTGAAATTGATCTATTTTATACTGATAAGCGTAATTTTTATGCTACCATAATCAATAAAAATGAGATAAATTTGAAAGTCAGCTGCTTATGGGTTAGTGAAATGTTACAATGACTGGAATTTTTACTCAACTTGAGGAGAATTGTTATCTACCACTTATATCCACACTTAATACCTATTGGTTTGCCATACCTCCAAATAACTTGAGAGACCAAATGCACTGACTCTAGTTCATGTGATTATCTCAATAGAGTTGTGTCCACTTGATTATATTTCTTTAATGCCCCATAAAAATCCACTGTTAAGCACATTTTTTTGGCATTACCAATTAATTTGCATAGAACAAGGCATCATCCAAAGCAGGTCAAGCTTCTGACTAGCTATTTTAGAATAAAAGAGATACAGTCAAATAAACCTTCCTGAAACTAATAGGATAGATGTTATTGTGACACTCTGCATCCAAATGGGTGCATAACTTACTTCAACTAAATATCACACAATGGGATTCATCTTCCCAGGAACCTGCCTGGACTCTGAGAAGTAGTGGAAAGGACTATTGGGTAATCATGTGCATGCAATCAGCTGCAGCTGCCTAGCTGGTTCTAAAGGTAATTCCCAATGAGGCCTTCGTGGTGGAGAAAATAAATCCTCAAATTCCTGATGGCAGGCTCTTGCTTTTAATTTGACAAGTGGTTAGTCAGGTATATGTGAATAATCATTATACAGGACACAGCCCCAGCCAAACAAAACCCAACCCAACTCATGAATGTGAAAAATGCCGTTTTCAAAATAATGACGTTCAGCCTGCTGTATGAAAAGGCAAGAGCACAGCAGTGGTCTTTACCAATGAAGCACAGTGTTCTTGTCCTCCCAAGTGGTAGAAATAAAAGTGGAGTGTTTTCTGGCCCTCATCCAGCCACTCACCCTCTCCTGACTGGGTCTGTGACCTGCAGCAGCTCTAGACCATACAGGTATTTGGCTGGACTCTATGTCTGACTATGTAAAAAGTCCTGTTACTTGCAGATTGTGAAGGTAGTAATAGTCATGAAAGTTATAATGAAAGGGATGATGATGTTGGTGATGATGCTATTGGTTGGTGCTCTTTTTGTTGGATATTTGCACATAATTTTTAATCTAAAGGTCTCAGGTGTGACCTGGTGATGGGGCTTCTGCAGGGGCTGTTTTATCCCTAAGAGAGGGAATGTTCCTTGTGTCAGGTGCCTGTGCCCTTGACCATGTCCAGCTCAGGGACAGTGGCCAGCATTTTGCTTAGGTGTGAGGCTGTTACATAGAAGCAATCTGTTCAAACACATTGATAACTGATTGTGACAATTCTCAATTCTCCCTTAAGACATCTCCATGGAGGACACTGTATCAGTACTGTATCTAGCCCATCCGAGGAACTAGTCAGGTACCCTGTAAATGTTTTGCTGCTGCTTCATGTAATCCTATATAATAAAAGCCTAATATGCAAATTGACTGAACTGCAGAATGACCAGTGGAACAACCAGTTTCTATGATGCACACTGACCACCAGGGAGCAGACGCTCAATTCAGGAGCTGCCCCCAGCCTGCAGGCCCCAGGCCAGCCAAAGCGGGTGCCAGTGGAGGATCACCTCGCTGGTTGCCCCATAGATCGGCCCTGATTGCCAGCCAGGACCCAACCCATACACAAATTTCATGCACTGGACCTCTAGTGAATACATAAATGGCTTAATACAAAGAGCATCCTCCTCCTTCTTCTGATTCTCTCTCTCTCTCTCTCTCTCTCTCTCTCTCTCTCTCTCTCTCTCTCTCTCTGTGTGTGTGTGTGTGTGTGTGTGTGCTGAAAGGGAGAGAGGCTGATTAAGGCATTTGGAAAATTCCTTAGTACACTGCTGGTATATTAGTTGCATTTTATGCAATAGAAGACATGACTATTAGTATAATTCCAGATAGTTCCCAGTTGAATCCTTGATTTCTATCCATTTTCTATGAGGATCTCCCATTGCATTGACTCCCCCATCTCCAAATTTAGGCAGGAGAATGAGACTTTTAAGTAGGTCTTCTGGAAATTCCAGGGCCTCAAGACTGGGTGCCAGGCTTAGGACTAGGTTGAGTTTAGAATTATTATAGCAGTTGTTTGTACAAACTCATTCTAGGGAGGGAAGTGGAGAGGTCTCTTATGTAGCTTTGTTCAATTTGCTGAACTGGAACGATGTTTCCCATACTCTCTTTCCCTTATGGCTCGAGGTTACTGTTGAGCACTAGACACATTTAAAAAAGATTTGAAAAGTGAGCATGAAGCAGCAGCCATCATTTACCCACTGATAGTGAGCATGGAACTCCAGGCATAGTGTAGGCCATGGAAATTGGTGCTGATCTGTTAGCTCACTTGTGGACCACACATGGCCACAGCCTTTCCAGCAACTACCAGATGCTCTTTCAGCTTCTCTGAGTTCAGATGTGTATTCAACTCTATGGTAAATCATGTTGACTTTATTGTGCACATCACCTCCCCATTGAGACTGAGGGTGATGAAAGGCAGATGTGAGTTCCAGTTTGTTCTCATGGGTTCCAGTTCATTATCCCAGGTTCCAGTTCACCCTTGTTCTTCCTACATAATGTTTAGCTTTCTTTTCTGATTGCTGGCTCAGTCCACAGCAATATCATGGCCAACACCAGTCACAGAGGTGACTTGCATCGAGTTACTTTTCTACTAGCTTCCACCCTTATGTAAAGTTTAGTCCCTATAATAAATCTATTTTCTACATCACTCATAGTAGTTATGTTTCTCTAACTAATCCTTAATGGGTACATTATTCTTATCCTAAATGAATACCAGCATTCCTTTTAAAATAGTGGCTCTGGAGTTCAGATGTTCTTTTTACTATCTTAGGGAGGGCATTGGAGATTTTTTCCCCTATAATTCATCTGGTATATTAACTGAAGATGTAAACTTGAACTTATTTTATGTGACTCAAATATTATACTATTCATAGGAGAGGAGTACATGAGGTTTATTGGGGGGGGGGGAGAGACGCGGTGGGAGACAATTGCTTGCCATCCAAGAGCCTGGTTGGTTAGGTCAAGTGTATACATGCCAAACACAGATATTAAAAATGTATCAAACATCTGAGGACATAAGAAAAGTGAAGGAAAGATAAGGATGAGGTGGAGTAACAAGGATTAAACACAAATTATGTGTACAATAAATGTTTTTGAATGAATGTATGAGAGGTGTTTTGGCATTTTTAATGAAAAACAAATATAACAATATCAGTCAAAAACACAAAGTTATTTTTAAATCTCCAATTTTCACAAGACCTATAACTATTTTCATTTTTAGATACTATTTTTCACATCTAAGCATAGTTGTTATATAGTTGAAATGACAGAGCAACAGCTTTTTGCATTTTTTTTTGTGTCCTCCCTTCCCCCCCCCCCCCCACATACTATTTTTCATATACAGGGTGCGGCAAAAGTAGTCTACAGTTGTTTGTATGGAAAATAATACAATAATCTTACAAAAGAAAAGGGTAATATGCAAATTGACCTTAATGGCAGAAGAACCAGAATGACCACTTGGCCAATCACTATGAAGCGCACTGACCACCATTCTGTCTCTTTCTTCAGTCGGCAGGCTCTGATCATCCAATGGCAAACAGGGAACTGGGGATGGGTGGCAGGGGATGTGGGTGGCGCCAAGTCAAGGCCCCAGCCTCACCAGTCACCCCATACACAGAGGGCAACTCCCAGCAGGGGCAGGAGTGGGCAGTGGAAAGGTTGACATCTTGGTTCCTCCTCCAGGCTGGCAGGCTCTGATTACCCGATGGCAAGTGGGGCACTGGGGAGGGATGGGGGGGGGGCAGGGCCAGCTGCAGGCAGCTGGGAAAGATGGCTCTTATTGTAGGCCAGGTCTAAGGACTGTACCTGTGCACAAATTTCATGTGCTGGGCCTCTAGTTAATAAATAACACTACACAAATAAATTCTATCATATACTCACAACTGTAAACCTACTTTTGCCTACCCGTGTATATATTGTTCACTGACCTAGATCTCAACAGAGGCTCTTTCAAAGAGATTTTAAACCTGTGTTCAAAAATATGTTACTTTCAAGGAGATTTTAAACTTCTGTACAAAAATACGAAACATTCTACTTCAATTCCTGCTTATAATGTGTGATTCTAAGAGGTAGATGAGCTATTTTGGAAATGATTGCTAAAGCATTATGTAGCCAAGGTGAGTCCTAACAAGTAAGAGATGTTGCTAAGGGAACCAGGAGAGAGACATTTAAGGTATAAACTTTGCTATGGTATTTAAATTTCTTGTGACAGTCCTTGCTTACTGGACTTGAAAATTTAAACAGCTCTGATCAAGACAGAACTATCCTGGGGGGTCATAGAGACAATGCAGGCTGGAGAGAGGGAAGGGAGCTGACCAATAAGAGAACATTTTGCATTCAGGGACCTGGGAATTTGAGATCTTTCTTAGCTTATAATTGAGGATGATCATCCCTGTGCAGCTGCCAACGTCCCTATCTATCAGGGGGCAAGTGTTTTGTTAGCTGGCTGGACACCACCTGTATATATTTAATTACAGGAACAATTAAAATGAAACCTTACATTGAAATTCAATGCCTTCAGTTGATAAAAATGGAGCTGCTTTGGTTGACTTTTAAATTAGGTCACTGAACATTTCACTTGCTTGGCCTTGACCTCATCCTTAACCCCACCTATACTTCTTTTCTATTGCAGTCCCTCAGGTCATGGGTTATAAGGAAAGTAGCTTTTGAAAACTATTAGTTTAGATCAACTTTAGTTGATACTCATTCTTAGGAGGAAATTTGAACATTGCGTCTTTTTTATTTTCATTCATCTCTTTGTAATAATAATGATACTATAATAAACAAAATCTATAATTGTAGCATTTTAAAATTTCTTAATGGTACATAAAACAATGGTGTGTTGTACATAGAGAACAGCTTAGATTCCGTAAAATACAATATTACTATACTTGTTTGACAAATGAAGAACTAATGCACTGAGAGGTCAGATAATTTGTCCAGTGTCACAAACCTTGGCATGCTGGTTTTGGAATCTGTGCTTTCAACTACCTTGTGCCCTTGCTGGCACTCAGCATGGCTATCCTTGTCTCTCCTTGCACTGCCACTGAGGGGTGCACCCTCAGCCCAAGGGCCCCGTGATTAATGACTGTGGATTCCATCCATTGGGTTGAGATGCTCTTCCAGGAGGCCTTCAGTAGGGTTAACACAGAGAGCCATTGACATTCTGCTGGCATTCACTCATTATATTGCCTTTCCAAATGAAAGACAATTCTGAAACAGTGTTTTAGAGATGAGGCACAGAGCAAGTTTTGATAAGGGAAAAGACTAGAAGGTCAAGTACTGTGTGAGAACTGATTTCGACCAGCTTGCAAGAGTTGTTCTTATGCTCTTGTTACTTAAATTGTTGGTAACTTGGAATTGACCATGGTAAAAGGGTTTACATCACAGAAACCAGCAAACACCAGGGATAAGGGCTTTTGTTTGTCCTTTTGATAGAACCAGTTTTTGAGCATATCATGACATAAATGCTAAATGATTACATTAGAACAGAAAGCACTCATTGGTCAAAGCAGTGCAAGGGATGAGGTAGGAGGAGTCTGAGGAAATGAGCAGATACTCTGAAGTTTTCAAAATAGTCTCAATGTCAAATAATTCATCTATTATTAGAGTTACATTGTATATGTGTGAATGTTTTCATTTATGTTATGATCTTAATATCTTTATGTGTAGAAGACCAATGATACATATGATCCATCTGCAGAGCTGCAGAGGAATAAAAATTATCCAAGGAGAGAGCTCTGACTGCTTTTCATTTTGCTCTCCTTGTCAAGAGGAGATGTTAGTGTGCTTGTTACCAAGAAAGCGAGTTCCACGTCCAAGATCATCTCAGAAGCATAGCCCAGCAGTGATAACTATGAGATCCCAGAGGGCACTGCTCAGCACGAGGGAAGTGATCAATGGATACTGCTGAGTGAAGCAATTATTTGAGTTCTTATACTGTCACATCTCTTCCATGTGGGTACTTTGTTATTTCTCTTTTTCTTTTTGGCGATTCTCAGTAAAACCCACAAAACAGCAAGGGTGGGTGGGCTTATCATTAGGAGGAGGAAGGAAGTGAGCTGCACGGACAGAGCCTTCGCCTGAATAGAGAAACCTCCAGGGAATAAAGTAGATTGTAGCATGGTTACAAAGAAACCCAGAGTGGGCCAATACCTCAACTGCTTGTCAAAGAGGGTAAGAAGGTTATGGGAGCAGGCTTGGGTCTGAGGAGAACTCTTGGGGCTAAGTGGAAGGGGGTGGGGGAGGCAGTTTGAGTCCCCAAACAGGGGCTCTTTCAAAGTCATGGGGCCACAGAAAGCCCTGGGCACTGATTGGCAGGGAGGGGAAGAGAAGGGAGAAGGGTTCTCAAGGCCTGCTGAAGGTGGAGGTGGTATGATGGCTGCTTTACATGTTGTAAAGCCCATTTCTTATTTCCAAATTAGGCTATTTTATAAAACAACAACAAAACCTTTGTGATTCTCCTCTATTTTGAGCTGTCAGGAAAGGTACCTTTACAATCACATGTTGGAGATTTTAGCAGTAGGACTTTTGATTAATTCAGAGGGCTTTGTGAGGGGATGGTATGAAGGCCAAATAGAAACTTCTAGAATGACCTTCCTAATATCTTCCCCCACTCATAGAAAAGGGCTGTTTACAACCTATTAACAGATTTAGTTCTCATTAATAATTCTTTGAACTGGCAGAGCAATTCTACTTGATTGAAAATAATTATCAGCCTCTCCAAATGATTAAACAGCGTGTTTGGATTTTCATTTATATCATCATTTTGATTGAATGATGTGTATGTGTGTGGGACTGTGTATTAACAAGGTATCTCTTCAAAGCAATAATAAATACTTGATGAAAAATAGTTGCATATTGCTTAGCATAAAAGGCAAAACAAGAAGTCTAGGGCAGGTGAATAAAAGAACAAAATTAGCACCTAAAATAAATGATGAAAGACAGACTGTGGCAGAGATAAAGTTTCATGGGACATAAGTGATAAACACATAACAAAATACTTACAGCGTTCCAAGCATAGCACCAGAAGATTGAAAATTCTGGTCAGCATCAACAAACAAGCACTGTAATTAATCTGGAACAGAAAGAACACCACAGATGTTTAAAATTATTTTTTTTTCTACTGACTCAGTCTCCTGCATATTTACAAATTGAACGCTGTGGATTAATGCCCCTGTGCTTCACGCCCAGTGGGCCCCGCTCCAGGTCTGTGTTTGCACTCAGTGACATTCTTTTGGATGCAAACTATTTCTCCTAATCAGAATATAAGAAAAAATTAAAGCCAAAACCTGCTTTGTCTTACACAGCTCTCCCAAGTGTATTCTGCTAAGGATCCACTCAACAAGAATAACAAACAAAAAACTCCCACCAGAAACTGCTGCATCTCACGGAGGTGGAGCATGCGGCTGTTCGCTGCTAATGTAACTCAGTTTGGTGCAGCCTCATCCATAACATAATAACAGCAGCTCGCTCCCACCTGGTTCATTTGAATTCTGATTTTGCTGCATGTCCCCATCTGGATTAGCTCAACACACTTTAAATGCTAGAGAGAAGATTCGGCAGACAGGGAAGTTTACAACGCTCTGAGAAGACATTTTTCTTTCACAGCACCCAGGAGTGGGGCAGCTGTTTCACAGAGAGGTAAACTAAGTCACCAAGATGTTTCGCGGGTGCCTTATGATGTCCCGGTAAGCCAAAGCAAACACTAGCATCTCAGCCAGAATGTTAAATTCTGCAGGTTAGTGCTAGAGCAAGGCCCTCTTCTCGGTGTTTTTTTTTTTTGGGGGGGGGGGGGCGGGGTTGGGGGATGAGCTGGGGAGGAGGGGAGGAGTATGCTTGTTAAACATCAAATGATTCTGAAAGGACAGTGAAAGGCAGAGTAGCCCAAATGGTTTAGAAAGAGCCAGCTCTGCAGCAGAAGGATCCATCTCATCCCTGGGAGTCTTTCCTTTAAGCTGCTGGCTTGAGGGGACGCCAAGAGAACCCCAACCACGCGTGTGGTGGTCTCTGCATGTCTCAGTGGCTTAAAGGGTGGCAGGGGTATGGCAACCCTTGCCAGATGCTTTTAAGCTGCAGCGTTCATTCCAATGCTCTGGTTTGAAACACCAAATCTCATGAGGGATCTGCGCATGTTCCAGCCGTCCCATGTACATGGCAACCAGGTACGACTGGCCAAATTGTGCGTGCCTACATCAGGCCTTCTCTGCGATGGGGTCCAGCAGAGGCCAAGTCCTCAGTTCTTTTTCCATGAAGCAGCAAATTAGAATACGAAGAGAATATAGATTGAAAGGTATGAAAAATAAAATATTCTCACCTCTAAAAATTATGCATTGCCAGTTTAAATGTTATCACGTCAATCTGAGTTTTGTCCACACGGGCTTTCAAGATACAAAGTGTATTCTGACACACATGCTCACAGACACAAAGAAAAAAGCAGCCAGAGAGATCCTGAGAAGTCAGCTGTTTTAGGAACCAGAAGAGAAAAAGAAATAGAAACCAGGTAGTATACAAATAATTTCTCACAGCCTCTGGCCTACAAAAGGCACGGTTATAAGTAAGCTGGCCCTCCTCCCATTGCCTCTGTACTCTCTCTTAATAATTTCCATCTCTTTTCAGTCTTCCTTAACTTACTAGGTGAGGAGAATATTAGCAATTATCTTTACCAGACCCACTTAGGTTATGTTTACATAACAACAAGAAAATGTTTCTGGAAGGAATTCACTATTGCACTGAGGTGTAGGCATTAATTTCTTCATGTAAGAACCAGTTCTTCTCTGCAGAATGTTTCATCAAAATGTTTATTTCAAACCAGGAGGCTCAGCCTAGTTAAGGGGTGTTTTCCACTTAAAGGCCTCCCCATTGGATAAGAACTGGCCTCGCCCAGGGTGTCCAAAAACTGTCTTATCTTTTAACACATTTTCTAACTTCTTTTAGACAAAAGAAGGAAACCAAAACAAAATTGGGGCTAACAATATGGTTAGGAAGATAGGGCATCAGCTTTGTACCAAGGACACATACATGTTCCTGTGAAAATGAAAGAAATGCAAAAGAGAGAATCGTTAAATTTCATAATGTTCAGAGTCAGAAGGACTTAAAACGAATCTTCCTTATTTTACAGATGTGGGTGGGAACTGTGAGCCCCACAGAACAAAGAGATGGATCGCATTTTCTAAAAACATGTGGCCTACGTGTACGATCCAAGAGCTAATTGAAACGTTCCAAGGCAGATTTCTCTAGACATTCCAGAAAAATACCATCCAATATTCTATTTCATTCCAAAACGCAACCATTCATATTGTCTGGCAGTCCTTTCCTATATTTTTCTCAAATTTCTCATGCTGGCCTGCTCAGGACAGGTTTACCTTTGGCTCACTACCTTAAGTGGACAACTAATCCAAGAGAGGACCTGGAGCACTACCCTGGCTAAAGGGGACCCTAACTCAAGCTGGAGACAAACCTCTGTAGCTGCCACCCTAGGTCTTCAGGGTTACCAGTTTTTGCCTAAGAACCGAGGGCCTAATTTAGCCCATGGGAGACAGAATTCTAACCAGGACCCTACTCTCTGAAGCTACCATGTCCCTGACTCAGTCTAAGGGAGAGAGAGGGCTGCTTTTTTGTTTTGATCACTTCTTTGTAGCAGTTTAAACTCACCTCTTGCCCTTTCAACAAATCCACAGGGTTGTCCTTCTCCCTCCTTTGTTCCTCTTTTAGAATCTTAATTTTCTAGTCATTTGAAGTTTTATTTTTCAACTTTCCACCCCACCCCCACCTTTGTCCCAATCTCCTAATCCCATTTAAGCAAAAATACTGGATTCCTTTTTCTTTATTTTCTCCCTTTAGTTCTTTGGATGCCTTGGGAAGTTCACCCCCTCCCCCCTATTTTTTTAATCCAAATGTGAATTTTGCTTATTTAGATTTCAAAAATTCATGCCTTCTAGCTTCTATGAGATTAGTTTCTCTCACTTTTTAAATAACTAAACTCTTGGAAAAGGTCTATACTTAGTCAATACTTAGTATCTTCACATCTCATTAATTCCTCAACTCATTAGAGTCTGGCTTCCAACAACACCACACAATTAAAAATGCTCTCTCACCAGCATCCTCCTAATCAGCCAGTTCAATGGCCTCACTTTTCCTGCCACCCTGCTTAACATCTATGCAACATTTGACATGGTTGACCAGTCGCTCCTTATTGAAAGTCTTGCCCTTCTCAGCCTCTTTTATTTCATCAACTCTGCTTCTCTAAGCTTTCTTTTTATGCTTCCTTTGCTGCTTCCTCCTGCACCTTTTGATGTTGTTTTTCTAGGGGATCTATTTACGATCTGCTCACCACACACACCCTTGCTCTGTTCTAATTTTGCCAATAACCCTAAATGTATTGATGACGTTTCCTGGCTTATAAATTTTCTGCTCAACCTCAGTTTATATATCCTAAAGCCTATAGGACATGTTTATCCATTTTCTTTGACCATTATTATATCATCATCATCATCATCATCATCATCATCATCATCATCAGAATTAAATTCTCTCTGCCTTCACTCTTGCTGTTTTCTTGGCCTGTCATGGTCTTCCTTCATATTCCTAGCTTGGAATAGTCTGCTAACTATTTGAGACCATCTCTCTTTAAAAAAAATTATTTATTTTTAAATCCTCGCCTGAGGACATGCTTAGAGAGAGGAAGGGAATGAGAGAGAGAGAGAGAGAGAGAGAGAGAGAGAGAGAGAGAGAGAGAGATCAAAACATTGATTGGTTGCCTTCTGCATGTGCACCAACTGGGGCTTGAACCCAAAACCCAGGTACGTGCCCTGATCAGAAATTGAACCAGCAACCTTTTGTTGCATAGGGCAACTCTCAACCAACTAAGCCACTCTGGCTGGGTGTGACCAGCTCTTCTGATGCCACCTTTTCTTCAGAACATTCTCTGTCACCCTAAATAGGAGTTTGTTACTCCCCTTTGAAGCATTCTGAGAGTGATAATGATGAACATTAGTCAGATTCTTAGGTGCCAGTCTCCAATCTAAAGCCTTCTCACGGATAATCTCATTCAATCTGCAGAGCAACTCTGACGCAGGTCCTCATCATTCACAGATTTGGGATGAGAAACCTAAGACTCAACATAATCACTTGTAGGTTCTCACAAAACAGCTTCCAACCCAGAGTCCTTATCTGGCCTCCCCAAATAATAGTAGCTCACTTTGACTTTGACAAACTGCTTCCTTTGTGTGTGGATTTCTGTGTGTTATCTTATTTGGTCCCCAGAATGATGTTATGAGGTAGTACACATGTCATATCTATTTTATGAATGAGGCACAAATAGATTAAGCAACTTGCTCAAAACTACACAATAGCTCCCAAAGTAGGATGGTTGCACCTTTCCTTGCCTCTAATATAGAACTTGCCCAATTGCTCTATTACTAACTACTTCAGACATTGTTCACTCTTCCATCAGCATCTTGAGGGCCCAGATAATGTCCTTTTAAACTTTGGATACTCTCAATCTAGTCACAAAATGGAAGTAAATATGGAGAGAAAGAGAGACTGGTAAACATATTGGCCACTGCTATCTTAGGGTGTTTTTTTAGGCGGACAACAGATAACCACCAACTTTGTTATATGTTTTCCCAGCAAATAATTGTTTTTTGTATGTGTGGCATGTATGAAACCAAATGTGAAAATGCTGTCTCTGCAAACTTTCCTTTTTTGAGTAAAAATAGTTTCAGTTCCCAAAGGTAAAATAATTGCTGCCCTGACAGTCTGTATCTGCTTCCCTCCCCCTTTAGGACTGCTTAGCTATTGCGTCCAGATGGGAGGTTTGGTTGAAGAGACCCATAATCTATTCAGAGATAAATACCACATTCCACAGAATATAAGCCAACAACATATTTTAAGTCACATCAAGATTGGGAAGTGGTCCTTTTCTATTGAGTGAGGCAGTGTCTACCCATCTCAGCTATTAGCTGACACTTTTCCTTCCCTCTCTCCTTCACTTTCTTTACTCTCCTCCCTTTCTCCTTCCCTCCCTCCCTTCTTCTTTACAATGGCTAGATTTCACTGCTTGCTGATCATGACACATAAAATCAAATATGCATCCTGTATCTAATAATAGAATTTCCATTTCTCCTCTCTTTCTAAAACAGGTTGGTTTCATAGTTTTTAAACCATAAAATATATTACTTTGCATCAACAAAAGCATAATATATGAACTCATTGTTCTTATTTTGTTTGCTTATAAAATTACAAAATATGTGTTTATTTTAGAAAATATCCAGAACACAAAGTTACATATAGTAAAATTTAAAAATCCTTCTTTGCCATATAGTTCTGATTCTAGTCCTCTACTTATTTTGCTTGCTACATTTTTTCTATGTGTTATAAATATAAATGTGTATAAATAGACACACACACACACACAGTGAATTTTAACTTTCATAATCTGAGATTGTATCATACATACTATCTTCAGTACATTTTTTGTGAAAGAATATATTTTCCCAGGTCAGTATAATAAATCTACTTCAATCTTTATAATGGCTATATAGTATTCCATATTAAGGAGTACATATCTTATAAACGAATTTCTCTTAGAAGAACATGTGGATTGGGCTCTACCATGCTAAATATGCACATATCCCTGTGCCATATGTAACAATTCTGTAGTTACCTTCTTAGGAAAGAAATAAAGTTGCTGTGTCATCATCATTCTGATAGATTCTCCTGTGGAAGCTGGGTCTCCAGTGAGGGTCCCCCCTGAACCACAGCAACTATATCACATCCTTAGATAGAACCTCTCACTTTAAACCTGGACTATACATCCTTACAATTTTAATAGACACAGTTAAATCTATGTGATTTAATCAACATTGAGAATTAATCTTCCTCTCCCTGAACATGAAAGACTGGTAGCAAGAAAGCATTTACTTTTTCCTCTTTTCCCCTACCTTTAAATTTTTGAATCATTTAGAATTTTCTAGACTTGCTAATTTTTCAAATGCTATTCCTCAATTTCTTACGACATTTCCTAAGAATTGCATTGAGCTTCATAGTTACATTGTCAAAATTAGCTTAGAATTGACTGTGGTAAGTGCTAGTGGTTTTTGCTCATCCTATTGTAACATGGTATTCTTAAAAAAAAATTCCTCTTTTATTTTTAAATTCCTCTTTTGTATTTGGTATATTTTTCTACCCAGAGATGCCGGGGTGGTAAGGTTTATAAATCATTGCATGTGTAACAATATCTTTATGTTTTCCTCAGACTAGATTGATATTTTATCTGGTTATGGGAATCTAGGTTCAAGATATTTTTTTCTTAGTTTCTTGAGAACAATTCTCTGTTATCCTTTCTCTATTATCACTTGTTGATATAAACTATGATGGCAAATTGACTTTTGTTCTTTTAGGTAACCCTTTTTTTTTTCCCCTTGGAAAATTTTTGGAGTTTTTCTTTGTACTTGGAATTTAATAATCTCACAAGGATTCCTTTGTGTTTTTGTTTGTTTTAAGAAGTTTTCTGACTCATCACTTTTTCAGCCATTTTCAGAAGGTACATTCGGTTCCTAAAACTCTCATAGCCAGAGATGCTACATTATTTTAATTGTTATTTCTTGTTTGATACCTTTTAAAAGAAAAGAAATAAAGCTGTGGGAAAAACCAAGATAATAGGCATATAAGGAGAAATAACATTTGCAGGTCCATAATTAAAAAACACACACACAAAACTTAATAGGTATTTGATCATAGTTTTAGCATGGCCAATCATTCTGTTTTCCACTGAATAGATTTGAATATTTAAAGACAGTGCTATCAATCATTGTTTTTGGTCCTAAGGGCTACATAGTTGTTTATAGCCAAACCCAAGAAACTTGATTATAGAATTGATGTATTCCTAGAGGGAAAAATCTGCTTTTTGTGTATTTTCACTCATTTTCTTAGTAAAATTGGAGATGGGCTTGTCCTGAATAATAATTTGATCTCATTCATTATAAAACCATTTTCAGTTTAGCAAGTGAATTTAGATTACACATTTAGATTATACAAATTTCATGAAAGAAAGCTATCAATATATGACATAACATGCAAAATGTCAACAAAAATTTCCTAGCTTCAATAGGTAACTTTAATGAATTAAAGGGAAAATTGGGTCTAACTGAATATCCATGGACTAGTAGTCTTTATTGAATGTTGCTGTGTGCCAAGCTACCCTCAACATTTTCACTACCCCTACTTTCCATAGCAGGAAACTGAAGTTGACACAATCATCCAGTGACCAAGCCAGGATTTGAATCCAAGTTGCCTGATTCCTCAGGAGTGTTTGCTTCAGGTGCATTGTGGAAAGAAAGTCTTGGGGAGCCTGATTTCTGCACCTCACAATCAGAGAAGACATTCTGGGAGGTGGTGGTGCCTGACGGGGTTAGCCAGGCAAAGAAAAGAAGGGTGTTTCAGAGGAAGACACATTTTCCCCAATGACACTGAAGAATGAAGAATGTGAGCCATGGGGGAGAATTGTAGGTTGTTGTATATGGATGTTAAGTGTCTTTCTGTGGCCACCAGCTTTTCTGCGGCACTTTTTACTTGGTGCTTTTGGCTTTATCAACATGAAATATCTGCATAATCATCCCCTCAGCGATCCGCATCAGTGGTCAAGATGGTTGAAATAATAGAGCTGATGAAGATCTGGTTATTTCAATCATTTATACATAGCTTTGTGATTTGATTTCATCTATTTAGAATTAAGGCCTAAATTACCATGGATTTCAGATGAAGCTTATCATAAAAGCACACTGTGGTCCAATCATATTTACTTATCAAAATAATTGACAGTGAAGTTCAAAAAAACAGTATCAGATCTGCAGGATTTTGACCCGTGAGAATTTCAAGTAGGATGTCCACTTATGAGCAGTCCCATGTCAAGGAAGAGTGAAAATAAATGGGCAAGAACAAATATTCGTAAGTAGAGTACTTTCGATTTTCAGCTTTCAGAGCATTTCTATGCCCATAAATGAATCAAGAGCCAGTTAGGAAAATGCCTTTCACCGAACTCTTTAAAATTTAACAAGTTCAAAGACATTCCACCAAGGAAACTGAAGAACACTTGGAGTGTGCTGTGTGTTCAGTGTTATTGCCTGACAAAAGGACAAAAGCAAGACCAAATGTCTTCAGCTCTGGGCTTGATTTCATCACATGCTAGAAATGAAGTGTCACATTCCATGATTAAATTAATTCCCTGTAAAATCATGCATCAATTCCTATCGCTCTCCTTTCCATTATGACACAATGAACAACTTGCTGTAATGAGTTATATTGTAATTTTTCTTAAGTCAACCCAGTCTGATTGCTAAGTCATGTTTATCTGTGGGAACCAATGCCATTGTGTGTGGAGGCTGAATTCCTTCTGTAATCTGAACCCATCCCCACTGGAGTGATCTCTGACCACTTTAAGACCTTGGTATCCCTTCAAAAACAAAGGCCTTATCTCTTCAGATCTCACCGTGAATTCCATTTGCCTCTAAATTCCAATAAAAGAAAACTGCATAATCCAATTCCCTTTGAAATTTTTGATGCAATCTGATGTTGACATCGATCTTGAGAGTGGTCTATGTAAAAAGCATGCTCTCCTGCTGGATCACTGCCCATATTGGTTTTCTGTATCTGATTCAAAGCTGTTTAAAACAAGGTTTCTCTCGAGTCTCTTACATTATCACAGCTTGGATAAATTGACTTTAGTGGAAAACATCTTGGCATATCAGCTTTACAATTTAGAAAAAATAAGGGTTTTGTCAGAGAAAAGAGGTATGAATTAAGCCTTGATATGATTTAAAAAATGTGACTAAAAAAGAAACCTCTATTGTTTAAGAGGTGGGCTACATTTCTAAGGACTGACTAACAGTCTGGAGACAGACTGGCCCTTGGGACTTGTGATTCTTGTGCAACATCAAAGAGGGAATGGAGGATGCAAGGATGAATTTACACGTCACAACATGTTTCCTGGGGCATGAACATTCTCTTTTCTGCCTTGGCCCCTGCATTTTATCCTTCAGTGGCCTCCTATTACACCAATTCTCTGAACTTCTCATACGGGCACTTGGTCTATTTATTCTTTGTCTTGTTTTCACGTTGTTCATGTAGCGTGCCTTCATAACAAGATTGAAAGGCTGAGATCAAGGGCTATGCTTTGCACTGCCCTCCTGACCATCACAGCATCTAATAGTCCTTGAGTGCACAGGAGGCTTCCGTCAATCCTTGTAAAGTGAAACCGAATTCAGTAAGTAGCCTTGGTAATCTTGACCCAGGGCCAGGGTGAAATCCACAAAATCTATTTGTCCTCATTGGCAGCCACTTTACATCTCATTTCTCTGCCAGGTTACTCTCCTAGCCCAACTACCCACATACTTCTTCTCTTCAAAGGCATCTTTACTTTTGAAAAATGTCTAGGTTTTTCTCATGTGTAGTCCCTTTTTTCTTCTTAAATGCCAAACCTAGGCATGTGGCATTAAATAGGGTTTTATTTGCCAATAATTAAGACGTTAATAAATTATACCTGTGTGGTTTCCTAGTCTCAGCACAGGAATTAATAATAAGTATATGCTTACAGGCCTTGCAAATGGCTTTTCAGTATATTGAGTCAGTTTTTATTGAGCTTGACAAAATTATCATTTTTGTTGGCATTCATCCTTGCTCCCAAAGCCCAAGCTTTTTTTTTTTTTTTTCATTTTTACTTTTCTTTTAAAAGTATATATTTCTTCTCACTCTAAAACCAGTAAGTAGTTATTGTAAAGATTTTGGCAAATATGGAAGGACAACAAGAAAATTAAATCCATCCATAATCCTACTGCCTGGAGGTAAGCATCTTAAAAGTAATCTCCTTCCAAACTTTTCCTATGCATACTATGTGCATGACCCCTACTCCGTAAGCTTAGATAAGGGAGATGTTTTCTTATTTTCTTAAATCTAAATGAAATCTGACCTTATCCCTCAGCCTTCCTTTCAGAGCATATCACATTAACCTTGCCAAGCCCGAGAAAACTTCACTAACATTTTTATTATATATCAATTCATGAAAACTAGGTATTTTTTATAATATCCAGTCTCCCATCTAAGAATGTGTAATATGATCTTTATTCAAATGTTCTTTGTCTCTTGGTTAAATATTGAAGCTTTTTGGGTAGGAGAGGCATCCAAGTTCTACCCTTTTCTAAGTTGTTTCTAGACATTTAATTTTTTTTCATTTCAATTGTGGAAAAAATATTTTTATCCTTACACTTATGGTTGTTAATGGCATTACTTAAGGAAGTTACTGGGTGGTATTTTTTTTTTTTTGGTATTTATTTTGTCTTCAACCATATAAGTAATTTTTTCCCTTAGTTATGTTAGTCTTCAGTCCCTTGAAAACTAGTCCACAGCACATCAGGAAATGATAATAGCTATACATTTTATTTCCATTTCATGTCTTATTATATTGACTAGAGTGTCAAGAACAAAATTAACAATGCTAATACCTCTATTTTAAAGAGATTATCCCAATGTTTTATATATATTAGTGTTAGCTGCTGTTTTGAGATATATGTCACTTTTAATGATAAGTGATTAATAATAGATTTTAAAAACGTTCTTTGAATGAGACTTTCTTAAGAATGTTGTAGCTACCTGTTTAAAAACTACTGTGTCAAGAGTAAAAGTGTCAACATGGGCATAATTTACTAACTGATAGATCATTAATGGGTAATTATAATGATAATTAGCATGTATAATATTTATTTACATTATTCCACTTAGCCTAATTAGATCTTATCATGCCATTTATATTTTTATTATCACTTATATTTTCACCTTTTCCTTCCTCCACTGCATCATAATCTTCTTAAGGAATCATATTATTTCTTTATAACATCTCAGTGTCTTCTAAATGTCACATTCCATGGCTATTTGTTGTTGATGACCTATAACCTAGCACTGATAATAATAACAACAATAATAGTGACCTAATATTTATTGAATACCTATACCCAGGCAGTTCCAAGATCCTTTATATGCTACCTTTCTATTCTACACAACAATATGTTAAGGTTGATCTTATTATCATAGCTATCTTTTCACATGAGGCACTGAGCTAGATTAAGTAGGTTTCCCCAAGAGCACACCCAGGAAATGATAGAGCCTAGATTGGAATGCAGGTCTCCTAATCCCAGAGCTATGTTCCTTTCACAGATGGTCAGGTTAGCATGTAAATCATGCTGGTAAACTTCTTTAAATGAAATCTTAATCTTACTTTATAACTGTGAGACCTATTACAAACAATAGAGTCGGAAAAGACTCAAAATGTGTTTCTATGAAATAGCATTTAATTTTTGGTTTTGTTTTTACTTCTCAAGAGAGATCTTTTTATTTTTCTATGTGAAATAGCCCCAAGAATGTTTAATTCTGTAATCTTCATAGCTTTCCCTAACCAGCAAAGCTTTGTCTATCACTTAAATCTTTATTTTTCAGAATTCTTTACTTTTGTTGAATGCAAAAAAATTATTTTATCCTTTGTGGCAGAATAAATATTCACTATTAGTAAAGTCACATTGATGATGCCCATGTATGTTGGATAGTCCATCCTCTGATAGTTTTCCTAGGGTTTGCTGGCTAGCTGGTTAACCTGTCTGTGCTCTGTTGAGTTCAAGGTGGACTCAGAAGAGTCTGGGGGAAGAGCAGGGTACTAGCGCTCTGGTCCAGCTTGCCACCAAGTCACCTGTGAGACTACTGAGAAACCAGAGGGGCGTTCTTATCTCTGAAAAGAGTGAATAAAACTAACTAAAGTACAATTAAACTTCTAAGGCTAGAAGTTTATTATCAGCATGATAATGAGTAACATAACTCAGAAATTGCAAAAATATATTTTTGATAAACACTAAAAAATCAAGACTATATTTGGCATTTGAAAACTCTCAACATCTTACAGTATTTTCAATTCTTAAACATAGTAAGTTAAATATATAAATTAAACATCAATTTTAAGTGCTAAATTATCACTTTTATGCTTTAGAAAATAAATTTAATTGAGTTTTTTTTAGCTATGCTTTAACTGCAATCACTTTTATGTTTTCAGTCTTTATCCCATATATCCACAAATAAGTAAATAATATAATAGCCACCCCCAATTCCACTATAAAAATAGTGCTTTATAAAGAGCAAATTTCAGGTTATCAAACACACATTTCCACAGTTTTCCATCTACCATTGAAAAGCTATCTTTTCCTAATTTGATTTGCTAATAGCTTAGATTATAAATAATTCTTAGAGCGGATTTTCCCCCCAAAATTATGCTTCTTAATTGAAAAATAACTTTTTCTCACATTCATTTTGTATCTCCCAGTTATATCTACCTTTAGTGTTTTAATTAAAGGTTATTTTGGGCTCTCTGCATAAAGATGAATGAGTTTGGAAGCCAAATTTCATTACTCCCACTACAAAGATAGGTTCCATAACAGATGCAACAAATTTTAACCATCATTTCCATCAGGATCACAGATGGTATTGATGTGGAAGACATCTGTGGCACAGGCCAGAGGAGAGATAGTTGGCTTCCTGTTAGAGTCAGGGCAAAGAATGTGGCAAAAAAGATCTAAGGATGCCATGAGGAATTCCAGCACTACTCTCGTGCATGCACAGGTCATGGTAAATTAATTATAACTAATGCAGAGGCTGACTAGGGAGAAGGCACCCAGGGATGCACTGGGTACTTACTGAGTGTTCCAGGGTTATCCTATTCTGTTTTTGGCAGACTCTAGAGTAAAGAAGAGATGAGACAAATTGTTTGCATTTAAAAACTTGATAGAAAAGACTTCTAGATGGGAAAAGTGCTTTATCCAGTAGGAATATGCAGGTTCAAATCCCCTTGCCTTATTACTGAGGAAATATGTGTCAGATAAATGAAGCAGCAAGGTAAATAGATAAAACCTATATTGGAAAGATTAAAAGAAAAAATATGGGGCAGCACTTACTATTAATTGAGTGTATTGACAGTAGGCTATAAACATGGGCTTAGACTATCCATTGATTAATTTAATAAGATTATTGAGTACCTATTAAGTACTAGAAACTGTGACAGTTGCCAGGAGACAACGATACACAATTTAAACATGGTTCCTGACTTCCCAGATCATACGTGGGGGGCCTTTATGCACATTAAAATACTAGCAGAAGTGTAAAAGACAAATACATAATTGAAACCATTTTTTTCTTTTTACAATTTTTTATGTTTGCACTCTCTATCCTTTCCACTATTGTAAGCTATCAATATTAATATAACAGTAAGCATTTTACATATGTTAACTCATTTAATGTCCACACCATTCTGTGGAAGGTGAACTACCTATATACCATTTTACAAGTAAAAAATCTGAGGCGTAGAAAGATGGAAGTAATTTACTGAGAATTAAACAGCTTCTAAGCCAAAGAGTTGGGACTGAGCCCTGGCAGTGCAGGTCTAGAGTCCGTGCTCTTCATCTCTACTCTGTGGCAATGATGGAATGCTTCCTGCTAGACTTCCTGTAAAACTTTCACTTTCACTGGCTCACAATGTCCCCATGGGCCATGTCATTGATGTTTCCTGAAGTGCTGTGCATACAATGGACCTTTGGAATGTGTTATTGATAATTGACCTCACTGGCCAGGCAAAGAGGGTCACCTTGCATAAATGATGTTGGCAAACATCCCCAAAGGCAGTTTTAATCCTGCTTTATTGCTTTCAGGTAACAAGTTCATAGGGCTTTAAGGAAGGGTTAACCCTAGGAAAGTATAGAAGATGCCAGATTATTTGAGCTTGCACACAGATAAGGAAGTTCCTGGCATTGGGGATATAGGAGGCTGGCAGCCAGTGATTCAACAGCATCTCCCAGAAGAGGCTGTTCTCCTCTGCCTGCCTTTTATCTACAGCTCAGTTCTCTTCTCCTTCTCCTTCTCCTTCTCCTCCTCCTCCTCCTCATCTTCCTCCTCCTCCTCCTCCTCCTCCTCCTCCTCCTCCTCCTCCTCCTCCTCTTCCTCCTCCTCCTCCTCCTCCTCCTCCTCCTCCTCCTCCTCCTCCTCCTCCTTCTTCTTCCTCTCTCTCTCTCTCTCTCTTTCTCTTTCTCTCTCTCTCTCTCTCTCTCTCTCTCTCTCTCTCTCTCTCTCTCTCTCTTCTTGATAGGACACATCATATACAACCTGCTTCCATTGCTTCATGATAGCTCCTGCACATTTATTTCCATAGTGCACTGTTTGCTGACATAGTTGCCTATATCAGGTTTACACTCTCTGGGAGATGGTATCCAGTGGGACCTGGTTTAAGGCCTTTGGTGTAGGGCAAAGGTTTGGTGTTGATCCCTCATGAACTGATGGCCAGTGTGAAACCACTTTCCCTTGACTCAGGAGCTGAACCCTGTACATTAGTTTATGGCCAGGCTGTGGTGACATTAGCATTTGCTGAATTGGAAGCTTTCTGCAGGAAGTTCTGGGTGTGTCAGTCACTGTGAGAATTTGAAAAGGGTGTAGTGATACTGTCACACAGGTTGCATTGCTTTTCCAGCGTAAACATGTTATTGATTTATTTCTACCTTGAATGTCCTGGTGATCTAAGTTAGTAATTTGAGTGGCTATTGGGCCAGGGAACAGAGGAAGAATCTGTTAGAATAGGAAAAGCATGAGGGGACAGGACCATGAAGCTGTTCAAATTTCACAAATATCAAATTTTGAAGAAATTGCTAATATAGAGTTGTTAATTATGTGGTTAATTGTGAAGTTGTTGATAGCAAAGTGATAGGCCAGAAAGGAACCTCAAGAGATTGTGTAGAACATTTACCTACTGTAAGAGACTGAAATAGATACTTTCCAACCATTTAAACATTTGCATCTAAAATCTGTAAAGCAACATACTCTTCAGAAAGCATTAAAAGAGGGTCTGCCTTAATCCTCTTCCCCATTGTCTTACTCCTTAGCTTCTATTACTACCTGCATATTATGTATTTATATGTTTGTTTGTCATTATGTGTTTGTTTCCCTTGCTGGCATATATGCTTCACGGAGCAGCTTGGTCTCTTCCATCCTGCTATATCTCCTGTGCCTAGGAAGTTCTGGCCTATGGCAAATGCTTATAAATATTTGTTGAATCATTGAATTAATTAATATATGTAAAAGTGTCTGGAAGAATACACACCAAACTGTCAACAATACTCACCTCTGGGGAATATAGTTAGCAAAGCTGAGAGAGAATTGAAGGGGGAAGGAGGTAGGATGGTGGATTTTTACCTTATAAACCTCTATATTTAGCATTACTTAATATGGTTATTTGATATGATTTACATTTAACTTTTTAGGAATGCACCTATGGCACAAAAAAGTAAAGGTACATGTGGATATTTATGTTGTAATGCAAATATGTTTACTAAATAGTGTATCTTTTTCAAATAAATATATCCAATGTTCTATAGCAAGGTGGTCAGTTCCTTTCTGGAGGGCTCATTTTGAAAACCTAATTTTAGTACTCCATATGAGGTGATAAATTAATATGTAATTATTGACTGACCCTCTCAACAAAACAGAAAAATATTGATAAAAGTTTTAAAAATAAATATGTCTTCAAAATGTCTGGAAACAGTCTTTCATTCAGTACTCAGAGAGATAATAGAATTGCTGGTAAGAATACCTTGAACTAGTTAAGAAGCAGTTGATCATAAGCAATTAATAGAATTATTTTGTAAGGGTAAAAAATATGTCCACACACATATTAGCATTTAACAAAAGATAATGCAAAATTAAAGATGAAGGTATAGTAAGGAAAACAGAGCCGTATTTCAGGGAATGCATTTCTTATGGGGAAATAATTACAAAAGTGTTGGTACAGTTTAAAGACTAGATAAGGGAAGGAAGGCAACCCAGAGATTAGCAATGGCAGGATGCCTCTATCACCTTTATTGCTGGAGGAACCAAAGCAGATGCAGTGTTACCAGGAAACTTTGGCCAGCCAACTTAGGTAGGAACTGGAACTGCCCAGAATCCCCCAACTATCCATTGGGGGCTAGAACTATAAAGGGTGAGGCTTCCTAATGGAAATTTGTCTATTTAGGAGAAATAGTTATTACTCAAAATAAAAAGAGGGGAAGAAATATTCTGGTTTTTCCCTGCTCTTCACTCTCAAATCTCCTACTAGTGCCTCCTATTGGCTAAACCTAACAGGAAGCCAGTTTGAAAGGGATCCAGAGAATTTGCTCTGTGAAATACAGTAGAGATTGGGGAAGAAGAGGAAATGGTTCTGAAAGAAGATAGACAAATAATCTGAACAAATAGTCAAATAAATGAAAAATAATATTCTATTCATGTAATGGTCAAGTTTTAGATAAAATATTTTAGGTATATTTAGTTATATTAATTATCTTATACAACATTTATTCAGAAATAAGAATATCAGTATGGCCCAGGCTACATGGCACAGCACATCGACCTATGAACAAGGAAGTCATAGTTTATTTCCTGTCAGGGCATATGCCTGGGTTGTGGGCTCAATCCCCAGAATGGGACATGCAGGAGGCAGCCAATCAATGATTTTCTTTCATCTTTGATGTTTCTATCTCTTTCTCTGAAATCAATACAAAATAAATTTTTAAAAAAGAATTAAAGGATATCAGTGTGAATTGAAGAATAACATCAATCATTTCTCAACCTTTTTAGACTCAAGAATTCTGTTTACATGAATAGATAATATTGCCAGTCACCTTATTGAGTCTTTATTCCTTTATTATTTTAATGGTGTGTTGTGGCAGAAAGAATAAACACACTTTTTTTTTCTCACTTGATGTTAGGAATATTTGTAATTGTGACAAAAAAACTCAATGTTTTAAAAAATATTTTTTTTCTGATTTGTTTCTAAATGGCAAACTAAGAGAGACATTGAGGCTAAATTTAGGAGCATTACTCATGAAAAATCTTTCTCTCTTCCAATAAGTTAAAAGCCAAAGTAGACATAACTTCCATTATATTTTCTCTTTTTAACGTTGGCTTTTGAAATATTGGAGATATTTCAGTGTGCTGTGTAGGAACTTAAATTAAATGAATGCACTTTATGGATCTTTTGAGGATAATTTTGTGGTGAATTTGCAGAATTATTGCTTTCATCAACTATATAATTGAGAAGATTCTTCCAGGGATTTATACCACCATAAAATAGTTGGTCTTATTTCTATTAATTATGATCTGGAAGATGTAGTAAGTACAATGTTAATGAATGTGGTGAATGATGTTCGATTAATTGGAATGATAACAATGCCTTAAGCAATGAGTGATAGTTTGAAAGTATTGGCAAATCCAAAGATAAAACTGTTATTTACTTCATGTCCTGCTCTGTCCTTAAAAATATGACTGGTCCAGAGCAAGAAATGAAGCCTAGTAAGTCCAGTTTTCCATTGTCATTCCTTGTATTTTTTAAAAAGCTTTTCATTATGGAAGTTTCAAATGTATAAGAATAACTCGAAGTACTGCTCACCCAGCTTGGGGAATTATCAAATCATGACCAGTTTTGTTTTCATATATGCAGGGTGGCGGGAAAGTGGGTTTACAGTTGTTCTATGGAAAATAATACAATGAATGATAAATAATAATACATGAATAAACTATGTTTCACGCACTCACAACTGTAAACCTACTTTTGCCCCTCCCTGTCATTCCCTGCCTTCTCTCCTTCACCTCCACTGAATTATTTTAAAGACAATCTCAGACATCATATCACTTTCTTCTGGGTTTAATGAGCCTTTTATCAAGAGGATCCTGGTAGCTTTCCACTTAGTAATGTAGTAGGAGAATCAACACAAAATTGATCTGTTTCCCAAGAATGCCTCTTATGGGTAAGGCATGGTGTTGGGAGTAAGCAGGGAATCACATATCTCTTGGCATATGGTTCTAAATTTAGGCACTAGATAAACAATCTTATAAAATGTACAGTTACTTCTTAAGATGGAGAACACATTAATTTTCAGAAATCATTAATATGCATTTTAAAACCAGACTCATATGCAGTTATTTGATTCAATAGAGAACCATAATAAAGTGGGAATTTGGACAGAAATATTTTAGAAGTATTTAGGGACATCACAAAAAAATTCCCAAATCCCAAACTTGCTCTTCACTAGTAATGGTAACAGTGCCCTGTTGTGGAGAAATAAGCAGAGGAAGGGTTCTTTTCTCACTTCATACAACGTCCTTGGGAAACAGTATTTCTGTCCCTGGCATCAGTAGTCCTCTGTGACAATGACTTCCAGATCCATATTTCTGTTTCTCTCCTTAGCTCAGGTTCAAATATAAAACTCCTAGTAGATATTTCTGCACACTCGTGCACAAAGCTCCTCATGTTCCACAGGCCTGGAAGAGATGGTTCTGACCTCTCAACCTAATTTCCATCATTTTGATCCACAAGGCGTCATCATCCAATTAGATGTCTAAATCACAATCGTCAGCCACTCTCTTGCCTGCCTCTCAAAAGCCTCCCAATGTCTCTCTATCTTCTATTGATTTGCCTTACTTCTGACTTTGTTTTTTTGCCAGAACTAGTGAACTGATCTTAGATCCAACCCATTCTCTATTAGAGACATGCTGAGCCTGCATATCTAATGTCTCTCCAGTTGCCATTTATATGGCAAATATGACCCTTTGTGAGCTAGCCCTGCAGTACTTTTTAAGACTCATCTCCTACTATTCTTTAATGCCTTTACCTTCTATCTATATGAAAATACATGTAGTTCTCTAAACATGCCAAAATGTGAGGTGTGATTCAGAAGATCCATTTCAGATGGGGCCTGAGATCCTGTATTTCTTTCTTTTTTAAAAAAAATATATTTTATTGATTTTTTACAGAGAGGAAGGGAGAGGGATAGAGAGTTAGAAACATCGATGAGAGAGAAACATCGATCAGCTGCCTCCTGCACACCCCCTACAGGGAATGTGCCCACAGCCAAGGTACATGCCCTTGACCGGAATTGAACCCGGGACCCTCAGTCCGAAGGCCGACGCTCTATCCACTGAGCCAAACCAGTTTTGGCGAGATCCTGTATTTCTAATTAGATCCCCTCTGACGCTGCTGGTTCACAGAGCGCCCAGTAGCATGACTATCAGCTCTATTCTTATCCCATTCCTTAATTACCAGCCGAGTCAGAGCTGTTCCTGTTCTTTGCCATTAATTCAGCCATTTTATTCTGCAGGACCACTCATTTTCTCTTTCTAAATGCCCCACTTGGCCAAATTCTTTTTACCTTTCAAGTCTTAGATCATAAACAACTTTAATTTAGAAAGCTGCCCTGAACCCCCTAAGAAGATTTAGGCACCTCTTCTGCTGTGTGCATTGCATTTCTTGCATTCTTCTATTATGGCACCTACACATTACATTGTAGATTCTTGTTTGTCATTTCCCAATTCAGAGTGTTCCTGGCATTACTCACAGTGCCAGACACATGAGAAAAACACAGAAAATATTTGTTAAAAAACAGACAAATGACCCCTCCTTGACAACTTTATGATTATCTTTTGCTATCTCCATGACATTCCCAGCACTGTCTAAAGGAGCAAATAGTTCTAAAGTATCCTAAAAGTCTCATGAATCACAAGCCTTAAAGAGTAATTACAGTATCATGTAAATATTAATGTAGTCGCCAGAGTCTACGGACTGCCTCTGGACAAGCTTTGGGAGTGGCCATTTGAGCCTTGATTAAGTTGTCATGGTCTGTCTTTAGCCCAGTTTTGTAGGCCCAGAAAGTTGGTTTGATAGCATCTTGACTGAGTGTCCCTTTCTCATGGGGAGACTCACCTTAACCCAGGTTTAAGATCAATGTGTACTTTATAAAGTCAGCCCAAAGTCAGTTATGGTGTTAAGAACCAGAATAGTGGAATTCTCACATGACTAGCTCTTTCTTTGCTGTAATGAAACTTTAAGGGAAAACCCAATCTTAATTCATTTTTTTTCTTTGGTAGGGAAGAATCTGAAAAGTACCATTTTGATAAGTTAGATGGGTAATGGCATCAGATTAATTTAGCTTGACACCCAAACCATAATCGAGATGATCTTGTGAATGGGGCCAGAAACAGTCTGTGGTCACACAGCCTGCATCCATCTCTATGGAAAGGATGAATGCCCAGAGGAGCTGGAAATGCTCACACTCAAAGTCTGGTGATGGAGAGTGCCCTGCCACTGCTTGCCTTTGGGACTCTTTCTTTCCTAGGCTTCCGTGGCAATGACCCTTTTCTGATTGAATCATTTTCCATAGAGCAATTCTTGCTTTTTAAGATGACTTTGCATAACTGCCCTGACCTTTCACTTGTTATTTTCTGTCACTTCTAAGTCCTAGAAGGCACTTTCCAATAAAATGCCAAGTGATGAAAACAACAGCCAAACAAAACAAAACAAAACAAAACACAAAGCCCCAACCTCCCTTCCCCTCTGTAGTAGGTATAGGACTGGCCTTATGAATAAGTTTGATGCCTATAGTTGTGATACAGGGGTTCACACTTGTCCTCCAGCACAATTTTGTAGCATACAACATAACAGCAGAACAGACAGCACCCAGAATCGCCAGAAAGCTGGCTGAATGAAAACTCCACTAATAGGAGCAAAGGTGGGACGCAGACTCAGGACCAGCGGGAGCGCAGATTGAAACAGGTTAGGAGCCGCCCTGGTCGCGCGCGCGGGCTGGGGCTGGAGCAGGGACCGGCCGGATTTCTCCGACGGGGCCCAGATTTCCCGAGCCGGGCGAGGACGGAGATCCGGGGTACGAGAAGTCTCCCTACACAGATTCCCCAGAACCGGCGAGGTCCGAGGTCCGGGGGGCGCGGCAGAAGCTCCTAGTCCCAAGGGACAGCAAACCCGCGACTTGTCCCCTGGAAACTTGTCTCCTGGTTCCAGAAACCATCTATTTTACAGCCCTGGGCTAGACTTTTGGTGTGCAGGCACATTTGGGGAAAGGCAGAGTTGTCTGGCAAGGGGAAGAGACTAGCGGCTTTCTCTTGGAAGAGTCTGCAGCCATCCCCACCCAGCACAGACCCGAGCCCGCGAGCGTTGCATAGGACCCAGCAGCCGCCGCCCCGCCGCCGCGGAAGCCGCGCCGCCGCCACAGCCACCGCCGCCGCCGAGGCGTAGCCCAGAGACTCCGCCCATCCAACCTGAGCACAGCTGAGCTTCACAGCCAATTGGCCTGGAGGTCAAACCCTCCTAGGGCTAACAACAAAAAGCGGGGTTTAAATTCAAAAACACTGAATACAACCCATAAAGGATTGCAGTAAGAGTACCCACCTCAAGTAACTGGGGAGACTGAGCCACTGTCCCTTTGAGGATAGCCACCACATAAAGCAGCCACCATGCAGAGACATGGAAAGAAATCAGGTGTGAAAGAAATGGAGGAGAAAAGACGACAAGACATAGAGTTCAAAACCACGGTTATAAGGCTTTTCAAGAGGCTCCTACAAAAGGCCGATCAACTTAATGAGAATTACCAGGAAATAATCAAGACCAACCAGCAAATGAATGAGAATTACAAGGAGATGAATGAGACCCTCAGGGAAATTAACAAGACCTCTGAGGATACGAACCAGACCCTCACAGATAAAAAAAAGGACCAACTAGAAATCAAGCATACACAGACTGAAATAAAAAATATTACACAAAGTCCTAAAAGCAGTTCAGAGGGCCACAAGAACCAAGTCAAAGATTTGAAATACAAAGAAGCAAAATCCACTCAGCTGGAAAAGCAAGAAACAAAAAGAATTCAGATAATTGAAGATAGTGTAAGGGGCCTCTGGGACAACCTCAAGCAAGCCAACATCCGAATTATTGGGGTCCCAGAAAAAGAGAGAGAGCAAGTTAATGAAAACCTACTTGAAGAAATAGTGACTGAAAACTTTCCCCACCTGGTGAAAGAAACTGACTTAAAAGCCCAAGAAGTACACAGAACTCCAAAATATAGGAATCTAAAGAGGACCATACCAAGACATATCATAATTAAAATGCCAAGAGCAAAAGATAAAGAAAGAATATTAAAAGCAGCAAGAGAAAAACAGTTGGTTACCTACAGGGGAGCACCCATACGATTGTCAGCGGATTTCTCAACAGAAACGATGCAGGCCAGACGCGAGTGGCAAGAAATATTCAAAATAATGAAGAGCAAGAATCTACAACCAAGATTACTCTATCCAGCAAAGCTATCATTCAGAATTGAGGATCAGATAAAGTGCTTCGCAGATAAGAAAAAACTAAAGGAGTTCATCACCACCAAACCAGTATTATATGAAATGCTGAAAGATATTCTTTAAGATGAGGAAGAAGAAAAAGGTAAAAATATAAATTATGAACAACAAATACACATCTATCAACAAATGAACATAAAAATCAAGTGAACTGATAGGCTGAAGAACAAGATAAACTGGTGAATATAACAGAAACATGGACATAGAGAGGGAATGGACTGACAATTCTTGGGGAGAAAAGGGTTGTTGGAAGTACAGCAAGAGATTGGACAAAAATCTTGCAACAATGGGAGAGGACATTGGGGAGGGGGAGGTGAGGGTGGGATAGGTACAGGGTGGAGGGAAGATATAGGGGGATAAAAAAGGGGAAACAATGTAATTAATAAACTGAACAATAAAAAAGAAAATTAAAAAAAAAAAAAAAAAGAAAAAAAAAAAAAAGAAAAACAAATGTTCACCTCCTTTATCAAATGTCCTGTCATTTCTTTTGAGTTCAGTGAAAATGCCTTTGGGAGGAGTGAAACTTCTCCCTCCTCTGAGTACCTTTCACTGGGAGTGAGATGGTGGAGTGCCCATCACAGTAGTAAATATCTGATGGGTAAAGGGTATATGCGGCTTTCGATCTCTGTTCCAAAGCCCACATTTTAGACTGGTGTTTTCCTTCAGTGCCATGAAGTTGTTGGGCGAAAGAGAACCTGCATTTAGGGCAAAGAGAATCCTAGGAAACAATGAGAAGGGTGATAAAGGAAAGAGTGAGTATCTATGTGACTGCATCTTGATTGCTAAGGCTAATAGTTCTTCAAATGCATATCAAGGGAAGTTGTAATTTTCCCCTATTGGATATAAATGTTTACATTATTGACACCTTGCCTTCAGTTTCCTGGTGCTAGGGGACTGACATGTGGAGTGTTTATTCTTTCTGTGTCTCTGATCCTGTAGGGATCTTGTTAAGTGCAGATTCTGGTTCTGAGCGGGCCTTGAGTTGCACATTTCTGACAAGATCCCAGCTGATGCTGCTGGTCCACACACCTCAGGGGAGGAACAAGGCCTGGGAGATCCCAAGGGGCCCCTTCCTATCCCTCACTTAATTATCAGCTGAGGCAGATCACTTCCTTTCCCTTGTTATTTGCTCCCTTTTACCTGCTGTCTGGATGCAGCTATTTCATTTTGCAGATACAGCCAGGTCACATGGTAGGAAACCTTTCTTAGTCCTGTGGGTTTGCATAACCTTGGAAACATTTGCTAATGGGGAAGTGTTAAACAAGGAAAACTGAGTGGAGGGAGAGGGCACTGTGTGGGTGGAGAGGGAGAGGGGTGTGTGGGGGTGAGAGTAGGGAGGGAGGAAAAGAATATAATAGTTCTCATCGGAATGTGGAAATGTGTGTATATAAGAGACCTGTTAACTCATGTCTAAAGCATCATAACATCTTAACATGGTTGGGCAAGTACAATAACAAAATAATAATAATAAAAAAGTCTATAGAATGTCAAAGAATATTTTAGAATGAGATAACATCCACATTCATGGTTTCCTCTTTGCTGGTGCATGTTGGGTGTAGTTCTGTGATGCTCAGAGTTCACTCTGTTCCCTGTTCTGTCTTGTAAAGATGAGGTGGAAGGCATTACAAAGGGGTAAACTTCTACTGTTTGTGGCCAGTGTTCAAGATGTCATTATTCTAGTTCCACCTAAGTCTTCTTTCCAACGTGTTACTGTATAATTTCTCTGCAGAAACCCCACTTCACACCTTGACCTTCCTGACTTTGCTCGTTTACCCTTTTAAACCTGGTCTTTGTACAAATTACACATCAATGGAGGAGAATTCATTTTTCTCCTTAAAAAAATAAAACCGTGCCAAATTTCAGTTGTTAACTTTTCATTTTGACCTCCCCTTCCCATTCAGTTCTCCTCAGTCAGGGATTCCACATATATTTTACACTGTCACTTGTTTTCTCTTATTTATCGAAGTATCTCCCACAATTACAACTTCCTATTACCAGGCTTTAGAAAATTAAGATATTTAAAAATAATGTAAATAACCAAAATCTCCAATGATCAAAAGACAGTAATAATACTTCAAAGCTTATCTTTCACCTCAAGATTCAGAAAGTGTTTAGTAAGTACTCGGTGGGTCTTTTATAAAATATTTCCTATGTAATTTTTTTTATTATCATAGGAAGAAAAACAATATGTAGTAACGGGGGGAGGGAAGACTTAGATGTATTGTGATTGTGATAAAATTATAATTTTCAAATTCAGTGTTAGTTACTGGTACATTTCTCTGTTTCGTATTGCTTGTACACTCTGTGTCTACCAGCACAGTGCTGTAAGTTAGGCATCTCTGTGGAAAGTTTGTACTTGTTCAGAAGAAAGTGGTTTTCATGGAGATGTTCCTGTGAAATGTTACTTTTTATTGCTTGGACTATTTGGAATTTTATATGTGTGACATACTACCTAATTCCATCAGTGGTTATTCCCAGAAATAATTTCATGACTTGGTTTAGTCTTGCTATATCCATTTTATAGATGCTGATACAGAGGAATGGACTACAGGAGAGTTGAAATGAGAATCTATAATCACAACATTTTCTCAGACTGTTGTTTAAACTGTAGGCGTGCAATTATGTCGCTGCATATCCAGCCTGAACTATCTGGGGACTTGGCATCTCTGGCGCTGTGTCTGCATTTATAAAGAAAAAGATGAGGGTATGTAAATCACTTACGTAGTATTATGGAGAGAAAAATCCCTGTAGTAAGAGAACTGGTGGTCCTGCGGGCTCAATGGTCTTCCCAGCAAGATAAAATCTGCTAGATCATGCCCCACTTGAGTTTGTTTTTATAAACATCGCTATCCTGTCAGTTACACTGATAGGAACAGCTGCCTTCCACATTCTTCTTGTAATTATAATTCCAATCCTGAAAATGTGTCTGTCAGATTATAAATAATCATCTTAAGATCATATGGCTGTGACCTCAGAGGACCAGGATTAAAACAAGAGTCTATATGTAGAAAACTTTCAACAGACTGAGGGGAGGTATCTTGGCAATCCTGTTCCATTTACCTATGACCATTAGATCAGCATTGGCTTTAGAAAGCTTACTCTAAAGCAAATGAGCCAGTAGGACCAGTTGTGTAATCTGGTGGGAGGGATTTCTCATACCCCTCCATTAGATGGTACAGTCCCAGAGGTTTCCAGGAAGAGTAGACCTTGAACTTAGACAGGAATCTCCCATGTCTTAAGAGGCTGTAGCACCCTCAACTCTTCCGCTATAGGTAACAAGCAGCCTGCGATGTTTGCCCTGTGATCTTAGGAGAAAAATATTTCATAATATACTTATGTGAAATACTAATGGTAAGCGTGATTTTAATTTTAGGCAAATTATTTGTCATTTATAACACTAAGAAAGAATAACATATATCTGACTTTTGTCACTTTATAATTTGGCCTGCACTCCCATGGAGGCAAAAAAGCAAATCAAAATTGGTACTCCTTAGTCATATATATTACTTTCCACACGGTACCTCTGTGAAAAGTGATACATTTCAAGCTTATGACTATAAGTGTTAATGCTGTGAATTGGAAATTACAACACACCTCATTGACTGTTTCCACTTCTCTGACAATTAGGAGCCAGAAAAGTATAATTTCTAGCTATGAAGCAAAGCTAGGTTGCGGGAAGTTCAGAGACGTGACCAAGGAGCCTGTGACTACCGGGTCTTGCTGCTTCCGGAGCCCACCAAGGCAAAAATAACCCTGTTCCTGAATTCTGATCCTAATTCAGGATTTGCAGAACCTATTCTAATTTGGCACCATCTGGAAAAGGCTACATGGAAAAGAATTTGTTTCAAGGGATTTTTAGGAAAATAGCCAATTCAAACTGCTCAGCTCTGTGAGATCATTCCTGGCGGGTAGCAAGGTCTTTCTGTCATCGTGGGGCTTGCTGGAGAGTGAGGAAGAATAGCTTTATTTTTATTGCATTCGTGTATGTGCTCTCCACGTGTGTTTGTGTTCACACCTACATGCCAGCATCCAGGTCTTCCTAAGGACCCGTCATACCAGTTGTGTGAACTTACTCGTAAGCCTTCAAGTGTCCTAGTCAGACCTGTTTAGTCCAACTCTGGCAAAAAAGCTAAAAAAGCTAGATGGATACATTCCATCACACGGATCCCTCATTTCACAATATAAGTTTTTAACAGGATGTCTGGCTTCAGAGTGCAAGGAGGTCTTCTCTTCTCTTCAAGGGCAATCAAATGAAGCTGCCAATTCTGTCCTGAAGAAAGGTGAGCTGCCCCTTCAGAGAGCCTCCCTTCCATTGTCTTTCCATCTGGAGTCCTTCCCTGCCTGGCTATGGTTAGGTAGGTGCCATTAAAAAGTTGTCCTCATTCAGGTTACACCCTGTCACACCTTACAGGCCCCAGCATGCTGCCTTCTGCATTCCCAGCAGTCCAATAGCATTGCCAGCAGCAAACAGAGGAATCCCACGGAGCCCTGGGTGGAGAGAAAGCCTGGCATTATGCAACACTGACCCATTTGGCACAAGCGCAGAGTTGTCCTGACGGGCTCCAGGGACTCCTCATCCCAGTCCCCTGGGATCACCCCCTGGAAAGCTCCCCCAAACAGTCACCCCGCCCCAGCTGAGGGCCATCAACAGAAACCCAAGGAAACAGGGTCCTGCCCTGTGGCTTTAGGAGTCAGGCTTGTAATGCAATTTACCAGCCATCTGAAAAAAGAAAATACTGCTAGGACCTGGGCTGGGACCCTGGGGTGTAAAGGTGTCCCCTTGCAAAAACAAAAGTGGGTTTACATCTCCTTCTACCCTACCCCCCTCCCATCCTGAGAAAATTATTCCAGTGTATACATTTCTTTTTAAATTTAGTACATCTTTGTGCAAGAAAAACTAGTTTATTACTCAACATTAATAACCCTCACTTTGAACCTTAATTCTAAAAACCACAGAATTTAAAAAATGCTGTAAATAGCTGACATGGGTGTTTTTCTTCTGCTTTCAAAGGAATTGTTTTTGTAATTACTGATCGGGGTGAAGTGGAATCGTCCCTCCCGCAGTAAACAGGGGAGTGTAATGAGATAGCTCCACTGAAAACATTCATCTTATTCAGATTAATTAATAATGGAAAGTTTTAGTGCATTCCTAATGCTTTCGTTTTAATCTTTATTTTTTTAAGTTGTTAGGTCTCTCTGCTAGGAGTACAAATAAAGGCCTGACATATGGTCTAAGCCAAATTCCAAAGTGTAGCAAAAACAGTGCTGGCGTCTTTGGCAAAAATTTCCACCAGTTCAGGTCAGTGTCTATTTCTGCCCAAAGAAGAGTATCTGCATTTACACTGGACTAGGAAACTAACACAGGAAAACATGGGGACAGCAGGCAATAGTGTGAGCTCCACTGCAGGGCTGGCCAAAGTGTGGTGTTTACAGCAACTTGGAAATTACCACCCCAGCTGCAGCTGGGTTTGCAGTAGCATTTCGGGGTCGGGGTGAGAGGGTGGGAAGGACAGTGAGCAAGAGAAACAGTATGGATGGCATTGTTGATGCTAAATGGCCTCCTCCTTGCAAAAAGCCTCTCACCTTGCAAATCACCCTCTCTTAGCAAAAGCACATCTTACTTGTTAACTCCTCCCCTGCTCCCTAACCTTTTCAATCATGCCCCTTCTTCATTTCAGAATGGCCTTCAGAACAAAGCAGTGCTTTAAAGCCTTTCCCACTAAAAGTTCGCCCCTCCCCCCTTTAAAGAGGCAGTATGGGGGTAATTTCCTTTCTCAAAATTTGTTTTTCTGCAACCCGCTCTTGTGTAGCTGTCATTGTTTGGGGGCTGATGGATATTTCTTGGGAGATACCATCATATCGCTTGTTATTCTAACACTTATTGGTAATAAAGTTCAGACTAAAAATTAAGCAGCTGCAATGTAGCAGCACAAATTAGTTTAATGTAAGCAGTCAGGAGCAGCTGGCTGGCTCAGGACTCGAATTTAGCTGTGGGGGGAAGGGGTCTGTGACGCGGACAGTGTTTTTTCCCTCTACATAAACATTTTTGGCTGTTGTAGCTTTTGTGCTGATCATGTGACAGTGTCCCTGGGCAGATAATTTATTTTTGTGGCTTTCATGAGCAATCATTAACCTTCAGACACTGAGTTTGCTTTTTGCTATGTGGCATTTGTTATGATTATTATTATTATTTTTTGTATACTAACTAGTTTAATTCAGAAAGTGTCAGGAGAAAACTACAACCAATTTGTAATAGACTGCAATACATAATACTTAAGTTTCTGTTAAAGCAGACCTCACTTACAGGAGCATTCTCAGAGCTGAGCTGGTATTTGTGGGTTCGAATAATTATTTTCAGGGTGGCTATTGTGAGGATGCTTCCTCAAGTATCCCCTCCTGATTGCAAGGCCACTTCCTTGAAGAGAGGCGATTTGGAGATCCATCTTTGGTAGTCTTCATTTACTCCCTACAAGCTGGTATCCCAAGAGCCAGCAGCAGGGCTGAGCATTGGGTTTCTGGAGGTGGGATCCTGCTTGGATCCCCCTCTTCCTTCAATAAAGGACACACCAGCCTTTAGCAAACAGTATGGCCATTTGTAGTAAATAACTAAAACTAGAATATACTGGAATCGAAAAACAAAGGCAACCAGAAATGTATGTGTCCTGCATACAGCAGAGGGGGACAGGGGACAGAAAAGTGTCATTTCTAACATCTGCTAATCATGCCGACCCTGTTTGCTGAATTCATCTGTTGTGTCCTCAGATCTGTATTGCTCAACCCTTTCTGCCAACCAGTAATTCAGGGGTAAAATGCACAGGGTCATTCTTTGGTGTCTATCATACATGATATCTTCAGACACTTTCAGAATGCTGATTATCTTGTGGGTATTGTGTGGGCCCTGTTAGATATTCATGTATTCATTTTCTCATGGTGCAGGGTTGAGTGGGGGGGGGAAACACTCAGGACTACTTGCATAGAGGGATTTGATAAAGTGTATTTATAAACTCCAGTAGACTGTGTTGAGTGCCAAATAAGGAAGAAACAACCCCTTTTCTTCCTTACTCATTTAAAATATTTCACTGATGAGAGCTGTTCTTAATTGATCCTAATATTTCTTAAGATTTGATGTATGCGTTATAGACTGCAGCATGAAAATTTCATTCTTCTAAATTTATGATTCAAGAGCTGAAAACATAGGGGAGATTGATACTGTTGTTCTTTAAATATTTTGAGTTAGGAAGAGCTTGACCTAACGATTAGACATGAAAATGCCAAAGTGTTTGAGTGATCTCTGATGTTGCATGCAAATGAGTGAATGGATCCCATAGGTGCAATTAACATGGTAGAACACAGAGAGTTCAATGACTTGCATTGTTGCTGTGGTAGAGGTGAGGGAGTGAGCAGAATATGGGACCTTTCTTGTCCTCACCTAAAGAGAGAGATGTCTTCTCAATAGGGCCCTAGTGTTCTGGACTTTCTCTACTTCTTCCTAACATTTTCCTTGCTCACTGGTTCCTTCTCACATGATTGGCAGAGCTGCATTATGACTTTGTGTTTTACTAGAAGTTGGTTCACTCACTTAGCTAAAGACTTTTGCCTTCAAGGGCCCCTTCCTCCAACTGATAATCATTTTATGACTATGTTAGTATAAAGATGAATATAATCCAGGCTGAATTATTTTTATTCATTCATTACTATTATGTCCCCTTTCCTTCTGATTTTAAAAGAAAATGAAAATATTTTTGTGGGTCATTGTAACTGAACCTGGGAACACACACAACTGAGACTCATCCAAGGAGGGTAACTTGGGTGAACAAACCAAGGATGAATGAGGAATACCACACATGTCGTTTCCTTTCCTCAGGTTAAAGCATTTGCACTTCATTCCGGACACTCCTTTGTCGTGGGCCCTGGTGCTGAGTTCAGCTGTTTTTTGCGGGACCTACTTGAGAAAGACCACCCTTATTCTGTCCTCTACCCCCAGTTTTCCATACTTATGAATTCCTTTCTAGCTCATCTTGGCCTCTGTCCTTAGCCTCGTGTGCCTTATCTGAGGCAATAGTTCCTGGGACCCTGTTCTAGAATGCTCTCTCCTCTTTTGCACTGCTTATTTCTTAGCCTTAAACCTGCACACTCAGGATCACTGCATTCTAAAGGCCTCTTTTAGGTACATTTCCTCCTGGTACAGATAATATCTGACTGGGCTCTCTCTGAAACTCTCTTCTTTGAGTCAGCACACCCTTGTTACTCCCAATTCAGCTTTGTCATTTACCATTTGAAATCCCCTTACTTCACACTACTTCAACCCCACCTCTCAATTTCTCTCTAAGTGATCTTAGATAATTTAGCTTTTAAAAATTTTTTATTGACTGATTTTTTATTTTTATTATGTGAGAAAATGAGATTGACTTATTTGCTGTTCCATTTATTTATGCATTTATTGGTTGTTTCTTGTACTCTGATGGGAGATTGAACCTGAAACCTTCGCATATTGAGACAATGCCCTAACCAACTGAGTATGTGGCCAGGGCTGGATAATAATTTGTTCTTTAGCACCAGTTTCTTTTTATCTATACAAGATGTGGGCCAGTTGTTGTGCTAAGGAACTTGCTAAGTGATTAATATGCATTGTCTCTTTTAATCATGGCAAAACTCAGTGAAGTATGTACTATCATTAATCCCATTTTACAGATCTGGAAAATGAGGCACAAAGATAATAAATAAATAACTTAACGTTTCTTACATAGAATGTGAGCAGGTTTACAACCAAGTCAGTTGGATTGTAATGCCTTGGTTCTTAACCATTACTCTGTACTGTTTCTATGCTATTATCAAACCTACCTCATAGAGTTGTTGTGATTCACTTAGCAAACTTCTGTTTCCCATCTGCTGTGTGCCAGGTATGAATCAATATCTGCCCTCAAGAACCTTCTATGATTGTTCTAGAGACAAGTCAGGAATAATAAAGGCTAACTAAGAGTACCTAGTAACCTCTCAAGGAGCTCAGAACATGAGATAGTCAGAGGGTAGTTGGGAAAGCTTTTTAGAGAGGAAAAAATTAGAGCTTAAAGGAATGATAAATTGTACTTATTGGGAAAATGGCGGGGGGAGTTTTCAGACTAAAGCAAAGTTTAGGCCAGGTATTTTTCTGGTCTCAACCATAAGCTTTAAAATAGTCAACACCTGGCAGTTACAGTTTTGCCTAGAAACCGATGCTTCTTCTTTGAATGGGTAGTTACCAAATCATAAATACTTTAAGCAGGTAGAAAGTTAAGACCAAGATAAGATTCACATAAGATACAAGAGTATAATGAAATAAGGTCATAAGAACATTTACTGGAGTAAAACTACTGTTTGAAAAAGATACAAGAGCATAAGTCAACATGAGATTGTGGGAATCACATCATTTATTTACTCATTCATTTTTCATCATTATTTAATGAATGCCACATTCTGAGCAGCATAGGAAACTTCCTATGGGATAAAAAATGAAAAGATAACTCCCAGCTTCCAGGAGCATAGTCTAATGAGGCAAAGGAATAGGTAAATCTAAACAATTGCCATTGATCACATCAAGGCAGTTAGAAGCACCTGTACCTTGCTCCCTGAGCAAGGAGCCTCTTCCTGTATTTGGAGCACTTGAGCTGTGTCTCAGAAGATAAGTAGGTGTCTACCAACTTGAAAAGGTAAGGAAAGGATCCCAGGCAGGGAGATCAACATAAGCAAAGGAGAAGAGGTGGGAATGTGACAAATGCAGAGAAGTCCAGCAGTTTGTCATCACAGGAGCTTCAAGGACTCAGCTGGAATTTGGGGTTGAGATGTGGTTTCAGGTGTGGCGAGGTCTCCAAAGTAGGATAAGCAGGAGAGAGTCAGTCAGTTCACGTGGGCAGGGGATGAATTGTATGGGAAAAGTAGGAAGACAAGTGAGGAGCCCATTGTGATAATTTTGGTGCTAGATGACTAGGACCTGATCCAAAATAATGGAACTGAGGAGGGGACTAATTTCCTGTGATATTGGGAAATTAGGGTGTCTTCCCCCACACTGGATGTTATGGATGGGGTCCTTACAATATTTCAAGAAAAATAATTTTCTGAGACTCGCATGGGAGAATGTGTGATCTTTATTTAAATGAATTGCATCTCCGTTTATCCAAAGTCCCATTTCCCTTAATCCAATCATAGAAGTTTAGCTGGATTAGAAGCAAGGTCAGTGTCCAGAGTTTCTGCTCCATGTTGTAGCTGGGTTCAGTTCAGCATCAGGCTAGTTGCAGTCCATTACTCCATTGTGTATGTGGGTCCACATGGCAGTGGGCCACGTGTGCAAATACAGAGGAGCATGCTTGAGCAATAAGAGTCCCAAGAGCATAAGAGGAACCAAGAGAAACCAAGAGAGCAAATTCCTTTGTTCTGGGGATTAGATATCCCAAATCTTCTTACATATAGTGGGCATACCCATTCTGGCCCACATTTCTGTCCCTAGGTATGATTGACATCAGACAACTTCCTTAGTCCCCCCAACTTTACTGGCTATTTGTCCATCTTCCTTTTGCTCCTTTCCTGTTATTAATAACTAGGTCAATTAGAATGATATCAAACGCATATATTTAGGTGAAGGACTGATTGGGTGTGGATGGTATCAATATAAGAAGGTCCAAACCTGCAGTGAATTTTTATGAGATTTTATTTGAGCCTAACTGCTGGGAAGCAAGATCTCAAATGCTCTGTAGAATAACAGTTTTGCAGGGTTTTTTATGCGTTTGAATTTAAGGAGGGAATCTAAGGAAGTTTGCATACATGGAGGTGGGAGAAAGTGAGGCAGGGGATTAGATTACAGGAAATTTAACAAGATCATGTGGATTACTTAGAAAAAGAGTCATGCCCAAGGTGTGTTAACCTAGAAGCATGGAAACAATGGATAGGACTTGCTTAAAGCAAAGTTAAGCCTCTTAGTGAAGAAGTTACATTGCCTGGGGCATGATTACCCACCATGACCTGCCCACTTAGGAATTTATGATCAGATTACCCTGTAAGGTAGAACCCCTTATTCATCTATAGTAAGGAGAGAAGGAGAGAAAAATAACTACCAGGTTTTTGGGACATTAACTGAGCTTTTGGATAAGGTGAAAACTTAAGATGAAATAAAGAGATAATTACAGTCCATTCCTTTATTCGTGGTAGTTGTGTTCTATGAAGTCATTATAAACACTGAATTAGTGAATCTTGAATGATGCTTCTAGGGGAGATACTAAGTTAGGCGCCTGTGAGCCTCTAGTCACAACATTTTAATCAACTGATTAATATGTAGCCTTGTTTTATGTATCTTTCTGTTTAAAGACACTGTATTAGAGTTCGCCAAGGAAATAGAACTGATAAGGAAACACACACACACACACACACACATATACACACACACACACACACACAGAATTTCTATTATGAGGAATTAATTCACTAAATTATGGAGGCTGAGAAGTCTCACAATTTGCCATTTGCAAACTGGAGACCCAGTAAAGTGGGTGGTATAATTCCAGTTTGAATCTGAAGGCCCGAGACCCTACAAAGCAGATGGAGTAACTCCCAGTCCAAGTGCAGGAGACTTAGCTCACACATGCAGAAAGGAGAAAAAAGTGGCAAATTACTTCTTCTTTCAACTTTTGTTCTATTCGGACCCTCAAAGGATCGGATGATGCCCACCCATACTGGGGAAGATAATCAACATTACTGAGTCAAGTGATTCAAATGCTAATTTCACCAGAAGACACCCTCAGATATCCTCCAAATAATGTTTAATCTGGGCACCCCAAGGACTAGTAAAATTGACACATAAAACGAGCCATTACAGACACCTTAAATATATATATTGTTAATTCATTATGTAAACTCAGAGCCAATAACACTAGTACATGCCTGAATCAAGCTTAGCTAGCACAAGGATTTTCTCTGTAAGGCACCTCAGTCTTCTTACGTTAGGAACACGTCTAGACACCACCACTTCAGCAGTACACTTAGGGTGAAATCCCCAACAAAACACATGATAATGTGGAAAAGGTGGCACTAACTAGGCTGCTGAGAGACTACTTGTTTATCATATGAAAGCATGAATGGGAAGGCAGAACATTGCCTAGTTCCACCTCTCTGGGGCCGTGTGGGTCCAACATTTCAAGTTCCCTCCATCCCATGAATGTCTGTGAATGACCATAAAAATATTCTGTGTGTTGATTTGAGGGTTACAAATTAATTTTCGTGAGTAGGAAAATTTGTAACTTGAAATCTGTGCACAATAAGGATCTATTGCCTTCAGTTAAGATTAGAAATTTTGCTTTGAGGTGTCTTTAAGTCACCCTATTGAAAAGCAGGAGAGATGTTGAGCCAGAAATTAGATAGTTGAGATAAATTAGTATTCAAATGGCTGAACCATGCTGACTGTGTAAGAGATTGTTATGGGGCAAAAGGGGAGGTTATTTACCTAGTAGAAATACATGCATGGTGTGAGGATGAAGAAGGAGGGATGTAGCTGTTGTGATGCCAGTGACGGGGCTGGCAGAGTGTGGCAGAGCACTGGAGGAGCCCTGTATGCTCATAAGGTGAGCTCCTACCTGCACTGCTTCCCTCCACATTCTGCAGTAGAATTGGATGTAAGTCGGGCATTGAGTAACATCATAGGGAGAATGGATGCAAGATCATCTTTGTACAGGTCCCTTTTAGAGCTAATGCCTCAAGAAGGCCAAAAAGGCTCATTGCAGGGGGCTGGGTCTGATGAGGGCAGAGCTATGATAAGAATCCATGCCCCAACTTTGGGCTGCTCTCTTGACAGGAAAAGGTGTGTGTGCTGCACTGTCCTGGGTTCTTTGTATCCCCTTCACACCCACACCACAAATCTTCTTTGAAACATGTGACTTCAGAGAGCCACAACCTGGGGCTATTCTTCCTACTAATGTTTTTTCTTCAATTATAAGCCTCTGCTATTTCTACCTAACCCTATCTTCTGCAAACCTCTTAATCTTCTACCCATGTATATGATGATTCTTTGGTCTGATTCTATCTTTTCTCCCCACAGACCCAGCTACAAAAACTATAAGGGTTAAAACTTAAAAAAAAAAGTTAGATTCAGGACTCAACCATTAACTATTTCTATCCTTCCTCCCTCTGTGCTATGTGCCAGGCACTGTGCTAGAAGATAGATAAGTAGTGACAAATGAGCTAGCATGGTCCCTATACTCCGATAGCTTACAGTGTAGGAAATAGAATGTTAGTAAGAGGCTGCTGAAGCCAGGACACCAGGGTTCAATTCCTAGTTGTGTCACCACTTGTCTTGGGAACACTAGATAAGTCACAAAGCTCTTAGAAATTCTTTCCTTATGTATAAAACACTAGGGGCCTGGTGCATGAAATTTGTGCACTGTGGGTGGGTGGTCCCTCAGCCCAACCTGCACCCTCACACATACTGGGAGCCCTCAGGGGATGTCCTACTGACCCCTCACCCTGAAGCTTTAGGCCTTGGGCACCCAGCCATCACCCTGCAATGGGGCTGATGGCTAGCTCTGCCTTGGCCACCTCAGCTCTGCCAATCTGGCCCTGGCCTTAGCCCCAGCCGCTGACAACCACCTGGCCACTGCCCAGGGACTGCCCAGCCCCGGGGGACCCTGTGCTTGCCAGATGCCTTGGCCCCACCCCCCCAGCCCAGGCCTTAGCCCCAGTGGCGACCACCCAGCCCTGGGGCACCCTACACTCAGCAGCCACATGCACCAGCCTCTCATCCCTCATGCTGTGGGCCACACTGGCCTCCTGTCTCGAGACCTCCTGTCCTGTGCACCACAGCCCTGTTCCTTACAGGCCTCCTGCTTGCTGTGGCCCCACCCCTCGCTCCTGAATGGCTGGTAGTGTAGTGAAGGAACAGTCAAATTTGCATATTACTCTTTTATTAGATAAGATTGGGTTTTAATTTCTAAAATCTTTTCTAGTCCTTTACATTGAATGATTTTTTAAAATAAAATACTCTTACATTTGTTACAGGGTGGGGGCAGATGGTATTAAACTTGATTGTTGTAGGAAAGCAAGACTTCATAGAGGTTGTCTAAGTTGCTGACAGCTTTAAGCCATCTATGCTATATATGTATATGCCCTGCAGAAAGTATAGGGTGATTGTTAATGCTCATCATTCTACCCTAGAGTGTTAAACCCTGAAGTATTTGGGTTCTGCAGAGGGTTTTACTCAGTGGAAGGGAAGATGTCAGCCTTGGGAAAGGATTTGATAATACCTTGCACAATTAAGCAGCAGCTGGAGAGTGCATCCTCCACTTCCCATTGTTATTCTCAGATTTAAGGGAATGACTCCATTTAAAAGTCACTGCTGTGCCACTGTGTCTTTGTGAGCAGTAGCAGGAGCTTAGTATTGTTCATGGTCCCCTAGACCAGTGGTCAGCAAACTCATTTGTCAACAGAGCCAAATATCAACAGTATAATGATTAAAATTTCTTTTGAGAGCCAAATTTTTTAAACTTAAACTTTTTCTAACACCACTTCTTCAAAATAGACTTGCTCAGGCTGTGGTATTTTGTGGAAGAGCCACCCTTAAGGGGCCAAAGAGCCGCATGTAGCTCAAGAGCCGCAATTTGCTGACTACGGTCCTAGAACAGCTCCGAGAGACCAGGAGACCACATTTGAAATACAAATGTTGATTTCTTTTGCCAGAGGCAAACACAGCACAGAAATCTGTTGCATGTGCCATAATTTGTGCAAATCAGCTTCCTGCCTTCTCAGATACAGATCTATTGAAAGTGTAAGTGAAGCATGGATCCAAATAAAAATTAATTTTCAGGTAAATGTTAGCTAACACACCAGTGGAGGCTGATGGTTCTACTGTGCAATGCACCTGTGTATTAACAGAAGGAAGCTCAGAGGGATGTTATAATGTTTTACTATATCCCATTATGTTAGGGTAAATGGATACTTTCTCAGAGGATGTTTTTTTTTTTTTTAAAGAAAACAAGATATATATATTACAAAAAAAACCCTCTTATATTTGTTTTATGGCTAAAGGATGGCTCTATTTAATTTAATAACCCATTGTGATACAGGGAGGGAGACAGATGAATTCACAAGCGAAGGCCTTGTACCTGCTTTTGGCATTGTCCTTGATGAGCTGTGTGACCTAAGACATTAGAATACTTTTCTCTGGCACTTTCTCTGAATGCAAAGTGCAGATAGCAGTAATTTCTATCCCTTTTTCTTACCTTGTGTGTTGATTAATCATGGTTAGGTAGAGTTCTTTAGGAGAAAGTTTGTTTGCTTTTAGAACATGCTCACTGTGTAAAATTTATCAAGTTCACAAGTATATTTGGAACTGTACTTAGAACTGAGTGAGTTACCAAAACATCAAGACATTTGAATTCCTGGGAATACCTGATCATTATAACATGCAGCCAAAGTTTTAAAGAAATAGCTGCTAAAGCTTTTCTGACTTTAAAACTGGGGTAACCTACTATGTGAAAGAGAGGACATCGAGGTTCTGAGCACTGTCTTCTCCTGATTGTTTTCTGTAGCAAACCATTTTTTGTTTCTAGTCCTCTTGCTTTCTCCCTTTGGTTTTCTGCTTCTTCCCCCTCCTGCTTCTTCTTCTTTACTCAGTGTTCCTCTCTTACAAGTGTGCAGAATCAGTATTTGAACTCAAACAGTTGGCCTGCAGAGGCTATAGGAGTCAGATAACAGTCTTTGTTGGGAATGGCAGAAAGATTATATATTACCGTGCTGTAGTTCCCCAAGGAAAAGAGACTTTTGCCACTCAACAGTTCAGCTGATTAAAGAAGAACCAGTACTGTGGATCTTGTCTAAAGTGATAACAACGCCCCTCCCCATTCAAATAATGCCATCTAAAATGCCAAGACATTGTAGAGTCTACTGTCAAAGCCACAGCACTCAGGAAATGCAGAGATAGTGTGGTTTCCATTATTAGTATTCGTAGTATTTTAAAAATGTATGGCGTACATAGGATAAGGTCCACGTGTAAAATGTGCTCTTTTGTGATTGGGCAGATGAGATCTGCTAAATTAAAGTTGTTGGAGAATGGAGTAAATGTAAAAAAAACACACCACCACTGAGTTGAGAAAACCAGTGAATTGTAAACAAATGAAATAATTCTGAATCTTCTGGATTTTCTTCTAAAGAAGTATGGGATTGTTTTTTTGATGTGTTAATTTAATTATAATCAATTTAAGTCACTTCTTTTAAAACACCTTTTAAAATTTAAATGGTCATGTGCTTTCCATCCCCTTCAAAGGTCCCCTCATACTCTGTTGTCTTTCAAAGCTCCTCTCTAGGGTCAGGACCTCTTCTCAGACATCCCAGCATTAGCAGGCAAGCTAATCCTCTCCTGTGAGGCAGCCTGAGCTTTTTGCTCAGCCTGCTATTGTAACAGTTAGCATAGAGCACATCTCCAGTTCTGTGCTACTTCCTGTTAGGAGGCCCTCTGTGAACTTAATGGCTCTTTCTGGGTTGTCTTATCTCTCTGTACTAGCCCCTTTCCCAGCATTTACTCCTCTTCGGATAACTTTCTGTTGACTTTCCGTTCTGGTTGAAGTGTAAGCTCCTGGGGGACTAACATTATCTTATTCACCCTGTAGCCTTAACATTTACTATAGATGGTTGATCCTTAGTGGAATAAGTATTTCATTGTCAAACTAAAAATTTTTTTTATCATTGTTTTTGAAGTAAGCAAATTTTGTAAAACTTGCATGTTAAGCTTTCTATACAATTTACCTCTGACTTGCTTCTTACATTGCAAATGGTCTTGTCCATTTGTCAATGGGAACATTGAAGATTCCTCCATTTACTTACACAAGACACACCCTCTGCCTTGAGTCTCCACCATCAGTCTTGCTGGCTAACTCCTATTCAAACTTTCAATCTCATCTTGGACTCTTCTGCTTCCTTTCCTGGCATTTCCCTTTCATCTCCTGCCCACCCAATCTGAAACAATATTTCTAAAATAATGACTCACCACACCCTTAATTTTTTTCTTTATATCATTTATCAAAAGTATAAATGATAGATTTGTAGAGAATGTATATATTTAGTTCAACATTTTATTTCTAACACCCAGCACAGTGTCTGGCATAAACCAAGTAGGCAATAGATACTTGTAAAATAATAATTATTTTTTTCTTTCTTTACAGTATAAAAGTTACTGTAGGAACATGCAGGTTAATAGGATATTGTCACTAGCCTTAAGGGGAAATCTGTTGTCTTCGGTGCCTTCGGGTTGAAAAAGACACACTGTGTTGGGAATGAGGAAGAATGAATAGGTCCAGTGATTGAGTATGGGAATGTTCACTTACCATAAAATACATAGTAGCTGTACATTTATTAAATATTGTTTGAGAAAGTTTGTCATGGTATAAAACTATAAATTTATTCAGCAATGCTATTAAATAACTTTACACATTGTGAATCAGACTATTATATTATTTTGAGGGATCATGGTATACATGGTGAGATTTATATCCTCTCAATTTTTGTTAAAGTTTGGTTTGCTACATATTTATATCAGACTCCTTGCACCAATAGCCACAGGGTCTCCAAACCTTGGTGGCTGGGTATCTAGGGCTCAGAATGAGGAAATCAGTGCCTTGGGAATATTGCCAAGAGAATAGAGACATCCCAGTGTGTGGCTGGAAGGGTGTCTATTCAGGCACTTGCCAAGTTGTAGTCCTCATGGCATTTAAGTATGCCCTTAAGTTTGGTATTGTTTATAAAATTTCTCTTTCTCTTCAAGACTAGATGTGCTAATTCACTCTTTAAATAACCAGCAGTTGTTCTCGTGTTTTTAGTAATGATCATGTTTAGTTAAAAGACACTGTTTTCCTCTACTTGCTGTATGCGGTGATAGACAGTATGGAAATAAACACTTGAGAGTACAGCAAGCCAAGGCATTATGTAATAGGTAGAAGCAAACCCATAAATAATCAAATGAATGCATAAATATTTACAGAGTTTAGCTGCTTAGGGCACTGAAATGAAAAGAAATACTGTCACTATCCTTTTTGAAAAATTAAGTCAGGAAGCCTTTAGGTAAAGCAAAGAGACCTTCTAGGCAATGAAACTGTTGTAATAGCTAATACTTATCTTGGGCTATGCTATGCCATCCTAAATGATTTATAGGTAATAATTCATTTAACCTTTATACCAACTGTATTGGATGCTATGGTTGTCACACAGATTCCCCCCTATAAGAACCAAGGCATTTGTTCCCTCATTTTCCGAAATGTTGTCTGCTGCCAGCTTTTAGCTACATCCCTTTCTAGATAGTGCTGTTGGCAGGAAGGAGCTGCCTTGCTCAAGGTTGCGCACCTTAGCAGGGACAGCCTGCAGCCACTGTTTGGTCATTTTGCGGGGTACAAAGTCCTGGTTGGCTTGCCTCAATTCAGGATATTTCTGCAGGGCCATTCCAGAGCAGATGAGGCTCTGTTGCGACTGTTCACAGTCCAACTGGCTTTGCTCATTGCTTTTCTGATGTTTTTCCCGAGAGAATTCCTTATATGAATTTCTACCTCAGAATCTATTTCCTATGGAATCAGATAATCACAACAACTTAAGGAAACTGAGGCGTAGAGGATGAGGACCAGTAATCAGCCCACAGTTATCCAGTCGGGATTCAAACTTCATTAGCCCAGCTCCAGAATGAACATTTTTAGGCATTATGCTGTCTTAAAATAGGACAGGGAAAACAGATGGGCTCTGCCTGTTCTGGCTCTGCCTTCCTCTGGGGCTTAATCTTGCTGTGTCCTCTCACCTTCTCCTGTTTCAGCACACTGGCCTTCCTTCAGTCCCTTTTACTGGTCATGAATGAATGAGTGAATTACTAGGGGTACAGTTAGTATGGCTGGGATATTAGGATCTAGGCTGGAGATGATTAGAATCTAGAGGAGGAATTTGACCACAGCAAAGAGAAGAAAGAATGAAGTGTAACTGACATTATGGTTAGTAAATAAAAATTTATAAAATACAAATCTGAGATTCTCAGCTTGGGGGGAAAATATTTTATACTCAGCACAGTATTAAATTCTTATTGCAAAGCGGACAGGAAATAATGTCTGCATCTTTTGGAAATTTGTAATCATTTTTCAAAGAGAAGAATACCATATAAGGAAAAACAAAGGAATAACAGAAGGTGATATGTCATCAAGAGCAAGATACTGTGACATATTATAAGTATATTTGTGAGACTTATGAAACTGAAATTAGGGAATGGAAAATATTATGGTGATGAAATTAATTACTGGAAGGTTAGAGTTGTATTTGTGCTGCATCTTCCTAAGTTGAAAGGAGAAGGACAATCATTCTTGACAGAGGAAACAAATGGAAATCATGTGAAGAGAGGCATTGTCTCATTTAATCTCACAACATCTCTGAGATGTGTAAATTTATCATTGTCAGAAGCTATGAGAAAGTGGAGGTGCAGAGAAGTAAAGGAAATTGCTGGAAGGAGCTGAATTGGTGAGCCCTGAACCCAGGCCTGAACCCAGGCAAACTGCTTCTGGAGTGTATGACCTTGACCACCATCCTTAGAGCACAAGATTTGTGGTGATTCAATAGATCGGTGGGCTAGGTGATAACATTGTTAAAATTGCAGGCTGGAAGAGTTTGATACACTCATTAGGCAATTGGTGATCTTCATAATCAGGAAAAAGCATAGGTTTGGAAGTCAAATTGATGAGCATTCTAATTCAGCTCCATCATTGCTGGAAGAATTGCTTATTCTCATTGTAAGGCTCAGCTTCCTCTATTATAAAAATGGGGCTAACAAAATTTAACTTTTAGATTTGTAGTGTGGATTACATATAATGTATGGAAAGCAATTGTAAAGCATTTAGTATAACTGTTGCAGGGACTTAGCTAAGGCTGATAGTTGCTGTTGTTTCCATGTAGATTATCAAATTTGGGTGGAGACTTCTGAAAAAGAAAGGAACAGAGGGTGAAATACTGAACGTGGAATTTTGGGAGAATAGAGATGGCTGAATGGGGTGTGATGGACTGTAAAAGGATGGGATGGAGGCTGGATGCAGGTAAATTTTAATTAGGATTTTCTAGTACAAGGATATGTGATACAGACTGTCTTCGAGTTGGGCATTAGCTTTGGAAACACAGAGGAAGAATTGACAAGAGACTGTACAGAGAAGATAAGAAAAGAGGTAGTGAAAAATAGATAATCTGAAGAGCAAAACCTAAGAGAAAGATAATACTATTGAGGAAAAAATGGCAAAGCTGAGGGAGATGTTATATTGGGGCACATGAAGATAATTCCGATGTTAAAGTTAAAGTAAGTAAAGGAAGAATATAAAGATGACTGAGAAGAATCTGAACATAGAAATAAAGAAAAGAATTTAAAAAGTCAATGGTTCCGGAGGAACTAAGATGGCGGAGAAGGCAAAACACCTATCTTGCCGTCATAATCAGCAATTTTAATACTACAACTTAACGAAAGAACAAACACCTTCCAGAATCACCAGAAAGCTCGCCGCGTGAAAATTCCACAAATAAAAGTGAAGATAAGACACTGGGACTCGGAGGAGCGGCAGCGGACGGCGTTGAAAGATTCGCCCGGAGAGAGGCTGGAAACCGGCCAGTTTTCTCGAACGGGGAGACAAAGGCGTCCCACTGGCTGATTCTCCAGCTCTGGGCGAAGTCCAGAGAACCCACTATCACACGGGGTGAAAACTGGACAGTGGGAGGGCATGCCGAAGCTCGGGTGCTGCCGGGTCTCCCGGCTTGTGGAGAAGGCAGCTTTGGAGCGAACAGCTCGGCTGCGTGACGGTGCAGAGAGCGCACCGCGACTTGTCTCTCATTCGGAAAACCATCAGACTGCTTTGTTTTACGACCCTGGGTGAGCCATTGCGCATGCAGACTCATTTTGGGAAAGTCTGAATTCCCCGGCAACCAGCAGCCGGTGGAGCTCCGCAGCGGCTCTCTCTCAGAGGTGCTGGCAGCCATTGCCCCTGGCACAGAGTCCCTGGGGCCGCACAGGGCGGAGCTAACGACTGTCTGCTTGGCCCGGAGACTCCGCCCACCCAACCTGAGCACAGCTGAGCTTCACAGACAATTGGCCTGGAGGTCAACCCTCCAAGTGCTAACAACAATTAACCTGAGCTTAACTTCAGCAAGACTGTGCAACCCATATCCACCTCAGGTAACTGGGGAGGCTGAGCCACTGTCCCTTGTAGCACGTCTACCACACAAAGCTAATTGACCAACTCAGGGAAGCAGCCACCATGCAACAACATGGAAATAAATCAGATGTGAAAGAAATGGAGGAAAATAAACGACTGGACATGGAATTCAGAACCACGGTTATAGGGTTTTTTAAGAGGCTCCAACAAAAGATCGAGGCCTATAAGCAGATAAGCAAGACCACAAAGGAAATGAATGAGTCCTACAAGAAAATGAACAACACCCTCCAGGATATAAACGAGAGCTGCAAAGAAATTATCAAGACCAACGTGGAAATGAATGAGTCCTACAAGGAAATGAAAGAAACCCTCAAGGATATAAAGCAGACTATCAAGGATATGAAAAAGGACCAACCAGAAATTAAGCATACACTGACTGAAACAAAAAATATTATACAAAGACCTGAAAGTGCCCTGGAGCACCCCAAGAACCAAGTTAAAGATTTGAAATACAAAGAGGTAAAATCCACTCAGCTGAAAAAGCAAGAAACCAAAAGAATCCAAAAAATTGAAGATAGTGTAAGGGGCTTCTGGGACAACCTCAAGCATACCAACATCCGAATTATAGGGGTGCCAGAAAAAGCGAGAGGCCAAGACAATGAAAACCTATTTGAAGAAATAGTGACTGAAAACTTCCCACACCTGGTGAAAGAAATTGACTTAGGAGTCCAAGAAGTGCACCGAACCCCAATATATAGGAACCCTAAGAGGACCACACCGAGGCACATCATAATTAAAATGCCAAGAGCAAAAGACAAAGAGAGAATATTAAAAGCAGCAAGAGAAAAACAGTTGGTTACCTACAGGGGAGCACCCATACGACTGTGAGCGGATTTCTCAACAGAAACGATGCAGGCCAGACGGGAGTGGCAAGAAATATTCAAAGTGATGAACAGCAAGAATCTACAACCAAGATTACTCTATCCAGCAAAGATATCATTCAGAATTGAAGGTCAGATGAAGTGCTTCGCAGATAAGAAAAAGCTAAAGGAGTTTATCACTGCCAAACCAATATTGTATGAAATGCTGAAAGGTATTCTTTAAGAAAAGGAAGAAGAAAAAGGTAAAGATGAAAATTATGAACAACAAATACACATCTATCAACAAATGAACATAAAAATCAAGTGAATTGATAGGTTGTTGAACAGGATAGACTGGTGAATATAACAGAGACATGGACATAGAGAGGGAATGGACTGACAATTCTTGGGGAGAAAAGGGTTGTGGGAAGTGCAGCAAGAGACTGGACAAAAATCTAGCAACAATGGGAGAGGACAGTGGGGAGGGGGAGGTGAAGGTGGAGGGTGGGATAGGTACAGGGTGGAGGGAAGCTATAGGGGGATAAAAAGGGGAAACAATGTAATTAATAAACTGAACAATAAAGATAAAAAAAAATTAAAAAAAAAGTCAATGGTTCCGCTAATTTTGATCTTGAGAAGGTGAAATTTCTACTTGTAGATTTTCTGGTTAAAATTTTGAGGGAAAGAGAGCCAAAAAATATGGCTGCCCAGACCTGTTGTCCTCCTTGCATAAAAGGGAGCTGAAGCCATAAGAATGGGTGAGATTGGGTTTTCAATGAAGAGGAACAAGATAGATTCACACATGGACATCACACGAGTGGCAGATCCCATCTACGTGTAGACCCAATCCCTTCCTTTGTAGGTTCAATGGTATTCTTTCTCTGAAGCCTATCAATTTCAAGGATCAGAGATTTTTTCAGAGTTTCTCTTTTGGAGGCTGTTTTAGAATAAAAATTCAAAACCGTTGTGTTTCTTCTGTTCTTTGCTTTAAGAGCAACACGATAAAATGCTTTGCCAACACCAGAGAGTTCAGAAGGACTTTCTGTTTCTCCAACGGGCTTACTAAGGAAGCTGCTTAATCTCTCTTGAGGAAAGCGACACTTCTTAGAGGCCAAATATATTTCTGTAAATTGTGAAGGATAATAATATTGTTCCAATTAAGCGCTTTATGCTCACAGTATGGAGGCCAGTCTGACCTTATACAAATAGGACAGTAGGAGAAAAAAGATGCTATTGCCAAAAATGTTCTCACCTGGAAGATAAATGTCATAAATATGAAGTTTCAAAAAAAAAAAAAAAAGAATACCTCCAGAGAAGCTAGAAGCATTATTTTATTTTCTCAAAGAGACAAATAGATGAATTTGTAAATTGAGAAACTATAGGGAGCTGGAATCAGGGAATTTGAAAGTATCAGCCATGCTGAGCCAAGTGGTCTTTCTCAGGGTCTAGAATTTCTTATTTTCCAATAACAAAACCTATATCCCCCAGGCGCACAGTCCTAGAAAAAAAAATTCATTATTGGCTCATTAGAAGAAGTTAATTCTGAGCTCCAAAATGTATTTGTTTTATGAGTATTTGTGATACCTTCTAGAAGTTTTCCCTGGAATACACCTGCCCCAAACATAGTCAAGGCCAGGTTTTCATCTTTTTCCTTTCTTGTAGGCTTTTAAAGAAAGATGGAGAACAAAAACCCAGGAAAAGCCTTTCCTTAGTCTTTTATGACCCATAGTATTATCTATTTATGCATTTTAAAAAATATGCAGCAAAAACATTATTTCTACATTCAGTGAAACACCTTAGAGTGGGAAGGAGGCACTCACCACACACTTAACCTTCAGTCAGATTGGCTGCAGGTTTCCCCTTAGATTAGCTGGCCTAGGGATTTTTTTTTCATTCCTTAAATGTTCAAATTTGATTCTTAACCATTAGTATCAGTGTTTATGCTAAAGGATCAATAAATGCCTTGAAAACTGTTTTTTTTTAATTAAAAGAAATTTGCCTGTTTAAGAAAACAAATATATACTTGGGGGAAAAATAGTATAATTTCATGCCCATTGGCCAGGCATATATTCATTCTACCTGTGGCTTTTTTGGAAAAACCTCTCATTTGAATATTTCTAATTTCTATTCTGTGACATATTATATAATGCTTGACTTTAGAGGAGTAATTTTAGTTGTATAGCAGTTTTGGTTGATGATCACAATGAATATCAGTCAAGCCTATGGTGGTTAAAAAACATTAACACCACATCATACAGGGCCATCTTCCTGAGTGAGAGCCTCGCTCTGCACTGCAGTGCTTTCTCATGAAGATGTATCCCTCTATCTTCCCTTTTCCTGGCAGGGGATAAGCTCCAGGGTAGCTCTTTTGATTGTCTAGATTTTCTTATACCTGGAGTAAATAGGGATCTATCATTCCAAATGTTTAATCCATAGACTTCTTCTTCTTCTTCTTTTTTTTAAAGTGACATCTTATAAGAGGCATAGAGGCATGGAACAGACTGATATATCTTAGAGGGGAGCGGGGGAAAACAGGAAGAGATAACCAAAGAACTTATATACATAGATGGGCACAGACAGTGTGGTGAAGACCTGAAATGGGGCAGGGGCTGGGAGGAAGGAGGTAAAGGAGGGAAAATTTGGGGTTACCTGTAGTACTATCAGCCATAAAAAATAACAATAAATAAACTCTTTCAAAAACTGGCAATTTTTTATTTACTTACAATGTTGAACACCAAACAAGCATTTGAAGTAAATTATTTGGTAAAAGAAAAGCTAATGCTCAATTAAATTAGTGTTGACAATAAACATAAAATAAGATGAAAGTGACATCTTACAAAGAGCACGTGAAAAGGGGAGCTATGGAGGTGGTAGTGGAGAGGTGATGGAGCAGTGAGGAGAACGGTTTTAAATTTGTTGAGTCTAAGGCCCAGGTGGTGTTGTTCTGTGTTGCTGCAGCCTATGGGAGGAGAAACCTCACTCCAGTTCATCTTACCTCATGAGTTCCTATTCATGAAACAAGAAGAATGATTTTGACTCTTGAGAACTGCCTTTACCTCTTGGGAATTAGACTTGAATGGGTGCTAAGTCTTGTTTCTCCATCTACCTCTCCATGCATGCTCCAGGTCTCTTACGCCTAGAATAAATTAGCAACAATTCTCATCTTTACACATTGCCCAGCACAAAAAATAATCTGCTCTTATAGAGAATAACTAAGCTAAATTGGATGTTGTATTCCTTCCTTGGGGAAATTAAAATCATACTTTTATGCCAATATTTTTGAGGAGGTTGGATAGAATATTACTTTGAAAGAAATTCTAGCTGCTGAAATGTAGGATTCTGGGAAGACTCGAATCCAAGAAAATTCCTTTGCTTTCCACCTATTTCATTTATTTATTTATTTATTTGTTTATTTATTTAATTTTTATTGTTCAGTTTATTAATTACATTTTCCCCCTTTAGCTCCCCTCCACCCAGTACCCATTCCACTCTCCATCCTCACCTCCTCCTCACTGTCCTCTCCCATAGTTCCATGAATTTTGTCTCTTGCTGCACTTTCCACACCTCTTTTCTCACCAAGAATTGTCAGTCCATTCCCTTTCTATGTCCATGATTCTGTTCTATTCCCCAGTTTATCCTGTTCATCAGATTGTTAATTCCCTTGATTTTTAGATTCATTTGTTGATAAATGTGTATTTGTTGTTCTTTTTACCTTTTTCTTCTTCCTCTTCTTAAACAATACCTTTCAGCATTTCATATAGTATTGGTTTGGTGGTGATGAACTCCTTTAGCTTTTTCTCATCTGCAAAGCACTTTATCTGACCTTCAATTCTGAATGATAGCTTTGCTGGATAGAGTAATCTTGGTTGTAGATTCTTGCCATTCATCACTTTGAATATTTCTTGCCACTCCTATCTGGCCTGCTGACAATTGTATGGGTGCTCCCTTATAGGTAACTAACTGTTTTTCTCTTGCTGCTGTTAATATTCTCTCTTTGTCTTTTGCTCTTGGCATTTTCATTATGATGTGTCTTGGTGTCTTCCTCTTTAAATTCCTATATTTTGGGGTTCTGTGCACTTCTTGGGTTTTTAAGTCAGTTTCTTTCACCAGGTGGGGGAAGTTTTTGGTCACTATTTCTTCTAGTAGGTGTTCATTACCTTGCTCTCTCTCTTTTTCTGGCACCCCGATAATTCTGATGTTGATATGCTTGAGGTTGTCCCAGAGGCCCCTTTTACTATCTTCAATCTTTTGGACTCTTGGTTTCTTGCTTTTCCGGCTGAGTGGATTTTGCTTCTTTGTATTTCAAATCTTTAACTTAGTTCTTGCGTTTATCTGGACTGCTTTTAGGACTTTGTATAATATTTTTTATTTCAGTCAGTGTATGGTTAATTTCTAGTTGGTCCTTTTTTATATCCTTGTAGGTGTTGTTCATTTCCTCATAAGTGTTGTTTATTTCCTTGTAGTTCTCATTAAGTTCATTGGCCTTTTCTAGTAGCCTCTTCATAAACCTAATTACTGTGGTTTTGAACTCTATGTCTAGTCGTCTTTTTTCCTCCATTTCTTTCACAGCTGAGTTCTTTCCTTTTCTCTGCATTGTGGTTGATTTCCTGAGTTGGTCCCTTAGCAGTGTGTGGTAGGTATCCTCTAAGGGACAGTGGTTGAGCTTCCTTATGCGGTGTGCTGCGTCAGCGTTAGCTCCGCCCTACGCAGCATGCTATGCGGCGTGCGGTGTCAGTGTCAGCTATGGGGCGCGCAGCATCAGTGTCAGCTGTGCGGCTCGTGGGTCTCAGTGTTGGTTGGCAATGGTGGGCCCCTCCAAGAGGAATCCACCGCTGGTCTCCCCGTTGCCAGACAACTCTGCCTCTGCCCAAATGAGTCTGCACAGCCAAAGTCTCACTCAGGGTTGCAAAACAAAGCAGTCCAGTGATCTCCGAGCCAGTGAGCAAGTCACACATCCTCTGCCGGGTTGCGGACTCCAGGAACTGCTGTTCCAATTTACGCACGCACTCTCCCCAAACTCACAGATCTCAGCCACACCCGGGGTCTACCTTTTTCCGACCTGGGTCCTTGCCTGGACCTGGGGGGTCAATGCTGTGGGAGGCATCCACCCTCCCCGTTGGAGAAAACCAGTCGGGTTTGCTGCTGCCCATCCCTCACCGCTCGCTTGCGAAAGGCTCCTAACCTCACTCCTCGCGTATCTTCAAAGCTGCGCACCGCTGCTCCTCCTGAGTCACAGCGTCCACTTTTATCTGTGGAATTTTCACTCAGCCAGCTTTCTGGTGGTTCTGGATGATGTTTGTTTTGTTGTTAAGTTGTAGTTTTGGAATTGTTGTGTGGGCAGCAAAATAGGTGTTTATCTATGCCGCCATCTTGGTTCTTCAACAGCCAACCTATTTATTTTCATGGTATTGTGATTAGATGATTTTGTTTGCTTCAAGTTTTTGTGATTATTTTGTTTTTTCTGATTGGTTCTCTGATGACGTCAGTTATGTCAAACCTGACGTCTCTCCTCTTCCCTTGAATGCTCTGTTTCACTTGCATCATGCTGGCTTAACAGCAGCCTTATCCTCACAGATATTTATTATTTATCTACGTATTTATTTACTTAGAAATTTGGTTACAAAATGTTGATATGTTCTATACCATTTTGCCTCTTCTATCACTTATCTGGTCTATTTTTATTTTATTTCTTCATAGGCCTACACTTTCTCATTGATGTTTCTTTTAAAATATAAATATCCGAAGATTATATGAGCTTTTTTTCTAGTTATTATTTGAGTTTATGAGTGCTTTAAAATAAGGATTATTGTTTTACTTTGTTAAAAAAATCATTGGTTTGAAAGTTCAGCCACATAATCATTTGCTGAAAAATTTTCAAAAATACAAAAATGCAAAAGGGCACAAAAGAAACTTTTTATATTCCCTTAATTCTATTCCCTGAAGGCCACCAGTGTTAACAGTTTGGTGTATATACATCCAGATATTTTTCTCGCTCTTTATATTTCTATAACTATCTATCTACCCTATCATATTTTTTAAACAAATGGAACATATGGGGTGGGCAAAAGAAGGTTTATAGATGTGAATTTGTGAAACCCAGAGTTTATTCTTGTACTATTATTTATTAACTAGTGGCACGGTGCATGAAATTCATGCACATTAAAGGGAATTAATTAGAGGAAATATTTTAGTATTGCTGTTTCCCCTTTCTCTATAATAGAAGTGTCAGAGATGAAAGAAAATTAATAAAATGTATATGAAAATCTCCATTCCTGTCAGAGGCTGGGGCATGCTGTGGAACCCAGAGTCAAGTCTCTGCCAACCCATCTTCACCTTGAAATCATTCAAGACCCAGACTCAGCCAGCCTCACCCCCATGAAGCCCTGCAGTGCAGGGGACGCAGCCTCAGATCCCCCATCAAGTCCTATTGGCAGGGAGCATAGCCTCAGGTTCCCCAGCACAGCCTTAGATCCCCTGGCCAGGCATCAGGGCAGGGGATGTAGCCTTAGGATCTCCAGCTTGGCCTCGGGTACCCTAGTGCTGAGGTGGGGATGTGGCCTGAGGTGTCCTGTCAAGCCCCTCTGGGCAGGGGAAGCAGCCTCAGGTCCCCTGACCTGGTGCAGGAGCAAAGGGGCAGCCTTAGGTCCCCTGGCCTGGCCTCAGATCCCCCATCCAGAAGCCAGGGGACGCCACCGATGCCACTGCCTGTGCCCCGGCACTGCTGCTGCCTGAGCCTAGGCCCCGCCCCCCTGTGCCTCGGCCCTGCCCCCACCCCACGGGTGTGCCTCAGCTCCACCTCCTCGGCCCTGCTCGCGCCTCAGCCCTGCCCCCCAGTTCCGTCCCCACCTCACAACGCTCAGCCCTACCCCTTGCTCCTGATTGGCTGATAGCATAGTGAAGGTATGGTCAAATTTTCATGTTTCTCTTTTATTATATAGGACTAGTGGCCTAGTGCATGAAATTCATGCACATTAAATGGGAATTAATTAGGAGAAATATTTTAATGTTACTATTTGCCCTTTCTCTATAATAGAAGTGTCAGAGATAAAAGAAAATTAGTAAAATGTCTATGAAAATCTCCCTTTTGTTAGAGTCTGGGACTCACCACAGGACTCAGAGTTAAGTCCCTGCCCACCTGCACCTGCCTCAAAATTGTGCAAGACCCAGACCCAGCTGGCCCCACTCCTGCCAAGCCCTGTAGGGTGGAGGGCATAGCCTCAGGTCACCCATCAAGGCCTGCCAATTGGGGGGTGCTTCCTCAGGTCCCCCGTCAGGTGCTCCTGAGCAGGGGGTATAGCCTCAGGACCTCTGTCAAGCCCCACTGAGCAGGGGACGTGGCCTCAGGTCCCCTGGTGCAGCTTCAAGTACAGCACCAGGGTGGCAGGTGTGGCCTCTGGTTCCCCAGCCAGCCTCAGGTCCCCTTGCCCTGGTATGAGGGCTCAAGGTCATGAGGGTGTGACAACCATTTGCATATTAGCTCTTTATTATATAGGATTACCATGTATTTTTTCATACGGACAACTATAAACTTACTTTAGCCCACCCCTATTCTGTATGCAGTGGATTCTCATATTTGTGATAGTTATTAAGTTGCTATGAACACTGAGTTAGTGACTGAACCATTGTCCTAGGGGGAAGTATAGAATTAGGTTCCTGTGAACCTCAGGCCATAATGTTGTCAATTGATGAATAAATAACCTTGTTTGATATGTGTTTCTGTTTAAAGACACCTTATTCAAAATGTATTGTTAATTCATTAACATTGAATTCACAACCAACATCACTAAAACTTATGTCTGAATAAAGCTCATCTAACACACATATTTCCTCTGTAATGCACATTACAGACTTCTTGTGCTTAACACTAGCCAGCAGGTTAGTACTATATTTGGGGGCCATTTGAAACAGCCAAATCAAATGCAAAAAAACATGGCACTAAATAGACCACAAAAAGACTTGCTTACAGTATGAGAGCTAAAATAAGAAGGCAGAGAGTCACCTTGTACAAACACAGCTGGGAATATGCACACTGGGTGACTCACATTTTTTTGCTGCTCTATGCATTTCTGTGAATGATTGTCAAAGTGCTGTGCATATTGATTTTGGGGTTACAAATAAATTTTAATGAGTAGGCAAGTTCACAAATAAAGGATTTGTGAATAATGGGATTGACTGAGTATCTTTCTTCAATGTGTCTTTCTTTCCCTATTCAACAAAAATTTATAGACATCCTTCCATGTCATTGTATATGGTCTTTAGTTCATTCACTCCATGTTTATTGAGCAACTACCAGTCACTGTGCTTAGTGCTGGGATGCACTGGACAAAACAGAATAGAATCTGTGTTCATAGAGGTTAACTTCATTATAAATAGACTAGAGGCCCGGTGCATGAAATTCATGCCTGGAGTGGTGTGTGTGTGTATGTGTGTGTGTCCCTCAGCCCAGCCTTCACCCTCTACAATCTGGGACCCCTCCAGGGATGTTTGACTGCCCTATCTGGATTTTGCCTGAATGAGCAGTCAGACATCCCTCTTACAATTCAGAACTGCTGGCTCCCAACTGCTTGCCTGCCTGCCTTCCTGATTACCCCTAACTGCTTCTGCCTGCCAGCCTGATCATCACCTAACCACTCCCCTTCCAGCCTTATTGATGCCTAACTGCTCCCCTGCCAGCCTTATTCCCCTAACTGCCCTCCCCTGCAGGCCTGGTCACCCCCAGCTGCCCTCCCCTGCTGGCCTGATCCCCCCAACTGCTCTTCCCTTCATGTCTGGGTCCCTCCCCCCCCAATTGCCCTTCCCTGCAGGCCCAGTTGCCCCCAACTTCCCTCCTCTGCCAGCCTGGTTATCACTAACCGCCCTCTCCTGCAGGCTTGATCTCCCCCAACTGTCCTCCCTTGCAGGCCTGGTCCCTCCCAACTGCCCTCCCCTGCTGGCCATCTTGTGGTAGCCATCTTGTATCAATATGGGGGCAGCCATCTTTGACCATGTAGGGGGTGCCATCTTGTGTGTTAGAGTGTCAATTTGCATATTACTGTTTTATTAGATAGGATCATATAATGTTAAGTAGTGTTCTAATATTAGGGATAGAAAATGACAAGAAAGTGACTAGCTAGAGTGGTTAGAGAAAGCCTTTCTGATGTAGTGCCATTTGGGCAAAACTTGAATAATCTAAAAGAATTAACTAAACAGATCAAGAAAATAATTACAAAAATGTCATAGGACTCCTCACCCTATGCCCTGGGAAGGGTTCTAGCAATGACTCTATGTTTTTGTAAAGTTGCAAAGATATTTTAACTGAAATCAGGTAAGACCACTGCCTCTCCTTTCTAACTTCTTCCCCTCTGGCATTCAGTGAGTGGTCCTCCTCATCCACAGTTTTGCTTTCTAAGCTTTCAGTTACCTGAAGTTAACCTGGGTCCAAAAATATTAAATGGAAAATTCCAGAAACAAACAATTCAGAAGTTTTAAATTGCACGCCATTCTGAGTAGTATGATGAAATCTCTCACTGTTCTGCTTCTTTCTGCCCAGGATGTGAATCATCCCTTTGTCCACTGTATCTGTACTGTACACACTCCCCATCTGTTAGTCACTTAGTAGCCATTTCAGTTATCAGATTGACTGTGGTAATATGTCAGTGTTTGTGTTCAAATGACCCTTATTTTACTTAATAATGGCCCCACAATGCAAGAGTAGTGATTTGGACATGGCAAAGTCTTTCCTTTAGGTAAAAAATGAGTATAGATATTCCAAGAGAGAGACAAAGGCCACATTCACATAAATTTTATTACAGGACATTATAATTGTTCTAGTTTATTATCAGTCATTGCTGTTCATCTATTACTGTACCTAATTTATAAATTAAACACTATTGTAGGTATATATGTATTGGAAAAAAACTTAAGACATATAGGGTTCTCAACTATCTGCAGTTTCCGACATCCCTAGGGGTCTTGGAACATACACTGTGCATAGGGGAAGAGTACTGTACTACACCTTGCATTGGGTATTGTGGGCCATAGACATTTTTGTGAATAGGCGAAGGCAGTGGTGTGTTGGTAAATGCTTTTCAAAGTGACTCTCAGGATGTGAAAGCCCTAGTTTGGAACACTTTGTCATTTGCCATGGCCAATTTCAAGTTCTCAGCCCGAGGTCACAGAAAGTGGTAGCACATCACTATGTAGTATTTCCAGTGAAGTAGATGTAACTTCAGGAACACACATCAAAGTGTTCTTCTGAACTTGGAATTTCCTATTAAGTGGTAGTTAGATCCAGAGCCTTGACCAGATTAAGATTTGATTCTTTTTGTTTTCTTTGACCTGACTGTCGTACCATACATATCCATCAGCAGATCCATCAGGGTAAAATAGTTTTGCCCAAGTAATTTTGTTATTTACCAGCCTGAAAGTCAAAGGCAAGCTGTACATGAGTTATTGAACATTCTCTGGAACAATGACTCTATAAAAACAGGTTAACCTAGTTTACATTTGTAGGGATGTGATATGATGTCCACAATCTCTTTAAGGAGCAGAATTACTGACCTTGGTGATTCTGGTTCTGAAGAACCAGAGAAGATGGTGTCATTTCTAGTCATTGATGAGCTAGTGGAACAACCTGGAGTCTTTCATGTTGTTAGTGCTGAGGTTAAGAGATTAAAGCTATTACTTCTAGATGTCCCAATTTTTAAGGTAAAAGAAATAGTACTGCAGTTCCCTGTTGCTCTGTGGCAAGAAACACTGATAAAGCTATGAGGGGTGTTTTTGAGCAGTGTTTCCACCCTTTTGACTGTCTATGGAATCTCCTCTCTGGCATGGCCTTGGTGTCTTCATGAGTACAATTTTTGGCCCCTGCCATTTCGGTTTCTGGGAATCTCTCACCTGCAACTTGTGCACTCCTGAGGTATTGTTGCCCAATCCATCAATGGCTCTGCTCTGGTTCATAACTAAAATAGGCAAGCTCTCTACCTCTCAACAAATACACACAAAACAGCATGTTCTCTCTCTCTCTCTGTCTTTTTTTTCTATCACAGATTACCCCAAGTTCTATGGATCTCTTATGAGGGAGCTCTGGTATAGATAATATGAGGCAATAAGGCCAAGAACAGCATCCAGCTTCAAGGAATGAATCTGAAGGGAATGAGGAGAGATCTGAGTGTCTGGGGAGCAGGTCTGCAATCATCCAACACCTATGACTCGGCCAAAACAGGGAGCAGACATCCAGGAGACACAGAAAGAAGAATGAATAAGCCAAGTGCTTTTCTTCTTACTGATGTTGCAGTCAAAGTTAGGAAAACTTTATGCCAATTCTATAAAAACTAGAGGTCTGATGCACAAAATTTATGCAAGGGGCTCAGCCTCTGCAGCTCTGGCTTTGTCTGGAAGGCTGTCTGTTCTAATTAGCATATTATGCTTTTATTATTATAGATGTTCAGGGTTCTGTTTCTATCATTTCACTCAAAGGACATGCTTCCAAATGTCACTTCCTGATCAGGAATATAGGGCAGAAGCAGAGACAGCAGTGATATCAGAATCTATCATCCTGAAGTCCCAATGGCTCTGAGGCCAGCAGAGCACTGTGTGACCACTGCAGGCAGCAGACAGAGCTGAGCGCTCACACCCTGCACCTGTTACCCCAGTGTTGCCGATTTCTGAGAATCCCTGTCTTCCAGAAGCTTGGTTCTATTAGACTCTGAAGTTGACAGTAATTTTTAAGGTGTACACTAATGATCTGTAGCTTGCTCACAATGGCTGGACCCATGGGCATCCTCCCAAATTATTCATTATTGCCAATTAAACCCAGGTTCTGGAGTACAGGTATGAGTGGCTGCTTTTGATGCTTGGCCCAGAGCTCTTCAGAATTCTTTTAAGCATATGGGTGCTCCCCTCCTGGCTTGTGCTTTGACAAGCCTATACTTAAGATTATCTTCAGAGGCCTCCCTGGGACCACTTGAGCCATGTTGGCCACAAGTACAAAGAGCTGTAAGTGCCTGGACCTTAGGTTCCTCTAGGGCAGCTCTCACCCAGGGGAAGGCTGGTATGGGAGCAGAAAAGGCAACCCTTCTTGCCTGCAGTTGGGACAAACTGTGGGGCAAAATTTAGACTTTAGGAATTGTGTAGGATCCAGTTGAAGCCAACCTCTGGGATGTTGTGTGCAATGGAGCCTTATTTGGCTGCTTCTACTTATTCCTATTTCCTCATTCCCTTCTTGGATTCTCCTGGGAGAACTTAATAAGTCACCTGCACATGTATTCTTGTCTCTGGCTCTGGTTCTGGGAACCTGGGTAAGATAAAGGGCCACACTGAGCAAGCCAACAGCTGCTGTGATGCAGATCTTTCATCCCTCTCCTTCATGGCTTGGGCCTCAGAATTTGGCTCTGACCTTGAAAATGCCATAGTCTCCATAATCTTCCTGAGACTGCAGGCCCCTTGGGATCCTGCTAGTAGGAGTGAACTTAAATATTCTTTATTACTCTTGCAAGTTTCCCTTCCTGGAATTAAAATCTTTCTCTCAGTTCCACAATTGCTTAGGAAAATTCTTCCAGAAGAATCCTCTGCTTCCTGGCTGATCCTCACACATTTCACGATGGCCTGGTGGCACCTTAGCTGGGACCTGCCTCTTGTTTGGACTTACTGGTGCTGATGTCCAGGATTGTGCTTGAGTTGCTAAGATTATGGACACACTGCATGGTGGCCACTGCTGGGCCAGCCTCAGAGGCTAGCTCTATCTGCTTAGTACTGCCATCCTGCTCACTTGGCATACTCTGCCTCCCGGCCAGCTTGGGGGTGGAAATCCGAACGTGGTCTCTAATTAGCAAGCTTGTGAGGACAGCAGCTGTAGCCACCTAACTGCTAAATCTCTAGCATTTATTGCAGAGCCAAGCTTAGTAAATATATAGTTATTGTATAAGAAAGAGTCTATTAATATTTGTATTTCTTTCTTGGCATGTCCAAAATTCTGCTGCTGATCTTAAACACAGTTTAGAATGTGCCCAGCAGGGTGGATGAAGTGGTTTTGGCAGAGAGAACTACAAAACTGATGCACATATACATCCACACGTCCCGCCCTCCAGGCAGCACCATGCAGGACAATGGGCTCCGGTCAGCCAAACCTTACATCCTGTCCCAGTTCTGTCGCTTATTAATAACAAGCACTAACACTTACATTGTGTCCCTATGTACCTGGGAGAGTCCTGAGCACCTTACTTAAAAATAACTCATTTTTTAACCTCAGTACAACGCAAGAGGTAGGTAATATCATTGTCATCACCGTTTCAGAGGTAAGGATATAGAGGCTAATGGCTCCACAGGTGGTTGCAGGATGGAGATTTGAACCTGGGAAGTCTGACACCAGAGGATGTGTGTTTGATCTCTGTAAGGCCTACTGTGTGAGGATTAAATGGGGTAACCAAGTAAAGGAGGTGTCCATTGTAGGAGTTCAATAAAGTTAGCCAAAAAAAAGCAGAGCACCTGCCTCCCTTTTCTTCTCTAAGGCTGTCTTCATTTAATTTTTTTCAATTATTCTTTTATTTAAAAAATTTAATATCTAATTGTTTTCATAAGTAAAAAGATTAATATAATGAACCCCCATGTACTCTTCACCCAGCTTCATCAAATATCAACTCCCAGACACTCTTGGTTTACCTACACCTCTTTCTACATTATTTTAAAATAAATCTCCAGTATCATATTATTTATCCACTAGGGGCCCGGTGCACGACATTCATGCACTTGGGGGTGGGTGATTCCTCAGCCCAATCTGCCCCCTCAGACATACTGGGAGCCCTCAGGAAATGTCCTACTTACCACTCACCCTGAGCCTGCCAAAGGCCTAAAGCCTCTAGCTGAGGCTTTAGGCCTTGGGCACTCAGACATTGCCTTGCAATGGGGCCGATGGCTGGCTCCATCCTTCTCCTACCCCCCACCCCCGGCCCAGGCCTTTGCCCCAGCCAGCTTGCAGCTGGCTAGCACGGCCCTTGGCCCAGCCCTCCCAGTCAAAGTCTTCTCCCTGGCCAGCGGGCCTTGGCCACTTCAGCCCTATCCTCCCCGAGCCAGGGCCACCTTGGTCACACTCCCCACAGACATGGCCACCTTGGCCCCACCCCCCATGGACATGGCTGTCTCAGCCACGCCCCTGCTCCTGATTGGCTGGTGGGCATGGCTTGTGGTGTAGTGAAGGTATGGTCAATTTGCATATTACTCTTTCATTAGATAGGGTAAGAAATCTTCCTTTTATTTTATTTTTTAAATTTCCTATGGCCCAGAGAGCAGCCACTGCAGCAGAGGCAGGGAAGGGATATGGGTGGAGGGGAGGGGGAAGTCACCACCAACAAGCAAGTCCTCCCACACACTCACTCACTTGCCCTCTCACTCACTCACACACTCACATGCACACAACACGGGCAAGAACCAACTCCTCACTGCAGCACTGGATCAACCCATAAGTAATCTTTAAAAGCATAATCAAAATATAAGCATTATATCTAAAAATAACAAAAAATAATTCCTTAATATCACTGAATATCCTAGCAAGGTTCACATTTACCAGTTGTTTGTCATACACATTTCTCCCTATGAGTTTGTGTGATTTAGGGTTATAAATAAGGTCCACAACTTGCAATAGATTGCTATGTCTTTTATGTTTCTTCTAATCTGTAGCTCTCTTCCACATTGTTTCTTCTAGTAATTTAATTAAGAAAGGGCTGGGTTGTTTGTCTTGTAGGTTTCCCAGGAAACTCTTCCCAGATGTGAATGATTGCATCTCCATGGTGATGTTTACCTTGTTCCTCTGTCTCTTGTTTTTCCTGTGTATTGATAGATCAAGAAGCACAGTCAAATTCATGTTTCATTTTTGTTGTTGCTATTGTTTTGTGAGCCAAGACTGCTTTATAGATGGCACTTCTACTTTCTGATATTTCTCTCTTTAGTATATTGGCAGGCATTGATAACTATGCCTAGATCCATTAATTCATTAAGGGTAAGAAATGGTGCTATTATATCCTACCCTACCTCATTTATTATACAAAGACTTAAATGTAGAGAAACTCCTCTAATTAATAATTTGGTTATCCTGAGTCATAGTTCACTTAAGGAAGGCAGAACAAATGCTAGATTTCTTTCCTTTACCAGTTTTCAAATAATGTATTGGTTCCCAAACAACTCTTGGAATCAAACAAGTGTTTTTTTCCTCCACTTTTAAAAAATGAAACACTTGAAATTTGTAGAAAAGTTTACAGATATGATCCTTACCTAAAGGCATGATCTGACTCTATTTATATTAGAGTACCTCAGTTTCTTGATTATAGAAGCTTTATAGTGTACATTAAATCTAGTCTTCTATCCCACATTCTTCTTCTTTTTTCTTCTTCAGAGTTTTCTTAGCTATTCTTGCATTTAAAAAAAAAAAGAATTTTAGAACCCACTTGACTAAATTTAGCAACAGTTATTGATATCTTTATTAGGATTGCATTCCATTTATATATTCATTTGAGAACTTACTAATATCTTTGTAATATTGAGTCATTCTATTTAAAAGAAAGGGAAATCTTTCCATTTTTTAAATAGAAATTTTAAAAATTAAAATTTTTTATTGTCTAGTTTTTACATATTTCGTGCTAAATTTATTTCTAATAATTTTACATTTTTTGTGGCTCCTGAAAAAGCATTACATTTTCTAATTGCTAATGGTTTTTATTTTGAAGAACATTGAGTTTTATATGTTAATTTTGTATCCTGATATCTTATGGAATTATTTTGATGTTCCATTTTATCACTGAGTGGCTAAGATTTCCCAGGGATTCCATCATGTCATCTACAAATAGATAATTAATGATAATTAATTTAATAATAAACAATAATTAATATTTTATTCTTCAATTTTTATATCATGTCTATATGGGATCCTCTTCTGACCTTTTGAAATTTCCAATGCTGTTCTTTCTATTAATGTTACTCAAGTCATCTTTGTCTTTTATCTTTCAATAAGGCACTGGAGTGAACACAGGCATGATACACTGCAGGCTCTACAGTCCTGTAGGCATGATCCCAGGGACAGCATTACAGTAAACAAAGAATGTGCCAGTATGGAGGGGAGGGGGAAGTCACCACCAACAAGCAAGTCCTCCCACACACTCACTCACTTGCCCTCTCACTCACTCACACACTCACATGCACACAACACGGGCAAGAACCAACTCCTCACTGCAGCACTGGATCAACCCATAAGTAATCTTTAAAAGCATAATCAAAATACAAGCATTATATCTAAAAATAACAAGAGATTATCATCTTCACTTCTAAATCAGGTGTTCCCTGCATTTCTAGGTATTTCATGGGTGTTCCTAAATCTTGGATTTTGCTCTGATTTTCTTTTTCCTTCCACCTTTACATCAACTCATCTGCAAATTCATGCAGATTTCACTTCAGCAAACTTTTTTCTTTTTTTCTACATCCAACGTCTGGTGCACCTATGGATACAAAGGCCCAGAGCCGCTGAAACCGGTTTGGCTCAGTGGATAGAGCGTCGGCCTGCAGACTGAAGGGTCCCAGGTTCGATTCCGGTCAAGGGCATGAACCTTGGCTGCGGGTACATCCCCAGTAGGGAGTGTGCATCTCTGTGAAAAATCAATAAAATATATTAAAACAAAAACAAACAAACAAAAAAAACCAAAGGCTCAGAGCCATTGCTTCAACTGAAGGGTCATCCCAGTTTCAGAAGCTCATTTGGGTTGGCTCAATTCTCTGCTGCAACCTCATTTCAGTTTAACTTCTCTCTCTGCCCAATTTAAAAATTCTCACAGCCTAAAAGGTGTTTCTGAGACCACTCCTCAATAAACTTCCTTCATAATCATCTCAAAGTCTCAATATATTTCTTGGGGAATTCCATCTATGATCTCCTTTCCATGCCCACTGCTACACCCACGTGTATACCCTCATTATTTCTTGCTTGGAATATTGTGAATGCATTATAATTGGTTCCTCTCCTCACTGACTCCCCATCTATACTCAATCAACACATCTATAAACAAATTATTTGTCCCAAAGCATAGCTCAAATCATGCTGTTTTCTTGCTTTAAAAACCTTGGTACTCCCTAGTCCATTTTATTATCCTTCTTATGACCTTCCAGACCTTCCCTAATTTAGTCTACACTGTTTTTATCTATCATCCTCTATTTAGTTTGTACCCCAGAGCTCCATTTAAACTTAGCTACATGCTTTCCCCCAAATCTACAACAAACATTTTCCTTCCTGCTTTGTCTTTATTTTCTCTCTTCTATTACATCTTCTTTATCAAATTCTAATCATATTTCAAAGTACATTTCAAAACATATTCTCCGTGAAGATTTCTCTTACACCTCAATCAAATGTCGTCTCTTCTTCACTAGTCATCCCAATGAAATTTGTACTTCTTATGATCTACTTGATTACATTTACTTGTATATTTATTTTACCTTTTTATCTCTCCTCCCCATTTTGCCACCTGCACTGACAGAATATAATGTTCAGAGCATGGTTTTACCTAAATTATCTTTTTATGCTTGAAGCAACAATCACAATCCTTAATTCTAAAGTTTAACAAATTATTAATAAATTTGATGAAATGTGGGCTGCCAATTATTTTTATCAGATAAATGTAATATTTTAATGAGAAATAAAACTGTTTTTACAAAAACAACGTAAAGATATAGATATGACAACATTATCATATTATTTACTGAGGTCATCAGTCAGTATAAATTGTAATTTTTCACAAAGTTGCAGTAAATCATATTCATCAAAATTTCAAATTATGTATGTCATCTGGAGGAGTTCTTCTCAAACTGTAGTATGCATTAGGATCTTTGGAGGTTACATTTAAGTACAGATTCTAATGTATTAATCTCTGGTCGGGCGTAAGATTCTGTAGTTCCAAGAATCTCCCAGATCACCCATTGTTAGTTGATGTTGCTAGTGGACTACACTTTGAGCAGCAGAACCTAGAATAATGGTCATTATCATAGTATTTTAGAGGCAATATTATTATATTCAATGTAGAAAAATTGCTGTTGAAATTTAGTTTTGGATCTATCAGCAGGGCTGATAGTGAGTCTTGTTGGTGAAATAAACCTTCCTCTTTTTTTTGTGGTAACTCAATGTTGAAGAAGTGTCAAGAAACTATAGTTGTCAGTGTCAAGAAACTGTAGTTGGTTCAACAGCAATGATGTAATTTCAGTAAGCAGCACTGCTTAATATTTCTTCAAAGAATTTATTATTCCTTTTGATTCTTTTAAAGGCACATTTGACTGAATTTTGCACATTTTTGCATGTAGCATTAAATACTTTTTTGTAAGGAGGCTACACTATTTTTTAAAATTATTATATTACATATGTCTCCTTTTTCCTCCATTGACCTCTCCCTGGCCATTCCCCCCCAACACATGTCCTCATCCCCCTATTTTCTGTGTCCATGAGTTATGCTTAGTATATGCATGCATACATATTCTTTAGTTGCTCTCTTACTCTTCCTCCAGCCCCACCTTCCCTTTGAGGTTGGACAATCTGTTCAATGTTTCTATGTCTGTGGACCTATTTTTGTTCATCAGATTATGTTGTTCATTATATTCCACAAATGAGTGAGATCATAAGATATTTATTTTTCTTTGACTGGCTTATTTCACTTAGGATAAGAATCCAGAAGCAGCAAAATATCTTTACCAATACAGTTTGGAGGACAATGGAAAAATTAAGGAGAAAATAAACAAATGAGATTACATCAAAATAAAAAGCTTCTGCACAGCAAAAGAAACCACCTACAAAATAACAAGAAAGCACACTGCATGGGAGAACATATTTGCCAATGTCATATCCAATAAGGGTTTAATCTCCAAAATTTATAGGGAACTCATACAATTTAACAAAATGAAGATAAATAATCCAATCAAAAAATGGGCAAAGGACCTAAATAGACAATTTTCGAAAGAGGATATACAGAAGGCCAAGAGACATAGGAAAACATGCTCAAAGTCACTAATCATCCAAGAGATATAAATCAAAATGACAATGCGGTACTATCTCACACCCGTCAGAATGGCTATCATCAACAAACCAGTAAATGACAAGAGCTGGAGAGGATGTAGAGAAAAAGGAACCCTCATGCATGGCTGGTGGGAATACAGACTAGTACAGCCAATTTGGAAAACAATATGAAGTTTCCTCAAAAATTAAGAATGGAACTCCCATTTGAAGTAATCCCACTTCTAGGAATATATCCCAAGGAATCAGAAACACCAATCAGAAAGGATATTTGCACCCCTATGCTCATAGCAGCACAATTTGCAATAGCTAAAATTTGGAAGCAGCATAAGTGACCATCAGCAGATGAATGAGTGGATTAAAGAACAGTGGTACATCTACACAATGAAATACTATGCTGCTGTCCAAAAGAAAGAATTCTTACCATTTGCAAAAGAATGAATGAGCTGCAAATTTTTGACGTTTGCATGAATGCTTTTTATCTTTCCAACTTCTCAAGTTTGGAGGAGGAGGCCTTCATATTAGTGCAATATATAACTAAGGATTTTTGATGAACTCATATTTATATTTTCTTTTCCAGCACAGTTTTCATTGGAAAAAGTACTTGAATTATTTTTTAAACTAAGAACCAAATAGTGCCCTCATAAAAGAATGGCCATATTATGTTGGATATAAGCAAGAACTGTTAGGAATTCCTGAGGATGGAGATGAGAATCATGAAATCAGATAATCAGATGATGTGACATCAAATTCATGATACAATTCAAAGTACATCTGTGGGACAGGAATCTGGAACCAAGTGTACATTTCTTTCTTTCCTGTTCTTATCCTGCAATTGAGGGGATATGGGTTTTTATTTCCTCATTCTGTTATTCAGGCTGTTTCATCCTTATCAAAATATAGCTTTTACTTTTCTGCGCACTTTGTTTATTTTCTATGTACTCATTTTATTCACCAATACCTCTTTTTCTGCCAAGTGAGAATAATGATATTTTCCAAAGACCCTCTTGATTGATATTTGATATTATCCATAACACTACAATTAGAGACAATAAAAACAGGACACTAATTAAAAATAAGCTTTTGTGGTTAAAAATAATACTTACATAGGCAATCTGTAGAGAGAAAGAAATAAAAAATTAAATGGGATATCAAAATACATTTTTAATTTTATCTATCTACTTATGTTCTACTTCTCAGAATCAGCTACCTATAAATAGTATTGTACTAGAAATGTTAGTTTCTCCTTGTTGGGGACAGAGATTGAGTTTTCAACAAGCAAAGTGTGGTGTGGTTGGATAGAACAGTATAGGTTGTATTTATATAGAATTTTTTTTGAAAGAATTTTGAGTGCTTCATAAGCATTGCCTCATGAATCCTTCCATCATCTTTCGGATATGGAGTTATTGTTCCCATTTAACTAATAAAAAGTTAGAAAAGAAGGAGATTTAACTTCATATTCACTATCACCCTATAAATAGGAACTACATAGGTTGATTCTTGATGCTAAAACCATACTTGTATAAATTATATATCTCTGTTCTGGTTTTAGGCTATTGTCATTTTTTTTGCCTTTTCATTAGACTTTTAAAAAGTATCACATAGATACTTTTATGAACATTTTGTGTTATGAGATATCATCTTTAAACTTCTGCTGCTGTAGTAATTCTATGATAACAGAGCTTTGTTTTACCCCCTTTATCTAGAGGTTACATTTCAGTTGTCTTAGCCACAATCCCAGGTTTGAATTAAGGCTGCCCTAGGTGGGGAATTGCTGTCACGAAGCCCATGAACCCTGCTCCGTAGAAGACAGAACTAGTTCAATCACCCAGACAATATGTGAAGAGTAAAACAAAGGGTAACAAGACACCTGTCCAATGATGTCAGTAATAAATGACAACCAAAACAGGAGGGACAGTTCTAAAAAACAGTTTGCTATGGATGATGAGATTATGTAAGATATTTTGAATAGTCTCAGGGGAAAAAAAGCTGTTTAAATAACAATAGCCTAGTTATTGGAACTTGTTTATAATCCCTTTTTACAGTAATTTGGGAGTGTTCTGGGCCTTATAGATCGCTGAGAAAGGAACAAAATGGCAGTGGTAAATATGCAAGGTTAATTTGATGTGTTGCTAGATCTTAGTGAGATTCAATTAGAATTAAGATATGTTCTGTATATCTATAAGACATCCTATTTAAAAAATTAATATCACAAATGATTAAAAGAAGAGAAGTCCCTGAAATAATATATATCAGAAAATTGAGCCATTCTTCCCCCCAAATAAGAATGAGTTGTCTTTTGTCCAATAGCCTTAGCTAATGAGTGAGTTATGTGCTGGCCCTAGGACAGTTGTCAGAAAATCTTGACATTGCTGCTAATGATCTGCTAACAGGAACACCTGGTGATGGCAACAGAGGTGAATGTTATCAGAGAAGAAGATATGGAGGCCTCACTGAGCTCATGCAAAACTGTCAGAGAACAATAGGAATGGTGTCAGGTAGACACCCGTCCCCAAACCCCATTAGTTGACCCTTGGTTAGTTCCAGTCTCTAGATTTTATGGACTCTACTTGGCATGGAATAAAGATGAATGGAGATTCAGTGTGCTTATCTCCTTATACCCATACATAAATATATTCCAAGGAGAAAACTTAATTGTGCTTTCTTCAATCTTGCACCTAAGTCCTTCAAATCACAGAATATTTTGGACCAGTCTTCATTCGTATCATTTGTCATTATACCAAATAATTGTTGGCTCTCAGAGTACTTGAAAAACATGTTTTGGAGATGCTGTGTAACATTCTGGGTGCGGTGGTTTCTAAAAGGCTTCATCTTAAAAACAAAGAAGAGTTGTAAGACCAGTGATTAGTACTGATGCAACAGCTCCACAGCTATGCTGACTGTGCACGGTGTTGGGGACGCTCTAAACCGAGGCTGGGCTGACATGTCTTTCACCATATGTTTACAGAAGAAGGCTAAAGAGTATGCGGTAGACATTTTTCATCTTTATCCTAATAAACTCAGTTTCTGCAAAAGTAATTTGATAATGAGAATTTACTTATATGCATTTCTCTTTTTAAAAATTATAACTATTTCTTATACATAACAATAAATATAAAATGAGAATAAATGATAGCAATAAAATTTATACCCCTGTGTTTACCAGCCACCTAGTTTAAGGAAAAAACACACATATTTAATCTTTGTGGAAGTCCCTATAATTATTTCCCATTCTCCACCTCTTTAAAAGTAACCAGTATCTTGACTTTTTATTTATTATTCTCATTTTCCCTTATTTTTTGGTTTCTAAATATATATAAATATGTTACATGTTCAAATATAAATACAAATACATGTAGTGTATATATTTACTATATGCAAATAAATACAATAAAATTGTAAGCAAAATTATATATATGTATCTCTCTAACAAAATAATGTTAGTTGATAAGTTTTCTAACTTTATATGAAAGGTATAATATTTTATGACTTCTTCCATGATTTGCTTATTCAGAATTTTATTTGTGAGATTCATTCATTTGCATATAACTCATTAATTTTCTTTGTTACAGAGTATTCAATTGCATAAATATACCACAAGTCATCTATTTACTCTGCTTTGATTGATAGCCGGTTATGTCCAGCCTATCAACATTCTTACATATTTCTCCTGGTGTTCATAGGACAGATTTTCTCTAGGTTATAAAAAGTGGAATTGCTGACTAGTGAGTATGCATGTCTGCAACTTTCTTGCATGATGCCAAATTGTTTCCACAATCAGTGAATCAATTCACACGCCCACTATCTGTGGCTGATAGTTTGCCATTGCTCCACATTCTCTCCAACCTTTGGGACAGTTAGACTTTCAAATTCTTGCCAATTCAGTGGGTGTGAAATAGTATCTTGTATTGGATTTAGTATTATTTTCTCTTGTTTCTAAAAAGGTTGAGCTTCTGATGATATGTTTCTGCTTTGGTTAAAGCATTTTGCATGCCCATTTTACTATTGGGTTGTTGACTTTTCCTGTCTGTTTTTAGGAGTTCTTTATGTATTCTGGACACAAGTCACAAGTGCTTTTTTTTTTCTTATTATGGATGCATGTTGCAAGCACCTTCTTTTCAATTTTTTTGACACAGTCTGTGACTTCTTTAAAACTTGTACAAAAGTAAACAGATATTTTTTGCTTAACATATAATGAAGTAAAACTGGATAGTGAAGGCCTGGGATGGGGGGCAGGAGCAGGCTGGGAGATGTCAATGGGGGGAAAGGGGAACATATGTAATAATGTCAACCATAAAGATTTAAAAGTAGATAGATAGATCAATCAATCAATCAATAAATAGGAGGTAAGACTGGATTAATTATAAAACTCAGAATTTTTATGCAAACATAAGAATATGTTTATTATTTTAAAATGCAAAATGGCAGAGATGTTTCTTGTCAAACTGTTCAAAGCAATCTATAGAGACAATGATAACTAGTCTTAACCAAATGGATTCCTTTATTTATTTAACTGGGTCCTGTCATCATTTTGGGCATATCCAAGAAGTCTGTAAAAAAATAAAATAGCAACACATCTCTCTCTTTCTAGCATCCAATTTTTGGGGAAAGCAATTTATACTTGTCTCCCCTTCCTTGTAATCACACACTCCTCTTCTGGGTGATTTGGCTTCCCGATGTGACTTGCATGGAAACTGATCCTTCAAAGATTGCAGTGACCTTGTAATTTCCAAATTGAATGGCCTCTTATTTAGAATTGCTAGATTTAGCAAATAAAAATACAGAACTTGCAGTTAAATCTGAATTTCAGATAAATAAATCATAACCTCTTAGTATAAATATATCCCTAATGTCCTACTCTATGTCCCAAATATATGCCCTCATCCCTCTCCTCTGAACACATTTAGTTGAGCACAGGGTACTATAATGTTTTAAGAATTTATATTAATAATTCTCCTGCAGTGTTTGGGTTTCTGGAGTGAAACAAAGATATGGAAATTTTGGTATTTAATTTGTATCATACATTTATAGAACAGTGAGCTCTGGCCACATTTCTTTCCAATCACATGCTTTTCCACCAGTATCCAGGCCTGAGATCCTCCTCCTTCTGCAGGATTCTCTCAAGGCAGTATGATTGGGAAGCAAGATTCAGGCTATCGTATGTTATCCCAGTGGGAAGAGAGAGAACTTTAGAGAATGGCTCTGACCAAGAGAATCTAAGTCTGAAGAAGAAAGAAGTTAGGCTGGGGAGTAAGGGTGAGGAGGGTAGGGAAAACTTGCAATTGGGCCTGGGTCTTACCTTTCTCCCCTCCCCTAATTCTTCATCAGACACTTTTACATTATCCCTAACTCCTCCTGTCCTCTGCAAAGATATGCAAAAGACAAATACACATAAACCCCAGATATAGAAATTAAAGCAACAATAAAATATATTGGAAGGGTTTCAAATAGGTGAGGAAACACAGTCAAAAGCCTTCCAAAATAAATATACTTTTATTTGATGTGAACTTTTAACTGCAGGAATAATTTCAAGAATAAATGATTTGAATTACAGGTTTTAAATAACTTGGAAATAAGAGTAGTATACCATAAACAATAGCACTAAAAATAGCCCATTATGACAAAAAACAAAACAAAAACAAAACAAAACCCAAAACAAAACATAAAAACTCACCAGAATTTCTAAAACCAGGAATCATTCCTTCCTTCAAGGTTCTAACTCTCTAGCTATTCTGTAGATATTAAAATTCAGTGCTTCATGGAAGATCCACCTCAATAGTGCTGCTTTGTAAGTCCCTATCTCCTCCTAAATCATCAGCTTCTTAGGGGAAGAGCCCATGCTTGATTTGTCATTATTTTCCTACTGTTTTTGGCACTGGATTGTGCTTGAAAACTTGCTCGCTTGAACCTCATTTAGCCTCAAAGCAAAGAATGAAGAACTCCTTTTGCTCAGCTTGACAAGCATGCTTCTTGTAGGACAATGTTAGATCTGCATCAGTCAAATAAATTGATTATGTATTCTATCTCCAAATTTATGCATTGATAATCTGTAAGTATACATATAGATTTCAGAAAATAACTGAAATATTTCAAAGGAGAGAGTTGTGTACATGAGAGAGAAAAACATTTAAAAAGCAAGCGTCTAAAAACATGCTTGACCCACAAAGCAAGGAAAGGTTATTTTTAAATGATGGGTCTTTCTCTTGACTGAAATGTCAGAAGACTTTACATTTGTTTGCAAGGAGGAAGTTTAAGAAACAAGGAGTGAGGCCTTTCCTCCAAAGACTTCAGCTATATATGACCACGGATCCCAATTTATAGATGTGGAAATTGGCGACAGTAAGCAACTTGCCTAAAGGGACTCATTGACTAGAGCTGGGAAAAATCTCCCATCTTGTGCTGTAATCCTTGGACTGTGTTGACAGAAGTCAGGCGCTGCACACTGTTTTGTAAGTGTAATACTAACATAATGTTAGCAAACAATAAAGCAACATCTGCTGCAGACATGGCCAGAGAAATCAGTTTTTTAAAAGCACAAAATGACCTACATGAAAGGAGATAAATCTGAGAAAGATGAGCCCTGTGATTGCTACGTTTTTTATTGGAGACTTCCAGAAAAACGAATGTTCATCCCCCAAAAGTAAGTTGGGGGAACATTCAAGCCTCCACAATGATTCCTGCACAAAATCTTTCTATTCTTGCTCCTAAATAGCCTACTTTTTATCTGACATGAACACAGCTTTACTGAAATGATGAGGAAAGAGAGAAGGAGCTGTGTTTCACATAGGGAAAAGATATATTGAAATACACTGAGTGGCCAGATTACTATGACCTCTGAAGGCATAATAATCTGGCCACTCAGTGTGTATCCTAAATAATAAAAGGCTAATATGCAAATTGTCCCCTCAACCAAGAGTTCAACTAGCAGGCAGGCTGGCCAACTCCCCATTTTCCCTCCTCCTGACCAGGCTGGCCAGACCCCACCCATGCATGAATTCATGTACTGGGCCTCTAATATATACACTGAGTGGCCAGGTTATTATGTGTTCAGAGATCATAATAATCTGGCCACTCTGTGTAAATACTGAAATGAGGAATAAAGAGAGTGGCTAAAAGAGTGCAAAAAGTAAGCGTATCATTTAGATCATTGCTAGAATGTTAAGTGGCTACAATAGGCTTTTCACAGTTTGGGTAAAATATGTAACCAAATCTCCCATCTCAATCTCTTAAGACTCATTATGAAAACAAATATGGAAACTCTTTTTCATTTAGGACAGACAACCTGGAAGCACTGATTTAGTCACAAGAATGTGTCCCTATGAATATGACACCTGAGCCCCAAACTGCACACAAGAGCTAGGATTTGTATTTTGCATCAAATTCCCCACAAGGCTCTATTTTAAAGTTCTTAGGCAGAGGTAATGTGGGGACAGCATTGTATTCATAAAGATTTCAAAAAATGTGGAGGTCCCACTGTTTGACCTATTTTGCCACTCATATATTGCAGAAAGTTTGATGCATACAGCAAGTTCATTAACACTTGAGATGTCTTATGTCTGTGCATTATATGTGTGGGTACATTTATACATATAAACATTTTTTGGTGAAAATGCATACCTTTTCTAAACAACAGAATGAATAATCTGAATATCATCCATTATTTATGCACTTTGATATACACTTATAGTCAGATATCTTAAGAATTTACTTATCAACTCCAGAATTTGTTAGGCAAAGAGAATTAGGTTTAAAATCCAACAAAGACAACAGCAGCTCCTTACATAAAATACAGTGTGCCAGATTCTATCATTACCAACTTGCTAGCCATGAATGAGAAATGTACTTTGGAAGTTTTGTCAATTCTTTAAGGCCATTCATACATTGGTGTATTAATAGTACCAAGACTGCACTTACTAAAGAGTTAATTTACAATTTAAAGAAAGTTTCCTGGTGGCTGAACCAAACTCAATATGGTGCCATTGTCTGAATCTTAAAAAAATCAGATAGTTGTTTTTCCTGTGGAATTGAAGGCAATAATAGGGAATGGGTTCTACCCAACCATCTCCTGGTCATTTATATTGATTCTTTTATTTGACACATTTTTTCTCAAGTGCCTTCCTCTGAGCTAGGAACTGTTTTATGTGCCAGTATAGAATGTTGAGTAAGTTAGCCACGTCCATCTTTTAGGAGCCTATGTTTTATTGATGGAGACAGAACAATAAACAATTACATAGAAAATTAGAAGATTATTTTCACTAATAATGAGTCATACAAAGAAAATTAAATGGGCCAACTTTTTGTGAGGAGAGTCAGGGAAACCTTCTTAGGAAATAATATTTGAGTCGAGCTCTGAATGGTAAATATAAACCAACTTCCTAAAGGTCCTAGAAGGCAAATATTCCAGGCAGAGGGAATGGTAAATTTCAGGCCTAAGGCAAGGCTAGCCCTAGAGAGACTGCCTGGCCTGAGTGGTAATCTGGGAGGGGGAAGAGGGCAAGAGCAGAGAGGTGGGCAGGACTTGGCTTTATAGGTTATGATGAGGAGTATGCCCTTCTTTAACAAAAACAAACAAAAAACCACTGGTGGATTTTAAGTAGGCCATGAGCTTGATTTATATTTTGAAAGATCTCTCTGATTATTGGGTGGAGAACATAGTTAAGGGACAGAAGTAGAAAGGAGGATTTTAGATGAGAGCCTATTAAGGTTTACACTAGAGAGATAACCATGGATGCTGAAGGGAAGGATCAATAGATTAAATGGGTATGTGTTTGGGAGGTGAAGCCTGCAGGATATTGGCTTAAAGGAAAAAGCAGAATCTCAGATGGCTGGAACATCTCAGTGAATGATGGTGCCATTCATTAACATGGTAAGTTGGAGAAAGATTGGGGTGGGGCGAGGGAAGTTGCAGGTGATGATGGGCTAGGTGAGAATGCAGAGTTCTGTTGTTTAAGTTACATTTGAGATGTTGGTGAAACATTGAGGTTGAAGTTAGTGATCAGGGAGAGAAAGCAAGGCTATTTGTTGATCATCTGACCAATAAATAGAGCACTGGGAAAAACCAGTGGTCAAAGCTTTGAAAGCCTGAAGTCAGAATTCCTAAAGCAACTTCCTCCTCGGACTTATCTTTAAAACCTTCTCCTTATCTTTAAAATCCTCTTGGTGCTCACAAATGGGCTGAGAAAGTAGGGCTATTGAATTAAGGACAATTTGGAAATGTTCATAGACTCAACTATAAAAATACAATTTCAGTGCACTATCCCTACCCATGCCTTCCAGTGCGCCTCCCTCACCAGTCTGGCTTTCTTTAATCCATTCTGAACTACATTCCGGTGACAAATGTGCAAGTTAGAGAGCTGGTTGTACTTGTATTGCTCATTCCACTCCTCTTTCCAGGAGAACAGGCTATGTTTATTACAAACCAGTAGAACTTTGGGTGGGAAATACCGCCCTCCCTGCCCCCCTGTTATCAGAATGTAGCCAGACTTAAAGAGGACTGGTTATCTGTTAGTCATTTGGTATTCTAAACTCGTGGGTGTGGACTCCCAACCTGGCTGTGGCTTTCCTGAATTGTAACCAACTTTGTCCCAGTTATGTTGCTTAAATGTTGGAGAGATTTTGTTTTTTGGCAGTTCAACCAAAAGCCCAGTAGTTAGGCCAGAATATTAATAGTATTATAAATTCATAAAGAGTAGACCCGACGATTTCTAAGAATGCAACAATAAAGTGAGTGCTTTAAAATGAAATATAACAAAAAATATAAACTCAAAAATGAGCTTGGCCTTTTAAAGAATCATCAGAGAAACAAGGTTAATCCAAAGCATTAATTTTTTTTTCTCTTTTTTAAAAAGACCAGAAGTAGTTTTGGTTGCATAGATGAACATTCTTTTTTAAAAACTGACATTTCTCATTTTTTATCAAAATTTGTTTATCCTTGTGGGGGAAAAAATTCACAGGCTTTAGGGAATCACAGACCTGGGTTATATCCAGTATCTGCTGCATTCTGCGGTGATGACATTGGAAAGTATTTCTTTGAGCTTTCATGTGCTCATTTAAAAATTAGGGAAATTATAACAGCTTCTGAAAATGTGCATGCCTTGAATCCAGCAACTCTACTTCTAGGAATTTAACTGAAGGAAATGATCACAGAAAACCGCAAGGACTTATCTATGAAGAATGCTGACTTGGAGCATTGACATACTGAAATTCTTTGAGTAGGTTATGACACATTCACATACAGGAATACCAAACAATGAGTAAAGATTATTTTGTAGAAGAAATTTAGTGATATGAAAGTTGTTTAGAATACAATAAGTGAAAAATTATGAAGTTATGCAGACTGTGATTAATTTTGGGGAGAAAGAGCATATTTAGTTACGCACGCATAGAAGAAAGACTCGACTTGACCAATAACCACAGCAATGTCAATAGAGGTTATTTATGAGTGGCAAGACCCAAAGGAGATTCGGTTTCTTCTTTCTACTCTTCCAGATTTTCCCAACTTCCTTTAATGAACATATACTAATTTTTAAGGAGTAAATGGGAGCACTAATATTCACCTTAGAGATTTGGGTGAGAATTAATTTAGGTGAGATAGTTTATAAAATAAACTTAGTTTAGAGCCAGCCATGTGGTTGGTATTTTCAATTATTTTCACCCAGTTTAATCACTCATTATGGCTTTGTCTCAAAATGATTTTCAACTTAAAACAAAACACAAAATATTATGCTTTAACTGGTGAAGATGAAGGATATTGAAAAAGAGGTGTACCTGAAATGCTTTGAGTAATGGGAGAGACACTGAAATCTGCATTTAAACTTAGAGTGACTAACTTCTTTGGAGCATTTATCTGGACATATATGCTTTGGATTGTTTGTTTAAAAACCTCTCATTATTGTATAGCCACATAGGGCACATAAACAGATGGAACAATATCTGACTCAAAGTGAGCAATTAGTCTGTCATGATAAATGCCCCCTGTTCTTCAGGCTGATAAAAAGTGTCTAGTCAGAGCCTCCTGTGTCATCCAAAAACACCGCACATGAACTCTGCTGCTCTCTCTTAGTAATATTTTTATCCTGCAGAAATGTAGAGGGAAGCTTTTGTGGGAGTGGTTGAAAGCTCCTCTCTCTCTTCCTGGACTGTCTCTCTCTCTCTCTCTCTCTCTCTCTCTCTCTCTCTCTCTCTCTCTCTCTCCTCCTCCTCCCTACACACACACACACACACACACACACACACACACACACACACACACACTGTTTCCTATTTTCCCCTATCCCTTTCTATCTCCTTTCCATCTCCTTTTCCATATGCTGAGTTAGGAGCTCCTCCTCCATTTTTAAAATCTGTTTAGCATTTACTATAGAATATTGTAAACATTAGTTTGCTTATCTCACTTCTGCAATGGAGTTCATTGAGAGATCTGCTACCTTTAATCTCTCAGAGTATTTCTTTCTTCGTCTTAGTTTTTCAATGGCTAAGTGGGAACATAATGCCTCATTTAAAGGTTTGTTGGGGGCATTCCATTGCATAATGGAAGTAGAGTTCTTGGCACATATTAGGCACCCAGTAATGGAAGCTATTATAATGATCAATTATATTATTCATTTGTTTTTGTATCCTCAGGGCCTGACATAATGCCTGATGTGTGATGGGGGAGAAATAAATTTCTGGTGAATGAATGAATTAATTTATAAGTTTACAGACTATGGTTTTAAAATAGAAGAATAATATTTTTTGTAGCGTTTATAGATGTAAGCAACAATCCCACATGCTTCCCCTTTTCATTCCTTTCCCAAAATAACCTGTCTGGTATATATCCATGGGCACTATCTTTCCTTGGGAAAAATCCGTGGCTACCATATATGTAGAGAGTCTTTGACTATGGCTTCACAGAGATAAGAAGCGTGGTTATCGCCATCTTAATCTACCTAGTTTATTTTCAGGGACCAGTTTTCCTTAGTTTCCTTCACTTCTTGCCCTCTCTCTAAATCCAACAAGTAGCTCAATGATCTGACCAAGATGAAATCAAGGGTACTGCTGACTCCAGACTCCAGTCTATGAGTTTCAATCTAGTCACTTCTCTTAGTGTTGACAAAACCTGTCAGCTCCTTGTCATTCTACCTCCTATCTTCCCCCTACTTCCTTTGAGGAATTATTTTAAGTCAGTTGAATCACTGTGAGAGTTTAGTGTTATTTTTAAGTCTTTGAGGAGCAGCTCAGGAAGAATAGTTTAGGGATGTGAACTATGCTATCTAATAAAACAGTGATATGCAAATTGACTATACTTCCACTATATCCACCAGCCATGCCCACCAGCCAATCAGGAGTGAATATGCAAATAAACCCCAAACAAGATGGCTGTGGCCACAGAGAGCAGGAGAGAGGCTTGGGTTTCCCCAGCAATGGAGGAAGCCAAGATTTCCACCTGCCCTTGCTGGCCTAAGCCTCCACTCAATGCTGCAAAGTTTTAATTATAGAAGATACATAAATCCCAATAGAAATTGCAGCAGCCATGGAGCTGGAGAGAACAGAGGCTAGGGTTGCCCCTGGCAATGGAAGAAGCCAAGCTTCTGCAGCCCTGGCTGGCCCAGGCCTCCACTCTAGGCTACAAAGTTTCAATTGTAGGAGATAAATGAATTCCAGATACCAGAGCCTCCCCTTAGGTCACTGGGGGTGGGGGTGGGGGTGGGGGTGGGGTGGCTAGCCTGCAAACCACCACGGGCCCCTTTCCTAGGCCTCTCCATACCCCAAGGGAACCCCCACCCTGATCTGGGACACCCTTCAGGGCAAACCAGCTGGCCCCCACCCATGCACCAGGCCTCTATCCTATCTAATAAAAAAGCAATATGCAGATTGACCATCACTCCAACACACAAGATAGCTGCCCCCATGTGGTCAAAGATCCTGCTCCCATGTGGACACAAGATGGCCACCACAAGATGGGTGGCAGAGGAGGGCAGTTGGGAGGGACCAGGCCTACAAGGCAGGGCAGTTGTGGGTGATCAAGCCTGCAGGAGAGGGCAGTTAGTCTGACCAGGCTGGCAGAGAAGGGAAGTTGTGGGTGACCAGGCCTGCAGGGAAGGGCAGTTAGGAGTGACCAGGTCAGCAAAGGAGGGAAGTTGGGGGCAAACAGGCTGGCAGGAGAGCAGTTAGACATCGATCAAGCTGGCAGGGACATGCTTAGGGGGTGATAAGGCTGGCAGGCAGAAGCAGTTGGGACAATCAGGAAGGCAGGCAGTAGAGCAGTTGGGAGCCAGCAGTCCTGGATTTAGATCCCGGTGGTATTGGGCCTAAATGGGCAGTCAGACATCCCTTGAGGGGTCCCAGATTGGAGAGGGTGCAGGCTGGGCTGAGGGACACACACCCCCTTATCCCACATGCACGAATTTTGTGTACCAGGCCTCTAGTTTCACTATAATATGCCACAGAAACTTATGAGTCTGTGTTAAGTTACAACCTATTAGGATAATACATGCAATTGGGTCACTGCTGTCAGATACTAAATACTAAGGCACTCAGTAACAGAATGCCTTTTTATGGCACAGGTGAGACATGGAAGAAGCCATCCGCTGTTAAGAATATGCTGACCTTCCCAAGATCTCCTAAACCTTCTGCCTTCTCTCTTTGCTGTTCTCTGCCTCGGTGCAGGACTTTGTCCTTTGGCAGGACCACTGTCTCCCTGTAGTCATCAGACTTCTTGCCTCTTATCAGTTCTTTCGAACAGGTAGTCAGCTTCTGAGGCTTCCTCTCCTGCGGAGATTGTGTAGTGGCTCCAGGGCCCGAGGTGGAACAGACCTACAGAAGCAGATTATAAGGTTAGAGCCCTAGAGGTTGATTATCCCGCTTGTTTTTGAGCCTTTTATGACCCCCAGCTCACCAACCAAAGGAAACTTCCTGTCAAAACTCTTGCTGGTTCCAAGAGGTCTTCCCAGATTGTAAGAACACAGACTTAAGAAAAATGATCTTAACTCTTCTGGAACTTTATGCCGATTGTTCCCTTCTCAGTTATGCATCTAATACTGCCCCTGCTCCCTCTTTTCTCACATGTGTAGAAGCCTGTACCTCCTCCATTACCTGTGCTGCTTGCCATCTCTATGTCCCTGTCGCCTTGGTTCAGGGCACTATTCTAGTAATAAACTTCTATAGTTAATGGAAAGACCTTCTTCCCTCCCTCTTTTCCTTTCTTCCTCCCTCCTCTCTTCTTTCCTTCTTTCTTTCTTTCTTTCCTTCCTTCCTTCCTTCCTTCCTTCCTTCCTTCCTTCCTTCCTTCCTTCCTTCCTTCCTTCCTTCCTTCCTTCCTCTCTTTCTTGGCAATCATTGAAGCACCATATATAATTATCACTTAGCAAATGCTTTTCTCTTGATAATGAAATGTTCTTTCATAATTATAGACTGTACCTTCCTGTAATCCAGGCACGACAGGTCATGGGGAAACAATAGTGGGGTGTTACAGTGGATAAAACCTGGAACCATATCTTTATTATTAACAAACTGAAAACTTGGATACAATTTTAAACAATCCCTTTATAGACACTGCACCAGCTACTATTAAAAGTTGGAAGAAAAAATAATTACACAATTTTCATCATGGATTGTGGAGTTTGGATAAAGACAAAGAACTTTCTAAAATGCCAACCTTTCTTCAACCTCCAGGAAAATCACTACTCCACAATAAGGTAACACTTACTGGTTTGTCTTTACAGGGAGGACACCAGATCTCTTGACATATGAAATATTGAGAAAATCTACAATTAAATTTTTGAGATGATGCCATATTCATCAATTTCACAGGGAAAAAAAGGACTGCACTTTGTTGTTTTCATGCCTGGTAATAATTCATGGCACTGTTGAAGTAGAGGTTGATGTTTTATCCAGACTTTGAAGTAGGAATATAAACATGAGGAACTTTAAATTAAGTGCTAGAAGGCAATCAAGAGTAGTTTTGCTTTTTAGGTAAGGAAACAGAGTCTTAAAGAGATGACACTTCTTAGATGGCTAACCTATTGCAAACCCAGACCATTGGGTCCCAGTCTAGTGACCTTTCCCATAAATCGTGCTGCTTTTAGGAGCTCATGGCACTGAAAGTGGGGCAGGACTTATGGGTGTTGCTTATTTTTATAAAAGTTTTCATAGCACTTTGCTGGTGACTTCCGTTTTTACAGAGCTGTTGTGGACATGACCTGTATGTGCTTGGTGTGTCTAAAGAAATGAGACACTGTAATGAAACTTGTGTTCCAAATGATGTTGAACCCTCACTCACCTAGCCCGTAGATGTATGTGGGTAAAGAAAATTAAATAGGATGGCAGCAGATATTTGATATGGGGAAGAAGGACTGAACTGGAGAAAGGTGGAGGAAGGATAGGCTCTGAATTTTCTGCACCATGTTAGGCCATGTGATTCCAATAGCTGTGCTCTGGGGTCCTGGCAGAGAGAAGGCTGCTCTCTTCCCACCCCCCTCCTCCTGAATAGGGTTCCAGAAGTTCCTGTCTTCAGTCGAGGGGAAGAGATAATACCTCTCTTCTGAAAGGAAAATTTAAAAGAAAGAGAATATTGTACATAATTTTTATTGACCAATTTCCTATTTCTTGAAGATGGGTGACTGTCTATTAAAAATAAAAAAAATGTCCCTAAACCTTTTGTAAACTCTCCCTCTTTTGAGTAAACCCTACAAGGCCCCAGCGGTGCCCCTGAGGCAGTGTGGTTCCTGGGGCTCCTGGCACATCACCACAGAACTGCATGGAGGCTGTTCCTAGTTCCTCCCAGGTCCTCTCCATTATGCCACTTGATGGAGCAATTCATGTTTTCCCTCCCCAAGAGAATAAATGCACGTCTCTCTTCCAAAATTATGGGAACCTTAATTTGTAATAAAATGACATGAATGAGTTGTGGTAAGTTTTTGGCAGGATCTAGGAAATAATGGTTTCACTTAAGAATGAATCACTAAAATACAGCTTTCTTAATGTAATTAACTCAAAGCTGCCCTTATTGTTAGAATGAAGAGATTTCCTCCACAAATCTCTTTGCCTTTCGGTATCTTCTAGTATGGAGGTCTAGGGACTACAGCACAGAAAATCGTTTTAACAAATCTTCTGCTTTTCTCTCAAACATAGAATAAAGATGCATTCCTTCCAATTATCTTCCCTAAGAGAACTTCTTAGGTTTCTAGAGTATTAAGGCATGCATAGATAGCCCTAGCTGGTTTGAGCTTAGTAGATAGGGCATTATTCTGTGGACTGAAGAGTCCTGGGTTTGATTCTGGTCAAGGGCGCATACCTGGGTTGCAGGCTCAATCCCCTGGGCAGGCATGCAGGCGGCAGCCAATCAATGATTCTCATCATCGAATTTTCCCTCTCTCTTTCCCTCTTCCTTCCTCTCTGAAATCAATGAAGGTATATGTTTTAAAAAAAAAAAGACATGCATAAGTAAATATATCAAAGGTGGGGAAAAAAAGGAAAAGTTAAAGAATGTAATTCCAGTAAGGGAGATTTTTCAGTGACATTGAGAGGAGCTGGGGGACTACTCTTGTTTGGAGTAGAGGGCTCTGGGGTTGGCAATTTCCTAGGATGGGAACCTAATGTGTACTCTGGTCCTCTTGCTCTAAACAGGATCAGCTTTGGGTGCAGATGGGATGATGAGCCCATAGATGATGGGTTGAGAGTGCGAGGGTGTAATGATACATCATCATTCAGAGCTTTGCTTTGCTATGCAATCAATTGTTTCACAAAGTTTCTTCTAAGTCACATGAGAATAAGTAACATTTTTTTTCAAATAATATTTATTTTTAAACATAGGTAAACTTGACAGTGTTTGAGAAGCTGAAGAAAGGGAAATCACTCTCCCCTCTGAAAACTTAAAATATAAAAGATAACATGACTGGTGGCCTGATTACTGGCTTTTATTTTTCTTTTCCAAAATAAAGGAAAGGAAAAGACTTTTCCTTTTTATTCTCAGCCCCCCTGATACCGACTCTTTCTTTCTGTTGCAAGTCAGTGTTTGGAAATGAAGAAAAGTGAGGAGTTGTATGACTGTGCTTTCACTGTAGAGAAAAACAGGCAGCCAATTACACTGAGTAGCCAGATTATTATGATCTCAGGATGCATAACAATCTGGCCACACAGTATATATCCTATATAATCCTATATAATAAAAGGCTAATATGCAAATTGTCCCCTCAGCAGGAGTTCAACCAGCAGGCAGGCTGGCCAAACACACATGTCCCTCCCCCTAGCCAGGCTGGCCGGACCCCATCCATGCATGAATTCATGAACTGGGCCTCTAATATATATATATATATATATATATATACACACACACACACACACACACACACACACACACACACACACACCAAGTGGCCAGGTTATTATGTGTTTAGAGATCATAATAATCTGGCCACTCAATGTAGATAAAACAAGGTTGATTTGAGAAGGAGGAAGGGTAAATTCATAAGTTAAATATTTTTTCTTTTAGGGTAGGATGGGTCAATTATCAAAATATCAGGATTTCACATGTTAACACATTCCATGTTTCCTATTAAGAAATATGGTAATAATTATTGGGTTTCATTCCATCTTTCAAGTAGGAACATATGATCTTCTAAACTTCATATGGAATGCCTTTCATACTGAATAATGTTCAAGGAGCAGAGTGAAGCTCCAAGTCACTATTACTCCTATATAAAGATAAATGCACAAAGTGAGATTTGTTTCAGAGGGTACTTTAAATTTTAAAAAAAATTTTCTTTGATTAAGTTAAACATACACATGACCCATAATTCAGAAGATGCACAGTGAGGAGTCAGTTCCTCATCTAGCCTTTGCACCCTAAAGACAATACTTATTATTGTTTTGTTTTGTTGTCCTAGGGTTAGTCTATTAATGACTTCTTTTAAAAACACCTTCTTAATCCTCTAATAACATCAGGTCATTATGTTCAAACATTTGCTACTCAGGAAAGTTGTTTGGCCCCTTTTTAGCAAGAAGAGGGAGTGTAACTTCAGATTTTCTTTAGAAAATGGTAATGCCTCAGAACAGCCCTGAGAGTTAGGTCCAGCCAACCCCAACACGGAAAACTGTAAGTGTAGAATATTGCGTGATTCTTTTTCACTCAAACAGGTTGTTACTGATAAGACCAAGTATACCACCCTGGTGGTCTGGAACACTTCAGTTTATTCTTTCTACCATGTAGTCAAGCTTGGCCAACACAAAGACTCCTCCGCAGGGGGTGTGCAAATTGGTTTTTCTCTTTTGAAATCATGCTCCAAATTAGCTTGTAAGAAAACTTCACTGTTATACTACCAATATGCAGAGTTCCAATAAAATATTAGGTTCATGAATGAAGATATGCACAGGTCTACAGCCTATCATGACCTCCTCACATTGCCCTGCCCAATTCTGATGACAAGTTTAATTGTTGCCATGATTCAGAGATACCTTCATGAAGAGGGGCTGGCCTTCTCTCTTGCATTTGGCTACAGTAAAACATGATAATAAAGCAGACTTTCTGCAAGTGCCAGGCAAGTGCTTGTCAATATTGGTCATTCATGTCTTCAAACTTGCCATCCTTGCCTCCAACCCCAATGCATCTCATTACTTCTTTGGCATAGTACTTCTGGTAGCAACAACCATGAGGCATCTGAGGTTGTTAGGGGCTCTTTCAGGTTCCAGTTGGGTTTCACTTTGAGAATACTTATTTCTTTTGCACATCCTGGCTATACATGGCCCAACATTTTTTAGGCCTTCTGCAAATTTGGCCATGATGGACATGCAGCATTTATTTTAGAATCACTTTTTAAATAGTGATCATAATTAGTTTCTGAATCATTTACAGGAGGCATCTTGTTCCCTGTGTATGTGTGTGTGTGTGTGTGTGTGTGTGTGTGTGTGTGTATGTGTGTGTGTGTGTGTGTTTACCATCCACTTTGAATTGTTATTAATAATTGCTTTGCATTATCTCTATCCTACTACCTGCATCTCCAAGGATAATAATGTTGACATTATTTTTAGTCTGTGTACATAGTTCTGAAAATGACCAAAGAAAGAAAGAGTACTTTTTTTTTTTAAAGGAGATTGTTTATATGCATGGGTTTATCATCTGTTTTTACAAAGAATTAAGTGTTCTGTTGTTTATCCCTGATCCTGCAAGATTCCTCAGAGCTCTAAATGGGCACTTAAAAATCAAAGACCTCAATTATCAATGTTTATAAAATGTCCTTTTTTCCCTTGTTATATTAAAAGCACAGAAATACATCTGACCCAGATTAGTATTTATTAGAATTAGAATAAATAGACTTTTAAATTGAGAGGAACCAAGATGGTGGCATAGGTAAACACATATCTTGCTGCCCCACACAACAATTCCAAAACTACAACTTAACGACAGAACAAACATCATCCAGAATCACTGGAAAGCTGGCTGAGTGAAAATTCCACAAATAAAAGTAAAGATAGGACACTGTGACTCAGAGGAGCGACAAAGCACAATGCTGAAGATACTTGCGGAGCCAGAGGTTTGGAGCCGTGCGTGCCCGCCAGGCGGCTGCAAACCCGGCTGGTTTTCTTCAACGGGGAGGGCAAAGGCATCCCACTGCACTGATTCCTCAATTCCAGGTGAGGTTCGGGGAACCCACACTCATACGGGGTGAAACTGGGCAGTGGGAAAGCATGCTGAAGCCTGGCACTGCAGAGGTCTGCAAGCTTGTGGAGAGGGCGAGTTTGAGGAGAGTGCGCGTAGACTTGGAAACAGCAGTTTGTGCGTAAACTTGGGAACAGAAGTACGTGACTGCACAGAGAGGATTCGTGACTTGCTCCCTTGTTCAGAAGACCACTGGACTGCATTGTGTTACAACCCTGGGTGAGACTTTGGGTGTGCAGACTCATTTGGGGAGAGGCTGAGTTGTCTGGCAGAGAGTGGAGATCGGTGGCAGCTTTCTCTCAGAGGTGCGTGCAGCCATTGCCGCTGGCACAGAGACTCAGGTGCCGCATAGGGCAGAGCTGATGCTGCCTGCTCAGCCTGGAGACTCCGCCCATCCAACCTGAACATGGCTTACCCTCACAGCCAATTGGCCTGGAGGTCAAACCCTCCTAGTGCTAACAACAATAACCTGGGCTTAACTTCAACAATACTGTACAATCCATAAAGGGCTGCAGCAAGAGTATCCACCTCAGGTAACTGGGGAGGCTAAGCCACTGTCCCTTAAAGGACATCTACCACACAAAGCTAACGGACCAACTCAGGAAAGCAGCCTCAATGCAGAGAAATGGAAAGAAATCAGATGTGAAAGAAATGGAGGAAAAAAGACGACTAGACGTAAGAGTTCAAAACCACAGTTATAAGGTTTTTCAAGAGGCTCCTAGAAAAGGCCGAGACCTACAAAGAAATGAATAAGACCTACAAGGAAATGAACAAGACCTATGAGGAAATGAACAAGACCTACGAAGATATGAAAAAGGACCAACTAGAAATTAAGCATACACTGACTGAACTAAAAAATATTATACAAAGACCTAAAAGCAGGCCAGAGGGCCATAAGAACCAAGTCAAAGATTTGAAATACAAAGAAGAAAAATTCACTCAGCCAGAAAGGCAAGAGGCCAAAAGAATCCAAAAAATTGAAGATAGTGTAAGGGGCCTCTGGGACAACCTCAAGCATACCAACATCCGAATTATAGGGGTGCCAGAAAAAGAGAGAGAGCAAGATAATAAAAACCTACTTGAAGAAGTAGTGACCAAAAACTTCCCCCACCTGGTGAAATAAACTGACTTAAAAGCCCAAGAAGTGCACAGAACCCCAAAATATAGGAATCTAAAGAGGACCACACCAAGACACATCATAATTAAAATGCCAAGATCAAAAGACAAAGAGAGAATATTAAAAGCAGCAAGAGAAAAACAGTTAGTTACCTATAAGGGAGCACCCATATGATTGTCAGCGGATTTCTCAACAGAAACGATGCAAGCCAGACGGGAGTGGCAAGAAATATTCAAAGTGATGAATAGCAATAATCTACAACCAAGATTACTCTATCCAGCAAAGCTATCATGCAGAATTGAAGGTCAGATAAAGTGCTTTGCAGATAAGAAAAAGCTAAAGGAGTTCATCACTGCCAAACCAATATTTTATGAATTGTTGAAAGATATTCTGTAAGAAGAGGAAGAAGAAAAAGGTAAAAATAAAAATTATGAACAACAAATACACATCTATCAACAAATGAATCTAAAAATCAAGTGAATTAATAATCTGATGAACAGGATAAACTGGTGAATATAACAGAATCATGGACATAGAGATGGAATGGACTGACAATTCTTGGGGAGAAAAGGGGTGTGGGAGATGCAGCAGGAGACTGGATAAAAATCATGCACCTATAGGAGAGGACAGTGTAGGGGAGCTGAGGGCAGAGGGTGGGATGGGTATCAGGGGAAGGGGAGCTATAGTGGGAATAAAGGGAAGAATGTGATTAATTAACTGAACAATAAAGATTAAAAAATAGACTTTTAAATTGCTTTGTAACTATATTATATTAAAGTTTATTGAAAACACTTGCTTTTTTGCTTTTCTCAGTCATGTAAGAAAGAAGGTTCTTGACAGTAATATTCTTCATTTGTGATTTGAAAAGAAAATTTTTTTATAGCATCTTAATTCTCCCCAAGGAGGAATTTACAAGGTGACAAGAAATTTATCATAGAAAGTAGGACCATAGTGCATTGGTAGTTGAGGCTGAGCAACACTGGAGTCCCTTCTTAAGGCTACCACAGAAGAGGAGTCCTGGGACAGAGGCTGAACCTGCCTTTATCATCAGAGTCAGAGCATTGATTTGTGGTGTGAAATCTCTGATCTTTACATTATAGAACAAACCATTTTCAAACATTCTCTGGTAGGTTGTTCACATCTGATGTTATAGACTGAATGTATCTCCCAAGAATTGATATGTGGAACCCCTAACCTCCAATGTGATGGTATTGAAAATGGAGACATTGGAAAGTAATTACATTTAGAAGAGGTCATAGAGTGGGGCCTCTTATAATAGGATTAGTGCCCTTATAAGAAGAGAGAGACTAAAGTGTACTTTCTCTTTCATAAGGATACAGTGAGATGTTTGCCTGCAAGCCAAGAAGATGGTCCTTAGGGGAACCAAATCAACTTGCTTCTTGGTCTTGGACTTCCCAGTCTCCAGAACTAAACTAAATAAACTAACTCAATGAGTTCCTGTTGTTTTAGTGACCCAGCCTATGGCATTCTGTTATGGCAGTCAGAGCTGACTAAGACAACCACATACTCTAATGCTTCTCAGACAGTGAAATGTTGACTTACCATTTTAGTCCTTTACTCAGTTTGCTGTTTGCTTTAATCTGGGCCAGTTCTTGCTTATGACCTCGAGAGCCTGTCAGGTCAAAAGTTCTCATTTTATTCAGTGAAGACAGTTATTCTTCTAACATCTCAAAATTTATAGACTGCTGGTAGACTTCCCTAACTGGGAGTATTTACCTTTCTTTATTGCATTTCTCTCATAATTAATTCATAGCACTTGATCACCAATACTGTCTTCAATTATATTTCTTTTCTTCTCCACTGTCCATGCTTATCTATGCTTCTCCACTAGCATCTTAGCTCTGTGAAGGTCAGGACTTGTTCTTTTTGGTTCCTCTCTGCATCTTCAGCAGTTAGCACAGTTCCCAGCCCCACTAGGTGCTTAATGGAGGCTTGAGTAAAGCACATTGCTGGGATGTGTTGAGGGTCTCTAGGTAAGAGCATATCTGAGGCAGTGTTCTCCTGGTCCTGAAAAAAACCTAAGAATTTTTTTTTTTTTTGGATGATGTTTTTCCCAGAGTGTCTCTTTCCTCCACTCTCTCTGTTCCTTGTTTGGATGCTGTCAAGCTCATTTTCTTGGTTTGCTTTATTTTTTTAAAACATGTTTTTATTGATTTCAGAGAGGAAAGGAGAGGGAGATAAAGATAGAAACATCAACGAAGAGAGATAATTATCAATTGACTGCCTCCTGCATGCCCCACATTGGGGATTGAGCCCACAACCTGGGCATGTGCCCCGACTGGAAATCAACCTCTTGGTTCATGGGTTGATGCTCAACTGCAGTGCCACACTGGCTGTGCTTTTGCTTCGTTTTAAATGGAACATTCTAAACTGATCTGTGTAAAAAAAACAGACTCTGAGCTAGCAAAAGGGATTCCCCAGAGCTAGTGGAGCAAATTGAGAAACTGCTTGGCCACAACCGTAATATCAAATTGATTATAATTTATACTCAGAACCAAGAAGAAGTATGGCACAGGCACAGAGGGTAAAGACTCTGACTCTCCTCTGGTTTAGGTAGACCATAAAGCTAAGATCATTGAACACTTACATTTAGAAAAGGGGAGAAAAGATTTTCCAGTAAGCAATTAGAAGCCCTAATTGCCTTGTAGTATGATGTAAATTTGCATACAGATAAGGAGAAAACTGTGGGTGGACTATATATAGATTTTCATAATGCATTTGATAATTCAACATTCAGTGGAGTACCCCATTGGTTTTCTTACTGGGGGAAAGAGGGTGATTAGTCACAGTTGGAGAACCAACTTGCAAACAGGCAGTGAAAGGTATGGTAAACAAGTTTAGATGGGGAAATGGAAAAGGAGCAGTGTACAAGTCCTCGTTATCAAAATTGTACTTATAAAGGAGTTTTAGTTTCTAAATCTGTGAATGACACAATCTTTTAGAAAAAGATTCAGCATCCTTAAAAAGTAAACAAAACAATAGTTTAGGACTAACCTAACTGTTTTAGATATCAAGAACAGAGAGAAATTTCTTCCCTTGTACTCACATAGAAAATATATATTATATCCTCAGTAGCATTTTTACAGTTAATAAAAAAAATGTTTTATGGGATTATGTTTATATTATCCTTCAACAGATAAATGCTTCAATGCCAAAATTCAATGCTTACCATTTATTCTTAGATTTCATGGAGCACAAGAATAATCATACTCATCATTAAATATATCAGATTTATTGAAAAAAATATTTTTGGTTGGGAAGCAAGCTAAAAAAAAGTAAGTACAGATACCTTGATAAATCTGTGTAAGTGGAGATAAAATCGGCAACTAGAATATTGGAGAGGTTTTCAGAAATAGCAAAAACTAATATTTATCAAGAGCTCACCATGTACTGGCTACTCTTCTAAGCACTTGACATTTGTTTGTTTTTTACTTTGTCTCCTAACTGCTATATAAAGTTGGTACTATTCTTATCCTCATTTCATTAGTGATGGAGCTCAGATAATTAACTGGCTCAGGATTATGCAAATAGTAAATGGCGATGTACGTTTTAAACATAGGGAGCCTTATTCAGAACTATGAGCCTTAGCAACACTCTAGGGGACCTCAATCAAATACATAAAAGATGAAGGGAATAGAAACCAGGAAAGATATTAAAGATCCAGAATATTGTTCATTGAGAAAACTCTTCCAAGAAGAAAGAAAAAAGAAAAGAAAAAACAAAAAACAAAGCATTAGGAAAAGTGCTGAACAAAAAACAAAAACAAAATGTTGTTCTGTTGGTTTATAGTTAGGGGGCATTTACATCTTCATTTTTGTGGGCAATTCTGATCAACTTGATTTGAAAGGGACTCAATAGAAGAAGAATGGCAATAAAAATGGCTGAAGAGATGACAAGGGGAGTTTAGAGAAAGGTTTATAATAAAGATTGAGAAAAGGCTGAGAGTAATATCTTTGAAATCATAACTGGCATGACTGAAGTGGATACAAAAATTATTCATGAAAATAGTTGGCAAAGTAAATATAGGACAACAAGGATGTGCTGCACTTATTTAGTAGCAAACCCATGGCACCATAACCTCAAGTCTTAGTGTGGGCAGAATATATAACATCTATTGCTGAGCTTTAGCTGAACCAATATTAGAATAATTATAAACAGCCCCTGAAATTAACTAGAGATGGATTCAGCTATGAAAGAGATGGCTGGGAAGGTCATCATGGGCCCTATCCAGCCAAGTGTTTCTCAAAACAATAAAAGAGAGACATGAAACTGAAGTGGTCAAATGAGGCTTTGAAGTCACACAGAACTAGGTTTAAGTTCTGACTCTACGGTTCGCCAAGAAGTTATTTAATCCCTCTAAGTCGTAGTTTCATCACCTGCCAACTGCATATAATCATACTTCACTGGGCAATTGGGCTTGGCACATAATTGGCACTGAAAAATGCTGGCTGTGATGATTAAGATGACCCATGTTTGTCTGTGATGTGCTAAAAAACATAAAGTCTTTCTCTTCCGTTAGACTGAGGATGTTGAGGGTTTCAATATTTTTCTACCTGGAGCTGAGATCCTCAGGCTCAGCTCTGAATTTCTGTTTGTATTTCTAATGCACAGTGGGAAATTGCTGCAGCCTTCTATCATCTTAGGAAAAGCATACCTTTGTGGCATTCCCTTATAAGGCACGGCAGCTTACATATTTATTTCTTGATTACCTTTCTTTAGTTGCTTAACATTACATATTGATTTTCTATATATCGTTGTTTTTTTTGTTTGTTTGTTTTTCGCTTACTTGGTTTGTTTCTAATGATCCTTTCATGCTTATAGGGTGAAAGGAGAATGCCACTGTGTGTTTGCCTTTCTTGTGAAACTGGATTTTTTGTTTTGTTTACCATTTCTTATCTCCTAGAGTGAGAACCCTTGAGTCTAAGGGCCAAACATACTGTAAGTAAGAGCAACAATCCTCAAACAAGCTTTCTTGCAATGGAAATGACAAGCTGAATCAAAGGCAAAAAAAGTGCGTGTTGGTTATGACTCACATGTTGTCCAGAACTTCAGTCCCTGCCCTATTTTGTTTAAATCAAGCATGTCAGGTGATCTGGCCACAAGACTGTGTGTGACACTGATGTATATTTCGCTGAAGCAAGCAAGGGTAGCAGTCAGAGCTGGAGAGCTACACCCTGGGGACTTGAGCTGTGACAGTTGTCAGAAAATTATCATTTAATCAATAATTTCCTAAATTTTAACAACATTTCTCAGCAATGTCTCTTTTTTTTGGGGGGGGGTATTTATTTATTTATTTTTCTTTTCTGTTTGCTTTGTGAGTAGGTGAGTCTTTTTCACTGACTGCAGTTAGGATTGGCCTAAGAGAGTAACAGGAAGAAAGAAATTGTCCAGAACGTTGAAATTATGTATTTCCACCTCCATAAAATTTATAGTTTCAAGGAAGTAAATGGAGAAATGATTTTAACAAGGGTGCAGTGACCAAAAACTATTGATGGTGGAAAGCAGATAGTTGATTAGAATTGAGATTATGACTACTGCTTTGCTATTTTTATAAACTGACATCTACCTTAAATTATATAACTGAAAAAAATCTCTAAAATTTAAAACACATTGACAATAAAGCATGTTTCACCCAGTCCTCTATCTTTACTTCAGCTTCAGATTTTCTGGCTACAGTCATAAAAAGGAATAAAAGGTCAATGAAGAACAACATAGTCTCCTTTAAGCTTTAAAACTTCTTTATATACTTTAGCTGGCTTGTACCAGGAGCCCAGGGCCCAGTCACCTACTTTGGGATGGTTATGCAAGTTAAGTTTCAAGTTCCAGGTTCCTTGTTCCACTTGAACAACAATCAAAAGTCTACTATAAAGTCTCTCTCTCCGCCTTTGTTTTGCCTTGTTTTTAACCATCTAATTAAAGAGTTCTTGATATAGATTAACTTCTCTTCCTCTTCATCACACCTACCCTCAGTCCCAACTGTTTTGATTGCCAGGGACTAAGCACTATAGTGCTTTAATGGATTTCCTACTTTGATGATAAAATCCTTGTTTTTCTTGCAAAAAAGATTTTCTCTGCGTCTAACAAATCTCCACTCCTGCCCTTCTGACTTCTATTTCCCTGAATCCTCTCCCTACATGTTTTCAGGAAGGAGCAATTAAGCAATCCTGCTATGTTTCTTCTGAAAGTAGAAAAAAAAAGTGGCTTTGAGATCCCTTATGCTGAGTCATGACTTAGATACTGTTTCTACACCACCCAGACTATTTCGAATTAAGACAGGACGCCTTATTCTAAGTCACTGTTGAACCAAACCTAGGAGAGACAGAAGTGTGGAAGAAGGGATGACTCTTGAAGGAAAACCACCCATTTTGAGTAAAAAGTCTCATCTCTCTTCCAGTAGTGTCAAGTTTTCAAGTGCTGACTCATTAGAATAAATTTGAGGTTCTTGTTAGAATTTTCTTCTAGCAGCTTTTGTGATTAAACTCATTGAACAAACCCCTTTTAACCTGTTGCACCATATATACATAGAGTTTAAATTCTGCACCTTCTGCAATCCTTGCGCCCCCCCCTTCTGTATTTATCAAAACACTATCCCATTTCTTTCTTTCTTTTTTTTTAAAATATATTTTGTTGATTTTTTTTTACAGAGAGGAAAGGAGATGAATAGAAAGTCAGAAACATCGATGAGAGAGAAACATCGATCAGCTGCCTCTTGCACACTCCCTACTGGGATTGTGCCCGCAGCCAAGGTACATGCTCTTGACCGGAATCGAACCTGGGACCTTCCAGTCCGCAGGCTGACGCTCTATCCACTGAGCCAAACCGGTTTCGGCAGCCAAACCGGTTTCGGCCCATTTCTTTTTGTAAAGGACCCCTGGAAATACATTTTCCTTGGAGTTCCAGCAGTTGAGCAGCTGTGGAAGGCATGTAGTTCTGTGCCCTTAAGTTCCCTGGGATTTATTCAGGGAAAGTGCACTGTTTGCCTGGAAGACTCATATCCAGGCCATACCTTCCGAGTCACATGAGACTGGAGGGCCACAGAGGTAAGTACAAAGAAAAGAAGTGATCCCCTTCTCTCCATTTACCAAGCACTTCCTTCCTCATGTGGAGAGTCTAGGGCCTTGCCATTATTTCTTCTGATGAAAGCAATGTGGCACTTGGCCTGCTCATCTCTTCTTCAAGATTCACTAAAGGGTTAAGAGCCATTTCTTTCCAGAGCGGTTTCCTTATACCCACTCCTCTCCACTTCTGACTTCCAGGTCCCTCTCCCTCCCCACCCCTCATCCCCAGTCAGTTGTTTTGTGTCTTCTCCTCAGTAGCTGGCCAATACACTATTGTACCACTTTTTTGTCTATCTCTCTCCAAACTGGGGAGTATTCCTCCTTGACATGGGATTCCAGGAGTCTTAGTAAATCTTCACAGCCTCCTGTCTACACTTAGTAGATGCACAATTGTTAACTGAATGAGCAAACAAACTGTGGGAGCCCACAAAGCTCTTCTGACTTCCTGAACTACACCAGAGTAAGCCACATTTATGTTGAGCCAGACAGAACAAACCGAATACTTCTTAAAATAGGAGATGCTTTGGAGGCGGGGGAGGAGAAAAACCATTATAGAAGTGGTCTCCTGGTAAACAAAGTAGGAGCCTTTAAAAAGATCAACAAATAAAAATGAGCTGAGAATCTCTGTTTTATTGCAAGTTGAGTATTCTACACCCATACTCAGGGCTGCCTTGCTTAATCAGCATGGGCCAAGCACAAATCCAGTTGTTTTAGGTTGTGCATATGTGTTTGTTTGTTTTTTTCCAGTTCTGTGGTAGAGTTGAAACCATCAAAATGTTGGCATGATCTATACCAATTGTCTTCAGTGTTTTAAACTGTGCGCTTTATAAGTGGAAAAAATGTATGAGCTCACATCTTCTCTTTCTACATAAATTATACACATGCACTACTACCATTAGAATTCATCATGCACATTATAAAACATCATACATATAACTTAAAAGATGAGATAAAAATATAAATAGGAATTCCAAGACTTTCTTCGTAGCCTGAATGGATCATTGTTGTCCCCTATATGGAAAGCACACTCTTGTGTAGAGGTCAGTGCTGCAGTGTGACTTCTCCTATCCATGACCTGAGGACTTGGACAAAGTTTTTAAATCATGTTGATTCTTCAGTGCAGTAGGGTTTTAGAGTTATCTTCATCTTTGAAGTGTGGGATTTTTGCAGTTGGAGACATTTTAATAATGATTTCTAGTCTAGTTATTACTCAGTGACATGAGACAACTGAATAAAGAAGACAGGAGGTTCCTCAATATGGCAGATAGTCCTTGTTGCCTGCAAATTGACCTTTTCTCCTCTTAATTTTGTTTACCTTCCACTGAGTGGTCACATACTGGAAGGCAGGCAGAGACTGTCTCCACCCTTGAGAGTGCATCTTGATTAAGATAAGTCAGTTGTGGAGACTCTACTCATGAGCCTTGCTAAGTGATTAGGTTTATGCTTAGGTCTGTGGCATGTCTCACCAAGCTGCTTGGAAAGTTTCTTTCACTTTAGCACTAGGCAGTTAGGTTCAGTGGGTAGAGTATCAGACTGCAGACTGAAGGGTCCCAGGTTAAATTCCCGGTCAGCACACATGTCTGGGTTGTGGACTCGATCCCCAGTAAGTGATATGTAGGAGGCAGCTGATCTACGATTCTCTATCATCATTAATATTTCTACTCTCTCTCCCTCTTCCTTACTCTCTAAAATCAATAAAAATATATTTAAAAAAGAAAGTTTCTTTCACTTTAAAAAAGGGACACAATTAGTAGACATTCCCTTGCTCCCTCTGAACCTCATGTATTCATGTATGTAACATGGATACTTTAGCAGCCACCTGAGGAACATGGAGGGATCTAGCCTGCAAGGACAGCCTATCCAGAATGTGTAACAGAGTAGAGAGATAGACACAGTTATGGGGCTGTCAACTGAAGCATACTGGGGCTTCCATAACTCGGGGCTTGACGATATGAAAAATAATAAATGCCCTCATTGTTAGTTGCATTTTCTGTTATTTGTAGCCAAACACATCTTAACTGACACACTTATCCAAGGGGGTTAGAGATGTCAGAAATGGAACAAGAATCCAGCACTCTAAAATAGCAAGAACTATATACTGCTTGGTTTTTATTTACAAGTAATAGCTTAAAAGAATTAATTCATCCTGTAAAGTAAGTTTGTTCCTTTCACTTCAGGAACATTAGTGCCTGTAAATTTACATGGTTCTGAGAGAATAAAAAATATTTAGTTATAAGGATGATCAGCTTCTTCGCTTCCATTGAATGTCCAATTCTGGTGACATATTGATGGGCTTCTTGTGGGAATACATACTTATTTTTCAATATTGAGATCCTCATGCAGGGATATCCAGGTACACTATAAATTTAATCTATTGGCAAATATAATTTGCCTACAGATGCCTGGGCCAACAAATTTCTCAGTGAATTAGTGGCAAAATGCCTGAGTGTGCAATCAGGGTCTTTATATGTTCAAACTAAACTCCATCCAATGTCCGTCCAGGCTGCTTTTGCCAATTAGCTGGCACATTCAGAAATAACCCAGGAGCTTAGAAAGGTAGTGAGTGGTTTCAAATCACCCATAGACACCCATAGTAAATGGAAAAGCTTTTGTCAACATCTTTAATGGTTTGAGTCGGTAAATTATTAACAGAATCTATGTGGAGTTCTCAGCATTTCAAATATACTTACTTTCGGAACAAGAACATTAGAGAACAGTCTCTCCTGCCAACTCCCAGGCTGCAGGTGTCCACTCTGCCGTCCCTGCCTCTGTCCCTCCCCCAGATTATGTTGAGTCTTCCTTCTATTACAGAAGGGGGCTTCCTTTTCTCCACTTGGCCATGGACTCTTAGCTTCTCGTGCAAGCTTACCCTTGTCCAGGCCTAGTCATGTGACTAGTTTCATTCCACTCAACTCCTCCTCTGCTGGTATGTGGGGGGAAAGATCACAATTTGAAAAAAAAAAGAAAGAAAATCTAGTGAAGGCTTTCCCACTTACTAACTTTCAGTAAATCACTTAACTTCTCAGACTCAATTCCTTCTCCTGTAAATTGGGGACAGTCATACTGTGTGTGTGACCTACATTTCAGAGATGTTGTTAGAATTAAATGACATAATCCTGGTGGGTAGGCTGTGACCCTTATGGTTCTCAATATTTACAAACTGTATTGTTTTTGTTGATGTTTTTCCTTCTTAGGAGACTAATTGACACATAGTCACTCAAATGTTCCCATTCTGACTGACTCAGGAGACAGGAAGAGCAAGTCCATGGGCCAATGAGTAGAATCACCAGTATGACACATATGCTGGGAAATATAGAGTGTGGTGTTGTTTTTACATGGACAAACAGTAAGAAGCAGATCCTATTATCATTTTCACCACAACATTTCCTGACTTATCCCTAGCATGCTGGGCAATGTCCATAAGCTGGAGACATTCATTATTCATGGGAAAAGGGGAAAGATTCAGATGAATGAAGCAAGGGTGGGTGAAAGAGACAGGTTATAGTTTATCAAGATTTTTTTTTCCGAAGAGCACTAGCTAATAAACTGCTATGATTATATCTGTGGGACAGAAGACACTGTCCTAAAACAGAAGGCAATAAAATGTATTATCTATTGCCCCACTGGTGTGGCTCAGTGGTTGAGCTTCGACTTATGAACCAAGAGGTCTTGTTTCTATTCCAGGTCATGGCACATGCCTGGGTTTTGGGCCCAATCTCCAGTGTTGTGCATGCAGGAGGCCGACGATCAATGATTCTCTCTCATCATTGATGTTTCCCTCTCCCTCTTTCTCTGAAATCAATTAAAAATATATAGAGATTTTAAAGTTAAAAAATAAAATAAAATGTATTACCTATTACTGTCACTAACTTGATGATGCTGGGCAAAATATGTAGCTTCCCTGACCTAAATTTTCCCCATTAATGAAATGGAAATGGAAATGGTACCTACCTCAGAGGATTGCTGTGCATATTAAATGGAATAACACACAAAGCACGTAGCACCCAATGTGTGTGTGTGTGTGTGTGTGTGTGTGTGTGTGTGTGTGTGTTGTGCTTATGCACAAACAGTAACATTAAAGTTACTGTTTCTGGTTCATTGAGGAGCTACAGATTCCACTGATGACTTATTGATCACTTGTAAATTACAATACTATGCTGTGAGGCAATGAAATCTGAAGGTGCTTAGAATCTAGACAAAAATATAGAAAATATTTTTATGTAGAAGCAATAAGAACAAAGAAACAGGGTGGCTAGAATGGTGAGCCAGTGGGCACTGGTTAGATAGCAAGGTAGTGTCAGGCAACCTTTTCAGGAATGCTGCCATCGGCTTCAAACCCATTGAATCGACATGGCCATTGCTCATGAATTCTTGTTTCTTAAGGGAGCAGCTGCAATGAGCAATGCCCAGGGATACCCCCCTAACATGGGATGTACAGTATGCGCTGGCCTTTTTCTTTGTAAAGAATTTCCTGTTGATCAACAACTTCTAACTAGGTGGTTTCGATATTAGCTATCAACGAAAATTATCAAGATACCTGGCCAAAAGAAGATCATTGTAATTATAGGATAAAACACAATGTAAAGAGAATGAATCTACAGGATATAGATGAGTTGTATGTTTTAGGAAAGAACATCTTTAAAATAATGGTGACATTCTGTGCTGTTGAAAAGATGGGGTTGTTGTGAAGGTGGTGTATGTGCAGAGCAACATTTGGAAAACCTGAAACCATGATTTGACTGTGCTTTCCTGATGCGTCAGAGGCCCACTCAGCCGGGGGAGCAGTAGGCATGCCACAGGGTTTCCTGTTTGCCTGACTGGTTACCCATCCTATTTGATCTTGCTCTATCAAAGCAAGAACGATGTGTTCAATGATTTTTTTAAGTCCTCTTGCTCATCTCCTTTTGTATTTATGGATGGTGCATCTCCTGTTATTCATCCTCAACCTGACTCCTGGTGAAAGTTTAACAGTCCCTCCCCTCAGTTGCCCAGGACTCTTTCTCCTCCTCACAAAGTTCATGACTCATGAGTGTCCTCTGCCCCTTGCTAAGTGTTAGGGCAAACAAAACTCTGACAGGTAAGTTGGCTGCATCTGCAATTTAGAATTAGAATGAGAGAAAATATCAATGTGAATGAAAAAAAATGGTGGTGTATTTGGAAAATGAAGTTAAATCATAGCTATATAAGGTTTTTATATATTCACTAGAAGCCTGGTGCATGAAATACATGCACAGGGGGGATGTGTATCCCTCATCCCAGCCTACAGCCTTTCCAATATGGGACCCCTCAAAGGATATCTGACTGTCCGCTTAGGCCCGATCCCAATAAGATCAGGCCTAAATGGGCAGTCGGACATCCCTTTCACAATCCAGGACTGCTGGCTCCAAACTGCTCACCTGCCTGCCTCCCCGATTGCCCCTAACTGCTTCTGCCTGCCACCCTGATCACCCCCTAACCATTCTCTTGCCAACCTGATTGATGCCTAACTGCTCCCCTGCCAGCCTGATTGCCCCTAACTGCCCTCCCCTGCAGGTCTGGATCCCTGCCCAACTGCCCTTTCCTGCAGGCCTCTTTCCCCCAATTGCCCTTCCTTGCAGGTCTGGTTCCTCCCAGCTGCTCTCCCCTGCAGGCCTGGTCACCCCTAACTGCCCTCCTCTGCAGGCTTGATTACCCCCAACTGTCCTTGCAGGGGGCCTGGTCCCTCCCAACTGCCCTCTCCTGCTGGCCTGATCGCCCACAACTGCCGTTTTGCAGGTCTGGACCCTCCCAAGTGCCCTCCTTTGCTGGCCATCTTGTGTCAACATGGGGCCAGGATTTTTGACCACATGGGGACAGCCATCTTATATGTTGGAATGATGGTTAATTTGCATATTACTCTTTTATTATATAGGATAACACATCTGATAGAAACAAAGAGAGCCACCTGCTTTCCATCAGATACCTGCCAAGTCTTCAGGAAAATGAGGAAGACAATGAGGGTGACCCAGGCAGGAGCTACTACCAGCTGGAGCTCCCTAGAGGTAGGGACTATGCAGTGCTAGACACATAGGAGATACTCATTCAGAGCTTCATGTGCATGAATAAGTCAACCAACTCCAAAAAGGTTTCACAGATTACATACCACTTAAAGCAGATCCAGTGTTTTGAGCCCAACCTCTAGATTTAGCAGATAATCCTTGTGGCTCTGTAATGTCCCTGGACCCATCAAAGTTTTGGTAATTTGATGTTTCCTTCAAAATAAAACCCTTAGTTGAGGCCTGAGGCCAGAAAGTACCAGTACAGCCTTTGTTCAAGAAATACTATTGGTGGTTGCAGGGTCTTTTTATTCTCAGACTTTTCTTCTTCCCAACCCCTTGCCATTAACATTAGATGTAATTTTAAAATACTTTTAGAATTTTAACATTTATATTTTATATATAAATTATAGCATTTAGCATTTGAGCTACAAATATATATCTGTTTACTTTCCAAATAAAATATATGTGTAATTTCTCACAGGGATAATTAGAGGACAGTATTACATTTAAAAAAATACACATTGTAACTTTGTTCTTGGGGCTAGCATTGTTTCTAAGAAAAAAAAAAGATCTGTTTCTCACTCAGTCTAAGTAAGAATGGGTGGAGGAAGCAGCACCTTTTTTGATTACAAAGGATTCACAGATGGTGTCACTCAAGCTTTTTCTCTTTCATTTCTACCAAACCAAGAAAACAAAACAAAACTCTAAAAACAAAACAATTCACAACAATAGCAGAAGCAATAACAAAAACAACAAACAAAAGAATGTAGGTAGAATGCTACCAATATTAGATCAGCAAAAGAAGTTTTGGAATCTCATGTAGCTTGCATAAATCTAGGAAAGAGAAGCTTTAGTATATGTTGTTATCAAAGGGAGGTGGGAGACAGGAAAAAAGAGAGAAGAAAGAAAACAAGGAAAGAAAACGTTTATGTCTGAGCCAGTGTTTTTCAGTAGTGACATTTGGAGTGAGGGGTCAATGCTGTTTTACAAATACAATGCAGAATGCTGATAGGGACTTAAAAATGGGTTGGGCTCCCCTTGGTTGATTGTACATTTTATTCCCACTTCCAAAATCCCTAAACTTTGTGAAAGAGGATTTCTCCCTGCTACAGTTTATAAATGTCTTCAAGTGTGGGTGTATGGCAAACCATTCCAAATTTACCCTCAGGAAAATATTCTTTAATTTTAACTGTTCTGGTTCTCCATTTGATTTTTGTATGAGAATCCGCATCTCACTCTGTATGCTCTTGACCAGGAATAACACCCTTCTAGCTGCAGGTTGACACTCTAACCACTAAGCCATTCTCTCTCCCTGGGCAAACTCATTAATTTTCATGGCTTTGATTGCTGTTTACAACCTAGTTTTTACTGACATTTCAGCTATGCTTCAGTCCCATGTCTTAATCAGGGATAAGATCTGCATTTAGATCTATTTTTCTCATTTAAGAAAATTAGTATAAAAATCATACTTGGTTCCCTTGATAAAATCAATGATGCCATCATTTGTTAAGTTTCTTAATTTCACAAATATTTACTTGCCAATTACACTGAGTGTCCAGATTATTATAACATCTGAACACATAATAAACTGGCCACACATTAGAGGCCTGGTGCATGAATTCGTGCATGGGTAGGGGACATGGGGGGTTGGCCAGCCTGCCTGCTGGTCAAACTCCTGGTCAAGGGGACAATTTGCATAATAGCCTTTTATTATATAGGATATACACTGAGTGGCCAGATTATTATGCATTCTGAGATTATAATAACCTGGCCACTCAGTGTAAATACCTATTATGCTAAGGTCTAGTGACCAAATAGGCACAGTTCCTGATCTCCTAATACAAATATATAATCCTATATAATAAAAGAGTAATATGCAAATTGACCATACCTCCTATCAAGCCATGCCCACCCGTCAATCAGGAGCAAATTATGCAAATAAACCCAAACTAAGATTGCTGCTGCCACTGAGAGCAGGAGAGAGGCTTGGGTTTCCCTGGCAACAGAGAAAACCAAGCTTTGCTCCTGTTGTTGCCTTCCTAGGCCTCCACTCAATGCTACAAAGTTTCAATTATAGAAGATACATAATCTCAACAGAAATGGCAGAAGCCAGGGAGCTGGAGAGAGAAGAGGCTAGGGTTGCCAGGGTGATGGAGGAAGCCAAGCTTCTGCAGCTCTAGCCTAGGCCTCCACTCTAGGCTACAAAATTTCAAACAGAAATGGCTGTCACCAGGGAGTGAGCAGAAGGCTTGGATCCACTCCAGGCTACAATTTTTTAATTGTAGAACATAAATTAATCCCAGATCCCAGGGCCTCTGCTTGGGTTGCTGGGGGGCGTGGCCAGCCTACAAACCACCATAGGCACCTCACCCAGGCTGCCCCACACCCCAAGGGAACCCCCACCTTGATCCAGGATACCCTTCAGGGCAGACCAACTGGTCTCCACCCATGCACCAGGTCTCTATCCTATCTGATAAAAGAGTAATTTGCAGATCGACCATCACTTCAACACACAAGAGGGCTGCCCCCATGTGGTCAAAGATCCTGCCCCCATGTGGACACAAGATGGCCACCACAAGATGGCCAGCAGGGGATGACAGTAGGAGGTTCCAGGCCTGCAAGGGAGGGCAGTTGGGGGCGATCAAGCCTGCAGGAGAGGGCAGTTAGGAGTGACCAGGCTGACAGAGGAGGGAAGTTGGGGCAAACAGGTGGGCAGGGAAGCATTTATACATCAATTAGGAGAGGGTTCAGGCTGGGCTGAGGGACAGCCCCCGACCTCCTGTGCATGGATTTCATGCACCGGGCCTCTAGTGACTAATAAACATAATGGCCGTGGTAAAACTACAGACTCCTGCAAGTGGATAATATGAATACCTCAGTTAGTCTGAACATCTAAAATGACTTTCCAGCAACACTTTCTTTAACTTCCATTGGCTGCATCCCCACTTTTACAGTCTCAGCCCCATTAGGGACCCTCTATTTCTGATGTTTAGCTCACTCCAATTGGATCCTCAGTGGACTTTATTACAGACCATCAGCATATGGCTTCTACATTAATTTTTTTTAAATTTCTTTTTAGAGAGAGAGGAAGGAAGAGGGGGAGAACATGTAACATTAATGTGAGAGAGAAACATCAATTGGCTGCCTCCTACTGGGGATGGAACCTACTATCTGGACATGTGCCCTGACTGGCAATCAAATCAGAGACCCGAGCCACAGCAGCCAAAGGAATATTCTTTATTTTTTATTTAAATCCTTACCCAAGGATATTTTTTCATTGATTTTTTTTTGAGAGAGAATGGAAAAGAGGAGGGGATAAGAGCAAGAGAGAGAGATCTCCAGAAACAACGATGTAAGAGGCACATTAACCTATTGCCTCCTTTATACACAGGCACAGACAAGATCTGGGGAGTGAACCCATAGCCCAGGTGCATGCCCTTGACCAGGAATTGAACCCACAACCCTTTATTCCTTAGGATGATGCTCTAACCACTCAGTAACACAAGTCAGGGTTAGGGCAATATTCTTAAATGCTCATTTTTATCACTCACTGCCCAACTTAAGAATCTTCAGTGATTCAGGCAGATTACTTTGCCTAAATGCTTTCACTGTGCTAATCCAAAGCATTTCCATCACCACCTCCTTATTCAGCTTTACCTGGCACCCTACATGCCCAGAGTGCAGCCTCCTTTCTGTTCTGTACTTTGCACCTTCTAGATTTCAGTGATTTTCAAACTGTGAACCCTTATTAACGAGAGGGAAATAACAGGGGAGGAATATTAAAAGTGAAAAGAGGTGAGAGGTGTCTCTGTTTTATTTCTGTGTACATTGGATTTCCGGGTACGATTTCATTTGAAGACAGGGGTCTAAAGTGAAAGCACACTTGAAAATCTCTGTATCACTCAAGTTTCCAGTTAAGACTCATCTTCCCTCAGATATTGTTCCCTATGAAGCCCCCTGCCCTCCACACTGCTTTTCCCCTTTGCCTTCAACACTGTCCTCCTAGGTGTGATGTGCTTGCTTAGCTATTTCCTTGCATTCTACTCTTCATAAATTTGCCTCCTAGAGCCCCCACTTAAAAAAAATCTCTTTTGTATTTTCTTAAGTGCTTTACCTTGGTATAAATGAATGAATAAATCGATAGACACACCATGAATACTCTAAGGTTCTTTCAGCTAGTGGAAAATTTGTTTATAAAATTCTGTTTTTAATCTAGTCTCCATTTTCAGCAACACAGTAAATAGAAATAATCAGTATATCAAAAGTGACACTCTGGCTGTCCCTGCCATATAAGAGTGAGTCCACAAACTAGGAGAGAGGACGTGTGAGGCGAATGTCTTTTCTGAAACTTCTGATTCTCTGGGATATACTTGCTGTTTTGCTCTGTCCTTTTCATTCCTCCTCAAGGTTTACATGGGTCTATTCGCTAATCTGTGTCGGATAGGTTCAAACTTTGTCTCTTATATCTCTTAAGGCAGAGTGGAAATCTTTTTGAGGACCAAGGTCTGCTTTGTTAAACTGGAGTAATGTGAATTTAATTGGATCACATATATTAGCACTTATTATTCAAGGCAGTCCCTGTGAAGAGGACCCTGCGACATCCCAACTTCCCACTGGGAACAAACAACAAAGAGAACAAGTCTCTGCAATGGCTTTGCCATTGAGCCCCAAAAAAACCACATCTGATAAGCTATGTAATTTGCTATAGCAATTTGTGCCAAAAATAAAGGCACACTTTTGGAGAGTCGCACATTTCTAAAGAAAAAACTGAATTCCACCTCATGCTAATCCAACTCTTTTTCTTTCTTTATCAAGCTTGATGTTCATGGATAGAAAATACCAGGTTGCATCTTAGGTTCTGTACCATTGACGTCTTTTGGCGAAATGGCTGTGTCCATCCTTCTCTAGCCACACCAAGCCACTCTTGCTGTCACTCTGAAACCCGAAAGGGTGAGCAAAGGCAACAGCAGTGGTCTGTTTTACAACACCCCAGTAACATGATGTTTTTAACAGCAGAGCAGATTCTTGGCCGACGATGGCTCTGGTTAAAGGAAGAGAGGCACAGAATCTTCGAAGTCATCAGTTTTAATGAGCACTGCAACTATTCCAGTAAACTAGATCCCTTTGTTTTTGTTTGCCTGACAAAGAAACCTGATACATCCAAAACATTTATTCCCCTTTAGTTCAGCACCAGTACAGGAACTCGCTTTTTTGCCACTAGTAAGTATTAGGCACCCATTGGTGATCTAAATCCTTCAGCAGTCTTTTGGAGGAGAAGAATAAAAGAGGCTACAAGGAAAAAAAAAACAAACAAAAAAACCCAACAATCACAATAATACATACAAACTTCTAAAAAATTCAGGCTTTTTTTGGCTCAGAGGTTAACCATGAATTGTTAGAGTTCTCTTTCAAAGTTGGAGTCTGCCAACATATCACATAGACTTGGATAGCTTTGTGAAAGTTACAACAGAAATAAGGAATTTCACCTGCAGTTTCAAAGACAGGGAATACTTAGTAGTGCGCGCGCCTGTATGTGTGTGTGTGTGTGTGTGTGTGTGTGTGTGTGTGAGAGAGAGAGAGAGAGAGAGAGAGAGAGAGAGGCAGAGACAAAAGAAGATGAGAGTTTTATTGATAAGTTAATGAATATTAAGTTATAAATATTTTGAAGGAATATTTCTGCATTTTCTGGGACAGTCACACTAATTTTCAAGGTTCATGCTGAGATAAGAAGACAGGTAAATTGCTCAAGAGGAGATGTTTGTGTATCAGAGAATACAACCAGTCGTTGCTTCTAATCTTTTTTCATCTTTGTGAAAACTCACTGAACTCTTTCTCCAGATCTGAGGGCAACAGGCAGGCATTTGTTTTTAACTCCTCAAATAAACTAAAGTGGAAAGTTCTTGTACAATCTGCTAAATTACCATCCTCATTAGTATAGAGTTCCTAGGAAGGGCAAGCTGCCCTTCTTAGGAATTTTTCTATCAAAAGAAATTCCTTCTCTTCCTTCTTTTTTTGACTGTTAATTTACTTTTTAATAGAAGAGGGGGAGAAAAAGTCATCCCAGAAAAAAATTACACAAATGGCAAGGTAGTGACAGGGCATCTATCAAAGTGGCTCTGGAAATTCCAATTTTTAAAGTGCTATAAAAATATCATTATTAATGATGATTGACTGGCTTTTCAGAGCCAAGATATTTCAATGCTGCTAAGTTAGAGTTGAGTGCAAAAGTGGGGGTGCTAAAATGGCTTCAGGGTTCCCTCACTTTGTTTCTTCATTGATTTTTAAGTAACATGTGAGCACAGTCAAATTGATGATTTTCATTTTGAATTAGTTTGGCCTCTGTCATGAAGAGCCTTCCGTCTTTTTCCAACTGTCAGTGTCCAATTCATCTTCATCAAGTCCCCAGCAGGAAGATTCGGATGTTATTACTTTTTGTTTTACAATTTTATCATTTACAGGAAATTGGGGCACCAAAAAATAGAGCGGAATCTACCCATGTTTTCAATTGAATTACTCAATGGAAGAAGATACACATTTATTTGTGGGCCTACCGGAAACTCCTGGATTGTGGCAGTCCTAGGAGATAGGAGAGAAAGATAGGACTATAATCCAATTTTTAAATTGTTTGTTGTTGTTGTTGTTGTTGTTGTTATTGTTGTTATAAATTCCTGAAAAAGCTTAGCTCCTAATCTTTGCAAATCTGAAATCTTGTACCTATTGTCCTTATAAACGTTGCTGTCCTTTCCATTTTGCAGATGGGAAACCTAAGGTTAAAGAAAACCATGCACCAGATTGACAAAAACTGTATTATATTTCAGTATGGTCAACTATTTCCCTGAAAGTCCTGTATTTTGCACTGTTTTCAGTCCTTGCCAAGACTGGGAAAAATGACAAGTATGGTTTTTTAAAGAGTAACTAAAATGTGCTTGAAAAAGATCAAAAAAATATTGTCCTGTTTAGGTAAAACTCAATCAAGGCCCAAGTTAGAGGACTTCTTTAAAGGACATGGAAAAAAACCTGAACACCAACAAAACCAGTCATTTACTGAGCAATTGGTCCCTTTTCTACCCCCTGAAGCCCCTTGATTCTCACCCTCTGCTTTTCACAGCTGGCATTGCCACATTCCCTCTGAACACTCACTCTGTCTCCAGTCCTCTGGGAGGACCAGTGTGTCCTCTGACAGTGTGCCAAAAGTGGAAAAAGGAAGAGTTTAAAAACTGTCAACCAGGAAAATTTTTGTTTGTTTGTTTTTTAAAAAAAGAAAATTTGCCAACCTAGCCAAGAAATTTGGTCAAAGTTACAGACTGTCAGTCTTTATAATCACTCTTTGTTCCCTTTTTTTTTTTTCTTTTTCCTGAATTCCACGTTTCCACAGAGGGTAGATCATCTTTGGCATTATCCTCCCTGGCTCGGCTCAGCTTTCACTCCCATGGGGTCCTGCTGACTCTCAAACTTTCAACTCCTAAATTCAGAACTGGCTCCCCCAGGAAAGAAAAAAGCAAATTGAACAATAAAATTCAAGCTGTAGCTTCCGTTGTGACTCAAGAGCAGAAAATGTTTTCAGTGGCCAAGAGCACATAAGTGCCATTAATCACCAAGAATTTATTATTTCTCACTGGGGGCCCCAAACAAACACCATTTTGCCCAACTCCATTACCATCTGGGATTTGCAAACTTTACTGATTGAATATTTATTTACCTAGGATTGAAGATTTCAGAAATTCTTTCACAGAAATTATATATGCCAACAAAGAGAAAGTAACACTTTCTCTTCCTTTCTTTTCCTTTTCATTCCTCCCTCATGTTTCTCTTCCTTTCCTTAGCAACCCTTTTGCTGTGTCAGCCTTTCTATGCATGATCAGTTTGCTGCAAGCTATGGAAAACCCCCACCTCAGGAATCTGAAGCCTAGGGTTAAGTCTCTTTATTTGTTGAGTCCAGGCTACAGATTTTTGTTTAGAGAAAGCCACTGATTTTTATTCTTTGAGCTGCATAGATAAATCAGAGCCTTTCTGGGGAGGAATTTTTGCAGGCATATTGTCAGGAACACTTTCCTAGTGTGCCCCTAAAACACTTAACTATTTTCATGTTCAACAAGTTGTAGAGATGCCTCCTTTTTTCCCTTTTTCTTTTTTCCCTTATGTTTCTAGAGCAATAAATAAGTGGGTCAAAGAAGTGGTTATAAATTCATTTGTTGGGGATTCTTGGAATAAATTAGAATAATTGATTTGGGGAAACTAGTTAAAAGTTTATCATAACAAACCCATATTTCTAATTTTATGTGGAGGAGAGCTGCATTTTCCTTCATGCGCAGAAATCAGATCAAAAGCTTGGGTTGAGCAATAGGGGATCCAAATCAATTCTCTGGTCTTGGGGGCATATAACTTCTTGGAATAGCTGGACTATAGTTTAACTAGACTATTCAGAATGCAAGTAAAAATTAAAAATAATGATTTTTCTTTCTCTCGGTTGAGATGAACAGCTTTAATAGTGCAGAGCATTGTAATTTTATATGGTCCATTCAAATAGAGGACTACAAAGGGAGGATAACTGCATTTGTTGAATGCCTATGGGGTGCCAGGCACCATATATATTCTCCCCATATTCCCCTGGGGTCAGGGGTGGGGGCAACATTATCCTATTTCAAAGAAGAAGAAACAGAGGCTTAGAGGGGTCAGGTGACCTAACCTATGTGAAAAAATAACAGTAGCAGTGCTCAGGTTTATGTGACTCCAAACCCATATTCTTTTCTGTTATAATCTATTACCTCCAATGTCTAGGAAGGCTAATTTGATATCTACCATAACTGCCTACCTAGACAGATGTATTTCACAGAGGATGCTACCTCTTCTAATGATCTGCCAACCAGGGCTGGCGGACCATTGTCTTTGGTTAACCTGACTCTTCAGGAATCTTGAGGATGAACAGTGTCTTCTCCTAACTCTCCATATTGCTCATGAGAAATGGGCAGCTCAGAGAGGCCACTCCAGAATTCAGCTAATGCCAACATTTTCAGGGTGAGGAGAAGATGAAGTAATACAAGCACCGTTGTATTAGATGTATTGTAATAAGCCCACATCAGCCTGGGTTTTTTCTGTTATCACCAGTTTGTGGCACTCTCATAGGCTATTGAGTAATACAACCTCAATGGACAAGATCAGAACAAGTTCTCAGTAACTGCATAATAGTGATACTGGCCCTAAGGGCAATTGTAAAATAAGTAGGTTTATTTGCTTTCATTTCTGTTATGCAAATTCTTTCATCAGGCACCCTGGACCTTCATACTCTTTCCACTTTCCCTTGAACACAATCTGCTTTGATGAGCTATCACTTGGAAAGAATCTAATCAATTACATCAATTGCAAGAATGACTGTCGTGATGGAATTTCAGGAATCAAGGCAGGCCAGTGCAGTTGAAATTTCAGAGCAATTGAGGTTTCCTAACACCCTTCAATGTATAGGACATTAGTGATATCCATTCTTGGTCATTCATTCATGGGTAAGGCTAATCATGGAGGGAGATGGAAAAAGACTAATGTAGATGGTGAAAGGTGCTTGACCAAAGTGTGGTTCTGGAACAAACAAGTGTTCTCTTGCTAGCATGTTGTCACCCTATGATCTTCCAAGTCTCTCTATTATTAACTCTGTCCTTTTTATTGAGGTTGGCGGGGGGGCGGGGGGGAGCATTTTCTTTCCTGTAGCTGGGATCTCAGCTACAGGAAGGTCAAGGGAGCTCTTTTAACAATTGTTAACTTGATCAATTTTTTTTCTAGAAATGAAAGAGTAATTTTGAAAACCAACAGCCTAGGCAATACAGTGTAAAAATGCAGCATGTTTTTTAAAATTAGTCTGTTTGTTGGCTGTAGTGCCAAGAGAACCTGATGAAGTATTCCTAAAGCTGTTTCCATGTCTGTTTTTTAACCTTTTTGAATGGTAAAACTTGTACAATTAATTTTGGAGTTGAGGAAGTTTTCCTGGAGTGTCAGTAACTTGCCTATTCCATTATTTATTATTGATACTCACATAGGGCATAAGGACAATGCCAGTTTATAACATAACCTATGGTATAAAAAATAATTTCTAGAAAGGAGGTTTCTTCCACAGCCTCTTCAGAAGCACTGCTAGTTTATCTAAAGTGTCGGGATGCATATTCTGAAGACAAAAGGACTGTTGCAATCTGTGGCAAGGTAGAGAGATAGTTGTCTTTTTTTCTTGAGGAATTATCCAATAAATTTTACAGTAATTATAACTTGCTTTCTCCTGAAGGAGAAGGTGTAAGTGCTTGAGGAATATCTCTGTAGATTCCACACTGCAAGAAGGATGTGTTTAAGAACACAGAAAGTAAGCCAGATGAAAAACAAAAAGGAGAAAGGAACTCTATGTCAACAAGTAGTATAATGAATTAAATAACTTCTTTTCCATGTGAAGAAATTAGGCAAGTTCATAGTTACTTTTGTTTTAGTTGCATCCAGAGCTTTGTTTTCTATGATTGCCTACCATTATTCAGTTATGAACTACAGAAGGGCAGGCATCTTCTTTATTTTTGTGTCATTACCATCAAACATGCTGCTGGGCACAGAACCACCTTTCAAATTGTGATTATTATGTAACTGAATTTATTTTTATATTATGGCATTTTTATTCTAAAACAATCGCTTCCTGTGAAATTGGATACTTTTATAAGTCATCTTGGAGAATTTGGGGATAAGTGGAACCAACAGCCTGACCTAAGTAGGACTACATTATTGACTAGTAAAGAGATGTCAACATTTCTTACTGTAAATTGACTGAGTCTGGAACATGAATATGGTGGAGCCAAAGGGGATGCCTTGAAGCAAGACTTAACACTATCATGATAACAAGGTTCCAGAAAGACATGTTTTAGCTTGGCTAGCTTCATGAGAGTGCAGCCTATGCATTTGCATAAACTACTGTACTCAAAGGGTCATGCATTTGGTTTAATGCTTTCCTTTTGAAGTCTTGACATTTTTAGTATCTTTTGAACAAGGACCCACAATTTCACTTTGTTCTAGGCCCTTCAAATTAGGTAGCTGATCCTGGCTCCTAGTATGATGATGAGAGCTACAAGGGCCAAGATCAGAGAAGCTGTACCCAGATAGTATCTGACATCAGCAGGTGAAGCAAGAATTGGTTGTAAGTAGAATTCACCTTTTACCTGGCTATTGAGTATATGCTATGCTACAAGCACTACATAGGGCAGATTTCCCAGAATGGAGAATGATAGACTGCTGGTCAGAAAGGACTGGCATCCTCATGGGGAAGAGTTTTCAGGGAGCAAATAAGGAAGTCTTCCTTTCCCTTTGAGTGATAGAAAAGCTAAAAAGGAGAACTTACAGAGTTGGAGGACCTGGATAGTCTCTGAAGAGTGAGGACCTATCTGCAAATTCAGAAGGAAATAGCCTGAAGTGCAGAACACATCTTTAGGAATTCCTAATCTTTGTCCCCAAATAAGGCCCTTTTGGGAAGCCCCACACAGGGACAGATATTAGAGTTAGTTGTAGAAGACACTAAAAACCCATAAAACCTTACCTTGCTTTCTGAGTATTCTAGATGAAAGCCAGTAATTATACCGAGTGGCCAGATTATTATGATCACCTGATGTTTGTAGGCAAATTAGCTGTACATTCCATCATATGGGATATGGAAACTGAAGGCCTGTTCAAACACCTTTACTCTCTACAGTTACCAAGATAAAAGTCTCCAATTCGAGGGAACATAAAGATTGGACGGTCAAGCACTGGAAAAAATAGTCATGAGGTCCAATGAATCACGTTTCCACTTGCATCACGCAGATGGCAGAGTGAGAATTTGGTGGAAACAGCGTGAAAGCATGCACCCCACATACATGAGTATAACCCTTCAATCTGGTGGGGGCAGTGTTATGGTTTGGGGCATGTTTTCCTGGCATGATCTGGGCCCTTTAATTCATGTGGAACAACGTCTGAATAGCACAATATACCTAAGTATCACTGTTGATCAAGTTCATCCTATCATGATGATGGCGTATCCCAATGGAGATGGCTTCTTCCAACAAGACAATGCACAATGCCACCGTGCTCATATTGTGCAAAACTAGTTTCAAGAACATGAGGGAGACTTTACTTTGGTAGGTATCCCCCACAATCACCAGATATCAATCCATTTGAGCATTTTTTGGGATGAAGTTAAAAGAGCCATCAGGCAGCTGGTTCCACAACCATCAAATCTCACAGAACTCCACAGTGCTATTCATCAGGCATCGTGTCAGATTCCTGGCATAACCTTTCAACATCTCGAGGAATCAATGCCAAGAAGAATCGCTGCAGTATTGAAGACAAAAAAGTGGCCCCATGAAGTACTGATGGGATGGTCATAATAATCTGGCCACTCAGGGTATATGCCAAGGAAAACAGCTAGGACACCTTTTAGACCTCTTGAATTTTTAAGGTAATATTTTTTTACATTTGTTGTCATTATCTCCATCTAATTCTTCATAGTGATTGATCACACTGACTTAAAATAGACAGCGCTGTGTGCTTATTCTGAGGTGTAACAAGAAAGGGAGGAGGTGGAAGAATAACTTTGTACTCTGTTGTCTACCTTAGGGATATCCTACCTCAGAGAGAAACAAGTCATAGACATTGTATGTTTGTTTTATAAGAGAAGATTACATGTCTGTTGCCCGTAAGAAGAAGATGTTTGGGACTGTAGTGTGACTTTGAGGTTGTCACTGGGAGTAGTTTGGAGGACTGTGACATAGCTGAGGATGAGCCAGAATAAATTAGTCTGCAAGGGAGCTTTATGAGGTTCTTCTCCTGGAGGGCAATTTCAGGCTTATTCAAGAAGAGGCATTATCTCAGCCTCCAAGAGATTCCCAGGCATTTAAAAAATGATGAAACTGTGTTATCTCAATAAAATGAAAACATACATGTCATAATGATTTGATAATGTACTCTGTGCTGGCTGGGAGGAGGTGGCCTTGTATGAACTTGGCATGGTCATGGGTCTATGTGCTGGTCTTCTTGGAGAAGGATTTTAGAGAGCCTGCCAAGATCACCAAACTCATGAATTCCCTTTACTGTCATGATTTATATAGGAACAAATGCTGCAGCTATAAGAATTCCTCAATACATCTTTCGGTCTAGGTAGGAAAGTGAAAAAATTTAGTGCTTGGGGGAAAATTTCCATCTCCTTTTTGTTTGTAGTGATGACTCTGGAAGAGAAAGGTGGGTAATAGTTGATTACTTAGAAGGCATCCAAAGGAAGAATTTGTCTTTGGGATCCTGACAGAAATGTCAAGAAGATATACTATTGAAAATGGAAAAGGGCACTGGATCAAAGTGGAGAAGATATTTAAATAAGGATAAATGGATGCAGGGGAGGGAAAAAAATTAAAACAAACTACCAAGTAGGTATAAACAGTGGGTGTGACAGAGAAAGAATTTGTGTAGTGTATGTGGTCCCTAGTAATTATCATTCTTTCATTCATTCAACAAAACAGAGAAGTTCGAAGAATAATATTTATGACCTTAAGAAATTTTACATGTCAATACAAATTCTGGGATGATAAAATAACTCAAAGTTATAAAGCCAAAAAGTAAATGTAATGTTATGAGAACACTGAGAATCGATGGGATAAAGCACCCTAAAAATATCAAAACTTAACTAGGAGAAGGAAAATAGAATAGTATTATGTATAAATGAGGTATACATCCAGATATAAACAAAGCTAAAGCAAAGAAGGCATATGAGGAATGAACCAACTCTACTATGATGAGAATACAGTTTAAACCACTTAGGGAGAGGAAAGATATGGATATTATAATTTTAGTATTAAATCTTGGCATGAAGTAGCCTTTTGCGGTAATGGAGAATTTTATTCTATTTTAGAAAATTAATTTTAATAAAATTAAAGTATTTGATCAGCACTTCACTTTTAACATTGATATTTTTAATCTATAAAAAAGAGAGAATACAAGAGAAGTATATATCAACTAGAGGCCTGGTGCACAAAATTTGGTGTCCCTCAGCCTGGCCTGCACCCTCTCCAATCTGGGACCCCTCGGGGGATAACCAGCAGTCAGACATCCCTCTCACAATCCAGAACTGCTGGCTCTTAAGCGCTCGCCTTCCAGCCTGATCGTCTCTAACTGCTCCCCTGCCAGCTTGATATCCCTAACCACTTCTGCCTTGGCCTCTCACCTGAGACCCAGGATTCCCTCCTGCAGCTGACCATAGACACCTGGGATCCAGGCTTCACTCCCTCTGATCAGCCATAGGTGCCCGGGCTGGCTGAGGCCACAGGGGATGGTGGGCAGGTGGCTTCGCCTGGGCTGCAGTTGCAAGTGCTGGTGCCTGGGACTGTTGGGCGTCTCTGTCTCCTGGGCCACAGCCAGCTCCAGATACTGGTGCCCAGGACTTTGGGGTGGGCAGCTTCCCTGTCTACGAGCTGTAGCCAGCTGAAGGTGCTGGTGCCTACACAGCAGATGGGTGGCTTCTCCATTCCATCTTCCCTAGCATGCAGTGTGGGTAATTTCTCTGGCTGGCTGCAGCCTGGGATCATGGGGCAGGCCGCTTCTTCATCTCCTGGGCTGCAGCCAGCCTCAGGTGCTGGGGCCCAGTTTCTCATCTCCCCCAGGACATGGGACAGTCGGACATGAAGCTTCTGCTGCTGGCTGTGGCCTGGAATCACTGGCAGGTGGCTTCTTTTTCTCCCAGGCTACAGCCATCCTCTGGCACTGGGGCATAATTTCTCTGTCTCTCCAGGATGCAGGATGGGCAGATGTGGGGTGGGCGGCTTCTCCACCTGGCTGCGGGCTGGGATCACGGGGCAGGCAGCTTCTTGGTATCCCAGCTACAACCAGCCTCAGGTGCTGGTGCCCGACTTCTCCCACTTCCACAAGCTTGGAGCAGCTGGGGACAGGGCCACTGGCATCATTTCTAGTTAATTTGCATACTCACGCCTGATTGGCTGGTGGATATAGAGGAGGTATGGTCAATTTGCATCTTTCTCTTTTATTAGTCTAGATATGGAAATCCTAAGGCATTGATGGGCAACCTTTTGAGCTTGGTGTGTCAAATTTCACCAAAAAAACCAAGCATAACTCAGGTGGTGTGTCACTTCGAGAAAAAACCCCATTCTTTTCTGTATCTGACCACATGCAGCCACGTGTCATTAAAAATGGCTATGTGTGTCAGTGCTGACATGAGTGTCATAAGTTCGCCATCACGGTCCTAAGAGATAGTAATGAGGCAATAACCAGAATCTTCAAATTCAGACTATTGTAAAGGTGGCATATTTCCCCTTTGCCTTCTGTTCCTCAAAGTGAAGTTGTTGGTCAGAATGGTTCAACAAATTGTTGTTGGTATGCAACGAGATGCGATAGGTCTTTGGAAACTTACAACAACTTCCATTATCACAACATTTAAAATTTTATTTTACAAAATTAAAACTGATCCCTTACTATAGATGTTTTGAGAAGCACTGTCCTAATTCATGATAAAATAGTATTCAGAAAGTATATTATTGCCCTGACCAGTGTGGCTCAGTTGATTGGAGCATTGTTCATGCACCAAAAGGTGGCAGGCTCAATTCCTGATCATGGCTTATATTCAGGTTTCAAATTTGATTATCGGTTGGGGTGTGTGGGGGAGGTAACTAATCGATGTGAATCTCTCTCTCCCTCTCTCTCCCCCCTCTCTCTTTCTCGTTATCTCTCTGAAATCAATCTAAAAGGGAAAAAAAAGTATACAGCTATTTGTCTTGAAAGAAATACATTTTATTAGGAAAAGGAATCTAAAGAGAAAATGAAAGAACAAGGATATTTGAGAACATATTTGGAAATTATTCCAATGGGCCAGATGAGGGAAGTCATATAAAAAGTAGTGTGATTACATTAGCAGCTCTTTTGATGAAAAAAAAAAGGTGAAACCTGTTTATTGAGTATTAGTTTTATATTGGACATTTTTATTTAAATTATCTTATTTAATCTGTACCCTTCAGATAAGTGATATTATTGTATATTTTATTGAAGGGGTCATGAGGCTCAGTGACCTTAGTGGGTTGGCTGGTGGACCCCAAAGAGATATGTCCATATCCTAATCTCTAGAACCTGTGAATATTACCTTATTTGCCAAAAGATGAGATTCAGTTAATGATATTGAGAAGAGGAACTTATCCTAAATGTATCCTACATGCATCATGTGCTGCCTTATAAGATACACACTCAAAGGAGATGATGAATGAATAGAAGAGGTAACGTGGCCAAGGAAACAGAAATAGGAGTGATGTGTCTACAATGCCTGAAGCAAAATAAAAGACAAGGAAGAGATTGAGCCTTTGGAGGTATTGTGGTCCTGTTGACACTTCCTTTCAGCTTCTAGCCTCCAGAACTGTGACAGAATACATTGCTGTTGTTTTAAGCCTCTCACTTTGTGAAAATTTGTTAAGTAGCCTTAGGAATCTAATACAGTGACCTAAAGTAAATTCTAGAAAATGAAAAATTTGACATTTAACCTCAGCTCTAACTCCAAAGCCTTTTGCTATGAACTATCACATAGCACTCTTGGAGACTTTATAATGCCTGGATGAAATGATTAGAATATGGAAGGATAGGGAGAGCACTGTGAAATAAAGATTCAGTCTCATGTCAAGGGGCTAAATCCTGGTTCCTCTATTTTCTGTACTTGTCTTCTTGAAGTCTCAGTGTCATAAACCAAATTAACAATGTTACAGTGAGGGTTGAGTACAATGCCATCTGTGTAAATTTCTTTGCAAATTATAGAGCACTATTCAAATGCTAATTACTTAGGGTTTTTTTTTTCCCCCTGAGAGAGTCTGAAGATATAATGTTAGCAGTACCCTTTCCATCAGTTTCTAACTATTTATGCAGGTGCAATGGCACTAGTTGCCCACATTTCTGCCATAGCAGAGAACAAGGTGAGCACCCTGGTCTGCCTAGATGCATGGTCCTCACATCATGTGCCTACAGGAGCAACATGAAGCCACCTGAACCTGTTGAGCAATTTCTATTTAAAAGAAAACCTCAGCAGCTACCATGCCAAAAACAAAATAGTTGTTTTTGGCAGATAATGTTTTTTTTTTCAGTATTCAGATGGACAGTACTAAATAACTCTATTCAATAGACCAGTTCATTTTTACTTGTTTACTTACACCCTGCCTTGGTCCAGAAAGGATTTAAGGTGGATTACCTATTAATACCACAGAAGATAAAGTGAAAAATAAGTGGTGAGGAAAGTAGGACAACAGGAAAATGAGGCTCAGAAAAATAAATAAAACACGGAACGTATTAGACTATTGTGCTCTATGAAGTCTTCTCCCCTCACCAGGCTTGGCCACTGAGTGTGTCTCCAGGCTTTCTTACTGTGAATATAATAAAGAGCTCTAAGTCAAAGTCCCAACAACATCCCCTTTAGGAATTTATTTGAGTCTGCCCAGAGCACCAGCTTTGGGAGATGAAGGCCTCAAAGATCTTGACACTGAACATAATCAGTCATTTTTAGCTTAGATTAAAAAAGAAAAGTCAGTAAAGCATCCATGAAATTTGTATCTTGGAGGAAGATAATTTCCTGATGTATTGTCTAATAGAAATTAGCTATAAAATTCTTATTTGCAGAACTGTTGACTAACTATACAAGATGATTGACGATAAATCATGTAAGCAAAAGGAAATGTCTACCAAAAGGAATGACTTTGGTTTCAGAACCATTTATCCGGAACTCTATTTGCTTTTGGCACCAATCATCTGGTCAAGCTTGATCAGTAGCCACTCTCTAATCTCAGTGTCTGCTTGTTAGAGAATGTCTCTTTTTCTAGTCTCTAGAACCAGGGAAAATTCATCCAGTTTATAGCAAAGTGTCATTATATTATGAAGATTCAAATTAAAAGGAAAAGATCAGTCGGAGCATATGTCTCTGTTTTTACTCCACTGAAATCACTACTTGAAGATGAATTCAATTAACTTTTTGGAAGTGAATTGTGCAGCAAATTTATAGAGAGGAGACCTTCATGATGTTGCGGTGCTAAAATGAAAGAGTTTACAAGAGTGATATTAAATTATTTTATAGTGAGACTTAATGATGACCCCTCAAGTCCCTTTACCAGGATTGTCTCTATTTGTTCTCTGGTAGGGATTGGCAAACTTCTTCTGTAAAAGGCTAGATAGTAAAGATTTTAGGCTTTTAGAACCCGATGCCTCTATTGTGACTATTCAACTCTGCTGTTGTAGTGCAAAAGCAGCCTTAACCATTCCATACGTTAATGGGTGGAGCTAAGTTCCATTGAAACTATTTATAGAAATGTGGGGCATGAAATTGGCCCCTGAGCCATAGTTTGCTGACCCTCCTCTATGTGAACTGTGGGGTTTTAAGTCCTTGTTTAACATTATCACTGTATTCTAAACTACTTTCCAAGAGAATACTTTGGTTTGAAAGCCTATGTCCCTAAAAATGGAAGAAAGAGCCTTCCTTTCAGGCAAGAAAACCTTAATTTTCGACATAAATTATTGCTACCTACATACTAATTTTCTAAAGCATAGAGCTCTTCTTTCCATCAATAAGACAGGAAAACTATGTTCTCAGCTTCTAGTCTAGCGTCAGCCTCTATGTATTACCAGTCTAGTCCCTTGACATGGTATGGTGAAATACAGATAAAGGAGTTAATTTAATGGGCACAATAATAATTCATTACTCTTAATTTCAAACATTTAAGCCTTATATAAGCCAGGTTATAAAAATATTTGTATGTGTACAATGTTATCTAGAAGTACCTTCACAGAATGACAGTTTGATAATCAATCTTTCATCTTTTATTAAGGATTGCATATAAAAGTAACCATTTTGAGAATATATTTCCTTCTTTTTAAAATTGCTGTTGAAGACATTTTCCATTAGGTTATTTTGTGTTCTTTATGTAAAATTCTATCTGTGATAACTCTTAGCGTTTAGAGGGACAGACAAGTGTGTTCCTTGTTATACTTCCTGTTACCAACCAGAGAATGCCAGGTAACTCCTCTTGTACCACACTCCAGTGCAATGTTCTTTTTTAACCTGTTTCCAAAAAGTACAGATAAGTATATGTTCCATTGCACAGATGTTTAGGTGAGATTTTCTTACCCATTGGTCTCTTCCTTTTATTCTTGGTCTCTTCATCTCTTATTGGTTTTGTTGCAACTGATTGTATTTGTATCTTTTTTTTTATATCATCCCTGACGATATTTTCCCATTGGAAAGAAGAGGGAAAGATAGAAACACCGATGTGAGAGACACATCGATTGGTTGCCTCCCACATGCCCCTGATCAGGGCTGGAAGCCTGCAACCAAGTGACTGCCCTTGACTGAAATCAAACCTGGGACCCTTCAGTCCATAGGCCAACACTCTCTCCACTGAGACAAACCAGCCAGGGTTGTATTTGTATCTTTATAATATACCATTGGGGTATAAATAACAAATAAAAAATAAAGTTTGAGCTTGTTGAATATGTTTAGGGCCACAAAAGGAGCTTTTCTTCTCTATTAGAAACTGGAAGAACAAGAAAGTGATCACCCAGCTGCCTTGGGGGCAGATGGTGTGATGATAACAGATAACAAAACTTATTAAGTTCATTTTTTTTAATTTTAAATTCTGCAGTGAGGAAAGTGGTTTTCAGGAAGGACAAAAATAAACACCTTTAGTTATTTTGGGTGGTATTTTTGTCTGTTGCCATGTGTTTTTTTGTTTTGTTTTGTTTTCTAACACCTGTCTCATTGTATTTTCACCCTGTGAGGTAGTCACAATAGTTATTAACCTACTTTACTAAGGAGGAAATAATGACTCAGCATTAAATCCGAAAAGGGAGTTGACTGCACCTTTAAGTGAATGAGTGAACAATAAGACAAAGCCTCGTTACTTTAATGAATTCTAGTTGCCAGTACTGGGTGTAAATTATGCCAGGCTACTGAGAAAACTGGGGAGTGGGACAAAGAGTAGATATTCAAAATGTTCTTTTTGACTGCGTGAATGTAAGTTTAGGATTAATCTTAACAATTACTGAGATATTGCAGAGATCAAAAGATAAATAAATAACTAAAATGTCACTCCATTTTTTTTTTCCGAAAGAGATAGATTCCACAGTCCATATACAAGTTGGCTATTCTCCGAGATGACCCCAGAAAAAGTCAAGAGTAGATTTTTAAGCTAATGGTTTGTAAGTATTAAAAGAATGTAGTGGTTTGTCGTAGTCCCATTTGTTTATTTTTTTTCTTGTTTCTCTTGCCCTAGACAATGTATCTGTGAAAATTCTGCTATGCGAAATGTCTGATATTTTGCTACCTGTTTTCTTTTAGAGTTTTTATGGTTTCATGGCTTATATTTAATTCTTTTATCCATTTTGAGTTTATTCTTGTGTATGATGTAAGTTGGTGGTTTAGTTGCATTTTTTGGTATGTACCTATTCAACTTTTCTAACATAGTTTATTGCCTGCACTCCATTGTATGCTCTTGCCTCCTTTGACAAATATTAATTAACCATAATGACTTGTATTGATTTCTAGATTCCCTGTTCTGTTCCATTGACCTGTATGCTTATTCTTGTGCCAGTCTCAGGCTTTGATTATAGTGGCTTTTTAGCATAACTTCATAATGTGATCCCTCCTACTTTGTTCTTCTTCCTCAAGACTGCTGTGGCTACTCAGAATCCTTTTTGATTCCATATACATTTTTGGAGTATTTGTTCTAGATCTGGGAAATATGCCGTTGGTATAGAGATTGCATTGGGTCTATAGATTGCTTTGTGTAGTATGGATATTTTAAGATTTAAGATTTAAGAGAGGAGGGAGAGGGAGATAAACACATCAGTGATGAGAGAGAATCATTGATCAGCTCCCTCCTGCAAGCCCCCCCACTGGGAAATAAGCCCATAAACCAAGCATGTGCCCTGACTAGGGATGAAACTGTGACCTCCTGGTTCATAATTGACATTCAACCACTGAGCCACACTGGCTGGGCCATATATGACCTTTCTTATTTTAAGGTATGTTTCTTCTATATCTACTTTGTTGAGAGTTTTTAACATAAATCGTTGTTGAATTTTATCAAATGCCTTTCCTCTATCTATTGTGATGATTATATGACTTTTATCCTTTATATTGCTAATGCAATGTGTCACATGGACTGATTTGTAGGTGTGAAATCATCCTTATATCCCTGGAATAAACCTCAGTTGATCATGGTGTATGATCCTTTCAATGTGTTGTTGATTTCAGTTTGCTAACATGGTTGAATATTTTTGTATCTAGGTTCATTAGGGATATTGGCTTGTCATTTTCTTGTGATGTCCTTGTTTGGTTTTGGTATGAGAATACTACTGGCCTGGAAAAAATGAGTTTGGAAGAATTCCCTGCTGTTCTAATTTTTGAAGAGTTTGAGAAGCATTTGTATTCATTATTCATTAAATGTTTGATAGAATTCACCAGCAAAGCTATATGAACTTGAATGGTTCTTTATTGGTAGGTTTCTGGCTACTGATTCAATCTCCGTACTAGTAATCAACCTGATTAGATTTTCTATTTTCTCATGATTGAGTTTTGATAGATTGAATGTTTTGGGGAATTTATCCATTTCTTTTAGGTTGTCCAATTTGTTAGTGTATAGTTGTTCATAGCAGTCTTCTATGATCCTTTGTATTTCTGTGGTATCAGTTATATGATGTCCTCTTTAATTTCTGATTTTATTTATTTGAGCTCTCTCTTTTTTTTCTTGGTGAGTCTAGCAAAAGGTTTGTCAATATAGTTTATTTTGTCAAAGAACCAGCTCTTAATTTCATTAATCTTTTTATTGTCTTTTTATTCTTTATTTCTACTCTAATCTTTGTTATTTGTTTTCTTCTATTAACTTTGGGCTTTGTTTGTTCTTATTTTTCTAGTTGCTTGAGGTATAAAGTTAGGTTATTTATTTGAGACTTATTTTTTATATTTATCTTTATTTTTGAAAGAATTACAGATGCTTCCCTCTCCCATTATCCCTCATTGACTCCCTCTTCCCCATTCCTGTCCCCTCCCCAGGGCTTCACTGCTCTGTTTACAGGTTATGTATATCTTGATACTTGAGGCATTTATTGCTATGAATTTTCCTCTTAGAACTGCTTTTGCTGCATCCTATAAATTTTGGTACATTACATTTTCATTTTCACTTGTCTCAAGGTATGTTTAGATTATTTTTATTCTTCTTTGACCTGTTAATTGTTCAATAGCATGCTGTTTAATTGCCACATATTTATAAATTTTATAGTTTTCTCTATATAATTAACTTCTAGTTTTATATAATTATTGTTGGAATAGATGCTTGGTAGGATTTTAATTTTCTTAAATTTATTAAGACTTGTTTTGTGGTCTAATATGATCTATCATGGAAAATGGTCCATGTGCACTTAAGAAGAATGTGTATCTGTAACTTTTGGATGAGATGTTCTATAAATATCTGTTAAGTCTATCTTGTTTAACATGTTGTTTATGGTCAGTATTTTCTTACTGATTTTCTTTTTATTTATTTTTCAATTACAGTTGACATACAATATTATATTATTTCAGGTATATAATATAGTGATTAAACATCTATATGCTTGTGAAGTGATCACCCAGATAAGTTTAGTTTTAACTGATTTTTTTCTGTTTGGATCATATATTCATAGATATAAGTAGAGAATTAAAGTCCCCTACTATTATTGTAGTTCTCTTTTAAGATCTGTTAATATTTGTTGTATACTAGGTGCACTGCTACGAAGTTGTAATGTCCTGTATAAGAAGGAATTCCCAGGGGAATTCTGAGAAGTCACTCTTACAAGTCAGGTAAAAATGAAATTATAATGAGTTATCAAGGTTCATCAAAATTGAATATTACTTATAAACTTACTTTTGATTATTCCTATTTGGATTTTCATTTAGCTCCAAGCAATGTCTAGAGTATAATAGATGCTAGATAACTATTTATTTAAATGTATCTTCAAAAGGGAGAGGAAAGGATTAGGAGCTGGTAGTGAAATAGCTATAAGAATATGTCACTCCTGACATAACACTCCCGGTATCATTTTGCAATCAGAGGCGTTAGTGAGAGGTTTTCCTCTACAGTGTTTGCACTCACTGTGCCCTTTGCTTGGAATATGTTTCCTCTTATTGTAGTCAGGTCTAGTTAAAAGGCAATTCATCAGAGAGATGTATATCTGAAGTAGCAATCCCTTAAACTTCATCACTGCACTATATATCCCCCTATTCTGCTTTCTTACTTCCTGCCATTTTTCATTACCTTACACACACACACACACACACACACACACACACACACACACCACAATGTCTTCTGTCATTTGAAGGCAAGCTTCTCGGTTGCAGGAATTTTGTTTTATTTTTATTTGTTATAAATTGAATTGTGTCCCCTCAAAATTTATATAGTGAAATTCTAACCCCCAGTACCTCAGCATGTGGCCTTATTTAGAAACTAGAGACCTGATATGCAAAATTCATGCAAGAGTAGGCCTTCCTTCCCCCAGCTGTCAGCACTGGCTTCTCTCTGGTACTCAGGACTCGGGGTTCCCTCCATATTCCGACAGGCACCTGGGACCCAGGCTTCCCTCGAAGCCCTGGCTTTGTCTGGAAGGTTGTCTGAAAGGACAGGATGACCAGTCTAATTAGCATATTATGCTTTTATTATTTAGAAATAAGGCTGTTGCAGGTATAAATGGTTAAGATGATGTTACACTGAAGTAAGGTGGGTCTTAATCCAATATGACTGGTGACATTATAAAAGGGGAAATTTGGACAGAGACATGCACATAGGGATAATGCAATGCTTCTACAAACCAAGGAATGCCGAAGATTGCAAACCATCAGAAGTTAGGAGAGAGGCATAGAACAGTTTCTCCCTCACAGCTCGCAGAAGTAGCCAATCCTGCTGTTGTGTTGATCTTGGACTTCTAGCCTCTAGAACTGTGAGATAATACATTTTTGTTGTTTAAGACATGGTGCTTTATTATGGCAGCCCTAGCAAACCAATAAACTATATCTCTAAATCTGTAACTAGATATAGTAACATTTGATAAATACTTTTTGAATGAATGTTGAATGAATGAATAAATGGGTGAAGAAATGAATATATGTTACATAAGGAAAGTAATCTATCTTTTCCTGATGGAAAATGACATCCACTACAGTTTAGAAGCTTTATTTAGTTCTTATCTATTCTCCTATATTCAGAAAAAAGAACTCTTATCACAGAAAAAATTGATCATATATTAGGAGTCATCAAGAAATCCTATTTAATTTGAATCTCTATTTAAAAATACAAAGAGACATGGGTTTTAGGAATTATTGAAAATTTAATTTGCCCTGAGGCAAAAGTCTAAAATGAATAATTTCCTGAGTTTGCTTTTAGATTTTGATTCTGTGTTTTTCCTTGACGAATTTATCTATTTATAGAAATCAGGTCAGTGAGACTGTGTGAGTTATAGGCAATGTGATTTCATTGCACTCCAGGCTCAAGTATGTTTCAGAGTAGAATTTTCCTCATGGAGAAATTGGGCCATCAGCAATATAATGGTATAGGAAACAAAACAGAGCAGAATGCAGAAAATTCTCTGCATGGTTCAAATGTTTGGGTTTGTTACTACCTGAGATGATATTATATTTATCCATGTGTCTTCAGAAAATGGGCTTTGAAGAAGGAGCTTCATGAACAGACAATAATTAGAACTTTAGAGAGTGAGCTGGATGTGACTAGATTCATCACTCTGGATTCTATCTGGAAAGCTCCACCTGGCCAGAGTGAGGTTATGTTTTCAAAGTGTCAGTACTGGCCTAGGTGAGCTCTCCTGAGCTAACCAACAGAAGTGGTGTGTGTAAAACCACTGTACAGAGTTGTCATCAGGCCCCTTACCTTCCAACGAAACTAGGGTCATAGTCTTTGTTTCCTGGCATTCAGAGCCCTTGACCTCTCCTGTATGAAACTTTTCCAAATGTCCTATTATTGTGAGTTAACAGCCTCCGCTTTACTCTGTCTCCTTCTCCTCTTTAGAAACTCAAATTTCCTAAGATAGATCTTCACTCCAATAAAATTGTTACCTTGCTGTGCAAAACTCATGCGCCCATAGGGGATGGGTAAGAAGGGTACGTAATTTACAGCTCCAAAGAGAGGAGTTAGATTCTTCTCCCACTTGTGATCTGCTGAGCCCTATGTGGAGAATATTTTGAGCTGGAACTTTGATCCTCTTGGCTTCCCCAACTCTTGGGTTCCTCTAGCTATCCTTGCTTAGCTTAAGTCCAGAAAACCCACCAAACTGTTAAATATATGAAATCAAAATCAGCAAAGAGCAGAACATAGCTTCTACTTTTTCACCCCTCCCCCAGTTTTGCAAATGGGTCAATAAAAATAGTGTCCTTAATGTGGGCAATGGTGCAAATTAATACAGTGAAAACTCAAATAGAAAACAAATTCCCAGAACAGAAGCTATTTATATTTAAAATCTTTGAATTGTGGAGCATGGTTAGAGGGAAAAAAAATCTTAAATGTCATCTAATTTAACTCACTTATTTTACAGATTAGGAAAAAGGATGCTCTGAGTATGAGATCTTTTTCTTTGCAGACCCTACATTCTTCATGTAGTTCTTTATTTTTATATCTTTAAGATTAAAAAAATAGTCCAGCCCTTGCCAGGTATTCAGTTGGTTGGAGTCAAGTCCCATGTATCAAAAGTGATGTGGGTTTGATTCCCTATCAGAGCACATATCTCGGGGAGAGGGGTGATGGTGTTTCTCTCTCTCCATCTCTCTCTCTCTCTCTCTCTCTCTCTCTCAACAACATATCCTTGGATGAGGATTTAAAAAATTTTAAAAAGTGATTCCTCCTTGCATTATCTCTGCCTTATCTAGGGCAAAAAAAGTTTCTAAAATAAGAGGATGGGTGAAATAACTAAGATCATTGAGCAAAATGAAAGTAGAAGTTCTTGGATGAGAGCCGGTGTCCACTGGATCTTAGTTCAGTGCTTTGTAACTTGAGCATTAAAGTACATTAGGACTGTGTGGAGATTAGAATTAACAGTCCTTACACTTAGGTAAAATGGGCTACTGTGTTATTCTCTATAGTTTAATATTTCCTGTTAGTCTCTATGGCAATGATTGTCAATTTCTTTTCGAATATGAAGTAATGGTCTCCAATGAGAGTCTGAGTAGTAAGGGTCTTCTTTTAAAAAAATGCACACTCACAATTTTCACAGAAGTTCAGGTGATTCACATATCCTTAATTTGAAGGCAGGCCCGTAGGCTATGAACTAATGTTCTAAATATTAATGTCAGCTAGTGTTTATTGATTGTTAGCTATGCTCCAGGCATTATTCTGAGTACTTCATGTGTGCTACATCATTTAATTCCTGCAACATTTAAAGCAAGTTTCAGCCTTATCTCTATTTTACAGAAAAATTAGAGATATTTAAAGAAAATCCATTTATTTAAAGACTGACTAATGCCAGCCTGGTACAATGCTAGGTGCTAAGAATTAAGTGGTGGAAAAAAATGATGGTGCTGTGCCTGCCCCCAGTAAGCTTGAAATCCAGTGAAAGAGACTAACTGCATGTTTACATAGAAATGTGTCATGAAGCAAACAGACATGGTGAATATGTTGGGCACATTAATAACACATACACAGGGGGTGTTGGAAGAATGTAAAGAAGGAAGTTATGTCCAGACCACAAAACAACAACAACAACAACAACAACAACAACAACAACAAACCACCACCACCAACAACAACAAAAAACAGGTGCAAAGAACACATGATGAGGGGTTATAGAAGAGGTGAGTGTGCCAGACAAGATTCCTATGCTTGTCGTATTTATCTGGATGGGCTCTAAGTAGTAGTGCAGAGAATCCTGGGTAATCATAGGTTCATGTCTAGCCATTTCCTGCCTCATCCTAAATTTTGAGAAATTATGCATCCAGACTGCTGTTTCAATTTGATAAAAGAAATTTTTTAAAATCTGTAAATGTATTTCTAAAAATTTAACTAAAAGATTTTAGCTTTCACCATTGCCTCTATATCTACCCAAACAATCAGGCCTTTATTTCTTCTTTCTAGACCAATAGCTTGCTGACATACATGAATCCCAGGCCACGGGCTGGAGCCCTGCCCCGAGTGGCAGGGATAGGTACCCAGGCTATGTATGACATGGAGTCTGCTGTTCAGCTGATATATTTGGCATGCCACCATTGGTGAGTAGGACAACACGACAAACAGGGAAACACTGCTAATTTCAAGATCTATTAGAATCCCAAGGCAGCAGAAGAAATGGTTGATAGATAGAAATGGTCAGAATTGGCAGGTTATGAAGTCCTATTCTAAAAGCTTCTAGGGCATGCTGGCAAACACTGGGAAATAAATAAGTACACTTTAGGATAATAAAAATGTATTTGATAATGTGCTTCTGAGTGAACACATTGTCAAGTGAAGGAATGAAGAGACAATCTGTGACTGTGGTTTTCGTCTCTCACTATCTAGAAACCGATCAAGTTGGGCTGAGAACAAGCATCTGTGCATTCATGTAGAAGCTATTGGAATGCAGAGTGTCCCCAACTAATACATTAAAAACTTTCAGCAACCTTCACTTCTGGACATGATGTAATTAATTTTTGAATCGGGGAAGCAAGATGGTCTGAGGTCTGATATTTTCATTTGAAAGTAAGTGGGGAGACAAAAGCAAAGAGGCTTTTTGGCTATGAGAGAATGAATGATCTTCCAAGTAAGGAATTTAAACCGGAGCTTTCGACTTTTCAGGGGAATGAGGTTGGAGAACCTTTTCGGAGCTGAAATTTAAGGTGGAAAAGTGGTTGTGGGTTACATTGTCCCCCAATGCCTCCTGAGCATGCACACCCTTTCCCATGACACATACCACTCTCAAGGGCTCTGGTGTCTCTGGACCACTTTTGAGCAGGAAAACATTATTGGGAACAGTTTTTTTATTTTTATTTTTTTAAACAGAGGGCTGGCATGCCAGCACATGCTTGAATGCTCTCACAGTTACATATAAACTTTAAAAAGAGGCCCCTTTCCCCCTAGCCTGACTCATACTCCATGCATCGTGTAACCAGTGTTTGCAAAAGCTATGAAGAATGCTTGTGGCAACTGGATATCTTTTGTCTGATTGTGGGAGAGATAAAAACAGGTGATGTAGCAGGGGGTGGGAGAGTAAAGTTGGGGGGGTGGTATGTAGGGTGGAGAGGGGTCATGAAAGGCAGAATGAAAGTTTCTCACATGTCTTGACTATTCTTTAGGACATGTAAAATAATATAACCATTGTATTTTTAAGATTTTACTGTTGACACTATTACAGATGACCCTCCTTTAGAAACATTGTATTTTAAAGATGGAGGAGACCTTTGAAATCTGAAATGAAAACTCAGAAGTTTTAACTTCCAGCGCAAACCATGCAGCTGGGAGAAGTCACAGGAGCCGGCCTGTGAACACCCTCTGAACAGTGCAGCACAAAACCCATTTGAGGATCTGTAAAGCCTGCAGGCACTTTCCCCTGGAAAACAAAACTACACCTAATGTTTCCTGCACAATTTCAAAGGATTTATGGACTCCTTAAATTTGTCTGTGAATGCCAGGGTCTGATGAATTCTCACATAGGGTTGTTGACTGATCACGTAAATAGTGTTCAGCCACAGAGGGGTTAGGTCCTCCTTCCTACTTACTAGCTGTTTGAGCACAAGCAAGCATGGGATCCTTCCTAAGCCTCAGTTTCCTGACATATGAAATAGGTATGATTGTATGAGTGTAGCACTTGTTCATAGGCGGTCATGAGTATGAAGAATGATCATTAGTTTAAGGAACTTGGATTAACAGAGAGCCTGGCATGTGGAAAGGACAATTATTCCAGTTGTTTCCAACCTCCTTCACTGAGATCTTGGCCTCTGTGGTTAGCTTGGTGATGGGCTACTCCGGACCCGGGTCTCTGAATTCCTTCGTATTCCTTTGCCTTTTTCCAACCTAAATCTATTTGTTTCCTCACCATTTTCCTCTCCTTAAGGGTCTCTCCATCTCACCACATGAAAGGTAGCCTGTGTTCAAATGTCTTGATAAATTTGTGGTGCAAAAATCTATTAGAAGGAAGTACTAGGAAAACACGTTTGCTTGGGAAAAAAGCATGTTGGTGAAGTGCTTCCGTTCTGTAATGGATATCAAAGAGTAGAACAAGTGGAAATAACAAGTCTGTAAGAACAGTTTTGAGCCTGTGTTATTATTTCATCTTGCCTTTAATAATGGCAGGAGGAAAGTGGCTCGTTTCCTTTATAGAGTTTATTGTTTTTAAGTTTAAATCTTCTGTGTGAAAAATGTCTATGTTTGATATCAATTATCTTGGGCTTTGGTACTTATATTACTTGCAACTTCTAATGAGTTCCACCCACCCCTGCCTCAATCTCCTCGAATCCACATTGAGAAGCAGAAAGGTAGTTCCAAGAGAAAGAGGGACAACTGAGCAGAAAGAACCTGCTCACTCCACCCTCCTTTTAATTCAAATTGTCCATTTTTTAGAGAGTTGGAAGTTCTGGGAACTGGAAACAGGGTGAGTTATACAAAATCTTAAAAATAGCTTCCAAAGCTAGTTGAGTGTAAACCTCACAACTTTTTTACCTGACAAAGGTGGATTGGAAGAGGGATAAACTCTCTTGGCTTTTCCTGCCAGTTCAGCTCCCACACACTTACCCTTGAAAGTAAAACTTCAAGATACCTTACCACAAAAACCAGAGAGGAACCTTTACATAGTTCCAGAGCAGCAAAAGTCTGCATTCTCATCAGGCTACCTGGAGTTTAACTCTACCCACATAGGGATTATATGAGAGCCAGGAGAGTATGCTTCTGACTTTCTGAACCCTTGAGAATGAAAGTGAAGTGCAAGTGATGAGCTTAGAGACCAAGTCTTCCTCTTGGTAAGGATAGTGGTCATATGACAGTTCTCTAAAGAGCTGCAGTTTCACAGGGCGTAAAATGGAGCTGCTTAGCCGTGGGAAGCAACCTGTTTTAGAGGGGCAATTCCATCATTCTCTCTGCTCCTAATACAGACTTGGGTTCAAAGCATTTCTTTGCTATATCCAAACTAAGGAGCCTGGGCAAAATACTTATGTATAGCTTTGTTTCTTTCTCTGTAATTTACATAGAGCCATTGGTCGAACCAGTCCATCTTTAGTGTCTGACAAATGGCATGTACTTTCTCATCTTAGGACAAGAATTTTATCTTGGCTAGTGGCTAAGTGTATTCAAGGGTAAGAAAATGCCTTTTCAATAGTGACTTAAACTCCAGAGTTGGAGGAGATGGTAGGTTTAGAATTGGAGCGTATATGTTGAGAGGTAGTGTTTATACTCATTGAAGATAATAAACATTTTCTCTAACCTGTAGAAAATATGCTAGACTCTTTTTTATCTTCTTTTTCTCAATGTCTAATAATAGTGTATACAAAAAAAATCAATTAGGCTGGTATGATGACAACTCACCTTTGTCATCCAGGGTATTAGTTAACAGAGTCATCATCAACTTACTACCCACTTCAGCATGATGTGCTGGAAAAGAAAAATGAACTGGGCACTACATGGAGAAGCATCTATTTGAGAAATACATATTAACTCCTACTCTGTCGCAGTCTGTCGGCTAGGTGTTAGAAGCACAAACATGAGGGAATCCAACATCACTCTGCTGCATGAGTCTTGGTATAGAATTCTCAGGATTTGAAAGAGAAACTCATTGTGTGTGTGTGTTTTGTTTTGTGGTTATTTTTTTTTTGCTTTTGTTTTATTAACAAAATTTAATAGTCATTTTACTAATTATAAAGGCAAAACTTATTTCCCAACTATATTGAGATATAGTTGACATATAACATTGTGTAACTTTATAGTGTATATTGTGTTGATTTGATGCACTTATTTAGAACAGATTACCCTCATAATATTAGCTAATACTTCTCTCACAGTCACATATTTACCTTTTTTTTTTTTTTGGTGTGTAGTGAGAACATTTAAGATCTTCTTACTCTCTTAGCAATTTGCAAATATATAGTGCAGTTATATTATCTATCATCACAATGCTGGGCATTAGATCCCCAGAACTTACTCATCTCTATCTGTCAGCTTGTTCCCTTGACCAACAGTTCACCATTTCCTTCACTCGCCCCACCCCAGCCCTCGTAACCACCATTCTACTCTTTGTTTATACAATGTTGACTTTTTAAGATTCTACATATGAGTGATACCATAGAGTATTTGTCTCTCTCTGTCTGGCTTATTTCACTAAGCAAAATGTCATCAAAGTACATCCATGTTGGTACAAATGGCAGAATTTCCTTGTTTTTTCGTGGTTGATAAATATATATATATATATATATATATATATATATATATATACACATACACACACACACACACACACACACACACACACACACACACACTAGAGGCTGGGTGCATGAAATTTGTGCACGGGAGGGGGGTGTCCCTCAGCCCAGCCTACACCTTCTCCAATATGGGATGCCTCAAGAGATGTCCGACTGTCCTTTTAGGCCCAATCCTGGTGGGATCGGGCCTATACAGGCAGTCGGACATCCCTCTTACAATCCAGGACTGCTGGCTCCCAACTGCTCGTCTGCCTATCTTACTGATTGCCCCTAATCACTTCTGCCTGCCAGCCTGATCACCCTCTAACCACTCCCTGCCAGCCTGATTGATGCCTAACTGCTCCCCTGCAGGGCTGTTTGCCCCTAACTGTCCTTCCCTGCAGGCCTTATACCTCCCAACTGCTTTCCCTTGTAGGCCTCGTCCCTCCCAACTGCCTTTCTTTGCAGGCCTGGAACCTCCCACTCTCCTCGCCTGCTGGCCATCTTGTGGTGGCCATCTTATGTCCACTTGGGGGCAGCCATCTTGTGTGTTGGAGTGATGGTCAATCTGTATATTACTCTTTTATTAGATAGGATAGAGGCCTAGTACACGGCGGGGGGGGGGGGCATTTGGTTTGTCCTGAAGGATGTCCTGGATCAGGGTGTGGGTTCCCTTGGGTGTGAGGAAGCCTGGGTGTGAGGCCTATGGAAGTTTGTAGGCCAGCCACACACCCCCAGTGACCCAAGAGGAGGCCCTGGTATCTGGGATTAAACTATCTTCTACAATTGAAACTTTGTAGCCTGGAGTAGAGTCAAGCCTTCTGCTTGTTCTATGGCCACAGCTATTTCTGTTGGAATTTATCTATCTTCTATAATTGAAACTTTGTAGCCTGGTGTGGATGCCTGAGCCAGCAAGGGAGGGTGGAAAGCTTGGCCTCCTCCATTGCCGGGGAAACCCAAGCCTCCCTCCTACTCTCTGTGGCTGCAGCCATCTTGGTTGGGTTTATTCGCATATTTACTCCTGATTTGGCTTGTGGGTGTGGTTTTGGGGCATGGATTGTGGGCATGGCTTGCGAGTATGGCTTGTGGGTATAATGGAGGTGTAGTAATTTGCATATTACTCTTTTATTAGATAGGACTAGAGGCCAGGTGCACGAAATTTATGCACGGGGGACGGGGAGTGTCCCTCAGCCCAGCCTGCACCCTCTCTAATCTGGGATCCCAGTAGGATCTGGCCTAAACGGGCAGTCGGACATCCTTCTCACAATCTAGGACTACTGGCTCCAAACTGCTTGCCTGCCTGCCTCCCTGATTGCCCCTGACTGCTTCTGCCTGTCAGCCTGATCACTCCCTAACCACTACCCTGCTAGCCTAATTGATGTCTAACTGCTCCCCTGTCAGCCTGTTTGTCCCCAACTTTCCTCCTCTGCCAGCCTGGTCACCCCTATCTGCCCTCTCCTGCAGGCTTTATTGCCCCCAACTGCCCTCCCTTGCAGACCTGGAACCTCCCAACTGTCCTCCTCTGCTAGCCATCTTGTGTCCACATGGGGGAAGGATCTTTGACCACATGGGGGCAGCCCTCTGTGTGTTGGAGTGATGGTCAATTTACAAATTACTCTTTTATTAGATATAATAGAAGCCAGGTGCATGGGTGGGGGCTGGCTGGTTTGCCATGAAGTATGTCCTGGATCAGGGTGGGGGTTCCCTTGGGGCATGGGATAGCTTAGGTGTGAGGCCTGTGGTGGTTTGCAGGCCAACCACTCTCCCAACGACCCAAGTGGAGGCCCTGGAATCTGGGATTAATTTATGTTCTACAATTGAAACTTGGTAGCCTAGTGTGGAGCCAAGCTTTCTGCTCATTTTACGGCCACAGCCATTTCTGTTTGATACTTTGTAGCCTAGAGTGGAGGCCTAGGCTGGCCAGAGCTGCAGAAGCTTGGCTTCCTCCATCGGGAGGGGCAACCCTAGCCTCTGCTCTCTCCAGCTCTCTAGCTGCTGCCATTTCTGTTGGGATATATATTCTATAATTAAAACTTTGTAGCACTGAGTGGAGGTCTAGGCTGGCAAGGGCAGGTGGAAAGCTTGTCTTCCTCCATTGCCAGGGAGACCCAACCTTCTCTTCTGCTCTCAGTGGCCACAACCATCTTTGTTGGGTTTTATTTGCTTAATTTGCTCCTGATTGGCTGATGGGCATGGCTGTGGGCATGGCTTGATCAGAGGTACAGTCAATTTGCATATTACTCTTTTATTAGATAGGATATCCCACATTTTTAATCCATTCATCCATTTATAGATACTTAGTTTGTTTCCATATCTTGGCTATTGAGAATAATGCTGCAATAAACAAGGGAGTGCACATATATGTTTGATATCCTGTTTTCATTTTCTTTATATATATAGAAGTGGAATTCCTGCATCATGTGATAGTTCTGCTTTTAATTTTTTGAGGTACCTCCATACTGTTTTCTACAGTGGCTGTCCCTATTTACATTCCCACAAACAGTGCACGGGTTCCCTTTTCTTCATATCCTCACCAACATTTATCACTTTCATTTAGATAATAGTCATTCTAAAAGGTGAGTTGATACCTCATTATTATGGTTTTGATTTGCATTTCTCTAATGATGAGTCATGTTGAGCTCCTTCTCCTGTACTTTTGGCCATTTGTATGTGTACTTTAGAAAAATGCCTATTTTTAATTTGATTTTTTTTTTTTGCTATTTAACTATATGAGTTCCTTATATATTTTGGATATTAACCCCTTATCAGATATATGGTTTTGAAAATATTTTATCCCATTTCATATGTTGTCTTTTCATTTTGTTTATTGTTTATTTTTTTTCTGTGCTAACTTTTTAGTTTGATGTATTCCCACTTATTTATTTTTGCCTTTGTTGCTTGTGCTTTTGGTATTAATTAAAAAAAAAATCTTTGCTAAGGCCTATGTCCCCTGTTTTATTCTAAGAGTTTTATGGTTTCAGGTCTTACATTTAAGTCTTTAATTTATTTCAAGTTTTCCTTGTGAATGGTAAAAGACAGGTGTAAATTTTATTTTTCTATAAATGGTTATCCAGTTTCCCAAGCAAAACATTTTATAACAATAACTCAGGTATGAAAGATATATCCAAAAATTTTTGTTTAAATTTGTTAATTTGATACCTAAGAATATGCTTTCTTGTTCTCAGAATCCTCAAGAAGTTTCTTTTCATTTAGGGTACATACATTACCAAAGGAAAACATTGGCATGAGGGACTAAGTTTTTGTATTCTGCAGTCTCTAACTAGGTTGTGTGTGGTCTCAGCCAAGATACTCACTTAAATCCCTTGGGCCTCAGGATCTTCCTCTTAAGACAAGCAGCCTGAATCATGTGAGAGCTCTGATGCTCTTCCAGCCTAAATAGCCCATGCCCCTATGACTGTCCCTCTCAGTGGATTGTGACCTGGATTTCTTTGTAATTTCTGGTTCAGAGGAGAGAACACTGATTGGACCTCAGATCTATTCTAATTCTCCCTTCAAAACTGATTGCTAAAAAACACTGATGGAATATCTTTTCTTCTTTATGTCTAGGCTTTCCATCTGAAGCTTGAAAATGGTAAACTCACAAATAAATATTTGAAAATACTTGATAAAACATACTTGAAATACAGTAGCAATGCTAGTATAAAGATGAGCCCTGCAGTGACACTAAGTGAAAGAACAAACTACTATCTCTAAGTTAATTAGTCAAGATGATAGAGGTTTGCTGTGGCAACAAAGCCCAAAGATTTACTTGCGCTGCAAGTCGGTGCAAGTTGGTGGGGACTTTGCTCTTCATAATCAATCAGGTTGCTTCCAGCTCCATGTGGACTTGCTCCCAACACCACTGGAGGAGGGAATATGCAAATTACACATTGTCTGTTATTCATCTCATTATGTCTAAGTTTATAGGGGGTAAAGAACTGCAATTCTAGTTGTGACCAAAAGGAGCATATTTTGAAAACTTGTGAAATTATGATACTAGACCTTCACAAAGAAAACATGATTCTTCTCATCTTTAAATTTGGAGACTAAAATCCATGTTAGAATTCCAGGAAGTGTTCATTTTAACATGCTAAACAATGAACAAACTCAAGTTGATTTTGGATTTGACCACATGAATTTCTCAGAAGAGGAAACTTTCTTGGAGAGGGTGCAGGAAGAAGGATATTTGGCAGCTGTTGATTGGTGGGTTGCCCACTATAGGAGAACTGGCAGGTAAGAATTCTTAGCAATGAGAATGTGCAAAAGGAACAAAGCAAAATTAACTGACGGTAAATTTCATGGAGCATGAAAGAACACAGGTAGAACTGTGATCAAAGGAACAAGTGGTTTATGGCAGACTACTTTATTAAGGACTCTTAAGTGGAGGTCACATGTGTGTTTAATGTAGAATAATCCTATATGAGGCTTGGGGAGACAGGTTTGGAATAAAAGAAATGTGTATAAATTGGAAGAGTTGTAACAAATAACATGAAAGTCAATAGAAAAAGCAGAGTGAATATTTGAATGTATATGTCGGTTCATACAGATTGGTTTTACTGGTGGCATATGGTAACATTTAGTACTTACTGAGATTGTCACTACACAGACGATGCTAACCCAGCAGAAAAAATGAAAATTCTGAAAGAGAGGGATATTTTAATCAAAACTTGCAATTAGTTGATTGCCTACTTTGTAGAGATAACAACTTTGCTTTAATATGGTATTCTGTCATTGGTCTGGGAGGTGAGGAGTTCTAAATAGAGTGGTTTTATAGGTCCTTTGAATACAAAGTTTTTAGAATGAAATCATGATTTATGGTTAACTGTTATTAAATCCCAAATCACTAAAAACATATATTCTGTTATAAGTATAAAAACATTTTAAAAATTCTAATTGTAACTTAAAATATATATATGTACATATATATAGTATACTATAAATTTATGCAGATAGATTAGATAGATGATAGATAGATAGATAGATAGATAGATAGATAGATAGATAGATATACTAGAGGCCTGATGCATGAAAATTCATGCACTGGAGGGCGGGGGTCCTTCAGCCCGGCCTGCCCCATCTCACAGTCCAGGAGCCCTCAAGGGCAAGAGGTGACCGAACAATCAGGGGATGGCAACACCCCATCACACCTCTGCTGCTACTACTGCCGGCAGTGCAAGCCTCAGCTGGCCCTGGTTACCTGAGCCTCAGGCAGCAATGGGTGGCTAGGCAGCCACCATCCGAGGCTTGCCTATGGCTCAGGCATCAGCTAGGCGGCTGCCAGCCAAGGTTTGCCTGTGCCTTAGGCTGGTTCTGGTGGGTAACTGATATCTGGGGGTTGCCTGCATCTCAGGTATCTGCTGGGCAGCTTCCATCCGAGGCTTGCCTGTGCCTCTGGCCAGCCCTGGGTAGCTAAGGAACTGGAATTCAGGGCAGTCAATTAGCATATTTCCTCCTTATTGGCTGTGGGCACTGCCATCTTTGCCATGGCATAAGGTCAATTAGCATATCCCCTCTTTATTATGTAGGATATATATATATACACACATACTAGAGGTCCAGTGCACTGGTAGGGTCCCTAGTGGCTGCTGGATTCTGGCCAGGACCTCCCTCCCTCTCTTTCCCTGGCTACCTGCCGCCACTGCCAGCAAGGACCTCTCTTTCTTCTTTCAGCTGGCTCCAGCCCCTGGTCAAACTCCTGGATGAACTCCTGGTCAAGGGGGCAATTTTCATACTATGCTTTTATTATATAGGATATATACTAGTATATGCTGTCCAATTCTAGCTGACTAGTGGTATTTGCATTTATTCACATTTTGGGTTATTTATCACTATTTACATTGTTGTGTCTAGAGAACTTACTACCATGGAGATATGGTAAAAGGGAAACCCTATAGAGGGGAAGAGACAACACATGTTGGTGTCAAAATTTTTTTGAAAAATATAAAGAACCCAGGCAGAAGAAAGAAGAAAATTCTTTAAGTGTGATATGAATCTTTCTGCCTTCATGATTTGGGGGGCAGAAAAATTAGAAGAAAATCTTTATATTTAAAAATTGCTGTAGTGATGCTTAAATATTTAGCAAATATTGGGGATGTAGGTATAAATGCACTTGGTTTGGTGAAATAGCACCTGAAAAGCGTTGACTCACAAGTCCGTGCATGCCAGTTCCCATCATGTGTCATTTCGTAAATCACTTTCATACTTGAGAAATACAGTATATACATACATAATATTAATGCTAATAGCAATGCTAATAAGTTCCTGGTCTTTGCCTGCACTGATTTTTCTCTTCTCCAAAGGCTGTTATGGGATGCCAAAGCAGTGAAGAACTAGAAGTAATGACTGGAAAGAATGTTCTCCAGATGTTTGTCTAAAATCCTGCTGTAGCCCATCTACGAAATCATAGGTACCAATAAAAAGCCAGCCAAAACATAGGTACTAATAATGGTTATGATCACAAGGGTCTAATGACATTTTGAAATGGCAGAGAAGCAAGTTCAGGGAAGAAAAAGGCCCTTGAATGACAGAGAGGATGAATAACATTCAGTTAATTCTCCCACTTTTGCTTTCTGCCCCCACATTCTGATCTTTAGGGCTTGTAATTATTTTATTATGCCCAAAGTAGATATGACACCTGTCTTCTTTATGGGCCAGTCTTCATGGGAAACTGTTCTCATGTTTGATAAATGACTGTTCTTAGAGAGACAGTGGCCTTGTCAAGAAAAGGAGTGAAACACTTGGAGAGCCAGCCGGTTCTTGCCTGGTGTGCATGTGTGTGCACGTGAGCTCATGTTGCCCCAGATTGGCAAACCTAAAAAGGCATGAAAAGACTCAGAGTGACACTAGTTTCTGGGACTGGAAGGGCCAGGGCAGTGACTCAGGGATGGGCCTTTCCTCCTGGAGCCTCTGAGGGCCTATGGTTATTGCCTGTCAAGTTCTAGACAAGAATTCGGGTTATTATATAACTTGTTTTCGAAACATTCTTGTGGGGTGGAAAGGATACAGCTATTCATGACCCCTCTTGCCAGTGAAGCCCTGTTGCACGTATGGATTTGATCCCACTATGGTGGGGCAGGCTTATCAGGTTGGCCAACCTGGTAGATCTTATTGTGCATAGAATATTTTCTCCTCGCTCCACTTTTGTTGTTTACTTAGCAAAAGCACTCCACCCTCCCTGCAAGTTTGTACCTTGACTTTCAATTATATTAAATCCTATTGTGATCATTTTCTTATAACAAAGCCTCTTTAACACCTGAAAAGCCCAGCTCACATGGGTACAGTGTTATGCTGTCAAAATGAAAAACAAACAAACAAACAAAAAACACAGAGGAATCTTATTGGCATTGCAGTAGCTGTCCAGTATGTTTGAAAATCAGATCTACATAAGGGCCTTACATATTTTGCATTCAATTCCGGTAGCAAAAGAGGAAAAAAGTTATTCTAAGCCATTCAAATATGGCTTGACCTATAAACTAGTGGCCTTAATTTAGTGATTTTAAATCAATGTGATAGCACGTAAAAATATTTTCTGTGGGAAAGCATTTCTTTCAGAAGCAAGGTCCAGAGTTCCTAATTATTTCCATTATAATGATTAATATAAGCAGGACATTCTTCACTAGTACATTACAAGAACACATTGCTTGGGAAGGTGTTTGTTTGCTTGCTCTTTTCCTTTTAATGCTTCTGATGTAAGGACTAAACCATAATCAAGTTTTAAATTATTTTTGGCAAATGGACCCGATGGTTCATCTTTTCTGCCTTGATTATTTGTGGCCAATATCAATAAGTATAGCTCAGAAATCTGTTTTATTATTCCAGTTATTAAGATTTTATTTCATGTGGTTTCTTGCTCCTTTAGGGTAACTCATTTTGAAGAAAAGAATGGATACCTGAGGAAAGTAACAGATTTTGTCAGCAGTGTCTTTTCAGTTTTAGTTATGCCTGTTGATTTGACAGACTGATGCTCTGAATTCCATCCTGGGCCATGAGGACTTTTTGTGGACTACCTAGTGGGAAGATGTCTTTTCAGTTAATCAAATCCCACCCTATCACTCCATTGCATATATAACCAAAGAGATATCTCTACTTTTATTACTTTACCACCATGTTAGGAAGAGGAGTAGCTTGATAATTTTGTATCAGTCAGAATAATCAAATTTCCTTTTTTTCTCTTTGAGCCATTACTTCCAATTGTCAGGTTGGTAAAATCCTACCCTTTCTGGCAATAAACTTGTGCCACATTTTATTCAATTTCATATATATGTATATATATGTATATATATGTATATATGTATATATATGTGTGTGTGTGTGTGTATATATATATATATATTATTGATTTCAGAGAGGGAGAGAGAGATTGAAAAATCAATGATGAGAATCATTGATTGGCTGCCTCCTGCATGTCTCCTACTGGGGATCAAGCCTTCAACCTGAGGATATGTCCTTGAGTGGAACTGAACCCGGGACCTTTCAGTTCATAGGCTGACCCTCTATCCACTGAGCCAAACCAGTTAGGGCTTATTCATTTTCTTGGGGAACAAAAGTAAATTGCTGATGACTGGTCACCCTATGTGGCAACCAGATCTTTCGCTATAACCTAGGAGAGGCAGACTTCTCTGCTTGCATAATGTAGCTTTGGTTCAGGCCCATTTTCCTAGTCAAGGGTAATGTGAGCTGAAATTGGTCTCAGAGGCTCTGGCAGCTGGCTTAACCTGTTTATATAAGGACAGAACACAGCCACTGATTAAGAGAGCCACCTCCTACTGGTTGGTTTTGGAAGGGAGCCCAGAATTTTCCATGGAGATAGCTTTTAAAAGTTAGGTCAGCATCTCAATGGAAGATAAGGGCACACAAGAAAGCCCTTGTGGGTTTCCCTGTCTTCAGAAACCTCACTGTTCAGCACGAGTTAGAATAGATATATTTGACCAATAAAATGCCTTTACTAGGCTTATCTCCAGGAAAGGATCACTCTTCCTTAAGTAGGTCATTTTGGACCATGCTTAACATTTAGCAACTTATGCATTGTTCTGGCTATTCAGGGTGGGCTGGTCGGTGGTAAGATCAAGTTGATGTCAAGATATGTTGTATGGGGGATATTTTTAAATAGTAGGGACAACATTGTAAAAAATGAAAGACTATTGCTTCTAGGATTAAGTCAGGGAATAAAGTTAAGGGAAGCAAATGAGGGATGGGCAGGAAGCTGAATGGAGTGACAAGAACCTTATAGAAGAGTTCCATGGAGAATCCGTGGAGGAACTATAAGCCTTCAATAAATGAACCCATGGATTTTACAGCCTGTCACTCATTAAAATATACTTGAGCCAGTTTGGCTCGGTGGATAGAGTGTAGGCCTGTGGACTGAAGAGTCCCAGGTTTGATTCTGGTCAAGGGCACATGCCTGGGTTGTGGGCTGGATCCTCAGTGGGAGGCATGCAGAAGGCAGCCAATCAATGATTCTCATCATTGATGTTTCTATCTCTCTCTCCCTCTTCCTTCCTCTCTGAAATCAATAAAAATATATAAAAAATATATAAAAAATAGAAATAATATTCTTGAAAAACTGAGAAAAATGACCTCAGGTTTTGGTGTGTTTTGTGAATGCAAAGGAATCCTTATAGTGGATTGAATTTTGACGTTAGATTTTATTTTTTTAGTAGGCACTGACTGTTCCTTGAGTTTTCTGTGTACTTAGAAATGAAGACGTGTGGTAATGCCAAAACACTACCTGAATAGGAGTTTTTAGTAGCTGGAGTATGTGTAACTAAAACTGGTGATTGGAGGATATTTCTGTCCTCTAGTCTGCAAGTCCCAGAGGTTAAAAAAAAGAACATCCCACTTTTATAAAAGAAAAAAATCTTTTGCATAAATTATTATATAAATAACTCTTCTTAACAAGCACTGCAGGTTTTTTTTTTAACAAAGCACAAAGAGTTATTGTGTGATTTATGTGAAAAGGTTATATAACTGTACTCTGTTACTTTAAATAGTGTTTTTTATTTAAACTGCCAACCTCTTCATCACTAGCAAAGAAAAAAAATGCATATTTGCAAAGCACAAAGGTAATTTTTGAGCACTGTAATGAGCTCATGATAACTTTATCTTTTCTGATGTCTTGGCTGTGGAACTAGAAAAGAAATGGACTTTTTTTCATTGTTGAATCTAAACTGTGGCACCTGCAGTGTGTCAGTTCAGTGAGAACCGGGGAAGGAGAAAGCCTGAAGTACTATACTTGGTCAGGGGAAAAGTATGGGTGGGTGGAAAGAACAGAGCTTATGATTTTTATTTGGCTTCATCTTTTTTTTTTTACAAACATGACAATGCTCCATTTTCCCTGTTCCTGTTCCCCAGAAGACCCTTTATTTCCAAGATATTAAAAGAGCTACTTAAAAAGCAAACTGAATACATGATGTGGAAGATAAAAAGAGAATGAGATTATAGTAAAAAAGGTAGGAGAACAAAAGAAAGTCTCTTTGTCTTAAAAATAAATACTAGGGCAGAACTCTGGCAAGACAAATCAATGAAGAAAACATTTGAGGAATAGGATGGTAATTAATTCAATGCATTGTAGTTAAATTGATTACTAAGAAAAAAATTATTTCCATGAAAAATTCTAGCTTTGGAAAGTGGTCAAAGTAAATGCACACATAGTGTGTGTGTGTGTGTGTGTGTGTGTGTGTGTGTGTGTGTGTGGTGGTATCAAAATGTATTTTTGTGTTTGGTTGAAGCAATATTATAGAGGAATTCAGGAGGTCAGAGTCACAAAATTTCCCCATGGTAAAGAATGGTTGCAAAGACATGCCAGGAAGTTTCCTTCCTTGGAAAAGGAAAACAGGCTGCTGTGGGCAGTGGAATTCCCTGGAGGTCATCATTGAGCCATATTCTGAGATTTGGATGCGGATTTCTTCTGAGGTGTCAACCCTAGGCTGAGATCTGGAATTCTTGAGCTTGTTTTTCTCACCAGTGGAAGATAAACACAAGAACAACAGGAAAAATCTGTGCAACACTTGCAGTCAAGGAATTGCAGTGTGGCAATCTGAGTGATGGGTGTGTTTCCTTGGGACTGTGAGAACATTGTCACCTGTTTGGTCACCGGCCTGGTTGTCCAGGTGTTAGTTTGGCGAACAACCAGCACAAACAACAACAACCTCTTGCAATGAACTGTGAAATATTTGGGCATAGTTGTCCTCAGACATTATTAATTCATCTCAGTCCAAACATTAAGTGTCAATCTTAAAGGGAATAAAGAACAACTGATATGAGATTGAAAAAAAGCACTTTCAGAAACTCTGCACAGGAAGAAGGAAATTGATTTTTAAAGAGTGACTTGTTAGTGGCAGAGAAAAATGAGACAATAGCTGGCTGTTTCAATATATTACAGATGACGATGCCAGTCAATATGTTTTGCTGTAGAATTCAATTGTAAGTTTGACTGCTGTATCTTTAAAAGTTACATGGGAAAGTGGAGCCTCCTCTATCAGGTGAAGTCAAAAGCTGTTAGGATCTCATTAAATCTTGTTGTCTGAGGAGGTGTCACACTGTTTAACAGATCCAATAAGAGAAGACTGTGAGTTAATTTCCTAGCCAGGAAGGAGGAAGTCAATTAAAAATATACAGTTGAAGAGTGATCAATTTCCTTTACTCTACAACCCAAAAGGAAGTGTTTTGTAATGTGTATTTAAACTAAGAAGTAGCGTACATCTCAAAGAGGAAAAGTTAAACTGTAAAAGGCAAGCCCTGGAAGCAACAATGATATATACAATTACAGGTGCATGTTTTTCTAAATCCACAACCACACTTTCTGGCTGTGACACGTGGTGGAGAAATCTCTTTAAACAGGAGATACTTTCTCCAAGACTTAAAGCCTATCTTCCTCTTCTAGCAAAGGCTGATGAGTAATAAAAATTCATCCATAGGTTCCAAATGAGGATCAGCCTAAAATTAACTCCACTTGTAGACAGAAGGTAGCCAAGATGACACTGTTATCCATTATGCTGAAAACGAAATGTTTCTCTTTAAACTTAGAGGAAATATGCAGAGACAAAAAAGTCTTTCAAATGAATTGTGTGCCCAATTTTATTCAGGCTGGGTCACTTGGACAGACACCTTCCTATTTTTGTCTTTTTCTGTGGACTACATTTAGACCTTAAACAATTAGCTCTCTTTAAGTTTTTTTTTTTTTTTTAAGTCACCTGCTCTAGAAATTCTAGCATTTTGTATTTTTAGATGCTGGGGTCAGGGCCAGTGCAAAAATGATGACATTTTCTGCCTTTACAAGTGATTCTTTTGACTGTAGCAGGACTCAATAAAATGAGGAATAAAAAGTTGCTGCATTCCGTTTTAACTCCTTAGGTCAGAAGCACAAAGCGTTAAGTACTAGGGTATGCTTAGGAGGCTAACCCCATTAGAGTGAATCCCATTTAGGAAGACAAGTGCTCCCTGTCATGAAACTCCTCTAGGTCCTACCAACTATACAATTAGGCACATTTATTTATTTTTGATCTATTGTTATTTCATTGTAACCATAAAAGTAAAGCAAAGAAGTGACTTTTTAATCTGATTCTCCCCCCACTCCCTCCTCCCCTGACAATTCCAAGTTGAGTGGCCTGTGAACAGTTTAGCCTATTGGAGGACAGAACCTCCTGTCTTCTCAGTTATACTGAAAATGCAGTCCAGGCCTCTTAGAATAAATCACATGTGAAAGGAAAGGAGGATGGCTTGAGAGAGAGAATGGAAAAGCATACTAAATTGCATAAACATTTTAACATTCAAATGAATACAGGCAAATTCCTCACTTGTGGTCACCCTTATTTATGAACAGCTGGGTGTACACATAAACATTGTCCCTCTTTGCCTTCCCCTTCTTAATCAGGGAGGGCTAACCCGGAAAGTCCCTAGTCTCAAGCCTGAGAACTGTCACTTCCTGATTGCATTTCATTCATTTACTTAATGCATTCATTCCACACGTATTTAGTGAGTACTTATCATGTGCCATGCACTAGACTAGGAATTAAGACCACAGTGGTGAGAGAAACAGACCCTGGAAATAGGCCTCTTGAAGCGTACAGTCTAGATCCAAGAGAGGAAAATACCATTAATCAAACAATTACATGAAAGATGTAAAATCACAGAGGGAAAAGAACATGCTGTAAGAAATAGGAAAAATGGAACCTAATCCAGGGTTCAAGGAGGATTTTCTGGAGCAAGAGATAAAAGCTGAATAGGAAGTAAGAATAGGAGTTAATTCACCACAAAAGGAAATGAAAGAAGTTCCAGGTTCAGTAAGTGGCATGTTTGAAGATCTGAAATGGGATGGGGCACAGGAATGACAGAGAGAGGATCAGTGTGGCTGGGAGAAAGGTGAAGGGCAGCTTTAGGTGAATCAAATTAATTTTGAGGTCAAAGTATGATTTTTGTTTTTATTTTAAAACAACTGGGAAACCATAAGCAATGTAAGGTTTATTCACAGTGCTGGCTGGTGGTGAGGGAGGGGAGTGGGTCATAGTTGGACAGCAGTTTGATATTAAAGGGGGAAAGCAGGCCAGCCAGCAAGACTCAGTGGTTGGTTGAATGTCGATCCACAAATCAGGAGGTCACTGTTTGATTCCTGGTCAGGGTACATGCCTGGGTTGTGGGCTCAACCCCCAGTAGGGTGCTTGAATGAGGCCCTCTCCCTCTCCCTCTCCCTCTCCCTCTCCCTCTCCCTCTCCCTCTCCCTCTCCCTCTCCCTCTCCCTCTCTCTCCCACTGTTTTCATCTCTGAAATCAAGTCAAATATTTAAAGGGGAAAAGCATGTTCCATTTCATTCCTTCGTTACTGTTTCCCCACCACCTCCACTACTGTACCTTCACCCCGGCATCTCCCAGATGTTCTATTTCCACTTTTTGTCCCCTGTTCATCCTGTTTCTTACTCTAGAGCCTCGACCACTTCTGCACTCTGGGTCTCTGCATCTACTTCTCTACTTCTCCCCTACTGGACCTCCCTAAGGCCACAAACCCCCCTTCAGTACTTCGGAGTTAAGGCAGTCAGTGATGGATAGGTGAGGCATCTATGCAAGGAATCCAAATTAGAGCTTTGAATGTATTTCCCCGTAGAATCAGCAGTACACCCAGGCTAAACAGACTCCCTCAACTATGGGGTGGATGACATTAGCTTTGGAAGGATGCTCTTGGAGCCTCACATTATGGGACATTGTTTCTATGGGGAAGATTGTTTTAACAAACAACTTATCAGTCCACTTCTGAAGCCAAGTGCATTTTTTCATTAACGATTGCCTTTATATGAAGAAGTTCTTGTGTGATGGGTACCTTAGTGATATATACCCCACTTTCTTGTTTTTTATCCTTTGCATATTAAAGTCAAGCAAGTGTTAGATTAATGAAGACTTGACTACAGAACTCTTTATCCCAATAATAAGTTTGTTTTCTTTTGGTTAAAACTTTTGCTATGAGCTTGTTAGATCAATAATTCGAACTCCTGGTTTTTATAAATTAGCCAGATTTGAAAAAAAAATTTTTTTGATATGTAAGTGCTGGATTAATTCATCATGAGCATTAACTTCTTGCAGTTACTAAATAGGGGCACATGTGTGTTTATCTTATGGATATTCTTCCTGCCCACATTTATCAGCTGTCATGTTTAGCTAGGCTGTCATTTCTTTTCCAATGAGGGATTCTTTTAATTGTCCCTGCTCTGTTTTCCCCCATTGGATTATTTATAAAACAAACCTTGTCATATGCTTACTATAAGCTAAATTCTTAAGGTCTTGTGCTACCATGGGATCAACAGATATAGTCTCTGTCCTTATGAATCATACAAACTACAGCAGTTCTGTCCAGTAGAACTTTCTGTGATCACAGAAATGTGTTATGGCTTCCCTGTTCAGTACAGTAGCCAGGCTATTGAGCACTTAAATGTGGCCAGTGTAATTGAAGACTTTAAATAGTCACTGTATTAGATAGTACAGGTCTAGGAGTGCTGGTGAGATATAAAGAAGGTAAAAGGATGAAGTCTGGAAAGGAACTTACTCCATTTTAGACCTAAAGAAAGAGGTACCTGAGTTCCAGAAAATTGCCATTTACATAGCACAAATGTGGAATAAATGATAGTCACACAATTTTCTAGGAAAATAAGTTTTAAAATCTTTATAAAGCTAAAATCCACTAAAAAAATATATTTGACCATTCACTGGCTCTTCTCCAAATCTACACAGATGCCCCTACCTATCGCCTTACCCCTTAAAAAAGACTGTGTGAGCATTTCTAATACCAATTGCACAAGTGGTTTGAGTTTTGGGAAGTCATCGAAGACCCTTACACTACTGCTGGGCTAGAAGTCCTTACTTAACTGAGCTGTACAACAGGAAAGAAGTTGAGCTTGTAAGGATAAATGGGTCATGCAATGATTTAAATCACCATTATAAAAACTAGCATAAAATGTTTTGTTCTGGAAGAATATCTCTCATTTTAGCAACCAGTTTAGAGAAACTCTTTGGCTAGAACAATTTGTATCAGACGGAGCTGTTTAAAAGTTGTATGTTGTGTTACTGGTAGCAACAGGTTTCAGAGATGTTTTGTAGTTTAAAGTCATTATACCTAGCTTGCAACTGCTAATCACAGAAGGAATTAGGAGAAGGAGGGAAAAATTGCCCTCATGTTCTGAAAATACTAATGTCAGGAGAGAGCTTTCTGGGATTGGAAGAGTTGGGAATGGGACAGGGGTGGGGGAGGGGTTGCAGAAATTGAGAGACACCTTAAATGTTAGTGATCAACTTGTCTTCATCCATCTGGGGAGAGACATTTTAAGACAGAACAGAGCCCTGTAGCTAATGCACAGGGGCTGAAAAGGAAATGAAAGCTGTGTATTTAATTGTTTCTAGAAAGCTAATAAGGGAAAAGAGACCACATACAGATAGAGTGAGAGGTGCACCTGGGGTTAAGCCGAGGAGGAATCTGGCTTTGAGGTAATGGACACAGCAGAGTGGATTTAAAAAGCAGCCTAATGAACTCTCCGGGAAGATGAAAGTTAAACAGTGATAAATAGACACAGATTTCTGAGAAAGGTACTTATGAAAAATTCACCTTCTTACTATTTAAAATGCACTCTAGCTGAAACAATGAAGTATATATTTTAAGTTTCATTAACTTTAGCCTATTGGTACCCATCACAGAAATCCTAGTTTAAAACAAAACAGAACATCATCTTGTTGCCTTCCCTGTCTGATGCCAGTCTACTTCAAATATATTTCCCTGAGACTTTTCACCTCTGTATTGGTCTCCTTATCACAGGAATTAAGGCAATACTATCTATCTTTGCCTGCTTCACAGAAGGGACAATCCAACAAGATAACCAGTTTAAAACACTTGGGAAACACTAGAACACATGCAAATATAAGCAATTTCATTTATTATTTGAATGGCAAATGATCTCCCTGAGAGTTAAATCTGTGCATGTAAACAGAGAGTGTGTACAACAAGGACTGTGGGCAACGAAGAAGGCATGTGTGTGTCCAGGGGTGTAACTGTGCTTGGTAATTGAATTTCTATGTATTTCAGGACTGTGAAAGAAAAGGCTAAAATAGGAACATTAACTAAAGCCCAAGTTATTTTATGCTCATTAAAATGGAAATCTAAATTATGGATATGTTTTTAATTATGGCAGAACCTCTTACGTGTGAATCCTGTTAGTTCCAGACACATGGGTAAGTTCTTGTCTGTTCACCAAGTACCTCTAAGCACTTGAGAAAGTGAGCTAACAAAATCATCCTGCACTCAGAGTCACAAGGTGAGAGCCAGGCTGTCTTATGAGCCTTGGGATCATTTACTTACTCCTTCTGGGGCACAGTATTCTGAGCTTTAGAATTAAAATTAAGTCCATCCAAGGTCTTGGATTGAGGAACCTGCGATTAAGGACATAGAAAATTTCACTTTAGAGGACTTAACTCAAATAAGTGGCTGAACTGGGCTGGATTCATCCTTCTTCCTCTCAGGAATTGTAGATTTCAGGTTGGAAGATGAAGCAATGGGAGGTGCTTGAAGGAAGGAAGGAGCCCTGCAGAGGGGTCTGGAGCCAGGGATCTCAAAGGAAATTTGCCTAACGGGAGAGGAACAAACCCCCATTTATTAAATGCCAACCCTGTGCAGGAACTCTACCAGTGACTTAATGTATTATCATTTTGCCTAATTAACAGGGAATAGAAAGAGTTGAATAATGTCTTTGTTTATGCGATTTGGCTACAAAGTGAAGTAAAATTCTGCCGGGTGAATCCAATACCCTATTGACTTTCACATTGCATTAGACACCATCCCCCTGGCTATGGCTGCTCTGCTGATCTCTTTCCTGGAAGTATCACTTTTCACACGCTCGATTATCGTAGCAAATTTGTGTCGTCTCAGTCACCGTGAGGCCCACTTAAAGGGATGTTGTCATCATTAGTTTTGTTCCAAATACATATTTGCCTCCAAAGTATGATGGGATTAAGATAGTGTCTTTGTTTTCCAGAGCCAAATACAAGAAGGCCCCATTTGTGTTTTCCGTCTTCAGATCCTAATTTCTTAATTCCATACATTCGATCCTTGATGTGCGAGTTTCCACAGGGAGAGAGGCTCAGGGCTCAGGGAAGACACAGGAGCCAAGGGAGCAGTCAGGCTGGTCCAAAGTCTAGAGCAAACGCAGGCGGGCCTTGCAGGCTTTTTCTTTGCAAAGTCACTGGAATACTTGATTGTTATTTATTATTATTATTATTATTTCAGCAGCTCCCACTACAGAAGCCCTTTTTAAACATTACTGAGAAGCCTGATAAGAAGAAAAAGCAGCCACTGATGGATTCTCAGAAAGAAAGCATTCGATTTAACTACAGGGCAAGACGGCTCTGATTACCACAGGCCCAGCTGACAGCAAGGTTGCCAGGCAACACTTGCTCTGCCAAGAGTGTGGTGGTGGAATGAAGCAACCATGTGGTTTGTATTACCATTTCCCAACTTTTTAGGGTTTAGAGAGGAGAACGTCACCAGCGATGATAATTCAGTTTGGAATGAATGCGTTTTCAACGCAGTGTTCAGTGTTCCTTTACTGCTGATCTGTGTTAAATCCTAAAGTCCACAGATAGTCACATTTTACAATGTGGACAAGATAAAGGCACAAGGGTATGTCAAGATCCTACTATAGGCAAAGTTTCTGGCCACATTTTCTATTAAAAAAGAAAAGAGAAAAAGAAAAATCTCTCTAGCATTTCTAAGCTGCTGGTTACAGGCCTTATAAAAGAGAGCATAGGAAGAAGAAACTGGAGCCAAACAATAAGCAAAATTCTGCCTTCTGTTTACTTACATACACCATCTTCTTTAGAGTTGGAGTTGAGTTTTTTAAGTGTCTCAAGTCAGAAAACTTGCCACAAGCCAATCAATTTGTGTAAGCTTGTGTTAAACCATAAAACGCAAATGTTTTCATTTGTTATTTATTATCTAAAGTTTTTTGGTTTAAAAAGAGAAAGAGAGAAGTCTGGCATTATTCACTTGGAAGTCTCCTGGGTATTCTTGGAAATATTATTCTCAGAAAGTCTGAAACACTAAATTGGAACAAATGATTCCATTCATAGACAAATTTGCAGTCACATGGTTTGCCTGCATGGAGTTTAGTGAAACACCTTATGAATTAAGCCCTTCCTCAGGGTAACCTCCCTCTCTGTGGTACACCCCAGGGTCCAAATGGCATTGCTTCCAGTCTTATCCCTTTACGAACATGTATTTAAAAACTCACATTGTTTAAACTAATTTTAGCAGAATCCCAATCCTCTTGCTTTCTTGGAGCATTTGAAGGATCCTGGGAAGCTCAGTTAAGACATTGCATTCCTGGAGGCCAGGCCTTCCTGCCAGAGGATACAAAACAGCTAAAACCAGAAGGAAGCTAGAGCTGGTACAGTCATATTTTTCTGCAAAAACTTTCCACTAAAGAAAAAAATTAACTTGTCAGTCATGATACCCTCATATAAACAAAATGCAGTTTGACTTAAAGAGATGTTGTCAAACATAGCCATTTGGGCTCCAAAATTATCCTTTGCAAAAATGCTAAATTAGTTTTGTCAAAATTTAACCTTGGTTCTCAAAACGTTGTCAGAACTTTCAAAGTTCAATAAAAGAAGGCAGCATTTGTGGTTTGGATGAACATTATCCTTTGTATTCTATGTAACACCCATCAAGCCATCAATCCGTCTGTCTGTCCATCCATTCATCCAGGAAGCATTGAATTCTTATTATGTGCTGTACTTTGGACACAAAGATAAAAAGACACATCTGTAGCCTCAAGGCTTGTAGTCCTTGTGAGAAGACTGACATGAATAAATTGTAGAGTCAAATCAAATGACCACTGAAATGGACAGGCAGAGACAACAGGTGGGAAGTAAGGGCTGTAATGTAGCACTAGTTCAGGATACTCTGGGAGCTGAGCTAAAGATAGACCATTCTTTCTTTAACAGACATAGAGGAGCTGGTGTTTGAGATCACCTTATTTTTTTCTCTTGAGATGTACATGATTGATGGCACCTCACAGGGAACTTTCCTGAAAAGAATGCAGGAAGAGAAGGAGAATATTTGGTAACTATCGAATGGTGGGTTGTCCACCACTGGCTGTACTGACATTTTTTTCTTACCTTTCAAGAAAACCTAAGAGGATGCAAATGAGTGACAGTGACATTATTGTATGAATAATCTAAATCTGATCTAATTTGCTTAGAAGCAAATATTTTGAAAATTCTTATACTTAATTACATCTTATGCATGACAGATTTCAAATAGATTGTGAATTGATTGTTTCATTGCAGTTGACAATGACTTCTTTAAAAAACCTGCCAAAGACATCCTTAAGGAGTTTACATTCTTCTAGTTGGCTTTTTAAGTACATCATTTTGGGAACAAATGATAAAAAACAAATTTGACTTTATAATTTCATTTTTGATCATTCTGAATGTCATCAGCCACATAAACTGTGACAATCAGACCTGCTCTCCTAATTTCCCAGAAATAATAAGGAGAAAAGTAAGTTGGACTCCACATTTTCTACACTATTTTTTAAATATATTTTATTGATTTTTTTACAGAGAGGAAGGGAGAGGGATACAAAGTTAGAAACATCGATCAGCTGCCTCCCGTACACCCCTTACTGGGGATGTGCCTGCAACCAAGGTACATGCCCTTGACTGGAATGGAACTTGGGACCTTTCAGTCCACAGGCAGACGCACTATCCACTGAGCCAAACCAGTTTTGGCGACTCCACATTTCTTTATAGCGGGGAAAGTGCTCTCTCTCTCTCTCTCTGCCATAGCAAATTAATAGAGCCACAGAAGGAAATTCTGAAGGCAAACCTGGTGGTCTGTGGTACTTCTTCTGAAGGGTTTTTAATTCCAATAGAAGATGTTAAAGAATGTAGCTGAGTAACTTACCCATTAGTTCCAGAGGATTGGTGGTGGCTGGAATAGGATGTTCCTTATCCTAGAATCTGTAAACCTTGGTGACTTGAAGATGAAAGGATATGCTGAACAAGACAATATTCTCTTTTTTTTATTTTATTTTTATTTTTATTTTTTAAAATATATTTTATTGATTTTTCACAGAGAGGAAGGGAGAGGGATAGAAAGTCAGAAACATCGATGAGAGAGAAACATCAATCAGCTGCCTCCTGCAAACCCGCACTGGGGATTTGCCCGCAACCAAGGTACATGCCCTTGACCAGAAACGAACCTGGGTCCTTTTAGTCCGCAGGCCGACGCTCTATCCACTGAGCCAAACCGGTCTCGGCAAGACAATATTCTCTTTATGTTATAGGTTTAAAGGGTTGGATCTGTACATACAACCAAACAAAATTTTGTAAAACCAGCTAATAATTTAGATGTTATCATTTTTATCTTTGCACAATCAGTCCAATAAACTAGTAATGAGGGGGTCATTTGTTGATCTTTTCTGTCACTAGGACTGAAAATAAAAATCCTTGATTAGTGGTACCTTGATCTACTCCTTTTTGTCATTGAGATTGTACAATATTTCTGTTAAACAGAATATCTATAATAAAAACATCAAGAAGCTTTAGACGACTAAATTAAAGGCAGTGAATGAATTTATCATGAATCACTCGAAAATGTGATTCTTTCAATCTACCTGCTATCTATCTCAGAATTTTCATTGAACATTGTTTGATGTTGGCCACAGTCCTGCTTAAGAGGGAGTACTCAGTGGCTTGGCACATGACGGCACTCAGAGCTACCCAAGGGAGGGAGGTTCTTCCTGGGAAGTAACAGCAAGTATTTCTGGGCCTACAGGTGTTCCTAATGCCTGCTGCAATGTTCTTCTTGGCTCCTTTGTTTAGAAGTCCTAAATCAGTGTCTATTTATTTAACTTTATTTTAGAGGTCCAGTGCACAAAATTTGTGCACGGGGGGAGTGTGTGTTCACCAGCCCAGACTGCACCCTTTCCAATCTGGATCCCCTCAACTGCCCTCTCACAATCTAGGACTGTTGGCTCCCAAACAATCACCTGCCTGCCTGCCTGATTGCCCTAACTGCTTCTGTCTGCCAGTCTGATCACCCCCTAACCTCTCCCTTGCCAGCCTGATTGACCCCTAACTGCTCCCCTGCCAGCCCAATTGCCCCTAACTGCCTTCCCCTGCTGGCCTGGTCACCCCTAACTGCCTTTTCCTGCTGGCCTCATCACTGTTCACCCCTAACTTCCCTCCCTTGCCAGCATGGTCTCCCCTAACTGTCTTCCCCTGCAGGCCTGATTCCTCCCAACTTCCCTCCCCTGCAGGCCCAATTGCCTACAACTGTCGTCTCCTGCAGGCCATCTTATGGCAAGCATCTTGTGTCCACATGGGGATGGCCATCTTTGACCCAATGGTAGTGGCCATCTTGTGTGTTGGAGTGATGGTCAATTTGCATATTACCTCTTTATTAAATAAGATTAAATAGGATATATTTGTTGTTTTTAATCCTCACCTGAGGATATTTTTCCTTTGATCTTTAGGAGAGAATGGAAGAGAGAGGAAAAGACAGAGAGAAACATCAATGTGATAAAAACACATTAATTGGTTGCCTCCTGCATGTACTCTACCAGGGCCCAGGCTGGGGAGTAGCTGGCAACCAAAGGTACATGTACTTGACTAAAATCAAACCCAGAACCCTTTGATCTATAGGTCAACACTCTATCCACTGAATCAAACTAGCTAAGTCAACAATGTTTTCAAGTGAAAACAAAACTAAAAACTGAATCTTCTTAACCTTTTCAGAGTATCTATCTATGTGCCTCAGTTCACCAATGGACAGTGAACACTTGTCATCTATGGTTGCCCCAGGAGCCAGTGAAGACATTGGACAGGACCACAGTGCTACCCCTGGCCCAATGGTGCTATGCACAGCCTTCTATACCTTTTGAGGCAGAGAAAAGGACACTGTAAATGAGGAGTCTATAGATTAAAGTGTCCTAGATACAAAGGTCTGCTTTCCTAATGCCTGTGCCTACTAAAACTTGTGATTTGATGGCTTTTCTGTCCTGCCTATTTCTGTAGGCCTCTTCCCTCAGTACTTGACCTTGTCCTCTATTCTTTAGCTCTTTCATGACAGACAGGCATTCCCACACAGTATCTAGTTCTGCCATGGGCACTTCAGATTTTATCCGATAGCTTGGAAACTGATCCCCTTCTTAGGTTAGATTCCTTGGGCTTATGAGTGCTGGAGCTAGCCCTGCTGTTCTCTCCTATGTTCTCACCCCTCCCTCAGCCACAATTGAGATTGACTCTAGTGTTGCCAACGTTTCCCTGGCCTCCCTTCTGTCTTGGAGTTTGCCCACTCATTTCCTCTTCCTCTGCTTTCCTCCAGTGCCCTCTAGTACAATAGGGTTTACTGCAGACAATCAGCAGCTTAATGTGAATTATTTTATTTGACCCTTTGTTGGCAAAGAAATAGAGATGGGGTTTTGTAAACTTCTAAGGTGAAGCAAGAAGAAAGGGAAAGACCAGCTTCTAAAAAAGGAGTGGAAAGACAGAGGAAGCAGAAATTGTGGACATAAAAGGCAATTTGACAATCTGTCACTAACTTATTCGCCCAGCTTTCCAGCACTGGTCACTCTCAACCTGCCAAGTTTTACCTTATACTATTGTTCCTGTGCACATCTGTGTTCATTTATCTAGCCCTTCAGTTATTTTCTTTGATTACCAATCTTGTGCCAGTTATATTATAGGTACTTGTTCTACCATGGTGCACAAACTGAATTCTCACAAAGTCTAGTGAGGAGGAGATAGGAATCCAACTATCACATGGTAAATATGTATATAGGATGGGGGAAATATATGACACATAAACATGTTATAATAGGTGAATTTGACCAGATCAGTGATGCATAGAAAAATGCACACAGGGAAGTGGCAAGGTTGCTGAGAATTTGTGGAAATATAGGACATAGCTCAGTGACGATAGAAAGAACTACCTTCCCTGGAAAAGAGAGAAGTAATAGAAAGGAGCATTGTGTATTCAGAGAACTGATAGAAGGCTTGAAGGTCCGGGAGGAAGAGTGGTGAGATATTTTATAAGATAGTGCTGGAAAGCTGAGTAGAGAATCTTATAAGTATATGAAGCATTTTTTTCTTTGTCCTAAGAGCAATGGAAACATTTATTATGTAACAGTGTGCCACAAATTTAGTGTCTTAAAAATAATGAACATTTAGTATATCATAGTTTCTGTGGATCAAGGATCCAGGAACAGCTTAGTTGGGCATTTCTGGCTTGAGGTCTTTTATGAGGTTGTAGTCAAGATGTTGGCCAAAACTCTGCTATTATCTAGCTTCCAAAGTGGCTCACCCATGTAGCTGGCAAATTGGTACTGGTTGTTAGCAAGATGGTGTCTTAGCTGCTGTTCATGTCAAGCTTTCTATAGGACTGCTTGACTATCCCACATATGATAGCAGCCTTCTTTCTCAAGAGCAAATGATGAGAGAGAGAGAGAGAGAGAGAGAGAGAGAGAGAGAGAGAGAGAGAGAGAGAGAGAGAGAAGAAGAAGAAGAAGAAGAAGAAGAAGAAGAAGAAGAAGGAGAAGGAGAAGGAGAAGAAGAAAGAAGGGAGAGAGAGATCCTTTAAAACACCTAGCCTCAAAAGTCACTTAGCAATTCTACCACATTTTATTTGTTAAAAGTAAGTCACTAATTCCTATGAACATTCAAAGGGAGGGGAATTAGGTTCTACTTTTTGAGGAGTAGTGTCAAAGAATTTGGGACATATTTTAAAACAAGCAAACCATTAACAAGTGTTAAGCAGGAACAGTGACATGATCAGACTTGTTTTTCAAAAATATTACTTTAAATGGAAAGCAAATTAAATAGGGCCAGTATTGGTTAACAGATATTAGAGTGACCAAGGTGTGAATTACTGGTAGGGTGGTGGAATAGGATGCTGGTGAAGATAAGAGAAGTGAAGGGTTTAATATACATTTAGAAGGTGAAATGTGTCTTAGAGATAAATTGAACTTGGCAGTTAAAGAAAAAGTAATATTGTAGTTTCCTAGTTTTCTGGTCTGCATAGTCGAATATTGCAGCATTCAGTGACATGCAGGATGCCGATTTTGGTCTATCAATGGGGTTATTATTACTTTTATTTAAGACGTATTATGTTTTAAGTGTTTAAAATATCTAGGTATGATTACCAAGTGTTTCTTTGGTCATAAAACTCTAGAACTAAGAATTCTGACTTAAGGATATAAATTGGTGAATTATTCAGGAATAGAAAAAAAATGAAATCTCTGAGTTTGATGAGATCTCCTAGGGGGGAAAAATGATATGAAAATAAAAGATAGTTTGGCGAGATTGTGTTTTTTTGTTTTGTTTTGTTTTTGTCAGCAAGTATTTCCTTCCTTCCCTCCCTCCCTTCCTCCCTCCCTCTCTTTCTATGGGACCAGTATACTCCCCTATCCCATTGAAGATTGCCTTGGCCATGTGATTTGTATTGGCCAATGAGGTGTCAGTGGGTGTGACAGGAGCAGGTGTATGAAGATATAGTAGCTCTTGGTTTTGTGCTTCTTCCTTTTGCCTTGAAAAGAATATGCCTTAGATTGCCACTGGTACATGAAGGGGTTGGCTGACCAGAACTCAATCCAACTGGGCCTGGTTACATGAGTAGAGCCCAATTTACAGATATATGAGCATTAAAAAAATGGTTATTTTTATAAGCTACTAAAATATTAAGGTTTTTATTTGTTATTGTTATACATCATTGTTTTCATAATAGTTGACTGATACCAGGGCCTAGGATTTATAGCAAGGAATACTATTCTTTAAAGTCCTTATTGGGCCACATGTATTTTAAGAGCAGTATTTATGTCTGATATATGATTATAAGAGCAAAACCCAAAATAAAGACGTGGGCAAGTTTTTCTTGAGTGTATGCATGGACCCAAGTCTAATTTATGAATAGCTGTTTATCTATCATTAATGTCTATAAGCTACACTGATATGTTCTTGGGATAGCTCTTCTGAGCAGGGTTTTCTCCAGTAACAAGAGGTCCCTCCTCACCTACATTTAGCATTCATCAAGGTCAACGACTGCATTTTCCCCCTTTCTCTGAGTTCATTTTTATTATATATAGTAAAGAAATGCTTAAGAAAATTGATGCTCTATCTCCTATGTGATTTTAAGGCATATGTGATTGTTGTTAAAGCAGATCTCAAGAGAACAATGTATTTTAAAGAAAGGTTATTAGTGGCCACAAACAAGCCTGTAAATAGTGTGCCAGTGAATGAAAGCAATCAAAGTGGTTCTTTGGCTACTAGCATTTTTATAAAAGCTTTGATTAGTTATGAGGTAATTGCGAAAGATGATGAGTTAGACTCAAAGAAAGAAAAACAGTTTCTCTAGTTTAGCAGCTGTGGAATCTCTTGGTAATTGCTGGAATATTCCTTTTCAGTAAACTTAAAACTTGCTTATATCTTAACTTTCTCTCTTTTTTTTTATCACTTCTTTCTTTGGTATAACTCTAAATTACAGTCAAGAAGGACAGCACTTAGATTTATATGTTACCCCTGTTGAAAAGATTTTTTAAAAACCTCTATAGGAAAAGCAAAAATAAATAAATAAATAAATAAATAAATAAATAAATAAATAAATAAATAAAAAGAGGCTGCACTTAAAACATTTGATTCTCATGTTTTGGATATTAAAATGTTATTCCCCTCCCAGGTACTTATCTTAAAGGTCCATAAACATTGTGTGCAATTTTCCCACACCGGACCAGTGTAGTTGTCCAGTGCTTATGGGCAAAATGTGAAATTATACCTTGCCTAGTTTGACCACAGTGTGAAAATTTAAAGTATAAACATGATAAAAAAGAAGAGTGGTTTCAGAAATGGAGAAACAACAACATTCCATTCTCCCAGAACCTTTTCAGTCTCTTGGTCAGACAGCTGCCCCCACTGCCTCCTCCCAGCAGTCACTAGAAACAATACCCCATTCCCCGCACCAACCCCCACCTGAAAGGAAAGGGCACCATCAATTCTGAGAAAGAAATTGCCAAAATAACACAATTTATTGGATTTGATACTTGCTCACAGAAACTGCCAATCAGCTTCAGATGCGGATCTACCTTCCTGTCCTTCACTCTAGCCCTTAGCTAGACAAAACAACCTAAAACTCAGGAGAAACTTTGCCTTAAGCCAAAGAATAATACAAAGGACATTGTCATCTTGGTATATTTTGCCTTCTTGGCTACACACCTCTCTCTCTCTCTCTCTCTCTCTCTCTCTCTCTCTCTCTCTCTCTCTCCCCCCCCTCCCCCCGGAAGATGTGTTTTCATTTAGTTCAGGGATCAAAAAGTTATTTTAACTGAAAATATCACATGAACATGATTTAAAAAGAGCAAACAGGACAGAAATGTAAGAAATAAAAATTAAATGTCTCCTCCACACCCTTACTCCTTTTCTCAGTTCTCTTAGACTTCAAAATAACAGAAGTTCTGTGAGGGAAAAAGTGTGTGTGGGGGGGGGGGGAGGGGAGCGGGAGGGTGTTGAGGGAGGTAGAATGGAGATAAAATATTGATATTGATTTATTTTTAATTAAAACATGTAATTGCACATATTCTTCTCTCTTCATATCCCATACACACAAAAAAAACTTCCAAACAAACAAAAGACAAATCCAACCCCAAACAAACAAACAAACAACTCCCCACCCCCTTTGCTCTTTGCTCTTTGGACGTCTAAGAGAATTGCTGTTTAAAGGTCTTTCAGATTAAGCTCATTCCAAAGACATTTCCAGTATAACCAAACAAAGAGAAACACTGGTACCCAGCCAGCCACAGGCCCACCATCTCTGATTTAGTGCAATTTGTTGATGATTAATTTAAAGAGAAGATAGAGATGGGTTCATGGAATAGGAAAACAAACAATTAGAATTTCAAATCCCCCTATTTATTTATATTTAAAATATTTTGTAACTATTATTTTAGATAATCAATTCATGTACATTTAGGGTGATTTTATTAGTAGGAAAAGTCTCTTTGCATTTTTTTCTTAATTATAAAGGTTTGTGGAATGTTTTCTGAGAACAGAAATCCTTCCTCATGGAGTCATTTTCCTAGACTGTTAGGAGGGTCTCCTCTTGGTAAACAATGATGTCAGTTAAAATGTGTTTTAGTACCCTCCTTTCCCATCCAAGTTGGCTTAATATGTTTTGGTTCTCTATTACTTACTGTTTTTAAAACAGATTGAAAAATTTGCTCACCAGGAGAACAATGATTAACTAAATCTGTAAGGTGCCAGTTGACTTGCTATCAATGGCTTAAAAGAAAATCTAAAGCCATGACTAATGGCCCAGGAGTTTACTACTTGCTTCCAGGAGCCTCTTTAGATCAAAGCATTATTTTTGAAATCTTTAATTTATTTCTTCCTTACCCCGTGTCTTTCTACATTTTAAACAACTTAAACACTCTATTAATAATAAAGACGTATATTTCCAGGCTACCTTCCCTTTTTAACTACACACTGGAGTCTCTGCAGTTAGTTGTTCTTCTGACTATCTATTCCTGAATTTGTCATGAGATAGTGGAGTGTTGGTTAAGAGCTTGGGCCTGGGAAACAGCCTGGTATTGTATCTATAAAATCTTTGCCTCACCCAAGTTCACAGGGAAATTCTGCTATAATTTCTTCTGAAAGATTTTTACTTTTAGATTTTATATTTAGATCTCTAATCAATTTTGAATTAATTTTTGATAAGATGAATATTTTGCATATAGATACTCAATTATCCCAGCACATTTGTTGAAAGAACACCTTTTGCTAACTAATTGCCTTTTAAACTTGATTAAAAATGAGTGTTATTATATTTATAGCTGTATTTATTTTTTTAAAATATATTTTATTGATTTTTCACAGAGTGGAAGGGAGAGGGATAGAAAGTCAGAAACATCAATGAGAGATAAACATCTATCAGCTGCCTCTGCACACCCTCTTCTGGGGATGTGCCCGCGGCAAGGTACATGCCCTTGACCGGAATCGAACCTGGGACCTTTCAGTACGCAGGCAGATGTTCTATCCACTGAGCCAAATTAGTTTCAGCAATATAGCTGTATTTCTTAATTCTCTATTCCATTTTACTGATTTATTTGTCTATTTTCACATAGTTATCATATCATCTTAATTACTGTAGTTTTATAATAAATCTCAAAGTTGGGTAGAATAGTTTTCCAACTTTATTCTTCATTTTCTAAATTGTCTTGACTATTCTAGTTCCTTTACATTTTCATATGAATTTTGGAATCAGCTTGTCAATATTCATAAAAACTGCCTACAGAAATTTTTATTGTGATTGCATTTAGTCTATAGATCGATTTGGGGAGAATTGTCATCTTAATGAAGGATTGCTATCTATTCATTTCCTTCAGGCTTCTTCATTTTCTTGTAATAATGTTTTGTAGATATTCACTTATCAGTCTTGCATGCCTATTGTCAGATTTATTCCTAAGAAGTTTGTAGTTTTAAATTATTTTGAATGGTATTTAAAATTTTTTTAATTTTCGTTTGCCAGCAATAGCTCAGTGATTGCGCATTGACCTATGAACCTGAAGGTCACAGGCACATGTCCCGAATGCAGGCTCGGTCCTCAGTTTGGGGTGTGCAGGAGGCAGCCAATCAATGATTCTCTCTCATCACTGATGTTCATCTCTCCCTCCCCCCCACCTCTGAAATTAATAAGAAACTATTTTTAAAAATTTAAAATTTCAATAGGTTTTTGCCAGCATATAGAAACAAAATTGATTTTTTAAAAAAATTCTTTAACCTTGATAAATTTACTATTAGGTCTAGTTGCTTTTTGTAGGTTCCATGTTTTTTTGTTTTGTTTTGTTTGTTTTTTTTACAAATCTTGTTGTTTGACAATAAAGAGACAGCTTATTTCTTTCTTTCCAATCTGGTGCCTTATATTTCTTTTTCAATTCTAATTGCATTAGTTATAACCTTCAGTACAATGTTAAATAGATATGATTAGTTCAGACATTCCTATATTTTCCTGATCTTAAGGGAAAAATATTCAGTCATTCATCATTAAGTCTGATGTAGCTATAGGTTTTTATAGGTCCCTTTTATTCCTAGTTTCCTGAGTTTTTTTTTTTAATCAGAAATGTACATTGAATTTTGCCAAATAAACAAGATTTAAGTTTATGTGGACTGCAAAAGAACAAAAGCTTCAATTTTCATAATTGAAACATAGGTTTATTTTGATATAGACATGCTGAAGACAAAGGGCAGAAATAAATGAGTAATTGTTAACATAAAATAAGAACATTTTAATAAAAATTAATATTTTTTCTTGGACATTAACTTAGCAGACACTGAATAACTGCACAAATTAATAAGTGTAATGCAAATAAACTTATTTTACTTGTTCTCCATAAGTGAAATATCTCCTGTTACGCACACCAAACAAGTCAGTCCAAGACTAATGTCATGGCAATTGGTTTCTAAAATATGCTATACTAGTATTAGTGGAGAGAAATGGTGCCCCTGCATGTAAGGTGCATAAGAGAAAGGAATGCAACACGATTATAGTGAACGTTGTACTTCATTATTAATAATTGTGTATAACAATATTGTAAAAATTAAGTTATGAATTTTTTTAAATTAAAAAAATATTTTTATTGATTTCAGAGAAGAAGGAAGAAGGAATGAGATATAGAAACATCAATGATGAGAGAGAATCATTGATCAGCTGCCTCCTGAACTCTCCACACTGGGGATTGAGCCTGCAACCTAGGCATGTGCCCTTGACCGGAATCGAACCCAGGACCCTCCCGGCCCCAGGCCAACACTCTATCCACTGAGCCAACCTAGTCAGAGGAAGTTATAGATATTTTATTAAAATGTATCTTTCATACCATTATGTTGGCTGGGCCGCAGAAATATTCGTTGTGGGCCGTGTGTAGCCTGTGGGCCGAGAGTTTGACAAGCTTGGTCTAGACTCTAGAGAGTCCCTGGCTAAAAGTGAAGTGATAAGAAAGAATTGCTAGAAAGAACCATTGATGTTTTGAACCATGCCAGGGAGATTGTGTAATGTGAAGATTTGTAACTGAGATTTTCTATATTTTATCTATGTTGATTATCTTACTGCTATTCAACTGTACTAAAATTTATTTGTATATTTGGCGATACTATTTATGATGGTTGGAAAGAATCAAAATTAGAGGACTATCTTACATTGGTAGAAAGAATGAGAGCAGGCAAATAATCTAAGTGGATGTGCTGCCATTAATCTGTACAATATCCATGCAAAGTTGATCCAGGAAGAAGCAATATAAAATAAAGGCTTATCTAAGTGCCAGGTGAGGATCTTTCTTGAGACTGTTTGTTGGTTTGAAGACAAGAATTTCACATCTTTGGTAGAGGAATACAATTTTTTATTATGGCTACATCCGAGGATGCCAAGTTTACGGAATAAGGTGTATGGAGTGCTCTAGGTTTCAGAAGGGGCCAGAGTACTCTTTAAAGGAATAACAAAGATTTCCTATCTTGTTTTAGGTGTCATCCAATTCCTTTTCATTTTTGCTTTTTAATCATTTCTTAATATTTGTTTCTTCATTTCTGTGCCCAATATTTTTAATATTTTATATCACTTCGTTTTTTCTTTCAAAAATTGCTTTAATGTTTTATTACCTGTGCCATGCATCTCCTAGTAACATGCTACTTGCCACTCTTGCAGGGAATGCCTTTATGGGAGCAAAGAAAATTTTAGACAGGCAGAAGGAGAAGAGGAAATAGGCCAGCAACAAAAATACTTTTTCTGCAGCAACCAAAATGCATTGCATGGAATGGGGAGATGTTGCTGTAGTGGTCAGTTAGGCTTAATCAAGATGGAGCCTTGAAAAGACTATTAAACAGGAGCTATGCCTATTGACTGCAGAGCAGTTTCTCCTTCTTACTCATGCAGCAGAAATATGACACCACAGTGATAACTCAGTGATCTGATATTTTGAGTCACGGTATCCACCACCTTAGGGAATTTTCCTTCCCATATGGCCACAGCAAACTTCTCCAGCCCTCTGTGGACTTAAACAGACACAAGTGGCAAATATAAGATATTGTTATCCAACAGAGTCTAACATACTTCCAATTCAATAAACACCTGTTGAACACGTATTATGCACAAGGCTCTGTAAAGAATGGTTGAGTTTAAAGTTGCACAAACCATGGTCTTTAGTTTTTTAGGAGATGTTATCCAGAAATCACATAAAAAGCTATACTGAGGGTGGAAAAAAATAAAAAGAAACATTATACGAGAGGAACAATGTACAGCAAGAATCTAAGGGAGTGAGAAGTTATTTTTTGCTGTATAATAGAGGGAAGCTTCATGGAGGATTTGGAATTTCATCTGGGTTCTAAATAGTGACAAAAATTGAGGAAGGAAATGTAATGTAAAAACACAGAGATAAGAAAATGCAGGGGACATGTGTAATGTGAATGATGGGAAGACAGTAGAAGTGAAAGGACATTTCAGATGAGAATATGAAACCTGCTGGGATCCATACTAAACAGGTGGGACTTTGTTCTGTAGGCAAAAAGGAAATCCTTGATGGGCTTTAAAGAGGAATGATGATATAATATCATTTTGCAGATGGGTAATTACATTGGTGGCTGTGTAATGATGGAATAGAGGGAGTGGAGGCCAGGAGAATGACCAGGAGAGAGAAGGAATAAGAGCCAATTCTTAGCAAGAAGTGCAGAAAGGCACATGGGATGCTAGATGATCTGACTTAGAGTCCTGGCCTTAGAAACCATGATCTTGGCGGAAATTTCTCACTTTTTTTCTGCTTCAGTTTTCTCCTCTGTCAACCAAAGATAAGATACTAGTTATTTTATAGGGTTATAAAGATTAAGTGAATTAATATGTGAAAAGACTCCAGATCTCTGTCTATAAAATAGTCAGAGCTCAGTAATGTTATGTATTATTGGTAAGGCAGTAGTAGGAAGAGACAATAAGTTATTAAAAGTTATTATACTATATTAGAGGTCTGGTACATGAAATTGGTGCATGGGGCGGTGTGTGTGTGTGTGTGTGTGTGTGTGTGTGTGTGTGTGTGTGTGTACCTCAGCCCAGCCTGCACCCTCTCCAATCTGGGATCAGGCCTAAATGGGCAGTCAGACATCCCTCTCACAATCCAGGCCTACTGACTCCCAACTGCTTGCCTGCCTGATTGCCCATAACCGTTTCTGCCTGCCAGCCTGATCACCCCCTAACCACTCCCCTCCCAGCGTGATTGATGCCTAACTACTCCCCTGCTGGCCCGATTGCCCCCAACTGTCCTCCCCTGCCAGCCTGATCACCCCTAACTGTCCTCCCCTATAGGTGTGGTATCCCCCAACTGTCCTCCCCTGCTGGTCTTGTCACCCCTAACTTCCCTCCCTTGCCAGCCTGGTCACCCTCAACTGCCTTCCCCTGCTGGCCTGGTCATCCTTAACTGTCCTCCCCTGCTGACTTGGTTGCCCCCAACTGCCCTCCCCTGCAGGCCTGGTTTCCCCCCAACTGTCCTCCTCTGCAGGGATGATCCCCCCCAACTTCCCTCCCCTGCAGGCCTGATTGTCCACAGCTGCCCTCTCCTGCTGGCCATCTTGTGATAGCTAATTTGTGTCCGCATGGGGGTGGCCATCTGTGTGTTGGAGTGATTGTCAATTTGCATATTACCTCTTTATTATATAGGATGACTATGTCATTATTTATATTGGAATTATTTTCAGCTTTCCCCCCTATTAAACATAATTCTACCATTTAGTAAGCAAAACAAAAAAAATTAAGTTGTTGCTATAGCACTTATGTTTTATCTATTTTTTGTGACTGATTCAAGAATATGTCTCAGACTTTGAGATGGTCTCAGAAGTTGCTCCTGATGTATATCAGTTTTAAAAAGGAGCTTGAAAAATGTAATAGAGCCACTTGAGCTAAGGTGGTCAGAGATAGTTATAATCAATGTGTTATCATATCTACCTGTCTATCCATCTAGTAATATCTAAAATAAATCTATTTGTTAGCTTATTTTTTTCTTACATTGCAGCTAACCTCTGAGAGTTAAAGACCCTAAGTTCCTTTGCAGATTTAAATATGTAGGCTTTCATACTCCTTTCATGGCAGGGAAGGCTACATTCATTAAAGTTTAGATGATAGTCCACCAACCCTGCACTGCTTTGCTTTCCTTGCTTTGTTCTACCTCCACCATGGAAGCCATTGCTACAGAACAGAGAGAGCGCCTCTCCTGGAGACATTGCAGCCTCCGACCAGTGGTCGGCAAACTGTGGCTCGCGAGCCACGGTTTGCTGCTCTGTTGAGTAATGAGTTTGCCGACCACTGGCCTAGAAGCAATGAGAGGGATGATGAAGGCCATCTTCAGTTGCCCTGCATGCTGCTGTGGGTCCACTCCCCTGGGACCTTGGCAAAAAGGCATAAGGCAAAATTAAGTCTGACAGAAAACAAAGAGGCCGGTCTCTTTGCTCCAGACCAAGAGAAAAGGAAAGTGGGGAGGGGGTAGGAGATAAGCAATTCTACTTTACTGTTTCCTGTGCAGTCTCATGTGGACTTATCTATGTGGCAGACCACACTGAAAATGTGAAGGTCATGATAACTGAGACATCTGCCGTCAACATCTAACTGTAAAATGCTTATCTTGATCTACTTTGGGCTTTAATAATAATCAATGTCCTAAGAAAGAAACCATAGGAAAGTTTCAGTGGGATGGCAAAATAGTCAAAACACCTCTAAGGGACGAACAGGAATGTGGGTGTTCCAGTGACGAATGTCTCCTCAGCTTTTCTCTGGGCACCTTCTGACCTTCCTGTTTTAGGGGGTCTCTACTCAGCAATAGACACCAGGCTGTCTCCTTTCTCACTTCTGACAGAGGCTGAGGTCGAAAAAGCAGAGACCCATGTGCCTAAGTTCTCTAAATACACTTGACTCAGGTGAGTCAACAGAACAGGCCGGGTGATCCTGGGATCTCAGACACCCCGCTGATGCTGCCTTCTCAACTCTGCTGAGCCGTTATCTGGCTTCAGGAAGAGATTAACTCACAAGCAGCCGCCTTTCAAAATAAACATCAAAGACTGTTTACGGGCAGGAAAATTTGTTCATGAAGTACTAAGTGCAAAAGCCTGTAATAAACATTGTGGACAGTATGATCTGTACTTGTGAGCCTAACCAAATTAACCGGACACATCAACATTTGCCTCAGGAGACTTAGCCAAATTCAAACATGGCCAGTGCCTCAGTTGGGGAGAGAGTGTGGGGTTTGCTATATATATAAATGGGAGTGTGTTTATTTGTCTCTATTTTCTATCACAAATGTCATTTTCAATTTTCAAAATAAGAAAGACACTAACCCAAAACTCCACAGCAAGGAAGTGCTGGAGCCTCCACAGATGTCCCTTAGAAGCTGGTCTACCTAAGTGTGAAGATATCTTGGAAATAATGTAGTCCTGTTTCTCTTTTGCTTTCATTAGTATTGTCTTCATTTTTTGCACAGACAGCAGGGAGTGGCAAACCTCTTCTCTAATAAGGATTCTGGAGTGTGGGAGGCTGAAGAATCTAGAAAAGGAGAGATTCCTCTTCTCTACAATTTCATGTGCCAATCAGCTTCCTGTATAAATCAACCTCCCCCCACCCCCAACTTCCTGCCAACATCCCATTAGCAGAAAAAGAAAAATGGGCCAAACTCCAACCATTTGGAGAAATATCCCAGTCCCTGAGATAGTGCTGAGTGTAGTGAGGGGTCCTGTGCTGGAAGAATCTGTCCTTAGTTCTATCCTAAGCACTTGCAATCAATAATGTCACAGGGTTAGGTCAGCTTCCAGGCTTTTTCCTTGCTTGTCTTTCTAGAACTGACAGCCTGTGTACTTACTGTGATAACTTTTTTTCTTTGGAAAGCTGACTTTTAAACTGACAACAAAAGTAACAGTTACACTTACACAAGAGAAAGTGAGGAAACTTCTGGCTGGTTCCTGTGTTTGCTCATCAACTGACATTATTTGGGCCCCTTCGGAAGAAGGAGAGAAACAGCAGGCCACAGTATAATTTAAACAACAGTGACAAGAAACTGGTCAAAGCCAGAAAATCCTAAGCAAAGTGGAACGAAGTGTGGGAAACTCTTTCTAGAATTTCAGCGATTAAGCATTGATAAAATAACAGAAGTCTATTTTTCCTCTCTCAGGGCTCCCTTTATTCACAATCTGAATGTGAAAAGTAAGAAATCCAACTTACCTACACTTTACACTGTGCTAATTGTGTGTGAGATGCTGTCATTTGAGAGTGGAGCCTCACATCTCTTTTCTGAAGGACTTGGTGCAGAGCAAGTGCCTTGTCACCTTCTCTGTTCTTTGAGGAGTTTGCGAAGAGCACCACAGTGAAATCTTTCATTCTTACTGTTTGCTTTAGGGAGGTTTATAGCATCTGTTGTTTGGTCTCATCTTCCTCAACTGCACCAGCAGGATTCTGCCCCTCCCCATTATCTTTAGAGGCACATTTCCATGTCAAAGACCTCCCTGGAGAGAAGGCCTCTTTTTTTCCCCACCTCCTGCCTTCTCTGTGGCTGATTTACCTTAACTCCAATCTGCCCAGCCCTCCTTCACTGTAGCAATAGCAAGGAGCAGAACTTTATTTAGAAATCAAAACCAGAGAAATAGCTTCTCTCTGTGAAGGATAAGAGCAGTTTAATTGTCCTTGAAAATACCAACTTGTTGTGAGAAAGATTACTATCTCTTGCAGTAAAATAAACATAAAAATAAGAATCATTCTTCAGTGAAATTGTAGATTTTCCTTAAGAAAAATGGAAATGCTAAAACCTTTATATGCTGCTAGAAAAATCCATAGTAGGCTAATTAAGAAGAATTTATAAGGGAGTTGTGAGTATAGTTTAATTTGTTTTGCATCTAGATGTTACTGATGATGTGGGCTCTCAGTTATTGAGTTCAGCAAAGAAAGAATTTAGAACCAAGAACTCTAATGCAAGAGGATGCTTATATAATACTAGAGGCCCAGTGCACAAAATTTGTGCATGGGGTTAGGGGTATCCCTCAGCCCAAACTGCACCCTCTCCAATCTGCGACCCCTCGAGGGATGTCTTACTGCCTGTTTAGGTCTGATAAATGGGCAGTTGCACATCCCTCTGACAATCTAGGACTGCTGGCTCCCAACTGCTCGCCTGCCTGCCTCCCTGATTGCCTCTGACTGCTTCTGCCTGCTAGCCTGATCACCCCCTAACCACTCCCCTGCCAGCCTGATTGATGCCTAACTGCTCCCCTTCCAGCCTGTTTGGCCACCCCTAACTGCCCTCCCCTGCAGGCCTGGTTACCACAACTGCTCTACCCTGCAGGCCTGAGTCCCCCCAAACTGCCCTTTGATAGATCATCCCTCCCCCCAACTGGTGGGTGGAGTTATGATGTGACCAGCATCTGCACGACATCCCAGAGACACTGAACCACCAATCAGCACGTGCCAAGTGCCCTGGGTCCCACCCCTTCCCATTCCGTCCTGGGCCCAACCCCTTCTTGTTCCTCCCCTCAAAAGTCATTTTCACTGCTGCACATGTTTCTGTCTCTTCCAGTCTGCAAGAGGCAGCCTGGCTGTGGTTCCTCATTCTTCTCCTCCCCTTCTCTAATCCTGGTTTCTCTACCTCCTCCATAATAACCCTCCCCCCTTTTTAAAATTTCTTGGTCTTCGGCTCCCAGTTCCTGTGCCTTGAACCTTACACTCTTTCCTGCAGGCCCAGTCACCCCCAACTTCCCTCCTCTGCAGGCCTGGTCACTTCTAACTGCCCTTCCCTGCAGGTTTGATGGTCCCCAACTGCCCTCCCTTGCAGGCCTGGTCCCTCCAAACCGCCCTCTCCTGCTGGCCTGATCATCCACAACTGCTCTCCCTTGCAGGCCTGGTCCCTCCCAACTGCCATCTCGTGGTGGTCATCTTGTGTCCACATGGTTGCAGCCATCTTTGACCACATGGGGGCAGCCATCTTGTATGTTGGAGTGATGGTCAATTTGCATATTACTCTTTTATTAGATCGTATGCAAAATAAAAGTACCCTGGAAGAGAAGAACTGAGTGGGCTCCTTAGAGAGCTACCTTTTAGAAAGAAAGTCACAGAACACAGAAACAGAAGAAGTGAGCCAGCTGGGCTGCATGGGCTCAGGTGACAAGTTACAGAGGCAAAAGAAGGGCCCTTGAAGGCAGGTTCAGGGGGTTAGCTCAGGTCAGGCTGCTGTTGCCCATGGCACCACTGGTTGCAGGTCTCGGGGAGTGGGGTGAGAGGAGATCCTTAGCAGTTAGGAGAAAGAAAGCAAAGATACAGGCCTAAGGAAAGAAGGTGCTCTAGAGAGATATTATGCCCTGGGTCCTTTGCATTAAGGGTTTTTATATGTTTTCTAAAGGCAGAAATTTTAGGGGAGATCTCAGGGGAGGATCTCAATAGAATATTCAACAGCTTTCCAGGTGTGTCCTTCAGGATGCTGATTCACCAAAATGAGCATTTAGGGTCAGGGTCTTAGTCTCTACTGACTGGCAGCCACTAGGGGGAGAGGGTTATTAGTCAATGCTGCTGATCCTGATATCAGCCATCCTATTGATTAGTCTGGTTTTGCTGCTTTTCTGGGCCTGGAGCTGAAACACAACTGAGGCCTAGATGCTATCTTTAATTTGATCAAAACTCTGTTCCGTGGTCAACTGACCTGATAGTTTTGTTCCTAAGATCATTTGATGCTGATCAGAATCCAGTTACTGCTTAAGGGAGGGATCATGAAAGGGAGAAGGAGGCAGATTGAGTCAGAATGCTGAAGGAGGCCAGTTTGAATCATCTATGGGTCTCAGTTTTCCCATTCCACTTGCCAAGGAATTTTTCTAGCTTCTTACTATCCTGTCTCATATAGACTTTTCCTGATAAATTCATCCAATGGGTAATTCAATGGACTCAAAAAAGGTTCTCCATGTTCATACCATGTTCTTATTCTAAGGTTGGGGAAAATCTTCAAGCCCATCACTGCTTTTGCACTTCTGGCAGATCTTGGGAATCTAAATCCATCTATTTCCTTTCAATTTTCAAGATTAGAAGACCCTCAAGATGGAGCTATACTTGAGAGTAATTCTCTGGGGTTTTAATAAATGCTATTTAGACTCAGGTAAGATATTTTCCTGAAGCCACCACAAGCCCAAGAAAGATCCCACACCACCCACTCACCCATGAGGAACTAAGGCTCAGTCGCTCTTATTTGTCATACTGTAACAGAGTGAAAAGTCTGTCCCTCTGGCTACATCTTGTTCTAGCCTGTATTATGCCCATGGCCTTTAGGCTAATAACTCCTGCTTTAGACATGCTAATCATTAGGGGAATTCTGCTCGGGGCTTGAGTTTTTACTAAAACAGCCTCTCCCATTTTTCCTTTCCTTGACATAAAACAAGCCTGAACTCTGTACTTTCTTTAGATGGATTTGAAGATTAGGTCTTCCATCTTTTTATTTGGCACCTACTCAATCAATAAACCTTTCCTTACCCTGAACTCTAATGTTTTGAGTTTTAGCCTTTGTAAGCATTGGGTACACAGACTTTGAATAGGTAACAGTACCAGTGTAGACACCCCATTGGACTTTGGATGGCAGTCCCCCCCCGCACGTCCCTCACACTAAAAGGTGATCATAGACCCAGAGGAAAAGCCAAAGAATCCGGTTCCTGTTTATTTCTCATGCTCATAATTTGTCCCCCTCCCCCTGCCCCCTTCTAGAATGAGTCATACTGAAATACTAGAAGTTCTTAAACAGGCCTGTTCTTTTCTTCAGATATTTCACAAAATATCCCTTTCTTTGAAATGTTTTCCCTCCTCTTTGCTCCTAACTTCTACTTGGCTAACTGTTATGTCCAATTGACTCCCCAGACTTCAAAATATGTTAGATGTTTCTCCTATATAATATCACAACTGAACTGGTAGGAGGAACAAATAAAACAAAACTAGGGAAGAAATAAAAATTTCAATAAAACTTCTAGTTCCTTGCCTCTTGCCTTTGTGTTTTTAAATTTGGTACTTGGAAGCACTAATTACCTTTTCTCTGATTCTTGAAAATGTTGATCCATGTCTTACTAAAACCAGTACAAATTTCTAGGCTTGAAAGTAGTAAGTCTATGCTAGTAGAACTTTTAAGAGTTTCCTATATAAGACAGTAAAAACAACGTAGGAAGTGATTCTCATGGGAAAGATTAAAAGGGGCCAAAATTTTGCTACTCAAAAATTTGCCTTTTGGGATATTGATTTTACAGTGGTTATTAAGAAATAAAAGACTCAGCCAAGACCGGTTTGGCTCAGTGGATAGAGCATCGGCCTGCGGACTGAAGGGTCCCGGGTTCGATTCCGGCAAGGGCATGTACCTTGGCTGCGGGCACATCCCCGGTAGGGGGCGTGCAAGAGGCAGCTGATCGATGTCTTTCTCTCATCGATGTTTCTGACTTTCTATCCCTCTCCCTTCTGCTCTGTAAAAAATCAATAAAATATGTTAAAAAAAAAAGAAAAGAAATAAAAGACTCAGAAGTAACTGTTGACCCTCCACCTTACCTGTCTAAAGGAATTCAGATTAGCTGTTTGACTATATATGTTTACAGGAAGGGGACATCCCCTTAGCATCATAATAAACTAAATGTTTCAGGCAGAAATCTTGCAGAAGCTGCTTGTTGAGCTTCATTCTGTGTCCCATTGTTTCTTGGTGGGCAAGAAAGAATTAATATATATGAATCAATATATATGTATATATATTGATTTCAGAGAGGAAGGGAGAGAGGGAGGGAGAGATAGAAACATCAATGATGAGATAGACTCATTGATCAGCTGACTTGTGCACAGTCCACACTGGGGATCGAGTCTCCAACCCAGGCCTGTGCCCTGACTAGTAATCAAACCATGATCTCCTGGTTTATAGATTGATTCTCAACACTGAACCACACTGGCAAGGCCTAGCAGGCATTCTGTTTTCTTATGTTTGTTCTTTCTCAACTACCTATAAATTCTCTGCTTTTCCTTTGAAATTCCAGACCCCTGCCTGTTTCTCCTTTGTACAAAATGGTACATAAACCTCGACTGCCCAATGCCTAATGGGTTCTCATATTCTTATGGCACACTTGAATGTACTTCTAGAATACATTTTGGACATTTTCCCTAGATAATCTGTCTCATGTTAATTTGATTATTAGTCCAATTAGAAGAACTTAGGAGGTGGGAGGAAAATATTTTTTGTGCCCCAAAAAGATCAAATTAAGACATTTATTTTCAAAGGTACCTAGGAGATTTTCATAAGTGTATAAATCTTGGTTTTTGGATAGTTTATAGTCTAGCAGTGGATATGGCCCTTATATTAATTTTCTTTTACTGTGTAACAAATTATCACAAATTTAGTGGCTTAAAATAAAACCCGTTTATCAGTACCCAGTTCTGTAAGTCAGCAGTCTGCATATGACTCAACTGTGTTCTCTCCTCAGGGCTACATATTCGATGTGTTGGCTGAGATTTATTTGAAGCCTTGGCGTCCTTTTCTAAGTTCACTCAGTTCTAGGCCATAGTAGGTCTAAAGTCTCCCTTTTTTGCTGGCTGACAGAGACTGTTCTCAGCTTCTTGAGACCACTCTCAGATCTTTTCCATGTGCCCTATTTCATCTTCAAAACCAGCATCAGAGAATTTCCTTTGTGTCAAATCCTTATCACCTTTCACCAGGAAGAGCCTCATCCCTTTTATGGTCTCACTGATGAGATCAGATTAGGTCAACTGTGACATGTAATGTGACCTATGCATGGGAGTCAGGTCCTTCCCACACTCAAGGGGAAGGAATTATATAAGATTGTGGGTCATTGTGGGCCATTTTAGCATTCTGCCTATCCCAACATTCCATGAATAAGATAAATCCACTTGAAGGCTATAAAATATTACATGGATGCTTAGTGAGAAGAGAAATTTGCTTTGTAATAATATGTACTTAACATATGGTAGATGCTCAATCAGTATTTTCTAATAGGTGGGAAATACAACATGTAAACTGAGAGTACACTAGTATATTGAACTGAGTTAATCAAAACTTCATTAGTCAAGTAAGAACACTTTATTTTTTTTTCTTGTTTTTATTTTTATTTTTGTGTGTGCAAAAATTAAAATTAAAAATCACCAAGACTGCAATCTAAAACCGCCAAAAGCCCCCACTAATAAAAACAAAAGGGGGAGGGGTAATATCATGTAAGGAAAAACATCCCGCAAGTAAAATACATCCAGAAAATTCTTGTTCACTTTTTTTTTTTTCATCCTATAGTTCCCCTCCACCTGGTACCCATCCCACCCTCCGATCTCACCCCTCTCTTCTGTCCTCTCCCATACTCGCATGATTTTTGTCCAGTGTCTTGCTGCACTTCCCACACCCCCTTTCTCCCCAAGAGTTGTCAGTCCATTCCCTATGTCCGGGATTCTGTTACATTCACCAGTATATCCTGTTCATCAGCTTATTAATTCACTTGATTTTCAGATTCATTTGTTGATAGATGTGTATTTGTTGTTCCTAATTTACACTTTTATCTTTTTCTTCTTCCTCTTCTTAAAGAATATCTTTCAGCATTTCATATAATATTGGTTTGGTGGTGATGAACTCCTTTAGTTTTTTCTTGTCTGCAAAGCACTTTATCTGACCTTCAATTCTGCATGATAGCTTTGCTGGATAGAGTAATCTTGGTTGTAGATTCTTGCTGTTCATCACTTTGAATATTTCTTGTCACTCCCATCTGCCTTGCATCGTTTCTGTTGAGAAATCCGCTGACAATCGTATGGGTGCTCCCTTATAGGTAACCATCTGTTTTACTCTTGCTGCTTTTAATGTTCTCTCTTTGTCTTTTGCTCTTGGCATTTTAATTATGATGTGCCTTGGTGTGGTCCTCTTAGGGTTCCTATATATTGGGGTTCGGTGTGCTTCTTGGACTCCTAAGTCAATTTTTTTCACCAGGTGTGGGAAGTTTTCAGTATCTATTTCTTCAAATAGGTTTTCATTGTCTTGCTCTCTCTCTTTTTCTGGCACCCCTATAATTCGGATGTTGGTATGCTTGAGGTTGTCCCAGAGGCCCCTTACACTATCTTCAATTTTTTGGATTCTTTTGGTTTCTTGCTTTTTCAGCTGAGTGGATTTTACCTCCTTGTATTTCAAATCTTTAACTTGGTTCTTGGGGTGCTCCAGAGCACTTGTAGGTCTTTGTATAATATTTTTTATTTCAGTCAGTATATGCTTAATTTCTGGTTGGTCCTTTTTCATATCCTTGAGAGTCTCCTTTATATCCTTGAGGGTCTCCTTCATTTCCTTGTAGGACTCATTCATTTCCTTTGCGGTCTTGCTTAATTCCTTATAGGCCTCAACCTTTTGTTGGAGCCTCTTGAAAAACCCTATAACTGTGGTTTTGAATTCCATGTCCAGTCGTTTTTTTCCCTCCATTTCTTTCACATCTGATTTCTTTCCATGTCTCTGCATGGTGGCTGCTTCCCTGAGTTGGTCAATTAGCTTTGTGTGGTAGACTTCCTACTAGGGACAGTGGCTCAGCCTCCCCAGTTACCTGAAGTGGATATGGGCTACACAGTCTTGCTGAAGTTAAGCTCAGGTTAATCGTTGTTAGCACTTGGAGGGGTTGACCTCAGGCCAATTGTCTGTGAAGCTCAGCTGTGCTCAGGTTGGATGGGTGGAGTCTCCGGGCCAATCAGACAGCGTTAGCTCTGCCTTATGCGGCCCCAGGGACTCTGTGCTGGGGGCAATGGCTGCCAGCACCTCTGAGAGAGAAACACTGCCGAGCTCCACCAGCTGCCGGGGAATTCAGACTCTCCCCAAATGAGTCTGCACGCCCAATGTCTCACCCAGGGTCGTAAAACAAAGCAGTCTGATGGTTTTCCGAATGAGATTGCAAGTCGCTGAGCTTTTCGCGCAAGCTGCCTTCTCCACAAGCCGGGAGATCCTGCAGCACCCGAGCTTCGGCGTGCCCTCCCACTGTCCAGTTTTCACCCCGTATGATAGTGGGTTCCCTGGACTTCGCCCAAAGCTGGAGAATCAGCCCAGTGGGATGTCTTTGTCTCCCCGTTCGAGAAAACTGGCCGGTTTTCAGCCGCCCGCCCTCTCCGCTGGCGCGCTCTCCAAACCTCTCTCCGTGCAAATCTTTCAACGCTGTCCGCTGCCGCTCCTCCGAGTCACAGTGTCTTATTTTCACTTTTATTTGTGGAATTTTCACTTGGGCCAGCTTTATGGTGATTCTGGAAGGTGCTTGTTCTTTCAAGTTGTAGTATTAAAGTTGCTGAGCATGACGGCAAGATAGGTGTTTTACCTATGCCGCCATCTTGGTTCTCCAAGAAAACACTTTAACCCATAGTTTTAATAGTTGGATTATCAAGTTTTTGGGTAGGGGAAAGTAAACTCTATAAGGCAGCATGAAGGGAGAGCTGGGGTAGGTAAAGGGATTTCGCACATCTAGGCATTTTGAGACATTCTTGAAGGACAGGTCAGAGGACCTCAATTATGGGATAAGTCCCAGTCAGGAACCACAGCAAGTAGCTTGGGATCAAAGGCAAGAAAATAGGATCTGTCACAAGAACAATCCAGTGTTTTGCTTATTCACTGAGTTGCTTGAAAGAATCCACATACATGGTTTCTAATTTTCCATTCAGTATACTGCTGCCTTTGAAAAAGTTGATGAAGTTCCCTAAGTAATGTGCTAATAACCTGGCAGCTAATGAGAGAGACCTACCAAAGTACCACTGATTCAACCACCAGTCAGGTTGACAGTGTCTTCCAGTATCTAATAGTAAATTGAATAGTGTTCATTGAAAGTACTTCTCTGGAATCACTTAATAAAAACAAAAACAGAGACCCTTCCTGGTTACATAACTCCTTCATTTGAAGCAACTTCAGAGCTTTATGGACTGACCTGTTTAGAGCTGTTCCCATTCCTGTTTCACAAATGGAAATAAGCTGAGGTATACTGAAGGAAACTGAACTTGCTCAAGGTCTTAGTAAATCAGTTGAAACACAGGAAAGTTAATGCAATATCCCCAAATAGTTTATAAATTTCTAAAATGGAGGTAATAAAGCTATGTTGACAATGTAAATTGATGTCTGCTTTTCTAAATTGGATATTAATTTTATACATTTCATTACAAATTCTTACATGGCTCTCAAAATTTTCTAGCAATAAAATCGTTGGATCCATGCCTTAAGTGGAAAATTTGGATATTTTATATATGAAGCAACTTAGTTGCTAAAGATTCACATAAAGCCTGACTGACTAAGGATGCAAGTTTGGAGATTTTTATATTTAAACATTTTAATTTAATTGGTAAGTACACAGTTTAATTATTTGACTGGAGTGACCAGACTGGTTACTTTAATGTTATGCAAGTATTATGAATGTCTTCTGAAGTTACTGGGAAAGGATATTCAAGACATTGTTACTACTTATAGAAAGTCCAGTTCTAAGTAAGTTTAGAAACTCTTGGCTACTGTTTACCACACTCTTAGCTGTTAAAGGAGAAGTCAGAGAGTCACAGAAGTAGAGAGGGGGAACTTATATAACTGTAGGAAATGAAAGTAAAATCTTTGTAAAAGTTCAGTTCACTACAATTGAAGTTCTAATAAAGAGTAAACAAAGTCATATCTTGTGTAAGAGTAGAAGATGAATGTAAGGAAGGACTTAGAAGTCAGTGGCCTATATTTGATAACAGAGTTTCACAATGTTCTTCTCATTGTAACTGAGAAAAACATTGGTGCCTAACTTCCACTGAAATATCACTTATGTAGATATTTGGAGATGTTTGGATAAGGTGAATTCCATTACACATTAATGCAACAGGAATGTATTTGGGGAATGATGTCCTAAAAACTGAGTACAAGTGACGTGGATGTTGGATGTTTATGAGGTAAGCTCCAAAACTATGAGTGTGCATGTTTTTATAACAAATTGTTATTCAACTAGAACGTTTTGGGTATTTTCCTACATTAAGGAGGAAAACAGCATTTTAAAATGGTGAGTTTTAAACTAGGAAACAACAGCAAAGTATCTAGAGAGACAGAATATGCCAAAGGAAACCCACAAACCACATTGTTACTTTGTAGATTGACCATGACAAAATGTTCCCTCCCTTTCCCCTCACAAGAGCTGCTTTCAGCTCAATACTAAATATCCTATATAATAAGAGAGGAATATGCTAATTATCCACTACCCTGTAACTTCACGACCAATCTACAAGTGGTGGAGAGCTACAGGAGGACGGGGCAGTGGGCAGGAGGGCGGGGCAGCAAGCTATGTGCAGCGGAGAGCTACCAGCAGTGGTGGGTGGGTGGCCAGCTGAGGGAAGCGGATTTGTGTGCAGGGCTACTAGTTATTGACATAAAAAACTCAGGGCACTAAAAAGGTACCTACTCCATCTTTCTAGTTTCTGTTTTTCTTCCTTGTCTACTGCAATTCCATGTGAGAAATGAGAACTAAGTATGACCCTAATTATTGAAAATCACAGGCTACATTCTGAATAAAGACTACCTATTAAAATATGATGCCAAAACCTGGTGGCTTTTGCTGTCTTCTTGGTGCTGTCATGAGGAGAAAGGGTTAATGAAAGAACGCAAATCTGCCCAAGCAAATCTCTCTTTGCTCAGAAAATGAAATGCAAATATGGATGTATAGATGGTCAATATTGCCACTTTTGTAGAGGCATTGAAACTGTGCTGGCATCATGCCAGGCTTTTTAGACTATTGGTGGGGGAAAGGGGTTGAGCAGCAGGAAAACAGCTAAACCACATGCAGTTCCCTTTTGTTGTTTTAATCACCTACCACATGTATAATGTCTTGGTGAATAAACTAAGAAAATTCTATCTCATTAGTTTTAAGTTCCCTGGATGGTATCTTGGAACCAACAAGCATCTAAAACTTAGGCTTTGTCTTTTAAATGTTCTAGAGAATAGCTTCAATGTGGCTACAGAAATTTTTGTGTAATTCTCGTGTCAGAGATGTTTAGCATAACAGATAGATGTATGGCTTGTACCAGATGTACCCTGTGTATGGAACGCTTCTCCCAGATTTACATGCAGTTTTTACCTTCTTGATGGCTAGGTCATCTTTTAAAAATGACATCACCCAGAAAGAACTTTTCTGACCTCCCTACCCAGCTGATCCATAAGACATGTTTTGTTTTTATCAGACTACTGGCCATTGCCTGCTATTTTCTCTTGTACTTGGTCTATTTGTCCACCTCTCACTTGAATGTGAGAGGCTCCATGGAGTGGCGGCTAAGTCTGATTGATTGTTGTTTCCCTGTTTCTAGAACTTGTCAAACCAATGGTAGGTTCTCAATAAATACTCATGAAGGCATGAAAAAAAAATGAGTAAATGAATGAGCAACACAATATATTCTGCCAATATTGAAAGCCTTGTTTGCCAGAGAAAGTGATTTGGTCTTAATAGTCTGAATATTCTGCATCTCATACTCTTAATCTGTTTTCCAATGTTAAAATGAGGATTATTGCTGGTATGTGCGGGCTTTTACACCAGACTTTTACTAGTATATAAGCTTGGAAAAGGCTTTCTCTGGCCATGGCTGGCATGGCTCAGTGGATAAGCATTGACCATGGGCCAGGAGGCTATAGTTCCATTCTCAAACTGAGCACCTGCCCAGTTTGGGGGCTCAATCCCCAGTGTGCGGCATCTCTTATCATTGATGTGTGTGCTTTCTTTCTCTCTGAAACAAATTTTAAAAATACATATTTTAAAAAGGCTTTCTCTGAAAGAAAAATAAGATTATCGGAGAATATCCTTTGAAGATAAACAAATAATAGATCAAAACAGAGAAAGGACGTTACCATAAAAAGACAGAATAGATAGAATGGGTCCTAGGCCAATGAAATTTGATTGATAACAATGTTTTATCCTATCTAAAAAAAAGACATGAAAGAAAACGGTTAGCCATGAAAACGTAAAAACAAACAAACAAACAAAACCAAAAACAGTCTCAGAGGCTGTTTCCAGTAGCTGCACATCGAAAAGGTATTCCCTACGTTTCCAATGTTGCCTGTAGGCTGCGGTTGCTTTTAGGATGACCTGTCAGCACCTGATTGTCGGAAACCAATCCTGTCTCACTAATAGAAAGATGGGCATAGGAGCCAGGGAGGCTGGTAAACAACTTGAATTGCTCTGAAAGGTCAGAGCTAAAAACATTGTTAACTGAAACACCTCCGTTTGTTCTTGTGTATTTCTGTTGTTGGAATTTCTTACCTGGGGGCTATGGGCGGATCCCATAGCCTTAATAAAAGGGATAGCCAGGCCAGAGCACGAGGCAGTCCTTCCACTAGAGATGGGCTACAGCCTGGCCCCCATTTTCCCAAAATTTATGCTTTTCTAAGTTTCTATTCATTTGTGTGCGGCCTTCTCCAGACGCTTAACCCTGATTTGGGAACCCTGGACACTCAGAACGTGAAAAGGATTCCCACACCTGATCACAAGCTGAGCAATCCGCTGACGTTCTGCTTTTGCGACAAAAGGCGAAAAGGAGCTTCTAGCATGCATTTTGTAGCAGCTGTTCCGGGGGTGGGGGCAGCAGTAAACGTGGCCCCTCTAAGCTGCCTCCCCAGACCTCGCTCGCCGCCTGAATACCGAGCAGCCAGCGCTTTGAACCGTGTGGTGAGCACCTGCGCTTCATGTGGATTTGCTTCGCGCGCCTAGTTAGCAAGATGTCCACTAAGGTATCAGCAAAACCTTGGAGCGCTCGTGAGGGTGTATGCTTAGTGCGAAACTGGACGTCATTAAGCCTACTGGTAGGCTATTTTGGGGTCTGGGAAGGCACGCAATTAGAAATGAATGGCGTTTGCTTCTTTGCTTATGGAAGGTTTCATAGGAATGCGGTACTTTCTGACAGTGGGGGAAATCTGTCCTGTGCGTCCGGGGAAAGGGAACTGTCTGCAGGATGGTGGCATCTCACTATGGCAGCCTGATGCCTGTAAGTATTTTCTGCTTCCCAGGACTCCAAGTAAAGTTTCAGTGTGAGTTGGCTTTCCAAAGGGGTGTGCCTGGCCCCAAGAGATGTACTAGTGATATGGACTTAATGTAGCTTAGTCCCAGTGATAGCCGTTGCTCATCACACGTAATTAATAAATTGGCATTGGGGTTTATATATCTACCACTGACTTGTCCATAAAAGAGATGTACTAAACCCTAGGCAGTTTGGCTCAGTGGATAGAGCTTCGGTCTGCGGATTGAAGGGTCCCAGGTTCAGTTCTGGTCAAGGGCATGTACCTCGGTTGCAGGCTTCTTCCTGCCGGGCCCTGGTCAGGACTCGTGCAGGAGGCAACCAATTGATGTATGTTCTATCTTTCCCTCTGTCTTCCACTCTCTAAAAATCAATGGAAAAATATTCTCAGGTGAGGACTTAAAAAAAAAAAAGAGGAGAGAGATGTGCTGACAATTCACATAGCTGAGCCAGCTGGGTTCCTGGCAATGATCTGGACCCTGGTGAATTCACTAGGGTGATGAATGAAGACCTTTTGAGGGAGGCACAAATGCTGAGCCAAAAATTTTGTTTGGATTTCTGAATTAATGTTTATCTCCTGTCAATGAAATACATTGATTACTTGACTGAGTACAATGTTCTGTACAAGTCACCACTGCCATCTCTCAGAGGGAAGGAATTTGGGTGATGAGTATTTAGAAACTCAGATCTCAGGCACATTAGTGATTTTATAGCCTCTCCCTGAGACAGGTTTTAACATGAGCATAAAAGGAAAAGGGGTGGTTCTTTTTCATGGGATGCCTCCCTTTGCTTTAAAGCTGAGTTGGAGCTCTTGCTGCCCACCTTGATGTTCACAGCCAAGTTCCTCTGCAGGGGCCCTGTGCCCGGGAGCCCAGATGGAGCAACCTCTCCCTCCAGCTTCTGTTGCCTGTATTTGGCTGCATATAAAAAATATGACCAGACGTTGCAAAAGGGTCGACTCAGTGATGTGTGTCTTTGACCCAATCTCCGCTTTTTCTTTTACCAGAGATGGTAGCCCTACTGATTTCAACTACCTCTCAGATTGCCATTTATATTTTGATCAAATCTCATTCACACTGATGCCTTACTTCTCCCAAACTGCTTTTATTTGGAAGTAGTTTTTCTTCAATTTTGTTATAGAAACCAGAAAGCAAGTGATAAGGAAGGGGAAAGGGATGCCATTTGTTTGTGTCTACAATCATGCTATGGTTTGGTGTAAGTGAGAGCAAGGCCTGCATGTCATTCATGAAGTAGTTAAGAATATTGACTTGAATTCAGGAAAAGCTGGTTTCAATACCTTGTTTCACCTCTCATTAGCTGTTTGATTTAAGGCATGTTTTTAGCCTCAATTTTTCCACCTGCTAAATGGTATTAATAACTACTTTGGGGTGTGGTTATGAAGATGAAACAAAATAATGAATTTAGGGATTAACATGATCCCTTCCTGGCATTTAGCAATCTCTTAATACTTGTTTTTATCATTTGTTGTTATTATTATTTTATCATCTCTGTCCTCACTTTTAGATTCCTTTCAGTTTTTCTCAGAAGGAAGAACCCTGCTAATCCTTGCCCAATGTAGACGGCTTTTGGGTCCACGACTACATGACTAACTGACCCTCTACCTTCTTGTCCTTATTCTCTGCTATTCTCATAGCTTTCTTCGTCTTACCCACCCTCTAAGGATCTGAAGCCCCTTTCACTGAGCCTTGTCCCTCTTTTTGTGTGTCAATTCCATCCTGAGACCAATAGAGTAACTAACTATCCTTCTGATCCTCACTTGAGTCAACAGAGAAGCCAAGGGCTTATGACTATAGTTTCCACCGACTTGAGGCCTTAAACTAGAGTTTGAGGACCTTTTAGGAGGAGCCTAGCAAGGACTGTTGTGGTGAAGGGCAGAGTCTGGCAATGTGAGAAGTGGGGAGACACAAGAGCAGGAGTAGAACTCACAACTGTCGGTACTAGATGATGATGGCTGTGAGTGGGAATTAGAGACCCCAGGTTGCTTGATGGTGCGGAACATGCTGCTGTTTTCCCCATGTCACCAGCACATGGCACAGTGCTAAGCATAAAGCAAGCCCTCAAATGTAGTTGGCTAAAAATTATGGAGGAGTAAAATCTAGGAACTTTGTTGTCTAAATTGTGATTGGGAAACCATTGGTTTGCCTGAATACCGATGACAGCCTTTCTAAAAGGAGCTTCAGAACTACCTATTTACTTTGCTTATGTAAGAATTAGGTATTAAGTGGCATTTATGGGCACTGCTTGTGTTTTATTAACACACTAGAGGCCTGGTACATGAAATTCATGCACAGGGAGGGAGGGTGTCTCTCAGCCCAGCCTGCACCCTCTCCAATCTGGGATCCCTCTCATAATCCAGGAATGCTAACTCCTAACTGCTCACCTGCCTGCCTTCCTGATTGCCCCTAACTACTTCTGCCTGCCAGCCTGATCACCCCCTAACCACTCCCCTGCCAGCCTGATTGATGCCTAACTGCTCCCTTGCTAGCCTGTTTGCCCTAACTGCCTTCCCTGAAGGCCTGGTAACCCCTAACTGTCCTCCTTTGCAGGCATGGTCCCCCCCCAACTGCCCTCCCCTGCGGGCCTGGTCTCACCCACCTGCCCTACCCTGCAGGCCTGGTCCCTCCCCCCAACTTCCCTCCTCTGCCAGACTGCCATCCCAACTGCCGACCCCTGCAGGCTTGATCACCCACAACTGCCCTCCCTTGCAGGCCTGGAACCTCCCAATTGCTCTCCCCTGCTGGCCATCTTGTGTCCAAATGGGGGCAGCTATCCTTGACCACATGGGGGCAGCCATCTTGTGTGTTGGAACAATGGTCAATTTACATATTACTCTTTTATCAGATAGGACTAGAGGCCCAATGCATGAAATTTGTCCATAGGTGGGGTCCCTAGGCCAGGCTGGAGAACAGGGCTGATCTGTGGGGTGACTTGCAGGTCGAGTGGGAGGCCTCTGCTGGCACCACCTTGGCTGGCCTGGTGCCAGGCACTTACCAGTCCTCCCCCCGTCCCCGCCTCCTCTCTCTGTGGAAGGTGACTGGCAGGGCAATTGGGGGGTGGGGAGTGGTCTGCTGGCACCCTCCTTGGCTGGCCTGGGGCCTGAGGGCTGGGGGAAGCTCCTGCATTGAGCATCTGCCCTCTGGTGGTTAATGTGTATCATAGCAATCGGTTGTTCTACTGGTTGTTCCACAGTTTGGTTGATTTGCATATCAGGCTTTTATTATATAAGATAGCAACGTTACTCATTATACTTGTAATTACATTGCTGTAGGATCAACTTTGTTATGTTTTATTTGATTGCATCAGCAAGCACTATATATGCTGGAGATATATTTACAGAATATGAGTCTTAATCCAGAAGTAACAACAGAAGCCCTTCTCTTTGCTTGATAACCTCACGAGCTCAGACCTCATAGGATGTAGCACCTGTGCCACGTTTGTTCATTCATAAATTTAAAAATAAAATAAAGAAGGGAAAGCACATTACTCAGAATGAAGGCAGGGCAAGAGTGACCAGAATGAGGGCAGTCAGTGCAGAACATTCTGCAGAATGCATTCCTAGGGGGTGAATAATATGAGACATTTGGGGAAAATCAGTGGTTTAATGGAAGGGGAAAAGTAGCAAGGAGGGATGATGATAAGTGGGTACAGCACCATGATAGCTGGCAGATATTGCAGCGATTCTTCCCTTCTTGATAACAGAGGCAATTACATAAAAATCTTACTAAAGAAAGATATTTGTGTCTTATATTTCTATATTTGGAGAAACAGGACCAATTTAATGATCAAGACCTTTTCTCCCTTCCTGAGAGTCAAAGAAAGAATCAAAATTAGACATGTAAAATTTTACTTTCTACTTTAATAGCACTTGTCCTTTTGGTTTTCAAGCATTTGTTTGTAAACATAGTTTTTGTTTCACTGAATATTTTTCTTCGAGTTAATATCAAATCTTCTTACATCCAATTACTTACCAAGCTCTGAACATTGAGATTTTTGAAATAGCCTCTCAAATATTCTGTGTTTGGATATTACCAGAAGGACATCTCAGGGAAAGAATTCATGTCTGAGAGATTTATTAAAGAAGTGCTTCCAGAAGAAGCAGGTAAAGGAGTAAGAGATGTGAAACTGGGAAGGGTATGGTTCCAGCTTGATCAAATGGGGAACTTTTAAGTATAACTTATACCATGGAATATGTCGCAGGCAGAATTACAGAAGCTAGGCTTTTATATTTGTATTTTATAATTAATGGCCAAGGACTGAGGGATTTGAGGTGTTAGTGGTGTGTGTGTGGGAGGGGAGGAAGAGGCGGGAGGTACAGGGGGAGTTGATGTGTAAAGAGTGAACTTTTAGTCACTTTGAGCTCTTTGTCTCTGGGCAAAACAAAGCACCATCAGTGGCCAAGCAGTGTCTCCAAAGGGGAAATAGGTGTGAGGGAATGTGGGCATTCAAGTCAAAGCTCAGCTGAAGGGAGTGCACAGAAAACCTTAGCTCAGATGCCAGGAGGTCTGGGTGGACATTGGAGTGTCCACCATGATCTCTTCTTGACTCTCTCTGTCCATCTTTAGTTCATGTCCCATTATCATTTATCTTCAGAATTATGTAATGGGTTCTTAACCTATATTCTCTGATCCATGCAGGCTTGCTCTAGTAAATTCCTGTTGCAGTAAGCATTCTTTCTAAATTGCAAATCTGGTATTGCTAGTCCAGTGCTTAAACGCCTTCAGTTTTTTGCTTGAAGTCTAAAACCCCTCAGCATGAGTTGCCTGACACTTTTGATCTGACCCCTGATCCCAGACTTGTAGGGTTACAACCATATAGCCCATTGATTTTGCTTGCTATTCTTTGACCTCTAGGATTTTGTAAAGCTATACCCATTGCCTGGAAAGACCTTCACCCACCTTGTCGCCTGGCTCACTGTTTCTCTCCTTTGAAGATCCAGCCAAATCTTCATGGCCTCTGGCTTCCCATTACATCTTGGGCTCACACTGTTGTAATATTTGCCACATGCTATTTTCTCACAGACTGTGAGTCTTGTAAAAAAAAGCCCTGTGCCCTGATCATCTCTGCATGTCATTATTCTTGGATGCATTATAATAGAAGATAATGTGAAATGAAGGAGGAGCAGGGATCTGTCTTTGTTGATATCTGCAGAATGAATGTGGTCTGCAGGCTTTTTGGACCTCATTCTTTATGTATTAGGTCATGGGGGCCATGTAGAGGGGTGGCCACCTCTGTGTGCCATAAAATGTGCTTGACATACATTGTCACATGCAGTCCTCTTGGATGAGGACTGAAGTGGGTGTTATTACACAAGTCACAGGTGATTACATTGAGGCCTCTTGAGATCAGATATTGTGTTGTGTTGTCAGAGATTTTTCTGGCTTCCTGATGATTCTGTCTTTCAGGAAAAAATATAGCTTTCATGTTCACTTTGGCCTGCATCTAAACTGAAAATGGCAGAGATACTTATTTAAGGCTAGTAAACATATATTACTGAAGTCCTTAGACTTCAAGCAAAGACCTGACACTGTGTTAGGTGCTAGGCATGTGAAAATGAATACATCATGGAATCCGATTGTTATGGGCTTATGGGCCGGATTGTGCCCCCCACCCCTCCATTCTCCCTCCTCCCATACATATGTTGAAGTCTTAATCCTCAATACTTTAGAATGTAACCTTGTTTGGAAATAGTCATTGTAGTAATTAGTTAAGATGAGATCATACTTGAATAGAGTGAGCCTTTAATCCAGTATGACTGGTGTCCTTATAAACAGGGTGCCATATGAAAAGACAGACATGCACACAGGTAGAGTGCCACATGAACATGAAGGCAGAGATGGGGTGAAGCATTTACCAGCCAAGGAACTACATTATTATTTACTAGAGGCCCGGTGCATGAACTCATGCATGGGTGGGGTATGGCTGGCCAGGGGGCTGGGCCTCAGATAGTTGGCCAGTTTTCCCCACCCCTGAATAGGGTTGGGGGGTGTGATTGGTGGTCAGGCTGGCCAGGGGGAGGGGCCATGGGAACTTGAGGGCGCTGATTGGGCCCTGATCTGGCTGGTTGACTGCTGCAGTGTGTGTCATAGCAACTGGTCGTTCCAGTTGTTTTGTTGTTCTGGTCACTTGGCTTATATATATATAGGTTATCAAAAGAAACATTATCTTTATGATGAGAAAACGAGAAAGATTTGAAAAATGGTTCTCTCTCTCTTCCTTTTTAAAGTGCACAGTGAGGGTCAAGTCTTTTTTTTTTTTTTTTTTTTCAATCCTCACCCAAGGATATTTTTCCATTGATTTTTAGAGAGAGTGGAAGAGGGAGGGAAGACAGAAATATCAATGTGAGATAAACACATGGATTGGTACCTTTGACAGGAACCTCAAACAGGGCCCAGGCCAGGGAGGTGCCTGCAACTGACATATGTGCCCTTGACCAGAATCAAACCCAGGACCCTTCAGTCTGCAGGCTGATACTCTATCCACTGAGCCAAACTGGCTAGGGCACCCCCTTTTATCTCTTAATTTTTGGTGGGAGCTGTGCAAAGAGGCTGTAGTAGATTTAGAAGCAAGCCTGTGGGTTTGGGGCCTGACAGTAGTTGGGAGTAAGCAGCCTGTTATCTTTCACCAATGGGTGCCATTCCATTTCTACCCCCAACCTTTTGTAGCAAACCCTCTGTTCTCTCCTTTCTTTTTCCTTTGAGTAAATATGTTTACTACCTAGAAGAGAACAGGGCAGAAACAGACCAGTTGCCTGGGGCAGATGGTGCCCTGTTAACAGATGATACACAGAAAGCAGAACTTCTCAGCTTTTAACTTCCTTTTACATTCTACAGCAAGGCTTTTCAAATGAAATAGCCTAAAATAAATATCATTAAGAGGAAACTGAAACACAAGTCAATGGAAGACATGGTAAGGAAATCCCTAGCTGATTTTAAATGATTTCATGCCTTCAGGTTTAAGTGAACTTGCAGTAATGTCCAATGAATCAATGAGAAGAAATCATTTTTAGGTTTTCTGTTTGTTTTGTTCTTAGAAATTCTGGAGAATATCAATTGTGACTGATGCTTGGAGAAGAGCAAATATTGCATTCATATTCAAAACAATATAAAAGATAATCTCAAAGAAAATACAAGTTCCTATTGATTCCCTATTTTTTTTTTTAACCTATCTACAATGAACATACAAAGAGTAAAGGAGGAAGGAAGAGGCAGAGAGAAAGAGGGAAGGAAAATAGAGCAGGAAAGAGAAGGGAGAATAGAAATTCATTAGATTTATGAAAATTACCTTAAGCTTACAGAGTACACACAACTCAATTTGCCTACAGTTGTGACCTCAATAGTCCTGCAAAATTTGAGGACGGGCTATTAAATCAACATGATGTATGTCTTGACAAAATAAAGGAGATGACTAATAAGAACCAGAGAAGCTTAATTAACAAAAAAATCATGCTAAACTTAGAGCTTCCTTCCTTTCCAATTTCCTTTGCCTAGTGTTTTCTCATTCTCCAGGGTGGAATTCACTCTCATTTCACCTGAAGATGCAGTCTACCCTCACTGAACAGAATGTGATGGTCTCAAACTTCCCTGGAAGTGCCTCACACCAGAACAGCCATGGTGGTGGTGGTGGTCGCCCTGCCCCCGGATTGTTTCCTATTCCTAGTGCCTCCTTCCCTTCCTTGTTTTCTGTCTGCTCAGTACTCACAAATTCTGGATTTCTGAGTTAGCTACTTTCCTTTTTTTTCTCAGTTTGAGTATCTTCCTAGTGCTTTTGACCATCCAAGAACTGGCTTCTCTCTTGTTTTTGTCAGTTGGTTCCCCTTTAGGGTCTGTATCCTTGATTGATGTTGGGACCAGGAAATCTCTGAGCAGGCCACCCTCAGATGTAGATTGTCTTCATAGACTATACCTGCTTTTGGATTCTCGTTCTTTTCTCCCGAATTAGGAGCATTCCTGCTTCTTGAACTGTGTCATTGTTATTGCTTTAATTCTATACTAACTAGACACCAGGTCTTTGAAACACATTATTGCCCTAAGATTAAGAGCAATGGCTTCAGAGTAGGACGGGCTGAGATTTTTATCTCTGAAAAATGTAAATCAGATCATATCTCCCTGTGGCTTCAAAACTTCCAAGGTTTTCATCATACTTTGAATAAAATCTCAACTCTTTACCGTGGCCTGCAAAGATCAACATCATCTGGCCACTGCCCTCACTGTTCTTAAACAAGCCAAATTCAGTCCTGTCTCAGGACTTTTGTACCTGCTTGATCCCTCAGAACTTCACAATTCTGGATCTTTCTCTTCATGTAGGTGTCTAAATCAGCCCTCTTCTCCTGTCACTCATTCTCTGTCAATATCATACTTTTTTTTTTTTTTTTTGCCTCCTTGCACTTAGTGTTTTCTATAATTACCTTGTGTATTTATTTGGTTTCTTTGTTTATTTTGCTCTCCTTGACCCCCAGAATGTAAGTTTTGTAAGAGCAGGGACGCTAGCCTTAGCATTTGGTCAGTTCTTTGTAGATGGTCGGTGCTCAATAAATGTTTGAATGAATGAATAAGTAAATAGTTGCTTTATGCTTATTGACTGCATGGCCATGTACTAATTGATTTTATGAGCTTTAGTCCCTTATCTTTACAATGTGGTTAGCAATTCCCATTTCATTGGGATTTTGTGTGAGATGAATGGGAGTACTTAGGCAAGGTGTCTAGAGTAGAGCAAAAAGTAGAAAAGGCACAATGTGATGCCCAGTTGGGGTTATTGTATTATGCTAGTCTCTGCAAAAGGCCCTGGGCACACAGAGATGATTCTAACCCACACCTTTCTTCCAAAGTGCTCAACTGCTTTGTCTGAAGGAGGATTAGAGATGTTGCATGTCCTGACACCACACCTCACCTCCTTTGCCCTCTGATCCTCTTCTGAGAGCCAGACCCTTCCAGAGCCTGTCACATGCAGTGCTTGGGCCATGTCCTTGGGCCTGATTATCCACATTGCCTTGTCTTATTGTGAATAAATAGCCCAGGTGCCCTGACAATCCCTGAGATTACAAAACTAACCTAATTCCCTTTTATGGTTGGAGCTATTAAACAAGTATTTCTAAGTATATCATAGAGACTTAGTATCTTTGGAATTTCAGCAGAGAATAAGACGACTTATATATTATTTTTGGGTAAATATTATAGATACGTATAGAAATATGATTTAATTAGATAAACGCGAACAATTTCCTAAGATCCAAAAGCACTTTTAAGATCACAAATTATAATGAAGATTCATAGTCAGAAGACAGAAATTTCAAATTAAGAGGTCTATATAATCAGATTGGGTCATGCAGGGGGTGTCTACATTCATTGACTTCCCTATCAGTCAGGCTCCGTTACATTATCCTGGAGGGTGATGAGCTCCTAGGCTCCGGTTTCTCTCTCTTCTAATTAATTAAACAGAGTAATAAGGCTACAAAATGATGTGTGTAGCATGATACCATTTTAATGAAAAATATATGGTCATGCATAGGAAAAAAAATAATGGACAGACACATTAACATGTTAATAGTGGAATTGAAATTTTAGTCTTTTTTCCCTGTGATTTTCAAACTCTGCTGCTTTGATCACACCCCTTTTTCAAGTAGTAAACTGAATTAGACAAATCAGCTCCACACCTGCCATGGAGAGGTGGGATGGCCAGTAAGGTTTTCACATTAGGAAAGACTCAGGGTTGAGCTGCTTTCGAGTTACAGTGTAATAGTATCTGGGACGCTGACCCCGCCTTCAGAGCAGGTGGGAGGTGGGCCCCTGGGCACATTGGGCATAGGTCTCAGAGCCCATCCTGCATGTGCTTCAGCCCAGCTGTCCAAGTCCTCACATTTTAAGAAGCTTCTTTTGAAGTTCGAATAAAGTACAGTTTGCCTTACTTTTAAGAATACATTTCTAACAAGTATAGCCAAGAAATGAATGGCCATTTTGTTAGATTGTAAACTCCACAGTCCCAGGCGGCAGTTCCCAGAAGGAAGTGCTAGGGAGAGGATTCCTACACTGGGTGGGGTGTTGGATGAGATTATGTCTAGGGTTTCATTCCAGGCTAGAAGCTATAATTATCAAGCTTGTCACTTTTACTTGTTCATTACTCACAATATCTCCATGAGATGCTTATTATTATTATCATCATTATTATCTACGAAGAAACTGATGCTCAGACAGGTTAAATAATTTGATAAATAACCCAGATCTCATACATTTCTGAGCTGGCATTTGAGATTAGGTCTATTTAATCTTAAACTTTCTATTATACCATGCTACTCTCTACTATTGTAAGGCTGAACTTGTTTCCTTGCTGTTTCATCTTCTTCCTTCTTCATATTTCCTTACATCTTTCCTTTGATTTCCATGGCTTAGGCGACAACGACATCTGGTAATATATTTGGATTTTATTTAATAGTTAATATTGACATTTAAGGGCAAAGAAATAGATGGCTGACTCCTAGATAGTACTACTATTACTTATTATTTTTTTATATAGATGAAGAGGTTGTAATTTAAAAAGAAATTTCAGTCATAAGTGTCTACAAAAACCTTAAAATTAAATATTTAAAGATCACTCTTAAATATTAAACATATAGTATGAGGGTTTCAGTCAGAAACTAATGGGAAACAATTGAACAATAAATTGGAAGTAAAAGCACATGCTTCAGTACTATTCTAATTTTAGGTTCTCTAAATTTTATTTATTTGCGGTGTACACTTTCTCCTTTATGTGTGGATTTCTCAACTTTTTGGCATAGATTATTCCTTAGTAGTAGCTTCCCTGTGTATTATTCACAAGACAGTAGCTCTTAATTAGGATGCCTTGAACCTCTGGTGTATTATAAGTTAAACATAGCTCCCTGGGACTGCACAAGCAGAGTTCATCTGACACATGCTTCAGCCCAACTATCCTCCAAGTGGGGGCTCCCCCATGTTTCAGTTGCTGCAATAACTAGCTCACCAAGGGCCACTGCAAGGGAACAGAGCTAAAGAGAAGGTGAAGACATAAGTGAACTTATCCCTTGACAAGTTAGTATGGGAGCTTTTATCTTTGATTTGACACAGTGGTCAACTTGACAGTAAGCTGGACCTGCAGATTCTTGCCCTTGTGAGACTCCAAGTCCCTGTAGAAAGATCCTGGACATGGAAGTCAAACTAAGGGTGCAGCAGATCCTGGCCACACAACTCACTGTGCTGGGATCTTATTTTGCCCTGATTGCAGCTTTATCATCTATAATATGAGGTCATAGTAACTATTCATACGAGTTGAGAGGACCGGGTGGTTAATGATGCAGAAACAGGGATGTAGGAGTAAACAGGTAAATAGAACAAAAACAATAGGTGAAAATCCCCATATTAAGACTCTGCTTCACAAATCTTTGTGCTTATTTTTTGCATTGATCAAACATTTATGAACTATTCTGGAGATACCATTCTAGTCTCAGCTATCTTAGCAGGCTCACAAAGTCTCTTTTTCAAACTGAGTAGCATGATATAACAGCCAAAACAACAACAACAACAACAATAACAACAACAACAACAAACCTATGGGATTACACATGAAAATTAAAGCCAGTAGAAATAAACAAAGCTCATTAACAAATTGTAATCACTATTTAATCACAATCCGGGAAACATATTTTAGCCATTTATTGTAGCCATTCTGTCCTTTAAGGTATTGTATTTTAAAAGAGCATGACTCTGAAAACTCTCTAGATTAAAATATAACACTTTTTTTCAAGTATTCACTATGTCAGTGTCAGATGGGCAGTGAGAATAGTTATTAAAAAACCTTAGCTGTGCTTTGAAATAACAAATGAAGTAAAACATAAGTTACCTCATGAACGAAAGCTTGCTACAGCGATTAATGATCAGTAGTATGTGTTATTTATTCTATCCCTGGAGCAGGGCGCAGAGATGCTCGAAAACGGCTGATTAAATATCAGTCTGTCTTATTTAATAAGTGATAGTTATTTCCTACATTAAATAAAACCGTCTACTTATCCAGAACTCACATTCAAGTATCAAATTCTGCTTTGGCTGAATAATCAGAAGCCATCCTTGTGGACCAAAGCCGGGAGATTTTTGGTCAGGGACTCAGTGACATGGTTATATAGAAGACCAGATGGATTGGGTTGAGGCTGGATTACTTACACAAAGTCCAAAGATAAATTTAGTTGAAAATTGGTCACAGGTAGCCAGCCTTGCAGTCTCAAAGGGCATTTCTGACTAGACAAACAGTGTCTCCCAACATCCCCTCCACTGAAATAAACAGCCAAGTGTTCCCTCGCCACAGGCTGGGTAAATACTCACTAAACTGTCTGCCTCTATGCCAGTAGGAGCAACACTCCCTATTTTTTAGCAAAATATTTTTCCACTCTGGCCATCCAAGAAACTCTCCAAATCCAATACATTTCAATAGACTTTTAAGGCTTCTCTATTTTTCTCACTATTTATAGCTTTCAGATGTTGGCAGGTAGAGGACTCCATTTTCTTCAGAATAAACTTACCAACGGCAGTGATGCAGTTTCATCATATGCCACATGGCACTGAGTATTAACACAATCCTTTTTTTTTTTATGAATGTAAACATTGACGAAGGCTAGAAAACAAAATAAACCTTTTACAGATATTGTTTCAAAGGTCATATTTATAATTTGCAGAGTTTTGTTGGGCGAGGACATGGTAACATGTGGGAACAGTTTTTCCAAGGCTAAAGGACAAACATCCAGAATGCGGTGATCTGCCTCTTCAATGAAACTGAGGTTGAGGAGGGCACAAAGGAAACACGAGATTGTCCCCATGCATCGGATTTCATACATTACACACCATTTGCCAAGACAATACTTTATTGGTCTTTCTGACAACCCTGAGCAATGGACAGGTTATTATTCACGCCATTTTAGAGACAAGGGATCTCAGTTTCAAGGAGACGACTTAACCCAGAGGTTTCAGGGCTTGAATGTGAAGAGCTGGAACCAGAAGCTAGATCTTCTGCCGGCTAGCCCTGTTTTCCTTCCTGGACTGCACACGGCTCCTCCACGGATTTAGCCCACAGAGCTTTGCAGTGTCCCTAGGAAGACAGTCTATTCCCATGAAAGTCAATGAATAACAAGAAAGAGAAACGAAAGGGATCTGTTTAAAGAATGAGAGCTAGTATTCCAGTTGTTAGTAAAGGATTACTTTTGGTTATTAGGAAGTGATAGTCTGATAGAAATGAAATGTGGAAAAGCTGAGTTTAAATACCCAGTTCTGTCTCTAGCCAGCTAGTTGATCTCCGGAGTACTCATCCATAGAGCTATAAGCACCCCCCCCCCCCCCCCCCCCCCCCCGCCAGCTGGGGAGATTTTGGTGAGGTCACCAAGGATGAAGCCTCCCTGGGGACACTTGAGAGAGAGCCTCTGGGATTTTTCCCTAAGGAGCCCGGCACCAGGATTCACCAAGGAGGCAGTACTTGAATGGGGAAACTATAGCTAGATAGAGGAAAAGTAGAGCAAATCCTGACAGGGAAAATTAGCCTGAGCAAAGTAATTGTGGCAAGGGCAGTGTGCTGCTTATGTGGGACAGTGAGGAGACATTTGATAGACAGGTAGATACAAAAAGAAAATGTGTGGAAAATTCAATAGTTATTAAAGCATTCATATCCATGAAGTCAGTCTGGACATTTCAGGTTAAAATCTGCTCCAATTATCAAGACAATCATCCTAAGTCTTGCCTCCCTCTCTCCTTCCTTCTACCTTGCTGTTTGTAGACAGACACTTTGGAGTGTTTGTCAGGAGGGGTGGATTTATTTGTCCAAGGCAGGAAGGGTTGTCAAATATAGGTTTTGCATACTACCACACCCCTGCCATGACAGACAATGCTAATCAATCACTGCTCTCTGGACACAATCTCAGTTTCAAGGTGCACAGGTTGGCTAGAGTTGGCACAAGTGATGAGAACTGTTTGCCAAAACAAATCTAGGACACAAATGGATCAAATGTGGCTTTTCATTAAAAAAAGAAAAGTTCAAATGAATAATAGGAAATGCACTTCCTTTATCCTTTTGAAACATTTCCCCCTTCCTGTTTTGATCTCAGCAAAAGCTTTAAGCAGAAATAGACAAATGTTATTTGAAGTCATAGTCTTGTGCATTGAGAGTCTCAAAGAATTTTTAGAGGCTTAATTCTGTCTCATGAATGGATATCATCTTTTGAATATTTTGTCATACAAATTTACTTCTGGACATTCTGATGTTTGTCCCTTTATACATTTGAATTTCCCTTGTGCTAAAATTTGGTTTCCTAGTTCTAATGCAAATATATTATGCATGTACATATATGTAGAGGTTATGAGCTCAGTTTCTGAAGCTAGAGTTGGAAATCTAATTCTGTCTCTTTCCAGTTGAGTGCCTTTGAACAAGTTAACTTGACCTTTCTTAGCTCTAGTTTTATCATATTGAAAAGAGACATAATAATCATTTTTATCTCATAGGGTCATGGTGAAGGGTAAATGAGATAATTCATGTATAGCATTTAACATAGTATCTGGCACATAATATATGAGTCTGTGTGTTGCCTGTAGCTAACACTATTTTGGGTGAATTAAGGACTTGGATGCTCACTCAATTGTTTGGAGAAACGCTACATTACTTTGCTTTTGTGGGTTTATGTTAGAATTTTAATGCTACTTAAATTCTGTTTTGTGGTGCCATCAAGATTTTTTTTATGTGTGTTTGAACTTCAAGAAAAATGTCCCCTCTTTTGGTAGTTGATATATTCAAACCGCTACTGCTGGAAGAAAAATAATCTGTCATTGAAGTAGATGAGGGTTGACAAGTCAGACTGTGCACTCTATCTTAAACATTCATAACATGCATAATATGGTCTCCATGGAATGAAATCACTGCCTTAGAGTCTTTGCAGTCCCTTGTATCATGGCTCTCATAGAGCAGAAACATTATAATTCAAAAATAGCTATGCCTGTTTGGGGAATAAAACCTCAAGAAGAAAAGGCATTTCTCATACATAACAATTGACATTTATAAGTTGTTTAGATATGTGTGCATCCATGTACACAAATGTATGTGGAGGGGACATGTACATATTCATGTTCACTTAGGTGTGTGTTTTTTTTAAGGCCTGGAGCTTTGCTATATAATAACTTATTGGATAGAAGTAAGTTATTCAGAATCCAGAACACTTGAATTTCAATCCTGGCTTTATTATTTTACTGTTCATATGATTTTAGACATCCTGCTCCCAATATTAGGTAACATATGTACAGGAGAAATAGCCTTTATCATTTTCCACAGGGTGATTAATTCATATGCAGTAGTACATATAAAATACATAGTCAAGTGTTTGACATATCAATATCTTGATTAATAATTATTAAAATAGCAATCCTATATAATAAAAGGGTAACATGCAAATAGACCAAAAAGTAGAATAACCAAACAACCAATCAAAGTGTAATATGCTAATGATCTGCTAAGGCTGCTCAACAGCTCACTATAATGTGCACTGACCACTAGGGGGCAGATGCTCCAACCTGTATGTAAGTTTGCTGCTGGGATTGGGCTGATTGGGACTGAGTGAGATGTCTTAGAGCCTTCCCCAGGTCCATCAGCCTGGCCTGCACACTCTCGCAGTCTGGGATCCCTGGGGGATGTCGGAGAGCCGGTTTCAGCCTGATCCTGCAGACCACTCCCCTTTGGAGAGCACCAGACAGTGCATCAAGCCTCTCCTAATAGGGACTGATTTTTCACTAGCCTGAGGCAGGCACAGTAGGATCGGGATGAGTGGGAGGAGTTGCAGGTGGCATTGGACTGTGGGTTTCAGCCAGATCCCTGCAGGCTACCAAGAGGGACCCCACCTGTGCATGAATTTGTGCACTGGGCCTCTAGTAAATATATAAAACATCTAATTAAAATAATGTCCATAGCAAGAAAAACTAGTTTTCAGCTTCATCATTCAGTGTCCTGCTTTGATTTTTATTTTACAGAATAATCATTTGGTAGCTTGAGTGATACATCATTTCTTAATTATAACTTTCATGTGAAAAATTTACTAACCCATGCATCTTCTGAGAAATATAAGCAATTGTGCAAATAATGAAACCCCCCTGACCCAGAGTTTCCTAATCTGAGAAGAAAGTCTACCTCTCTGTGTTCTGACATGGCTATTCCTTCTGAAAGGCTGAAATCAAGTAATGGATTTTACAGTTCCTTGCAAAGGGTAAATTGACTATACAACTGGAGAAGAGATATAAAATTAGACATACTTTTAAATAATTATGTATGTAGGCTGATATGTAGCATCTCTAAAGAGGACTAGAATGAATATAAATAAACAAATAATTAGCCCCATAGAAGGTTGTGATTACTTAAATTAGATAATTATTCTCAGTTGGAAGAGTTGAAATATTTTCTAAATATATATATTTTTTATTTTTCAGTTACACTGGACATACAATATTATATTCATTTCATCTGTACAATATAGTGATTAGACATTTATATAATTTATGAAGTGATCGCTGCAATAAATCTAGTACACATCTAACACTTAAACTTCTTATTCCTGCCATCTGTAAAACTGGACTAATAATACCTATAGGACTCTTATGAAAAAATAATAAAATTGCTTTGTAAAGAACAAAGTATTGTCATTATGGAAATTAGTAAAATATTTCCTGGTCTTTCTTAATTTTCACTTAAACTTGTGATCAATTTGTGCTGTTTGCAAGTTACCTTGAATCAGTAATTCATTCACACAGGTTAAAATTTGGTCTCAAGTAAAACAACTCTACTTGATACTTCACTTGTGTTGAAAAATAAGAGCTCAGAGGTGTTCTCTACTATTTGTAGGTCCTGAGTCTATATAATTTTGAGTTTTTAAATAAACATTTCATCTCTCATCTCCCTTGTGACATAAACAAATACAAGGGAGACCTTGGCAAAATATGGGAAGAAGGAAGCTGGGTAAAGTGTATGATATATTAATTAAAGTTAAGAAATATGTAGGCAGCTAGACTTGGCTTTTAGAATAACCTCTGGTTCTCACTAACTGTTATTGGTTATAGATTAGATTAGGTAACACTTCTTACGGATTTTATCAAACCTGTGATAACATGATACAACTGTACATATCTCAGAAATACTTGAAAAATATTAACACTCAAATTGGCACAACTATCAGGGCAATCTACTTTTCTCATCTGCAAAAGGAAATGTTTTAACTTTAAAATGAATGAACTGGACCAGCCAGTAGAGATATGAAGTATCTGATATTGTTATGTTTCTCTTCCTGGTGTTGGAGACAGAGTTATAGTGCTGTGGGCGATGTTAAAAATGGGAGGAGCTGAGAGAGAATTTCTTTGACCTTGAGAAAATATGACAGAAAAGTTGGTAGAAAATTATGAATATATATATATATATATATATATACACACACATACATACATATAATGTTATTGAGGCATAATTTGGTTATAATACAATTTAATCAATGTAGCATATTTAATTATTATAAAGACTTTTAAAAATTGTGCAATAATCATAACAATCCAGTTTCAATACACTTCTACCATTATAAACAAAAAGTTCCCTTGGACACTTTAGTAGTCAATTCCCATTCCAAAATTTAGCTCTAGTCAACTACCATCAGCTCTCTGTCTCTATAGTTTTATGTTTTTGAGAAAGTTTATATAAAAGAAATCTTACAATCCCATATAATAAAGGCCTAATATGCTAAGTGTCTGGTTGACTGGTCAGCTCTTCAACCAACCAAACCAAAATATGCTAATGATGTGCTAAGGCTGCTCAACTGTGTGCACTGACAACCAAGGGACAGATGCTTCAACCTGTAGGTTAGCTTGCTGTTGGGGTCCGGCCAATTGGGACAGAGCGAGGTGGGCTGGACATGCCCTGGAGCCCTCCTGCAGTCCCTCCCTGGCTGGCCAACCTCCTGCATCCCTCCCTGGCCCTGATCGTCCACCAGTGTGGCCCCTCGGCCTGGCCTGTACCCTCTCACCATCCTAGACCCCTTGGGGGATGTTGGAGAGCTGGTTTTGGCCCAATCCTGCAGACCAGGCTAAGGGACCCCACTAGTGTATGAATTTGTGCACCAGGACTCTAATATATATAATAGAAGTCCAATACAGGAAATTCATGGATGGGGGGAGGGGGTCCCTCAGCCCGGCTTGCACCCTCTCCAACCTGGGACTCCTCAGGTGATGTCTGACTGCTGGTTTAGGCCCGATCCCAGTCCTGGTGGGATCGGGCTTAAACTGGCAGTTGGACATTCCTCTCTCAATCTGGGATAACCGGCTCCTAACCATTTGCCTGCCTGCCTGCCTACCTGCCTGATTGCCTTTAACCCCTCTGCCTGCCTGTCTGATCACCTCTAACCCTTCTGCCTGCCTTCCTGATCACCCATAACTGCCTCTATCTGTTTGCCTGATCTACCCTATCATGCCCTCCTTCTGGCCTGATCATCCCTACCTTGCCCTCCTGTCAGCCTAATTGATCCTTACTTGCTCCCCTGCCAGAGTGATCACCCCTGACTTGCTCCTCTGCCTCTAACTACTTCTGCCTTGGCCCCTGGCCTAAGCCACAGTCTGGCCTCCCTTTGCAGGAGGTGACCTGGTGGATCAGGGGAAGGTGCAGCCCCCATTTCCTCACTGCTGCTGCCACTGCTGGCCTGAGCCTGGGCCCTTTGAAGCCACACCTCAGCCCTTTGCAGCTGCCTGTAGCTGACTGAGCCTCGGCCCCTGCGGCTTTTTCCAGAAGGACATCTGCTCTAATTAGCATATTAGTATAGATAATCTCTTATGTGACTCTTTTTTTTTTTAAATTCTTTATTGTTTAAAGTATTACATAAGTCTTTTTGCCTCATTGACCTCTCTCCAGCTGCCCACACCCCCAGCACATAACTCTCTTCATCCTCTCAAGTCTGTGTCCATTGGTTATGTCTTATGTATGCATACAAGTCCTTTGGTTGATCTCTTACCCCCTCACCTCCCACTTTCCCTTATAGGTTGGACAGTCTGTTTGATGCTTCAGTGACTGATTCTAATTTTGCTCATCAGTTTATGTTGTTTATTATATTCCACAAATGAGTGAGATCATGTGATATTTATCATTCTCTGACTGGCTTATTTCGCTTAGCATAAGGCTCTCCAGGTCCATCCATGCTGTCACAAATGGTAAGAATTCCTTCTTTTTTATAGCAGCGTAGTATTCCATTGTGTAGATGTACCACAGTTTTCTAATCTACTCATCTGCCACCCCAGCCAAAGCATCTGTCTGTGCTGGAGGCTAAACGTGCTCTGTCTTTATTGGGGTGCAGGGTGCTCGCCCAGCAAGGGCTCTGTCTGCAGGAGGAGCACACTTAGTCTATGCTGGTGGCTGGGCGCTTGCCCTGGTCTCTGCCCAAGACAGAGTGCTCGCCCTGTGAAGGCTCTGTCTAAGCAGGCAGCAGAGTATACTCAGTCTGTGCAAGGAGCAGGAAGCTTGCTCTGCCTAAGCTGGCGGTGGGGCGTGCTCAGTCTGTGCCAGAGGCTGGATGCTTGCCTGGATAGGACTCTGTCTGGGCAAGGATGTAGGACACACCCGGCCAAGGTTCTGTATGGGGATCAGGAATGGAGCGGGGAGTGGATAACCCATAGCTTGCATTCAACAGCATGGACCTGAAGCATGGGATCCGGGGACACTAGGTTTGGGCTCCGGTTGGGAGGCTTAGCTCCTGAGGTCTGTCTGATGTGCTCTCACTGAAGACGAATGGGAGACATGTCGTGGTATTGCGTTGCTCACTGCTGGAGCACGGTGGTGGCTCCATGCGGGTTATGGCTGGCAAGGAGCACCCTGCACAGGTTCAGAGGTGTGCTGTCCGAGGTCAGTCCAGATGTTGGTGTAGCAGCACTCCTGGACTCCTTTGCTGTCCTCTATAAGATGGTATGCTTTTCGTGTTAAAGCTGAGGCAGTGTGGGGGTGCCTGCTGTGGGAGCAAGGGCTCCCTGTCTAAGCGAGCCGGATCTGCAGTCCCTAGGACTTCTGAGGTGTCCATCTGTCCCTGGCTCACACACGTCCACACGCTCCTCTCGCTTCTTTACGCAGTCACACTCTCTCCTTCCCTGGAGTCCTGTCAGCTGCCATCTTCCAGCCTCTATGATGTTCAGTTAGCATAATGACGAAGGTGGCTGAGGGACTGGGAGAAAAGTATGAAGGAGTTAATCAGCACAAATTGATAGTCACAAAATAGTCATAGGATGTGCAGTACAGCCTAGGGACGATAGTGAAATATGTAAGAACTGTGTATGGTGCCAAGCAGGTACTGGAAATATTGGAGGATGACTTTGTGAAATATATCATTGACCACTGTGCTGTACCTCTGAACTCATATAAAACAATGTAAACTGCAATAAAAAATACACTGAAGAACAACAAAAAATTAGCATAATGGTTTTGAGGTTTCTTTGCATTGTAGATGTATCACTGCATAGTATTCCATTATATAGATATTCTACGTTTTCATCGTCCATTCACTAGATGATGAGCATTTGTATTGTTTCCAGGATTGGGCTATTATCAACAGTGCTACTATGAACATCCATGTACAAGTATTTGTATGGATATATGTTTTTGTTTTATTTTTAATTTCTGTATTGATTAAAGTATTACATATGTATCCTTATCCCCCTATTGCCCCTCCCTCATGCCCTCACCCATGCCCTCACCCCCCTGTTGTCTGTGTCCATTGATTAGGCTTATATGCATGCATACAAGTCCTTTGATCTCTCCCCCTAACCCCCACCCTCCCCTACCTTCTCTGTCTCTGGATCTGTTTTTGTTCATCAGTTTATGTTGTTTATTATATTCCATAAATTAGTGAGATCATGTGATGTTTATCTTTCTTCAGCTGGCTTATTCTACTTAGCATAATGCTCTCCAGTTCCATCCATGTTGTTGCAAATGGTAAGAACTCTTTCTTTTTTACCCTGGCATAGTATTCCATTGTGTAGATGAACCACAGTTTTTTAATCCACTCATCTGCTGATGGGCACTTATGCTGTTTCCAAACCTTTGCTATTGTAAATTGTGCTATTATGAACATAGAGGCGCATATATCCTTTCTGATTGGTGTTTCTAGTTTCTTGGGATATATTTTTAGAAGTGGGATCACCAGATCAAATGGCAGTTCCATTTTTAGTTTTTTGAGGAAACTTCATACTGCTCTTCACAGTGGCTGCACCAGTCTACATTCCCACCAGCAGTGCAAGAGGGTTCCTTTTTCTCTGCATCCTCATCAGCACTTGTCATTTGTTGATTTGCTGATGATAGCCATTGTGGCAGGTGTGAGAAATCAAAATCATTGTTGTTTTGATTTGCATCTCTCGGATAATTAGTGATTTTGGGCATATTTTCATATGTCTTTTGACCTTCTGTCTTCTTTCAAAAGTATCTATTAGGTCCATTGCCCATTTTTTGATTAGGTTATTTATCTTTCTTTTGTTAAGTGGTATGAATTCCCTCTAAATGTTGGAGGTTAAACCCTTATGGGGGATAACATTGGCAAATATGTTCTCCCATGCAGTAGGCTTTCTTGTTGTTTTGTTGTTGGTTTATTTTGCTGTGCAAAAGCTTTTTATTTTGATGTAGTCCCATTTGTTTATTTTCTCTTTAGTTTCCATTGCCCTAGGAGCAGTACGGGTGAAGCAATTGTTTTAGCATATGTCTGAGATTTTGCTGCCTGTGGATTTCTCTAGTGTTTTTATGGTTTTCCCATTTTATGTTTAAGTCCTTTACCCATTTTGAATTTATTTTTGTGTATGGTGTAAGTTGGTGATTTAATTTCATTTTTTTGCATATATCTGTCCAATGGATATATGTTTTCAATACTCTTTGATAGATATCTAGAACTAGAATTACTGCATTAAATGGTGTGTTTAGTTATTTAAGAAATTGTATTCCAAAGTGTCTGTGCCATTTTACATTTCAATCAGCAATATATGAGGGATCCTGTTTTTTCACATCCTCATTGATGACTGGTATTATCCGTCTATTGGATTGTCGCCATTCCAGAAATTGTGTGTAATCCATTGTGGTTTTAATTTACATTTCCCTAATGACTAATGATGTTGAGTATCTTTTTATGAGCTAATTAGCCATTTGAATGTCTTCTTTGTTAAAATACCTATTGAAACCTTTTGCATCTTTAAAAAAAATCTGATTTCTCTTTGTACAATTGCATTGAAAGGGTTCTCTATGTATTCCTTGTGCAAATCTTTTATAAAATATGATTGCTAGTTTGTGGCTTATATTTTCATTTTCTTAATGATATCTTTAAAAAGATTTTTAGTATTAATGTCACAATTTATTTTGTTTTCTTTTATGGATTGTGCTTTTGATGTCATAGCTAAGAAATCTTTGCATAACAAAAGTTACAAATATTATTTCCTGTGTTTTATTCTACAAAATTTATAGCTTTAAGTTAATTTTTATATATGGTATGAGTGAAGAGTCTAAGTTCATTTTGTATATGAGTAAGGGATCTAAGTTCATTTTTTAGCATATGGATATCCATTTGTTTCAGCACCATCTGCTGAAAAGACTGCCCCTTATTCATTGAATTACCTTGGTATCTGTCAAAAGTAAATTGACTGTAAAAGTAACATTTTATTTCTGGAATATCTTTGCATTGATTGATATGGATTGATATGTCTGATTTTAGGCCAATACCACACAGTCTTAATTATTGTAGTTTTATTGAAACTTTTAATATTAGTATGTTTTCTAATTTTTTTTTTAAATTGATTTGGATATTCAAGGTTCTTAGCAATTGCCTATGATATTATAGGATCAGCTTATATATTTCTTTAATAAGCTAGCTATGATTTTGATAGGGATCTCTGCCTCCTTCTTTCTCTCTATGCTTTTAATAATATCATTACATGAATAGTATTGTTGGCATTACTAATTAGCATTTAAGGCTCTATTCATTTTTCTTCAGGTTTTTTTTCTAGCTGTTCCTATCTTCAAGTTTATTGATTCTTTCTCCTTTCATTTCTAATCTGATGTTGAGCCCATTTTAGGCATTTTTGCTTTTCATTATTATGTTTTCTATTCTCAAATTTATAATTGCCTTTTTTTGCAATGCACATTTTTTACTAAGATTCTGTGATTATTGTGATATTTAATTTATTTTACATGAATTAAACTCAATGTTTGTGTCCACTCAGAGTTAGTTCCTATTGACTGCATTCCCTTCTCCACCCAGGACACACTGTCTTTGTCTTATAATTTTTGGCTGAAAATTGGACATTTTATATTCTATAAGAGACAATATCTTATAGCAACTCTAGGTTTTAATTTACTTTTCTGCTTTATTCCTTTTTAATTTTTGTTCCTTGTCAGAGATAAAAATGTAATTCTTTCCTCCCATAGGCAATGCTGGTGCTTCTGGTTATTTATTTATTTATTTATTTATTTATTTACTTACTTTTAGCCTGGATTAATAGGGGTTGCTCCTTATCTGCATAATTTATGAATCAGCCGATGATTTGGCTAGAGGTTGCACTCAAACACTGTGAGCCCATAAGGTATCCACCATCTGGCAATCAATATGTATGAGGCTTAGGGATCATGTTCAAAACTCATCTGGTTCTTAAGTCATCTTGGTTTTTTAATTTATCACTGGGCTCTCTGAGTTTTTCCCTTTGTATACCCACAGTTTCCCAGTCAACCATGAGTGTGTAGAGACCTTATCTAGCCTCTAAATAGTGCTGCATTTTCCAAAATCTCCCTATATAATTTATGTCTCTTCTCTGCTTGTCCCAAATAGGACCACAACCTCAAATTAGGAGATCTGTTTTCTCATTTATTATTTATGGTGTTTGCCAATATGATGCTTTTTTCAAATCCTATACCACAGCAAGTTTCCTTCCTCTGGTAAGCAGAGCTGCGGATTTTCTATGTAGCCCTGCTTTAGTCACCAAATGAGCAAGGGAGGAGAGCATGAAAGGCAATATCCCTAGGCAAGAAAGTCACAGACCCCAGCTGCTTTTATCCAAAGCTCGAGCAAATTCTTTTTTTAAAAAGAAAAAATGCTTCTCAATTTATTGTCTGCCTTTGGTCATTTTCCAGACCTTTGACATGATTGTTTATGACACTTTTGCCCAGTTTGTACTTGCTTTATGAAGTGAGGATTCTCTATTTTCCTTTGGCCTGAAGATATATTTTTAATTTATAAAACATTTGTGTTTTAAGATGAGCCTTCTAGTTTCCTTCTTCTCTTTTCATGTATGCATATTTATTTATGTATATAACCTACTCTTTTAAAGATCATTGGTGGATTATTTACTTTATCCATAGCCCACAGTGACTCCATTCCCAGTAGTATTGCATAATTAGAGTGCTTGGTTCCTCAAAAAGTGCACTGTGATTAGAGACACTGCATTTAATGTATATTAATTTATGCCTGTCTATAAATTTAAGAGAAAATTTATATGGGTATTTTGATTTTTGTCATCTGTCATATTCATGCCATCATTTACTTTTTCTGTCATACAACTTTCTTTGCTTCTTTTATGACTTGGAAAAGCATTTTTGGGAAAGTACTCTTGGTGATCATACTTCAAGAAATATATAATACCTAAAGAAAATGTTTTCCAGGCTATCCCCTGGTATGTCACAACATTACCACCATCTTTCATCACTTCTATTCAAAGTGAATTAAGTTCTAAACATAAGACTTGAAACGATAAACATCCTAGAGGAAAGTATAGGGGAAAACTTTATGATGGATTTGGCAATGATTTCTTGAATATGACATCAAACTTTAAAGTCTCTGTGCAGCAAAGAAAATAATATATGGAATGAAAAAGCAACCTATGGAATGCGAGGACATATTTTCAAATCCTGTATCTGGTAAGAGGTTAATATCTAGAAAATATAAAGAACTCCTTCATGGCCGAAACCGGTTTGGCTCAGTAGATAGAGCATTGGCCTATGGACTCATGGGTCCTGGGTTCGATTCCTGTCAAGGGCATGTACCTTGGTTGTGGGCACATCCCCAGTAGGGGGTATGCAGGAGGCAGCTGATTGATATTTCTCTCACATTGATGTTTCTGACTTTCTATCCCTCTCCTTTCCTCTCTGTAAAAAATCAATAAAATATATTAAAAAACACTCCTTCACGCTAACAACAATAACAAACCCTACAAAATATGATCAAAAATGGGCAAAAGACTTGAATAGACATTTCTGCAAAGAAGATACACAAATGGCCAACAAACATAAAAGATGCGCAACAGACTAGTCATCAGAGAAATACAAACCAAAACCACAATGAGATATCATCTCAGATCTGTTGGCATGGCCTATATCCTAAAAATAAAACCTAACAATTGTTAGGATAATGTGGAAAAATTAGAATTCTTGGTAGGAATGTGAAAATGATGCAGCCACTCTAGAAAATAGTATGGCGGTTTCTCAAAAAATTAAAAATTAAATTAACTTATGATTCATTAATTCCACTTCTGGGCATAACACCAAAAGAATTAAAAATAGGATCTTGAAGAGAAATTTGCATGTTCATGTTTATTGAAGCATTATTCACAATAGCCAAGAGATGGAAGTAACCTAAATATAAATTAATGAGTGAATGAATAAATAAAATGTGGTATATACATGCAGTGAAGCATTATTCAATCTTAAAAAGAAAATCTATCATATGCTACAATAAGGTGAATCTTGAGTATACTATGATAAGTGAAATAAGCCGGTTATAAAGGGACAAATACTTCATAAGTTTACTTAGATGAGATACCGACTGTAGTCAAACTCTTAGAAACAAAAAATAGAATCATGGTTGTCAGGGACTGGGTGGGTGGGAAAAGGGGAGTTCAATGGATATGGAGTTTCAATCTTATAAAATGAAAAGTTCTAAAAATCTGTTGTATAACAATGTTCATATACTTAATATTACTACACTGCACAGTTAAAATGTTACCTTTTTTAAAACCACAATAAAAACAAATCTATGGCAGTCTTGTGGTTACAGCTCTGACTTATAGAACACTTGGAAGTCGACATTGACATTCTGAGAACAAGAAAGCACTAAACAAAATGAAAAAATCAAAGACTTTTTTTTTTTGTTGCATCAGAGAACTGAGATTGTAGGGCAGACAACCAACCTTGAAAACTGGAGACACGGATGTATTCAAAGAAATATGGTCATTGAGATCGGATGACCTGGAGCAGAAGTCAAGGGGACGCGTGAGCTGGTAGGAGTGCTTAATGATAAATTTGATGAATTACTGGAAGCTGAATATATACTGTATAGACTGTCTTGGAAGTGAAAACCTTCTGGGGGACTGCAGTCTTGGTGGGGAGGGGCAAGCTTTTGTTGTAGGCTTTTTCTTCTAGAATTCCACAAGTTTCTCACAGGATTCAACTAAGATATTGCAGGAGGAAGAGAAAAAAGAATATTGTAAAAGATGTCCAAGCCTTTTTCATATGGAAGGTCTAATCTGCAGACGAAAGGACTTTGTTAGAGCACAGTTCTGAAAACATCCCAGGTGGAGGAAAGACTTCCTCCCCATCCTACCCCTGCAGTCTCCCTGTATTGCCTATGAGGAAAAAACAAAAACATAGTCAACAAGGGACAGTGTTTCAAGGAAATAGATGGGAATACTGCAGCCAGAGAGGGGACTACAGGGCTGGTGGAAAGCTTTGGAAGTGGAGGAGGTGCAGAGGCACTGTGAAGGCCTCAGACTTGAGACATAGGGCTCTAAATGACTGAGACTTAATCAGAAGATTACAAAAGGATACTCTGTAATAACTGATGGGTAATATAAATTAAGAGGGGGAACTACAAAGGAGAATCAAAAGTAAATCCAAGATAACAGCCAAGATTATAAGTAGACTTGAAAATAGGTTAATAGAAACTTCCCAAATGATATGCAGGTAGAGAAAATAATGAGGAAACCCTCTCCATCCCAAAAGTACCCCTAAACCTAAAGAACTATGGGACATAAAACTTAAAACACAATAAGAAAAGATGCCATACCCATAATATTGGTAAATTAAAAATTGGATAAATACAAAATATCTCAAAGTTTAGTATGAATGTGAAGTGGTACAAGCGTTTAGAAAACCAATTTGGTAGTACCTAAAAATGCTGACAAATGTGCACTCCCTACAATCCAGCTATTCCACTTCTGAGTATAAACCTCAGAGAGCCTCTTGCACTGTATGCATGCAGCCAGTATATGTAGGAACGTTTATCAAAACATTATTTATAAAAGCATAGAATTGGACATAGTTAAATGGCTATTAATAGGTATTAGAAAGGATAAATTTTGTTTGTTCACATGTAGAAAATTAACAAACCAGAAGCTTCAATATAGATGTATTTCAAAAATAATCTTCAGTGTTAAAAGCCAATCTCAGAAGACTTCATACAATATGATTCCATTTATATAATGTTGAGAAACATACCAAAGCAAATATATATTTTGTTTGAAAATTGTATGAATGCTGGGACATTGAAAAACTCAAATGTAAAATAAACATACATTTTTGGGTTAATTTTTTGAGGTCTTGTATAACTTTTATAGTTTTTTTTTTAAATCTCTGTCTCTAGATACAGCAGCTTTCACTTTTTTATTATGTTGAGTTTGTTAGTAGTACATCCTCATTCTCCTGCAATTTGCTGTTTTTACTTATCATGACTGAGAAATCAGAAAACTGACTTTGCTAGAATTTTGCATAAGACAAGCAGTCTCCAGATTTGGGCTTAGGGCACTCTCCTATGGACAACAGCATGCTCTTTTGAACGTAGGCAGTGTGACATTCATTTATTTAAGGAGCAGCAATTTCCTCCCACATGCCAGACTCTATTCCGAGTTCTAGAAATACAGCAGTGGACAGACTCCTTGAACTTATATAACTTACAGTCTAGTGGCATATTTTGGGCTCTTACCTCGAATTAGACAAGCCTGCTTCATAGTATCAGTTCAGGTGAAGCAATTGTATAAACACAAACACACACACAATACAGTGTGTACATGTAGAAATATGAAGTCTGTAGCCATGTAGGCTTCAGCTCTATGGGTATGCCTGTGGACAATGACCAATTAATTGCTGATATATCTGATAATGATGCTATGTGAAAGTATAATGCTATTTCACCATTGGGCACATTCTGTATCTTCAATTTTGTTCGCTACAGCCTAACCAAACAAACAATGATTACAAGTAAAGCAGAAAATTTAAACTAACTTTCATTGATGGCATTAACTTTCCTTCTAGGTTTTCTAAGGAAATATCTATTATTGGTATACAAAATAGGCAACGATTCTAAATTTGACTGCAAAACTTTAGGAGGTGACACCCAGAACTTCAAGTCATAAACCTTTCATTGAAAAATGTGTGACATTGTATTAATAAGGGCAGCATAAGACTTTCTTCTTCAAACATAGTTATCATTAATCACTGATATTGGATAAAGTAGAATACTTTACTAGCTTTACAGCTTTTATTCTATTTCCTTTGGCTAGGTTTTTATTTGTGAAAAAGTTTTTTTCATCTACCTCTAAATTTTATATAAAGAAACAAAGAAGTAAAATGTCCATTCATCCAGAATGGTATATTATAATCTATAGTGGTAGTATTTATTAACTGTCTAATAGTTTTAGCAAGTTATTTTTCTTTTAAATTCAGTGTTCCCCTTCTTGGATTGTTGTTCTAACTTTGTTATCTGGTTCAGAAACCTAAGCTGATGTCAAATGTTTATTTCAGTTGACTTTTGAAAACAGCTCTTTTTTACAATGTTCTGGCACAAATGGTAGTCAGGAAAGCATTTAAGAACAAGAGGACACTTGAATTTTCTCAGAGTATGAAAGTGTTTGACCTTTGGACCCATATTATCATTTCATTGGATGAAAATAATGACTAATTAGTAGGAGGGGCTAGGAGGCATCATAGGTTAATTCACTAGGAGTTGGCATCTCCACCTGGGAGTTTACATAAACATCTGTCTCACAATGAGTTCCCTGCATTAGATGTTTATGGTAGGATGGTTTTGTCCCTCCCTTCCCTTAAAACAACACATAGTTTAAATAGTTTGGTTCCAGTCACATGATGGCTGTTTGTTTTGAGGAAAATCCCAGCAGCAGATCAGCAGGTGGGTTACAGATTAGTGATGCTGACAGAGGTGCTTCAGGCATCCTGGCATCCTTTCACAGAGGGGACTCCCGTATGCCACTCCTGGCCATTGCTGCCATAATTACTAACTCACTCAAATTGTAGTTTTGAGAAGGAGTGAAATAGAGTCAGTATAAACATGGCAGGTAAAAAATAATACATAAGGCCTAGGGATAAAAAAAAAAGTTCTTAGTTTTTATAGTTCTAAGTGAATAGTTTTACTCTGCTTTAAAAAGTAAACTCAATGTGGAGATCATAATGAATGAGTCCCTAGATGTTTACTAAACCCCCAAACTAAATTGCATTCTGAATTACTTTGCAAATACATTGGCTTATCTAATTAAATTGGAATGATTCTATGCTGCTACAAAGGGTATAATATTGAAGCCTTTAGGAATCATTGCAAAATTAGCAATTACTAGTATGCTTGATTAATTAATTTGGTCCATTCAGGTTTTTGGTGCTGTGGAGTAATACTATACTGTAAGGGACTACTGAAACAAATGTTTTCAAAAAATGCAAAATGTAATGATTATTTTAGAGAGTTATAAATAAAGGAATGAAATATACAGATTTACTTCGTTTATTTGTAGTTTTAATTTTTGTAATTTTAAAATTATACTTTTAATTCTTATACATTTTGAAGAAGTAAGTAAAAATAACTTTAAAAATACTTTTCTAGCCCTGGCTGATGTGGCTCAGTTGGTTGAGCATCATCCCATGTGCTGAGAGGTCCCCGGTTTGATTCCCAGGCAGGGCATATGCCTAGGTTGTAGGCTCCATTCCCAATAGGAGGCTTGAAGGAGGCAGCTGATTTGGTTTCACTCTCATCAATGTTTCTCTTTCTTACCCCCCTCCCTTCCTTTCTCTCTAAAAAGTTGTTGAAACATATTTTAAAATACATTCCTATGTAGAAAAATAAAGTTTTAAAAATACTGCTCTAGCCGAGACCGGTTTGGCTCAGTGGATAGAGTGTCGGACTGCGGACTGAAGGGTCCCAGGTTCGATTCCGGTAAGGGCATGTACCTTGGCTGCGGGCACATCCCCAGTAGGGGGCATGCAAGAGGCAGCTGATCGATGTCTCTCTCTCATCGATATTTCTGACTTTCTATCCCTCTCCCTTCTGCTCTGTAAAAAATCAATAAAATATATTAAAAAAATACTGCTCTACATAGAAAAAATACGCAAATGATTCATTTATGTTTAAAGTACATTTCACAATGGAATACTATGCAGCTGTAAAACAAAAGGATCTCTTATGCTTTGAGGGACCTGGAGAGTATTATGCTAAATGAACTAAATCATTAAAAATAAAAAAGACAAGTATCACATGATCTCACTTATCTGTGGAATGTAATGAACAAAAGAAACTGAAAAACAAAATAGATCCAGAGACATGGAAGCATGCAACAGACTGACCATTCTCAGAGGGAAGGGTCAGGGGGAGTAGAGATTAAACAAAGAATTTATATGCATATATGCATAATCCATGAATGTAGACAATAGTGTGGTGAAGGCATAGGGAGGGGGCATGAGTGAGGAGGACGAGGTTAGTGGGGGAAAAAGAGGGGACATCTGTTATACTTTCAACAGTAAAGAAAAATTAAAAAGAACAACAAAATAAAGTACCATAATAAAAATAGTATTAGCAGAGCCAGTCTGAGAAAGATAAATATCACATGATCTCACTCATTTGTGGAATATAATGAACAAAATACTGATGAACAAAAATGGAACCAGAGACTTAAGAAACATCGAACAGAATGTACAACCTATGAGGGAAGGCAGAGGGTGAGGGGGTAAGAGATCAACCAAAGGACTGTGCATGCATATGAGCAAAACTAATGGACACAGACAGTTGGGGGGTGGGGAGGGGAGTGAGGGCTTGTGCTTGGGGGAGGGGGTAGCAGGGGAGAGGTCAATGGGGGAAAAAGGAGACTCATGTAATACTTAAAACAATAAAGAACTAAAAAAAATAGTATCAGCAGAAGCACACAAAAGAATGTATGTCTTGAAATTTTAATAATCTTGAAAAAAGAAAAAATAGGCCACACATATGTAGTCCAATGTAAAATTCTATAAGAAGGTATAGTATAAACAAGTCTTATTCCTACCTTCTTTGATTATTAATATTTGTTCATTTTCACTTATAATCTAATATTATCCTTAAAAACATTTTAAAAAAGAGCATCCTAAATAAGAACTGTGAAATTTAGAAAAATTGCTAACTTTTTGTAAGTACTATCTATTTTATTCTTACTAGCATTTATGAGAGCAGATTCTTACACTGCAGTCTTCCAACATATCGTTTGCTTGTAAGATTTTTTTTCCCCTTGGAGTTTAAAGAACTTTCTGGATGGCCTGTTACCACTAGTGAGGGTTTGGTCATTAGTGGGCATCTTGTTATGAGACAAAGGAAGCTGGTATTTGTGTAGTCGACAAAGAGAGGTATTAGATCATTGTTAGTAACTTCATTATTATTTTACTAAGAGAAAGGCATGTTAAAGGAATGAGGAGTGAGTCTATTTCTGTGTTCCAGGCACTGCTTGTCTATACTTTCAATTCTTGTGATCATTTCCTACCCCGAAAATTTCTGGTCTGATAAAGTTTTATTCCAAGGACACTAGGAATTGAAAGCCTGGTTAAAAAAAATGTGGGGGAGGGGAAAATGGTGTGGGTTGTTTTTCTTTTTCATTCTCTGAGGAATTTTTAAGTATTTCAAATTTTCACTATGAACAAAACTACCGTAGGAAACCCCTTTATGATATCAGCAGGTCCTAAGAGGAATCAGTTCAGATCACTATAGGAGAGATTTTATTTTTTCACTCCTATAATAATAGGAATGGGGAATTTTCAGTTGCCAGAATTTGTTCAGGGGAGAATTAGGTATGTGTTTGGGAAAAAGAAAAGAACACACACACACACACACACACACACACACACACACACACACACACACGCTCTAAATGTCTTTCTAACCAGAAGTCCCTTTGCGTGGTGGAGTCCATTGAGAGGTGAATATGAAGTAGGGGATGGATGGGTGGGGAGGGAATAAGGCCCGAGGAAAGGGAAATTGGGAAGGGAGGAGAGGGAAAGTGAGGTTATACATCATAAATGGGGAAAAAAACAAAACAAAAAACAAACCCTGGTGCAACTTGGCTGAGGAGGTACTTGGAGGGAGCAGAAATTTCTGATAAGTTTTTGAAGTTCTTTGAGGAGATTAGTGAAAATTAATGTCACCTTCTTCCTTTTATTGTCAATAAAGGCTGGCTCATTAACATTAGAGTGGATGCCTTTTTCTGGGTGAAAGCAAATAGGTATTGATTTCTGCATCTGGATGTAGATGAAAACAGATACGGAAACTGGACTTGGTGGGTGTACAGTTGACTTTGGGGTCACGTGGAACTTTCCCTTTTCATAGTGGCAGAACATTCTTATTTAAGGTGGAAGGCTTTTTTTTTTTTTTTGAGAAAGTGACTCATATAAATAATTCTGAAGTATATTTTTCTTCATGTATAGAATTACATAACAGAGTTAGTTTCTAAGCATAGACTGGAATTGAATAACAAATAAAGATGAGTGTCATTTATATGAAATTCTAGCCTGGAAAAAATTCACATTCAAGGTAGCTCTATGATTGTGGGCTATGGATAGTTAGGATCCTCAGTTTTAATAGATTTGAGGTTGCTTTAATATATGGTAGCTTCAGAGGACCTGAATAAAAATAGATCCAGGGCTTGCCTTGGCTACATGACCTTCTGAAAGTCCAGGCTTAGCTTTATTGTCTATGAAATAAGGAATGTGGTTAAATGACCTCTAAGGTCCCAACCAAGTCTAATATGATGAGTTTATCATTAGAAAAGGTTACTTCTCAAGTGGCTGTAAATGTTACTTTGATCTTTCTCAAGGCCTTAATTTTCTAAATGGCATGTACCTCCTGGAAGTACTAATAAAGTAGATCCATAGGCAACACTTAGTTCTAAAATGACTCTCTAGCTATAGTGTGATAACTTCTGTAATATTAGCATATTATTTTTCAAAGCCATTTGGCTTTCACAGAAAACATTTTATAAATATTAGAACTATAAAATCTAATTAATAAATGTGATACTAGTTATAAAATACTGAGCTATGGTGGCAATGATATTGACAATAAACCAGTTATGACGATGATAATAATACTAATAAACCTAATCATAACAAATCTTTGTACTAACAGCATCCCTCATTTGTAATAGAGCTTTAAAAGATGGCTATTTGAAAAAATCAATTTGATTGAGAGGTTTTTAATTTCCAATGTACAGGAAAAATGTTCATGCACTCATTCAACAAAGGAATACAATGCTAAAAAATTCAGACATAATCTTATTTTCATGAAATCTACAGGAGGGACAGATATTTATCAGATAAACACCCAAACAAATGCAAAATTGCAATTGTAGTGTTTGATCCTTCAAGGAGAATAAGAAGGGCTTCCCTGAGAAACTGATATCTGAGCTAACTGCTGAAGGAAGAGGAGGAGTAGATGAGGGAAAGTTAGAAGGAAGAGTGCTCCTAGCAAAGGGACCTGTGTCAGGCTGAAGCTCCATCAATCAAAGTGACTGAACAAGGGCCTCCATGGCTAAATGCTCCAGAGGGAAGCATGAGGCTTGAGAGGTAGGGGAAGGCTTGACTATCATAGGCTTGTGTGCCATGTTATGATGATTTGTCTTTATCGTATGAAGAATACTAAGTCATTGAAAATTTTAAGCTTTGGGGGTAGGGGCTGACATGATCATAGCTAAGATTTTCAAAGATCACACTGGTTTAGAAAGATGGGGAGGGAAGCCAGTTTGGATATGAGGAACATTAGCTAAAAGATGATTGTAGAACTCCAGGAAAAAGGTCATAAAACTTGGACTAGGAAGGCTATGGTGGATGTGAAAAGGAAGTGGCCAGGTTTTCAGGGCTGAGGGAGTGGTCAGATTTTCTCAGCAAATATGTGGCAAGGTTTTGGTATATTTCATGAAGGTAACTTTACTGGAAAATCCTATACTTGAGTGGAAGCTTCCCTTTTCCCATGTAAGAACTCCTGATAGAGTAAGAAATAAAATTAGTTCTCTAGACTTTTCTTACTAATCACTTTTGCTTTCTCCACTTTGCCTGTTATTTTGAGCCAGTAGACTTTTTGAGTCTGCTTATCTGCCTCTTTCCAATGCTAAACAAGCAAAGCAGGATGCTACTAGTGTAGGAATACTTATTGGCTACTTACATTTTCTAGGATCCATTGCACTCTATTTTGCTTAGGGCTTAGGTTTGTAAGCTCTTTATCACTTAAAGGGTTGGAGTATATAGAGGTAATGAAAACCCTTGGAAAACATTTCATTTTCTGTGGAAAACGTCAGCTAAAGGAAACACTCAACTCCTTCCTGCCACTGATGTTTTCCTTTGGTAGACATGCCTGATTGTAATCCTTCTGCCTAAATCTGATAATAGCACCCTATTGCTTTAAATTGTATGAAGAAGAGAGAAGCTCTTTTTCTTAGTGGCTCCTGTTTGAGCTGTTTGTTCCAGGAGAATTCCCCTTAGGGAATTGACAGTCTAGATGGGAGAGCATAAAATAGAGAACCAATTGATCTAATATGGCAGGAATTTAGAGTTTTTCTGCAAAAGATGAAGGGAGAGTGAATTCCAAGCATATGTGGGATGAAGGAGTTCCACATTAGAAATCAACTTCATAGTGAAAAATTTTTATGAACTGAGGTGAGACAAATGAATTTCTCAGAAAAGTAGCATCTGAAATTCAATATGCAGATGTTTTTAGCCCTGTGCTGTAATTATTCTTATTAGACCCAAAGTTTCGGTCAAGTCTGTTTTGCAAAACAGCTTTGTGTTAGAAGTTCTTTAAGGACAAGAGAGTAGAGACCATGTCCATATTAGTGAGAATCAGACTTCAAGAAGGGAGATGGGAAGCTGAAAATAGGTAATTGGGTAGGGAGCTGAAATTCTGAGTGAGCAGCAGTGGAAAACATGTATGCTCCCCTCATTTCATGCCATAAAAATCCTGACATCAACAAGGGCACCAGAATTTCATAATACTAGGAATGGGGTCTTGGGTCACTTTATTTGGATATTAAAGAGTTATACTAGATACTGGAGAACTTATTTCCTCCTTGACTATAATTAGTTCAGAGCTATTTCTCAGGGTGGTGGTGAATCAGCCAGGTGATGTTTCCTGTACCCTAGACTGCCTTGGATCAGATGGATGGGTGATGATGGCTCAGGACGACATTGGGTAGAGACATGGGACTTGGGACCTATGAGCCTGTATGTATATTTTGGTGGGTTAACGGACTCCTTTCCCTGCCCCATCACTATACTAGTAAACTTCCCCAAGATCACTGCAGAATGCATATTCCTTTTCTCTGCTTGTGTTATTAAAGGAAGTTGTTGTTTTTAAAACAAAATAAATAACTAATTTTCAACAACACTCAACACTTTGCCAGACACATTTACACATGAACTTAAAATTATTGCAATGACTTTTTATCACAGTTAGCATTACCTTTATTTTGCAGATGAAGGAAATTTAAGTTTAGAGAGGTTGTGACTTACCCAAAGACACACTTTTTGTGTGTTATGAGCCACAACTTGAACATGAGACTTTTGATTCCAAATCCAGTACTCTTTTTATTATGCCAGTTTTCCCAAATTTATTTTCATACAAAAGTATAGAAGAGAAGGTGTCCCCCCCCTCCACCACTGGGATTTTCCCCAAGTCCCAAACCCCATTACATTCTGGGAACAGAAGCATGAGAGGAAGCTGTTTTGTTGACATTTGTATTTCATACTAATTTCTTAACAACTGTAGAGGAACAAATGATGAAATATAAAACTAAGAATAAGTTGGAGTTCTTATTTTCATGTCCAGTTAACTTTTCATCCAGTCAGTAAATAATACATCATTGTAGAGAACTACAAGAACATTCTTATCATAAGTAGTACTTAGGATTTATAAGAGGTTGGGGGAATGACTTTCCAATCTGGTAACTGTTTTTATGTGTGCTCACTTCCCGTTGCCCCAGGAACTCAGTGAAATGCTATTTGTTCCCTGGAGAAATTATTTTAGATCTCTTTATTGATAAGATACCACATACATGCAAGTTTTCACTTACTTAACTTATTAATTCCAGGAAAACAGGAGAAAAACCATATGAGATTTCATTAAAACTTGGCTCTATTCCTAGCTCTATGGGCTACTGAATGACCTGAAAGATCACCTCCTCTACCCCTTGCCTCTAATGTGTGTGGTATATAAATAATTCAAAGATGAGCATTTCTGCTATTCTTAAAATTCCATAACTTACCCTAGTAACACAGATCTTTCTAAGACCATACTTTCTACTCCAAAACAAATCTTTTTATCCAACTTAGTCAATCTTGTTCATTCTCATCTGGCACTTCTGTGCAAAGACCACTCATAGATTCAGTATATGTACAATGTCAGCTATAAACTAGACCAAATAATCTAATTCAAAAGAGTAGTCTTCTGGGTCCAGTTTTCCATTCCTCTGACCACATTAATGGATCACTTTTAGATTTTTGTCTACTTCCATTTTTCTAAAAATTGTGGATTCAAAGACTGGGTGTGGCCATGAGTTGACCTGAATGCTGTTGGGCCAAACATATTGATTGCTTGCCTCCATGTTCTAATTTTAGAATGAGCTGGAAAGACAGACTTTTTATAGGTATTGCTTTTTTACCTGGGGATATGTACAGGAGGAAGAACCAAGATGGTAGGATAGGTAAACACCAATCTTGCTGCCCCACACAATTTCAAAACTACAACTTAACGACAGAACAAATATAATCCAGAATCATTGGAAAGCTGGCTGAGTGAAAATTCCACAAATAAAAGTGAAGATAGGACACTGTGATTCAGAGGAGTGGTGGAGGGCAGCTTTGAAGATACTCAGGGAGCCAGAGGTTTGGAGCCGTGTGCTCCCGCCAGCGGAGAGGGTGGGGGGCTGCAACCCGGCTGGTTTTCTCCAACGAGGAGGGCAAAAGTGTCCCACTGCACTGATTCCCCAGTTCCAGGCGAGGTCCAGGGAACCGACACTTATACGGGGTGAAACTAGGCAGTGGAAAAGCATGCTAAAGCCCAGTGCAGCAGAGGTCTGCGAGCTTGTGGAGAGGGTGAGCTTGAGGAGAGTGCGCATAAACTTGGGAACAGAAGTGCGCAACCTCACACAGAGGACCCGTGACTTGGTCTCTCATTTGGGAAACCACCGGACTGCATTGTGTTACAACCCTGGGCGAGACTTTGGGGGTGCAGACTCATTTGGGGAGAGGCTGAGTTGTCTGGCAGAGGGTGGAGATTGGTGGTGGCTTTCTGTCAGAGGTGCATGCAGCCATTACCATCTGGCACAGACACCCTGGTGCCGCATAGGGTGGAGCTGACACTGTCTGCTCAGCCTGGAGACTTCGCCCATCCAACCTGAACACAGCTTACCCTCACAATCAATTGGCCTGGAGGTCAAACCCTCCTAGTGCTAAGAACAATAATCTGGGCTTAACTTCAACAATACTGTACAACCCATAAAGGGCTGCAGCAAGAGTATCCACCTCAGGTAGCTGGGGAGGCTGAGCCACTGTCCTTGAGAGGACATCTACCACATAAAGCTAACAGTCCAATTCAGGAAAGCAGCCACAATGCAGAGAAATGGAAAGAAATCACATGTGAAAGAAATGGAGGAAAAAATATGACTGGACATAGAGTTTAAAACCACAGTTATAAGGTTTTTCAAGAGGCTCCTGGAAAAGGCCAATGAACTTAATGAGACCAACAAGGAAATGAACAAGACCTACGAGGAAATGAATGAGACCTACGAGAATATGAAAAAGGACCAACTAAAAATTAAGCATACAATGACTGAAATAAAAAATATTACACAAAGACCTAAAAGCAATCTAGATGACTGCAAGAACCAAGTCAAAGATTTGAAATACAAAGGGGCAAAATCCACTCAACCAGAAAGGCAAGAAGCCAAAAGAATTTAAAAAAATGAAGATAGTGTAAGTGGCCTCTGGGACAACCTTAAGCATGCCAACATCCAAATTATTGGGGTGCCAGAAAAAGAGAGAGAGGAATGTAATGAAAACCTACTTGAAGAAATAGTGACTGAAAACTTCCCCCACCTGGTGAAAGAAATTGACTTAAAAGCCCAAGAAGTGCACAGAACCCCAAAATATAGGAATCTAAAGAGGACCACACCAAGACACGTAATAATTAAAATGCCAAAGACAAAAGACAAAGAGAGAATATTAAAATCAGCAAGAGAAAAACAGTTACCTATGAGGGAGTACCCATACAATTGTCAGTGGATTTCTCAACAGAAACGATGCAGGCCAGACGGGAGTGGCAAGAAATATTCAAAGTGATGAATAGCAAGAATCTACAACCAAGATTACTCTACCCAGCAAAGCTATCATGCAGAATTGAAGGTCAGAGAAAGTGTTTCCAAGATAAGAAAAAGCTAAAGGAGTTCACCACTGCCAAACCAATATTATATGATTTGCTGAAAGATATTCTATAAGAGGAGGAAGAAAAAGGTAAAAATAAAAATTATGAACAACAAATACACATCTATCAACAAATGAATCTAAAAATCAAGTGAATTAATAATCTGATGAACGGGATAAACTGGTGAATATAACAGAATCATGGACATAGAGATGGAATGGACTGACAATTCTTGGGGAGAAAAGGGGTGTGGGAGGTGCAGCAAGAGACTGGACAAAGTCATGCACCTATGGGAGAGGACAGTGTGGGGGAGGTGAGGGCGGAGGGTGGGAAGGGTACCAGGTAGAGGAGAGCTATAGAGGGAAAAAGAGGGAACAATGTAATTAATAAACCGAACAATAAAGATTAAAAAAATAAAAAAGAGCCAATTACTCTTTTAGTTAACATATTTATTGAGTGCCTATTATGTTCTAGGTACTGTTGAGGGATTAAGGACATATTAGTCAATAAATAAAGAATATCTATCCTCTTGAAGTTTAGGTGACAGGTGTCTGTATCAAATGCATTGTGTGACATGTACTGGTATTTATGGCCTGTGTCAGAATGTATTTATGGTCTGTTATAGCATGGAACATCTGAAAAGTTTCTCAGCCTCGCAAGCTGGGGACATCAGGGAATGATGGGAAGTCCCATCTCCTGGCTCAGAAAAAAAGAAAACTAGGAGTACGGTGCCAAAAGAAACATTACATATGTGGGGGCTACTTGCATTCTGATACTTTGTATGTTCAGCAGGCAGTTAGTAAGTTCATGTGATGTCTTACCTTCTTTGCATGACATTGGTTTTGTAGAAAAAGTATTTTTAATTTCAAGTAACTGACCTATGATCAGATTTTTGCGACATGTCCAGTTTGTAAATTGATGTATATTCACTTAAATATAGCAAAAGCAAGACATGTTATCTCTTAAACAGATTTATTGCATATCAATTCTCTAAAAATCATGCTGTTGGTCTCTTTCTTTAAGTGTAATTACTGAGTGAGTGGTAGTTGAGATAAGAGCCTGTTTCCAAATTTGGCACTTAATACTTAATATACCTGCTAGTTGTGTAACCTTAGAGAAGTTATTTAATATTTTGAGCTTCAATTTGCCCATCTGAATATTTAGATAATAGCTTCTAAGTTAGAGTACCAGCTGTTGTTAGGATTAAATGAGATGGTATATGTGAATGAAACCAGGGGTTTGTTAAATGTCTATGTTTTAAAAGGAGAGACAGACCCTGCTCTAAAGCAGGAATCAAACACGTGCATGCATCACTTGTGTGAGAGGCAGAATGAGACACAGAGAAATGGATTGGGCTGAGTCCAGGGAGAGATTGTATTTAGGATGTGTGACAGGCAGGGACTGCAGAAACTTGCCAGAAGAACTGGCATTTGAGCAGGATGGGATTTACACATGAGGAAATTGATAAGGGTAACCTAAATAGAAGTAAGATTATGAGTGTAGTGGGATCACCTGTAGCAAATGCAGATAACTTTAAATAGATTAGCTACCCATACCTCTTATGTGGAGGAGGATGTTACAAGTGCATTGTTACTTATGTCTTTTCAGTGTCTGATTTAAGACAGTAACTTTTGATCTGAGACCACAGTCAGTTCACCCAATATCCAGAGTCTAACAGACTTTCTACCTTATAATCCAATGCAAATTTAAAATCAGAAGGATTACATGAGTGTTGATTGTCAAGTATTCCTTGTCTTTGTTTACCTTGCTAGTGGCATACTTTTTCTCTCACACAGATGGTCAAAAATGAAATGTATTTCAAAATATTCATCAGAATGCTAGATATGCAACAATAATCTAGTTTCTTAAAAATCAATAAACTTACATAATAACCTCATGAACTAACTCCAGGCCCATTTCATCTTACATGCATGAAGAACTCTTCCACCTGCCTTCTTCTCCAAATTCACGTGCCAAAAGTCCCACCGCCAACACACACACACACACACACACACACACACACACACACACACACACACCACTCCAGCCTCTTCAAACTAGTTAACTTAAGGCTCCTGAGACTTGTTCATGCTTCCTTGCCCTCACAGAGATTTCCTGTCTGCCTGGAATGCCACTCCACTGCCCTCTCTGTTTGCTTATGGCACCTACTACACTTTCTCAACTCAAATGCAGTTTTTCTGAAAAGCTGTCTTTGATGCCTACAAGAAAAATAATCTTTTTATGCCCCCTATCCCTGCACCTCAGTTTCAACACTTGTCACCCAGTCCTGTCATTAATATTGTTCCTGACCATCTTCCCTACTATGTTGCCAAGACTTCTCATGGAAAGGCTTATGCTTTAACAAATTCTTATAAAGCCTTTACAAGACTTGACAGTAGATATGTAGAAAATAGTTAATGAATAAGTGAATGAAAAATCTAAATAATATGGCACCTTTTCTCTTTCAAGACTCTTTGACACCTAATGTGACTGGCGTCATGAGAGGGTAAACCAGCCAATGGGGGAAAACTGGGAGTGAGGGTGAGGAGCAAAGGTTGGGTGCTTCAGGCTATTTTAATTTTGTAGAAAAATTATCCACCTCCTAAAACAGTGGCTCTCACCTGTCACTGTATATTGGATTCACCTTGGGATTTTTACAAACATGATGCCTGGGTTCCAGTCGGAGAGACTTGGATGTGATTGGTGTTCAGGGGAGCTGGAGCCTCAGCTCCCTAGTGATTCTAATGTACGGATCAACGTTGAGACTTATAGTCTTGCACAGTGCAGATTGTTGTCTGTCCTTCTCTGAGAGTGAGACAAGGGGAACAGAAGGATGGGGGTGGAGAGAGAGTGAGCGACAGAAAGAGAGAGAGAGAGAGAGAGAGAGAGAGAGAGAGAGAGAGAGAGAGAGAGAGAGAGAGAGATGGGCAGGGGGGGCAGGGAATCAGTCAAGGAAGTGAATTACTGACAGTTAGGTTAGCAAGGTCTTTTGAATTTAATATTATTCTTAAATTTTGAAGTGTAAAGCTAAAGTAAATAAAACCAAAGTTTTATTAAGTATATTGACAAATAGGCCACCCAAAAAGGTCATTTTAAAGTCAAAGTCTTCTGAAGTGCATTTTCCAAGTGATTTAGTTTTCACTTGAATGTTGATTCATTTTTAAGCTTCTAATTTCAGACTAAATAAACACACAGTAGATAATCTAGATAATTGAAGCCAAACCTATTTTAGGCTCTAAGTAGTCCCCCTACTTTAGGTGAAAGTGAGTCTTTATTTTGCATTATTTCGCTAATTGAGGACAAAGCACAGTTTTTGTCTGTTTTTTTCTGGACACATTACAAAGACCATTGCAGCTTTCTGTCTTTGCTTTCTGTGGAAAATGCAGGCAAGCTAACTCTTGTGCTACAGGACCTAGAGTTTTTCTGAAATATAAGAAGGAAATGTACACAATTAATTTTTTTAAATGTTACTTTCAAGCCCAATATTGGCTGCATAATCCTATATTCCAACCCTAGATCCAATTGAATACTTGGATCTAATCCAAGATTAGCCAGGTTATCCAGAACCAAAGGTTCGCCTGATTCTCTCCCTTCCCTGGGCGCCTGAAAGCTCTTGGCACCAGTAGTAGGTTTCAACTAAGTCAAGGGCTGGAGCCTGAAATGCCTTGGCAGCACAGAATTATTTTTAGTTCTGTTGTTGTATTGATATGGAATGTATGAGAAAACTATATTCTTTATTTAAACTTTAGAAAAGCCGTTATGGAACAACAGTCCTCATTTCAAAGGGCATTCGTGAGAGAAAAGTATTTCCTTTCTTTATTCCATGTTCCCCAAAGGGAGAAAAAGCCATGAGCACTTGCTATAATATACGCTCTGCTCTCCTTGGAATATGGCACAGGCTAGACCAATCTTAAACCCTGTGTATGGTGGAAATACTAGGAGATTCTTACTATTCTAATTATAAGAATCTGAGGGGTATGGTAATATTTGACTGGATATTTTAAATAAATAGAGATAGTAGATATTTGTGGAAATAATTCACTTCGTGGCACAAAATGCTAACTACATACTTGGTACTGATGATACTTTAATAAAAGTCTAGTAATATAATCTGAAACTTTATTTTTAAATACCATTTTTCTTTAAATAACCAACCTCCATATGTCTCCTTTAAATTCAGTATAAAAATATGGAGTGACGTAGGTTGCTTTCTCTTGCATAGAGTTATCTTCAGAATTAGCTATTTTCATCCCCATTTACTAAAGAATAATGACTCACCAAGAATTGTTCAGTTCTTTCTTCACATTATCTTCAGCTTATTGATGTCATGAAATGTATTAACACATACTCTTTTATTTCAATCCTTTTAGTCCCTTTGGTGTTCACATTTTGCTGAGGTGGGCCTGCTTGTTCTGAGAAATGAATAGGTGCAGTCTTGGTTTTTTCTAATATTCAGTTGGATTCTGGTGACCTTCCTCAGCATCACCCTCCACCCACAAATAAAACAAAAACTCCACAAATCAACAAATTAATCCATCCTAATAAAGAACTCAGTTCTGAAGATGTGAGATCTAGGAGGATGAGGTGTAGGAAATTAAAACAAAGAAAGCCCCCTTTTAATGTTCTTTACTCATACCATTTAATTTCATTTAAGGTTGAAAAATACCAGGTCATATAGTCTAATCATCATACTGTTGGTGCACATTGGTTGCCTTAAATAAAAACCTCCTGTTAGTATTTCCAAGTCTATTTTTAAGGAAATGGGTTGTTGGAAATAGTGACTCCAGATAAGTCTATAGCAGCTTGCACCAGAGTGGTGAGTGAGTGATGGGCAGTGAGTATGATAAGAGCAAATTTACTGAGTAAATGATGTGGTAGGCACTTTTTAAAGCACTGCATATGCATTAACTCTTTATCCTCAGAACAACTTTATGAGGTACTATTTTAATGCTTATTATACATATGAAGAAAAGAGAGGTTAAGTCAATAGTCCAAGTTCAACACCTAGTAAGTAGAAGAGATGGCTTTTAAACCAAAGCATCTGCTTCTAACACTTGGCATCTTTGCTATGATGTCATACTATCCTTTTTTTAGAAGAAGAAAGACAACTGTAGTCCCTGGAAAAAAAAGACTATTTCTTGGTGACTTTATTTATGGTGGAGAAATGTGTATTGTATAAAATCTGATACCCTGCCTGAAGGATTTTTGCAGAGACTTCTCTATGATTATCTGATACCCAGAAATTCTAATGCCATAGGAACATTAAAGTTTGGGGAACTGCATTGAAAAATTAAAACCTGTATGTCACAAAAGAAAGGTTCTTTATTAAAATTAAATTGACTAATATTCAGAATTATAATCTAACTGCTGACTTCCTATAGATCATGACAATATAATTCTGGAACTGGGTAATAGCACATAGGAAAAGTTAGAGAACAAACTTTAGGTTGAATTGCAATGCTTATGTTTGTATTTTATTTTCTAAATAAATGGCACCTTCTCCAGGAAGAAAAATCCTATTAACTCAAGAAAATACATTTTGGAGCGTGAAAGTACAGTCTGATATATTTTGCTCAAATCTAAGAGAACTGTTCTTATTCAACCATAAAACCTTAAAGCAGAGAGTTCAACTGAAAATGTGGCCTCATGATAAATAATTAGGTTGTAAAGGAGAGAAAATACAACATGACAGCAGATGTTTAAAGCTTTTTTTTTTTTTGCATTATAGAGTTTTGCAATAGAGGTTTAAGAAAACATAATATGTTTGAAGAAACATCAGGAATGATTTTAAATCATAGTTGTTAACCAAGGCAATGGGTTTTATTGTCCAGACCAATTGTTGTATCATAACATTCATGAAAGAGATAAACTACATTTATAATGATTAAAGCACTTTATTTTTTAATGTTTTCCTGTTTTTGTTCGTCTTTGCTGTAAAGGTTTTATTTCCTGGTTTATCTGGATAGGTGATATCCACTGAGGGAACCAGGTGAGAATTTGAGCTGCTATTATATTTTGATCATGACATAGAGTTGCCAGAAAATTGGACCCCTTGTGATTTTACTGATGTTAAAAATAATAATTAAAAATGTTAATTGTTGAGTTATTTTTCTTTCTTTTGTTTTCATCTTCTTTTTTCTTACTTGGACAGTTGTTTCAGAAATACCTAATTCAGACAACTGAACTTGTAGAAATATGGGAGCTGAAGTTTTGAGTGTTCAACATGTTAATGAATTCAGCTTTGAAATGTGACATTTTTATTGCTCTCACCTTTATAACCTAAGATGTAGCATTTTTCTCTGCTTTTACTTAAAAAGTATAACATTTCCCACCCTTGGGTCATTCCTATACTACCTTCACAAATTTTTTAAAAATATATTTTATTGATTTTTTACAGAGAGGAAGGGAGAGGGATAGAAAGTTAGAAACATCCATGAGAGAGAAACATAGATTAGCTGCCTCCTGCACACCCCCCACTGGAGATGTGCCTGCAATCAAGGTATATGCCCTTGATCAGAATCAAACCCAGGACCCATAATCTGCACGCCAACACTATCCTCTGAGCCAAACCAGTTTCGACCACTTTCATAAATTTTTGCTCTCTACCACCTATACTCTTATTTACTAAATCTCTATTAAGTTCACATATTTTATATTTAACCTTATCTTAAGCACCAGTTTTCATGAAATGACAGGTTTGGTGTACTAATTTTGTAATTTTTCATTACGTAGGGAAATAGGCACTAAAGTATTGAAATATAAAATGCTTTATCCCTGTACTACCTAAAATCAATCATAGTATTAATATTTTTGCTAAAAAAAAACTTTCCTATTCTAACAACTGAGCATTTAAAGGAGAAATATTTTTAATTTCTCTCTATTTTTCCTTCTGTGAACCAACTTGTCAGGTTTTACCACTCAAGCAGTGCTTCTCAATTTTTTTTTCCTCTGTATTGCGATGATGGATGCTATAGGCCCCTGTGTTCAGAGCAAATCGCTGAGTCCATTCAGGCTTTTGGTTATTCTGAGCAGGTATGCAATAACTCCACCACTTGCTCTCCTGCTGAAGAAAGGGAAGTGTAACAGAATGCCAGTGAGGTAACCTGGATTTTCTGTATTTTTAAGAGTAAATCATTTACCAACCCAGTTCTTTCATTCTGAGTAGTTAAAAATAATTTCCTTGCAACACACCCCTCTGCTGATTGCAACACCATGCTTGAGAGCCTCTGCTCTTACAGATTAAAAGGCACTGCCGGAATTTTTGTTTCTGTTTTAAATTTGCATTCAAGTAACAGTGTTTTTTGTTTTTTTTTAAACCACAAAGTTATCGTTTTAATTCTGTTCTCTTTAATACCATCTTTTTTTCACTTGAAGATTCTTTTAGTTTCACCATTGTTTTTCAAAAAGAGTACTTACTATATTGAGAACTGTGTGATCTGATGGATCATAGTGGAAATTATTCTTGGTAATTGTAGGGTGACCATTTAGTCCCAGTTTTGTCTTTAACACTGAAGTCCCACATCCTGGTGGCATTTCTGTGATAACACTGGGAAATCCCTCGGTTCTGGGCAAATGAGATAGTTGATCACCCTAAATAAAGCCATCTGACATAGCTTGAGAATGAAGCTATATAGGGTTTTAGTTGAGTATACAATTTGGTAATCCCGGTATTTAAAATTGTTGAAATCTTGGACTTCAACCTAATGGTCATAGCTAAAAATGGGCAGAGATCTGTCTGTTGCTCATACTTGTCTATCCTCTAAATTGGTCCTATAAAGAACTGTCAGAAGCACACATCTTAATCATGTCATTGTATTGCATAACAAGGCTTCCCATTTATTTTAGGCTTAACCCAGACTCTTGAAATTGACTCATAGGCCTTGCTTGATTTAATACAGTGGTTCTCAAACTTTGCCCTAGTAAGAACCACCTAAAAAATCAATTAAAATGGACATGCCCAAACCCCTGGTTCAAAGAGAATGAATCTGGAGAATAGTTAAAAAATTATTTTTTAAAACAATTATAGTAGGTGCTTCTCTTACAGGTGGTCCCATCCTTGAGTCATTCCCATACCACCTTCACAAATTTTAAAAAAATATATATTTTATTGATTTTTTACAGAGAGGAAGGGAGGGGGATAGAAAGTTAGAAACATCCATGAGAGAGAAACATAGATTAGCTGCCTAACCCAGACTTAACCCAGACAACATTAGAGGAAAATAAACCTAGTTTATATTTCTTTTCTAGATTTATCTCTCAAACTCCCCCTTACTCTTTATTCTCTGGTCTTACTGTAATTCAAGTTTTCAGTGTTCCAGGCCTTCACACTCATGCAGAACTTCTATCTGAAACCCTCTCTGGTTTTTGTTGATCAATCAGATTTCTGCCTAGCCCTCCTCTCTTCCTGAAAGCCTCTGTTGCAGCCCCTATTAAGGTTGATGTCTTTTCCATTACCCTTCACGAAGACCCACCTTTTCCAGCCAAGTGCATATAACACAGTATTGTAATTGCCTCTTCTTTGTGTGTGTCTCCCTTTTAACTAAGTTCAGTGCCCACAGACACCTCTCATTTATCTTATTTATGACTGTTTTCTCAATTGCTAGCTCACTGTTGAGCATATGTTAAGAGTCCAGGATTATTTATTGAGGAATTAAGTTACTTTATTAATGAATAGATTGATATAACAGGAGGTCTTAGCTGAGCCAGAACTAAGACAGATGCATTTAGTATTGAGTGATCCCTTTCCACAGCCCTCCTATCTATTGATATGTTTGGGGGCTCTTGATTTTTGCCTACCGTAGGATTGAGATCTGATTGTGGGAGAGCGCAGGGCCTTTGAGTAGAAGGATTAGGAATGAGAATTTAAAGGGTTAGAGAAATGTTATTGCATTCCCCCTAGTTGTACATGGGGGATGATTCTGGAGCATGACTAGAGAGAGGGATAGTGACTGTTAAATCTAAGTCTAAGAGATTCAAGGGACAGATGGGATGCAGCTGGGGGAATACACATGCACTCTCTCTCTCTCTCTCGCGCACACACACACACACACACACACACACACACACACACACACACACACACATATGCAATGGCTTCTACCACCACCACCACCACCACCACCAAGGATACAGCTTTGTCCCCTGAGGGCTCTGTGCAGCCATCATCATGGGCTGGTTGTGTTTCCTCACAATCATGAACCCTGGTTCCCCTGGAAATTTTATGAAAAAAGAATCCAAAAGTGATTTGGTGATGGTGTTGAAGGAAAAGTCATGAGCTGAGATCTTATATAAACAAATAGGGCTGTTGTAGTTTGGACTTAATGTGTAAAAATTGGACATTTGAAAGAGACTGAGAATGAGTTAAATGCAGCATTTAGACAAGGCTGATTGTGAAACTTCAGCCTGAGATTGCTAAAAGAAGACTTTCTGGTAGGACTGGACTGAGATATTATGAAATGGACTAGCTGAATTTTTACATCTTATTATTTTCTGTACTTTTTGTATGTCACTCAACATACAAGGTGTCACCATTCTTGACAATTGGTGATGCTGTGGAGTTCTTTTCTATTCTTTGAAAAATTTCCACTAAGCAGGTCGTACATCAAATCTGGTTTTAAACAACTAGAATCGACCTTGCTATTGGTGATACCATTGAGGCACTGCTAAATTGGACTGTGCTCAGTTCATATCACAAGCTTGGGAAATGGCCAGTTGTGAACACAGCTGATTTCTGTCTAGGAGAGTTTCTAATTGTGTAGATGGTGACAGAGATTCAGTGTAAAAATACTGTGTACTTAAAACAGGATTGACATTCCCTTGTGAATTATCTTAATATTCTCCTAGGCAATATGTAATATACTTCCTGAGCAGTTCCTTGAATTAAGCACCTCACTGGTTAGAAGAAGGGAAATTTAGTATTTCTTAAATCTAGGAAGGATAAAAATTAATATATAAATAAGTAACTACACTGGGCATTTTCTAACAAAATAACACATAGTAGACTGAAATTTTGAGTTTCCCATTAATGGATATTAGGTCAACTTAGATAACTTTAACTTTCATAGCAAAGTTACATAATTATAAATTCTTATTGATATATCCATTCAAAATAGGAGTGTAATATTTCTGAGGGGAAAATTTAATGTAATTATGAAGGTATAGAGGCCAACTGATGACAAAGTGACATATATAAACTGAATGGCCAGATTATTATGACCTCTGAATCTCACTCAGTGTGTGTGTGTGTGTGTGTGCGTGCGTGCGTGCGTATCCTATCTAATAAAAGAATGATATGCAAATTGTCCGTACCTCCAATACACCCACAAACCATGCCCACAAGCCAATCAGGAGCAAATAAACCCCAACCAAGATTGGGGACATTGAGAGCAGGAGGGAGGCTTGGGTTTCCCCTGTAATGGAGGAAGCCAAGCTTTATGCCTGCCCTTGCTGGCCTAGGCCTCCACTCAGTGCTACTAAGTTTCAATTATAGAACATACGTAATCCCAACAGAAATGGCAGCATCCACAGAGCTGGAGAGAGCAGAGGGTAGGGTTGCCCGGGTGATGGAGGAAGCCAAGCTTCTGCATCCCTGGCAAGCCTAGGCCTACATTCTAGGCTACAAAGTTTCAATTATAGAATTTAAATAAACCCAAACAGAAATGACTGTCACCATGGAGTGAGTAGAAGGCTGGGCTCTGCTCCAGGTTACAAAGTTTCAATTTTAGAACATAAATTAATCCCAGATCCTAGGGACTCTACTTGGATTGCAGGCATGGCCAGCCTAGCCTGTAAACCACCATAGGCCCCTCACCCAGGTCCCCCCACGCCCTAAGGGAACCCCCAGCCTGATCCTGGACACCCTTCAGGGCAAACCAGCTGGCCCCCACCCATGCACCAGGCCTCTATCCTATCTAATAAAAGAGTAATACGCAGATTGACCATCACTCCAACACACAAGAGGACTTGCCCCATGTGGTCAAAGATCCTGCCCCCATGTGGGCACAAGATGGTCACCACAGGATGGCTAGCAGGGGAGGGCCATTGGGAGGTTCGAGGTCTACAAGGGAGGGCAGTTGTGGGCAATCAGGCTAGCAGGGGAGGGCAGTTGGGAGGGACCAGGCCTGCAAGGGAAGGCAATTGGGGCCAATGAAACCTGCAGGGGAGGGAAGTTAGGGGTGACCAGGCCAGCAGAGGAGGGAAGTTGGGGGCAAACAGGCTGGCAGGGGAGCAGTTAGACATAAATTAGGCTGGCAGGGTAGTGGTTAGGAGGTGATCAGGCTGGCAGGCAGAAGTAGTCAGGGGTAATCAGGGAGACAGGCAGGCGAGCAGTTTGGAGCCAGCAGTCCTGGATTGTGAGAAGGATGTCCCACTGCCTGTTTAGGCCCGATCTGGATCGGGCCTAAACAGGCAGTCAGACATTCTTTGAGGGTCCCAGATTGGACAGGGTGCAAGGTAGGCTGAGGGACACCTCCCCTCCCTCCGTGCATGATTCTAGAGGTCTGGTGCATAAAATTGTGTATGGGTGGGCTTCAGCCAGCCTGGCCAGGGGGAGGGGACATAGGTGGTTGGCTGGCCTGCCTGCTGGTTGAACTTCTGGTTGAGGGAGAAATTTGCATATGAGCCTTTTATTATATAGGATATACACTGAGTGGCCAGATATTAATAATAATAATAATAATATGGCCACTCAGTGTGTGTGTGTGTGTGTGTGTGTGTGTGTGTGTGTGTGTATATAATATGTTTTTTTAAAGATCACAGATTTAAATTATTTTGAAAAAGGGAAGTGTTAATATAAATTTACATAAATTTCATAATTTAACACTGATTAAATGGAATGTTTTAAAGATATTAGAACTCTCATAAATGTATAAGGCTAGGGAAAGCATATATTTAACTTTTAACTGGGAAGCAGAAAAGGATGCCAAGTGTGGTGAATGGAAGTGTCAAACAACACAGAGAATTAGATGGCTTCAAACTCTGGTTAGAAATGGAGGGAGGGGTCCCAGACATCATGGCTCAGTGATTGAGTGTTGACTTATGGACAAGCAGGTCTTGGTTTGATTACTCATTAGGTCATATGCCTAGGTGCCTGGCATGCAGGAGGCAGACGAAAAATGATTCTCTCTCATCATTGATGTTTCTATCTCTCTCCTCCCTTCCTCTCTGAAATCAATAAAAGTATATTTTAAAGAAAGAAATGGAGGAAGGGAACTGTCTGGTATACTCCCTAGTGGAAAGGACAGTAGAAAATGACCACAAAGTAAATGAATCACAGGAGCAAGCTCACAAAGACACTGGGTATAAGTGGTTATGTGTAAGTGGTTATGGCTGAATTCTACCTCTAAACCCAGTATACCCCACCATTACGTAATCTAGTTCAATGGAAGAAAATATGTGGCTACATCCAAGGTGAAAGCAAAAATTGGGGCATGTAGGCAAGGTTTGGAGGCAAAAACTACCCTAATAAAACTTGAACATGGAAAATAACTCAAACTGTAGTCAATTTAATGAATCACATTAGAAATATGTAAATTTAACTTATACTAGAATTCTTAAAATGGTGGCGGCAGTAAGCTTGTCTTCTTATCATGGCCATAATAGAATCATCTTTGTTTTTTAAATGATATCTATGCACTTCTTCATTTACTTAAACAAATTCAGAATAATATGCCAGAAAAGTTTGGGTCATGGTCTTATATGATGCCAAGAAACACCACTATTGTAATGGAATGTATTTTCTATTAAAGAACTGATTAACTTGACATTTACATGAGAATTAAAGACTCATTAATCATTATCATCATCCCAAAAAAATGAGTAGTAATGACAAACATTTACTGAGGGCTTGCCATATCAGGTACTTTGCTAAACACTTTTCAGATGATTGTAATTTATTCTACATAACAACTGTATGCAGATAATATTATCATTTCCAATTTTTGGATGAGGAAATCAAGGTTCAAAGAGTTAAATTGAGTAATTCAAGGTCACACAGCTATTTAAGTCAGGTATTTCTGACTATACTAGTAAAACTTGTATGCCTAACAGTAAGCTGTGTTCTCCTTATTTGAAAATTTTGCTGGAGGGAGACCTTGAATTTAATATATAAAACATAGATTCTAGCTGTCCAGGGTCAAGTCAGAGTCAACTTCCAGAGAAATTGAAGCTGACTATGTAAAATGTTTCATTACACGAGCTAGTTTTATTTTAAAATCTCCAATGTTAGTTTATATAATGGGAATCACATGGATCACACTCCGGTAGTTATACAGGAAGATAAATTAGATGACTACATTGTACAACTAATGACTTTTGGGTCTTGATTTCCTGCTTGCATTTCCTAACTGAAGACACTGGGATCGCAGGCTGTCATTGAAGTTAAACAAAATAAATCATGTGTTGTAAAATTAAAAACAATAACCCAATTTTATGGCTGTTTTGTTGAGACTGTAAGAGCATTGAGGATAATGGTCATGGCTGAAACAAGCTTAGATATTGCTAAGGCCAATTTTATGCCTTGTCATGCTTTTCATTTTCCTTTGCTTCAATCTAATGGTAAAACCAATTGGAAAATTGCTTTGAATGAAACATACAGCAGTAGAAACTTTAAAGAAGAGAATATATTAGCTTAATAGCTCAATAAAGCAAAATTCAAATGTTCCTTTTGGCAAAAGTTTCACTTAATTTCAGCTTAAATTTTCCAGGAAATTCTTCAAAAGATAATGAATTTGCAAATTATTTTCCATTTCTAGTTGCATGTCTAAGTGAAGATAAGTCTTTATGGTTTTCATATTGAGAAGTTATGGGTGACCATTCCCTCTTATTGAAAATTTAAAATCCCTTTATCATCTATAAGCAAAAATGGTATAGATGTATGTACACATGCCTGTGTGTGGAGGGCAAGGAGGCAGAGGGGTGGAGATGGGATCAGGAAGGGAAGGGTACAAATTAGAACTGGAAATTATTACAGCTAGAAGGAACTCAGACAGGGAAGAACTGTCACATGTCTATAAATCAAATTAAATCACTCTTCAGCTTGGCAAGAGGTCCTATTTCAATCATTTTGGGGCTCCAAAGTCATCAAAAAACTAGAATAGTGCCTAAAAAATGGGAATGAGCCTTCTGAGTGCTACTGAGATCCTCACTGTCTATCCTCTACTGGTTCTTGAATACAGACAGCTCTGCTATCATGTAGGCTATGGAGCCCCACTTCCAAGGACCCAGCCTTCAAGGTCCATCAGGCAGCTATTCTTTAGAACGTTTTGCTACTTTCAAAGTACTGTCAGAAAATGAGGCATGTGCCATCACCATCAACAGGATAATCCACTCTATTCCATTCCCAGGGCTTTGTCTAGCTTCCATTGCTGCTTCCACATCTTTCCCATCAGAAGCCATCCACAACTGCCCCCTAGTTTAATTTCCTTAAGGAACACAGGCTTCTAGGTATAAAACTCAAGAAAAGTGCAGGAATGCTTTCAGATAGTTTCTAAAACAAAAAAGTTTCCTCTGAGACCAGTAGCAAAAAGGACTGGCTGCCTTTTTGGAACAAGGGAGAGGTGAATTAAAAAAAAAATGCAGGCATAAACAAATCCTAAATTAATATCTCAGTCTATTAACCCGCCTCCTTGTAGTATTAACGATTCCTCCTGGCAAGGAGATGTGAGATGACTAATAGCTCACTATGACATTAAGAATGGCTCCAGTCCAGTGGAAGTTCAGTTGGTAAAGAGTATGCCTAAATTATAAATACTGTTTGACCACACCCCTTACTCTAGGCAAGAGGTTTTTTTTTTTTTTTTTTTTTTTTTGGTGGTGGTGGTGTTGTTTTTATGGAGGACCAACTGCTTTCTTTGCACTAAAAGTCAGAGAGGATGAGGGTTGGTGGCACTTCAGGGGATTTCCCAAAGGGCTTATAGTGAGTCCTGAGAGGCAATTATATACTCTAATCTCCTTGGAGAAGAGCTTCCTGGGATAAATGTCAAATCTGCATCAGAAGAGAGAACAGCTCTTGTCACTGTTTGGTCTCTGGGTCTGTGGCTGGAAAATTATTTTTGCCCAGTGTTATCAAGTAAGCAGGCTAAATTCTGCAGAAAGTTGCTCATAAAACTGATAACAGCCCTTTCTTAAACAGGCCTAATTTGAACTTTATTCCAGAGTCCTTGAGAAACTGAATCTGCCCTTGTATAATTTAAGAATTAAACATGGTCTTGCACAGTTGGGGAACATATGACCTTGAAACGTTGTTCCAAAATCATGTTTTGCTTCCCCCTCTCCCCTTTGTGGGCTTTGACTTTATCTGTGCATCAGTGAACACTTTATCATGCTAACACTTCAGGAATGTGCAGAATGGTTGAGGAGCTTGAATGCCATGGCAGTTGCAAGTTTTCTGGGCTCTTGTAATCAGCTCACTGGGACAGTTGTTAGAAAACTGTTATACTACATATGCTATGGGAGAACTGAAGTTCGTGACCAAATCACTTTCAAGGGCAATTTAAGGTTAGCTAAGTTCTTGTTAGCTGATAGTTTCCTCTTTGAGTGTATTATTTTAGTACTACTGATATATGCCACAGAAAATGCCTGTATTCTTATTTTGGTTTCAGGGAAGCTATTTCAGGTTGTTAGCCAGTACGTACTCAAAATTGACTTTTAAAAATGGGATGCTGTATTGTAATGGTTACAGTCCTAGATTAGAATCCAGTCCTGTCACTTACTAGTTGTAAGTTGGACCTGAAGTCATTATCTTCATCAGTTCTCAACCTCAGTTTCCTAATGTGTACTTAGCTTTCCAGACTTTTACATATTATGTTAAAAGAGATAGTGTATGCTATGGAGTACACTAATAAGTAGGAAGAACTCAGTAACTATTCTATGGTATTATTCACTCTGTTTGTTGTATCTGTCCAATGGGACTGCACATTTATTGAATGTAGAAATCAGAACTTATATTGCTTTACTTTTTTCAGGCCAAGAAGAATGCCAAGTAGACAGCAAGTGGTCAATAAATATTAACTACTTCTGTTTCTTTTGGAATTATCCCGCTTTTTGTCCAGTAACACTACCTCTAATTTGAGTCTTCATTTGGTGGAAAGTGATAGGTTGTAAAACAATTCTAGAAGGCTTTTGTTTTAGTCTCTGCATCTGGTAGCTTTTCTTTAAAAAAATTGGATTCTGTATATCATAAGAACTTGACAGTAGTCATTAAAAATGTACTTAAGTGCATGTAGGCATAGAGTTGTCTAACTGGTGTTCTTTGTGTTTTCTTAGTTAAGATGAGCACTTGTCTTAATTTGCATGAGGGAAACGTGCACTTCTAGGCTCTCTCTGTCTTCACAGCTTCATAGTTATCAATAAAATCTTGACTGAAACTGAGCCATGTGTGTACACAATCAACATTTTGGCAACAATATTTCATGGTGTGGAGTGGAAACAAGGAAGGGAGTTGAAGTAAGGGCAAGCTCCAGGGCAAATGTTCTACAGCAGCTCTATGGTTGCCATAAAGCAGGTGTTTCTTTTGCTCTCACACTAGAGAGGAGAGACTATATGAGATTCCAGGTCCAATTTTAGGCTGTCCAAAGGGAAGAGCGTTCCTTAGTTAAATGGATGGCTGAGACTGGTTAGTTTTCCAGTTCCTCTATGTTTCTTAGGTAAAATGGCAAATGCCTATTGGAGGGAGGAGGGGACAATCTGTGTCACGTTTCCCCCCCTAGAATTGAACTAAATATACATATATAACACTGCCAGTGCCTTTAAAGAAAGTCTAGCCTTTAAGGGATTGCCATTGAAAAGGAAAGCAAAACAAATGGATACTAGGGTTTTGTTTTTGTTCTTTACGTTTAAATAAACTTTTTGTTTTAGAATAGACTCAGATTTACATAAAACCTGCACCCAGTTTCCCCCATTATTAACAGCTGACATTATTAGTATGCATGTGTATCATAATTAATGAACCAATATTAATACATTATTACTAACCAGAGTCCATACTTTTTCTCAAATTCCTTTATATTTTGCCTTTTAAAACAACCCATTCAATACGAGATGCATTTCTGTCATTGTTTTTTGTTTGTTTGTTTGTTTCAGTTAGTTTTCATACATAATATTTAGGTAAGCACTATTTTCTGGTATCAAGGACAAGATAACTTATATCAGAGAGGGTAATTGACTTTATTAGAGTAGCTAAAGAAGTAGTAAAGCAGTAATTCAAACCTAAGCTCTCTGGCGGCCCCAATCCCATTTTTTTCCTTCTCATATCATGTGATCTTTCTCACTTGCAGGGCAGTAACAAATTTATTGTTGAAAAATGTACTATACATATAGTGTTACACCCACATTTTGGAAAATATTTTTAAAGAACTCCTTGACAAGTTGCTCCTATAGAGGTGGAATTGTATGTATGGATCTTCATGATTTCTTGAAACCAGAGAAACTTATTTGAGTCCCAGAAGTCTAAGCTAGAGCTGCTGAGGTATAATTGGTCTTTGAATGATAGATTACTTCTTGCTATAATATGTTTAGTAAAGCCTTATTTTTTTATTGAAGGTTCTATGTCACAGAAAATGCATTTCAACTCCAATTTTACTCAGAGGTGATATAAAAGAATGTGAGCAAGGTTTCAGGTTGAATCATATATTGGAGATTTTTGTTTTATTTTTTCCTAAGCTAACAAGGTTACTCACAAATTATTCACATCCAAAAGAAAACACATGAACATTGGAAAGTGAATTCATAAGACTATTTACACTCTTTAGTTATTTACATCATGCTTTGTTGCAATTGACTTATGAAATCCCTATTCTAAAGTTTTACCTCCTTTTAGATGCATAATATCAGTTGCAGTGTGGTTGACAGAAGAATGGTGCCGTCAAAACATCAGAATGTGCTGTAGAAAGGGGTAAAAAAAACACACCTAAGCAATAGTATAAGCAATTAGACATTATTTTAAGCAGGTACTTTTTCTCTCACAGCTGTATTTTACCTGCTTAACAAAATGATTACAAGAATCTAAAAATAGTTCAGTATGAACCAAAAGTTTCGATAACAGATTAGAATCAGCAGATAGCCATTTCTTGTGGTTAATAACAGGTCTACTGTGTTGACTTAAAACATAAAAGGGTAGTTATTCCTAACAGATATTTTTTTCTTTCACATGAAACAAGGAAGTATACTGAAAGAAAAAAAATACTGACTGTTCTTAGTAAGTAGAATTTAATTTGTATCTACACTGTGTTCTTCTCACTTCATTAGGTTTAAAATTTGTGACTGAACAGCACTGTCTGGGCAGCCTGCAGCATAGTCGGAGATGTCAGAAGCAATTAATTTCACAGATTTAAGATTTTATTATTTCACATATGCAGTGGACAGCCCAATCAAGGACAATATGAATTTCATCATCTTTTCCTTGTTGTGCAATTTTAATACCAGTTTCAGTAGCATCCCACTTTGCACAAGAATGCAGCAGCTGTATGATGGTTAAATGGAGCTCTCCAAAGTTAGAATACTTCTCTTCCTAATTTCAAATTCTTTCTGCAGAGTAAATGAGCTCCCTTAGACTTAGCGGTAAAGACTCTCCAAAAATCACACCTCGTTTTCAGTTATATTGAAAATTCTCCAAAAAACACCAAAAAACAAAAAAACAAAACAAAACAAAACAAAAACCACCAAAAAACCCCCCAAATGTATTTAAGGGTAGATTGTGGAATAGCAACTTCATTCAGTTTTAACAAAATTTCCCAGTTTTTCATATTTTGGAAGAGGTCTGAGTTAATCTGAATCATTTACTTAAGGGTTTATGGTCCCTAGAAGAAGGGGGGATGATATCCCCTTTCTTATAAAATTTTATGACAAATGTATAACCACATTCTGAACTTCCTCATTCAATCAGAGACCAAGTCTTGTGGAGTTTCCTCTGTGATTCATATCATTTCCCTATTTCCCCTCTACCTCCACTCCTAGTCTCTTTATTTAGTTTTTTTTTCTTGCTTGAGCTATTACAATAAGATTCTAGTTGTTTTGCCTAATTTCTTCTTTCTTACAGTCACCACAAAGCAGTTGCAAAATGCAAATTTGCTCACAGTTTTCACCCAATTAAAATCCCTTTACATGCCTGTTATTGCCCTTTGATAAAACTACAAGTTGCCTGGCAAAGGAGGTCCTTCCTGATATATGTTGTGATTTCCTCTCTTGTCTGATGGTATATACACTTAGGTAGCTCCAGGCCATTTCACACTTGCCTCTATTGAATTTGCTGCCTCTATTTAGAGACTTTCTAGGCTTTACTCTTTTGAAGAGCAAATAATATAACTTTTAGGACTCAGTATAATGTCACATACTCTCAGAACACTTTTCTGAGTCTTGAGGGAATACATAACCACCCTCATTGACTCACTATGCACACATCTTTTGTGTACCATTGTAATTTATGGAACGAATTGTTTACAGTCTATCGACTCCCTACAGAGTTAGCTCTTCATATTTAATATGTGAATACGGTGTTTTTTTCTTTGTATGTACTCTGATGCTTCAGAATCACCAATAGTCTTGGGGATCAATAAATATCTGAGCTTCTCTTATTGTGAGCACCACAGCTTGGTTCAGGGCAGTGGTGCTCAAACTTATATTTGAGTTATATGTATAAATGTTAGATAATGTTCAAATTCCTGATCCCCAAAGTAAATCAAATTCCTGACTCAAAAGTCAGGAGGAGGGATCCAGAAATCTGCTATTCCTACAAGTACTTTATATTAAGTTTGATGGAGGTGTATAGGAAACAAACTTTGAAGAAACTAACTCTTCCAGTTATCTACTGTTGCATAACTAACTACCCTAAGTGGTATAAACAAACCACTGCAAAACAACTGTTTTATTATGCCCCCAGATCTTGAAGGTCAAGAATTTTTACAGGACATAACAGGAATGACTTGGCTCTATCCACAATGTCTGGGGTCTCAGCAAGGAAGACTCAGATATCTGTGGGTCACTTGAATGGCTGAGGGCTGGAAGAGATAAGCAGTAGGATCTCTTGCAGTGTGGTTTTCTCATTCACCTACCTGTCTCTGGGATCAACATTCAGTTGAGACTGTCTATAAGAACACCTACATGTGGCTTGGATTTCTCACAGTGGTTCCTGGGTTCAGAGAGGAAACCTTCAAAGAGAACAAGCAAGAAGTTGCCTGGTCTTCTATGACCCAGATTCACTTTCTTCATGTTCCTATGGCCTAGGTATTCACAAGCCCATTCAAGTTCAAGGTGTGGGGCATAGATTCCACTTCTCAGGACAACTGTCAAAAAATGGGAGGGAACATGTTTTAAAACTGTCACACTGATTTGAACTATTCTCAGTATCTGTTAAGTATTTGAGGATAAAGATTGTGTCTTATTTAGTTTTGAGCTCTTGGGACCTCAGGCAAGGCTTGGTACTTAATATAAACCCAGTAAATACTTGTTGCTTTTAACTTATCTAAAGGTCAACAACTATAACCCTTCAATTACTGGGTTAAATGGAGTATTGATCTGGAGACACTTTTTCAGCAAGAAGTTCTTTGTACAAGACAAGGGACTTGCCTCATAAAAATGGAGAGATTGATTTTTCATTGCTGATTGAATCCTAGTTTTACCACTTCATGACTGTGATTATGGGCAAATTACATAAACTCTCTATACTTCTGTTTATTGTTACTCATCTCTAATATGGAGGAAATCATCAAATTTGGTGTAAAGATAAAATTAAACAAAATTCTTTGATAATTAGGTGTGTGAAGATTGAACAGAAAAAGCTTCTCCTTATAAAAATATTATCTTTCTTTACAACAGCCATTGACTATCGCATTACTCAATCAACTGTTCATGTGAATTAACAGTTAAATTATTTCATAATAGCCTCATAAGCTTTACTTGTCTATATAGGTAAGCATGTATGTGCTGATGCATGCATTTTAGAGAATATTTTAATTCTCTTTGTGTTACTGATTTCTAGCTTAATTTTATACCAGTCAGTAAACATACTTGGTATAATTTATATCTTCTAAAATATTTGGAGGCCATTTTTTTTATTTTCAAACAGATAGGTCCATTTTTGGCAAATGTTACATGTGGATTTGATTTTTAAAAGTGTATTCTAGAATTGTTGGGAATGATATTCAATATAGATCAAATATGTCATGTTTGTATTTCAAATCTTCTATATCTCTAAAAAATTTTTTTGGATCTTCTGTTTTACCTTGAACTGAAAAAGATATGCTAAATTGTCCAAATATTTTTATGATTTTTTTTCTGTTAGCACTATTAATACTTGCTTTATATGTTGTGAATTGTTTTGCATACATTTTTATAATCATTATATTTTTGGTGGATTTAATCTTTTATTTCATGACATGTCTCTTTATTGCTAACAATTCTTGCTTTAAAGTTTACTTTGGGACATAACAGGCAAGCTATGTCAATTTTTGGTCAGTGTGTTTATGGTAGATATTTTTTCAACCTTTTGTATTCAATATTTTGTAGTCTTTATATTTAAAGGTGTCTCTTGTAAAGTTGATTTTTTAAAAATTTAGTCTGATAATCTCTGTATTTTTATTGGAAATTTTGGATTATTTACTATATTCTTCATGTAATTTGATATATTTCTGTTTAAATTGGTCATGCTACTATCCTATATTTATTTGTCCCATCTGTTTTTTAAAATTATTTTCAACTTTTCCTATTTTTCTTTGTGTTAATTAGAAATGTTACGATTACACTTTCTTCTTAGTTGATTATTTTTAGTTATTTTAGCAAGTACAAAATGCTTTATTTATTGTACTCTACTATATTTTAGTGCTTTTGCCACTCCACAGAAAATATGAGGTCCTTAAATAATTTTCATGCCATTTATTTCCTCCTGGCTTTTAAAAAATGAAATATAAAACTGTATTTTAAATTCCACAAAATATTAATGTGTTTTATACTATCATTTATCCTTATTCCATTATTTATATCTTTTTTGTTGGTCTTCTTTTCTGCTTGCATTTTCCTTCCTCTAAGATTATATTTCCTTTGCCAGGAAAATGTATTTTGTTTTTTTTTCATATGGATCTTCTAGGGATGGATTTCATTTTTTTATTTTTTTGGTCTGAAAATGTTGCCTTCATTTTGCTGGTATGTAATTCTAGATTAAGAGATATTTTTAAACATTTTCAAGTTATTAATTCTTTTTTTCACCCCTAGTTCACTTAGTTGAAAAGTTAACTGTGGGCTTTATTATTGTTCATTTCAAGTAATGTACCTTTCACTCTGGCTGCTTTCAAGATATTCTTTGTTTTTAGTGGTTAGTAGTTTGAATATTATGTGCTTAATTATGGGTTTTCTTTGCCTATGTTGTACTTGATGCTTCATGAATCTGTGACTTAGGGATATAATATGTCATTTTGTCATCTTTTTCCTCAAATACTGCTTCTGTTCCATCCTCTCTTTAGTCTCTCTGAGATTGCAATTATAGACATTTTAGACAGTTTCACCATGAGAGATATTTACATATGCTCTTTTTAAAAATTATTTTTCCCATCCCTTTTCTCAGTGGAGGTATTTTACTGATCTTTCAGTTTACTAGTCCTCAGTTCTGTTGTATCTAACATGCTATGGAACCTATTGAATTATTTTCAGTAATTGTTTACTTCTAAACTTTCAGTAGGATTCGTTTTTATGGATTCCAGTTCCTTGCTACAGTGTCCATCTTCTTAACTATTTTCTTAAATATAATAACCACAATTACTTTAAAATTCGTATTTGATTTTCTCCAATTTCATGTTGATTTGCAATATGATTATTTCTATTATCTGTTTTTATTTTATATTTTGGATATTTGGAACTGTCTTCTGGTATGTCATAATTTTCAATAAAATGCCAGACTGAGTCTAGATTATTTTATTTTCTTGCAAAGAGAATTGGCTTTACGTTTTCCAAGGTAATCAGAGAAACAGAAGATTATCTTGATTCAATCAACAAATGAGATTATTCCAGGTCATGTTTGAGTTCTTTTGTGCTGATCTGTTTCTTTTTGCCCTTCCTCTTAGATCTGTTTCTTCATAGGTCTCAACGTGAAATCTGGGAGATTTTCTATGGTGTCTTTTTCTTGGTATTCACTATTCTTTGATTTTTGAGTCTCTAGCATGATATTATTATAGATCCCTTTAATTCACTTTTAAAAATGTTTTTATAGATTTCAGAGGAAGGGAGAAGGAGAGAGAGAAACATCAATGATGAGAGATAGTCATCGATCTATTGCCTCCTGCATGCCCCACACTGGGGATTGAGTCTCTAACACAGGCTTGTCTTCTCTGATTTCCACCTTCTGCACCTTAGTATTTTTAAATGGAAAGAGAGAAGATGGGGTGCAGAATTTTGAACTCCTTTCTGTGTGCTTCCCTTTCCTCTAGAATATTAGTCCCTCATTTTTAGCAGCTTTTTGATCTTACCAGACTTGTGAGTATGCTCCCTCTCATCTTACTCATAGGCAAATATTTTTTAAGAAGAAAAGCAGCAGAGAAGGTCGACTTACCTCTGTACATTGCTGTTCTCTCTGGAATGTGGGCTTCTCAATCCCTCATGTCTTTAAACATTTTTGTTTCTAATGTTATCTTTTTGGGGGAGATGGATATAGGAAAATTGGTCTTTTCTTGACAGGGCTATTAGTCTGACAAGGAATTCTGTCATAGTTGGAAGTGGAATTTTTAAGATGGACCACTTTTTTTTTTTTAGTGCTTTAAAATAACATTTATTTATTTATTTATTTATTTATTTATTTATTTATTTATTTATATTTTATTGATTTTTTACAGAGAGGAAGGGAGAAGATAGAAAGTCAGAAACGTTAATGAGAGAGAAACATCAACCAGCCTCCTCCTGCACACTCCCCATTGGGGATATGCCTGCAACCATGGTACATGCCCTTGACCGGAACTGAACCTGGGACCTCTCAGTCCGCAGGCCAATGCTCTATCCACTGAGCCAAACCAGTTTCGGCATTTTTATTTTATTTTTTATTTTTATTTTATTTTTAAAATATATTTTATTGATTTTTTACAGAGCGGAAGGGAGAGGGATAGAAAGTCAGAAACATCGATGAGAAACATTGATCAGCTGCCTCTTGCACGTCCCCTACTGGGGTGTGCCCACAGCCAAGGTACATGCCCTTGCCGGAATCGAACCCGGAACCCTTCAGTCCGCAGTCCGACGCTCTATCCACTGAGCCAAACTGGTCTCAGCTATATTATTTGACTTTAATGATCAAACATTGGAGCGTTTACCTAGGATTGTGGCATATCTGAATATAAAGACATTTTTGAATTATGGTAAAAATTCTTTTTTTAATTTCCAAAATAATATGTGATCTTATGGGACTTTGGTTTGCAAAACTCTTGACCCGGTTTCATAGAAAGTTGTGTCTTTTTATTAAAAAAAAAAATGTATGTTTATTGACTTTGGAGAAGAAGGGAAAGGGAGAGAGAAATAGAAACAACAATGAGAGAGAATCATTGACTGGCTGCCTGCCATATGCACCACTCTAAGGATCAAGCCCAAACCTAGGCATGTGCCCTGATTGGGAATCGAATGGTAGCCTCCTGGTTCATAGGTTGATGCTCAACCACTGAGACACACCAGCCAGGTGAAAGTTGTGTCTTAAAAAGAGCATAGAAAGAGACCCACCTCAGAACAAAGGATTCATACAGACTGAGAGTGAAAGGATGGAAAAACATTTTTCAGGCAAATGGAAATGAGAGAAAATCTGGGGTTGCAATACTTATATCTGATAAAATAGACCTCAAAGTAAAAAGCCATACAAGAGATAAGAAGGCCACTACATAATACTAAAGGGAGCAATTCAGCAAGAATATATAACTCTGGTAAACATATATGCACCCAATACAGGAGCACCCAAGTACATAAAACGGCTTCTGGAATATATCAAGGCAGAGATTGATAGCAATACAGTCATAGTGGGGACTTTAATACCCCACTGACACCACTGGATAAATCATCTAAACAAAAAAGCAATGGAACAGCAACCTTTAATGACTCACTAGATTAGATGGACTTAACTGACATCTTTAGAACATTTCACTCCAAAGCTACAGAATATGCATTTTTCTCCAGTGCACATGCAACATTTTCAAAGATAGACCACTTATTAGGACACATGCAAAGTCTCTTCAAAGTCAAGAAGATAGAAATCATAACAAGTGTCTTCTTAGACCATAATGGCATAAAAGTATAAATCAACTACAATAAAAACAATGAAAAAAATCAAACACTTGGAGGCTAAATAGCATGCTATTAAACAATGATTGGGTTACCAAAGAGATCAAAGAAGAAATTAAAAGCATCCTGGAAACAAATGACAATGAAAACACAATAATCTAAAATCTATGGGACACAGTGAAAGCAGTCCTGAGATGCAAGTTCATAGCTCTACAGGTCTACCTCAAAAAACAAGAAAAAATGCTAATATATTATCTAACCATTCAACTTAAAGAACTAGAAAGAGCAACAAGAAAAGCTCACAGTAACCAGAAGAAAGGAGATAATAAAGATCAGAGCAGAAATAAATGATACAGAGACCAAACAAACACAACAACAACAATAGATAAGATCAATAAAACCAAGAGCTGGTTCTTTGAAAAGATAAACAAGATTGATGAACCTCTAGCCAGACTCACCAAGAAACAAAGGGAGAAGAGTCAAATCAGAAATGAAAGAGGTGATGCAACAACTGATCCCACAGATATACTAAGGATTGTAAAAAAAAAATACTATGAACAACTCTACTCCAACAAACTGGACAACCTCGATGAAATGAATACCTTATTAGGAAAATACAAGCTTCCAAAACTCAACCAGGAAGGTTAAAAAAACCTGAATAAGCTGATAACTACTGATGAAATTGAAATAGTCATCAAAAAGCTTCCAGAAAACAAAAGCCCTGGACCAGATAGCTCCACAGGGGAGTTTTACTGAACATTCAAAGAAGAACTAAAACCAATTCTTCTCAGACTATTCCAAAAAAATTCAAGAGGAAGGCACACTTCTGAACTCTTTCTATGAATCTAACATTACCATAATCCCCAAACCAGATAAAGACACCACAAAGAAGGAGGAGAATTAAAGGTCAATATCCCTGATGAACATAGATGCTAAAATCCTCAACAAAATTCTAGCAAACCAGATCCAGCAGTGCATTAGAAAGATCATACACCATGACAAAGTGGGGTTTATTCCAGGGATGCAAGGTTGGTACAATATCCACAAATCAATAAATGTGATACATCACATAAACAAAGTGAGAGACAAAAATCACATAATCATATCAATTGATGCAGAAAAGGCATTTGACAAAATCTAACACCCTTTTCTGATAAAAATGCTCAGCAAAGTTGGAATAGAGGGTTCATACTTCAACATAATAAAAGCCTTATATAACAAACCTACAGTCAACATCATACTCAACAGCCAAAAACTAAAGCCATTTTCCCTGAGAACAGGAACAAGACGGATGCCTGCTTTCACCACTCCTGCTTGACAGTACTAGAAGTGCTAGCCACAGCAATCAGACAAGAAGAAGAAATAAAGGGCATCCAAATTGGAAAAGAAGAAGTAAAATTGTCATTAGTCACAGATGACATGAGACTGTACATAAAAAACCCTAAAGACTCCATAAAAATTTATTAGACTTAATAAATGAATTTGGCAATGTAGCAAGATACAAAATTAATGCCAAGAAATCTATGGCATTTCTATACACCAATAGTGAACCTACAGAAAGAGAGATTAAAAAAAACAATCCCATTTACCATTGCGCCAAAAAAATTAAGATACCTAGGAGTAAACTTAACTAAGAAGGTAAAAGACCTCTACTCAGAAAACTACAGGGCAGTAAAAAAAAAAAGATATAGAGGAAGACATAAATAGATGGAAGAGCATACCGTATTCATGGATTGGTAGAATCAACATCATTAAAATGTCCATACTACCCAAAGCAATCTATAGATTCAATGCACTCTCCATTAAAATACCAATGGCATATTTCACAGACTTAGAACAAACTCTCCCAAAATTAATCTGGAATAAAAAAAAGACCTCTAATAGGTGCAGCAATCCTGAAAAAGAAAAGCAACATAGGAAAAATAGCAATACCAGATATCAAGCTGTATTACAAAGCCACTATTCTTAAAACTGCCTGGTACTGACATAATAACACACATAGACCAATGGAATAGAATAAATAACCCAAAAATCAACCCAAAACACTATGCTCAATTAATATTTGACAAAGGAGGCAAGAGCATATAATGGAGTCAAGACAGTCTCTCCAATAGTATTGGGGAAAATTGTACAGATACATGCAAAAAAAAAAAAAGGAAACTAGACCACCAACTTATACTATACACAAAAATAAACTAAAAATGGATAAAGGACTTAAATGTAAGATGGGAAACCACAAAATATTAGAGAAATACACAGTCAGCAAAATCTCAGACATTTTCCAAAGCAATATCTTCACTGGTACAGTTCTTAGGGCAATAGAAACTAAAGAGAAAATAAACAAATGGGACTACATCAAAATAAAAAGCTCTGCACAGCAAAAGAAACCATCAACAAAATAACAAGAAAGTCCACTGCATGGGAGAACATATTTGCCAATGTTATTTCTGACAAGGGTTTAATCTCCAACATTTACAGGGAACTCATACAACTTAACAAAAGGAAGATAAACAACCCAATCAAAAAATGGGCAATGGACCTAAATAGATGCTTTTCTAAATAGGTTATAAAGAAGGCCCAGAGGCATATGAAAACATGCTCAAAGTCACTAATTATCTGAGACATGCAAATCAAAATTATAATGAGGTACCATCTCACACCTGTCAGAATGGCTATCATCAACAAATCAACAAATGACTAGTGCTGGCAAGGATGCAGAGAAAAAGGAACCCTCGTGCACTGCTGGTGGGAATGCAGACTAGTGCATCTTTTATGGAGAACTAAAAATGGAACTCTCATTTGACCCAGTGATTCCACTTCTAAGGATATATTCCAAGAAACTAGAAACACCAGTCAGAACCCTATGTTCATAGCAGCACAATTCACCATAGCTAAGACTTGGAAACATCTTAAGTGCCCATCAGCAGATGACTGGATAGAAAACTATGGTACATCTACATAATGGAATACTATGCTGCTTTAAAAAAGAAGGAAGTCTTACGACTCGCAGCGGCACGGATGGAACTGGACAGAATTACGCTAAGAGAAATAATCCAGTCAGTGAAAGAAAAATACCACATGATCTCACTCATTTATAGGTAATAAAGAACATTATAACCTGATGAACAAAAAGATAGAAACAGAGACATTAAAGCATTAAACAGACTATCAAATTACAGTGGGAAGGCTGCAGAGGGGGAGAGGTAAGAGATCAACCAAAGGACTTGTATGCAGGCATATAAGCATAACCAGTGGACACAAGATACTGGGGGGGGGGGATAAGAGGGGAGGGCATATATGGGAGTAGGGTTGAGGGGGCAATAAGGTGGATATGGACACATGTAATAACTTAATTAAAAAATTGAACAAAATAAAAAGAGAGCACAGAGATCTCACTCTTGGTAATATATTTTTCATCTTTCCCAAGTGGTGCAGAGAGAAAAACAAGTGGGCATGATCAGAAGATACTCCAGGAGCTGTAGCTGAGAGTGCAGTTGCTTTGTTTATGGTCATACTAGCCTGTATTCCAGTCCTGCCCCTTCTCCTAACAGGGGACTTTGGAAAACATACTTAGTTGTTCAGGCTTCTTTTCACATTTGTGAAGTCACAAGACTTTTGTGAGGATTATATGAGAGACCTATGAAGAGAATGGAGTACAATGCATAGCAAAGTAGATGCTTGGTGAGTGTTAATTATCCACTCTCTTCCATTCTATAAGTGTAGCTGTCATAGTGAAAAGTGAACCTTGTAAACATACATGTGTCACTGCAGCTGGTTTGATGCCTCGTTAGTTAAAACTATGTGATAACAAGGCCCGGATCCTGAGTTAAAAATCTGCCTAAGCCAGAGTGTCCTGCACCCCTTGCCCGGGGAACCCCGCCCCCATCTTTCAAAATAGTCTTTATATCATAGTTGTAAGGTACTAGAGAAAAAAATGGGTACAAGGACCACTGAATACCCACCTCCACTGTAAGGAAAAACAACTTAAAACTGTCTGGAAGGTGGGTTAGTACTGTTACCTTCATATGTGAGGTGCAGTGTGGGACATAGTACAATGCTGTCTGAAACTTTTTTCCAAGCCTGACTGTGCCATGGCCTTAGGTTAAAGGAAAAAACCCGACAAAGTGGCCTCTTGTTGTTACAACCCACATTAACTACACAGTATTTTTAAAGCTTATTCTTAGATCTAAGAGGCTGAATGAGCTCTTGCTGAGCAGTTAATAGTTCCATATTTGCCTCCCAAATCTGTGTACTTCTGGTGCATGACTCATTGCTTTTGGGTGCAATAACTTGAACTACATAAAACTAATTTTAATTCTAAATATAATATACAGCATGCATCACTTGAATTACAAAGTAGACCAAAATAGTTTGAATTAGGTTATCATCTGTACGTCAAACAGGCTGATTTCTCAGCTGCATTTTAAACTGTGGCATGTAGTGATTTTACAAGGAAAGCTAATTTAAATATGGCACACAGGCACGCTGTCCCCTCTAAGGTATTCAGTTAATTGGGGAATCATGCCAGTTTTGTTCTAAGAGTTCATTTTACTTTTGGATTTTAATAAGCTTTTATATTCTATTTCTTGAGAGAAACATATTTACTGTCCTCTAGTATTTTAAGTGATTTAAGTTGATGCTTGAAATTGGCAGCATTCTCAATGTTAGGAAGAGTGACTGTTTGATGGATCATTAGATTTGGTTTTAGGGTTTTCCTCTCCCGTTTACATTAATCAGTTTTATATACCCTGTGCCAGGGTTCTTTTTCCCAGTTCACATAAATATTGATGTCATCTTCAATTGGAAGTTTCAGAAAAGAAGTTAGAATGAGAAAGCTGGCTCCAGTAGCGATCAGCTGTAAAACCAATTCTAGTCATATCTATCAAAATTAGCTAATTTTTTCCAGTACATAAAATCCATTTATGCAAGAAGAAAATCAAATAAACTCTCATTTAAAAATCTGTATTATGTTTTCCATTTACATCATTAAATGACCTTCCACTACTACCAATCAAATTATAGTATTTTTATAATATCTTATATGAGTAATCTATCAGTTTGTAAGATAAATAATCTTTCTATGAAATTAACTGTTTACTTTCTCCATTTATTTTGGACTTTTCTTTTAGTGTCAGGGTTACTTAGTTTAAAATAAGATCATACCATAGATTTGTTAACTAGATTGAGATTTTACAAATATCTGTTTCATAAAGACAGGCTTGGTAGAGCTCTTGCAGGATGGTAAGTGAGAATAGAAACAGTTTCCTGAGAGCAGAGTGCTCTGGCTGGAGCCTGGAGCTCAAAAGCTGAAATGGCTAACGCATAGCCTGGATAAGGAGGAAGATTGGAGGGCAGTCACTTTTACTGCCTAGAATTTTCTAATTATCTTCCCGGCAACAAACAGCTTTCTATCCTATCCTGCTAAGGACTCTAGAAATATTCTGTGTAATATAGTAAATAACCTGAGAGTATTTTTTGATAGTCTTTATTTTTAGAGCAGTTTCAGGTTCACAGCAAAACTGAAAAGGTACAGAGATTCTCCATTTACTCCTGGGCCCCATATATGCATAGCTTCCCCCAGTGTCAATATCCCTCAGTAGAGCTGTACTTTCGTTACAAGTGATAAACCTGCATTGATTGATACATCACTGGTACCCAATGTCTGTAGCTTACAATACAGTTTTCTCCTGGTGATTCTATATTCTTGTATATTTTGTAGGTTTGGACAAATTTATAACGACATTTATGCACCGTTATGCTATCACACAGAATTGTTTCACTGTTCCAAAAATCCTCTATACTTGCCAATTCATCTCACCATCCTCCTGATCTCTGGCAACCACTGATCTTTTTACTGTATTTTCTAGAGTGTTTGCTTTCTAGAGTATTATATTGTTGAAATGATACAATATGTAGCCTTTTCAGATTGGCTTTTCACTTAGCAACATGCATTTAAGTTTTCTGTATATTTTTTTCATGGCTCAATATCTTTTTTTTTTTTTATGGTCAGGATGTATTACACTTTGTTTACCCACGAGGAGCCCTGTGCACGAAATTCATGCACTGGGTGTGGGTGATCCCTCAGCCCAACCTCACACATACTGGGAGCCCTCAGCACTGTCCTACTGACACTCATCCCCAGCTCTGGCGAGGCTTTAGGACTTGGACACCCAGCCATCATCCTGCTCGGCTCAGCCCCGGCTTTAGCCCAGCCACCAGAGACCTCTTGGCCCTGGGGGCCACCTCGGCTCTAGCCCCCTATCCAGCCCCGGCCTTAGCCCTGGCTGCCTGTGACCACCCGGCCCCGGGGGCCAGGCGCTCATTGCTGCCGCCACCACTGCTGCCCCTTCATCTCCGCCACTACTTCATCTCTGCCCCTGGGGCCGAGTGCTCGCACAGCTCGGCCCTGCCCCTCCTGTTGCTCGGCACCCCCCTCCCCCGCTCCTGATTGGCTGGTAGCAAAACGAAGGTATGGTCAATTTGCATGTTTCTCTTTTATTAGATAGGATTCCCCTACTGAAGGGCATCTTAATTACTTCCAAGTTTTGACAATCTTGAATTAAACTGCTATAAGCATCCATGTGCAGGCTTTCATATGTATTTAGGTTTTTAACTCCTTTGAGTAAATACCACCAAGCAAAATTGCTAAATTATATGGTAAGCTTGTGTTTAATTCTATAGTAAACTGTTTGTCTTCCAAAGTGACTGTCTATAGTTTTGCATTTCTGCTAAAAATGAATGAGCATTCCAGTTGCCCCACATCCTCAGCAGCATTTGGTATTTTCAATGTTCTGGATTTTGGCCACTCCAGTAGGTGTGTAGTAAAGTCTCATTGTTGTTTTAATTTGCATTTCCTTGGTGACCCATTACATGGCTCATTTTTTTGACATGCATATTTATCATGTGTGTATGTTCTCTGATGTGGTATCTGTTCACATCTTTGGCAATTTTTTTTAAATTGGGTTTTCTTAAGGTTGAACAGTGCGGCTATAGAACATTTTCATCATCACTAGAATTTCTGTGGTATTTCCCTGTTCTATAATATCTTTTCCTTGTCATAGGATATACTATAGCTAAAGGAAATACTATCTGTAAAGCATTGTCTTTATTCAGAGTATTATTTCAATTTCCTGAGAGCCTAGGATTCAGGACAGCCAGATCCTGAACCATGAATTTGGCTTCCACTGTCAATATTTTATTAACAATGGAGATACTCATGATTTTCCTCTGCATTTCCCTCCTTGAGTTATATCCTGAAAAGACTTTGCTTATAGTTTCCGACTTGTTTAATGAATGACTGCTAACATTCTTTGGCTTGTCATTATATTTTCCATTTATATTGTGGCTTTTCAGCACACCAGGATATTCACTCAAAACTTTAAAGTGCTTTTCAACTACCATTCTGTTGCAATTTCTCTTCTCTTCTTTTCAAAATTAAGAAGAGGGTGCCTTTTTAGCTCGGTTGATTATCAGTTTTCAGTTCAACTGGAGAACCACAATTGAGATCATACTTGAAAGCAAGGGCCATGATTCCTAAGGGTGACGATTTTTCTACAGCCTTCTCAGGGAATAGCTTTTTTCTTTACTACACCCTTAAACCATGGGACTTGGTAGGTGGGATAGGTGTTCTCCTTGTTCCTTGTTTCACTTTCCAAGTTATTATTGCTCCTTTTGATCCCTAAAATCCACTTTTTGAATTTTAAGCTCATTGATCTCTTGCCCTTCCTTATTGCAATCATGCACAGAAACCCTGCTCACTTTTCCATTTTCTTTGATGTGAGAGTTTTTAGCTCCTCTTAAATTCTCTAAAGCACTGCTCCCATAGTAATTTCTTGTGATTTCATCACTGCATAGATGATCCTTCAGTACCTGGATTCTTAGTTCTGCTATTTACCTTCCAACTTCAATAACATACCACCTTGATTATACTTTAGACCTTGTCATATTTTCCATTTCAAGCATCTTCTTCTCCAAATACTACCTCCTATTTTTTCTCACCTTCTCTAATATTCTTACTTCAATAGTACTGCTAGAACATATAATCCATCCTTTTTCATGGTCCATTACTTTTTCATATTCTCACTTCTCCCCTTTTGTCACTCTTTGCTTTTCTCATCCTTCTTATACTCTTTTTGTAACTGTAATCCTATTGCCACCGACTCTTTTTGTCAACTCTCCTCTGACTCCTTTACAGGCTTGAAAAAAGCAATAATCTCATTGTAAATTCAAGTCTAATAATTTCAGGTTGTCCCTCAGTTTTGCCAGGCAATCAGGCTACATTTCCCAATATATTTTTCTCTCTTAGATGACTCCTTTTTGTATTCTTTTTTATTTTCACTCTCATTTGATAATTTTGCTTTCTACTCTACTGAAAAAATAGTAGCAATCCAAAGAAAATCCAGAAGTTCTACCATGTTATCATTTTATCTACCCATGTGGTATATTTATGCCTGTTTTTTCTTCCTTTAGCTGCTGTGGATGATGACTCTGTGCTGCAATCAAAGGGCATTCCTTTTCTTTCTGTACTTGAGCAATCCCATTCACTCCTGCTAGCCCATGACATTGCTCCAGCATATCTCCTTCACTGTCTTACATTGTCAGTGTTAAGCCATCTACTGGATTATTCCTATCAGTATAAAAATACGATGTTTTTACATCCTTAGAAAACCATATTTTCTTTCCCTCTTATTCTGACTGTCCCCCCCCGCCACAGGCCACTACCCCATTTTCCTTCACCCTTTTCTAGACAAATTATTCAAAAGTGTTGCATTTACAACACCAGTTCATCTTTTTTTCATTAACTCTTAAACTCAGTTCAGTCAGCACTTTGACCCCCTGTTCTATGGAAATGGTGAAAATTATCAGTGGTGGTCATGTTGTAAAATGAAATGTTCAATTCTCAGTCCCCACCTCACTTGACCTCTTGGTAGTGTTTGACTTACTTGGTTACTCATTCTTCTTGGAAAATTTGCTTCACTCAGTTACCAGGAGAATTACTCTCCTGCTTTCACTCAACTTCATGGGTCTCTCCTTAGTCACTTTTGTTGGTCCTATTGCATCTCTGATACTTCAATGTTGAACTGCTACAGGCTTCAGATCTTGGATATCCCCTCTTCCTTACCTACACTCACTTCTGTAGACATCTCATCCAGTCTAATGCACTAAATACTTTTAAATGTCGATCATTTTCCCAAAATATATCTCTAGGCCATATCATGTTTTTAAATTTTAATCTTTATTGTTCAGTTTATTAATTACATTGTTCCCCTTTTTCCCCCCTATAGCTCCCCTCCACCTGGTACCCATCCCACCCTCCGCCCTCACCCCCCCCCCCCGACACTGTCCTCTCCCGTAGGTGCATGATTTTTGTCCAGTCTCTTGCTGCACCTCCCACACCTCTTTTCTCCCCAAGAATTGTCAGTCCATTCCCTCTCTATGCCCATGATTCTGTTATATTCACCAGTTTATCCTGTTCATCATATTTTTAATCCACTTGATTTTTAGATTCATTTGTTGATGTCTATTTGTTGTTCATAATTTTTATTTTTACTTTTTTCTTCTTCCTCTTCTTAAAAAATATCTTTCAGCATTTCATATAATATTGGTTTGGTGGTGATGAACTCCTTTAGCTTTTTCTTATCTTGGAAACACTTTATCTGACCTTCAATTCTGAATGATAGCTTTGCTGGATAGAGTAATCTTGGTTGTAGATTCTTGCTGCTATTGAATATTTCTTGCCACTCCCATCTGGCCTTCATAGTTTCTGTTGAGCAGTCTGCTTACAATTGTATGGGTGCTCCCTTATAGGTAACTGTTTTTCTCTTGCTTTTAATATTCTCTCTATCTTTTGCTCTTGGCATTTTACTTATAATGTGCCTTGGTGTGGTCCTCTTTGGATTCCTATAGTTTGGGGTTCAATGTGCTTCTTGGGCTTTTAAGTTAATTTCTTTCACCAGGTGTGGGAAGTTTTCGGTCACTATTTCTTCAAGTAGGTTTTCATTATCTTGTTCTCTCTCTTTTTCTGGCACCCCTATAATTCGGATGTTGGTATGCTTGAAGTTGTCCCAGAGGCTCCTTACACTATCTTCAATTTTTTGGATTCTTTTGGCTTCTTGCTTTTCTGGCTGAGTGGATTTTGCCTCTTTGTATTTCAAATCTTTGACTTGATTCTTGCAGTTATCTAGACTGCTTTTAGGTCTTTGTATAATATTTTTTATTTCAGTCAGTGTATGCTTAATTTTTAGTTGGTCTTTTTTTCATATCCTCGAAGGTCTCATTAAGTTCATTGGCCTTTTCTAGGAGCCTCTTGAAAAACCTTATAACTGTGATTTTGAACTCTATGTCCAGTCATTTTTTCCCCCTCCATTTCTTTCAAATGTGATTTCTTTCCATGTCTCTTCATTTTGCCTGCATCCCTGAGTTGGTTGTTTAGCTTTGTGTGGTAGATGTCCTCTAGGGGACAGTGGCTCAGCTTCACCAGTTACCTGAGGTGGATACTCTTGGTGCAGCCCTTTATGTGTTGCACAGTCTTATTGAAGTTAAGCCTAGATTATTGTTGTTAGCACTAGGAGGGTTTGACCTCCAGGCCAATTGGCTATGAGGGTCAACTATGCTCAGGTTGGATGGGCGAGTCTCCGGGCTGAGCAGGGAGCCTTGATTTCCATCAACTCCACTATATCCAACACCTGGGTCTCTGTGCCTGGTGGTAACAACTGCAAGCACCTCTGAGAGAAAGCTTCCCCTTGCTCTACCCACTGCCAGACAATTCAGCATCTCCCCAAATGAGTCTGCACACCCAAAGTCTCACCCAGGGTTGTAAAACAATGCAGTCTGGTGGTTTCCCCGAATGAGAGAGCAAGTCACGAGTCCTCTCTGTGCAGTGGCGCACTTCTGCTGTTCCCAAGTTTATGCACTCTCTCCACAAGCTCGCAGACCTCTGCAGTGCCCGAGTTTCAGTGTGCTTTCTTATTGTCTAGTTTCACTGTATGAGTGTGGGTTCTGGGACCTCGCCCGGAATTAGGGAATCAGTGCAGTGGGATGCTTTTGTCTCCCTCCGCATTTGAGAAAATCAGCCGGGTTTGCAGCTGCCTACCCTATCCGCTCACGCGCACGGCTCCATACCTCTGACTTCACGTGTATCTTCAATGCTGCCCTCGCTGCTCCTCCAAGTCACAGTGTCTTATCTTTACTTTTATTTGTGGAATTTTCACTCAGCCAGCTTTCTGGTGATTCTGGATGATGTTTGTTCTGTAATTAAGTTGTAGTTTTGAAATTGTTGTGTGGAGGAGCAATATAGGTGTTTACCTATGCCACCATCTTGGTTCCTCCTCTAGGCTGTATCATTTTGACTGAGCTCCAGACACGTATCTCTTTGCCTTTTCATTGACAGAAAATCATATTTACATGTATAAAACTCAAGTCCTGATTGTCTCACTCTCTTCTCCCCACCATATCTCCATTTCATCTTCTCTTCCTCAAGGGAAAATTTCTCAGTACTATACTTGCATAGCATCATGTCCCAATCCTTTAAACCATTTCATTACATGTGTAAGCCTGAGTTTGTGTGACTGTGATTAATGTCTGTCTCATCTCCTCAAGGGCCAGAACCTTGGCTACTGTTTCTCTTTATTTTATCTATCTACCTCAGGCAATAATGATAAAAATAAATATTTGAAAATGATAAACAAGGATAAATATTTTAAGAGATATAGATGATGCAGAGAGTCAAATCCAGTCAAAGGAACCCAGCAATAATTACTTGAGATACACTATGTTTGGTTTTGGAGGTGCCACTTATCTCTTCTAGGTGCCAAAATATCTAGCTTAAGGGGTAAGAAGAATTACAAGCCCTTAGCATTGTGGTTACAAGCATGGGATTTGAAGTTAGAGTATTCAAACTCTCTGAGTGTCACTCATTTTTTTTTTTAATGGGAGATAATGACAGTGTCTGATTCATTGGGCTTCTCTGAGGATTTAATAAAATGGATATATATTAGAGAGTAGAACCTTAATAAATGCTTAAAATGTGTGATGGTAATGATGATGATGCTGCCTTGTATCAACTGTAAACCAAGCAGAATACTCTGGAGCATAGCGGCAGAAGGGACTGATACTAATTAGGGAAGTTGAAAATTGCTTCATAGAGGAGATGACGTTCAGCTGGTTTAAAGGATGAACAGGGGGTTTCCAGAGGAGGATGAAAGGAAAGGTACAGAAGAATAAATTAGCATGTTCAGAAAATACTCTGTAAGGAAAATGTGGTTAGAGTGGGAAAGGAAATTATCTGAAGTAGAAAATTTTAAAAAATTTTGTGTGCTAATTTTAAAGTCCAAATTGTTGAACAGAAATATTTATTTAAGTGGTTATAGAATATTTTTATTCTTATTATAGAAGAGCTTAATATTTTTAAGGAAAATTTGAAAAAATTTTGAAAAGAATATATATATATATATATATATATATATATATATATTACACACACATATATATATATACACACACATGCACACAAACACACACACAGAAGTGCATAAGTGCTCTTTCTAGAAAAAGAATCTCTATTTCCTTTTGCTATTTTAATATATCCTTTCAGTTTTTGTTATATCCATATGCATTTTTACATAAGTAGATTATAATATATAAATGGTTTTCCATTTTTTCTTTCCCCCTTTATATTCTATAGTAAATACACTTTGCTGAGTGCTTGCAATGTGTCAGACTTTGTACTACTTAAATAGCTTATTTCTAAATGAATATGCATATCATTACAAGTTAGAAAGCTGAGATTAGTTTTATACCACTAAAGTTACAGTTAGGATTCAAACTCTAGTCTTTCTGATTCCAAAGTATGTCCTTTATAATATTTAATTGCTACATGAAATATTTTAATGTTTTGAATATGCCATAATTTACCTAAATGTTTCTCTGTTATTGGATGATTTGGCTGTTTGTAACTTGTCACTATTATAAATAACTAGGGTCCAGTGCATGAAATTCATTCACTAAGGTAAGGGTTGTCCCTCAGCTCCAGCCTGTACCCTCTCTAATCTAGGACCCCTTGGGAGATCTCTGACTGCTGGTTTAGGCCTGTGGTTAGCAAACTGCGACTCGAGAGCTGCCACGGTGGTTTCCTGCTCTGTTGACTAATAAGTTTGCTACCACTGGTTTAGACCCAATCCCACAGACAGTTGGACATCCCTCTCACAATCTAGGACTGCTGGCTCCTAACTGCTCACCTTCCTGCCCGATCGCCCCTAACTGCCTTTGCCTGCTGGCCTGATCACTCCTAACTGTCCCCCCTTCTGGTATGACCACCCCTAACTCCCCCCTCCCACCACCAGCCTGATTGCCCCCAACTGCCCCCCACTGCCAGCCTACTCATCCCCAATTGCTGCCCACCCATTCACCCCCCAAGGCCTGCTCATTCCCAACTGCCCCCCCTCTGCCAGCCTGATTGCACCCAACTGCCCCCAATCCCCCTGCCAGCCTGCTAACTGCCTCTGCCTTGGCCCTGCCACGATGGCTTTGTCTGGAAGGATGTCAGGAATATTTCTCAGAAGGTCTCCTGGTCTAATTAGAATATTACCCTTTTATTAGTATAGATACCAGTAAATGAACATTTTTGGAGTCTATGTTATATATCTCCTATATTTAGGGCTAAAATATTACAAAATATTTCTAGAATTTATTATTGGGTCAAAGGCATGATCTCTTGGCATATTGACATTTTGCTTTCCAGAAAAACCCATGGCATTTCTGGTATTCTATAAACAGCTTACTTAAATGAAAAGATTTCCTACCTTTGATTGATGGGCCCCTGATGCAGTACTTTATTGATCAACGTATAATGAATTCACTACCATAAATGATTCAGTGCAGTACACAAAACAGTTACTTACTATCATAAAAATAATTTTTAAAAATTGATGTGCCTGTGGGTATAGGTAAAACCCCAGGATAATATAAATTATTTTTTAAACCCAAATAACAAAAACTATAACAATGACAACAAAATGATGCAAAAATTCCTCTTCCTAACCCATCTAAATGTGTTTTGATTTCTGAATAAAGAATGTGTTATCATTTTTCAACAAAGTGAAGTTTACAACCTTGTGCATTTTATGAGGGATTAGTATTATCCGGAGGTGAGACTTTGATCACCCTTTCTGTTTCTAGGACATGCTTTTACATTGGCAGTAACTGAAATTTATCCAAATAGACTTTCAAAGCTCCCAAGTGTTCTAAATTTATCTCACTCCATTTCTTTGGTTTAGAAACTAGTTTGGAAATCTCACAAGGCCAACTTGTCTTCAGCAATTTCTAGTGCTTTCTTGTTTGGGGTAGGCTAGAAAAAGCTCTGAGAAGCTGCTAAATTGGTGCTTGGCAGAAACCATAACACACGGGGAGAAATACATGAAGTGTAAAACTAAAATATCAAAACTCTTTGACATTTTAAACTGATTTCAAATGTACGAGATTATAAAATCACAACATCTGCATAAATCAGCTGTGTGGACAACCTACATTAGTGAAAGCAAAAGTGGGAAGTATTAATTGGAGAATAGATTTCTTTAATATACACTAATGATTGTATAATTTAATGTTTGCATATGAATAGGGTGGTTTAGCCCAAGGGGGATAAAGTCTGTATAGTTTTTTGTACTGATTAAAAACAGTTTTAGATTTTGAAAAATAAATTGAACTTTTAATGCATAGGCCTAGAAGAAAGGCTGTTATTATGATAATTGTTCCTAGAAGACCTGGGCTTAAGTCCTGTCTTCACAAATGCTGCTATGTAATTTGGGGATAATTTATTCAAATAGCCTGCATCTTCATTGCTTCATCTGTAAAATGGAAATAACAATATCACCACCCTGAGTTGTTCTGAAGATAAAAAAAAGATAATGTTCATGAAAGCAATGTAAAAAACCTAAAGCCCTACAAATATGAGGTGTTACGGTCATTTTATTTTTGTTGCTTGCAAATTAAATGAAGAGTTTCTTGGATTCACTGAGTGTGAGGTGTTCAAAGTTTGAGAAAAATTTTATCTTTTAAATTTGGCAAAGAGACACTGTTAATTAGATTGGAATATTATGTATTATCTCAGGTGTAGAAGCTTAGGCAGCTGTTAATGAATTGTAATTGTCCACCCTCCTCATTCCCCCTTCTCTCACAGAGGAAATACAGTTTTATTATCCAACTGCTATTTTCAAGTGACAGTTAAGAGGGCAGTCAAAAATGAATTTTCATAAATAACATGGACCTATCCATGGAATTAACTATCAAAATGAAATGTCAATAGGTAAGAAAATGCTGAATTTTAGGGATATATTTAGACATTCTTCTGCCTCCCCCACATTAACAAAGTGATGTCACTGTGAATAGAGAGTTTGACAGATATGATGCAATAAAAAAAAGAATGTTTAGTGTTTGGGGATATTCCAGGCAAATTGGATGTTAAAGGAAAACCCATTGATAGGTATTTGAATCCAGGCCCATTGCAGATCTTTTGACTCCTAAACCAAGTTTCTTGGAAGGATGTCAACTGTGTCCTCTGATATGCAGATGTCCTTTCAGAGGCAATGTGTACATGGCCTCCAGGAGATTTTGACCAAGGTTCTGCTGCATTTGGCTCTTGAGCTCAAGTTACTACTAGGAATAGGCTTTTATTCAAGTATCTGTCTGTAAATAATTATAGTCAATGGAAATTGCTTGTGAGTAACAGGGAAATGAATTTGGCATTGCATTTTGAAGAATGGAAACAACTGCTTAGTATTTATTCTGCCTATAAATCTGTAGTTCAAATATTTTTAGTCATCCAGATAACTTCACCTTTGTAAATATATTTACAAAACCAACTTTTTTTAATTTAAATTTTTGTCTTCCATTTTTTTAAACCAATCTTTTTAAGGTATTTATTTCAGTATTAATTTTTCCATGCAAACATGAATTAAATGCCATCTTTCACCCTGTGAATGCAAATTTCCCTTTGGTATTTTTTATGATAAAAATATATCTTTATTGTTAACTAACCTAGCCATACAAGTGCTAAAGGAATAGTTATTATTTAAAGTGTATAGAGTTTCAGTTTTCCAAATGAAAAGTGTTCTGGTGATTGGTTGCACAACAATGTGAATGTGCTTCACGTTACTCAACTGTATACTTCAAAATGATTAAGATGCAAAATTTTTGTTTTGTGTATTTTATCAAAATTAAAAAGTAAAGTTAAAAAATTTAAGTTAATTGAGTATAAAACAAAAGTCTTAATCTTACTTTCCTTCCCAAGTCTGTTTTTTAAAATGTTTTATTCTTTTTATTTTTCTCTTTATTGATATTACACATATGTGTTCTTATCCCCCATTGCCCTCCCACTCTACCACTCGTGCATTCACCCCCTAGTGTCTATGTCCATTGGTTAGGCTTATATGCATGCATGCAAGTACTTTGGTTGATTGCACCCCTTATCCCCCACCCTCCCTTCCTTCCTTCTGAAGTTTGGCAGTTTGATAGATGCTTCTCTGTCTCTGGATCTGTTTTTGTTCATCAGTTTATGTTGTTCATTATATTCCACAAATGAGTGAGATCATCTGATATTTATTTTTCTCTATTTCATTTAGCATAATGCTCTGTGGGTCCATCAATATTGTTGCAAATGGTAGGAGTTGCTTCCTTTTTATAGCAGTGTAGTATTCCATTGTATAGATGTACTACTGTTCTTTAATTCACTCATTTGTTATGGGCACTTAGTCTGTTTCCAAATCTTAGCTATTGTAAGTTGTGCTGCTCTGAACATAGGGGTGCATATATTGTTTTTGATTGATGTTTCTATTTTCTTGGGATATATTCCAAGAAGTGGGATCACTGGATCAAATGGGAGCTCCATTTTTAGTTTTTTTTGAGAAAACTCCATACTGTTCTCCACAGTGGCTGCACCAGTCTGCATTCCCATCAGCAGTGCAAGAGGCTTCCTTTTTCTCTGTATCTCAGCAGCACTTGTCATTTGTTGATTTGCTGATGACGGCCATTCTGACAGATGTGAGATGGTACCTCATTGTCATTTTGATTTGTATCTCTCAGATGATTAGTGACTTTGAACATGTTTTCATATGTCTCTTGGCCTTCTGTATGTCCTCTTTAGAAAAGTATCTATTTACGTCTATTACCCATTTTTGGTTGGGTTCTTTATCTTCTTGTTATTAAGTTGTGTGAGTTCCCTGTAAACGTTGGAGATTAAACCCTTATCTGTGATAACATTGACAAATATGTTCTCCCATGCAGTGAGCTTTCTTGTTTTGTTTATGGTTTCTTTTGCTGTGCAGAAGCTTCTTATTTTGATGTAGTCCCATTTGTTTATTTTCTTTTTAGTTTCTATTGCCCTAGGAGCTGTATCAGTAAAGATATTGCTTCAGCATGTCTGAGATTTTGCTGCCTGATGATTCCTCTAAGATTTTATGGTTTCTTGTCTTATGTTTAAGTTCTTTATCATTTTAAGTTTATTTTTGTTTATGGTATAAGTTGGTAGTCTAGTTTTATTTTTTTTGTATGCATCTGTCCAATTTTCCCAAAACCATTTATTGAAGAGACTGTCTTGATTCCATTGTATAGTCTTGCCTCCTTTGTCAACTATTGAGTATAGTGGTTTGGGTCTATTTCTGGGGTCTTTATTCTACTCCATTGATCTGTATGTCGGTTCTTGTGCTATACCAGGCAGTTTTGAGAATAGTGGCATTGTAATACAACTTGATATCTGGTATTAAGATCCTCCTACTAGATGTTCTTTCTCAGGATTGCTGCAGCTATTCGGGGTCTTTTATATTCCAGGTGAATTTTTGGAGAGTTTGTTAAAGGTCTGTGAAACATACCATCGGTATTTTAATGGGAAGTATATTGAATCTATAGACTACATTGGGTAGTATGGACATTTTAATGATGTTGATTCTACCAACCTAAGTATGTGCTTCCATCTGTTTATTTCTTCATTTATCTCTTTTTTCAGTGTCTATAGTTTTTGAGTACAGGTCATTTACCTCCTTTGTTAAATTTATTCCTAGGTATCTTAATTTTTTTGGTTCAATGGTAAATGAAATTGTTTGTTTTTTTTTATCTTTCTTCCTGTAAGTTCACTATCCTATATAATAAAAGTATAATATGCTGAGTGTCCAGTTGTCAGGTTGTCCATTCAACCAATCAAAGTATAATATGCTAATGATATGTTAAGACTGCTCAACTGCTCACTATCATGAGCTCATGAGCATTGACAACCCGCGGTCAGACAGTTGACTGGTCAACCAGTCACTATAAGGTGCACTGACCACTAGGAAGCAGATACTCTGACTGGTGGGTTAGCTTGCTGCTAGTGTCTGGCCAATCTGTACTGGGTGAGATGGACCAGTCATGCCCTGGAGCCCTCCTGCAGCCCCTCTCTGGCTGGCCAAACTCCCACATTCCTCCCTGACCCTGATCATGCATCAGTGGGTTCTTTTGGCCTGGCCTGTGCCCTCTTGCAGCATCTTGGGGGACGTTGGAGAGCCAGTTTAAGCCTGATCCTGCAGGCCAGCTGAGGGACCCTATTGGTGCATGATTTCATGTACTGGGCCTCTAGTTGGTGTATAAAAATGCCATAGATTTCTGGGTATTAATTTTATATACTGCTGCATTGCTGAATTCATTTATGAAGTCTAATAATTTTTTGAATGAGTCTTTAAGGGTTTTTATGTACAGTATCATATCATCTGCAAATAATGACAGTTTTAATTCTTCTTTTCCAATTTGCATAGTTTTACTTCTTCTTCTTGTCTGATTGCTATTGCTAGCACTTTCAGTGCTATGTCAAACAGGAGTGGTGAAAGTGGGCATCCTGGTCTTGTTCTTGTTCTTAGGGGAAATGGTTTTAATTTTTTGCCCATTGAGTATCATCTTGGCTATAGGTTTGTCATATAAGACTTTTATTATGTTGAGGTCTGATCCTTCTATCCCCACTTTGCTGAGTAATATCAAGAAAGGCTATTGGATTTTGTCAAATGCTTTTTTGCATCAATTGATATAACTATATGATTTTTAACTCTCAATTTGTTTATGTGATGTATCACATTTATTGATTTGCAGATAGTGTACCATCCTTACATTCCTGGGATAAACCCTACTTGGCAATGTTCTATGATCTTTTCGATGTACTGCTGGATCCAATTTGCTAGAATTTTTTTGAGAATTTTGGCATCTCTGTTCATGAAGGATATTGGCCCATAATTCTCTTTCTTTGTGTTGTATTTATCTGGTTTTGGTATTAGGGTAATGGTGGCTTCATAAAATGAGCTTGGAAGTGTTCCTTCCTCTTAATTTTTTTCAGTAGTCTGAGGAGTTTAGGTTTTAGTTCTTCTTTGAATGTTTGGTAAAACTCCCCCGTGAAGCCATCTGGTCCCAAGATTTTGTTTTCTGGAAGCTTTTTGATGACTTCTTAGATTTCTTCCATAGTTATCAGCCTATTGAGATTTTTAGATTTTTCCTGATTGAATTTTGGAAGGTTGTATTTTTCTAGGAATATATCCATTTCCTCTAGGATGTCTAGTTTGTTGGAATAGAGTTGTTCATAATATTTTTTTACAATCCTTTAATTTCTGTGGGGTCTGTTGTTATTTTGCTTCTTTTATTTCTGATTTTGTTTATTTGGGTCCTCTCTGCTTCTTGGTGAGTCTGGCTAGAGGTTCATCAATCTTGTTTATTCTTTCAAAGAACCAGCTCCTGATTTCATTGATCTTTTGTATTGTTTTTATTTATTTGTTTGTTTGTTTATGTATTATCTCTATGTCATTTATTTCTGCTCTGATCTTTATTTATTTATTTATTTTTTTAATGTATTTTATTGATTTTTTACAGAGAGGAAGGGAGAGGGATAGAAAGTCAGAAACATCGATGAGAGAGAAACATCCATCAGCTGCCTCCTGCACGCCCCCTACTGGGGATGTGCCTGCAGCCAAGGTACATGCCCTTGACCGGAATCGAACCGGGAACCTTTCAGTCCGCAGGCCGATGCTCTATCCACTGAGCCAAACCGGTCTCGGCTGCTCTGATCTTTATTATCTCCTTCCTTCTGCTCACTCTGGGCTTTTCTGTTGCTTTCTTTCTAATTCTTTAAGTTGTGGAGTTAGATGATTTATTACAATTTTTTTCCTATTTTTTGAGGAAGGCCTGTAGAGCTATAAACTTCTCTCTCACTGCTTTCACTGTGTCCCATAGTTTTGGATTGTTGTGTATTCATTATCATTAATTTCCTGGATGTTTTTAATTTCTTCTTCAATCTCTTTGGTAACCCAATCATTCATATATATATATATGCCTAATATGTAGTGTCCCCTCAGGAGTTCGATCCACTGGGAGTTTTATTGCTCACTCTGATGTGTCCTAACCACCAGGGGTGGTTTGAACAGCAGCCAGCAGCCAGGGAAGGGAGGCCCCGGCTGGCAGGCAGCAGCCACTAGGGACCTTACCCATGCATGAATTTCATGCGCTGAGCCTCTAGTTGTTTAATAGCATGCTAATCAGCTTCCAAGTGTTTGAATTTTTTAAAATGTTTTTATTCTAGTTGATTTCTTTTTTATTTTATTTTTATTTTTTATTCAGTTTATTAATTACATTGTTTCCCCTTTTTTATCCCCCTATATCTTCCCTCCACCCTGTACCTATCCCACCCTCCGCCCTCACCTTCCCCTCCCCAATGTCCTCTCCCATTGTTGCATGATTCTTGTCCAATCTCTTGCTGTACTTCCAACAACACCCTTCTCCCCAAGAATTGTCAGTCCATTCCCTCTCCATGTCCATGTTTCTGTTATAGTCACCAGTTTATCCTGTTCATCAGCCTATCAGTTCACTTGATTTTTATGTTCATTTGTTGATAGATGTGTATTTGTTGTTCATAATTTATATTTTTACCTTTTTCTTCTTCCTCTTCTTAAAGAATATCTTTCAACATTTCATATAATACTGGTTTGGTGGTGATGAACTCCTTTAGCTTTTTCTTATCTGCGAAGCACTTTATCTGATCCTCAATTCTGAATGATAGCTTTGCTGGATAGAGTAATCTTGGTTGTAGATTCTTGCTCTTCATTATTTTGAATATTTCTTGCCACTCGCGTCTGGCCTGCATCGTTTCTGTTGAGAAATCCGCTGACAATCGTATGGGTGCTCCCCTGTAGGTAACCAACTGCTTTTCTCTTGCAGCTTTTAATATTCTCTCTTTATCTTTTGCTCTTGGCATTTTAATTATGATATGTCTTGGTGTGGTCCTCTTTAGATTCCTATATTTTGGGGTTCTGTGTACTTCTTGGGCTTTTAAGTCAGATTCTTTCACCAGGTGAGGAAAGTTTTCAGTCACTATTTCTTCAAGTAGGTTTTCATTAACTTGCTCTCTCTCTTTTTCTGGCACCCCAATAATTCGGATGTTGGCTTGCTTGAGATTGTCCCAGAGGCCCCTTACGCTATCTTCAATTATCTGAATTCTTTTTGTTTCTTGCTTTTCCAGCTGAGTGGATTTTGGTTCTTTGTATTTCAAATCTTTGACTTGGTTCTTGTGGCCCTCTGGATTGCTTTTAGGACTTTGTGTAATATTTTTTATTTCAGTCTGTGTATGCTTGATTTCTAGTTGGTCCTTTTTTTTTATCTGTGAGGGTCTGGTTCGTATCCTCAGAGGTCTTGTACATTTCCCTGAGGGTCTCATTCATTTCTTTGTAAGTATCATTCATCTCCTTGTAAGTCTCATTCATTTGCTGGTTGGTCTTGTTTATTTCCTGGTAATTCTCATTAAGTTGATCGGCCTTTTGTAGGAGCCTCTTGAAAAGCCTTATAACCGTGGTTTTGAACTCTGTGTCTTGTCGTCTTTTCTCCTCCATTTCTTTCACACCTGATTTCTTTCCATGTCTCTGCATGGTGGCTGCTTTATGTGGTGGATATCCTCAAAGGGACAGTGGCTCAGTCTCCCCAGTTACCTGAGGTGGGTGCTCTTACTGCAATCCTTTATGGGTTGTATTCAGTATTTTTGAATTTAAACCCAGCTTTTTGTTGTTAGCCCTAGGAGGGTTTGGCCTCCAGGCCAATTGGCTGTGAAGGGAGACTGTGTTCAGGTTGGATGGGCAGAGTCTCTGGGCTGCGCGGCAGCGACAGCGGCGGCGGCAGCTGGGTCCTATGCGGCGCTCGCGCGCGCGGGTCTGTGTTGGGTGGGGATGGCTGCAGACTCCTCCAAGAGAAAGCCGCTAGTCTCTTCCCCTTGCCAGACAACTCTGCCTTTCCCCAAATGTGCCTGCACACCAAAAGTCCAGCTCAGGGCTGTAAAATAGATGGTTTCCAGAACCAGGAGACAAGTTTCCCAGGGGCAAGTCTCGGGTTTGCGCGACCCTTGGGACTAGGAGCCTCTGCCACGCCCGCTTCCAGGGTGCTCCAGCCCCAGCCCGCGCGCGCACGACCAGGGCTGCTCCTAACCTGTTTTCATCTGAAAGGCTGCGCTCCCGCTGGTCCCGAGTCTTAGTGTCCCACCTCTACTCCTATTAGTGGATTTTTCATGCAGCCAGCTTTCTGGCGATTCTGGGTGCTTGTCTGTTCTGCTGTTATGTTGTAGTTCCCAAATCGTTGCGCGGTGCAGAACAATAGGTGTTTGCTTATGCCGCCATCTTGGTGTTCCTTTATTCTAGTTGATTTCTAATATTATGCCATTGTGGTCTGAAAAGATGCTTGATATGATATCAATCTTTTTGAATTTGGAGAGACTTTGCCTGTGACCCACTATGTGGTCTATCTTTGAAAATGTTCCATGTACACTTGAGAAAATTGTAAATTCTGGGGCTTTGGTGTAAAATGTTCTGAAAATGTCAATTAAATCCATCTGACCTGGTACCTCACTTAGGATTGCTGTTCCTTTGCTGATTTTTTGTTAGAGGATTTATCCAGTGATGCTAGTGAAGTATTTAAGTCCCCTACTATGATTGTATTGTGTCTGAGGGCACCCTGGATGGAGGTGTGTCTCCCCAAGCCTGTTTTATTTTATTTTTCACATAATTATTTTTTAGATAGTTTTTAGCAAAGCTAGGGCAGCACTGTAACCTTGAATGCAGCTATAGAGTTTAGGAAAAAAAGGCGGTACCATTTTTATCAAAACAAAAATTCTTCACAAAGAATCCTGTTAGCAGTTTCATTTTTTATGAAGTAATCTCACAAATATTTTTAATATTCACATTGCTTTCGTGTCTCATTCATTTTTATAAATGGAGATATTTTAAGATCATGTGAAAGACAGAGCCACAGGCACACCACTGAGGTTTCCCCTTCTATGACAGCTTACTCAGGGACTCAGAGACTCTGATAAAGGAGGAGGTGACTGATTTTGTCACTGAATTTGTGCATATATATATTTTTTATATAGCGGTCTCATCCTAATATCTCTCTTCGTTCCACATTATTGACAAAATCCTAGTGACTTGGATATTCAAATGCTTGCCTGGGGTGGATCTGCCTAAATAACTGTTGCATGTCCTGTTCCTTATTCTCTGAGTCATGCTTTCCCCAACTGTGTGTTTTTGCCAAGACGGTGCACAAACAAGTTGTTCATTGTTTAATCTGTCAGTGGAGCCAGGACTCGAAGCTTCTGCAAGCTTCAGGTGTTATTCAATTCTACTCTGTCTTTCTCACCCTTCCTTTTTGAGTGTTTTTAACCTTAGAATGTCTTTCATATAATTTTTTAAAAGGAAAAGATCGCTCTGTGTGTAAATTTTCTCTTAAAATAATATATGTGTTTTCAGGTGTCTCCATTCATGGTTAGAGTGAATAAATATTAATTGGGAACTCTGGTTCATACCTGCTTCTCAGCAGTGTGCTCATTAGAGGCTCGGTGTGAGTGAGAAGTGCAATGTGGCTGCTAGACATATCCTTTGAATTTAGATGGCATAATAGTTGCAAGGGGAAAGAAGGGGGGAGGGGCTCTATCTGGCCAGATCATACTTGGAGCATGGTGGTCTTTCTGGGGCATCACTTTTATTTCAGATTTGGGAACTTGGAATTTCAGCAGCTGGATGAGAAAACCTGAAACCCTTGCCTTTATTAACATAAACAAATGTGTTAAACTCCTAAATGGACTAAGGACTGGGAGAGCTGGGATTTTGTTCTCTGTCTTGGATGCTATGTTGAGTGGATGAGGTTGGGTAATTCACTTAACCACATGTAAAATCAATGGGAAGAATAACATTTACCTATTGTAGTAATTGAAGAGCATGAGAGAGGAACTGGCACAGTGAAAGTTATGCACAAAAGCTGAGTAAATGTTAGTTGAATTATTAAGACATATGAACAGTTTGATAGAATAAATTTTCCCAAGAAATCATTTTGTGAGCAGCCCACCAGAAAAGCACAATGAGACATTGTTTATTGAAACTGCAAATAGATTCTTTAGCCACAACGGATTTTCTCCAAGTAGTGTATCTTACATAGCTCTGACATAAAAATCTTATACTGTATATGAATTTTTAAGAAGTTAGGATATAAACTAAGATGTATCACAACTAGACAAAACTCAGGAAGTCAAATGAAAGTCTATACTATTCATAGCACACACTGGCAGGAGGAATTTCTGTTTGCCGATTATCTTATGTCCTGAGCAGCAGCACGGAGATGATTGCTTTTTGCCTAACGATTAGGAAGGTCAAGCTAAACTTACAGATAAAGAGAGGCAAGTATTCAATGTGCCCAAACACCTCTTTTAGGAAGGACAAAGTACTCTGAGCAATGAACACTTGATGGTAGGGTATTGTCTGGTGGCGGGGTGGAGGTGGGGCGCTGAGAAACTCAGGGCATTAGCGGGTATGGAGATGTTCCTCCTATTGCTGAATTTTTTCACATTGACATAAAGTTTGATGAATAAAGGAAGTCTGCTGTCTCCCAGGTTGTACAGTGTGCAGTGGGGACACAACAGGAAACAAGATTGCCAAGTTCTGGGTTTCATGGAACATGGAGTCTAGCAGGAAAAACACCTATTAAAAAATACACAGAGATGACTCTCATGGAAGTGGAAGTCTAAGAAACAGGTTTGAATACACATGAGCCCAAGCCTGGGATTCCTGGCCATGAGTGCTTTCAAAACATGGTGTGAGCTCTGAGAAATATTCTTACTGTAAATGTGTGGTCAAGGAGATTATTTTAGTTTTTACAACGATTGGCAGAATGCCAGAAGCCTTCTTGCTGTTCTGGATATGTATGACCTGAGCTACTGATTTTTGACACAGTGTCTATCCAGCCTTAGATCCCCAAAATAAATACAACCAAGTGACAAAGGGGAAAATGTTCACTTCATAGTAATCCAATAGATGCAAATTTGAACAACTTTTTAAAAATTATCAAATTAAAGATTTATGTGATATAGACAGTGCAGATAACAGTCATAAAATACTCTCATGGTTGTTAGGAGTGAAAATTAGTTACAAGATAAACTAAGATTGTTGGTAGAGTATTAAATTTGACAGTAAAATAGTAATCAAAATTTCAGATTAATTTAAATTGGCTAATTGAAATGTGAATATTAAAGAAAATTTAATTGTACTGGACAAAAAGCTGTCCCTAAAGTATTCACTAAAATTTATATTGGTAATTCATCTCATGAAAAAATTGCTTAACATGCAATGAACCTAAAGCAGTCATATTTTTGTACAAAAAATTAAAATTTAAAGTTATCAAGGCTGAATTATAAAATTTACAAAAGCCTCATTAATTAAAAAAAGGGGGGAATAGTAGGGTAATATCATATAAGGAAAAATATCCTGTAAATAAATTACATCTAGAAAATTTTTACTTTACAAAAATTAATTTTCATTTGTAATGCTAACAGCAAGACACCCATGAAAAACACACATGGTGTCAACATAAGCCAAAGGAAAATCGTTTGGGCAAAAATGAAAAGGATCCCAAGTTAATTTTATAGAAAAGATTCCCCTATTAACTTTTGGTCGAGAATATGTTTGTATATTTTCAGAAAACAACTCCAAGACCATGTGGGTTCTTGCAACAGAGAGGAATTGACAGGTCTGCTCCAACCACGTAGACAAGAGGAGAAATAGACCAGAGATGGAAGACGATGATGACGGTGCCTTGCCATGCTAGCAGTCAGAAGCTGTGCGTTGCTGCAGGTTGCCTAGGACCAAACCAGAGGGGGTCGGACCTACATTCCCACCATGTGTCCACCATCCAGATATCATTGCTAACATGTACACATAAGGAACTGTTTGACATTGAAACTGAGACTCAGAGCTGTTGGACATTGAACTTGGGACATAAACATTTTGTTGTTGTTATTATATGTTTATTTCTAGTCTGCAGAGGTAAGATTTTTTTTAAAGAGATGAAATGGGGAAAAATAGAAACAGAGGCAAAGAAGCATCGAACAGACTGTCTAACTACAGTGGGAAGGCAAAGGAGGTTACGGGGGTGCTGAAAGAGATCAACTGAAGGACTTGTACGCATGCATATAAGCATAACCAATAGATACAAGACACTGGGGCGGGAGGGCAGGTGAGGGCATGTGCTGGGGGGTAGGGGAGGCCAGGGGGAGGTTAATGGGGGAAAAAAAGAGGAGACATATGTACTACTATTTGTAATACTTTAAACAATAAAAATATATTAATTATTAAAAAGCAATTTAGCAATATCTATTAATAGCATTAATAACTTCATTCCCTTTGATTCATTCATTCCAAGACTGAATACTAAAATACCCAAAATGTAGAGATCCACCTTCTTATACCATACACAAGAATAAACTCAAAATAGATTAAAACTTAAATGTTAAACTTGGACCCGTAAACATTCTAGAAGAAAACACAGGCAGTAAAATCTTAGACATTTCTTGTAGTAATATATTTTTTTCTTATATATTGCCTTGGGCAATGAAAACAAAAGAAACATAAACAGATGGGACTACATCAAACAAAATAGTTTCTGCACAGCAAAATGAAAAGACAATCCAGCCCACTGAATGGGAGAACATATTTGCCAATGGCATATCTGATAAGGGGTTATCAGATATATCTAACATTTATACAGAACTCATAAAACTCAACACCAAAAAAACAAACACTCCAATAAAAAAAAAATAGGCAGGGACCTGAACAGATACTTCTCTAAAGAGGACATAGAGATGATCAACATACATATGAAAAGACACTCATTGTCACTAATTATTAGAAAGATGTAAATTAAAATAATGAGATAGCACCTTATACTTGTCACAATAAATAAAATAAAAAACAGGGATTATCAAGGATGTGGAGAAAATAAAATTCTTGTGCACTGTTGATGGGAATGTAGATTGGGCAATGGAGTTTCCTCAAAAAATTTAAAAAATAAACAAAAAACTTCCTTATGGCCCAGTGATTCTACTTTGGAAATATTTCCAAAGGAACCCGGAACACTAATTTGAAATAATATATGCACCACTATATTCATTGCAGCATTATTTAAAATAGCCAAGATTTGGAAGCTGCCAGTGTCTATCAGTAGAGAAATAGATAAAAATGCTGTGGTACATTTATACTCAGCCATAAAAAAATAAGGGAATATTATTCTTTGAGACAACATGGATGGACCAGGAGAGCATTATGCTAAGTGAAATAAGCCAGTCATAGAAAGACAAGTACCACATGATTTCATACATGTGGAATCTAATGAACCAAATAAGCTAACAAAATAGATACAGACTCATAGATAGATAACAGGCTCATGGCTGCCAGAGGGAAAAGTGAGGGGTTGCAGAGCTGGGTGAAAAAAGTGAAAGGATTAAGAAAAGCAAAACTAAATAAAATATAGGGAAAATATCATTGTATACAGGCAAGTTCCTTGCATAATTATATGGACACTGAAATCATGGATATAACCTAAATATCTAACAAGAGAATTACTGATTAAAATCTATGAGTCTTATTAAATATCCATGAGATATGGAACCAATAAAAGAATAAGTAAATAATTATTTGTTATAATGTCAATATAAAAGCTTATTTTTATTTTTAAATGAAAGAAACAACTCCTAAAGCATTAATAATGTGCTTTCCTTTTTTAAATTCAGTACATGGTGCCATGTAGAACTGTATGTTTTATTTTTTAAATATGAACTATTCATATGATTACAACTATGTCAAACAAAGCAATAAACCAAAAGTTTTGTAAAAAATAAAAAATAAAATGACTGGCAAGAACTGCATCATTTCATTAACAGTGGTGGATCTCAGTGGTGGGTATTTTCTTCCTTTCATTTTTCTTCATTTTCCAAATATGTCAAAATAAGTATAAATTACCTTTAGAATAAACATGTGAATATCAAGCCTCAGATTTCTTCTTTCTCTCTTTTCTTAAAAAGCAGTTGTCCTGTTTTTTGTTTTGTTGTCCTGGGTGAAAAGAAAGCCTGAAGCATTACCTAATAAATAGGCCTCTCATGGCTTAAAAAAGTCAGAGACCCATAGAATCTTAGGGTTGAGAGGTCACTAATTTCAAGTCAGTACTAGTTTTTCCAGAACAAGAAGACAATTACTTATTGATTGCCTAGTATGCATTAAACCTCCTTAATATCAATTGCTCACCTGTTTCCCATTGGGAAATTCCTACTTAATTTATACTAGAGAAGAATCTAGTATCACTATCTTTACATAGATTTTCTCAACTTTCATCAATTTCCCCCTCCCCTTCTCCAGATGACCTGGGATAGGATCCCTTCTGTCTGTTTAAGAGGAGATTACTTATTGTGAGCTTTCTGAGGGCAGGGGCTATATTCCCAGCTGCTGGAATGTGATAAACACATAGACTGTTGAATTAATAAGTGAATGAGTAATTGTCGAAGGCACTATTTTAGGTTCTCTGGAAAGGCAGAAAAGTAGTGTCTCTGGGGATATAATATTGAATAGAACATGATTATTGCCCTCAATGGATGTATAGCCTGCAGAGGGGAGGAAGGCAAGCCATTCAATTATTTCATTGTGATGAATGCTATGATTAATATTCCATAGCATACTCACCATGCTATGAAAAACAGTGGCAAGGTATTACCATACAAAAAGGTACATGGGGACAAGTATTTGCCCTTAAAGATTTTATGAGTAATTATAGTGTAAAAATCTAATTAACAATGCATACTTAAAAAGGAAAAAGACAGCAACGGATGTCAGATGATTCAGTGTGCTTGTTAAATAAAGGGTAGCATGTAACTAATGACTTAGGGGTTGCTTCTTTCAATGAAAATCAAAAGAGACTAGAAAAATAAGATATCACATTTAAATATTTTTTCATGACTAATCTCCCAGTTGTCTTATAGTTGAATAAGGGTCAAAAATATAATGTCATCCTTAAAAATAAGTATTTCTTTTTGGTGGGATTGTGTGGCTGTTAGTCTTTATTAGTCATTGAGCTATCTACCACATGAGTTAAGAAGGCCAGCTCAGATGACTTATGACTGATAGGAAAGAACTCTCCTCAAATTAGCAAGTATACAGTTCACCCCTCCCCCCAAATATGGGACTTGTATGTACTTCTGGATGGTTAGAAGTAGGCCTTCTGTTTTCTCTATTAGAGGTTTATATATTTCTGCACTTTTCATTGAGTGGATGACTTGGCAAATTTTCTAGATTATGTCAATTTGACTTTCTTTGTCCTTCACCACACAGGCAGGGGTATTAAGATTATACTTTCAATCATATCCAGTATTACATTAGAAAGATCTTACACCATCACCTAGTAGGATTTATTTCAGGGATGGAAGGCTGGTACAATATCCGCAAGTCAATAAATGTGATAAATCATATAAATAAATTGAGAGACAAAAATCACATAATCATATCAATAGATGCAAAAAAGACAGTTGACAAAATCCAATACTCTTTCCTGATAAAAACTCTCAGCGAAGTGAGAATTGAGGGATCATACCTCAACATAATAGTCTTATATGACAAACCTACTGCCAACATCATACTCAAAGAGCAAAAACTAAAACCATTTTCCCTAAGAACAGGAACAAGACAGGGATACCCACTTTTCACCACTCCTGTTCGACATAGTATTAGATGTGCTAGCTATAGTGATTAGACAAAAATAAGAAATAAAAGGCATCCAAATTGGAAAAGAAAAAGTAAAACTATCATTATTCCAGGTGACATGATATTGTACATAGGAAGCCCTAAAGAAATCATCCAAAAACTAGGATTAATAAATGAATTCGACAATGTGCAAGATACAAAATACCCAGAAATATTTTTATACACCAACAATGAACTCACAGAAAGAGAAACTAAAAACAAACAAAACAATCCTATTTACCATTGCAATGAAAAAGATAAAATACATAGGAATAAATTTAACCAAGGAGGTAAACGACCTGTGTTCAGAAAATTATAGGATGCTGATAAAGAGGTAGAGGAAGACATAAACAAATGGAAGAATATACTGTGTTCATGGATTGCTGGAATCAACATTAGAATGTTCATACTACCAAAAGCAATCTACAGATTCAATGCACTCCTCATTAAATACAAATGGCATACCTAGAACAAACTCTTCAAAAATTTACCTGGAATAAAAATACCCAGAATTGCTGCAGTAATCTTGAGAAAGAAGGACAAAGTTGGAGGGATCACAATACCAGATATCAAGGTATACTACAAAGGCATTGTTCTCAAAACTGCTTGATAATGGCACAAGAACAGACATATAGATCAATGGAACTGAACGGAGAACTCGGAAATTGGCCCAAACCGCTATGGTCAATTAATACTTGACAAAGGAGGCAAGAGCATATAATGGAGTCAACACAGTCTCTTCAATAAATGGTGCTGGAAAAACTGAACAGATGCATGCAAAAAAAAAAAAAAAAGAAAAAGAAACTAGACCACCAACTTACACCATACACAAAGATAACTCAAAATGGAAAAAGAACTTAAACATAAGATGGGAAATCATAAAAATCTTATAAGAAGAAGCCATAGGCAGCAAAATATCATTTGTTATAATAATATCTTTACCAATACAGCTCCTAGGGCAATAAAAACTAAGCAGAAAATAAAGAAATGGGACTTCATCAAAATAAAAAGCTTCTGACAGCAAAAGAAACCATAAACAAAACATCAAGAAAGCCCACTGCATGGGAGAACGTATTATCTCTGATAAGGGTTTAATCTCCAAAATTTATAGAGAACTCATATAACTTAACAAAAGAAAGATAAACAATCCAATAAAAAATGAGCAAAGGACCTAAATAGAGACATATAAAGACATGCTAGAAGTCACTAATCATCTGAGAGATGCAAATCAAAACAATAATGATGTATTATCTTTAACTGTCAGAATGGCTATCATCAACAAATCAACAAATGACAAGTGCTGGAGAGGATGTGGAGAAAAGATAACTCTCTTGCACTGCTGGTGGGAATGCAAACTAGTTCAGCCACTGTGGAAAACATTATAGCGTTTCCTCAAAAAATTAAAAATGGAACTTCCATTTGACCTAGTAATACCACTTTTAGGAATATATCCCAAGAAAACAGAAACACCAATTAGAAAGGATATATGCACCCCTGTGTTCACAGCAGCACAGTTTAGAATAGCTAAGATTTGGAAACAGCCTAAGTGCTCATCAACAGATTAGTGGATTACAAAACTGTGGTACGTCTACATAATGGAATACTATGCTACAGTAAAAAAGAAGGAATTCTTACCATTTGTAACAGCATGGATAGAACTGGAGAGCATTATGCTAAATGAAATAAGCCAGTCAGAGAAAGGTAAATATCACATGATCTCACTCATTTGTGGACTATAATGAACAATATAAATTGATGAACAAAAACAGATACAGAGACAGAGAAGCATGGATCAGACCATCAAAACTCAGAAGGAAGGCGGGGGAGAGTGTGAGGAATGGGAGAGATCAAAGACTTGTATGCATACATATAAGCACAACCAATGGACACAGAGGGGATGGGGTGAGACCATATGCTGGGAGGTGGGGGTAGCAGGGGAAAGGTCAATGCAGGATAAAGGAGACTTATATAATACTTTAAACAATAAAGAATTCAAATTGAAAAAAGATTATACTTTCCAATCTTTATATTGCTCCTCAATATAAATGGTGTCATTTAAAAAATTATTTCTTATTTATAGGAAAATAAGTGTCACTTACACATGCCCTTTAATCTATAAATAGACCATCACCTCTTCAAGCCCTAGTCAATGGTAGTGGAGTTGAGCTATGTAGACTCTATAACATGGGCTTGTCAATAGGATGGATAGGACATGGCTTCAGTTAACTATATTTACTATAAATATCCTCAAGTAATATAGATGTTGACATTTTTTAATTATGCAAAAATAATATAACATGGTGTATCAGAAATTTAGATGCTAATTCTGAACTAAGAGGAACATAAAAATTATTTCAGTGCTGCCTAAGAAAATGTGTCATATGATTCAAACAATTAGAGAGAGATATCAATAAAGAGAAATTATTTCTAGTAGAAAATTACAAATAATGAATTTTATTCAAAGAAGCAAGACTCTGGATTACTATAAAGTAATCATCAATTATTCATACAGTTTAATATTTTATCATAGCAGTTGCATTAGAATAGCAGTAATCTGGGTTCCAGGGAATTAATTTATATTGCCCACTAAACTATGGGGTGCTTTGTCCACCACTTCAGTTACCCTTGAGGCTGATGATGAAATTGTGTCTTTTGCCAAACTTTTGGAAAATGGGGAGCTATTCAGCATGTAGGAGTCCTGAGAACTCAGAAGAGCACCATAGTATAGTGGGAATCATTTTTATTGTCAATCAGAACATCTGGAGTGCTGGGTCATTGGCAAACTAGACTTCCCAGTGGAAGAATGCCAGGTTGAGGAAATTGGACAGTGGGCTACCTTAGGTTAAGATGAAGAAGATTCAGTGGAGTCTTTGATCAGTATTTTCTCCAGTCTCTGGGGAGCTGTCATATGGTAGGAGAAAGAGCCCACAATGACAGTATTTTTTTTTCAAAAGATAGAAATCAGATCACTGGATGGGAAATTAAGGTAGAAAAAAATTTTGAATAATATTTATATAACCTATCTTTTACCATGTTATTTTAGGACACAGTATGATGTAATATATTTCTAAATCCTGGTTTCAGATCTTACTAGCCATGTATTTGGGCCATGCTGCTTAGGCACTCTGAGACTTATTTTTCTCAACTGTAAACTAACAATACTATTATTCACTTCATATATTTTGTGATAAGCATTAAGGGTGAGAGCACATAAAAAAGACCTAATATAGTTATTATAAATGCTCATATTTGTGTGGATATTATTGTTATCTTTCAGCATTATTGAAAAATAGGACCACAGTGGCATTATCAAATATTTTTCTACTTCACTTCTCTCCTGGTATTAAGTTCTCAAATAGTTCTGCGAATTGTGTAAGAGGTGGGTTTAATCACTTATTGTCCACCATATTATCTCCTCTCTAGGTCTGAGTCACTAAGGCAGTGGTCGACAAGCTCATTAGTCAACAGAGCCAAATAGCAACAGTACAACTATTGAAATTTATTTTGAGAGCCAAATTTTTTAAACTTAAACTTCTTCTAATGCTACTTCTTCAAAATAGACTCGCCCAGGGCCACACTCAAGGGGCCAAAGAGCCGCATGTGGCTTGTGAGCCGCGGTTTGCCCACCACTGCACTAAGGCAATATCTACTGTTGAGGCCACTGATTGGGCAGAAACCTGGAACAGCTTGATGAGCATATATCCTTCTTTTCCATTCCAGATATAGTTGGGTCCTGTTCTCTCTCAAGAAAAAAATCCCAACCCTGATGGGCTGTCTTACCCTCAATGCAAACTGTTAATGGATCACATGATAACAGTCAATGTTACCATATGATCCTAATGTCTTATAGAAATATTTGTTCTACTTTTTCTTTCCTTTAGGGCACTTGCTGCTTCAAAAGACTCAATCTATTGAGTCTTCTGAGCCCACATGGGGGGCAGAAATATGGAAGACCAATAATGTTGTCTATTCATCTGACACCAGTTTTCCCCTTTGGGTCAAATTTATGTTTCTTGAATCACTCTTTCATTTGGTTAGACATCTGAATCCTAGTGTTACCATAGCTTACGTTCTCAAGTTTAGAATCCTGCTACATCATGAAAATGGTTTAATAATATAATTAGTCTCCCAAGTTGAATGAGGTAGCTCAAGTAAGAATGATGTCCTTCCAATGGAAATTTGCAATCAGAGGCTTAGCACCCTGTGAGTGAGGTGAGGGAAATATATCTGTATGAAGAAATGGCAGAGTGTGGGCTAAGTATCCAGTCAAGTCCTTCTCATCTATTATGTTTTATGATCTCTGCCTAGTCTGCATTTATATTAGTACCCATGACAGGATAAATAAGATACATATGTAACAGCAGCATGATTGGAAAGGGAACAAATACACACAGGTGTATACACAGGCCCGTGGAACCCTTATATAATGCTCCTTTATCAAGAATGTATTTGGTTATGTCTTTAGTTTTCTAGGGATTCTTTGATACTGTTAATAGATATTTAGCACACTTTAGTACACCCTGACCTGAAATAGAGGAGATATAAAATATGTGTATATGTGAAATTGGAAGATTGCCATTTATATTCATTTACTGCCTTATACTACAAGGCATCTTATTAAAGAGTTCATTTACCTTGCCTTTCCAAATGGAGGGAAGGGCTCTTGGCTTACCTTTCTTGTGGCTGTCAGGGATTCCAGCTTTTTGCCGAGCCATAGATGATGCTCAGTTATTGATTGAAGTCCATCATTTAATTTGATACTATACCAGATCTAAAATGGCTCTGCTATGATCTCAGAGACTTGGAAAGTTTGAATGTATAAGAGAAAGGACTGTGAGTTATTCAGGATTTTGATTTTTTTTTAAATCCATACCATTTTGCAGCTTATAAGCAAAATGTTTTAGATGAAAATAAATCGAATGAGAATAAAAAAGACCCTGCATTCTATTTCCTGTTCTGCTAAAATCTAGCCATATGGTCTTGGACTAATTAATTAACTTCTTTTGAATCTCTGTTTCTTCAACTGTAAATACCATTCAAATTGACTTATGATAGTAATATTTGCTTACTGAAGGACAGAGATGTTTATATTCTGTACTCAAAAGGTCAAGCAGATGGGACTATTTTAGATTGAAAGTGCATGTGTAGGAGTCATGCCTTTTATGCACCACATAAATTCCCATGGGGTCTCATAACTTGCTGTGTACCCAGTAGGAACTGAAAAAGTCTTGTCATGGTGATAAATATGACTCCATGAAATAAGACCAGATTTAACACAATGAGAAAGCTGGGGAAGAAAACACAAACCTAGACTTCACCTCTGGGTACTTTGTGTGACTTTGGATGTCTCCCTTGACTATTTTCAGCTTTTTAGTTGACTTATAAAAACAATCAAATGCAAACAAAGGCAGGGAAGGCATGTAATTGGAACAATAGAAAAGATTATTGAGCTCATGAGTTGGGAAGTACAGTAATCTGAAATGCATGACATCCTGACATTCCTAGCTTCCTACAGCTCTTTCCCTCAAAGGGATAGATTTTCCATAAAAGTTAGTGCTTGTCAAGGCATTTATGGGAGTTGTTTAGGATGCATACTGTGTTTGAATTGGGAAATAACTTTTAGGTGAATCTATTAATTTTCTAGATAGGAAAAATAAGTCTCGAATAAGTTATGTGAATTCTACAAAATTATGTAATTTATGAGAGAGCTAGAACCAAATTTGCAAGGCAGTGAATTATTGGGGAATTCACATTTCTCTCTTTTAACCTGTTTTGCTTATTTTTGAGTTTAAGTGACAGAAGTAGTCTCATTTTCTTGATATCTTAGTTTTATAAGGCCTTGTCAATAACCCCTCACTTGTTGTTTGCAGAAACAAAGTCAAACTAAAAAAGAATTTAATTTCATAAACATACTGCTAGCCAGGCACTTCCCACTGTTGGGCATTGGTAATACAAATTTGCTACAAGGTACTTGCTGCACTTGATTAGATTTCCTTTTCATTCCTTCACATTGTTGATGTTTAGCAAGCTGCTTAGTCAGGAAAAGACAACATATTGTAAAGATATATACACATATAAAAAGGAAGAGTTATTCCTTCATGACTCATTCATATAGTGGCCTTAATGTAGCTGAGTCCAAAAACAGTTTACTCTGTTAGACATTAATTGCTATCATTTTCTTCTCTTCTGAAATAGATTTTCTTACAGAAATAGATATTTCCTTTGCTATCAAGCTTTTTACTCCTTGGGAGTCTTCTGTTTAAGTGTGAGATTAAAGGATAGAAGGAGAGTCTTCATAGAGAGGAGGGAATGGAAATGACATAGACCTTATTTCACTCTCCATCTGTGCATAGATGTGGGAAAGAGTTTAGGAAAAAGGTATTACTTGTAATAGCACAGTCCAGGAAACTGACTGGGTGTCAAAGTCAATGCCCAATGTCAGGAGGACTGCGGTAATGTCTAGAATGCTCTTAATCCTTTTGCAAATACTTGCTTGGTTGTAAAACAAGTTAAAGCAGAGCTGATGGTGTTTCAGCTGAGAAAGAACTTGTAGTTGCTTGGATAAAGTAGAGCGAAGAGAACCCTCTCTTAATAACAATAAAAATAATTTTTCATTTAGAGCTGATTTAGGAAATGTGCCCTCTTGACTTACTATTATTTATTTATTTATTTATTTATTTATTTATTTATTTAACTTTTCAAAAATGCTGAGTGACCTAAGAAAGATTAAATGAGAAAAAGCAATGGATTTTTGGGTGTAAAACTACTGAATTTCTTCTGATCTTCTTTTATTTTGAAATTTCCACATAGACCCTGCATAAGAGAGGAAAGATTAATGAGTCCCATATAACATGGGACAATGCAGGACAGATGAGTGAAAATGATCTCAGAGGAGCAAATAATCGCTCCAGCCCTGCAAATGATTTGCTTCTGCTCTATATTTTGACTCTCCCCAAGTCTGATTTCCAAAATAAATTAGTCCATCCCTGAAAAAAAATAATACCAACTTTCCAATTGGCAATTACAAAAATGCCCAGTTTGAGTGCATTTGATGAGTGAGTGTCTAGGTTAAAGAAACAGAGATACCCTCTTCCCACTGTAATGTTTGTGTTGATAGGCTGTGTTTGGAAGATTAATTTTCAATGTCATCATTCATGAATTACAGGCAATGAAAAACAGGAGGAAGGAAAGCAATGAAAGATGTGCTAATATTATGATGTGTTGGTAATATTTTCAAACCCTAAATTCTCCTACCAATCAGACCGTGTCATTTAAATTTAAGACTGTAATAACACTGGCTTACAGAAATATTTTCACTTGTGTGACTTCACCCATCCTTGATGCCAGAGTTCAAGCGGGTGTGTAAATACTATGGGAGGAGGGACACCATATCACTGACCAACAACAACAACAATATAAGTAGCTCAAAACTGTGAACAAGGCTAAGTTGAGAATGAGCAGAGGTTTGTGGAAAATACTAATTAGTATAAAAATGACTTTAAAAGAAGTATTCAGAGGAAGGAGATAAATGGAGACCCAATTATGGCACAGATAAGTGTAATCTTAACAAATGTCAGAGAAGGCAGACCTACTGATTGGTTCTATTTATATCTTCTCTATGTAGGATCTTAACATTGGAAAGGAATGAACAAACATTATCATTACTTTGGAACTGAAGCCTTAAATTGTCAAAGTGCTGATAAATCATGTTAAGTATCTTAAACTCAGAAAACTAAATTTATAGAATATATAATTTTTGTATATTTGCTCACAAAATGTGTCTAACAGGGAAAACTGGAAAATGAGAACAAATGTCTCCCCTTCTTCTGGCAAAAAAAGAAATCAGATGTATACTAATATTGTCCAAGTTTTAAATTTTTTAGGTAGACTTCAAGAAATAAAAATGAGCTGGTGACATTAAAGTACTTTTCTAAATACTTTCTATAAAACTATACTAAGCTTATCAGCTTGTTTTCATGACTTGTAAGTATTGAAAACAGTGATAATTAGAAATCAGCACTATCTTATTGAAGCAATTCATGCCATGTTCAATGAAATTCATTGCATTTTTACAACCTTCAGTCCTAAGTTCAAAATTCAATAGAATATTAGGTTATATATATAGAAACATGTGAAAATATAGTTAGAGGAGAGCATGTTTATATAAACTTATAAATGGCTGAAGAGCTACCTGTAAGAAGCACTATAAAATAATTCATGCACAGAGGAAAGAGCCTCAGATGGTGTGAAGTGAGAGTCTGTACTCAATTACCACTGATCAGCGTCTTTATTAGCAAATTCAATGATGAAGTAGGAGTTAGTCACACTTAGCAGTTCCATGTCAGTTACTACACTGGGCGAATATGCAGAGGTCACACTGTAGAACTGAAAGGGTCCAAGGCTTAGGACTGAGAGGTGAGTTGGAATTCCACCTCCATTTCTACTAACCGTCTGGCTTTTGATCCCGTTTCCGGCTTTGCTTAGTAGTAACCTCACAGGCCTGTGGAGATCACTTGAGTTAATGTATATAAAGTGCACAGACAAGGCACGATTTCTTTCCTTATCTTTCTTCTCTTCTACCATAGGTTTGTTAGAATGAATTAAAGTGATTAAAATGGTGGTTTGGATCATATAGAATTAGAATCTTAAACAATAATTGATCTCAATGCATAGATATCTACATCAATTATATGCACCATCAAAGGTCAAAGGGGGCTTTATTTTTTGTGGAGGATGAGTTCAAATATCACTGCTGGTAGTTTTGGTTTATTCTCTCAGTGTTTCTAGTTAGCAGAAATACACATTTGTTACATGTTATTTCCCTTTCTTTCTACACAAAAGGTGACATGATAACATTCTTCCACATGCACTTTTAAGCACCTCGCTCTTCTCACATAAGGGCATATCTGGTGATTGAAACATTAGTACAGTGAAGTTATTCATTCTCTGAAACGAGCCTAGCCTCTCGGTCCAGGTTTTGCAGGCTCAGTAGGAGTCTGCAAGGGAGAGAGTAGAGGGAGCAGCTTTCAATATGAGGACACTGATGTGTCAGAGTCCACTTACCCATTTATTCAATTTTTAAAACAAATGTTTACTGGTGCTTAATATGTGCCAGGTCATAGGCTACATATTTTTGGTTCATCATGTCATTTAATCCTCTCTATAACTTTATGAGGTAAATAGTGGTATTATCTTGATTTTACAGATGAGGAAATTGAAGTTCGAATGACTAAATATGTCCTGCAAGGTCAAAAAGTTACTTGATTGAGAAAGTCAGATTCTGAGTACATGTTGAATTCCAGAGTCATGCTGTTAATCACACATCAGCCTTCCAGATAAAGGGCAGGAATGAACCAGGGAGGTTTCTAGATGTGGGGACTGTAATATAAATGCCCAGGGGTGAAGGAATATGAAGTATAGAGGAACTGAAACTGTCCTCTGTTGAAGGAACTTTGAGTATTAGTAGTTTTATTGCAGAAGCAAATAGGAAATGTGGCAGAAGACAGGGCAGAAAGTGTGGGCATGCTGAGTGATTGAGAGTCCTGGGGGTGAAGGCTTAACTCCTGTTTCTTACTATGGGGACAAAGGGCAGTGTGAGCATCCCGATCCTTCAGGAGTAATCCTGAGAAACCTGATTTTCCAGGCCCTGAGGCTGGGAATGGGAGACAACATCGAGGCTGCAAGGCTGCAGGGTACATGGGGTAATTTGCCCAGGAAAACTACTTAAACATGATTTGTGAGACAGTTTGGGGTGGCTGGACTTCCTGACACTTCTCTAAGCCAAGGCCCTGTGTCTTGCCTGGATTAGGGTAGCATACTACCTTAGGTGGACTGTTCTTTTTGCTAAAGGCCCATTGATTGTAATGCAATCGCCAGATCCCTTTATATTAGTCCATCACCATCCCTGTCAATTAATTCACTGGGAAGCTCTTCCCTTTGCAGTAATTGGCAGCCTCCAGGAAATTTTGTGGTCATCTTTGGTTAATAAAGAGACACATTTAAGTCACCAGACACTTTTATATTGGAATCATGAAGATGCCTATATATAAGTCCTTTCCTGCTATTGGGGAAGGAGAGTAAAGTTGGCTTCTTCAGTCTTTTCTCACGTGATTTCTACTTCTCTCCCATCATTTGGCTATCTTTGGGGTTCTGAATCTCTGCCAAATTGGGGATGAGGGGACATGGATAGGAGAAGTCAGAAGGAAAATCCTCACTTGCCTGACAGTCTCCCAGTGCTCAGGGATCACCCTCTCTCTGGAGTTGGCAGGTTGGTGAAGCAGGCTCATTCTGCCATGGACACTTTCAAAGAAGAACCTCCTCCCCATCCCCAAACTCAAATCAGTGAGGGTCTCATCTGCACAGATACTGTCCTGCTTAGTCTGATCATGTCCTCTTCCCTTAAACCCATTGCATCCAGTTGAAGCTTCAGCTTTCACCCAGGTGTGAGTAATTCCCTAAACACTTCCGCTAGAGGGACCTAGGAGAGCCTTTTGCTGGCTCAGCTCTGTTCTGGCCTCTCATGCATGGACTCCTCCAGGTCCTTGACTCACATACACACATTCTTGGTTCTAGGACTCCAGGGCTGCTGCCCCATCTCAGCACTGCCCCTCTCCTTCACATCCGTGTAGAGTAATTCATCTCCTGTCCCCTGGTATTCATAGGTGGGAGTCACATAAGATCTAAACTGCAGAGGACAAACATTAAGTTAGTGGAGTTGTCCTAGTGAAGTAGCTCTTCTTCAGTGTGAGTTGACGGGCCAGCTCCTCCCACTAATCTGTCTGGAATATTCTTCCTAGAACTACCTTAAAGTCCTCTGACTAGATCTGAGGTTAGGACTATCTCTTGCTACCCTGGACCAGAGATGGGGTAGTTGTGACTCAGACCCCAGGCCTTTTCAAATAAATCTTTTCTCCAAAAATTCTCTTCTAATCTCCAACTCTAGACTCTTTTATACTTTGATGTGCTTGTGGCATTTTAAGATCACCTAAAGCAGATCATAGCCACTTGCTCTGAACATGTTTGCTTCTTGGTCTATTTTCTCACCTTGGAATGTGCCTATGCTGAAACTTTTATATTAATACTAGAGGCTCGGTGTACAAAATTCGTGTGGGAGGGTGGGGTCCCCTCAGCCCAGCCTGCACACTCTCCAATCTAGGACCCCTCAGGGGATGTCCAACTGATCGTTTATGGGATCAGGTTTAAACTGGCAGTCATACATCCCTCTCACAATTTGGGATTGCTGGCTCCTAACTGTTTACCTGCCTGATTGCCCCTAACTATCCCCCCCATGCCAGCCTGATCACTCCTAACTGCCTCTGCCTCCAGCCTGATCAGCCCTTATTGCCCACCCACTCGCCAGCCTGGTTGCTCCCAAATGCCCCCCCTGCCAGTCTGGTCACCCCTTACTGCCCCCCTCCCCCACACTGGCCTGGTCACCCCAAACTGTCCCCCCAGCCAGCCTGGTCACCCCTCACCACCTCCCTTGCCAGCCTTGTCACTCCCAACTGCCCCCCTCCCCCCACCCCCACTGACCTTGTCGCCCCAATCACTCTGCGCCATCAGTGGGTGTGAGCGGGGCCAGCACTGTCAGCAGATGGGAGTGGTGGTGACAGGAGTGGGGCTGCCAGCAGACAGGGGACTGGGGGCTGTGGTGGGAGGGGGTGGGTGGGGCCATGGAGGATGGGTTGAGACCCACCTCTGTGTCTACTGCAGCCTCGAAGCCCACAGTTCCTTTCATGGTTCATGAATTCATGCACTGGGTCCCTAGTATAATATAATCTCTTTTGAGAAGCTTCAAATGATCTCAACATTTATGCAGGTATCCTTATTATGAGCTATCAATGTATTGTATATATGTCAATATCACCAAGTTATCCCATTCTATTATAATTGACATTTTCTCATATAGAATAGAAACCCCTGTTGAAAGGAGGGACCCTATCTGATTCACAGTTGTATAACCAGAATGTCTGATACTCTGCTGAAAAGATAAATGAATGACTGATTGGTAGAAATTTTAATATAGATAAGCATAAATTACATATTAAGATTTGATCTTTTTCTCTCTTTCAAGACAAGCAAAGTCTTGGTTAGATATTTCACAGGTTCAACCTGAAGTCATAGGCTCCCAAGTAATTTGTAAAAGAATGAGTTTGGAGAATCATCTAAAATTTATATTTACAAAAAGCTAAGTTGAGTTTGACTGATTACTCCTTCTAAATATTTACTATACTCACCCCATAAGTTGAAAATAGGATTCAAGTCAACAAATATTTATTGGATGCCTTTCTGGGCAAATCAGTGTGAAAGATATAAACATGAATAAAATATGGGCCTTGCCGTATAGGATTTTATAGTCCAGCAGAGACGACAGACACAGAGAAACTTGTAAAACAAGGTGGAATATAACAGAAGTAAAAAACAAACAAACAAACAAAAACCAAAACTGGGAATTTCTAAGAAGATGGGTTTTGTTACCATTTCTTTGTAAAATTTTGTTTTGAAAAGTAAAGTCCAAACAGTGTGGTGTTTGCTGCAGTGAGGGGCGAGTAGATGAGAAGGTGAGTGGAAGTGGAAGAGGAGAATGCATGATGATGAAAAAAACAAAACAAAAAAACATAGAGGGGAAAAAAGTGCAGTCCAATATCTAATTACTTTGTCTCTTTTCGATTTATTATTAATACTTTTCTCCTTTCAAACACTGTACTAACTGTGCCAGAAGAACAATTTCTTGATTATGTAATTCATACAGAAATTCAAAGGCTGTTTTCCAGCAGCCCTCCTTTTCTTTTCTCTAAACTCTGTTTTCTTATGTTCTCAATGAGCCTAGATTAATTTGTATAACATTTGGGTGGCAGTGTTCCCTCTATAGGATATCAGTGAAACTCTCTTTCCTCCTCTCTTTTTCTTCTTCTTCTCCTTTTTTTGTTTTGTTTTGTTTTACAAAATCAGGAGGTGGCAAAACTTGATAGCAAAACTAATAACTAGAACAGGCAGACGAAAACGCTGCCATCCTGACGCACAATTCTTTTTTCCATTACACCATGCTGCTTCTAGAATAATTTTAGACGATAGGAAGTGCAGTCCTGGGGAAGATATTTATAACAAGTCTCTGGCTCATTTAGCATGCCGTTGTTTGGAATATCCAGCTGCACACTTTGTTCTTGTCAGTAATAAATTATTTCCTGACAATCTGGTTGACAAACAGGATTCCAGCCCCAGTGATTTGCACACATCTTTTAAAAAATGATCAGGTTAACTGTTCTAAATAGTCTTTTTGTCCTTCACTCATCTTCTAGCATGGAGAAAAAGAAGACTCAAGATCTTCTGTAAGATTGTAAATCACACACACGCAGACAGAACTCTGTTTATATAACATTTAGGGTGAAGGTATCCTTTTATGAGCTTTTGGAATCCAATGGAGATTCTCTGGAAGCCACAAAATCTCTCCTCTGCTCTGAAACTAGTTAAGTTTGCTTTTCTAACTTCCCAGGGGGCTAGAATATAAAGTATGTGGACATTTCAAATGTTTGAAAAGCAAAACAGAATCAGGAGGTGGGGGTGGGGAGGGGAATGTAGGGGTAGCCAATAAGGATTCTTTTACAACTCATATTTCTCTATTGAAAACTGAGATTTCTGATCACAACAGGGCAGAATAATTGATAGCAGCTGCAGATGAGAAGGTTTGAGCATGCATCTCCCCAGGCAGTATTTTCTTTGGTATTCTCTATGGTATGTTGTAAAGTATAGCAGTTCAATATTGGGCTATAATTTCTTTCCTTAGCTGAGTGGACTAAACCAATTTATTTATTCACATTTCTTCACAACACAGGCCTTGTTCTATGGTCTTCCTTAGCCCACCTCTGGTGGACATGACATTTGCCTGTTGTTAACATGGTGACATTAGGAATACCCTCCAGCAGTCTGTAGTGAGGAGCAGAAAGCAAATGTACACAGATGGAGACACACTGGCACCATCTCACCGCAAAATGGCCTCCTGAAGTCCAGAGTCCTTGGCCTGATTAGAGAGGACAAATCTGAATTGAAGGAATGGCTTCTTTTTCAGCTCTCATTATTAATAACAGCAAGAAAGTGATCTCTGAGGTGTTTGGTGGTCTTAGAACAGGCAATAAACAAGTTGCAATTTAAGACATAGTAATAACTCAAGATGATGAGGAAGAGTCCAATATATTTTCAAGCTGATGAGTTAAAAGGAGAAATAGGTGAGGTTTTCCAATATGGATCCTCTTAAAGAACAGGGCTCTGAGTTATTAAATAAAATGTTTAAAAGCTTTGCCTCTTTTTCCTTTATTGAAGAGTTCTCATTTTAAATGCTCCTGTTAGGGTGAATAGAATGGAAAGGATATGAAAAGGCTATTAAAATAATTATAGAAGTTTAGGTCATAAATTATCTGCTGATTCAGTCTGTCAGCAGGTAAATCAATTGCTTCAATGTTAAGACTAATTGGCTAGACTAGAGAATTGGCTAGAAATGATTTCAGACATCTGGATCAGATGTAAGTCATCAGCTTGGCCAGTGGGATCCAATCTGCACTGAGTATTCCTCTCATTTGAGCAATAGACAGTAGATGTTACTATGTTACTAGAATTTTGTGACATCGGTTTGCCACTATGCCACAAAGCATGATGGGATACAACACATGCAATATTACCAGCATGGGATAATGGTGTCCCAGGAGTTTGGAGTCTGGGTGTGTCATTAAATAGCTAGTGAGTGTTTACCATAGATGGGGTTAATCAGCTAATTAAATTGTTTTCTGGTTGTTTTGTTCAAGAAAACACATATTTAACCATTTTGCATGCTTCCTAAAATGCTTAATCTAGAAACTATCATCTTGCACAGTGTCCTTCTGCTCTGCCCCTTTCAAAGACATAAGACCAGGAATGGTTTATACTTTGATATTGGCATGTATATATTTATATATGAGTGGGTTGTTTGAAAAGAGTCAATAGGTTTTAAAAAAAATAAAGATTCTCCTAGGACCAGGAAAATGCAGGGGTTAGCCAAATGGGGAAATGAAGTTAGTAGCAAAGCACCCTGGTCTGATTTAAGTGCCTTGGCTTTTAATTCCCTCAGCTATTGTCCTCTTTGTGAAAACACTGCTAATTGGTTGAAAAACAAACAAACAAACAAAAAACAGGACAGCTAACAACATCATATCTTACTCATTTCATGTGTCTTGTGACCAGCAAAGCTTTTTCAATGTGACAGCAGGCTTAGTTTCTTCTAGAATCTACATAAAACTTACCCTAGTCTTTCACTGGAACTCATGGTTAACTTTTTACTTCAACAAAATAATAATTTGAACTCTAAAATTATATCAGTGCCAAGTATCTCACTCAGTTCTGTGGTTGCCAGAAAATGAGGTGTTCTGCAAAAGTAAATTTCCTAAAAATCTAAAACTTGCCCTGTTTTAACTTGAAAACTTAAAAATATGATTTTTTTATTAGGAACATTTATAATTATATTTTAAACATCTCTGATTTCTCAAACATATTAAAGAGTATGTTGAACATAACTATTTTTATGATTCAGGTATAACTATAAATATAAATGTATCAATGCACTTATGGCCCATTAAATGTATGGGTAAGTTTTGGCTTTCAATAAATCTCTATAGTATTTCAAATGACCATATTTATCTGATTTTGGTAAATTTTCTATTAGATATTTAGCTTTGTCATTGTTGGAGCGCTCGCTTTTACTCAGTCCTATTTTATCCCTTTTCCATTTACAGTTTCTAATCTGCCATGGTCTAGGAAGTACATAGCTAACATTCTTAGAGTTTTGTGAAAGTATCAGAAAAATGTCTTACAAAGTGAATGGTCTATGCCACCTGGATGTCAGGAAAACTATTTCTGTTGCCCAGAGGCCTTATTCTTATTTATTTGAGAGACAAAAATGATTTGTTTTCAGATGACATTAGCCTTTTATTATAGGGAAGTTCTTTGATATCTGTGTAACTGCCACTGATGTTCCAGGTGCTCTGATGAGTGTAGAAAGAATGATACACTCATAATGATAAAGGCTTTATGTGCAGGTAACAGGTACATCCAAGCCTATATTGTCAAGCAGCTGCAGTGTGAGGAAAATGTGTGCATGTCATGAAAATGACTGCTCACAATGTTGACACATAAATATTGTGGTACATATATTTTGTTTTAATACTAACTTAGCTATTTTTAGTGAGAGTTGATCCAGTAAAAATCATCTGCTTATGTTTCTGTTTACACATTCTAAAATGGAGCATTAAGCCAAAAATCATTGGCAGAGAAAATAATAAGCTAAATGAAAATTTGAGATGGACAGCTTATTGCCACAGACAGGAATGTAAAAACCTGAAGATTTTTATAAGTGTGGGAGGATTCAAAGATATATCTTGCTGAGATTTTTGTTTAATGTTGCCTCACTTGCTTGAAAGTTGCCCCTCTCAGGGAGCAAATGATACATTTAAAGTGTTTCTGACTTATTCACAGTTAGTATAACACAGTCTTTTTACTGAAAGAGAGCTTCCTATCCTAAAATCCTAGGTTACTCCTAGGATACTCTGGTGTCTAAGGCATATTACAGACTCATTAACAAGTGTTTCTATTCTCTTATTTCTGATCCAGGAGGCTTCTTTAGTAGATCACAGATAAACTTAAATTTTAATTGCATTTTGAAATTCAGGACATGTTCAAATGGTTATTAAAGTTGACAAATGATGTATGAAGTACATTGTTTCCCTTTTCAAACAAATTTTGGAAAGTCATTACTCAGAAAATTGCTGTAGAAAAAATATATGTGAATTTATATTTCTTTTCATTATTTTGTTCCAGTGTCAAAATGGTTCCTTTTCAATCTTTTCTACATTTTTCTTAGTTGTTAACTTGTACCAATGTTTTTGGAATAGTTGATGATTCTATCTGTTGTGTGTGTGTGTGTGTGTGTGTGTGTGTGTGTGTGTGTGTGTGAGGGAGAGAGAGAAGGGGTGGGATGGGAGGGACGATTGGAATGTGAAGGGTGGGTAATGAGGAGAAAACTGAGATTTGGAGGTGTGTATGTTGTGATGTGGTTTAGTGTTTGGGAAGCTGATGTCAACCTTAGAAGCTGATTGCTGTCAGCTTGACTGACAACAGTTATTTTTCTTTTCTTTTTCCCCCTTTCTTTAAAAAATATTATTAACAAGTCAAAAGGTCATAGGATCAAATTAAGTATACTTGGTGGGAATTATATTCATGTTGGCATGAACTGTGAGAACAGTTGATGTAGCCAGGTTTGGAGTTAGGTCTCAATTCCTGGTTTGTCATCACATACTATGTAGTATGTTTACCTCTTTCCTGTGGCTAAAAGTGAAAAACAGTAAATACAGAGCCCATTTCCTCTGCCTTTTGCCATCTTTCTGTGTATTACGCAATAATTTGGCTAATCAGGCAGAAAGTTAATGAAGTTTGACTCCCAGAAGGGATGCCAATTATGAGTACCTTATTATAATGTTCAACTTTAAATATTAAAAAGTGCCCTTCTAAGGCACTTTTTCTGACCTCTAATGCAACTCATTTCACAGAACATGAAAAACAAATCATCAAAATAAACTTCCTGAATTGTATTTGTGAGCTAATTCTCAATCTACTAATAAATATTATTAGGACTAGTGGCTAAATGCTACCATATGTTAGGGCAGACTTTGTAGAAACAAAATACCATACACATCACAAAATTATGGAGTTAGCTACTTTTATCATCCTTAGTTATTTCAAATTTATCCTTGTGGTGCATTATGAAGGCTATTGCCCTCTAAAAGAACATGTGCTGTGTGTAAATTATTAACTAATTAATTCCTGAGGTCCTTATGCCCCAAGGACACAACAGTTTATTTTTTTTCTAGGTTTCTAGCTTCATAAATGTGGAAACTGGAAGACTTATAGCAGGAAATCAGTGCTAGAGCTTAAAATAGAATTCAGGTCTTTTAGTTCTTAGCGCAGGGTTAAAGAGCTTTAGCATAGAAATAAATTATTGCTCTTTGTGGGCATGATATCAATTACGATTAGGAAAATTGCTTTTGACCTACCATTACGTTTAATTCTTTTAAATTGCTTTAAAGCATAAATATAAATTTTGGTTTGGGGAAACATACTGCCCTTAAAGCAATGTCACTCAACTGAAATTCATTCAGTGAATTTAGTAATAGATTGGGAGAAAGGCAGAATTTGTTGGAGCCAACACAACCAAGTATAGCCCTCTGGTCACATGTGTACCCAAGTCCAATGAGAAACTACTATGGGATGCTTGGTGAAAGAGGGGTCAGGGTCTGAGTAGAATCAAGAGGAACTAGTCTTGAAAATAACAAATTTATAATGGCTTTTGAATTATATTATTATTCTCCAGAGGCCTCTCAAGCTATTTGACACTTTCTGAAAATAATTTTCAGAATGCTACAATGATATGCTTAATAACAGCATGTTTTAAGTTCTTCTCTGAAGAATAAATTGCAAGTACTCTTTGAACATATGACTGTAATAATAATGAAACTGAAGGTAACTGAATCCAACAATAAATTGACAAATACTAATGAACTTTGCCAAAGCAACATTGGCTTAAAGGGCACAAATAGAGCAAAGGAAATAATAGTAGAAAGATATCCCAAATAGGTACAATTTGTGTTGAAAATAGAATATCTTGGGTTTTACATGCTAGTATACTCTAGGTGATATTTTACATGTAGGCATTTTCTAAAAGATGAAATAATTCTTTTAAAAGTTCCTCAACATTATTGTTACTCTTTTCTTTCTCTAATATGTTTTAAACACTCCAATTGCTGTGAAAATCAGTGTCATTGAAATCATCTGCATATATGAAAGCCTAAGCAACTATTACCACAGAATGATCAGTTGGTAGCTATGATGTGCACTGACCACCAGGGGGCAGAGACTCAATTCAGGAGCTTCCTCCTGGTGGTCAATGCGCACCCACAGCCAACCTCCCACAGCTGGCCAGCCCCAATCAGGACTGGACAAGATGGCACTGATTGCTGGCCAGGCTGAAGAAACCCACCCGTGCATGAATTCATACACTGGGTATCTAGTACTATATAAATATGTTCCCAGTCACATGAATTTACAAATTAAAGGACTGAGACAAATGACCAATGAGCAAGGCATCAAGAGAACTCAGGGATTGTATAGCGAGGAGAAGAGGTGGAGAAAAATAGCAAACTGTGTTTTTATTACAGAATGCTTCTCTTTTACATGTATAGATCTTTACATGTGTGAAATGCTGAGCATCTTAACTGTGAAAAATAATGGATATTCATAATTATAAGAGAATGTGATACCACACTAGTTATTTTCATAGTAGAACATTGTTTCCTGGAGATACTATATTCAGTTAGAGCATGTTTTGGGATGGCTGGCAGAAGTAGGGAGAAATGAGTAGTGAGGGCTATATTGAAGGATTAATGAAAATACTGTTTGTTCCAGTGGTTTTCCATCATGGCTATTCATGAGAAAAATTTGAGGAGCTCTTAACAAATACTGATATCTGCCATACTTTCCCCACTATTCCTCCCCAACCAAGCACTCTCACTTTCTATATTCAGATTTAATTGAGAGTGGGGGACAAAAAAAGTACAATTGGCCCTTCCTATACATGGGTTCCAGTTCAACCAATCATGGGGGGAAATGTTACATTGTCATTGATGTGTATTATGTAGTTAAGCCTATAATGCTTCTGTCTATGCTTAATATGTACAGACAGGCTTCTTTTTATGTCATAATTCCCTCAAGATATGGAATAATAACTATTTACATAGCATGAACAATGTATTACATATTATAAGTAATCTACAGTATATGGGAGTATGTTTATATGTGATATGAAAAGACTACACATCTTTATGTATATATAGTCTAGAGCAGATTTTCAGTTTGCAAACTCTGGTTTGCTGACTAGAACTGAAGATTGCTTAGAAATGAGGGGGAAAATAATGAAGAAATTTATAATACATAAGACATCAAGATAGGAGAGGTAATGAAATTGACATGATCAATGGGAAAAGAGGCATACTATTCATGGGCAAATATATCCAAGGAATTTAATTGTGATGAATAGAAGGTAAGTGACTATTCCCAGTAGACATATCCTTTTCTAAGTATGGATGTATGGGTAATTGGCATTTCTGGGTTAATCTCCCCAAAGCCAGCTGTTTCACACTACCATTAACTGCTAACAACTTCCACTATGCATTCATAAGTGAATGGTAATAGAGTCTATGAGATTCCTAGCCAGAAACAAAACAGTTCAAGAGTTATGCAATTTGTGCGAGGTTTCTGAGGAATTTTATTTTGCAAGTTTTGTAACAGTATGTTATTTTGGCTGAGTCTACTATAACAACAAAGCCATTTCAAGCAGTGCAATGAAAATCTTTGTACTTTTTCTGTGTTCTAAACACAGGGAACTACCCATTATTCTACAAATATATTAGGCCAAATTATCTTTGCTCTTGTTTCTCTTCTTGGAATGTCTTTGCCCTTTCAATACCATCTTGAAACTCTCACTCCAAAAGGCACATTCTCTTTAAAAGTTGCTGCATTTGATGAAAACAGCATTTAGGTATGCTGTCATCCAGAATGCACACATCTTCAGTGTCACTATTGGTGTTCTATTTACTTAACTAATCTCTCCTTCTGGATAGACTGGGAGCAATTTGAAGAAAATTTATAGCCAATGCCTTGCAGAGTGTTTTTAATTGCACTGAAAAGCTAACCCTTTTTTTTCTGAATAACTAGACCCCATAACGAAAGCTCAATAAATGCCTGTTGCATTAAGCTGACACCCTTTGCCTACTTGGAAATTTTCCCTTTGGCCAGTTCTGTTGAAACAACTTCAGTTATGTCAGCTGAGCCTGTCCTGTGGTGTGTGTGTGTAAGTGAGAGGTGTGTGAATCAAAACTGAAAACATATGAAAATTTGCTTGTTTATACAACACATGTATTTGAATGGAGGAAAAAGGGGTCTATAACTTTTAGTAGCTTCTCAAGTTGTCTGAAGCTCCAATAGATGATAAACACTATAAAATGAATACAACCACAATAGCAACACATCACCCTAGTGTCTTTCTCATTAAATTCTGAAATAAGACAAGGATGATCATTATCATTACTGCATAAATATTGGAAAATAAAAGTCAAAATATATTAACTGTATTTAGCATTATAACAGTCTATCTAAGAACAGAGCCAAAAAACTGAAACCAACTGAAAGTTTACTAAAACTAATAGAACTTAGGAAAGTGACTAGAAATAAAATACAAGTTTACCAATAGGTTTTGTTTATATTAGTAAAATCACTTGAAAATATAATTACAAAGTCCCAGTTCATCAGCAATAACAATATATAATTATAAAATTTAATAGCAAATTTGCACAATATCTATCAGGAAAATAATATAACTTTATTGGAAGACATAAGAAAGACAATAAATACAAAGCTATGTCATATTCCTTGGTGAATTGACTCAATGTTATAAAGATTCCAAGTAAAAATATGTGTTAATAACCTCAGTGTAGCAAGAAGTGCACATTTAAACAATAATTAAATATTTTTTATTTTTCAGATTAGCAAAGTTTAAAAATATGTGGAATGGCATATTTCCTCATACATTGTTAATAGAAATGTAAATTACTACAACATTTTTAGTAGTAACTGGGAAATATGTGTTTTAAATTTTAATATTTAATATTTAACACCTTTGTTCTAGAAACTACCTCAAGAAACTACCTTCAAGAAATATTTACCCAAATTATTGTAATATTGATGTATATGTTATATTTATAAACATTTGTCAATGGGAATTGCTTATGAATTTTTTTCATCCATTAAGTGAAATACTGGGTAGGCATTAAAAGACTGGCAGTTCTACATATCAAATAAAAATATTATCCTTGATATGTTAATAAGTATACCAAGCTATTTGAAACACACTATTTGACATGATTCTGTTTTGTTTTTAAAATTGTGTGTGTGTGTGTGTGTGTGTGTGTGTTTGTGTGTGTATGTATGTCTTTGTAACAATGCATGTAAAAAGGTCTAGAAGGGAAAAGTTCCAAGAGTGGTTACCTCTGATAGCAGAATTTCAGAGAATTTTTCATTATTTAGTTTTTCCATTGCCACAACTCTTTAAGATTTTTACAAAAATAGTATATTTATTTCTTTAGTCAAAAATAAACATGAAGACATTTTTTTTCACTTCTTTAGGTTTTCATCTCATGATTCTTATGGCTTCATCTTTGTTTTCCTCCTGCTTAAACTTTAGGACACACTCTTTTTAGGGGAAGTGACTAGATAGTCCGTTGGGAAAACACAGGTGACATAATTTCAAATGTGAGCAAAGTTATTGATGGAGTTGACAGTGGTAATGATGAGAGGGCCTGACACATCACTGAGTTTTTCATCAACTTTGACTACTCTCTCTTCACTTCCTTTTTATCTTCTGCCCTAAGTGGGAGTTTTATTATGTATGCTATTATAGTTCATTGAGTTCAGAGGACATATACGTAAAAGGGAAAAGAGTCATAAAAATACTTCTGCTTCACCAAAAGAGAGACATCTTCCTCAGAGGGTCAATGGTAAGCAGAGTTTCTTTTAGATTGGAATTTGAAATTTCAAATTGATAGTTTTTCTTGATAAGGGGGAAAAAAAGCCCTTACAGATTGAAGCAAAGTTAAATGGAAAACATTAGAGGTATATGAAGAGTGTTAGTTGTTGGTTTTCAAAATAGTTACTGCCTCCTCAGGTCTCTAGATTTTTCATTAAAATGCTTTTTCAGAACTCTCTCATCAACACGTAACCTATTGGGCACAAAGAAAATGCTCTTGTTGTTATCTAATACTAAAGCACCTTGAACAAATCCATCGTTTCTTTAATCTTATTGCCTTTTGGATTGCATGATTATTTATTTCAGCATGAAAGAATATTTCTGCTTTAAAATTCTCTACCAAACAAGCTCACAATAAGTTATTTTAAAACACATTCCAAATATTTTATTTTGCCCAGCTTCATGTTGACAGGTACAATAGTCCCATCTTAGCTTCTGTTCACACAAAAACACATTTTGAACCCAATTAATAAAAGGTAGAGCTATGTAAGCTTTACAGAGCCTAGCACCTGCTGAGCAAACTGTCAAATGTTTGCCACGGTACTTAGAGTTGTATTATGGCAAAATGGGGAAAAAAAAAACAGGCATGGGAATGAAATTAAAAACTCACAATGAAATAGTTGATTAAGAAAATTAAGCCATTTAACACAGAGCCATGCCTCTGCCTCCTGGAGGAAGCCTTGGGAGGTTGATGTGGAGCGGAGCCAGTGAAAACGTTCATCCTCTCTAGCAATGACTGCTTAATTTTCTCCACAAAGGACTCCTCTGGCATTCATCTAAATTTTCAGACCCCCTTTCAAATTTATTCATAAGTTTCCTCTTTCCCAGTGACCCCAACATACTTGGTTCTGGGAAAGGGTTTGTCAACGAATGGCAGATCTGCACCTAACCCAGAGTGAAGCCTTAGGGGTCCTGAGCCCAAGCTTGGATGGCCCCTTCTTTAGGGGCTGAGGCTGAGCTCACAGTCTCCCTGGGCCAGACATTTTAATTACTAGACTTTTTTTTTTTAAAGTTTGAGGGAGGAGGGCAGGAAAGTGTGATGGGGGAGCTTTGAAGAAATAGTGATGAATAGACCTGCCTTAACTTTTTCCTCCTCCAGAAAGCCTCCTCCAATTAATTTTATTCTTACACGACCATCCGTTTGTTCTTAGTCCCTCCAGAGTAATTTTTTTCTATCCCAAGTTGTTTGGTTTGTTGCTTTAATCACAGAATTGAACTCACTAGCTAGACTATGACAACTTCCAGAATTCTAGGAATATACCTTCCATTCATTTATGTGATTTAATAGTGCCCAGTATTTTGCTCAGTAAGAAAAGAAGGCTCAATTAAATAAAAGTATTAGATTAATGCATTCATTAATTAAAAGAATAACATTGTCTATCATGAACCCTAAAGGTGTTCTGGAAAGAAAAACAACAACAACTACGAGAGTAAATATAACCAGTAGAACTGTTTTTCCTCAAGGAAGAACCTTTTCAATTTGACTTGGCCATGAAATATTCCATGCCCAGATTCAAGGGAACATTTTCTAATTATTGATTTAGTGGGACTACAGTTTTGATATTAATTAGCAATTTTGATGACATGACATTGTTTAGAAAGAAGCAATTATATGGTAATGATACTGCTCCATGTTTATTTATTTATACCACCTTGTTGTTTTTAAAGAACTTGAAAAAGTTAAGAAGATTATATAATATATAATCTTAGAAATTGTTGTGAAAATTTAACACACGATAAGTTGTATAAAATGAAGTTAAAATTAAGTCTAAACAAACAATGGATCCTTTAAAGACTTGCATATCTGCCAAAAATTTGGCTCTAAGCTTCCTGGCAACCCACTTAAAAATTATTAACCTGAATATGTAATACACAGGATCTAAAAAACAGAAGTATTCAGTTCACTCAGGAAAACTATAATGATTCTTAACACAGAGCCCAGGCGGAGACTTCTTTTGAGGATATTTATTGGGCTACATTGGTAAAATGCTCCTAATTCATGGCAACAGCCTTAAGTGTGAACCACGGTGAGTTTCATGAGGCGTGTTGATAGTGCCCTTCAACACAAACGATCTTCACATCAAGTGCTGTTTAGTAAAAGCAGTTCTACTGACATCTATACAGTGAGTTCCCCTGGCCTGGCTAATGTGGGAAGAAATTTGAGAGTATCTGCCTAATTGAAGGAATACTCTATCTAGTAAGTGGGACTAGTTGGTACTGTGATAACAAGTAACCAGAAAACTTAGCAGCTTAAAACTCCAACGTTCATTTTTTGTCCATACTATATATTCATCATTGGTTGATACGGGCGTTCTCTTTATTGCAGTCATTCAGTTACCAAGTGAATAGAGGCCACAAAGACTGGGGAAAAGAACATTCTCCTGACATTTTACTGGCCAAAGAACCTGAGCCACTGAGTAGGCCAAGCTTCTACAGGATGGGCAGGTACAGTCTTTCCATGGGGATGTGCATGGGATATTGTAAATAACAATGCACGTTCTGACAACTATTCAGCCTTAACAAAAGCTCTAAAGAATGATTTTTTTCAGCTGACATTTTCTAAGATCTTTGGGTGACAACCCCTCCAAACTGCATTATTTCCTACTGATTCCTTAAAATGCCATGCTCTCTGCTGGTAGTTAAAAATGAGAAATGTCTTCTTTGAGGAATAGACCAACTTGGAGTCGGATTGATATTTTAACGTGAAAGTGCAGCAGTCTATCAGAACTTCATGACAGAATACTTTCTACACTTAATACTTTTTTTTTTATTTTGACCACACGCACCTTGCTTTTATTCCTTCTCTAGTTATAACATATGCTAACTAGACACATATAAAGTCACAGATAGATATAATGGTGGTATCTTTTATGATTCACCTTTACCATTCTTTTCTGACTCCTCCCATCAAAAACATTTAATGACTCCCAGTGGCATTGCTAGCATATTTGAGGCCTTGATTAGATTATTTTTATAACACCTGTCCGCACCTCCTGCTATGTGATGAAATTATTTTTATGTAATAGTTGGTAATCAACATAATTTTAAAATATTTTTATAAAGCAAGTAAAAAGGATGATTGTAATTTTAAAGATTACTCAAGCTCCTAGACTATTTTATGTATGAACTAAAAGTTAAAATTTTCAAATAAATTATTATACTTGCATTTCACATTAAAAAAACGTAGAAAACGCCACTGATCCTATAGAATGATAGGAGTGAAGCAACTCAAGTTCTGATGCTTTGACTTAAATCACAGCTATGTCTACCTGAGGCAAGCTTAAGGTTTCACAATTACTCTTGAATGTATTTAGTTAAGTGTAGGTGTGTTGGGGCCAACTGTATAACTGGGAGTTGGCTGAATTAACTTCCATGTAGAACACAATGTTTAGTAAAGGATACATAATAAAAATATGATAATTCAAACTTTATAACGTATTATTAAAAGTCACCATTAATGGCAACAATCATTTAAGAGTAAGGATTGCAAAAATATTTTTGAGAAATATTTTATCGCTTTATTATTTAGAATTATAGGCACAAGGCAATGATAAAATCAGAATGGCTCAGTTTTATTATTGCTTTAAAATTCCCTATATTCAGGGCACCCCTTTATTGCCTATACCTAGGACTACTGCTAATACCCCCATTTGGACAACCACAGGCAATTCCCTAATTGGTGACATAATTAAGTACAAAATAACCACCCTAACAAAGTTCTTCATCAGGTGGCCTCCTCTACAACACACCTCTTGTGAAAAATACCCCATCATTTAAAATAGAGAAAATATTGTACTCCCCAAGCTCTCTTCCTTTTAAAAAGCACACTTCTATGTATTTATTAATATTTCTCCCTCTGACAATTATAATGTAAAGAGCAAAAACTTTAGAGCCAGGATTTTCTAGGTTTGAACTTTCTCTCTGCATTTAAAAATTGTGTAACCTTGGGAAAGTTTTTGAACATATCTGGTTTTAGCCCCTGCACCTGAAAAAATAGCGATAAAAGCCTCAGTTACAGATACTACCATCAGAACGTACAATATATGTGAGATTGTCACAATAATTGCCTTTTTAATCTTTTACCTTCCTTACTCAATTTTATATATCCAACACTTTCAGAGCTTTGTTCAAAATAGGTCCTTATAGAACTTGAACAACTGAATTGAGCTGATTAAACTTGATGATATACAAGTTACAAAGGGACTGGTAGAGGCTCAGGTTCCAGCCCTTTCTGCAATTGCTTCAGCTGTGAGCTCTGAGCATCGTCATGAGAAGAAAATCTAGGATATTTTTCACTTGGCCTCAGTTCCTCTCCTTCAGCTGTCAAAACAAGGTGCAGCAGAAGCATACCCGGGAATGGTGACTGCCCAGGAATCTGGATGATGTGTCCATTTCACCTTCAGAATTGTCTTAGCATTCTCAGCAGCTCAGAGATCAAGAATGCTGTTGTCACCAGAGTTAGTGCTGAGTCCTGAACAAATACCAAGTTAGGAGGAAGATGAGTCAGCCCTCAGAGCTGCACAAACTTCATACTCCTCTGATATTTTAAGCAACAGAGAGTGGTAAGCAGCTGTTAGATATCTTTGCTTCTTTGTTCAGGCAAGGCTTAGCCTGGAAAGAAAATGGTCATAGTTTCCAGCTCATTTAAAACTCTGTTTTCTGAGAGTTGTTATAGCACACATAGCTTGGATCACACATCTGAGTTTTATATAGTCTCATCTCATTATTTCCTGATCCCAAATGGGTATTACATTTGTTGTCCAAGGAGACCATGCCTTGTATTCCTCTCATATTTTCTCCAAACTTAAATATCAGTCTTGGGCCCATAGTAGGTAGTACAGTTAAACACTAATTTTGTACAGGACTTTAAAATGAACAGTTACTTCTACTTTCATTCTTTCCCTTGAAATTCACCGCAACCCCATAAAGTAATTGTTAGAATCTTTATTTTATAAGGTCAAGAAGTGAAGGTTCTGAGAGACTAAGTATACTGCAATAGATCATATAACTAGCAGTCAGCAGAGCCTGGATATATATATATATGGTATTCTGAAAAATTATATGGAATCTATATAGCAAATTCCATAAATCCTGTCTTAAATTTTATTGTTTAATGAAAGCTTAATTTTTTTAAAAATCTTTAATTTCTTCCTAGATTTTGCATTTCTATTCTCCATATTTTCCTTCTGGTTCTGTAATTAGAATGCCTTTTGCAATTTGTGAAGATGTAGCTCTAGAACATAATTATTTTGTTTGTACATAGAAAGATTTATTTGTGCATATGTAAGGAAACAGGGCACAGGGAAGTTCCCAAGTAATACGAAAACAAAGTTTTATTATTTTAGTTAATATCTGAATAACAGATATCCAGAAAAGTCACACTATTTGGGGGTATTATTATTCATCTTAAAGACAAGGAAAGGTAAGTAAGGGTTTGTGGTTAAGGAGAGCACAAGTGGTGTAAATAATTTAAATTGTTAGGTTCATTTGATCAGTCACTAGATAATTTGCTGTCATGGCTAAAGTGTGGTTTTGAGCTCATTACAATCAGGGGAAGGTCAGATACTCTAGGAGTTAAATCCAGATAACCCGGTTTGTGCACTAAAATGACGTAAGAGGAGCTGGAGAGCTACCTAGATTTTTCATTTTGGTCTCGTGCTACCAGTAACCAACAAGTCTGAGATTGCTGGAAGACACCGTCTCAATTATTATGTTATGATTCATAAATTCCTGGTATACAAGGTAATTGAGTATTTTGTCTTGAGAGGCTTCCTCTTTCAGTTACTGCTAGGCTAGGGTAAATAAACATCTCATTATATCAACAAAATAATAATTTAAGCAAATTAAGTGTCAAAGCCTGCTAAAACTATAAAAGAACTTGAGTTTCAACAGGGGTGAGTGTAAGCACAATAAGTCTTTATTTGAGAGATTATTGAATATGATGAGCAAACATTTTATGTTGCTTTCATAATTAATGTTCTCAATAATTTACCACATCTTTTCCATTTCATTCATGAAAATTTTAAAGGATTAACTGTAAAAGGGTATTTGAGGAAGTTGGCTTAATAGATCACCAAAAAGGGAAAGAGTGGTCCAGGGTTTGGTGGGCATATCATTATTGTAGCTACAGAGAAATCTCTATTTTTATCTCCCTGTTTAATCCCTCCATGGTACTCAGTGTACATTAACCTGAAATAGATCACCATGCTTCTCAGTTAAAATAATGCATAGACATTTAGATTGATGATTACTGCTGTATTCAAGGTTCTATAAATAATGATAACATTACTGTCTAACACATTATATAAGATCCCCTAAATTATAAGTAGAAGATGTATCATGTCATTGTCAAGTCTAATATATAAAATTTACAGGCTCAATTCTCACTGTCAGAGTGTCTGTTGAAGAGGACAAGAATAATCACCTTTCTCCAGAAAAATATGTGAAGTCTGTCTTTTTGTAAATCTAGAGTTTAAGAAATTATGCAATCCAAAGGAATATCCCTCTCAAGGGGAAAAATGAAATCATTTATGATAACTTCCTCCTACAAGTTTCATTAAATGCATTTTGTGAACTTAGCATATGAAAAACACAATGCTGAGTATGATGGTGGTAGTAGTAGGAGTTGGAAAAAAGTATTGGACATCAGCCTGCTTTCACTGTTATTGCTAGCTCACTGAGAAAACTGTAGCAGTCTCTCTCTTTTGTCTTTTGGCCGGTAAGGAAGTACCCTGATTTTATTAAAAATCTTTTATTTATCTTTAATTTTGTCCTCAAAGTCCTATGCTTTATTTTTATTGTTCTCTAAAACCATATTTAGCTAATGTTCCCCTTTCTCAGACTTATGACTATCCATCTTTTAAGTATTTCTCTCCCGAGACAGCGTTATCATTTTCTTATCTGTCTTTTATTTATTTATTTATTTATTTTAGATTTTTGCTAGTTTTCTTTACTTAACAACTTTGGGCTCCATCTTGTTTTTCTATTTGCTGTTATTTTGTATATCTAGAAACCTTCCACTGTCATTACTTCTTGGTGCATAAAACTGAGTTTTTCTACTTTCCAGTTAATAGCTTATCACACATCCAGAAAAGACTCTCTTTTGTTTTATTATAATCTTTAAATTATTCATCTATACTTATTCTCCTTTTATAAGTAACCATTAATTGTCTAGTATATTAGGTTGAACTTTATGAAACTACTTATTTATGTAAGTAAAAAAATCATTGAATACCAGCAATTCAAACAAATGTATTTTGTCAGTTCACATTTGTTATTAATTGCCAGAGGCCCAATATATGAAATTTGTGCATGTAGGCCTTCCCAGGATGTGGAGAAAAAGAACCCTCATGCACTGCTGGTAGGAATGCAGCCTGGTTCAGCCACTGTTGAGAACATTATGGACTTTCCTCAGAAAACTAAAAATGAAACTCCCATTTGACCCAGTAACCCCACTTCTAGGAATATATCCCAAGAAACTAGAAACACCAATCAGAAAGGCTATAAGAACCCCTATGTTCATAGCAGCACAATTTACAATAGCTAAGATTTGGAAAGAGCATAAGTGCCCTTAGAAAACTGTGGTACATCTACACAATAGAATACTAGGCTGTCATAAAAAAGAAGGAACTCCTACCATTTGTAATAACATGGTTGGACCTGGAGAACATTATGCTAAGTGAAAAAGTCAGAGAAAGATAAATATCACATGATCTCACTCATTTGTGGAATATAGTGAACAACATAAACTGATGAACAAAAACAGATCCAGAGACAGAGAAGCATCGATCAGATGGTCAAACCTTAGAGGGAAGTTAGGGGAGGGTGGAGGGAAAGGGGAGAGATCAACCAAAGGACTTGTATGCATGCATATAAGTCTAACCAATGGACACAGACACCAGGGGAGTGAGGACATGAGCAAGGGTGTGTCGCAGGCAATGGGGGACAAGGGCACATATGTAACATCTTAATCAATAAAGAAAATAAAAAGAACAAAAGCAAGTAAGTAAACAAACAAACAAACAAATAAATAAACATAAAAAAAGGAGTATGCCTTACTTCCCCCAGCTGGTGGCACTGGCATTCCTCTGGCACTCGAGACCTGAGCTTCCCTCTGGCCAATGGTAAGCACCTGAGACCCGGGCTTCCCTCACAGCCCCAGTTTCTTCTGGAAGGTTGTCCAGAAGGGTATCTGGTCTAATTAGCATATTATGCTTTTATTATTATAGATTATTATAGACTAGGGGCCTGGTGCACAGAATTTGTGCACTGGGGGTGGGTGATCTCTCAGCCCAACCTGCCCGCCTCTCACATGCTGGGAGCCCTCAGGGGATGTCTACTAACCATTCATCCCACCCTGCAATGGGGCCGATGGCTGGCTCTGCCCCTGCTGCCTCAGCTCTGCCCCCCTCAGCCCAGGCCTTAGCCCCAGCAGTGACCGCCCAGCCCTGGGGGCACCCCGCACTTGGAGGTCTCACGCCGTGGCTTCACCCCCCGCCTTGCATGCCCCCTACCTCATGCACTCTCGAGCTGCCTCGTGCATGCCTTGGCCCTGCCCCTCCCGCCTCATGTGCTCGCCAGCCACCTGGGCCCGGGCTGCTGGTTAACGCCCAGCCCTGCCCCCCTCTTGCCCGCTCACTGGCCACCTGCCGCCTTGGCCCTGCCCTCTACTCCTGATTGGCTGGTGGGCATGGCTTGTGGGTGTAGCGAAGGTATGATCAATTTGCATATTACTCTTTTATTAGATAGGCTATGTATACTAGTGACCTGTTGCATAGATTTGTGCACATTGAAAGAAAATTAATTAGAAAGTGATTGGCGGGGTGAGACTGGGCAAGATGGGCCAGACACACCCTAAAACCAACCTCCCACAATCCCTCCTGGCATCTGTGGAATGAGTGGGTTCCCTCCAGCAGGTGGGGTACCTTGGTTTGGCCTGCAGGGATTGGGCTGAAACCAGATCTCTGACATCCCCCAAGGGGTCCCGGAGTGCGAGAGGGCATGCTGAAAAGTTGCTGTTGTATGGGGTGTGGAATGCAAATGCAAGTGCATATGCATTTTACATATATGGTTGTTGTCTGTGTCCATGCATTTTGCATATATGGTCTGTGGCTAATACCTTCACCTTCTTTCATTCAGTCCCCCCATCTCCACTGACAGCTAATGAACATAATAAACTGATGAACAAAATAGAAACATACACATGGATACATGAACCAGTCTGACAGCAGCACCTTATTCTTGATTCAAGATGTGATATCTTCTCATCTTTTCAAAAATAATGATGCTTTATTTGTTTAGTTTACTTCTCTTTGCAAAGTCTCCTTTTGCTCCAGTTTTCTTCTCATCATTCCCATCCCCCAGGTGTGGCTTATTGGAAGCTCTGTGCTCACGATTGGCACATGTCAGTTGTGGACTTCACTGTAGTCTGAAACCAGTGAGACTGCTGGGGAACCTGCAATAACAGCATCTTAATGCCTCTCCTCTTTGGTTCATCAGTTTTTCCAGAAAAGAGTCTTCTAAATTCCAACCTCATAAGACTGGCTATTAGCATGTTGTTAAATGAGTGAGGAAGACATATGGAGAGCTCATATTTAGTATGTGAACTTATACTTAATTTCACTATTTTCAGTATGGCCCTTTTTTTTATCACTAGATTTGGTGTCCTCCAACTTCAAGGAATCTTTGTTTTATTATCTCTAGAGAATAAGCTTCCAGTTCTGTTGAGTGGAGTAGGAATTCTTGCACTGAGTGGAGGATAGTATCTGGACATCTGTCTCATAAACAGTTTTTATTTTAATCAGTTCTCTTTTGTTTTTTAGCTTGCTTCTATCTTTTTACCAGCTCTTATAGGTGCATGATGCTGAAAATTTGAGTGTTAGAAAGGTTTTATGAGACAAATGAGATAGTTTCTGATGTTTCTCTGCTACCCGTTTAGGAGTCTCTTTCTTAATTTGTTAAGTCTAATATTCATTTTTCTGCTTTTCATCATCTGAATTTTTATTGCTATTCTTTCATCCTCTGTCCCCCTTGTTCTTATAGATTTATACCTCAAAAGATTCCTTCATCGTTTTATATAATTTATGGAGAGCTGGATTAAAAGACACACATCTAACCCCCATTTTTAACTGGAGTTCCTGTTGTTATCTTTTATTATTTTCTTATTGTTTTCTTGTTATTGTTTCCTTGGCCACACTCTTACTAGTGCTTTGACTAATCATTTAATTCATTAATTTAAATGTTTTCTGATAAATATATTTAAAAATTAAAAAATAAAAATTTCTCCCAATATTATTTTGTTTTCAGAATTTGACCTGAAATTTTTCATTGTTACTTAACTACTAGAGGCCCAGTGCACAAAATTTGTGCACTCAGTGCGGGGACGGGTCCCCCAACCTGGCCTATACCCTGTCACAATGCAGGAACCCCGCCCATCCCTCTGGGACTCCTTGATGAATTGCCCCAAAAAAGGTAGGCCGGAGCTGAGGATCCTGCTCTGCGCCACATGGATCTGGGAGGCAGGACACTAGGACCCCCAAGCAAGCCTCTCCGTGTGGAGCCTAGGGACCCCCCAGGCAGGCCTTGCCATGTGGAACTGAGGAACCCCTACACAGGCCTTGCCATGTAAAGCCAGGGGACTCCCAGGCAGGCCATGCTGGACACCCAGGCAGGCCTTGCTTGTAGAACTGGGGAGCCCCAGGCAGGCCTCACCGAATCCCCAAGCAGGCCTTGCTCTTAGAGCCTGGGGACCCACCTCCTCCCAGCTCCACATAGCCAAGAGGAGGCGGGACTACCAGGCAGGCTCCATGTTATACACACAGCATCAAGCCAAGCCCTGCCACCTGCATGTGCCTGCTGTGTGTGCAGCCATCTTGTGAGGGTGTGAGGGCATCACAGCATGACCATCACTTAGTCTTTTATTAGTAAGGATACATGTTCATAGGGGCTTTATTCGCAATAGCTAGAAAGTAGAAAAAGAGCAAGAGTCTATACACATTTGAATAAACATCTTCATATATAAAAATTGCGACCCCTGTGGCCCTGAGTGCTGCCATGGCCCGGCTTGGCGCCGGGTTTGTGGCTGCAATTGCCACCCCTACAGCCCCCAGCGCAGCCATTGCCGGGCTTGGGGCCAAGTTTGCGGCTATGATTGCGGCCCCCAGCACAACCTTGGCTGGGCTTGGGGCTGGTTTGTGGCTGCCATCACCACCCCTGCAGCCCTAAGCACTGCCTTGGCCAGGCTACCCCACAGCCTCCAGCACCACCATTGCACTAGGGGTGGGTGGTCCCTCAACCCAACCTGCCCCCTCTCCCATACTGGGAGCCCTCACAGGATGTGCAACTGATGGCTCACCCCCAGCCTGCCCAAGGCCTAAAGCCTCTGGCACCCAGCCATCACCCTGCTCCGCTCAGCCCCAGCTACTTTAGACCACCTGGCCCCAGGGGCTGGGTGCTCACCACCACTTCTGCTCACAGCGCCTAGGGGCTGGGTGCTTGCCATCATCACCATTTCAGATCAGCAGGGTGATTGCTCCCCGCCCCCCACTTACCATTGGCCTGGTCCCACCATGGTACTGCTCTCATTGGGACCTTTTGGGGCCGGCAGCACCTCTACTGCTGCCTACTGCCAGCATGTGTCACCAACACCCACACCCCCTGGTAGTCATCCCACATCATAGTGAGTGGTGGAACTCCCAGTCAAATAATTTGCATATTAGGCTTTCATTATATAGGATTGGATTAAAAGATAATCCTATCCAAATGAATCTTACATTATAAAATCAAGTAATCACAAAGAGGAAAAGGGTACTTTATAGAAGCTCACATCAAATATTTTTACTTTACAAATAGAAAAACCAAGGCCTAGAGGAGTTAAGTGACTTTTCTAAAATTATGTATCTAGTTCATCTGATTAGTTAATGTGATCTGTTAACACTTTTCTCAACTTGAAATTGAGGATAGACATGTCTTTACAGAACTAATGATAAAATATGATTTTGTGAAAGTACATTTTAAGCAATGAAGTGTTTTTACAAATGTCAATAAAAGCCATTATTATAGTTTAGGACATGTTTCATGATAGCAGAATGCCTCTCAATTCCTAATGCATGTATTAACCAATATTTCTGTTTATATGTGTCAGACTCATTGTGAGGGCTTCCTGATTCAGAGATGATTAAATGTCCTCGCTCTCTCAGTACTTCCTGTTTAGTAGAGAAGTCACAGTTAGAGAAGAGAAACCCAATAGAGTATTTTACGAGAAGAAAGCTAAAGGCCAGAGGTTTTCTAGTGAAGTAGTGTTCACCTTTCCTAGGAGGTCACGGGAGGCTCCACAGAGGACGGATCATATTTCCCAACCCCTCTGAGTTAACATTATATCTCTTGCTTGAAATGACCATCTCTCCTTGGTTTTCTGGTGAGCATGCATGAAATTGTTAGTCCTATGGTATTTCTAGAGAATATTGTGGGAGTGGTGGTGTAATAAAAAAGGAGCTTTCAGAGTTATGCTGCACTTGGTTTTGGGGCAGCTTATAAATCATATATTTTGCAGAAAACGGGGAGCCATTGGAAGGACATATTTATGTGTAGTAGTAGTGATGCCTTAGTTTATTGAAACATCATTGGCGTATTTCTGCATAGACTGGGTACATTTGTTTGTTGAACATTTTTAGGAAAACATTTTACTTTTTTGGGGCTTAGGGTAGCCATTTCTTTTTATTCATGGTTATCCTACCTCCTTATGATATCATTTTCCTCATGAAACTGTATTTAGAGTAAGATGCCAAGAATCCAGGAAGGGAAGAAAAGTGAGGAAGTTTGTGACTAGCCTGAGAGAAATTAAGGGGCATTACTTAATGTTTTCCAGACTTGTCAACCTCTCGATTTTTCTTCTAGAATTTTATTTTATATGTAATTTTTCTTCTTTTAACTTTCCTTCTGTATATATCTCTCTCTGCCCCACATTATTTCCCTTCTTCCTTTCTTTTATCCTCCCTCCCTCCCTTTTACCCTCCTTCCTTTCTTCCTTCTTTTTTTCTTTCCTTCCTTCAACACAGAGTGTAATTCTTCATTCTTATTCTCTTCTAGTATTTCTTTTTGGATGAAGATGGGCTTACAGCAGCTCACACTCTATATCCCCTTTTTACTGGTAAACCCTGAACTATATGGGACTCCTTCCAGGCTGGGACAGAGTCTAAACTGTAAGTGACTTGAATCAGAAACTTTTGTATTTCAGTAGTATATACCTAATTTATTCAATGGGAATAGAAATCATTTTTTAAACAATGAAATTATTTTGACTCAAATAATTGCTTCTCTCACTTACCAAGCCAAAGATATTTTATAAACAATAAAATGTTGAAAAGCCAATGATTTTTTATATTGGTTTGAAATTGCTTGGATTTATGTTACTGTATATCCACCCAGAATAACAGCTCTTATTTATTTTATTATTAATCCACTAGTGGCCTGGTGCACAAGATTTGTGCACAGAGGGGATGGTTCCCTCAGCCCAGCCTGCACCCTCTCCAATTGGGGGCACCTTGGGGGATGTCTGACTGCCTGTTTAGGCCCGATTGGGACATCCCTCTCACAATATGGGACACCTGGCTCCTAACTGCTCACCTGCCTGCCTGCCTGATTGCTCCTAACTGCCTCTGCCTGATCACCCCGAACTGCCCTCCCCTGCTGGTCTGATCTTGCTCCAAACTGCTCTCCCCTGCCAGCCTGGTTGCCCCCAACTGCCCTCCCCTGTTGGCCTGATCTCACCCCCCCAAGGCCCTCCCTGCCAGCCTGATCTTGCCCCCAGTGGTCCTCCCCTCCAGCCCGATTTTGTCTCAAATTGCCCTCCCCTTTCTGTACTGGTTTCCCCCAATTTCCCTCCCCTGCTGGCCTGATCTCACTCCCAACTGCTCTCCTCTGCTGGCCAGTTTGGTTCTGATTGGCTGGTTTCTATGCCAGTCAGCATCTCTGGGTCTGTCAATGGGGCCTGATCAGAAAGGTGGGGCTGATCAGCAGCCTTGGTGGAAGCCTGGAGAGAAATGGACACAGGGCTGGTGGCCAGGCTTTGAGGGAAAGAGAGAGGCAAGTGCTGGTCAAAAGCTGCCTCAGATGCTACAGATCAGCCCCTGCTTCTCTTTTCAGGTCTCTTTCTGGGTCTGATTCAAAGTCCCCTCAGCAGTCACTGCTGGGTCACCAGGTCTACAGCTGCAGTGACCCAGCGCTGACTTCTGGTTGGTCAGTCTTTGGTCATGATTGGTTGTTACACCCTGGCGCTTTATTATAGAGATGTGCTTCTGTAGTTACATTCAAGTGAAAGTGGTGACTTAGTTATTGTTCTTAGTGCATTACATTTTATACTGCTTTTGTTTTGTATTGAAGTTTGTAGTATGGTTCTTATTTCAAATTTTACATTGTCTCTTTTCTTTGAATTAATTACATTTGCATTACAATACCAAAGGTGCAGACATTTTTATTTATCTCTAAAATAATATGAAATTACATATCATTCAGTTTAAAATTGTGAATAAATGTATTAGTTTCAATTTGTTCCTTTTAATAATTTTAAAGCTATTTATTCTTCTATTTCCTTTTTTGAAGTTTAGAAAGTCCAGCAGTATAGTTTTCTGTGTGTGTATGAAGGGGACCACCTCAGAATGATTTATAGTTATTAAGTGATTACTGTCTCCCCCCTTTTTTTTAACTAACGTGTGAGTGGACAGAACCAGAACTGGAACTCAGATCTCATGATTCCCAATATATTGATCTTCCCACTCTACACTTATGCCCTTCATATAATTAACATAATTAATTGCCATTGTCCCTGAAGATTAAGTAAAATTATTTTAAGGTATGAATCCAGTCCAACATGAAAGTTGAAAAAGCATGGATCAGGGCCAGTGGAGAGCATTAAAATTTTTGTAGTCACAACGTGGCTCTTGTGCATCGGCTTGGGCATCAAGCTAAACTTTATAATGATATAACTTAACATAAATTTTCAAGCAAAATTGCAAAATATTTATCTGGTAAAAATAATTTTCAGATAATTTATGGGACTGATTTGCCCATCCCACTTCTCTCATGAATTAACTATAATGTTGAAACTCATTTTCTTTAGATTAGAAAATGATGGAGGTGGAAGTGTCTGAGGGCATTCATTTATCTCATTCCCTGAACATAAAAAGCACAAAAAACTTTTCTGAATAGATGGATATGTACTCTGTTTTTGAGAAGACTCCATATTCCTATAAAATAAATTTTTAATTAAATTCCAGTAAATACATAAATTCTTGTAAAGGTTAGTCAGATATGGTCTCTGAATTTTTATAGGGACTTTTAAATAAAAAGAAATGATAAACATCTGGTTATTACAGGAAGATTATGATAATGATCATGAAGTATGTATCAAAACACAGGTTCTGAGAAATCAGAGTGGTAAGGGCATCTGCGGCTTAGGCAAATCAGGAAGGGCTCCCTGGTAGAGGCATTAAGGTGAAACTGAGGGATGTGTAAGAGTTCATGAAGGATGTGAGGTGGAAGGGATTTGGGGTGAAAGACATGAGCAAAGGCTGGAGTTTCTGGAATGTGTGACTTGGGCATTTAGTTCAGATATAAAGCAACCTTTTATTTCACAAGAGGGCACAGGTCATAGGTAAGAAAGTCCTAAGAGGTAAATCTTCACAAGGAGCAGAGCCAGAATGGAGACAACAGTAATGGCAAAGTGAGAATTTATCAGTGAGTACATAGGACATTCTGGGTGATCGATGCATGCTTTAGAACCAGAGGAATCAGGAGAACCATGCTTTAGAAATGTGAACCAGGGGAGTGGGTATCAGAGATTGAAAGGGGTGTGTGGCTGGAGACAAGGAGGGCAAAGGAAGGAGGTGTAATGAGGGTGGTGATAGAAGGAGGTTTGGAAGGGACTAGTTGATGGCAAGAGGGCTCCTGGACTGTGCAATTGAATTGATAAAGGGGGTAAAGGAGTTCAAATAAAGAAATCCAAGATCCCTGCTCCCAGTGTTTCTGTCTGGTTGACTGGTAGGGAGCACAGTGGCTGCACAAGAACAAATAAGTATGGGGAGGAGCTTTTGGGGTACAGGGTGAGGTTGGTGGATGGTGAATGAAAGGTTGCTTTACATCTGAACCAAATGCCCCTGGTCAGCTTAAACCATTGGGCACATAAAAGTATTTTATACCTGGAATCTGTTTTTCACTGGGCCTATGTGATTTTTTTGTGCTGCCTTCTGCTTATAAACTGTATTTTATGAGCATGTGCTCACTGAAAAATAACTAGGCCTATCTGGCAGTTGTAACAATATTAAAAATTCCCAAACTCTAAAACAGCATCCACAACAGTAGCAATAACAACAGCAGCAATCAATGGTAACAAGAGCAGGGATTTCACAGTCTTGTGTTGCTCACCATCTCATGAAACACTACTCATTATATTGCTTCCCGCGTGGTGACTCCATGCCAAACTCCAGCCTGCTCAGGGTCAGGGCTTGCTGGGGGGTGCTGCCTGTTCCATTGTGTGTGCTGCACTGGGATCAAAGCATTCTTTCTCCCTCCTCATCTACCTCTTCTCCCTACTGCCTGTCTGCCTTCTCCTGCAGGGGGTCAGGCTGGCCACATTTGCACGTCTCAGTGCGTAACCCTTTTATACAAAGTTTTCTTTGTTAATCAGGAGAAGTAAATGCAAATCCTCTCTATGGACAATGCACTGCTTTGAGAAGAAGGTGTGACAGTGATATAATGACCTGGTGAATTTTCAAGCAAGGAGGATCAAAATATCTTGGTTTTATTTTCCAAAGATTAGTTAGTATTTGAGAGGTGTGTGTGTGTGTGTGTGTGTGTGTGTGTGTGTGTGAGAGAGAGAGAGAGAGAGAGAGAGAGAGAGAAAGAGAGGGAGAGAGGGAGAGAGCGCACATGTGTTCGTGCCTGTGTATGTATGGGTGTGGAGAAGTGCATCTTTTTGTTCACATTCTTCCTCTGGAAAACAATGTCACTGTGTAATAGAGTTCTCGAATTTGCTTCTTTCCCATGTTCATACAAGAATCTCTTTTAGATTTCGTTGTCATGCAAGAAAGTTTTGTTGTTGAAACTGCAGGATATGTAATCTGTGTGCCTCTGACCAGTTAATGCGATTTAATTCCTAACCTTAGCGTGCCCTTCTCCAAGTCTTTGGATGGGGTCAACACAGGTATGGGGGCTATCTCCTTGTCATAGTTAGCCATGAAACCAGAATAAACTGAAACATAAGCACTGCCCTCCATAATATTCCTCTGCAAGATATTAATAAAAACACAGTAGCTGTGCTGTGCATTCTATTTCTCACTTTGACTCGTCATTACTTCTTGCACCAATCAAGCACACAGTTGGTAATCACTTAATTGAAGTACACGAATATCAGGAGGTGGTCTTGGGATATCCCAGCAATCTTTGGGTATGACTTATACTTGAAGACCTTCCTGTAGGTCTTCATGAGGTAGTTATTAAACATTTAAGAAAAAAGATGTAAAATGAAGAGGTCTATGTTGTGTTTTATTTAATCTCCCCTTTTGTTAGCACAGTAGTACCAAGAGGATGGTCGCTTTATGTGACCTCCTCTCCATGGGAATAGTAACTATAATGGGTTTAATTAACTATGTGGTATTGACGTGATTAGTTATCCTGGTGATTATACTTTAATAAAAGCACTTCATTGGAGATGCATGGGTGTTCTGCAGTGGTTGAGCTCTACACTGATATTTCATAACTGTCTAGACATTGGCACCGTGTGCATATTCTACCAACAACCCTTGAGAGAGGTTATCTTGTATGGCTTAAGGTAATTGAGAACTAATGATTTTGCCCCCTGGTTTCAGACTTGCTTGAGGCAGAGAGCAGAGAAACTGTGGGGGGAGGGGTAGCAGCCCATTTGTGTAAACTGAAGGGGAGGGGGTAGAGCGTGTTTTGGCAACCATATGCTCTTAGGAACTGTTTCTCTTTAAGCTAGCAATCAGAGAGACAGTCACACCAGAGGGAATTGAGGGTGTTTAATCTATGGGTGGACTGTATAAATACATTAAAATAAATGTACACAGTGTATGGAGACATATGCTCATATTAACAGGAATCCTGGCCATGCACATGTCTGCACTCATTCCATTTCGGTATGAAAAAGTAGATTGCTGTTTATATGTGGTCAGCAGGTTACTGACAGTGTCCCTTTCACACGGCACAGTGGACAATGAAATCAGACTGTTTGAAAAAAGTAGGGAAAATATAAAAGAAGAAACATATAATGCAAGAATTTCCATATGAAAATGCCAATAATAATATCACACACACACATACACACACACACACACACACACACACACACACACAAAAACACCAAAAAACAAAACAAAACAAAAAAACAAAGAAGAAGAGAACAAAAGCACAAAGATTATCTAGCTGTGCCTGGATCCTTCCACAACAAAACGCCCCGCCTGGACCTCCTTAGCCCCCTGACTATTCAAACTTGGGAAATGGAGGAGGGGGTGGGGAGAGACGAGGGTGGGGAAGCGGATGGTGTGGATGGGGAGAGGGGTTTAGAAACCCAGCTGAAATAGACTCTGCAAAGAAATAATAGTTTTGGCACACAATCCCCTTTGCAGCAAGAAGTGCTATTTCTTTCCCATTCTGTTTTATTCAACTCTTCTTTTTTCAAAAGATGTGCTTTCCTGTCACCTCTCCCTAAAGCTCTTTATTCTGCAGAGCCATGCTGCTTGTCCTCCACATTCCCTGTCTAGAGACGCACACTGAAACCTCTGCAGGCATTTGACTGCTTCATGCAGCACAGGAAGGAGCACTGTGGGTCAGCCTAGCAGCCAAACCCATAAACAAGCACCATCTCAAACTTAAACACATGGAAGAGAAGTGCCTTGGTGGAGGTATCTGCCAACAAGACTTGCTCCTCTGCCACCAGAGATGCTCCTGCAAAAGCCCCCATCCCTCATTAAATCAATACAATCAAGTGTCCTTTATTTTAAGCCTCTGCACTGCAATCCAGTAGCAAGGAGAGGGGCCCAGGCATCTCATCTCATTGTTTCAAAAACAGATCGTTTGGTTGGAATTGACAAAAGGTTCATTCCTTTACCTTTGTGGAAATGTCAGTAAAAAGGCAGGTGCTAGGCAATCGGACTCTCTTGCTCGTTGAAAGATAAAAAGGAGAGAGCGTGTGTGGGGAGGAGGATCTGTGACAAGCTAACTACATGTACTGAAGCTTTCTAAGACATTTTGTTTAGCTTGATATTGTGCAGCAGTGAGGAGAGCGGTGGAATCTATTGTGTGCCAGCTGCATGAATCACCGGATTGAAGTCTAACAGCCTCAGATCCTCTTTTATACAGTAGAAGGGAGATTAAAGCAGGGAGCTCATATGTCACAAAATAGAGGTACAATGCAGTTCTGGCTTGCTTAGTGCACTCAGCTAGCATTTGATCCAAATTTAGCCAAAGGGAAGGAACAACCGTGTGCTGCTATCAGCCAGGGAGGTGACAAATGTTGGACTGTAATATCCAGAATTCCTTTTCTGTTTCCAAAATGTCATCTCTCCTTTGTCAGCTTCATTATGATTGAATCTATGTATAGTCACAGACCAAATGGAAACAAACAAAAACACCCAAAGGCTAGCTGAATTATTCTACACCTGGTTCTTCCTAAGCTGTGTAATTGATATATAGAGTTTTCTGCCTAGGACTTTGCAACTGAATCTATTTAATAAGTATTTGCTGAATGTTACAGTATATTTTAGAAGTTGAAAGTCATTTTTTAAATGACTAAATGAGAGAGCATAAGCAAGAAGTGCTCTAGGAATTCAGAAAAAAAAGGTAAGTTTTAAGCTAAATTTTTTGAAAACAGAATGGAGAAAGATAGCAATACGTTGGGAGTACTAAGCCCTTTTAGATATTTTACCTGTGATATATCATGTAACACAAAGTATGTATAGGCTTGTATTATTATCATCCCTACTTAATAGACAAGGAAACAGAAGCCCAGAGAGATATTTGTCCAGAGTCACTTAGTTTATAAGAGGCAGGGCAGGAATTTAAACTCCCAAACTACTCACTGACCTGCTTGGCAAAAGAATGAAAGTGAGGAGATGAAAGAGCTATCAGTCTGGTCCCTCTGCTCTTCCCCTTTGCCCAGTGAATTCTCCATTTGTCCTCATTGAAACTTGCAGGCCCTTATCTGTTTTCAACTGAATAAATAGCCCTGTTCTCTGTATTTAGATTTACTTCTCTGAAAAGACTTCATGATCAAACTAGTTATAATTTTTTTTAAGAGACCTTAGTGGTGGCTTGTCTAAGGTCAAATAGGTTATAATCTGCAGACAAGAGATTATATTTGTCTTTTGAAACCCAGCCCAGTGTGTTCTTTCTGACAGCCCCCACTGCCCTTCCCGACTCCATGCTGCCCTTCAACATTGACGCTGAAGACCCACCACATTCTTCTGTGTTCCCCACACCCCTACTATTTGCTTTTCTCTGTGCTGTGGAGAGGAAATCTCAATGAAGATGGAAACCCATGCAGCTCCAGTCATCTGCAATGTCAGGTACTCCAATTCCAACTGAGCAGTCACATCTGCTCACCAACAGTGCTAGTCATCTATTTTTGAGACTCCCATGAGCCATTCCAGACATTTTGTCTTTTCAAGTTGTCAATACAATTGGCAAATGATCTCATCTTATATCTTAAAGAGAACATTGAGCTCATCAGACAAAAATTGTTTTTACCTCAATAATTTCCAACTCCCCTTTCTTTACTGTCCCACCCCTACACACACATATGATTTTTAAAAGAAAAGTCTCTTCCACTTCATCTTATCACTTCTATCTATCTTCATTAATATAGAGAGTATATGTATACATATGAGTTACTTTAAATTCATGGACTGTTAATTTTATTACCACTGTTACATCTGTGTGTTTTTTTCTATTCTTTTTCCCCCTCTGGTTATGGGTTGTTATTTTTCTGCCTTTTTTTTTGCAGATCTCACAGTTTTTGATTGAATATTAAATATTGTGAACATTATGCTGATGAATGCTGGATATTGTTTGCTGTTTTGGATTTTTTCTGGTGAACCTTAACTTGGAATCAATTAGATAGTTTTAGACTTCATTTGGAGCTTTCTGAGAGGTTGGGTGGGGTAAAATTGAGAGCAGCCTTAGTCTAAGACCAATATTCTAAAAGTGTAAGGCTATTACTAAGTTCTAAGAACTCTACCCAGTCTTCTGTGCCTTTTTATGTTAGCTAGTGGGAATATGAACCATTCCCAGTTTTGTGTGAGCTCTGGGACTTGTTTAGTCTACTGATTTCCAGTAAATTTTTTTAGCCTTTAGTAGTTTCTACTCCCATTTGTGCTGATCAGTACTCAGATAAAAACTTGAGGGCCTCTTGCTGTAGCCTCTGTTAAATTCTGCCCCATAGAGTCTAGCCATGTTGACCTATCTGAACTGCAGGCAGAAATGTGAGGGAGATTATGGGCTCACATCACTTGTTTTCTTTCATAATTTTGAAATGTGCTATCAAATATTTCAAAATTATTATTTCATATTTTTTAGTTGTTTAAAAAGAAGTGTGGATTTGATCCCTATTAACCAATTATGGTCAGAAGTAAAATTCTGGACTGTTGTTAAGAGACCCATCACTTATACAAATACAATATTTTTTTTATGAGGCTATCTCCCAAAGATGAACCTCAATCTGTGACCTCTCACTCAGATGTAGTGTTAACTTTCCAACTGTACACTGGTCTATTCCACATAAATTGTCTCCTTTCTTGTCAAAATTGAGAACCCCTTTCCTTTTTCCTAGGGTCCACCAAAGGCACTACTATATTTTACCAGCTACTCATGCTTTCAGTTTTGAAGTTACTTTTGAATTCTTACACTTCCTCACTTCCCATATATTAGCTGTTACTACATCCTGAGGATTGTATAAAATTTTCACTTTTGTCTCACTCTCCCTATTCCTAGTGACACCACTGTATTCAAGATCTTTGTTATTTCATGCTTCAGTAAACAGGTATTTTGTAATTGATTTTTCTTTCTACACTAATTGAACTTGCATAAAATATCATTCCTTGCCTAGATATGTTTATAAAATAAAGTGTAAATACTTACATTGGAATATTTGAGAATGAATAATTCAGCTGAAACCAGCTTTTTTATAATTTATATTCCATTCTTATCTTTATGTTCCAATTTCAATATAAAATCCCAGGATATTTTAATATGTGGTTTCTCCTCAGAGTTGTATGAACATACCATGCTAATGCAAGTCTCCATACCTTTGTTTATGGTTCGAACTCTTCCTGCTTAGAATTCCCACCTTCACTTTCTCTTCTTTTCTTAATGCATCCCATTCCTGTAAAATCCAGTTTAATTTCCACTTACGATAGAGTCTCCCATTGATATTTCTCTAAACTCTGGACTGATTTTTTTCTTTTCTGTGTATATCACAATTTAATTGAATGATGCTATAGAATGTTAATCCCTGACTTAGTGTGATTCTCCCAGATATTCCCATTCAGTATACACATAATCAGTAATATCTATGATGTGACAACTTTTCTACTTCCAGCCATGGGTTAACCCCACAACTTTTCTCTTTATCCTGTATTACCTCTTCCTTCTACTTTTTTTCATTAGGGTCTTTCTTATGGAGGGAAGTGAAACTAATCAAGAAAGAAAAGAAAAGGGAACTTTCAATATATCAGGTATACCAGTTAATGCAGATTTTGCAATAAAAGAAAACATAATTTCAAGAGAAATATCAAAAATGCTTTATTCAGAGTAATGTCTATTGCTAGCTACACCCATGATTTTGTGCATTTGGGATTCTCAAAATAAATCTACTTTTCTTCACCAGTCACAATTTGATGCAAAAAAGACTTTCTTTCCTGCTATTGAAGTAACATTTTACTGATGACTTTTCAGTTTTCCATTTGTCTTTTGTTCAGTTGACATAGCACCCATTTTCCTTCCTTTAAAATCTTTCCCATTGCTTGTAAATGTTCGGAAATTGTTTGCTGAGCAACGTTTAATCTTTTTGCAAGTTGTTTTTGAGGTTGACATGCATCTTCATCCAATAATGTTTGTAATTGTTGGTCTTCAAACTTTTTCTGTTGACCTGGGTGTTCTTTTTCTTTCACATTGAAATCATCATTTTGAAACCTTTAAACCAGCATTCACAAGTATCTTGATATGGAGCATGTTCACCGTAAGCTTCCTGAAGTATAGGATAACTTTCAGTATCAGTTTTCTTCAAAATAAAGTAATGAGGGGGAGGAACCAAGATGGTGGCATAGGTAAAACACCTACTTTGCCATCATACACAACAATTTTAAAACTACAACTTAATGAAAGAACAAACACCTTCCAGAATAACCAGAAAGCTGGCCGAGTGAAAATCCCACAAATAAAAGTGAAGATAAGACACTGTGACTCGGAGGAGTGACTGAGGACAGTGTTGAAGATTCGCACGGAGAGAGGTTTGGAGCATGCGCCAGCAGATAGGGCGGGCGGCTGAAAACCGGCCAGTTTTCTCAAACAGGGACACAAAGACGTCCCACTGGACTGATTCTCCAGCTCTGGGCAAAGTCCAGGGAACCCACTATCATACGGGGTGAAAACTGGACAGTGGAAGGGCACACCAAAGCTCGGGTGCTGCGGGGGTCTGCCGGCTTGTGGAGAGTGTGGGCTTGCCCGTGACCTTGGGAGCAGCGCAGCTGCGTGACTGCGTGGAGAGCTCTCTCAACTTGCTCCCTCATTCGGGAAACTGTCAGAATGCTTTGTTTTATGATCCTGGGTGAGACGTTGGGTGTGCAGACTCATTTGGGAAGAGTCTGAATTCCCTGGTAGCTGTTGGAGCTTGGCAGCAGCTCTCTCTCAGAGGTGCTGGTGGCCATTGCCGCCGGCGCAGGGTCCCTGGGGCCGCATAGGGCAGAACTAACACTGTCTGCTTAGCCCGGAGACACCGCCCATCCAACCTGAGCACAGCTGAACTTCACAGACAATTGGCCTGGAGGTCAACCCCTCCAAGTGCTAACAATGATTAACCTGAGCTTAACTTCAGCAAGACTGTGCAGCCCATATCTACCTCAGGTAACTGGAGAGGCTGAGCCACTGTCCCTTGTAGGAAGTCTACCACACAAAGCTAATTGACCAACTCAGGGAAGCAGCCACCATGCAGAGAAATGGTAAGAAATCAGATGTGAAAGAAATGGAGGAAAAAAACAAAACGACTGGACATGGAATTCAAAACCACAGTTATAGGGCTTCTCAAGAGGCTCCAACAAAAGGTTGAGGCCTATAAGGAAATAAGCAAAACCACAAAGGAAATGAACGAGATCATCAAGGATATGAACGAGACGTGCAAGGAAATGATCAAGACCAATGTGGAAATGAATGAGTCCTACAATGAAATGAAGGAGACCCTCAAGGATATGAAGGAGACTCTCAAGTATATGAAAAAGGACCAACCAGAAATTAAGCATACACTGACTGAAATAAAAAATATTATACAAAGACCTAAAAGTGCTCTGGAGCACCCCAAGAACCAAGTTAAAGATTTGAAATACAAAGAGATAAAATCCACTCAGCTGAAAAAGCAAGAAACCAAAAGAATCCAAAAAATTGAAGATAGTGTAAGGGGCCTCTGGGACAACCTCAAGCATACCAACATCCGAATTATAGGAGTGCCAGAAAAAGAGAGAGAGCAAGACAATGAAAACCTATTTGAAGAAATAGTGACTGAAAACTTCCCACACATGGTGAAAGAACTAGACTTAGGAGTCCAAGAAGCGCACCGAACCCCAATATATAGGAACCCTAAGAGGACCACACCAAGGCACATCATAATTAAAATGCCAAGAGCAAAAGACAAAGAGAGAATATTAAAAGCAGCAAGAGAAAAACAGTTAGTTACCTATAAGGGAGCACCCATACGATTGTCAGCGGATTTCTCAACAGAAACAATGCAGGCCAGACGGGAGTGGCAGGAAATATTCAAAGTGATGAATAGAAAGAATCTACAACCAAGATTACTCTATCCAGCAAAGCTATCATGCAGAATTGAGGGTCAGATAAAGTGCTTCGCAGATAAGAAAAAGCTAAAGGAGTTCATTACCCCCAAACCAATATTATATGAAATGCTGAAAGATATTCTTTAAGAAGAGGACGAAGAAAAAGATAAAAGTGTAAATTAGGAACAACAAATACACATCTATCAACAAATGAATCTAAAAATCAAGTGAATTAATAAGCTGATGAACAGGATCAACTGGTGAATGTAACAGAATCACGAACATAGAGAAGGAATGGACTGACAACTCTTGGGGAGAAAGGGGGTGTGGGAAGTGCGGCAAGAGACTGGACAAAGATCATGCAACTATGTGAGAGGACAGTGGGGAGGGGGAGGTGAGGGCGGAGGATGGTATGGGTACCAGGTGGAGGGGAACTATACGGGGGGAAAAAAGGGAACAATGTAATTAATAAACTGAACAATAAAGATGAAAAAAAAATTTAACTATATGGGCTATGAACACTAACAATGGAAATGCCTAAGAAGTTACAGAAAACTTATACCTTATATGGTTAGATTAGTGGTGGTTATACAAAATAGATTTGCTTAAAATATACATGTAGTAATAATTGACCATAGATTTCATAAACTGCAAAAATTAAGTTTTAATTCCTATTTACTATGTAGAAGAGTGCTGTTCCATTGAAAACCTAATGCGAGCTGTGTTTGTAATTTTAACTTTTTCTAATAGTCATATTAAAGATATTAAAGTGTGTGAATTTTTAAAATTAAAAAAAGTAATGAATTAAAAGCTCCTATAAATGCTCTTTTTTTGGCACTGAATTTGACATTTTTAAGCGTAAAAATATTTATGATGTTAACACCTGCAGAAAATTTGGCATATGAAGTTTGGAAGCTTGATGTCAATACAACAAAATAGCATACATATCAAATCGCATATATATCAACATATGTGTAACTCCATATATTGAAAAAAATCCACATTATTAAGCATCATCATTAACCAGTACACCTGATAAGTCTTAGTGACATACAGAGAATTGATTTAAAAAATTAATCAAAATAGTTATTTAGTCAGAATGACAGATTCATTCTCCCATAACACTCTCCTTGATTTTCCTCTTTTTACTTTTGACTGCATGCTTGTAGAGATATAAGAATGTATATCTGATTCTACAGTCATCTATGGCATCTTCAGACTGGCTTCTTCCTACCTCATATGTATCATAATCTTCTGTTATGAGAATGAGTATTTAGCTAAGTAAGCATCCGGCTATTGACCCATTAGCAGGCGCCTTGGCAACATAATCATAATTCTAACCAGGATGAGTTTTAAGTGGAGGCTGTTTCAATCAATAATTGAAAATTTTAGGGAAGCATAATGCTTACCAGAGAAGACATCTAGGTCAGAATTCATCACCTCTAATTTTCAGGTTTCTAATTTTGTCTTCACCTCACATTGTTCCATCAAACCATCATCAAGTGATTCTGATTAAGTATTACCTTGCCTACAGCTGTGTTAGGATTTTGATGGTTTTAATTAATTGGCTATGGTTCTAGTCATTTGGAAACATTCTGAAAGATATTGCTTTTAAGCCTTTTCATATTTTAACATTTAACCATGCTAAATTTAAAATATGTGATAAACTCGCATTTAACAATAGTGTTCTCATTTATTTAGTCTACAGATAAAACTTAGGCCACATTTCAATAATTTTACAGTTGTTTCATCAGTTAGAAACATACAAGTTAGGGATTACTCACTGTTTACAATCAGTATATGAAATGAGATGCATTGAGATTATGTTTTTAAAGAATAGTTAAAGTGCTAAATTTGGGGCTGACCCAATGAAAATTAAATCAGGATTTAATGGTCTATTAAAAAAACAACAACACATTACTCTCACTTTTATTGTAGTGTTTTCTTTTGTGAGTAGGAGAGAGTGAATGGAGTTACAGCCAGAGGGTTTAGAATTAAGGTAGTAATCAAACATCTATCAGTCATTATTATGTGACAATCATTATGTTTCATATGTATTATTTCACTTATTTCTCATTAAAATGCATGCATTAAATGGTATTATTTCTCCATGCTTTAGATGGAATGAAATGTAATGATAACTAAAAGGAGTTAAATTTATGGTGGAGTCAGGATTCTAATGCAGTTCTGCCTAATCCTGCAGCCTGAACACGGGAGTGCATTGCGTATGTGAACATCATCTTATCTCTAATGGCAGCAGAAAGGTCAGGAATGGCGGTGCTATGATCTAGGACAGTGGTGGGCATGCTCATTAGTCAACAGAGCCAAATATCAACAGTACAACAATTGAAATTTCTTTTGAGAGCCAAATTTTTCAAACTTAAATTTTTCTAATGCCACTTCTTCAAAATAGACTCGCCCAGGCCATGATATTTTGTGGAAGAGCCACACTCAAGGGGCCAAAGAGCAGCATGTGGCTTGAGAGCCGCAGTTTGCCATCCACTGGTCTAGGATACCTAACACCAATATCCGCAAGGTGCTTTATAATTAAGGTGACATATTCACATTTTTCATTTCCTTCAAACCTCTCAGTATTATTGTAAGATAGTGTTGTACTATTACAACCACATTACAAATAAGGAAATTGAGAATCAGGGGTGCTGAGTATACTGCTTAAGTTTACAGAGCTGGTAAGACATAAACCCAAAATAAAACTCTGGCCTCTGATGTAAGGTCCAATTACTATTTCTGCTGTATTTCATTGCTTCCAAATGTAAACACAATCAAACATCTGTGCGCCTATGTGTGGCAAGTACAAATGTAGGTTGCCACTGTTTATTTCCCTTTTGCAAGTAAATAGACCAAAAGACAAACTTTGGGCTACATTGCACCTGAAATATTCCATGACAAGATAAAACAAATCTTTGATTCATAAAAAAAATTATTTGTACACATCAAACATGGCATAGTAAAGATTAGCACCTGTATATTGGTCTGGCAAGGATGTCTTATAGGAAAATTAAAATAGGGAGAGATTACATTTAAAGAGAAATGCCACTGCAGAACCCTTGACATGCATTCCACAAGAGTTAGGAGAAAAATGTAACTGAAAGGAAACACTATCAGATTTCCCAGGCATAGGATTTAGCTGTGACTGATTTATCCAGAGGTAGACTAGATATTTTTCCTCTATCATGATTTATGAGGTACAAGAAATAACTTCTCAAAAATTACTTCTCTGACTGGATTATCTTTGCCATTTTCCATGACTGCTATCCTCATTAGACTTTATTTTTATAGAGGGGAAGTAATAGCTACATGTACCTCCCTAAAAGTACCTTCTTTCTACCACAGATATCAAAGTCTGTATTCTGTATTAATCATTATCATATTATTTTTAGTAATAACTAATATGGGAGGAGAGCACATTGGAATAATGAGAAAGGTGGAGAGAAAAGCCAGAAAGTTGTGCCATTTTATTGGAAGGGTAGGCCCAATTTTGATGCTGGGAGACCATCATTCATTTCCTTAGCCATTCAATAAACATCCAAGAATGTTTGCAAGTGCTGCCATGTGCAAGATGCTCTCGTGGGCACTGAGCTATAATGAGCTTGTGACCTCATATCCAAGTGAAAAAAGCAGGGTCGCAGCACATGCTAAGCTCTCTCTCTTCCCCAGTCCTCCATAGCTTTCTAAAACGATGTGGTCAAGGCATGCAAACCTAAAGTATATTGGATCAAATGAATTTTACCTGGAAAGAGGTTCAATGCGCAAAATAATCCTGGAGACAATAAGTGTTTGGAAAGAGCTGTTTGCTTCTTGAGGGGGTGGAAGGTGCAGAGTGGAGGTTTCCTGAATGGGGGAGTAGCAAATAGTGATGGAGTAGACTCAAAACACAAGAGTAGAGAATGTGCTTGAGAAATTTATCAGACAACCTGGCATATTATCCTGGGAACTGGTGAAGGATTAAGCCCAGCAATGTGAAAGGGTGCATCCTTTCTTTGAGAAATATTCCCCAAGGTAATACAGGTTCCTGTTATGCCATAATGATTTCTTGCATGGAGGTTGCAGAGGTGACAGTATGTCTTCTCCTAACAAGATTGATTGCACAATGAAAATTTTACTTTTGGGGGGATATTTCTCCTGTTTTCCTGATACGTCCTATGAGTTAGAAAGAACCTGACATAAGATCAGTAGGGGAAGACATAGAACCTGAGTTTCAAGAATGGAATTTTATATCCTGGAAAACAAGTATATGGTATAATAAATATAGTTTAGAATACCAGTGTCCCAACAGTGGTCTGGGTACTCCTAGGGGTGCTCAAGACCATTTTGGAAGTCCATGATGTTAAAACTATTTTCATTATACTACAAAGATGTTATTGACTTTAAAAAATATTTTTATTGATTTCAGAGAGGAAGAGAGAGGGAGTGAGAGATAGAAACATCAGTGATGAGGGGGAGTTATTGATTGGCTGCATCCTGCAACGTAGGCACATGCCCCGACCACGAATCGAACCTTGACCTCCAGGCTCATAGATCAAACCTTAACCACTGAGCAACACCAGCTGGGCTTATTTACTTTTTCAGTCATTACCATCATAACTAATTGTCAGAGTTTTTCAGTGGCTTGACAAATAGATATTGCAATAGATGGAATGCGGGAGCAGATGAGAATCTAGCTGTCTCTGATTTGTCAATACTTCTGAGATATTTGTAGAAATGTAAAACAGTGCCACTTTTCTAAATTGTTGTTTTAAAATATTACTTTTATAGAAATATGTTTGGAGGCAATGTGTTTGTTAGACTTATTTTAAAACTAATAAATTAAAAATTTTGCATTCTGTTTCAGTTTTTGCTATGGTATGCGCAGCATATAGCACATATAACAAAATTTCTTCGGTTCCCTCATCAGTTTTTAAGATCACAAAGTGGTCGCCTGTGACAAAAAAATTGAGAACTGATGCTTTAGACTATTAGAAAAAAGTGTTCAAGCATTTGTTATAATGTGAGACAAGAAAATCATAAATTACCTTTGTCTTTTTCTCAAAATTCAATAGCAAAATGAAAAAAGAGTATGAAACAATAATGGAAGTTCTGGTCAATGAAATTATAGAATACCCAAAATTTTGATTTAAAACCTTTGAAGAAGGATAGCTTAGTTTAGTGAAATGTGGACTCATATAGGAGAAGAAAAAGTGACATCATAAGATGGTTGCTGCTTCAGACCTTGGGTCAAATATACAAATTCTCTGAGTATGCAGTATACCCTTGTGTGTTTTTTTTCTATTGTGATATAATTCATGCACCAGAAAATTCACAGTTTTAAAGTCTACAATTTAGTGATTTCATTATGTTCAGAAAATTGTGAATCACCACTATATCATTCTATAATATTTTTGTCACCAAAAAGAAACCTGTACATTTAAGCAGGCACTTCCTATTGTCCCTACTTCTAATCTACTTCCTATCTATATGAATTTGCCTGTTTTGGACATTTTGTATAAATGGCATTCTATAATATGTGGCCTTTGTGTACTGGATTACTTCACTTACTATAATGTTTTCAAAATTCATCTACATTTTAGCATGTGGCCAGTTTTTCATTAATTTTTATGGCCAAATTAAGTTCCATTGTATGGCTATGCCACATTTTGTCTATCTATTCCTCAAATGAATAGACATTTGGCTAATTTCTACTTTTTATTTTTATATGTTTTTATTGATTTCAGAGAGGGAGGGAGAAGGAGAGAGAGACAGAAACATCAATGATTAGAGATATTCATTGATTAGCTGCCTCCTGTATACTCCTCACTGGGGATCGAGCCCACAACCTGCATCTATGCTCTGACCTGGAATCGAACCAGTGATCTTTTGACTCCTGGATCAATGCTCAATCACTGAGCTACACCCGGCTGGGCTCTACTTTTTTCCCCCTATTATGAATAATGCTATTCTGAAAATTAGAGTATATCTTTTTTTAAAAAAAACATTTTTATGTTTTTATTGATCTTTAAAGAGAGAGGGAGGGAGAGGGTAGAGAGATAGAAACATCAGTGAGGGAGAAACATTGATTGGCTATCTCATACTGGAGATTGAGCTGGCCCCCCAGGTTATGTGCCCTGACCAGGAATTGCGCGAGTGAACTCTTGGTTCATGGGTTAACACTCAATCATTGAGCCACATCAGCCAGGTGAGTATATGTTTTCGCAAGGACATGTTCTGTTTTTTTTTTCTCTCTTGTGTATGCATCTCAGTGTAGATTTTCTGAGTCTTATGGTAATTTTATGTATACCTTTCAGAAACTGCCAAACTGTTTTCCAAAGCTTCTATGCCATTTTACTTTCCTTTCAGCAATAAATAGCAGTTCTGATTTCTTTGCATCCGTAGCAACACTTGGGGTTGGTTACTCATCTTTTAAATTATATCTATCTGTGCATGCGAAGCAGTATCTCATTGTGATTTTTATTTGTGTTACCCACTTTTCATGTGCTTATTGGTCATTTATGTATTTTCTTCAGCAAGAAGTCTCTTCAAATCCTTTGCCAATTTAAAAATTGTTATTTGTATTTATATTAATGAGTTTGAAAAGTTTTTTGCATCTTTAAATACTATTCATTTATCAGAGATTCGATATGCAAACATTTTCTATTCTATGGTTGTCTTTTCACTTGCTTGATGGTGTTCTTTGATGCACAGTTTTTAATATTCATGAAGTCCAATTGATCAATTTTTTCTTTTATTACTTATGTTTTTTATATCATATCTAAGAAATAATTGCTTAATCCAAGGTCACAAAAATGTATGCCTATGTTTTTTAAGTAGTTATATACTTCCAGATAAATACTTTTAGTTATATTTATTTATATCTATAATCCATTTTGAGTTAATTTGTGTGTACAGTAGGAGTCTAACTTTATTATTTTGCATTTGGTAATTCATTATTCCTAGAACCACTTTTTAAAAAGACTATTCTTTTTTTTAAAATATATATTTTATTGATTTTTTTAGAGAGAGGAAGGAAGAGAAATAGAGAGCTAGAAACACTGATCAGCTGCCTCCTTTACACCCCCTACTGGGCATGTGCCCACAATCAAGGTACATACCCTTGATTGGAATTGAATCTGGGACCTTTCAGTCTGCAAGCTGACACTCTATCCACTGGGCCTTACTAGTTAAGGCTAAAATGACTACTCTTTTCCCCATTACATTGTTTTAATACCTTTGTAAAAAATCTTTAGTCTATTCCATTGACCCATATTCCAGTATAATACTGCCTTGGTTACTGTTGCATTGCAGTAAACTTTGAAATCAGGAAGTGTAAGTCCTCCAACTTTGTTCTTTCAAGAATGTTTTGGGTATTGTCAAGTCTCTTGCATTTTCATATAAATTTTAAAATCAGATTATCCATTTCTACAAAAGTGGCAGCTGGATTTTGATAGGTCTTGCATTGAATCCCTATTGGTGATTTTGTTCTGTTGTGCCTTCATTTCTATTTACCTCAAAGTATTTTCTCATTTTCATTATAATTTTCTTTTTGAACAGTTAATTTCCCTGATGTATTGTTTAATTTCCACATATTTGTGAATTTCTCAAATTTTCTTCTGTTATTACTATTTTTTAATTTTGTGCTATTTTGGTTGAACATTTTTTTTTGTATGATTTCTATCTTTGTGCATTTATTGTCTTGTTTTCTGGACTAACCTATGGTCTTTCCTGGAGAATGTTTTATGTTCATTGAAAAAGAATATATATTCTGTTATTTTTAGATGGAGTGTTCTATTGATGTCTATTAGGCTCATTTGATTTATAGTGTTGTTCAAGTCTTATTCATCTTCCATCTCAACTTTCTATTATTTTTTAAAGTGAGCTATTGAGACTTTCAAATAGTATTGTTGTATTATCTATTTCTCTTTATAAGTATGTCAATTTTTACTTCAATTTCTGGACTCTGTTAAGTGAATATATGTTTATGATTGTCATATCTATTGACATATTGACTCTTTATTATTATAAAGTGTTCTTTTTCTTTCTAGTCATCATTTTGTATTAAAGTTTATGTAATCTGACATTCATATAGTCACTCCACATAGTTTTTGTTATTGTTTATATGATGTATCTTTTCTTATCTTTTTAGTTTTAATTATTTTTTGTACATTTGAATATAAAGTATGTATCTTTAATCTAAATTATGTCTCCTCTAGACAGCATATAGTTGAATCATGTTTTAGTCTATTTTGAAAATCTTTGCCTTTAGGTTATAGTATTTAATCCATTTATATTTAGTTTAACTATTGATAAGGTATAATACACATCTTCTATTTTTCTATTTGTATACTATGTATGTTTTTATTATTCCTTTACATAATTACTGGAATATAAATTCTATCTTTTCATTGGTATTCTGTATTTGAGTTATTTAAATCTCAGGTACTTTAGTTCTTTACTTTTTAAAACTATATTCAAAATACTTGATTTAAGTCTTAGTCTAGTAGTTCCAAGTTAGTGTGGTAGGACTTGTTAAGAGAGTTTTTATTGATGTTTTATTTTTTCTGATTATGGGCCATACTTGCTTATTTCTTTACATGTCTCACAATTTTTGTTAAGAATAATATTTAAAATAATTTGATGCTTAATTATGAAGATTCTCTGACCCCCATCCCCAACCCTGTGTGGTTTGTTGATTTGTTTTCTTCTTTTTCTGTTTCTAATAAATCTTTATTGTTCAGATTATTACAGTTGTTCCTCTTTTTTCACCCCATAGCTCCCTTCCACCCAGTTCCCACCCGACCCTCTTCCGTTACCTCACCTCCACTGTCCTCATCCATAGGTGTACAATTTTTTTCCAGTCTCTTCCCAAACTCCACACCTCTCTACCCCTGAGAATTATCAGTCCACTCCCTTTCTATGCCCCTGATTATATTATATTCATCATTTTATTCTGTTCATCAGATTTTTCATTCACTTGATTTTTAGGTTCACTTGTTGATATATATGTATTTGTTGTTCATGATTTTTATCTTTAGCTTTTTCTTCTTCCTCTTCTTAAAGAATATCTTTCAGCATTTCATATAATACTGATTTTGTGTTGATGAACTCCTTTAGCTTTTTCTTATCTGCGAAGCTCTTTATCTGACATTCAATTCTGAATGATAGCTTTGCTGGGTAGAGTAATCTTAGTTGTAGGTTCTTGCTATTCATCACTTTGAATATTTATTGCCACTCCCATCTGGCCTGCATAGTTTCTGTTGAGAAATCAGCTGACAATTGTATAGGTGCTCCTTTGTAGGTAACTAACTGTTTTTCTCTTGCTGCTTTTAATATTCTCTCTTTGTCTTTTGCTCTTATGATATGTCTTAGTGTGGCGCTTATTATGATCTGTCTTAGTGTGGTGCTCTTTGGATTCCTTTTGTTTGGGGTTCTGTGTGCTTCCCGGAATTGTAAGTCTATTTCTTTCACCAGGTGGGGAAGTTTTCTATCATCATTTCCTCAAATAATTATGCAGTATCTTGCTCTCTCTCTCTTCTCTGGCACCCCCATAATTCTGATGTTGGTACACTTGAAGTTGTCCCAGAGGCTCGTTACACTATCTTCATATTTTTGGATTCTTTTTGCTTTTTGCTTTTCCAGTTGGCTGTTTTTTACTTCTTTGTATTTTAAGTATGTGACTTGATTCTTACGATACTCTTATCTGCTGTTGAATCTATGTATATTATTTTATATTTCAGTCAGTGTATGCTTAATTTTTAGTTGGTCCTTTTTCATATTCTCAAGGGTCTCACTATATTTATTGGCCTTTTCTAGGAGCCTCTTGAAAAACCTTATAACCATGGTTTTGAACTCTATATCTTGTCGTTTGCTCTCCTCCATTTCTTTTGTTTGTGACCTGTTTTTTGTCTCCACATTTTGGCTGCTTCCCTGAGTTGATAGTGGCTTTCTGTGCTAGGTGTCCTATAGGGCTTAGCCTCCCCAGTTACCTGAGGTGGATACTTTTGGTACCCCCTTTATGGGCTGTGTGCACAGTCTTATAGTAGTTAAGCCTTGATTGTTGTTGGTATCACTGAGAGGAATTGACCTCCAGACCAACTGGCAGTGAGGATGAGCTGTGTCTATGCTAGAAGAACTGTGCTGGGGACATCTTTATGAGACAAGATTTGCAAAAGCCTCTGTGCTCAGCTTGGAATGGGCGGAGTTTCAAGGCGGAGCAGACAGCCTTGGCTTCCCATCAGCCCTGCCATAAGAGGCCCCTGGGTCTCAGTGTAACATTGGTAATCACTGCTAGCACTTCTGAGAGAAAGCCACCCTTGCGCTTCGCCCACTGCCAGACAGTCCATTTTCTTCCCTAATGAGTCTGGGTCCCCAGCATTCACCTGGAACTGGAGTTCAGTGCAGTTGGGAGATTTTGTCTCCCTCCTGCTTGAGAAAGCCAGCTGTGTGCTCAGTTGCCGCCCTTTCAGTGCACATGCATGCCTTCATACCTCTGCCTTCTGCAACTCTGGGTCCCCAGAGTCTCTCCAGGAACTGGAATTCAAAACAGTTGAGAGCTTTTGTCTCCCTTTTGCTTTAGAAAGCCAGCCATGTACTCAGTTGCCAGTCCTCTTCGTGCATGTGTCTCTGTATCTCTGCCTTTTGCAGCTCCTCTGAGTCTCAGTGTGCTTTCTTCTTTCCTTCTAGTTATAGAATGTTCACTCAGCCAGCCTCCCTGTCGTTCTGGATGATGTTCATTTTGTCTTTTAGTTGTAGTTTTGAAATTGTGTGAGGCAGCAGTTTAGATGTTTACCTATGCCGCCATCTTGGTTTTTCCCTTGTTGCTTTGTTTTCTGAATGGCTCAACTTCTGTAATTCTGTGAAGTCTGTATTTTCTGTCAGGTGTGGTTACTAAAGTATGCTTGGTTATCTTAGTAATAATTAAATATCTAGATAAAAATTCCTGTACATAGGAATAAATTTGAGAAATATGTAACATTTCTATAAAGAAAACTAGTGTAATCTTGAGTGATGTATACTTAAACAAAGAGGATTTCATAATATTTTTGTATAGGAAGGGAAAATACAATATAAATATCCATTTTTATGTAAATGTATTACCACAATAGTAATAAAAATGCTAAGATAATTTCGGAGGAGTTTAGACAACCTGAATTTTGAGTTCATATGGGAAAAAGAAATAAGCAAATAAAATTTTGAATAAAAGAATAATATAATATATAGTTACATAAATCAAAAAGTGTGATAATGCATGGATAGATCAATGGAACAAAAATAAAAGTCCAGTATACATAGGTAGCAAAACATGTCAGTGAGTAAATTTTTGAATTATTGAATAAATTGTGTTTAAAAAAAAAGGTTAGCTATATGAAAAGGAACTATAATAATGTTGGAGTAGCGAGAACTTTTAGATAAGATATAAATTATAATAATCATAAAAAGATAAAAATAGAAAGATTATTTTGCATAAAAAGTATGCTTAGAAAAAAAATCACCATTAGCCAAGTTAAAAGTTGAACCAGAAACTTGTAGGAAAATTTTTTGATGTTTTTGATTTGTTTAATCTATTCAGAAAATAAAAGATCAATAACCCAATAAATATGAGTTAGGAGTATAAAGAAAGTGCAAGGAAATGAAACATAAATGGCTCTTACATAGGTAGCTAGGTTACTCATCTCACACACATAAGAGGTATACTAATAAATATAACAACAAATACCATATTTTACCTATCAGATTGGGAAAGAGCAAACATTTCATAATAGACAGTGGATATGGGAAAACTGGTATATTACTGGTGGAAGTGTGAATTAGGACAGCTCTTACTGATCACAACCTGGCAATATTTATACAAATTACTAAAGCAAGTACCTTTTAGTCAGCAATTACACCTTTAAGAATGTACCCAACAAATAAATGTACAGATACATATGACATAATATACCTAACAAGTCATTTAGTACAGCATTGTTAAAAATAGAAGAATAAAAACAACTTTAATATCTCCCTATTGGAGCCTGAGAAAATTATAAATAAAAGAATGCTACCCAAGCATAAAAGGAGAGGAATAACTAAAAAAAGAAGCAAAAAAGTTAAAAATGGAAAGATAAAAAAGAAGCACTTTTTGTTATTAAAGATCTCCAATAAATATTTAAAATATTAAAAACTCAAAGTGCAGAATAATAGTGTGTATAGATTGTGCCACTATTTGTGTAATAGGGAAATAATAAATATTTTTATTGCTTGTACATCTGAGAAGATACAGAAAAGAATTAATTGTCTGTAGGGAGTGGAACTAGAACTGTGTTCTTAAGTACAGAGCGTATGCAGCCTCACTTTTGAACATAAAAATGCATTACCTAATGAAAACATCAAAATAAAAATCATAAACAACTACATAAATCATCAAAAAATTGAAGCAAAAAATAAAACTGTTGTAGAAATAAAGTATATTTTGGAAGGAAGTACAAGTGTAGACATACCTAAAAATAATTAGAGCTAGGCAACATTTTATTAAAAAATTATCAAAAATAAGTAGAAAAAGAAAGTTTCAAAGAATTAGCAGCAAAAAATGAAAAATTTTGAAGTGCCAGCAGATATAAAACTATTATTCTGTAAAAGACAACATTTTCACCAATACATTCAGAGAAAAATTTCTTGGAATAGCTGAAGACATTGTAACAGTTTAGAACAGAACATGTCATGGGATAAGTTGATGCTGACTGATCAGCTACAAGTCTTTCCTAAGAAAAGTTATTGAATGTAATCATATCAGAACTCTCCTGTGAGCCTCTGGCAAAGTGAAAAAAAATATATTCATATTTAAGGAGGAAAAACAGTGCATCTGGATTCAAACTTCACCAGAATCACATCCAGTGCCAGCAACTGTGGAGCAATATCTTCAAAGTTTTAATGGAAAGAAACACCATCATCATATTTTATGTCTAGCTATACCACTGTGCTATAATAAAAACCAAGGAAAATATTTTCAAACATACAAGAAATCAAGAAATATTGTTTTCATAAACATTCTTATAAAAACTACCAGAGGAAAGACTTAAGCCAATCAAAATATGAATTTAGAAGTCTGGATAAATGGAGTTGTGGTGAGCAGTGAATCCATTTAAACATTTAACAAATGCTAACAACTTTGGAAATTATGCTTATGGAACTGAGTATGAAAATTTTACACCACAAAATTGTAGAAATGTTATAACTAATAAAAGCAGAAGAGTGAGGAAATGTAGGAAGCAGGATATGTAGTTAAAATGGCTTGAAGGAGGTCACATTTTATAGTGTTTTTAGAAGTTGACTATGTAAATATGGTGAACTTGGCATAGAAAAATAAGCCTGGGACAGGACTTGTTTTAATATTGGCCTTGTGCTAATGTTAGAATATTGGGAAGGCTTCTTCTCCCTCACTTTGGTGCACAGTTTAAAATTTTTGCATATGAATTTCTGACAGTTTCCACAGGATCTGTTTATAATAGAAGCCACATAACCAAAGCTTCTGCCTTTATCAGAAGTCTACTGACCAGACCTTAACTAAATAGAGATTTATCTCAGGCAAAAAAAATTCAGAGTTAGAATGATCCAGCAATTTCACTTCTGGGTATATACTCAAGAGAATTGAAATCAGGGTTTTGAAGACATTTTACATCTGTGCTCATAGCAGCATTATTCACAATAGTTAAAATGTGGAAGCATCCCAAGTATTGATCGATGGATGACTGAATTTTAAAAATGTGATATACATTAAAGTAAAATGTTATTCAGTCTTAGAAAGAAATTTCTTACACATGCTCCAATATGTAGCTTGATAAATCTTGAGTACATTATGTTGAGTAAAATAAGCCAGTCACAAAAAAGACAAATATTATATGATTCCACCTATATGAATTACTTCGAGTAGTCAAAATTATAGGAACAGAACATAAAATGTTGGGTTGTCAAAGAACGAGGACAGGAGGGGACAATGGGGAATTGTTTACTGTATATAGAGTTTGAGTTTTACAAAATGCAAAAGTTATGGAGACGGATAATGATGATGCTTATACAGTAGTCTGAATATCACTATTTTTAATATCATTGAAAGGTACATTGAAAAATGGTTAAGATGGAAAATTTTATGTTATTTATATTTTACCATAATAAAAATATTGGAAAGAGAAAATTCAGAGTTAGGCTATTATACAAGTGGGGCAAAAATAGGTTTACAGTTGTCTGTATGGAAAATTATACAATTAAATAATAATACAAAAAATAATACTCCCAACTGTAAAGTTACTTTTGCCCCACTCTGTATTTACTAAGGTTTCTAGCTGGAAACAGCAAAATCCCCTTTATGTAGTTAGACAATGATTACTGACAAAATCATTGGAAAAACTGAAGTTACAAAGGTATGTCTTTGGGAAAGAAATCTCAGTACTGGCTTGTAAAGGAGCTGCTGCCACCATCCCCTGATTGCTGTGCGGCGGCACCTCATAGCCTGTTCAGCTGCTGTTTGGAACTGAGGTAAGGATGCTCTCTGGTCGAGGTCTTGGGTATTTCCTTGGTTCAGGATATTGGTGAACAGGCACCAGTGCTTAAGGCAATTCCAGATGCAATACTTGGATCTAACTCAGAAAACCTCATATCCTCTAAGTCTAACCCTTTAATATCCAACAAGATGATCAGATTTCTGTGGGAAATCCCACTTATTTTTAAGTCCTTCTGGTCATACTATTCTGCAGTCTGCTTCATACTTTGCCAATACATTTCAGTATCTTCCTTCTTGACTTACCTTCCTATTCTTACATTACTTTTATGTGACACTAACCTAACATGTTGGGTATAGAAGAATCTTTTTTGAAGGTTTGAAGACAGTAGAAGTAATTATAGCACAGGGGAGAAAATGATTTTACCATTAACACAAGGCTGTTGGTGTAGAGAACCTTTTTTTACTAAAAGTTTGTGACTAGGTAGAATCAATAAAGCAGAATTACTTTCAAATTTGATGTCAAGCATTAATGTAGTAGACTGTAAAGCATCTTCCTTCTTGGGGATTTTCTCATGGGCCACATCCCTCACTCTAATCCCACCTCCATTATTTTGCTGGTACTCATCTTTTTCTAGTTCCTGCTCATCTCTATCATTTACATAAAACCTATTCTTTTGCCTATGCTGCCAATAGAAGCTTAGTTTTTTTACTTGATAATAATTCTGTTTTGTAGTTTCTTCCAGATAATGTCTTAGGTAGGAGGTCTATTTTTCACACCAAAGTAGATTCATTTAATTTTGATGAAAAAAATAGACACACCCTTCCTTCCTTAAACAAATTTCACCTTCCTGCCTTTGTAAGTAGAAGTTCTACCTCCAGAATTTTTATTTATTTTTATTTTTAAAATATATTTTATTGGTTTTTTACAGAGAGGAAGGGAGAAGGACAGAAAGTCAGAAACATCAATGAGAGAGAAACATCGATCAGCTGCCTTTTGCACATCCTCTATGGGGATGTGCCCACAACCAAGGTACATGTCCTTGACCGGAATCGAACCTGGGACATTCAGTCTGCATACTGATGCTCTATCCACTGATCCAAACCAGTTTCAGGTCTACTTCCAGAAATTTTAAATAATATTGCCACTTTACTCTACCCAATTACTGGAAAATTTAACGGTGGAGATTGAAATGGAAAACTCAAAAAAAGGGAGAAAATATAAAATTAGGATTTGACTTTAATAAAAATGATGTAAACAATCTTTGACCTGTTTATCTAGTACTTGTACTAATTTCACTGAAAAATCTTTAATGGGTTTCAGTCCCTTGAATTCTGGAAATCAAAACTAAATTTATTCCTTTTTATCTTATTATGTCACCATTTTTTTTGTTCTGAAATCATAACATTTTCAAATGAAGTCCTATCTACATTTCTTGTTATATTCACAGATCACCAAAAAGTATAAAATAAGCCATGACCAGTGTGGCTCAGTTGGTTAAGTGTCGTCCTGTGCACCAAGAAGTCCCTGGTTTGATTCCAGTCAAGGCACATACCTGGATTGCCAGTTTGGTCCCCAGTAAGCAAGGGGGTTGGGGAGGGTGGGAGTGCAGGAGGCAGCTGATAAATATTTCTCTCTCATTGAGATTTCTCTCTCACTATTCCTTTTCCTTTATCTGTCTCTAGAAATTGAAAAAAAGAAACACAACAACAATCCATAATGTAAAAATAAAGTAAAAAGAAGCATCACTATCCAAATTCTGCTAGCTCTCTGAGACAAGCCTTAAGTATGGAGAACTCAAAATATTGGCAGTGAAATGGCACTTTTCTCTCCCAAAATCTGTCACTAGTTCATTTGATAGAAATGGAAGCTGATCTTTATTTACTTTAGGAAGAGGAAACAGGATACAATTAATATTTATTGACTATTTCCCTGTTTTACTTAAACAAACCCTATAGTAGCCTTAAAAAAATTGCCCAAGTATCATATTATAGAGACCAAATTCATTTATTTATTTATTAATAGCCCTGTGCATGAGTCCATGCACCAGTAGCTTGCCAGTAGCTCGCTGCTGCCCTCCAGTAGCTCTCTGCCTGCTGCCCTGCCCTCCTGTAGTTACCCGGCTCCCCTCCCGCCCTCTCCTCATAGTTTTCTGCCCTGCCCCCTCCTGTAGCTCTCTGCTGCCCATTGTAGCTCACTGCCCCACCCTCCTGCTGATCTGTGATCCAGTAGTTACACAGTTGGTCATTACTCTTCAAAGTGTAATGACCATTTGAATATTACACTTTATTATATAAGATTACTCATTTGTATAGTCTTTAGTGAGATGAACCTGGGATGCTCTGAAGGTCCCTTTTCCCCTCTTTTGGTTGTTTGGCTGAGGGTTGGTTCAACAGGTTGGAGTTAGATTTACCAAAAAATAGGATACCAATCACAGTCTCAAAAGGCACTACTTTTAAACACTAATTCTCTAATCATTGCTATCTAAATGCACCATGGGTTGGGAGACACTCTCTACTAGAACCCTAGCCATGGGATATAATAAAGATCATTTATGCCCTATGACTCTGCTGTTAGAACAGGCATAAATGATTGTTTGCACTCTAGTACTTCTCTGCATGGAATTCCTCCATACCCCAATAAATTTTACATCTATAGCCTGTGACACTTGTGGTATATATCTGTTACCTATTTGGGTAAAATTGATTTCACCAAATTCTTTGAATGTCTGTTTTGTGCCAGGCACTGTTTTAATTCTTCAGATAATCTCAGTGAACAAAACAAAGAGTTCTGTCCTTCTTGGACTTACATTATAGTAGTGGTAGTTGGTGGGGAGAGGGGGACAAGATGATAAATATGATACTTTATTATATAATACTAGAGGCCCAGTGCATGAAATTTGTGCATGGGGGGGTGTGTGTCCCTCAGCCCAGCCTGCACGCTCTCCAATCTAGGACCCCTCGAGGGATGTCTGACTGCCCATTTAGGCCTGGACATCGGGCCTAAATGGGCAGTTGGACATCCCTCTCACAATCCAGTACTGCTGGCTCCCAAATGCTTGCCTGCCTGCCTTCCTGATTGTCCCTAACTGCTTCTGCGTGCCAGCCTGATTGCGCCTAACTGCCCTCCCCTGCAGGCCCAGTCACCCCCAACTTTCTTCCTCTGTCAGCCTGGTGACCCCCTAACTGCCCTCTTCTGCAGGCTTGATCACCCCCAACTTTCTTCCCTGCAGACCTGGTTCCTCCCAATGGCCCTCCCCTGCTGGCCATCTTGTGGTGACCATTGTGTCCTCATGGGGACAGTCATCTTTGACCACATGGGGGCAGCCAACTTGTGTGTTGGCATGATGGTCAATTTGCATATTACTCTTTTATTGGATAGGATAGAGGCCTGGTGCATGGGTGGGGGCCAGCTGGTTTGCCCTGAAGGGTGTCCCAGATCAGGGTGGGATTCCCTTGGTGTATGTGGAGGCCTGGGTGAGAGGCCTATGGTGGTTTTCAGGCTGGCCACAGTTCCCAGCAACCCAAGCAGAGGGCCTGATATCTGGGATCTACTTATATTCTATAATGGAAACTTTGTAGCCTTGAGTGGAGCCAAGCCTCTGGCTTGCTCCATGGCCACAGACATTTTTGTTGGGATTTATTAATCTTCTGTGATTGAAATTTTGTAGCTTTGAGTGGAGGCCTGGGCTGGCCAGGGTGTGCAGTAAGTTTGGCTTCCTCCATTGCCTGGGAAACCCAAGCCTCCTGCTTACTCTGTGGCTGCAGCCATCTTGGTTGGGTTAATTTGCATACGCACTCCTTATTGGCTGGTGGGTGTAGCAGAGGCATAGTCGTTTTGCATATTACCCTTTCATTAGATAGGACAAGAGGCACAATGAACGAATTCATACAAGGAGCTCAGCCCTCGCAGCCTCAGCTGCCTTGGCCCTCGTAGCCCCAGCTTCATCAGAAGGTCCTCTAGATGGTCGTTCTACTATTCGGCTGTTTGGTTGATTTGCATATTATGCTTTTATTATAATAGATGCTAAAAAGTAATAGCACTTATGGAAAGCATAATATAGAACAGATGTTGATATCAGAGTTGAGAAACAGTGTTGACATATATCTCTACTGTGGATGAATTATAATATATATAAACTCTTTAAGAGAAAGTTTGGTTTTTTTCATCCATGTATCCAAGCATAGTGCCCAACATGTAGTAGGTGGCTAAAAATCATTTGTTGAATGAAGTTTTGTAGTGCAATCTATATATATGAAAGCCAAGTAACCATATCAACCAAAATGACTATTCTCTATTACACACACTGCAGCAGCCCACTGGCCCAATAAGAGCCCCATTTGGTCCCCTCCAACAGCCCACGGCCCCACCTCCCCACTGGCCTGGCCCTAATCAGTCCTCCCCATCAAAGGCGGGGCCAACTGACCTCCTACGGCCCCTCCTCCCTGCCAGTCCAGCCCTGATCGATATCCAAAGGGGTGGGCCAGCCTGATCCCACCCATGGACAAATTTGTGCACTGGGCCTCTAGTTTAGATTATAAAAAGTGATTTGTCAGGTCTTATATGTAAGTCACATTACCTCAGCACTTTTGTAACTCAAGAACATTCCTCTGCTTCTATAAAAAATACAAATAAAAAATATATGGCATATCCTTATTTTAAGGAAACCCCTTTAAGAATGTTATATGCCATCACCTTCAATTTAGTTAATGTCTCCATTGAAGAGAATGAGTCACTGGGCTGTTTCTAGCATCTGGCAAAATACAGCAATGTGCCGTAAGGATGGTTGGACACTAGACAGAAATGGAGAATACTGCAAACCATCAGATCTGTGTTTCAATTGTCATAGTCCTTGTGGACAGCAAACAAAAATTCTGCAATGCATCAGGATGATTTTTCATATATTAGCATTGAAAATGAACTCTGAATTCTGACAGTAAAGAGGGATTATTGCTGTGCCCATGTAACCTGGTACGTTTATGTAAGCTGGCACATTTATGGAACCTGGTATATTTTTCTTTCTGAAGATGTTAACAGATAGCTGATGAGCTTTCATTTCAATCAGCTTATCTTTAAATTGGGGTAGAGAAAAACTACCATAGCAGAGTGGCCCGAAATGCAGTGGTTTAAAAATGGTAAAAGTCTATTTTGCTTTCAGGTAAGATGTGACCAGTCTGGGCATTTTCCATGGCTGCATGGCCAAATCCAAGATTCAGCCATATCCTGAGTTCCAGCCAGCAGGTAGGAGAAAGAATCATATTCTGTGTTTTAAAATTCAGAGCTAGAAATTGTAGACATCTTTCCCCCTAAGAATCCATTTGTAAGAAATAGATCTTAGGCTCATTTCTCACTGCAAGGGAGGATGGGAAATAGAGTGTAGCAGTACAGTATATTTTGATGAGTAATTTGCAGTTTCCTCCATAATCTCTGAATCCGTACAGTATAAGAATGAGGGCTTTGCTTGTCATACATTCATGCATGTGGAAAGGCCATTACAGAATTACAACATGATAAAGGTACATTTTTCATCCTATCTCCAGTGTCCCCTAAAAGCTCTTATAAAGTAAATGAACACTATTAATACGCTAGCACTAACAATATAAGTGGACTTGTGAAGCCATGCTGATTCTCAGATGATGCCACATGATGTTCATGAGGAGGTGCTGCCTGTGGCAGAATAAACTCAGAAAAATTCTATATAAGAAAAGCTTAATATGCAAATTGACCAAATGGTGGAATGGCCAGTCAGTGGGGGGCAGGTCTGGCAAGCAGGTGGTGCCAGGCCAGACAAGGAAGTTGTCAGCGGGCAGAGGGAGGGGACAGCAATTGGGGGATGGCGGCGAAAGAGCAATGGGAGCAGGGCTGGAGATGCCCCTAGAGGTCAGTGTGCTGCCACAGTGGGAGTGTTGTCAGCCACAAGCCGGGCTGAAGACTGGCGAGTGCTAAGTATGTCCGACTGAAGTATGTCAGACATTCCCCGAGGGAACTTGGACTGAGAGAGAGTGCAGACCGGGTTGAGGGATCCCCCAATGCATGAATTTTCATGCACCAGGCCTCTAGTCACAATATAAAAAAATACGCTTCTAATGGGACTTCCTTGATTTCATTTTGAATGGACACTGAACACTCTCAAAGTCCTTGATGCCATGCCTATCAATGTGCAGGCCAATGGATATTGTCTTTTCCTTTTCAAAGGAACAGGTAGAAATTACTGCCAACTTTATCCTGTTTATATTATTGTTTATGTTGGTAATTTATAAGATGTTTTAGGGACTTCAAAGAAAATTTTGGAAAATAATATAACTGGAAATCCTATGGCTCACCTACCTTTTTGCTCCTTAAAGATGATCTTGAGAAGGAAACTGTGACTTTCAGTGATCTCTGGCATTGAATACTACAGATGGCCTGGTTCTACAGCAAACATCAAAACCAGTAAATATTGGTTTGGTAGCCTAGAAATAGATCACCTTGAATGGGTGGGTCAAGAATCTGACCAGAAGATATTTCTTTAGCTCCTTTCAATTTTTTCCCCAATATAGAGTCCATAAGATTTTAATCTAGAAGCAACAAATGGAAGTATTCATTCAGAATAATCATACACAGATAAATGCAATATCAATTGAAAAGCAAATACATATGGTATTGAACATAGAGGTGGCATCTTTTTTATTGATAATTTTTTACTCAGAATTTCTATAAAGAGCCAAAAATCTATTTTTACATGCAGTTTTATACCAAGCAGACAAAATGATCTTCAAAGGAGGAAATACTGTATTTGTGGAATAAAATAAATGTAGTGGAAAAGCAATATCACTAACAGTCTCAATTTATGGACATCAGTGAGTCATTCATGCCTCTGGAGCCCAGTTCCCTTTTTGGTAAAATGGGAGACAGCTATGCTTAGTTTCCACAGATATCATGACAATCCAGTGAGGTAATGCAAGTGAATATGTTTCTGTAAAGCATAAAATGCTGCACACATATGAAGCTTGATATTTGTTATTTTACACTGATTCTAGGGCCAATGATTTATTAATATATCATTGCTGGTCCCTGAGTTGCTATTACTCTGAAAGTGACTTTCAGGCACATTTCTTGCTTCAACCAGCTCCTTACCTTTCTCTCATCTCACCTGATATTCCTGTTCTGTCAATATTACCCCCTAAAAAACTCCCATTTCCCTTATTCCCCAAATGAAAATGCTGTCACCATCTCTGTGCCCACCAGATAAGGAACACTATCTATGTGTGTTCCTTTGTTAATCTAATGACCTTTAAGCACAGTTGTATTTCATTAAGAGGGCATGTACTTTGAGGCAAAAATTTCCACTGGTTTAATTTTAGCTGTAAGAGAGAGAGAGGGAGGTGTATCACCAAAACAGAAGGAGAAAGCAAGACACTCCACAGAACATTCCTCTGGTATCATCTGGTATTTAATTTTCACAGGAAAGAGCTACGTTGTACTGATTTTATGGAATGTACAGAAAGAGATAAAAACAATAGAGCATTTCAGCACTCCTCCCAGGAGCTCACATGGCTGGGCAGTAGGAATCAGCTTGAATAGATTAGTTTCATGGGGTATTTATTAGGATCCTAGTTTCACTAGTTTTTAAGTAATTAACTTTGGGCACATCAAAATCTTTCTGAACCTCATATTCTTCTGTTTGAAAGGGATATTAGTGACTTTCTCAAGGGATTATTATGAGGATTATACATAGTGCTACAATGTGAAGATCTCTGGTATAAAGACTGTGCTTAATAAATGTTATTTATGCATGTTTATAAACAATAAATATTATTTATGAATCTATACCTAGCTTTAGATGGAATTTGGCCATGTGCCTTTACTGAGATACAGAAAGTTCAAAGAAAAGGTGCACTATTCATTTGCTGAAGACTTAAGCTATGGATATAGAGTCTTAAATGTACTGGAGTTCAGACTCTCAACAAAGCAAGATTTCCTTCTGTGTCATCCATGACTGGCAGATATCCAGCCTCTGAACTAAAAAAAAGGATAGGATATTCTTTAACTGTCAAAGTAGTTCATTCCTTTTAACAATAGTACTATTAGCTAGAACTTGCTTACAATCAATCCATTGAAATCTACCTTTCCACAAATTCTACCCATAAAATCCTGTGTCTTGCTATGACATTGTTAAAGATAAAGCTGAATGATCATCCTATATAATAAAAGCTTAACGTGCTAAGTGTCCGTCGGTTTGACCAATTGCTATGACATGCATTGACCAACAGTGGGCAGATGTACCAACCAATAGGTTAGCTTGCTGCTGTGGTCTGGCCAATTGGGATTAGGTAAGATGAGCCAGACACACCCTGGAGCCCTCCTGTGGTCCCTTCCCAGCCCTGATTGTATACAAGTGGGGTCCCTCGGCCTGGACTGCACCCTCTCACAATGCAGGACCCCTCAGGGGATGTCGGGACTCCTTGGAAGTCCAGGCTGAGAGTCCGCACCAGTGCACGAATTTGTGCACCAGGCCTCTAGTTATTTCATAAAATGCCTGTTAAAAGAATGAAGACAATATTATGTCAGACTTAAGAGTTCTCTTGTTCCAGTTCTTAAATTCATTCTCTTATGATATAATTTGCAGCCCTTTCCTAACCTAGGTTACTCTTATTTGTTAGTCTTTTAAAATCATATGTAGGAACCAGGTTTATAATGAGCCTCTTTTTTTTTCTTAATTGGTATTTTATGCATTTATAAATGTGATCTGAGTTTGCAGCCTATATTTACCTTCCACTTAGGTGCACTGCATATTTTTTTATGCAAACCAGGAGAATTTAGAGAGTGGAAGATGTGCTATTAGCAATTATACTTGGAAAAAAGACATAAAGTGTGATTGTTAAGGCTAACAAAGGCAAACTTGTCCTATATCAAAAGGATCCTCCTATTCCATTATATCCTTCCTCTCTTTCTTTGTTTTAATCCTCATCTAAATAGCCTCTTCTCTAGTTTAATCTGCTATTTCATGGAATTTCTTTTTTTCTAATACAGGGGTAAAGGTATATCAGTGGTTAGATAAGGGGCCCTCTATGATAGGGTGACACCATTGGTAATATCTGGGGAGTCAGTTTGAGGGTTTCTCTTGGCATCTGGCACCCTGACCCTGCATATTTCAGAGGCCATAAATGACCTGATGCCATCCACCACTTAACACTAGTATCATGGTCCATGAAGTTTTATGTAACTAGATGAGTCTTATTCTATTACACTCTAACCCAGTGATTCCCAACCTTTTTTTTTTTCTGTCCATGCCTCACATAAAATTTCTAAAATCCTGATGCCCCTAACCCCCATGACATATAATTCTTATTATTCAAAAAGTGAGCCCTTATTCACATAGAGGAAGCCTAAAAGGCCATTAACTTGGTCTAAACAAGCTTCCCAAGAACATGGTACCCATGAAAGAGAAAAAATAAAATAATGAAAGGACAGTTGAAGTACTGAGAAAGAAATTGTTAAAAAAAATAATATGAAGTGATATGAAAAAATAGCAAGTAAAGTTTCTAAACATATAATAGAGATTTGAAATACATAAACATGTAACAATATATATTTATATACTATATATGAGGCCCTTAGAACCATAAGAAATGCAAAAAAATCACTCTCACTGTTAACTCATTCTCAAATTGTCCCCCTGAAAAATCAAATTGCCCTTCTGTGGGGCATGTGCCCCATGTTGAGAACCACTGCTATAAACACTTCTAATAGATACCATTTTGATAAACACGATGTTCATTGCTATATTTCAGATCTTATTAATACACTAGGTTTGTGTACTCTCATAAAAATTTCAAATCTTCTTTACTATAGCATTTTTTATACACCGGAATATAATCATCTGAGACCTTTGCTATTACCCTGGTGTTATTCCTTGCTACTTTTCCTTCGAATTATACTTTCCATACACTAGTATATGTTCTGCTTTTGGTTATTCTCAGCTGTATTAATTTATCTGAGTAACTTACTCTATTTTTCAAATTTCAAGTTAACACTTTCATATTAGGTCATCATGTTTGCAAATTATTACACCAAATTGGATTTGCTTAATAGTTTAAATATTGCATAAATCATTGACATATTAGGATTTGAGTGTTCCAACAACTCTTCAGAAAGGCTGAACAAGTGAAATTACCAATTCTTTACAGAGGAAGAAATAGATGTCTTGAAAGCAAAATGTTTATTCCTACTTCTGTGCTCCTTCAACTATCCCACAATGACTTTTTTCTTTATCGCCATTCAGTACACCCCATCTCTGACATACTGAGTGACATGTTTCTGAAAAAAATCAAGTAGTTATTCAACATCATCTAAATATTTAATTATTTTATTTAAATCTTTATTGTTGAAAGTATTGCATATGTCCTTCCCCCCTACCCCGCCATTGACCTCTTCTACCCTGTTTCCATCCCCCCACCCTAAGCCACAAGATTCAATTAAGTTGCAAATGGTATCTGTGTCTTTGTGCTTTCATCCTTCTGTCTCTGCAATTATAATCACCAGATATCCATTTCCCCATGTGTTTTTTTACCTTATTATCTCTCCCCCTTATGATTTTGTTCATGTGCATAAGTAAAATGGACAGAGGTTGATGGGTTCAGGAAGTATAAGCGAGTTCTCCATCAGAGGTTGTACTTCCTATTGTACTTCCACATTGTTGTTATATCAGATCAGCACATGAACAACTCTAAGGGTTACCAGTCACTACTAAACAATGCACACACCTTGTCTCATTTCAAGGAAAGCCTTAGCCTGTTAAGCATTCTCTTTTTTAAAATTATTTTTTTATTATTTTTTTGCAGTATAACTTATATTTAATAGTAGTACATATGTTTTCCTTTCCCCCCCATAATCCTCCCCCCGGCCTCCCCTACCCCCCAGCACATGTCCCCACTGCCCCCCTCCCCACCCCAGTGTCTTTAATTCATTGGTTATGCTCATATGAATTCTTGCCTACAAGTCCTTCGGTTGATTTCCCCCAGCATCTGTCTCCCATCTACCCAAGCCTTCCCCCTGTAGCTTGACAGCCTGTTCAATGCCTCCCTGTCTCTATATCAATCACTCTCCCCTGTTTCTTTTCCTCAAAAATATTTGCCTCTGCATACTAGAAATAAATGTATAAGAACAAAAAATGTTTGAGTCTCAGTTTCAGTGTCCAACTGTTCTGAGTCCCAGTTTCAATGTCAAATAGTTCTTTATGTATACATGTCAGCAATGGTATCCAGATGGTGGACACATCGTGGCAATGCAAGTTCCATTCTCTCTGGTTTGGTCCTGGGCCGCCTGTAGCCATGCACAGCTGCCGACTGCTAGCATGGCAAGGTGTCGTCAGTGTCCCCCATCTCTGGACCATTCTCGTTCCTGGAACAGACTCGTCAGTTCCTCACTGTTGCAGGAACCCACATGGTCTTGGAGTTGTTCTCCTGAAGCTACAAACGTATTTCTTTAGAAGATCCTGACTCACCTTATTTGGAAGGTTTGTCCTGCCTGTAATTTGGATTGAATGATGGATTTCTTTTTTCCCTTCTCTTTTTTATATTATTCTGTTATGGATAGTCTTGAGGTTAGGTTCACTCCCTTGAGCTCACATTTTTTTTTTCTGTTTTCTCAGTAACAACCTTCATATTTTCTAATACACCAAAAATGGAAATTTTCTCCTTAAATTTCTTTATCTTTGCACCAGTGGATATTTTATCTATAATGCAAGTTATAATGTAACTACTCCCTTTCCTTCCTGCTGACCAAGATTACATGTTTGTAATGAGGACAAGTACTAGAGATAACCTGGTCTTCCTCAAAGAAGACATGTGATCTGAATGTTCCAAATCCTCTTCTTACTTACACTTTTCCATTACTTTGCTGTCACTCTTTAGTTTTGGTCTTTGGCAAGATTGGAGCCCCATGGGGAGAAATAGTATCACTTTATCTCAGGCATAATACATCCATGATTACTCTTCCTATGACACTAGGACTCATTCTGATCCAGAAAAGTGGATAGTGTCCTTGGATCAAGAGTTTAAATCCCAGTTCTTACAAATTAGCCACGTGGCCTTGGGCTTCACACTTAACCCTCCAGATCATCAGATTCTTCACCCATTTAAAGTGAAGGGGTTGTTTCAGCAGTTTCCCAATATTTTATTTTCCTATTTTGATATTAGCTTTTTCCACCCGTGAATAAAGTATTTCTTTATTCAATATCACACAGTAGTCCTCTCTTTGGTAGGGAATGCTGGGGTTGAGGACCAGGAGTTGGTAACTGATTTTCAGTGGTGTTGCTTATAAGGGAATGATTTACGTTTTTTCATCTCTTAACACCTGCTCACGAATATCCTTAATTTTATCTTAACATTTATTTTGCACATTCCTTTCTAGAGTATTAAATGCATAGAAAAATCACTTAGCTTGAAGAGATTTTTTAAAAAACCGTTTACATTTATGACTTATTGTCAAGATTCTAGAACTCTAGAAGATTTGTGGATTTTATTGTTCATAATGTCCAGAGTCTGTGTGTGTGAATATCTTTGTTCATGATGGACTATGGGTACCTGCAAAGTAAGATATATGCAGCTCTCAAAGGTAAAAGTCTGCATCTAATTTGAGGTGGTCCTGTCTCCTATTTATCACAAGTTTATTCTCCCCCCCCCAAAAAAAATGCCCAATATTTACTAGGGTCCACTATTTTTTCAAGTCCTACAGCATTTCTGTGAGATGGGTAACAAACCAATTTATATTTTATAGATACTAAAACTGAGGCGCAGAGAAGGTATGAGATCTGCTCCAACACTCTAGCAGCTCAATAAGGAACAACACAATAAAAAGGAAGACAAGAAAGGAAATAATTCCTCTGCGTTCTCTTTCGCTGAGGATCAGAGCACCATAGGGTTGAAAGATTCTCTGATAAACTAGCAGCCTCTTTATAGGGAAGCCTACATGTGAGTTTATTCTGACTATAATCCATACCAATGTTTAACATTCTTCATTACTAGAATGTTCTTCCTCAAACTTTGCCATCATCCACATTATAATCTAGCATTCAACATGTCATGCCTGGATCCCTGTAACAGCCTTCTGACTAGGCTGTTAACAATAATTCACCTCCCATAATTCTTCTCTTCAACTATCCCCTTCTCCCAATTCATTCTACAGTCTGTGTTCAGTGATCTTCATGTTGGTACTTGAGTACATGAAATGTGTAAAGACTTCCTGTTTCCTAGTTTCTCAATACATCAGCTCTATGATATTCAACCTGGCTTTTAAGGCCACCCACAATTGGACCCTGTTCCATTATTCAGCCATCATTGCTCTATCTGGTCCCCAGTCCATATATACAGATCTCTTTTTCCTTTCATCAGGATATAGCTTTACTTTTGTACTTTCTGCTTTCTATCCAGAGTTTGATTTCTGCTTCTTTATCCATTTATCAAAATCCTGCTCCTCTCATGCTTTCCTCAAAACCTTGTTGACTGCTGTAGCTATGGCAATCTATTTACTGTGTTAACTCTAATTGTCCTTGTGGTTACTATTACCTACAGTCATTCTTTCATTGTATTGTGTGTCAATTTACTCCATCTAGATCATTAAACTTCCTACAGTGCTGTGATTGTGTCTTCTTTTTGTCCTTACCAGTAGTATAAATCACACTAAATAAAGATTATAAACAAAATAACAAAATCAACTTCTCAATGTACTCATTAATTCTTTAAAATTTTTAGTTAATTGGATTTGTTAATAATGTGTGTGTGTGTGTGTGTGTGTGTGTGTGTGTGTGTGTATTTATAAGTGGACTTTTTACTTTAGGGAAAAATGGTTTATAGGTAAGGAGAGAAGCGTATTTGGGTTAGGGATTTTTTTCAGGATAATGTATCTTCAATTATCACCTAAATTTGAAATGCCTCCCAAAGTATGCCTTATTTTAACTGGAAGTTGTTTTGCTACCTAAGAACAGTATCTTCCTTGTTGAGGTGATATAACATTTGATTTTTACTTTGATTACCTTATCACGCTCTGAACACCCTAAGCCTGAACCTTTGTATACAATACAGAACTACTAGTAAATCTTTGGATTTTGTATGAACTGAAAGGGCATATGACCTATGTTCATATTTTATAAATGGCTGGAATTTATTTGAAAAAATTATGTAATAATACAAACTTAAAAAAAACAATTTTAAGGTCAATGAGATGTGAATAGAACTTACAATAGAGGAAAATTAATCAGTCTTCATTTTACAAAAAATATTTTGATTCAGAAGTATGTAATATTTAAAATGCCTCACTTTTAAAATATGAATGTTTCTTCTGACTCCTTGGGGTTGTGTTTAAAAATTGTGATAATTATATTATATAAAAATTATAAAATCTCATACATAGGCATTTTTGAGTCTGAATTAGAGGATTCTGTTAATCTAGTATAGCAATCTACTCAGCAAAAAATGCTTTCTTGGCATCTGCTCAAAATTATTTATGCTCTTTGAGAGGATAACTGTTATAATCTAATACTGTAATATTCTTTATTGCATTAAATTGAAACTTATCTCATAGAACCTTCCACCCATTGCCTCTGCACTCTAAGCAGCACTGTCTAGTAGAACATGTTTTTCCACAATTGAAATGTTTCTATCTGTACTGTCCAATATGGTAGCCATAGCCACATATGGCTTTGCACACTAGCAACTTGAAGATCTGAACTTTAATTTAATTTAAGCTTAAATAATCACATGTGACTAATGGCTGCTGTATCGGACAATGCAACTCTAGTATGATGCAGATAAGCCAACAACCATGTTCAAAAGCCAACTCTTCAAAAAAATTAAATGGAGTTGGTGTTTGTATTTTCTTTTTAGGGACACTGTTTCATTATTAATAGATTTGCATGTTATAATTTATTTTGTTTTTTTTTGTGGCTGCTGTTCTTGTTATAATTCTCTTTTTTTTGTTAAGGTCCCTTCTCACTCATAGATTCTATGATTGTTTCTGGATGGTCCCTGGAGTTGTTTAACAGTTGCAGTCTTGATATGCGTAAATATTCTGAACTTGGAAAGAAATTGCCGAATTTGGAGGCATTTGAAGACAGGGGAGACGAGATTAAACAAGTAGTTCTCAACCAGGGGCAATTGTCCCCCAACAGGGGACATCTGGCCATGTTTGAAGACATGTTTTCATTGTCATGTCTAGGGGAGAGATACTTCTGGTATCCAGTGGATAGCGGGCAGGGGTGTTGCCACACACGCATAGAACAGAGCCCCACAACAAAGAATTATCCAGCCCCAAATATCATGGGGCTGAAATTAAGAAAGTCTGATTTTCATAGTCAACAAAGGAAGAGGTAGTGTTTACTTAGGCACATAAACACTTGATACATTTGAAAAGAAGTAAAGAGAATTGCACACAATTGCTTGCCTAGGTACACTAAGTTTGTAAAATCTTATAACTTTTTACAGGCATGCTTGCCTTTGAGTTCTCTTTATCACATCAAGGCTTCCAAGTGGTCAGTGAAAACACTGATACATTTATTAATCCGCAAACATTTTATGAGGTTCTTACTCCTTTCTTCTTTTCTCTCTGAAATTACCATTGTGCATTTTGTTATTATCATTATTAGATGGTCATGATCTTAATCCTGACATGTGCTCTCATCTCCGCAGCACTCTCTGTATTGTAACAAAGCCACTGGTCAAGTAATGAGTCCAGAGGAAACTTACATAATATTGTGAAGTCAGCTTCTTCAGATAATATTCAATCAGACTCCTTTTTCCTTGGGAATATTTAATTTGGTAGTGTGAGGTCAGTTAATCCTTTTCCCTCATCTGGAGGCAGGAAATAATTAATACAACCTGGAGGGAGAGCCTGGTGAGCTGGTCAGAATGAAATTTGACACCTAGTAAAATGTGCTTTGTTTCCGGTTTCAGCCCTAGCGTGAAATTTTCCGAGGTTCATAGAAAGGTTCATCAAATCTTGGCAAAGCTCTTAGTACACTGACCAGTGTCAGATTCCAATTGGAAATGTGGAAGTTTTACCTGGCTTCAAATTTCAAGTGCTAACAGCAATCCAGGCACGACGACTCCTAGCAATATTGAGAAAAATTATACTTTTTTTATTTTGGATAACGTCTTAGAAGAGAAAATTGACCGAGAATAAAACCTCCAAGGAGACACATTTCATAGTAACCCATCCAGCCTCATTCAGAACATGCAGGAGTTTTCAATGGCCCTGGATGCTATCACTGCACCAACAATTTCACATTGTTCACTATCACATTGTATCATAAAGTTCCCACATTCAAAGCCAAGCTAGGGGTAAAATACTCTCCTAGGGGATTTTACCAAGTTCACATGGGAGAGAAGAATGAATGGGACATTTCCTATCAAGTTCCAAAGAGTGGAAAAGAAAGTACAATGATAAGAATCAAGAGAAAAATCCCTCAAATATTGTTTAAGAAATGAGTTCCAACAGGCTGTGAAGGTGGAGAGTCACATTTTCAAGTTCTAATAGTAGTTGTAGACTTTGAAATAAGAAAGGTAAAAAACTATGTCCTATTTTGAGCAGGTTGAAGGTCTGATCTACTGCATGCATTTTTAAAATATCCTTGCAGTCCTGACTGGTTTGGCTCAGTGTATAGAGCATTGGCCTACATACTGAAGGATCCCAGGTTCGATTCCAGTCAAGGGCAAATGCTTGGTTGCAGGCTCAATCCCCAGTAGTGGGCATGCAGGAGGCAGCCAATCAATGATTCTCTCTTATCATTGATGTTTCTGACTTTCTCACCTTCTCTCTTCCTCTCTGAAATCAATAAAAATATATTTAAAAATAAATAAAATATCCTTGCAAAACGTTTGTACATCAACTAAGTCCCAAAAAGGCTGCTTCACCCAATTCCCAGGGGCTCTATCAGGCAGTTGACTTGCTAGGTCAGTGATGGGGAGCTGCCTTTCCAGCATTTCTGCTCCTTTTAAAGGAGTTCTATTCTGCCATGGCACTGAAATCATTACAGCTCTCATGATAAAATTTCCAATTTAATTAACACAAAGGCATTTGAATAGTTTCTAGTGTTTTGTAATCTCCTTCTGCCTGAGTACCATATAATCAAGGATATCCAACTGAAACAGAATTAGTCTACTTTAAAGAAACCCCAAACAAATTCAAACATGCCGAAGTTATTTAATCATTGGTGCTGAGAAATGGATGTGGTTAAGATGATGAACAGAGTTCCTCCATAGTGTTTTTGATTGAAAGGAGTACTCCTATGGAGATATTGATCTTTTGAGATAAATAAATAGACTGGGGATTAGAATCACATTGATTATTACTAACTACTCCTCCTTTTTCATTGAAAGCAATCCAGGGCCCATCAAATAAGGCCTATAATCACAAATCAAAGGCCATTTTTTTACATCCAGGATGGAAAAAAACATTGTTACCAAATCTATCTTTTCAATCACCCCGTATCACAGGTAGCAACCTCTGTCAGCAATGACACATGCTAACATGAAGAGTGATGATGGCTTATTCTTTCTAGGTCTTTTTGGTAATCATGCACTCTGAAATTGTAATTGGTTGTTGGCTCCAAGTGATTTTTTTTTGAGAGTGATTTTCTGAAAGATTTCCTAAGGCCAAAATCTAAAATAGCTCAATAAAAAAATTATGAATTTACCCCAATCACTGATGCTAAAAATGAACATTCAAAATATTCCTGAGGAAATTATATCTTTTGACACAAATTACTAGGAAATAGTTCCAATTATTTCATTAAGAGGACTGATTTAAAAATAGTATGCAGTGTTCTGTTTTGGTTAGTGGTGAATGGAGTTTAATACTTGTGAAAATTCAAAATCCATTCTACAGTGCACTAGCTTTCGTATCTTCCTTTGGAATAAAAGAAAGCTCTGATTCAGAGCTTGAATTGATTTGTAACACAAATACTAGGATCAGTTCCCAGCAAACAATGATGCTTTCCTTTGGCCACATGTAGACATTTGGTGGCCCAGTTGTTTGAAATGATTCGTGGACTTGCGAGAAGAAAGTACAGTTATATGCGTCTATGAAGAGCTGAGTTATTTCAGCACAGGAACCAGTGATGTAACCAAGTCTGAATCACAATGGGATTTTCTCTAACTCTAGGTCCTTGGTCCAGCAGACAGAAAGATGCATTTTTTTTTCTTGAGAAAGACAGAGAGCAGAAAACTCAGTATTTTCCTAGAGGGGATAGTTTAGTATCCTGCTAAGCTGAGACTAAAATGAACATGCCAACTCCTCCTGCTTAAACCATTCATGACATGGGACTAAAGAATCGCTCAAGGAAATTAATGACAGACACTTTAACAAAAACAAAGTGAAAAGAAAATTCTGCACCAGTGAGCAGTCCATCTGAAATTTGTGGCAGTAGAAAGAACTTTAACCAAATCGTGTAGCTGTGTTTTTGAAAGATTGGCTAGCTTTATGATCAATAACTGTACTTGTAAGCCTGTATGTTAAGATGAGGAAAGCCAATCTCATGTCTCCATGCCCGAGCTAGTTGTTGCAGGTGTCTGGGAGGAATGTTTCCATTACACACATCATTATAAACCAGCCCAGGCAAATTACCATCTATTTCTGCTTTTATGAGAAGCATGAGGAATCGGTCACTGCAAGTGGCCTAATATTAAGTTGAATGTCTGACAGGGAGATTGGGCTCTTTTCCCATTGTTTATTCAAGAATAGAAGGGCTATGCCTGTGTAGGGCTGGGTGGGGTTCGAATGGAGAAGGCAGAATTAGTTTTTGAGGAGTTAGTTTCCTCACATTTGAATAAGTTGAAGTTGACAACTGTATTTCCATTACCCATTGGTAAAAGGGTGAGAGAAGAAAGGCAAATGCCAAAGAGTGATGTCAGCTGAATGCCTGAGGTTTAACAAGTGATGGAGAGCCCCAGGGCTCATTCTATTTTCAGTATGTACTGGTGTGAGCACACAACTCACTAAAATCCCCAGCATTTCAGTATATAATGCCAGTTTTCTGCAGTAGAATTTTGGAGTTTATTTTTAAAACCTCTTATAAAAATTTTGAAGGAAATTTTATGTAAAAAGAATATACAAATAGCAAGAGGAGTGTTGTTAACCCTTGCATATCTTCAGTCTAACCACATCCATTTGGAGTGCAATTCCAAGAGACTTTATTGTGAAGAGCCCACAGAGCTCAGCTCTTTAGGTCATATTATCATTGCAGATATCAAGGACAGCACAAAACTGAGGCTGAATGTGATGTAACTACTGCTTCCCTATTTGAAGAAAAGGGATATCTGATTTATAGAATAGTTTTACAACCTGTTGCTTTTAAGCAGGCTGATACAATAATCACAAAACCAAAGGATTTAGCCTTCAAATATAGGCAAAAACATTCTGACTCTTAGCCAATGATTTCTTATCTGTTCGTCTCTTATAATTTGGAATATCTTGATTACTGAATGGTGTCCAATAAGCATCAATGTGTCAGGCATTTTGAAATTAATCAGTAGAACTATATATAGAGAGAGAGGCTTCTTGTTGATTCAGTTTAGATTACTGACGGGGAAAGAAAGGAGTGGATGCTTCCGTTAGCTGACCTTTGCAGCCAAAGCACAGCTGAATAAAAAAATAGGGTCACCATTAAGCTTCTTAATATATTAATGTGGCTTCATTCTCTTGTCACTGCAGTAAGACACTTAAGGAAAACCAGATTGGAACCCACTCTTCCCAGCAGCATTCCCCATGCCTTGGTGGAGAACAGTGAATCAGGCTTAGAATCTTGCATAAAGAATATTGGTAAGTGCTCACATTACAGGTTATGTGGGAATGCAAAAGTGTTGCCTTAATGTCTCCCATCTGGAAACAGGTAACACTCGGTAGTCTTTCTCATTCATCTTGCACTGAGTTTAACACTAATAAGGTAATGCCTTAAAGTTCTCTGAGGTTTTAGGGAGAAACGCACAGAGACCTCCTGTCTCCAGCAAGTTTAAAGGCTGAGGGTCCCAAGGTGGTGCTGTAATAGCAGCACTAATAACGTGAAGTTACAGCACATCTCACGTGAGGCACTCAGAAGGCATTATACACATTTGTTCATTACACTTGAACACACCCCGGAGATAGGTTAACTGCAATGATACCCCTTTATGTCAAAGTAAATGAAAACCAAGTAGGGGGAGGCAGGTTTAGTCAGACCATCTGATGAATCTATGGAACACTGGAGTGAAAATGGTGTCCCATCTAGTGATTCAGTGAAAAGCCTGGCCTCATTTGGCATAAGCATATGCATGTGAGTTTATGTTATTTATTTTTACACCATCTTGTTCTAGAAATAACTGGAGAACACTTATAATCATATTGAGTGCAGTCAGGTAACAAAAATGAAAAATAAAGTGGTTGGAGGAAAAGACCCAGGGAAAATAAGGATATAAAAATAAGACAAAGCTACGATGAAGTAGTTTATGTTTTATGTGAGCAATGTTTTGGTAAGTGCTCTTGTGACAAAGGGATTGTAAGCCTCAGTTTCCCTTATCCATGTGCCTTAAGGAAGAAATATTTTGTGCCCTAGGAAAGAAGGAACTACAGAAAACATTGAAAATTTATAAAAACTAAACTTTAAGCAAATTGCTGGTGGTAAATCAGAACAGTGTCTTTAGGGCTTGATAGATTCAAATCCAGTGGTACTTCTTTTAAAAGGGAAATTATAAGAAGGACATGACATTTTCCAACAACTGGAGAGGTGAATAGAAACAGCAATGTGATAAACTAAGAAAGACATCAGGAAGTGGCAGCAATGACTTAATGCTTAATTCCCACAGGTTGGAGGTCATGGGTGAATTAGTGACACTTAAAGGGCAGTGGCTCCTGGTTTGGGCAAAGTTTATTGAGGAACTTTGCAACAGTGTGGACCACAGCTGATGGACAAGCATAGTGTCTGCAGCACAGTGCGGCCTGCATGTGTGGGCAATATTAACACAGGTGAGCAAGGCAACAACCTGAAATGAGGGCTGCAAACTTGCAACCATAGGTGAGATGACTTCCCCAGACCTTAGTTTTACCTTGGGGGATCCCAAACAGACAAAAAACAAGGAATGATGATGGTCATAGTGTCTGGTAAGTGTGACTATTCTTTTGGTGGAGATAAAAGAATTGACTTGAGGTATCTGAATACTGTGGAACATCCAACTAGAAAACAAAACAAAACTTTATTTTTGGAAGACTTTAAAAAGACACAATATATTCTCATTGGACTAGAGGGGCTTATATATAATACTTCCTTGAGATAAATCTAATACTTTCTTGGGATAATAAACTTTCAAGCCTATTTTATCGTGTGTGTGTGTGTGTGTGTGTGTGTGTGTGTGTGTGTGTGTGTGTCCCGGTTGTTGTTCCTTGGATATCAGGTGGGAACTTCAGGTCCCTTAATATATAGAAAAGATCATCCTAAAGCCTCATTGTTTACCCTTCCAAACCTTTCCTCACTCTTTCTGTACATGTATTAGATTTTTACTTCTCATAGTTACCTTGGACCCAGTGTTCCTGCCTTCACTAAATTATTTTGGTTAAGGGATAATCCTCCTCTCTCATATATGCTATCTCTATTCTGTTCCATTTCACTAGATGTGAAATTCAGCCTCAGTCTCCTCAGAGAATCCTGTAACTAATGAAAAGCATTGGAATACAGTAATTTTGACTGCATTTATTTATTTATTTTTGATTGAGGAGGTATTTACATTCCGACAACAAAACTACTTTGAGTTGAACACTGAAAAGTTCTACCCATTGTTCATTCATTCATTCCTATAGCAAATACTTACTAAGTGCCCACATTGTTCTAGGCACAGTTCAAGTTGCTTGAAGGTTTATCAATGACCAAAATTTACAAAAATCCATGCCTTCAAGGATATTAAATTCTAGTAGTTATTAACATGCTACTGTATATCCCCGGAGGGTTTTTTCCTGGCTGCAACCTCTGTGACAAACTCCAATCTTCTCAATTTTTTTTCTGGTTCTCCTTTTCCACACCTCTCCAGAACAAATATAGAAGAACTGTCTTCCTTACAGTGCCAATACAAAGTTTTAAATATTGTTAAGAGAACAACTGCTCATCAGTAAAGTGCCCAATTTTTAGTCTCCTTCTTCCATGCACCCCAACTAGGACAGCAGACACATTGCCTAAGAGCCACTTCAGGGACTAAAATGTGAAGAAAATAAATGCTCTGTTTTTATTCCATGGGTTATTATTCAGTACCGCTAGTTTTTTGTTCATAAATAATTTTTAGGAATTTAAAAAATGTTTCTCTAATATATTGGTCTTTAAAAGGTTGTCCATGGAAAAGCAATCCATCCATATAAACCAACAGCAATCTTGGTGTTTATATCCAAGAATTACTAACTGCTATAGATACATAGGATAAATGAATGTTAAACAACAACCCTGTGTTCACACATAGTGAGCCTTGACTTGGGAATGTGTATATGAAAATAAACATAGATGGTGAGACAAATCTACCAGAAGAAATCAATGATCCAGAAACTGTAGATATGATTTATGGATGTTTTAAATTCAGTCCCTTTTAAAAATATATATATATATTTTTACCACTATATAGAATTCTGTAAGCTCCCAGGCACTGAGTCCCAAGAGAGAAAAAAAAAACATAACAAAAGAAACAAAACCAAAACACCACTTCGCTTTTGAGCTAAAAATTCAAGAGAAATTTACTAAAACTAAAAAACATTACTCAATATTCTTAGGTAGATTATCACCATTTTATCAAATGAAGGACCAATCTAGACCTGACTGTTCATATATATAGGGTAGTACCTTCTTGAAATGGGAACTGCAAGTTTTAAGAGAAAGTCACCAGTGTTGAGGTGGAGTTTATTGGTAAGTCAGCCAAGGAAGGATATTTGTTGCCAGAGAGTTGTTGGACAATGGGTGAGGAAGACCCAAGGATTCAATTTTCATGCATAAAAATATAGAAATGTAAATTCCCAAAAGATGGGGAAGGGGGCACCCATTAATACTGTCACAAAAGTCGTTGTAGAAAGAAAATTCCTTCTGGATGAGGACATTGTAAGAATACTCCACTGGAGCTCTGAAGGGAGAAAATTTCATATAGGAGGAATCTAATCAGTCCAATCTCTTAGGTCAACATATTATGAAAATATATATGGTCATTAATTCTTTCTTCAGATTATTTCTGTGGTTACTGGCTTCAACTGTCCCTTGAGGAGATAGGAAGACTGTTTAAATAAGCAAGACTTGGGCACGTATGCCCAAGATAAAGAAGATGGAAAAGACAGAAATGCCTGATTTGAAGCATATGGGTTCTGAAAAGCTATGAAGCCTGTCCAGAAAAGCCAGATGATTTCAGTCCAGTAAAAAAAAAAAACAAAGCAAATAACAAGAAACCTCTTGAGTAACTCTTGCTTTAATTAGCTTTTTCTTAATTCTCAAAATGAGGAAATGGAACTTGGGTTCACTGACCCACAAGAAGATTCAACTTTGATACCAATAAATGTGAGAAAACGTAGAAATGGATACATTTTAAGTTTAATTGACATGTAGTAGTCATCACATGCTTGATACAGTTCTGACACTTTTACAAACATCAACTTACTTAGCCCTCATAAAATATTTTAGGAGATTGACACGATTGTTTCTAAGGACTGGCTGTTGTTTATGTAGAGGCAGAAACCCAACTATAGATCACCAAGTGTTTTTCCTTGTGTGGCTATAGGATAGTTCAGTGCTCATCAACTGTTTATAAGAAGCTTAGGCCAGAATTATAGAGCAGTTGATGTCCTTCACCAGTCATTCCCTCCTGCCTGTCAAAATCTACATAATGGCCAAAACCAACATGATATAAGATCTCAGGAAGTGAAAATATTTCAACTAGTGAGCTATTATTTCTATGTAGAGAAAATAGTAATTTTGGTGGTATTGATTAAGGCTTTTTCCAATCTCCTAAATGATTTTTTTTTTTTTACTGGGGTGGGAGAGATAAATTTGAAAGGGACTTAGGAACTTAATTGGGTGGAAAGGTAGTCTCAAAGAGCCATTTAGACAAATAAATGCTTCAACCTTTCTCTTCTGTTATTATTATTATTATCCTATATAATAAAGAGGAAATATGCAAATTAACCCTCACACCCTTGCATCACAAGATGGCCACACCCATGTCATCACAAGATGGTGGCCCCCACATTATCACAAGATGGCCTCCCTCAAGTTGTCACAAGATGGCTGCCCTTGCATCATCACAATATGGCTGCCCTATTTTCATAAGATGGCTGACAGGGGAGGGCAGTTGAGGGTGACTAGGCCTACAGGGAAGGGCAGTTGGGGGTGATCATGCCAGCAGAGGAGCAGTTAGGTGTCAATCAGGCCAGCAGGGGAGTCTTTAGGGGCAATCAGGAAGGGAGGTGAGTGGTTAGGAGCCAGCAGTCCTGGATTGTGAAAGGGATGTCTGAATACCAGCAGTTGGACATCCCTGGAAGGTCCCAGATTGGAGAGGGTACAGGCTGGGCTGAGGGGACCCACTCCCCTGAGTGTATAAATTTTGTGCACCAGGCCTCTAGTTATTATTATAATCATCAGTTTCATCATAACAATCACCATTGGGGCACTCAACTTGTCAACTACTATAAAAATATTTTTTAAAGAAATAGAGAAGGTAGACGAAAAATTTTATTTATTTTTAAAATATATTTTATTAATTTTTTACAGAGAGGAAGGGAGAGGGATAGAAAATTAGAAACATCGATGAGAGAGAAACATCGATCAACTGCCTCTTGCACACCCCCTACTGGGGATGTGCCTGCAACCAAGGTACATGCCCTTGACCAGAATCAAACCCAAGACTTTCCAGTCTGCAGGCTGACACTCTATCCACTGAGCAACACCAGTTTCGGCAGAAGAAGAAAAATTTAAAAACAAAGTTCAAGCAGTTGACATTTATAGGATAAAATGAAAAGGAAAGAGAATAAAGTAAATGTATGTATGAAAATTAAAATTCTAGTAAGATAAAATATTGAATTCAAAAATAAGATTAAACAAAAGAGTATTAAAATAAAAGATAAAATGATGGATCATTAAAATTATAAAACTACATAAGGAATAACATAAATATTTAAACCCATAAAATAAAAAGTTTAATTGTAAAAATAGATAAAACCAAGGATTAGTAGGAATTAATCACTAAGTAAGAAAAAAGTAAGACATTAGAAACTAAAAATAAAGAAATTTAGATGGAAATATGTTGAGGAGGAGTTAGAGAGCTATGGAAGAAAATAAGAAACAAAAGTCCTGTAAGCTGTTAAGAAATGAGTCTCATTTAAAATGTTCATATATTAGGTACTTTTTATGCTGATAGAAGGGCAGAGTCCTTTGTGAGTTGTAGCTGAGGGAGAAAGGCAGTACAGGGATGAGTTGTTCCATAGCTATATACTCAAACCCTTCAGAGCTCTTTCTAGGGGCACCCAATATGCCAAAAAGCAAGTCTCCCTAACACAAATAGAGAGCTGGGCCCCTCCTGAGCTTTTCTTGCCTAATTCTAAGACTTTTCATTTTTGTGTGCACCATACATCAATGTGATCTCTTTCTCATTGAAGGCAGAGTCCTTAATTCTCATGGACAGAGCTCCTAGACTACTAGAGTACCCATTGATGAACACTTGGAAAACTCAATTATGAGTAACAACTCCAACCATAACAAATTGGTTTCTATTAAATCTTTCTACAGTTTGTAATATTATCTGAGTGAAAATATGTTTTCAATGGTTACATGATTAGGACTTTCCTCCCATCTCAAACAAGATTAGGGTAGCATAGATGACCACAGTAGATTTTTCATATTCACCATTTTACCATGATATTATCTATATGGAGTTCTTTCCCATCATCATAATTAAAACAAAAATTCTATTGTTATTCACATGGACATTGATTGATCTTCTTTTATAGCAGGTGATGTCTGCGCTTCCTCCACACTTTCCAAACCAGAGGTTGGAATGGGAGTTTCACCATCCTACCTGGCTAGTAATAGTATTGATTTAAAAATATGTGACCTCTGTAGGTCAATCTGAGAGTATCACCTCCTTACCTGCAGATTGGTCTAAAAAGTGAGAAGGTGACCTCAACCAGCCAAGCCAGACTTTCCTTGAGATTTTCCTAACCTGAGCCACAAGGAAGAAGGACCTCAAAGCTTAGAAGATATTTCAAATCTTGAGCAGTGAATGTTGGGAAAGTGAAACCAAACCAACAAACAAAAAAAAAAACATTACCTGAGGTGTCCTGAGAGTGGGTGAGCCCCTTATTTTTTTGGTTTCCCTGTTCTTGCTGTGGTTCAGTCATGCGAGCCAATAAATTTACCTTTTCATGTAAGAGGTTTCTCTCACATTTAATCAGAAGAGTCCTAAATAATATATGTAGTTTATATTTGAAAATCATGTCTTTCATCTGTCTGTTTTCACAGTGTCTTTATGTTTTGTTTTGTTTTGTTTTTGACTGTGAAGTGCAGATTCTTACAGTTGGTGCACCCTGTGAGCTCTCCATCATGTGGTTGTGACTACTCTGCTGCCTTTTGCAATCAATAAAGGCAAATACTCCCTGTCTCTGGTGCTCTACCTGGAGATTTTGTCCAATGGCAGGGTAGCTTGGGCCTTCATTTGATGAGAATATTCCTTTAGTTTATTTTTAAAAATATTTTGTATTGAATTCAGAAAGGAAGGGAGAGGAAGTGAGACATAGAAACATCAATTATGAGAGAGAATCATTGGTTGGCTGCCTCTTGCATGCCCCTCACTGGAGATCAAGCCCTCATTCTGTGCATGCGCCCTGACCAGGGATTGAACCATGACCTCCTGGTTCATAGATCGATATTCAACCACTGAGTCATACTGACAGAGCTCCTTTAGTTTAATGTTTATTATTTTAGTAAGCTACAGTAAAAACATCTTGGTTGGTATGGATTAAGTTGGCACACTAATCTTATAATTTGCATTCTTCCCCAAATTCCAAGCCCCATTGCAGAAATGAGTTCATTATGCCAGATTTCTTTCATATGAAATACTTTTTCTCAGGGCTCCCAGTATTGCCACTTAGGTACTAGAAAATATGAAATATTTGTCTATGTGTGATTGAACCTCAATTGCCAACTTGGAGATTTGTACCCAGATATAAGGACTGCTCTTGAAATCCTTACATACACAGTTACTTTAAATAGCTATTACGGACAACAAGTTGTTGTCAATCTTCACCCTTCCTGAAGTCTAATTTTTACTCTGTTCAATACACACAGATTCTCTATACTGACTGAAACTATCAATGTAGTAAGAAAGAAGTAATAGAAAATACATTCATAAATGGGCATGGCTGTGTTTCAATAAAACTTTATTTATGAAATATGTAATTTGAACTTCATACAACTTTCACATGTCATGCAACATATTTTTCTTTTGAAATTAAAAATATTTAAAAGTGTCCAACTTTTATTTCTAGAGCCATTTAAAAGCAGGTGATAGGCTGGATTAGACATATAGGACATGTTTTTGTATGGCATAATACAAGATGTGTCTAGATTTCAGAGATAATTAGCTATAGAAATATATGCATCTTAGACTGAAATATGATAGCTCAGTATTTTATTGTGGATTTTGGATTTCCTTGAGTTTTAACATCAATAATATAACTCTAAAGCTTTATCATTTGGCTTTTGGCAATCAACAATTACTGGTGAGCATAGAGTCTGTCCCTTCTGAGAAATGGTGAGATCTGGATGTGAAATGGAGAAAGGTGAGAAGAAAATTAGCGAGAGTTGAGAAGTATGGGGCAGTCTCTTAGAATCAAAGTGTTCAGGGGAATAACAATACATGATGTTTTTATATCATTTTATAGTCTATAAAGTACTTATACACACATTGTCTTATTGATTTTTTCACTATAAATCATTGTAGAAATTAGTTGTAGATCAGAAAAACATATGTAATATTGAAGTGAATTAGTTATATAACTGGTAAAAAAAAATAGACCCTGACCTTGTCTTTTGACTATACAATTATTATCCCTAATGGAAAAAGCTCATATTCACTGGGTGTTTTTGAGGGTAAAAACTAAGCAGACATATTTTAATGCATTGGGAAACAGGGATGTGAAAAAAAAAAAAAAGATCCACTGCTCTTTATGCTTTGAGTAATCTCTACCACTTAAGCAAATTGGAGGAGGGAGAATTTTCTCACTCAAGATCACAGTTACAGGGTCTCTTTCTTCCTTGCAATATTGACTTCAGCAGAACCTGCTACTGCTTAGCCAGTTTTAGATATAGCTATTTGCAGGACATTGTATATGCGTACCTAGGCCCAAATGTAGCTGGTTCATTAATTAAATGTAAACATTTGGCAGTTATCTCTAATTTCACTTCCTAGTTCTGTTTTGCTTCACTTCCTCATTTAAGCCAAGTAACCTGATATGGTAGAAAAAGCATGGACTATGGACTCAGGGAGTTGAATCCCAGATGTGCTGTTAATATGTTTGTGACTCTGCAAATTACTTAACCTCACTGAATTATTTCCTAGAAAGGGAGTAATATTACCAACAGTGTAAAAATGGTATCAATGAGTGAATATGTATAAAGCCCATGGAAACGTAGTTGGTACAGAGTAATATAGATGTAATGGTAAGCATTAAATAAGAATATTACATAAAATATATATTTTTAAAAAAAGAATGTGGTACATGATAGATAATCCCTGAATGACCTAGAAAACAAAATCCTTTCAGTATGGATTCTTCGGGTTCACTTTAAAAAATCTAGTTTGCATGTACTTTTCTTTCACCAATATAGAATACATCCTACCCTATATAATAAAGAGGTAATATACAAATTGACCCTCACACTCTCACAAGATGGCTACCTATGACCAGGCTGGCAGGGGGTTAATGAGGGATGACCAAATGACTGAACAGCAGGCTGTGTGGGGTGATCAGGCCGGAAGGGGGGCAATTGGGAAAGACCAGGCCAGCAAGAAGGGCAGTTGGGGGCAACTAGGCAGGTAGGGTGACTAGGCCAGCAGGAGTGCAGCAAGTGGTGACCAGGCCAGGGGGTTTCAGTTAGGAGTGACCAGGCTTGTAGAAAGGGGGCAGTTGGGGGCAACCTGACTGGCAGTGGGGGGCAGTTAGGGGCCAGCAGGGGCGACAGTTAGGGGCGATCAGGCTGGCATGCAGAGGTAGTGAGGGGCAATCAGGACAGGGGGCCAGTTAGGGGCAACCAGGCAAGCAGGCAGGTGAGTGATTAGGAGCCAGCAGTGCAGGATTGTGAGAGGGATGTTGGACTGCCAGTTAAACCATAAGTCAAACATCTCCTGAGGAGTTCTGGATTGGAGAGGGTGCAGACTGGGCTGAGGAGGACCCCACCATGCACTAATTTTGTGCACCAGGCCTCTAGTCTATATTTATAAAAGGCTAATATGCAAAGTGTCCCCACAGGAGTTCCACTGGGAGACGGGGAGTTCTTTTGCTTGCTATGATGTGTGCTGACCACCAGGGGGTGGCATGAAATGAAGGACGGCCCTGGCCAAGAGCCAGCAATTGGCAGCCCGGTAAGGAAGGCCCCAGCTGGCAGCCAGGAGGCCCTGATAGGGCCTGATTGCTGGCCAGACCTATGGACCCTACACCAGGCCTCTAGTGACTAAATAACAGTCCTGGTCACTCCAGGTGTTCTTTGTTGAGTTTCTTTACCCTCATTTTCTCATGTTTCCACTAAGGGCTGTGCAGTAGAGAAATTACCTCATAACTACTCTTATCAAATTAATAAGTTACTTATTTCCCTCCTCTCTGATAGAAATGTTTTCCTAGATTTCTAACTTGATTAGCCCCCTCTTAAATATTGAATATGAGTGATTAATTTCTCACCTCATCATATACACTTTGACTCCTGATGACCCAATGTGTATTTCTCTGTCACTTATCTCACCACATCTCTCAGTAGCATTGGACACTATTAACATTTTCCTTCACCTTGAAATACTCTTTCTCTGTGCCTTCCAAAGCATCTCCATTTTCACCCCACCTTTCTTGCTCTCCTGTCTGTGTTTCTCTTGAAAGCGCCTCCTCCTTCTCTTCCTCTTCCTCCTCTTCTTCCTCCTCCTCCCGCACTAAAGTATTGAATGTTAGATTACCTAAAGGTCCTACTTAGGTCTTCCTTTCTCATCCAAGTTCTTTTTGCAGATATTATGTTTTACTTTTTCAGTTTTGATATTTCTATTGTTGTCTTCCTCATCCACTTAGTAATCCCAGCTTAAAAAAAATAAAATCAGTGCTAGCCAGTTTGAATCACTGAATAGAGCATTGGGCTATGGACCAAAGGGCCCTGGGTTTGACTCTGGTCAAAGGCACGTACTTAGCTGTTGCAGGCTCCTCCTCAGCCTGGGTCCTGGTCGGGGCGTGTGCTGGAGGCAACCAATAGAGATGTTTCTCTCACATTGATATTTTTCTCTTCCACTCTCTGAAAATCAATGGGAAAAGATCCTCAGGTGAGGATTAAAAACAAACAAAAAATCAACCTAATCTGTCTCCTTCTTCCCCCTCCTTCTAGTTCCTTGACAATGTGCCCTTAATAGATATCTGTAGGATGAACATATGATCTAACTTTACACAAATGTTTCATTTGCATACTTATAAAATCTGTATAATTTATTTTCTACCAACTTTTTTTTTCTTCCAGCAATGCTATTCCAAAGCTAATAGCTACTCATCATTCTCAGAAAAGCCAAAAACTATGAAAATAGAGTAACCTCTTTTTTCCTAGAGTGAATTCTTAGTGAGAATTTCAAAGAGCCATTACTAGAATGGGCATTTGACAGACTTTTATGTCAATAAGGAAACATTCAATAAGCGATAAAGTGGTTCTATCCCTTATCTGGTTTGCTCCAAGAAGCAAATAAAAAAAGGAGAAAAAAAACAAAAGCCAAAAATATCATCTCCATCATTTAGCTATTGCTGCATTTATAACCAACCACCAAATCTTGGTGGCATACAACAACAGCACTATTTCTCCCTACCTATAGCTTGGCCAGGGCTTGGCTGACTCTGCAGGGAGCTCTGCATCAAGCTGGACTTGGCTCCTTGCCACGGATTGACCTTTGGTTGGGTGCACGTGTGTTCATTCTAGGGCCCAGGCTGAGTGGCCAGCAGCTACTCAGGAAAAGCTCCTCTCATGGCCTTGCCATTAGTACAGGGAGCTTGCTGAAACACAGGAGGTTTCTTATACTTAAAACTGGCTCACTGTTTCTTGTGCCCACATACTATGGACCAAAGCAAGTCACACTGAGGAGCCTGGAGTAAATGGCCAGGAAAGGGCACTTACCTACTTTGATGGTAAGAACTGCACAGTTAAATGGCAAAAGGATGCAGGAAAGGTGAATAATTGGAGTTGAATCAATCTACCATATCTACCTAGTCTACAATAGTAGGATGCTGAATTCGGTGCCAGCTGAACAGAGAAGTGTTGTCATCTTCACTGTGGATTCACTCTGCTGTTCCCTTTCTTCTTTTCCTTACCTCCCCATGTTTACCTTCAGGGATGGCTTTCAGTATCAGGAGACAAAGAAACAGGAAGTCTTGCCTTTAGCATACACTTCTGAAAATATAGCTCAACCAATGAAGACAATAGGCCCTGAAGTGGGAATTGTGTACTCCTGGACACTCAGCATTCTTTATCCTACTGTAGACCTAAGATGGGAATCAGATGGAATGATGGATAAAGATGGGGAAAAACTGGCTTGAGAAAAGGGGGTTAAATTACTGCAGTGGATGGGGCTGAGGCTTCCTTACACGAAAGTGAAGTTTCCTTGCAAGTTTTAAGCAGGTGTTGGAGAATGAGGCCAACCTCATTGCTTATGAACTGTAAAGGGAGGCTTCTTTTGTTCCCCATAGCTGTTTCACACATAGTTGGCTTCCAATATATGGTAGAATGCAAATGAAAATAGTACAGATCTCTGGTTTACCATGGTTTATATAGGGATTAATACAATTTGCTGAAAGTAAGTTATAACAATGGAAGGTCTAATGTACAAAAATAATTGGTGAACAGTTTTTTGGGGGTAAAAATTCCAAATCAAGTAAAACTCTGTCATTGCCAACTATAAGCCTTACTGTGAGTTTCTAAGTCCTTTCATAAGCTATTTTTCAATCATTGTCAATTATGGAAAAGCCTATTGAGGAGCACCATGGTTGCAGGCAAGGAGAGAATTTGACTAGGTTCCAGGAATGTTTTTTTTTTTCTTGCCAGGTCTGCACCTGATTTTTGGTGTGGCCTTGAGTAGGTCATTCAGCCTCTAGGCCGCATTATTTCTACCTGTAAAATGAGCACTTTGAAGCATCTGATTGCTCTAGTTTTTAGATTTTAAATATATCTCACAAGTAGTTATTATCATATAAACTTTCACGTGAAAGCGAACTAAGTTTGCTAGAACTAGAGAGGAAGATATTTTTTTCTGAGGCAATGGCATATACTTAACAACTTTATCTTTTAGCTTTTATGGCTCACTATTGGGTACAGGCATTTTATGACTTGTAACAGCTTAATGGACCTGCTGGGTTAAGTCCTCCTGCAGGTTAACTTTCACTTCCTTGAAACACATGACACACCTTAAGTGTGCTGAGAAGGTCAGATGTAAAAGCAATGCCTGTGAGAATAGCATTGTCATGTATGATGTGCAGAGCACTGGGGTGAGCCTTCCTTTTCCAGTACCTTTCCTCTCTCTTCATCCATGCTGCCCACTGAAAAATGAAAAACAGTTATGTCCCCTGTATCATGGAGACAGAAGTACAGAAAATTAAGTGACTGGTTAACAAAATTGGCTTTATTACAGGGTAAAAAAAAATAGTACCATTAACAATAGCAAAATGGGGAAAATGGTAATAATGCAGACACGATACTAATAAAAGCCAGTGAATAATGAACTTTTATTTGCAACAATATCATTTTGATGAAGTGTCCCCATTTTGACTGTTTCCCACAGGGGTGTAAGCACAGTGTGGCTTTTCATTTCCCCTAAGAGTGCTTCTGAGAGAGCTACGACTCTGTTGTCTTCCCACTTCCTGAGAATTCTGTTCTCACTCCTTTCCTTTTCAACTCTGTAAACCACACACTCACTTTTAGTCTCCTCTGATGTTTCTAGCCCAGGATTAGCACCAACAATGCAGCTGAATCCTTAGGAATGTTCTTGTTGTGATAGAAGGTCCAAACAGTCAGGTGATTTCATGCTGGCTGGTAATCCCTTGGGTATTCAGGTACCTTCCCACCCCTCTTCCTCTGCAGAAATTTACTGGAGCAATAAATCTAGTGCAATTATGGAGGAAAATTAAGGCAGATGATCTTGAATAGAGAGAGATTGATGAACTACTAGAAAACCCAACACAGCAACCCTCCTACATGAGAGCTCTGCTTATTTCACCAGGCTGTGGTCTTTAGTAATTAGTATGCAGTCTCAGGCATGGGACAGTTTAGCCTGAGAAATTAGTGCCAAGGACTGACAGCATCTTTGGAGGGTCCAGATTGCTCAACTGGTTAGAAAGCGTAAGTAGGTTATCTGTATCTCTAAGAGTTACAAAGGTGGCAGAGTAAATAATATCTTTTCCTGAGGCTCACAATGAGGCAGCAACGGAGCTGCCAGCAAAGCCCCTCCTGCTCCTTCTTCCAGACAATGTGTGCTGCACTGAAACAGAAATAATAATAATAAAAAATACCTACTCAGACACCTCTAGACATGTCAAAGATAATACCTTTGTGCTTTTGTTTATGACAGATTTTGTGTGCTTGAGTATTATTAGCCCAACCCACACGTACAGGTGGTGACTGGAAAATAACCCATGTCTTCGTGTTTCAGGCTGTCCTTATTGGTTGGGAAAGAAAGGTGTGTTTCATCTTGCATAGTAATTCAGAGATTGGAAGAGGACCTAGAATTCAAAGGTGAGTACTCATTTAAGCAGATAATAAGTTTTGGATAGACTCAAGGGAAGAGTACAAGCCCCTTTCCATTTTCAGGGGAACTAAGATTCCTGTGAAACAAGGAGGCATTTTTCAGGAAAATGTGTTTTTTTTTGTCACATATGTACCACTGCATAAAATTATAGCTTATGTAAAAGTCAAACAAATAAATAATATTTGTCAAGTCTTACTATGAGAGCACCAAAATGAGTGGCTATGATGAATAAAAAGGTTTTTGGAATAGCTGAGTCTCAGACAAAATTATGTTAACAACATTAGGTACCTCTTTTTAGATTAAAAAGTCAAATGTATGTGCCTTTTCATTTTCTTTTCACAACAATCCTATGAGTTAGGTGCTATTATCATTCTCATTTTAGATATTTAAATATACATTTGTGGCTATATAATCTAGTTGAAGGAATCTGAGATTTCTATTCAGAGGGACCTAGGTTTAATCCTGATTTTTACCATTTACTTGTTGAGTTCTCTTGTCATGTTACTTAAGTATATGTCTCACACAGTAAACTTAGAAGATTTCTTGTTTTTCTTCTGTACAAGTTTTCCAGTAGATAGCGCCCAACATCCGCATGCTCCTACATCCACACTACCTATTACCTTGATTTAGTCACTTGTTTCTGGTTGGACTTTTATAACAGTCCCTTTTATAATAGTCTCTGTCTCATCTTTCAGGCCTCTGTATTCACTCTTCAGAAAATTATCTGAGCTCCTTTTCCAAAGTGGAAATCTGTTACGTTTTTTCCATGCCCTAAATCTGCTGACAACTCTCTACTGTTTACAGAAAAAGAAGTCCAAAAGGATTATAAGATTCCAACATTCATTTGGACCTAATACCATCTCCCTCATTTTAGGCCACTGGGATTGGTCCCCCTTTTCTATGATCGGTTCACATTACCTGTAGTTTCCTGTATGTGACTTTCCCTTTCCTGTCTCTATATTTTTGTATAGGCTGTGCTATCTGCCAAGTATGTCTATTATTACTCCTTGGCAATATATTTTTCTATAAAAATGCAACTCAACAATAGTCTCCTGAATAAATCTCCCCAGAGAGATAATAGCTGGATGTACTAAACTGTATTATAGTACTCACTCCTTTAACACTTCTTTCTTTTCAATTAAACTGAAAAGTCATTTTTTAGTTATCCATCCATGAGGTTTTCAAAGTCTTGTAAGACTAAAAAAATACAAGTTCTTCCCTACCTTCAGTTCCCACTTCTCAGAAGCTGCCACTTTCAACTTTTAGTTACTTCCATCTTTCTAAATGATATGCTTATGGTATTATTTCTTGATTTTTTAGTTTTAGATATAAACTTCTTATTTTAAATTCTTCTACAACTCCCTACCCTTAATGCCAACCCAAGTCCAATGTTCTGCCCCTCATCCCAATAAAATCAATATTTTAGTTAAACCAATATTCAGTAATTACATTGTCTCATCTATGTTAACTATGAATAGCAGGCAAACCGTGCAGTATATGACTATATTGCTTTTTCATACAGCTTTTGTTTACCTAGAAACTAATAAATAAGAATGTATGTGTAGGAGAGAACCAAGATGGCAGCATAGGTAAAACACCTATCTTGCCGTCATACTCAGCAACTTTAATACTACAACTTAACGAAAGAACAAACACCTTCCAGAATCACCAGAAAGCTGGCCGAGTGAAAATTCCACAAATAAGAGTGAAGATAAGACACTGTGACTCAGAGGAGCGGCGGCGGACAGCATTGAAAGATTCACGCAGAGAGAGGTTTGGAGCGCGCGCCAGCGGAGAGGGCGGGCGGCTGAAAACCGGCCATTTTTCTCGAACAGGGACACAAAGACGTCCCACTGGAGTGATTCTCCAGCTCTGGGCGAAGTCCAGGGAACCCACTATCATACGGGGTGAAAACTGGACAGTGGGAGGGCACGCCGAATCTCGGGTACTGCAGGGGTCTCCCGGCTTGTGGAGAAGGCAGCTTGCACAAACAGCTCAGCTGCGTGACCACGCAGAGAGCGCTCTGCCACTTGCCCTCTCATTCAGGAAACTGTCAGACTGCTTTGTTTTAGACCCTGGGTGAGACATTTGGTGTGCAGACTCATTTGGGGAGAGTCTGAATTCCCAGGCAGCCGGTGGAGCTCGGCAGCTGGTGGAGCTTGCCAACGGCTCTCTCTCAGAGGTGCTGGTGGCCACTGCCTCCAGCACAGAGTCACTGGGGCTGCATAGGGCGGAGGTAACACTGTCTGCTTGGCCCAGAGAATCCGCCCATCCAACCTGAGCACAGCTGTACTTCACAGACAATTGGCCTGGAGGTCAACCCCTCCAAGTGCTAACAACGATTAAGCTGAGCTTACCTACAGCAAGATTGTGCAACCCATATCCACCCAGGTAACTGGGGAGGCTGAGCCACTGTCCCTAGTAGGAAGTCTACCACACAAAGCTAATTGACCAACTCAGGGAAGCAGCCACCATGCAGAGAAATGGAAAAAAATCAGATATGAAAGAAATGGAGGAAAAAAAATGACTGGACATGGAATTCAAAACCACGGTTATAGGGCTTCTCAAGAGGCTCCAACGAAAGGTCGAGGCATACAGGAAATAAGCAAGACCACAAAGGAAATGAACGAGACCCTCAAGTATTTGAACGAGACCTGCAAGGAAATGATCAAGACCAATGTGGAAATGAATGAGTCCTACAAGGAAATAAAGGAGACCCTTAAGGATATGAAGGAGACTCTCAAGTATATGAAAAAGGACCAACCAGAAATTAAGCATACACTGACTGAAATAAAAAATATTATACAAAGACCTAAAAGTGCTCTGGAGCACCCCAAGAACCAAGTTAAAGATTTGAAATACAAAGAGGTAAAATCCACTCAGCTGAAAAAGCAAGAAACCAAAAGAATCCAAAAAATTGAAGATAGTGTAAGGGGCCTCTGGGATAACCTTAAGCATACCAACATCCGAATTATAGGGGTGCCAGAAAAAGAGAGAGCAAGACAATGAAAACCTATTTGAAGAAATAGTGACTGAAAACTTCCCACACCTGGTGAAAGAAATTGACTTAGGAGTCCAAGAAGTGCACCGAACCCCAATATATAGGAACCCTAAGAGGACCACACCAAGGCACATCATAATTAAAATGCCAAGAGCAAAAGACAAAGAGAGAATATTAAAAGCAGCAAGAGAAAAACAGATGGTTACCTATAAGGGAGCACCCATACGATTGTCAGCAGATTTCTCAACAGAAATGATGCAGGCCAGACGGGAGTGGCAAGAAATATTCAAAGTGATGAACAGCAAGAATCTACAACCAAGATTACTCTATCCAGCAAAGCTATCATGCAGAATTGAAGGTCAGATGAAGTGCTTCGCAGATAAGAAAAAGCTAAAGGAGTTCATCACCACCAAACCAATATTATATGAAATGTTGAAACATATTCTTTAAGAAGAGGAAGAAGAAAAAGATAAAAGTGTAAATTAAGAACAACAAATACACATCTATCAACAAATGAATCAAAAAATTAAGTGAATTAATAAGCTGATGAACAGGATCAACTGGTGAATGTAACAGAATCACGGACATAGAGAGGGAATGGAGTGACAACTCTTGGGGAGAAAGGGGGTGTGGGAACTGCAGCAAGAGACTGGACAAAAATCATGCAACTATTGGAGAGGACAGTGGAGGGGGGTTAGGGTGGAGGGTGGGATGGGTACCAGGTGGAGGGCAACTATAGGGTGAAAAAAAGGGGGAACAATGTAATTAATAAACCGAACAATAAAGATAAAAAAATTTTTTTAAAAAAAGAATGTATGTGTAACTGACACTAATTTCCTTCCCAATTCTTTGCTGAGTGTCATTCAGACCCATCAGATAAGTTCTCATTTTTCCTTTTTTTCTGGGAAATACCCTTCCTGGAATCCTCCATCCTACTGCTTCAATCTGGAACAGTTTCTACACCTTACCTATTGTCCTGGGATGTCCCTTCATCCTCATGAAGAAAATTCCTTTAGTCTCTCTTTTTTGGTTGGTGCCCTATTTGCTGAATCCCAAATGCTCCTTTGCCTTGGCTCACATACACATTTTGTTGGATCATCTTTATTAGTAGACCACTAATAAAGGACACATGCAAGTTAAATTTTTTTGAGACTTTGCATGTCTTAAAATACCTTCACTCTACCCTCAGAATTATTTGATAGTTTTCTGGGTATAGAACTATGGATTAGAAATAGCTCTCATTTAGAATTTTTAAGGCATTTTATCTTCCAATGGTGCAGTTGAGAAAATGGATACCACTCTATTTTCTAGTTGTTTGTCTGCTGTCTGTAGTCTTTATTTTTGTTTGTTTGCAATTAAGTATTTTTTTAAAATATGGAAGTTTTTAGAATATTCACTAAATCTTCAGTGAAGCAAAAATTTCACAATAATGTTCCTGATGTAGGTAATTCATTCAGTGTGCTGGCCTGTTGTGAGACATTTTAATCTAGAAGCTCATATACCTTAATTCATAAAAATCTACTGAATAATTTATTGGGTTATTTTTCCTTTCCATTTTCTCTTTCAATAATTCCTACTATTCAGATGTTGGATCTCTTTTACTGGTTCTCTGTCATCGTTTTCTTTTATATCCTATTGTCTATCTCCTTTTTTTCCTTTTTGCTCCTTAGCTCCCTCCTTTCTTTCTTTTTCTTTCTTCTTTTCTTTCTATTTTGTTGTTGTTAATTCTTACCAAGGTTATTTTTCCATTGATTTTTATGGAGAGTGGAAGAGAGAGGGAAAGACAGAGAGAAAAATTGATGTGAGAGAAACATATCGATTGGTTGCCTTCTGCATGAGTCTTGACCAGAGCCTGGACCAGGGAGGAGTCTGCAACCAAGGTAAGTGCCCTTGGCCAGAATTGAACCCGGAACCCTTTGGTCCATAAGCCAATGCTTTATCCACTGAGCCAAACTGGCTAGGGCATTTTTTTCTATTTTATAGAGTTTTCTCAAATTATCTTCTAGCTCTAATATCAATTTTTTATTTTTGTATAATTATTATTTTTAAAATTTATCTTTATTATTAAAAGATTTATAGATATCTCTCTTTTTCCCCCCTTGACCACTCCATTCCCCTGCTCCTCCCTAGGCCTTTGTTCTATGCTTCTAGGTCTCTGGATCTGTTGTGTTCATCAATTTATTTTGTTTATTAGATTTTACATATGAATGAGATCATGTGTGATACTTGTCTTTCTCTGACTGGCTTATTTCCCTTGGGGTAATACTTTCCAGTTCTCTCCAGGCTGTCTCAAAGTTTGAGAGATCCTTCTTTATTATAGGTGTATAGTATTCCATTTTGTAAATGTACCTCTTTTTTATCCACTCTTCTGTTGATGGTTACTTGAGCTGTTTCCAGATCTTAGCTACTGTAAACAGCACTGCTATGAACATAGAGATGCATATATTCTTTCTGATTGGTGTGTCAGGAAACAAACAAAAAATATTCTTTATTTTAAATTGGTCTTTTGTTTTGATATTTTAAAGCATTATCTTTATTGCTTTAATTTTCTTAATATAAATATACTGATAATAGTTTTGTTAAAAAATATATTTTATTGATTTGTTTTTTTTACAGAGAGGAAGGGAGAGGGATAGAGAGCTAGAAACATCAATGAGAGAGAAACATCGATCAACTGCCTCCTGCACACCCCTCATTGGGGACATGCTTGCAACCAAGGTACATGCCCTTGACTGGAATCGAACATGGGACCTTTCAGCACACAGGCCAACGCTCTATCCATTGAGTCAAATTGGTTAGGGCTGATAATAGGTTTTATAGATTTCTTTCTTCCTTGTCTTCATGACTTTCAATTTCCTATATTCTATTTATTTTTGTACATGTCTTACATAAAATAACTTTGAATATTTAGTGGTCGATTTATATCTATTAATGAAGCATTAAGAAGTTGACTGGATGCTCTGTATTCATGGGTGGCACTTGTTAAATGCTAAGTTTCCCAGTAGGATGACAGGATTGAAATTTGTCATTGGAAGTCCCCAAATGACAGTGTTTTTAGAGCTCTCCCAGAGTAACTGCCTCATCTTTGCTTGCCAGGCATAAACCTGAGTGCCATTCTTTCTAGAACTTTACCAAGCAAAGAAGTTTGCATAGTGTTCAAAATATAGACATTTACTTAATCTCCTCTTTTAAGTAATGTATGCCATAACATATCTGGCCCTATTTTTTTTTTTTTTTGCATTTGGGACTTCTATTATTCAGAATCACTAAAATTCTAGTCTTCTCTTAAAGATGGAGAAGGGGTTATTTCTGAGCAGCCAGGGTAAAGTTTCCTATTTTTCTTTTCAAACAAACTCTTAGCTTAGTCCTATAGACTTTTGGTTGTATGCTTTATTTTCACCTGTCCTTGATGCATCCATATCCTAAGATTCTCCAGAATGCTAGTTGATTTGGTTCACTTCTAGATTTCCCTTTAAATGGGTTGGGGTTTTTGCTGTGTCAGTTATTACTTATCCTTCCTTTCTGGCTTCCTTATTTATTTTTTCCTTCCCTTTTATGTTAGCCTCTTGAGTGTATGTTTTGTTTCGTTTTTTTTTTAAATCTTTTTACATTGGGAGGAAGATATATTGAATATATATATATATATATATATATTTACTATAGTAAATATAGTAAATATAGTAAATATATATATATATATATATATATATATATATATATATATATATTCAATCTTTCCCGTCTATCCTGAATTCTCATTCTCTTTATGTCTCATTTTGATTCAGTCTATACTCACATATACTGAGGCTAGGTCTAAAGATAAAATCCATTGTTTCTACCAATTTTGGTCAACGATTTTATTTCTATGTTTTCCAGACATAAGCAACTGTCAGATAAACCAAGGTGGTTGAGCACTGTAATGTGCTGTGATTATAATGATTTTTGCATCCTACCACAGGATAAAAATAATTAGTTATGAACCTCGCATCTATCTATACAATTTTACAGAGAATAAAAACCAAGCAAAGTATTCTTAGGTGATGATAGTAAAAACAGTGTATATGAACTTTTATCATCTCTTTTCCTTACTTACCTGCAAGCTAATAACAGGCACACCCAAGGATATACATTCCTCTGCATTTACAACCTATTGACCAGCAAACCCTGACTACTAAATAGAGGCAGCCTCATGAGACTGCGGTTTTATGGGTTTGTGGGAGACTTTGTCTCACATTCTGGCTGTAATTTTAGAGGAGCTCATTCTTGACTATTTCATGATTTGGGGAGACACATTGCTGATTTTATTGTTTAGCGCCTTTCTTCTCCTCTTTCTTGTAGAATGAGTGATGTTCCACGTGGAGGATTAAGATATATAATAACAAAACAGAAACGCTCACATTTAGCTGTAGCTAGATTTATGGCTACGTTTATGGAGATTACTTAGGGCTGGGAACACATGTCCAAGAATGTCTCTGCAGTTACAATTGCGTGTGGAGTGAGATGCTATTACAGGTCGAGGACAGTAAACACCTCTGAGGTTGTGTGTCACTTCCTGCAAGCCCATGAGTCTTTGTGATTTAAGAAGAAAGGTGTCTGTTAGTAATCCAAACAAAACCTAGTTTAACCTTTGAATTCCAACATCTGGAATCCTTATCCCCCGGAGCAACTTGGCAGTTTGCTGAACACTCACTATTCTAATGGTCCACCAAAGCACAGTGCTGGCTTGAAAAGGGATTGCCTTGGGAAAAGGTTTGATTCAGAGGTGTTATCACTAAGAATGCCAAAAGGATTTGTGATACCAATGGCACCACTGACACCACCCCTGGGCTACATGAACCATGCTTCAGTTGAGAGCCTGCTTTCCTGATGCCATGAGAAACCACACAGAGAAAGTCTTCCTTTGGATCTTGTTGCAAATACAAGACTTTTCTTGTCCTCTCTAAAGATTCTCTAATCCACATATTTCGTTTTCTATTTTTATTTCTCTATATGCATCTGAATGGAGTCCAAATAATTTAATGTTGGTTCTTTTCAGAAATGGTTGAGTCACTCTAGTAAACCTTTTTGATGTCTTATCCCTCATCTTTTCATGTTTATATGCCTCAGTTAAACACAAAACAGAGTGCCACTACAATAGACAGACAGTTCGTTACTTGCAACAGAAACCTGGATCTTTTTCTAAAGCTCCTGAAGACGTGCTGTTTCTTCAATGCTGAAGTAGAATACAGAGCGTAGTTACTGCAGACAAGAGAACCGGAGTGTGGAGCAATCTCATAATGCTGTCAGGGATCATAGTTAGGGAAGTAGCAAGACCTTTACCCAGCACAGTTAACTATAAGCCATAAAAATATCTAGGAGCAGGCCTGACTGAATCATGTATCCAGTTAGTTATTGAAACAAAAGTATGCAGCCTGCTACAAGTTCCTGGAATGACTTTAGGCCTGATTGGCTTGGTATTTCTTGGTATTTCTCTTAGTGGGTAATTGCTTTTCTCATTTAAAGGTAAACTACAAGGAACAGATACTATACAGTTTCTGGGCAGTTGTTCCTTCTGGCCTGTGGCAACTTTGTTTTTTTTGTTTGTTTGTTTGTTTTGGTTGAAGCCCTTGGGTAAGTTTCAAACTATTGCCTTGTAAAAATGTTATGAGCATGTTCTAGAAGCTCTAGTGTTCTCAGTTCTTTGCACCCTGAGATTTCTTTTATATGCACCTCTCTCCAAACTGGAAGTTTTTATAACTTCTCTTTGGATAATATTAATAACAACCAGTTGTACAATAGCTTACAAATAAGGACCTCATTGGTTTTTATTCTGTGAAGCAGGAATATTTATGCTGTTTTACAAGTGACAAAGGAGATGTTGAAAAAATTTGATTTGGCCAAGGTCACAGATAAATGAGTAGTAAAGGTGAATTCAAAATTCAGGACTTCAGAATCCAAAATACTACCATTGAAAAAAAACTCACAAAAAACAAAATATTACCATTGTATTTTTTTAGCATTATGCTAAGATCTTTTAGTTTTTTCCTTATCAGAGAAGAAGAGTCAGAGAGAAAACTAGCAAAGTAATTGTAGAGAACTAAATGAATTCTTTACTGAGTATTATTATCCATGTCCATCACTGTGTTAAGAATTATGCAGTGGCAGTTTGTAAGAGCTTTTTCTTGTCAATTTATAAGAAAGTGTTCAGCTGTCTTCAGCAAAATGAGGTCAGAACTCTATTCACACGTATACACATTCTCCCCTGACATACATCCTCACTGTAAGATTTTTAATCTTCTTATTCTGCTTTAGCTTTCCCCTTTAGTATTACCACTACCTGACACATTTTATTTTAACATATTTATATTGTTTATTATCTATGACTCCCAATAAAATGTAAGCTCCAATTAGAGCAGGGCTTCTTTCTGTTATGTTTACTCCTGCATACCCTGGTCCATAGTAGGAACTCAATAAATGTTTGTGGAATGAATAGATGAATGAACAAGGTTAATATGCATAATTCAAAATAATCAAGTCCTAAGTAGGGTAGTACAAAATCTAGCTGCCAAAAGGATTCAGAAAAGGGAGACAACTTGAAGCTGTCATTTTCAAAGATTTCTAAGGAAACAAAAGGGTGGCACTAATGCAGGGTTGTGAAATCTGCATTGGATTTAGGTGGTTGGAGCAGAGAAGGGAGACAGTAGAACTGAGAAACACAAGAAAGCAATCACAAGCAGATCTAAATGGATAACAGTGAAGACACAACTAATCTCAGAATAAACTAAGTCATTCTCTTTCTCCTAGTTCCTAATTCACGCCCTGTATGTTTAGCTCATAATTTATTTTTTAAAGTGACACTTAAAAGTGCACGTGTTTTCACATTTGGGGGAGGAAATTTTATCTGAGTGTATTTTTCTTTGATTCTGAACACAATAGTCAAAACAGAGCAGAAATCAATGATTTAATATAGTAGGAAGAAAAATGCCTTTTGCGAGTAGGTCAAAGATCTGGAGAACAGAAAATAACTGGAAGTGAATTACATGTTTTCCTACTGACTGCTGTGCTGGCTGACAAGTGAACAAACACCTTCATAAAGTAATAGTCTCTAATTGTAGCTTGAAAGGCAAATAAATGGATGGTTTGGATTTTTGTCTTATTTCATTTTTAATGTTGTGAAATATGAACCTTAGTGAGTTTTTCTTACTTGGAAACACTGACTGAGCTAAAACTCAATTGTTTTCTCAATGAATTTGGCTTTTGGTTCCTTACATCTAACTCCTCATGATTTAATAGAAATAGCATTTCATGTTCATTAATAGTTTATATATTTATTATATTAGATATAGTGACCTGATTTTGATAGGACACATATTTTTGAGATGTGACCTGCTTCTGGTTTACAAAAAGTATCCTAGAGTGACTTTTCCCTGCATTTCTTGGACTGAGGCTAACATCTCTGGTTTTTACCAGAATGTTCTTTTTGTATTATAAGGTATTTTTGTCATTACTTATTTTCAGATTTTATAGAGCTTCTTTTCTCTAAGGAGCACAAGGCAAATTTTGCAAATGTGAATAATCTTCTTTTATCGAAACACTAGAGACCTGATGCATGAAATTCATGCACGGACAGGGGGTTCTCTCAGCCCAGCCTGGACCCTCTCCAATCTAAAACCCTTTGGGGGATGTCCAATTGCCAGTTTAGGCCCAGGAATGGGGCCTAAACCGGCAGTCGAACATCTTTCTCACAATCCTGGATTGCTGGCTTCTGATCGCTCACTTGCCTCCCTACCTGGTTACCCCTAACTGTTCCCCTGATGGCTGGTCGCCCCTCATGACCACCTTGCTAGCCTGGTCACCCCACGCAGCATGGTCTTCAGTCTTTTGGTTGCCCCCCACTACCCTGCCCTGCTGGCCTGGTCATAGGCAGCCATCTTGTGAGGATGTGAGGGTTAATTTGCATATTACATCTTTATTATATAGGATATTGGTTTAGAGAAGGAAAAGAGTGTCATACTAAATTCCTCCCTTTGTCTGTCCCACCAAAAATCAACCTGGACACCCCTCTCACCTGTCCTTTTCTCTGGGTAATGGGATTTTATTTTATATAGGTGCTTAACATAAAGAGCTTAGACTTTGAATCACCAAAGAGAAGGCTGAACCATTGAAAAAATGTAATAGAGCCTTCAGTGAAGACATGTTCAGCGCAAGGTGGATTGTCAGAGAATGCTGTAGGTGGTTGCAGAAAACCTTGTGAGGCTCTAGTCAACACAAGTGGGTCACTTAATTTTTTAAGCGAATACCCTAATGAGGTAGTCTCTTCTGTTGTAGTCTCAATAGCCAGGGCTGTCTCATTAGAGAGGTGGCCTTGTCTGTGGAATGTTTACTTTGTAACTAATCCCTTAGGCAGTGGAGGGAACTGTTTACTATTCCTTCTTGTTCCCACCTGTTTTTATCTCTTAATTGAAGAAATTACTGTTGAATTTCGGAAACCTCTCCAGGAAAAACAAAAAATAGAAGGAAAGAATGAAAGGAAGAAAAAAAGGGCAGAAGGTGAGAAGGAGGGAGAGAGGGAGGGAGGGAGGGAAGAAGGAAGGAAGGAAAGAAGGAAGGAAGGAAGGAAGAAAGGAAGGAAGGAAGGAAGGAAGGAAGGAAGGAAGGAAGGAAGGAAGGAAGGAAGGAAGGAAGGAAAATAAGAAGAAATAGACTTGATGAACTATATCTTTTGCTTACTTATTCCTAAGGATTATTTCCAGAAGAATGATTGTAATGTTTGATGATCTGTTTAGGATTGTGTATGCATGAACATCTGTGTGAATATTTGTGTGCAGGCTGGGTTAGAAAACAATGCTACACTCATGAGTATCCTTGTGTAAGTGATGTCAGAAAAGCTCACTGCTCATTTTCTTAACTTACTCCCCTGGACAGCCGTGTGTGGACAGCTGACATCTGAGGAGAGGAGTACAAATGGAGGGCTGAACACAGTTATTGATTTTAAACAATGGTTGGCTGAAGGGGAATAAAAAAAATGACATCTGATGGGTTCACACACACAAAAGGATTATAAGCTATTAGAAATTGATAAGCTATTAGAGATTTGATTTGGATTTTAGTTTGCATTGATTTTTCATTCCAGTTAGCAAGAAATTATTCCAAAGGAGATAAATACCTCAAATAAAAAGAAAACTGCATGGCATAACTCTGTGATCTGAAAACATATACACAAGTCACATTTAAAACACAAAAATCATACCCATCTCCATCTATCCCAGAGCTAAATATTCAAATCAGATGGATCATGAAAGCAAATTTTTAACTTTATAGAGATTTTACACTGACGGAAATCTAAACATTGAGGATTTGATTTAGAAAATACCAGTTATCAAGTTTTTGAAGTACATAGGAGATAGAAACAATTGTAGCCTTTGCTTTATGGCGTAGCTATGTTCCTGATGAGTTCTACCAAAATGAAATTAGGTCTTCTATATAGATATGGTGTTAGGAAGCCTTCAGATAGGGCAGTGGTCAGCAAACTCATTAGTTGACAGAGCCAAATATCAATAGTACAATTGAAATTTCTTCTGAGAGACAAATTTTTTAAACTTAAATTTCTTTTAACGCCACTTCTTCAAAATAGACTTTTCCAGGTTGTGTATTTTGTGAAAGAGCCACATTTAAGGAGCCAATGAGCCACCTGTGGCTCATGAGCCACGGTTTGCCGACCACTAAGATAGGGAATACTTTGCCCCCTTACATTCAGGATTTGTCATTTCACATAATATTTGGAGAGCTTTCATAGTGTGTCCCTGAATCATTTACTCGGTTCCAACATATTGGAATTAGGCTTTCTGTGTGGCTCTTCAGTGAACACAAGTCAGGACTGTCTTATGTGGTTGGGCAGCTGGATGGGGCACAACTCCATGAGTCACCGTTCACACAGACTGCAGTGCGAATAGGGACCCCTAGGATAGTCCAGAGCTTGGGAGACGGGAATCACACTGAGAGAACACTCAGATGTCTTTTTAGTGGAACACAGTGGTATAAAATTCATGGTGGTAATAAATTGAGTGCTATTTCCTAATATAATTGGAATAATTCAAAGAAGGCTTCTAATAAACATCTTATTCCAGGAAACAAGAAATTGAGTAGTAATTTATCCCCAGAGATATCCAGAATAATAAGTCTTTCCTTTTTTTCTCTCTTTCTTTTATACACTTCTTTTACATGAAAATAGCAACCCTATGGCAAATATGTTTATAAAACAAGTAATCATTTTGAAATACCAATAATGAGATCATAATTGATTATCTCCTTTATAAGCATTTTAAAATGTTTTAAAACATTTTGAAATGGTTTTTAATGAAGTTAACATTTTACTAAAGAATTATTTATGCTTTAAAAGTATTGAATGCTTATCTTCTTGTTTTAAAGTTATATGAGTTCCCTGTAAATGTTGGAGATTAAACTCTCATCAGAGATAACATTGGCAAATATGTTCTCCCAGGCAGTGGGCTTTCTTGTTTTTTTGATGGTTTCTTTTGCTATGCAGAAGATTCTTATTTTGATGTAGTCCCATTTGTTTATTTTTTCTTTAGTTTCCAATGTCCTAGGAGCTGTATCAGTGAAGGTATTGCTTCAGCATATATCTGAGATTTTGCTGCCTCTGGATTCCTCTAAGATTTTTATGGTTTCCCATCTTATGTTTAAGTCCTTTATCCATTTGGAGTTTATTTTTGTGTACCAGATGTACCGGTTAATAATGCAGATTTTTTTTCAATAGGTGGAGTAACACATATGTCGATATATATGCGATTTGATATGTATGCTATTTTGTTGTATTGACAGCAAGCTTCCAAACTTCATATGTCAAATTTGCTGAGGGTGTTAACATCACAGATATTTTTATGCTTAAAAATGTCAAATTTATGCCAAAAAAGAGCATTTGCAGAAAGTTTTAATTCATGACTTTATGTTGAAGAAAAGTGCTGCTGAAAGTTATCCTATACTTTGAGGGTCTTATAGTGAACATGCTCCATCTCAAGATACTTGTGAACGCTGGTTTAAATGCTTTCAAAGTGATGATTTCGATGTGAAAGACAAAGGGCGTCAGGTCAACTGAAAAAGTTTGAAGAACAACAATTATAAGCCTTATTGGATGAAGATGCATGTCAAACTCAAAAACAACTTGCAGAAAGATTAAACGTTGCTCAGCAAACAGTTTCCGATCATTTACAAGTAGTGGGAAAGATTTTAAAGGAAGGAAAATGGGTGCCATGTCAACTGAATGAAAGACAAATGGAAAACCAAAGTCCTCAGTAAAATATTGCTTCAACAGCAGGAAAAAAAGTCTTTTTTGCATCAAATTGTGACTGGCAATGAAAAGTGGATTTATTTTGAGAGTCCAAAATGCACAAAATCATGGCTTGAAGGCCAAATCGCTTCGAAAGAAGACAGTGCTCTGCCTTTAGTGGGATCAGGAAGGTGTGGTGTATTATGAACTTCCAAAACCAGGTGAAACTGTTGATACAGATCGCTATCAACAACAAATAATTAATTTGAACCATGCTTTAATCATAAAACGACCAGAATGTTCCAGAAGACATGGCAAAGTAATTTTGCTTCATGATAACGCACCATCACACATTTCAAAAACAGTTAAAGACATTAAAAAATCTTGCCTGGGAAGTATTAACCCACCCACCATATTCACCAGACCTTACTCTTCAGGTTATCACTTGTTCTGATCAATGACTCGCACACTTGCTAAGCAGCCCTTCAAAACATAGGAAGAAGTGGGAAATTGGGTCTCTGAATGGTTTGCCTCAAAACAAGGAAGGTTCTTTTGGGACAGTACCCACAAATTACCTGAAAGATGGGGGGAATGTGTAGCTAGTGATGGACATTACTTTGAATAAAGCACTTTTGATGTTTCTCTTGAAATTGTTGTGTATTCTTTTGATTGCAAAATCTGTATTCTAACCAGTACACCTGGTAAGTTGGTGGTCTAATTTTATTTTTTCCAATTTTCCTAATACTATTTATTAAAGAGACTGTCTTGATTCCATCGTATGTTCTTGCCTCCTTTGTCAAATATTAATTGAGGATAGTGGTTTGGGTCAATTTCTGGGTTCTCTATTCTATTACATTGGTCTATATGTCTTTTCTTGTACCAGTACCAGGCAGTTTTGAAAACAATAGATACTGTTCAAAAGAGGACACGAGAAAAGCCAAGAGACATATGAAAACCTACTCAAAATCACTAATCATCCAAGAGTTGTAAATCAAAGTGACAATGTAGTACCATCTCAGATCTGCCAAAATGGCTATCATCAACAAATCAACAAATGATTTAAGTGCTGGTGAGGGTGTGGAGAAAAGGGAACCCTTGTGCACTGCTAGTGGGAATGCAGATTGGTGCAGCCCCTGTGGAGAAGAGTATGGGGTTTTCTCAAAACAACTATAAATGGAACTCCCATTTGACCCAGTGATCCCGCTTCTAGGACTATATCCAAAGAAACTAGAAACATCTATCAGAAAGGATATATGCACTCCTATGTTCACAGTAGCACAATTTTCCATAGCTAAGATTTGGAAACAGCCTAAGTACCCATCAGTAGATGAGTGGATTAGTAAATTGTGGTACATTTACGCAATGGATACTGTGCTGCTATAAAAAGGAAGGAACTCCTACCATTTGTAACAGCATGGATGGAACTGGAAAGCATTATGCTAAGCAAAATAAGCCAGCCAGAGAAGGATAAATATCACATGATCTCATTCATTTGTGGAATATAATGAACAACATAAATTGAATGAAAACAGATCCAGAGCCAGAGAAGCAATGATCAGATAGATCATCAAACCTCAGAGGGAAGGCAGGGGAGGGTGGAGATTAGGTAGAAAGATCAACCAAAGGACTTGTATACATGAATATAAGTATAACCAATAGACACAGACACTAGGGGGTGTGCGGGCATGAGTGTGGGGAGAGGGGGCAATGAGGGGGATAAGACCACATATGTAATACCTTATATAATAAAGAAAAAAGTATACTATATAATAAATAGCTAATATGCAAATGGTCATCACACCCTCAAGCTGTCACACCTTAACTGCTCAGACACTCAACAATTGGGAGAGAGGAATGGGGACCAGCCAGACACAAATGAGCTCATGAGAGAGGGTTGGGGACCAGCCAGGCTATGGCCCAGGAGAGGGACAAGCCACCTGTCTTGTGGTATTATGCATAATTGGCTGCACCTTTGGCCAAGGAGAGGGACAATCTGCCAGCCGTGTGGTCCCAGACCCCAGCACCTGTGCTTGCAGCCAGGAAGAGGGACAAGCAGCCCGCCCTGAGGTCCTGGACACCTGTGACTGCAGCCCAGGTAAAACCATCCACCCATGGTCCCCTGCCACTGTGGCTGTCCTGAGTAAAGCCAGCCCACATTGTGGGTGCTTACAGTTAGCCAGAGGAAAGGAAGCTTAGGTCCTGGATGTCTGTGACCTGCCAGAGGAGGGAATCCTGGGTCCCAGTTGTGGGGCAAGGCAGAGGTGATTAGGGGTGATCAGGCCAGCAGGAGAGCAGTTAGGGATGATCAGGTCAGTAGGGGAGCAATTTGGGGCAATCTGGCAGACAGGCAGAGGGATTAGGGGCGATCAGACAGGCAGATAGGTGAGCAGTTAGGAACCGGTGGTCTCAGATTGTGAGAGGCAGTTGGAATCTCCCAAGGGGAGCTGGATTGACAAAGGTGAAGGCCAGGCTGAGGGACCTCCTTCCAATGCACAAATTTCATGCACTGGGCCTCTAATTTGATAGGAATCATTTTGTGTGATTATTACAACATTGTCATGAAAGAGAAAGTGTGAGCACCATCATTCCCATTTTACAGACAAGAAAGTTATTGCTCATCAAAGGAACTATCTTATTCAAGGACACTCAGAGATCCCTAGCTAGTTTGCCTCAGTGGATAGAGGCTCAGCTTAAGGACTGAAGGGTCCCAGGTTCAATTCCAGTCAGGGGCACAGGCCCAGGTTGTAGGTTCAATCCCTAGTAGGGGGCATGCAGGAGGCAGCCAATCAATGATTCTCTTTCATCATTGATGTTTCTATCTATCTCTCCTTCTCCATTCCTCTCTGAAATCATAAAGAGGGAATACATATCTATATACATACTAGATGCCTAGTGCATGAAATAAGTGATTGGGGGAGGGGGTGTCCCTCAGCCTGGTCTGCACTTCTCCAATCTGGGATCTCTCGGGCAATGTCTGAGAAAAGAGAGCTAGGATGAAAATCCAGCTCCCCTGACCCTGATTTCTATAGTCAGGCTAATTGTTTATATTTTATATGAAATAACTAGAGGCCCAGGGCATGAAAATTCATGCACTGGAGGGGGGCGTCCCTCAGCATAGCCTGCCCCATCTCACAGTTTAGGATCCCTTAGGAGCAGGAGTCAACCCAGCAATCGGGAAGGTGGCGCCCCCATCACACCTCTACTGCTGCCACTGCCAGCAGCATAAGCCTTGGCCAGCCCTGGTTATCTGAGCCTCAGCCAGCCCTGGTTATTTTTCCTGTTCCTTGGACATTGGCTGGGCAGCATTCATCCGAGGCTTACCTGTGCCTTGGGCTGGCCCTGGGCGGCTGGGGGGCTGAGGGCGGGTCTGGCCACACTGTGCACCTACTGTCCCCCTGGCGGAGCTGAGAGGACTGTGCACCACCATATTTGTTATGCTGTGACAGTCAATTTGCATATCCCCTCTTTATTAGATAGGATAAAATGTAATATATATTTATGTGTATATGAGTATTTAGTAAACATATATATCTATGATTCTTTTTGTCCATTTTTTTCCTCTATCCATTTCCTTTCTGTTAGTGAAATGGTGAAATTAGAAATATACCTATCACATATGGAAGACCAGGAAAATATCTTTCTGGATTAAGAAAGAATATTAAAAAGTCTAAAAATATTACGTACTTGAGAATTAATGAAATAGTTATCAATGGTCTTGCTCATTTTTCTCAATGCTGTCCCAGATTCTCTAGGATCATGTATATGAATTATCAAATGAAATCGATACACAAGCCCCTGCCCCTGCCCCAAATCACTGGATAACAGTAAAGCAAAACTGGCTAACATTTTACTTGTTAACAGTTTTTCTAATGACTGGGTACACAGAGGTTTGGTAATCTTGTCTCTACTCAGGGATTGAAGTGCAGCAACACTGACTGAATCACTTTGTCATCTTTATGTCTGAGACTGACCCCAGTAAGCTAAAATTGCATGTGTTGGTAATAAGTGATCTTTAGAACTAGTGAAAATGAACCGTTTGCCAGTATCAGAACCAGTTACTCAGGCTCTGCAACACTGACCTACATTGCTCCTTAATGCATCTCTTTGTAAAAAGGTAATTCTAATATTACCACTGACCTACCTATTACTTAACCTCGTTTGTTGAATACCTTCCATGTGCAGGATATTTTACTAGAGAAAGAACCTAAGAGGACTATGAGCATAGAGTAAAAAGGAGGAAGGGCTGTTTTATATAAACATGGGATTTTATACTACAGAAATAATCCCCTAATTTATGACTCACTGTATATTACCTGCTCTTTGGAGCTAAAAATATCTTTCTGAAATAAATGCATTTATTGTATGTTATAACAAAATTATTGCTAACACATGATTGATTACCAAAAGCCTATTTTAAACATATATGAGAACAACATATTTTATGGAAGTAAGTGAATATATGTAATTTTATAACATTGTGTCAGTAAAGATTACAAGCATTTTTTACACCATCTTTGTAAAATTAAAAAGTAAAAACTATATGTAACTACCATCTAGTTGTATGTAAATAATGGACTATGAGAAAGTGGTAGGTTTTAATTTTCAATATGTCAGTATGAAGGTTATGTATGGACACATTGGCTCGATTGCCTTCTATACTTTAGTCATAAAAGTCTCACTGTAGGAGCCTGCATGAATAAAGGCTGAGTCTCAGAAATCAGACATGTAGGACTTGGAATACTGTCCGCACTCTGATTCTAATCTCTGCTTTAATCTGAACCACCGGCTCTGCATGTTTGTTGGAATCCTCCTAAGACTGGAATTTCCTGGGAGATATCCAGTACTTTTCAGGTTGTAAACAGCAAACAAACTGTCTTTCTTAGAATAAGTTGTTATGTCTAGTGCAAACTGAATTCAAAGTTTATAGGTATGGAGAAACTCTTTTTTAATATATACAAACTTAAAAATTTGATTCCATTTAAATTTTGGCCAAAGATTCATCTCAGTAATAAAGTTTTGTGGGTTTTTTTTGAATAATTTACTTTGCTATTGGTGCAACGTATGGTAAATCTGTCTAAATAAGAAAATATTACTCTGTACAACAAATTATGACACATTTCCTACGTTATTAGATTTCTTATCATAGTAAGGGCTCTTTTTCTCAGATGAATTTTTAATGCAGTTATATATGTCTGTAAATATACATATATATATATATATATCAGTTTAATTTCTAAAGAGGATTTGAATTTTCAGATTTTTCTCTAATGTGTATAACTGTAAACATATGATAAACACATTTTAATGCTTTGATAACTAAACATAGTTGATGGCAAATTTAGGCAAATAAAATTAGATTAATTTTCTATTAGAAATTTCTAAGATATCTGTGAGAAATAATATATGAGACACATCTCATAACATTGACTTTTTTCTCTATCCTTGATAAAAATCCAGACTTTTTAGGTATGCATAAGCCATTCAGCTAAAAAGATGACATTTCTTAACCTCCTTTGCATTGTGTATGACCACATGACTATGTTATACACAATGAAAAATAATTAAGAGTATTGTATATAATATTTCTGAAAAGTTTTCCTATAGAGAGTGTTCCTGTTTCTCCCTTCTTTCTTTCTCTTGCTGCTCAAAATGGGGTATTGTGCCTGTATATCTAGCAGTTATCTTCAGTCAGTGCATGATGGGCTTGAGAATGTAAGCCATGCATCAAAAATGGCAAAATGATAGCTAGGAACAAGAGGCTGAGTGTTTCATTGCTGGGTGTGTCATTGAATCATAAAGCTGTTGTTACTGCAGTAGATACTCTCCTTTTAAATTTATTTAATATGCAAGAGACAGAAACTATGTTTTTTTTTGTGTGTGTGGAATATCTGTTACATACAGCTGAAACATGTCATAATGAACTTAGCACCAGGAATTGGGTCTTGTTTAAAGGAACCCAAAATGTCATTGGCCAAATGAAATAAGTGGGAGGAAGATATTAAATACTCAGATATTGGATGTTTCAAAACTGATGCCTATGATAAAGAATTGCAAACATTTAGTCAAGCTGATGCCTGCTACATCTTGGAGACCAGATGCTATCATAGGTAGAGTCATTGGAGGAATGGCTCTTAGGGTATTCACCAAGAACGATAGCCTTGGGCTACACCAAATCCATCACAAAACTGACAAGTAAGGGATGAAGGGAAGTACTTTCTGCCTTCAGCCAGCAATCTAAATTTGATTTAGAGTTCTGTAATTTGGAACTACCTGGGCTGGCAAAACAAAACCACAGGTAAAACCATGTTGAATTACTCTCCTTTAAGGTTTCTCTACCAGAAGATGGGAACCAAACCACTGGTAAAAATCTTATGCAGGGTGTTGAATTTTTCCTAAGTTGTTTCAAATGGGTTCAGAGTAAATGTCAATATTTTTGCAGACATGATCTTTATCTGTAGGTACTGTAGCATGGAACCAAACACATACATACAAAATTCAGAAACTTTTCTGGATGGGCCACAATGGCACCTCCTAAGGCCTGGAGGTGGAAAAGAATACTGAGGTTCTCAAAAAAAAGCTATTACCCAAAGAGAAGGGGAGATTGGTTGCTGGTTTTGGGGAAACTACATAAAGTCAAAGAAGGCTGGAATCTTAGTAACCAGCCAATTGGCATAGTAAGGTATTTTGGATAACAATGGCTGAACATATGACTGTGAACCTGGATTCTGGATACCTTTGATGTCCTGGCAAAACTCACTATTATGGCCCATCCAGGACTTGCAATAACTGTGGCAAGCACAGGTTTATTATATTGTACAAGGCCAGTCTTTGATATCAGCTCACTGTAGTAGCAAAAAGCATCAGCAATATCAATGTAATGATTTATTTCTCTCTGCACTAAAAGATGTGGGGAAAATGGCAAAGCCAATTTGAGCTGAGTAAGATCCAACATTCACAGAAAAAATATAGTTTGGGAGAGATACTGGATTTTCTACAGGCAAGGCGATGGTAGTTTGAGAAATTACTTGAAAACATTTTTGAAATGGTTTTCTATTTTCCTCTCATGTTACTGAAGTTAGTTATCAGGAGCGTATTAAAAAACAGCTTTTAGCACTAAGGAAGGTTGAAAATGACTATCTTTTAGGTCTTTTAAACTGAAATACATGTGTTGTATGCCAAAAAAGTGTGAAAGTAATATTTGAAACAAGCCAATCTGATGCATTGTATGGGTCAGAACAGTGCTTTCCAAAATTTTAAGATTGCATTTCATCCATAAAAAATTACAGCCCACTGTGAGGGGCTACTCTTTTTTGAGGCATGATTGCCAGCTGGAGGGCTTAATATTACCAATATTTGAACACATGAATTCTTTCTAGAGCATGGGCCAAGGCATGCCGAATAGAGACAGTTGGTTTAAGGGTTGGCCTGATAGGGGGACAGGCTTGGTGAAAAACAATCTAAAAGGAACATGGAAATTGATTTCCAGCTGCTACCCTCATAACTTAGGCAAGTTATGTCTAAAACAAGATGCATTCAGTTCTAAATAAGTTAATTTGATGGGCCTGGAGAAACATATAAGAAGCAAAGTCCTAGGCAGCTTGGATAATTCAAGTTATGTCTAAAACAAGATGCATTTAGTTCTAAATAATTTAATTGGAAGGGACTGGGGAACATATAAGAAGTAAAGTCCTAGGTAGCTTGGATAATGGTGAGAAGTAAAAAAAAAAACTTTCCTAGGAAATATTTCTTTAATGCAAAGAGTTACTGCACTTACTAATATAATGATGCAATGATGATGTAATGACACTGATGCTAACATTATCTTCAATAATCTTTACTTGAAACTCTAAATGACCCACATTTAAATCCCAGGCTTTCCACTTGCCACTTGTATGACCTAGGGCATTTTACAATACTACTGTGTCCCTAGTTTTTTAAAAATTGAAAATAATAGTACCTACATTCTGAGACTATTGAGGGTTTAATGTGATAAATTATGGAAAGAGGTTGGCAGAAACTTGGCAGTAAAAAGACTCTCAATAGATGCTAGTTATCTTCAAGTACAAAGCTTTTATAAAACTTTTAAATAAATTTAACCTGTAAAATATCAATGGCCCTGTTATCATAGACTAGCTTTAAAAATGAGATTGTAAGAAAAAATATGAAATAATCAACAATCTCTATTAGCTTTCTCTTCTATCTCTATTTTAGTTTCCATCTCTATTTTAGTTTCTTCTCATTCCCTCCCCTACCTGCCCCCTCATTCAAAATTGAGGATTTTGGAAATTATTTATTACCAAAAATAAAATTACCCTGCTATCCACAAAGTATTTGACTATTAAAAAAAGAATTTTCTATCTTTTGATTCCTCCATTGTTTAGTTTCTCTTAACTTTATTTTTTATTCATATCCCAAATGGAAACATGACTCTATGGTCTTTTATCCCTTGATTGACCATAAGTAGTTCCATCCACATGTTAAATGTTGTATCTAGTCTAGTTCTTAGAAGAATCCTATATAATAAAAGGGTACTATGCACATTGACCCTAATGGCAGAAAGAGCACTGGACCAGTCACTATGAGGCGCACTGAACACCTCTCGGTCTCTTCCCCTGGCCATCAGAACCTGGGGTGGGCATAGGGACGGGGCCAGCTGTGGGCAGCTAGAGAAGATGACCAATCACAGGCCAGGCCTAGGAATCATACCTGTGCATGAATTTCATGCGATGGGCCTCTAGTAGATTATAATTCAATAGATTCATCAGAATAAATGACTCCAGTCATTCAAACATATCAGAGAGTGCATGTGTGCATGCACACACACATACACGCACCCCCACAAACACTTATTTTGTCATTGTTTTTTTCCAATCATTTCTGACCATATTTTCCTCATTTATTGAAAGTGTATGCAAACCCTTAATCTGGGAGTAGCCCCAAGTCAAACATCTCTCTCTAAATGCTTTCTTCCTGTAAACCTCATTCCAAAACTCTTATAGCTTTTTGCCATTCTTTCCTATCCATCTGTCCTTCTTTATTTAAGTTTGACTGAAACAAACTCATTTTTCTAAGAGCTATGAACACTTAGTGAGAAGCGTTTTCCAAGTTCAAGGACTTTCTCTGCTTTACTTGTCAAATATGTTACATGTGTTTTAGAGTTTCTCTTGCAGCAGAATTTTCTTTAGCCATTTTACATTAAATTTCTTATAACTGAAGAAGATTGTAATCTTCTTTCAGATAAGTAATTCACTGTCTATGCTTTGTGACTCCCAAGTGTCAAGAATGATCTCAGAGTGTCATGAAGTCCTTTAAGGATTTCAAAACATCAATATAAATTCACTTTGATGTTATTAAGAAATGTTTGTCAGGATGATTTTTAGGAAGTATTATAAAATAAGAAATGCATTTTTTCTTACCATAAGAAAATATTTAAAATAATTTAAAATAATATGTTTTTATTCATTTCAGAGAGGAAGGGAGAGGGAGAGATAGAAACATCAATGATGAGAGAGAATCATTGATTGGCTGCTTTCTGCACACCACATACTAGAGATAAGCCCACAACCTGGGCATATGCCTTGAACAGGCATCGAACCATGACCTCCTGGTTCATAGGGTGATGCTCAACTACTGAGCCACACCAATTGGGCTAAAAACAAATTTGATGTGTAACTTTGAAGTAGACACTTTTGTAATCATTCTGAAATATTTTTAAAGAAAAATTTCTTTCCCATTCATTAGGTCATGCTAATCAAAATCTTATACTGGTTATGCAATATTAAAGTTAGCATATTTACTTAGGATTATTAAGTCTTGGTTACATTTAAATGAAAAGATTTAAATCTTGAAACTATTTTCCCAAATATGTTTTTAGTAAAAATCTGATTACCACACAACCACATGGGATTTGTTTTCACATTGGTCTATTATGATTTGACTTTGGCCTAATTTGAAACCTATTTACTAATTTCCCTCCAAATCTGCCCACAATTTAAACTCTGATATCTGGGTGTAATTCTCAGAACAAATATGCAGTTTTTCATCCCAATGTTTTTCAAGATTCGTTGAATAATGTCTCTTCTTTAGAAAATAAAAGGAGGGAAAAGTTCTTCAGTGATTATTTTTCTTAAGAGGAGAGAAACATCATTGATTGTCTATCTCCTGCACACCCTCTACTGGGGATCAAGCCTACGAAACAGACATATTCCCTGACTGGGAATCAAACTGATGACCTCTTGGTTCCTGCTCAGTCACTGAGCTCACCACCAGGCCCAAATATTTTTTATTGGACAGAAAACCTAGGCAATCACTGCCTATCGAGTTTCTTATTTTTTCTCTTTTAATCTCATTTTCAGTAATGCAGAACTTTGCACTTGATCCATTATGAAATACTCATTTTTACTTCTGTTAACAGATAATTTACTTACAAATTGTGGGAAGCTTTAGCTATTAATATTTCCAACCTATGTATATTCAATTTTATGTGCCTTGGTATACATCTAGTTATTGAAGATATAGCCTTTTAAAGAGGTTGTTTTAAGATGATAACATTAGATACCCTTGATAAAAATGTTTAAATTTACATTTTTTAAATTTCTTTGTAACTCTAAGTACCTATTGATTTATTCTGGCTTTTCCCCAAGTGTTTCTGTTATCTCCTCTTTGATATTTGCATTTCTGACTTTTCTTTGCTCCCACTATTTGTAGAAAGTAGCCACAGGGAAGGTAACTGTATTTCTTGTGAGGTTGAATAAATAAATCAGTTGCCTTTTTGAGGAGAAGAGCAAGTAATTTCCTCACCTTCTGTGGTTCCCCTTTCTTCTGCTGCTTTGATATATCTAACAGCTCCTCTAGACTTTCTCCTCCTGTCCTATTAAAATAATTTCTTATTAGCCGCCGTCAACATTAAATCAATGCCACTGCAGCATTAGCTAGAGCTGGGGGTGAGGGCCTAGGTGACTGAGGATACCAGATTAGAACAGCTGGAAAACAAAATCTTTACTCTCAATAGGTTGAAATATTAGTACAATAAGGCATATAGGAAGTAATGAAACTGAACAATGTGTCAAAAAGTGCAAATTGACATAGGACAGAATGAGAAAACAGTGCTCTGAGGGGATAATGCATGTAGGAGGAGATGTTGACCCTGAGGATGACTTTACTGATTCTCATCAAGAGAACTATTCCTACAAATGATTGGCGAAGAAGGAGGGAGGCATGTAATTGAGGGGGACATATATGAGTCCCACATAAGTTCACTGAACTTGCCAGAAATACAATGGAGAATGATGCAAAGGTTGCCTTTTTGGAGGGAGGAGTGGGTAATGAGGGAAAAGAATTCAAGTGAGGAATGTGCCACAGCCTCTTAGTGCATCAGACTCTTTACACATCACTACATCAATTATGTCTTCATGACACAACCTGGGAGGCAGATGTTATTCTCACTTTGTAGACGATCAAACTGAAGATCTGAGAGATTAAATAATTTGACCAATGCTCACACAGTGCCATATGGTGGGATCAGGAGTTAGTCTCAATCTCCATGGACTGCTGCTTCTAAATGCATCACCTTTAATATGCTCATATAATTTTTTTCTTGGCTACATATCATATTACTAATAGGGGTATATATTTTTATTTTTATTATTTCAAAGAGAAATCTCCCCCATCCCCTTACCTTAGAATAAAACACTAATCTCAACAAATTCATAGATCAAAGAAGAGAAATACAAAATCACTTAAAATATAAATTGTATTCAGATCAATGTTTGGTTATATATTTTGAAGGTGTTGATGTATTTAATGGAAAGTGTAATAATCAGAATACTGGTTTGTTACAAGGAAATAGACATAGGCCATTACTAAAGCTAGTATCCATTCTAGCACAGGTGTGAGAAATTGGCCTGTCCAGGCTAAATGATAGACCCGTTCTTGACACAGACTCCTCAGGTTCTACCATTCGATATTTTCTTCATCTTTAAATCCCTGTCTTTCCCTCTTTCTGATTCCACTGCTCATCAAGGAATCTTTGGCTAAATCCCCATAAAACTTTTACAGAGACAGAATGAGCTGATCTTATTAGCAGTTACATTTCTCACTGTAACTTTTTGTATTATGATAAATGGTTTATTTTTTTAGATTATAACATTCATCACCATTAAATTGCATTTTTATTATTTATTGAATTTATTGGAGTTTCATTGGTTTACAAAATCATAGAGATTTCAAGTGTACAACCCAATAAAACATCATTTGCACACTGCATAGTGTACCAACCATCACCTCAAGCAAAGTCTCTTTCCATCTAACCCCCCCTGCTTTGCTACCCACCTCCACCTACCCCCCTTTCCTCTGGCTATCACCTCACAGTTTTCTGTGCTTTAATAAATTGGGATTGGGTTTACACAACCACTTAGAACTTGGCTGCTATCATTTCGCTCTTCAGAGAAGCCATCACTATGGGAGTGTGAAAAGGTCATGTTCCTGGACCTGCACTTCAGGGAAATCCACCTCTGGGGAACTTTTAGCCACTAACAGGGCATCACAAGAGAGTGTTTGTTGAGAGTGACTTTTCCTCTTAGAACTTTTGCAGTGATATCACAACATTTAAGCATATGTAGTATTCATATTTCTGAGTTACAACTTAATATACATTCAGGTGTCATTACAGGAAAGATTTAAATGATTGTTGTCTGTAAAGAGGACCTAAGTGAAATATTACATGGACTGTGTATTAGGTCAGAATTTCATGTATAAAATCTTTATGTGGAAAATTATGCTGATATATATACTACAGTTTCCTGTATTTTTAAAATATTTTGATAAATACCAAATAATAATAAATGTAGATGTGCCCTAGTTATAGTTCTAAACAGCATATTTTGCTTATGCTTCTTTTTTATTGTGGTTAACTTATTTGGAAATGCGAGTGACTTCACCAGCTGTGATTCTATCAGGATGTACTTTTCTGTGAAAAGGTTATTTCTATTTTTGAAGAACAGATTTTTTAGGGGGGAATGGAGATAGATTTGGAGAAGAAGGACATTTTAAATTGTGGAAACATGGATATGCCTCAACATTTGTAAGTAATTCAAGGGGCCCCTTTGGGGAGAGGAAATAGAAAGAAGAAGGGAGTGACTTGCTAAGGGAAAAGGAGAGAAGGAAAAGTAAAAGAATTTTCTTTCTGTTAACTGTATCGTACATGATAAATAACTCTTGGGTATTTGAGTAGTTATTGAAACAACTGATTAATTCATTTATTGCTTTCTAGTGTCTGTTTCTCTCTGCCTATCCATACTTGCTAAAACACTGAGTGCCCTTCCATCTGGGAAGTACATCTGGCAAGAAAATGTTTGATTCCTTTGCTGGTATTCAAAGTATAAATACTCAACCTACTAGTCAGCTGTTTTTGGAGGTGAACTTTCTCATTAAAGGGCCTTGTTGGTGATGTTTGGACTGACTTTAGGGCCATAATTCCCCAGATAAAACAGTAGTCTGTTTAAGCATTCCCTTGATTATAGTTTACTCATGTACTTTTTTATTATCACTTCAGCCATTTTATGTGGTCATTAATTACCACAAAATTGAACTTTAATTCATTTTGGAATCCTGTAGCTATGACTGTTCATTGTATCTCTTCAAAATATAAATGTTCCTTGTCCAATATTGTATTCGTTTCACCAGAGGCTGGGAATTCTGTTCTCAAATTAATGATCTGTTTATTTAAATGATGACTGTGGTCCTCAGAAGCAGAGGAACAGCATTTGTTGAATCTGACAGCCTGATGCATTATTTGTGTGTAATATTTGTTCATGAGGCTGCAGAGACTCTGAGCTGTACAGTTGGAGGACACATCTGAGTCCTGGTGGGTGGCCCCCTCTCTCGACAAGTGCTTCACCTTCCACATCACGAGTGCTTGGGAATCCAGTCTCTGCATGAGGACCTGAGCAAGCAAGATTCCCATTATTTTAGGAAGCAGTCAAGGCCATTGTTGGAGAGTTTTTATTGCTGGGCAATTCATGACAGTGGCCTGAAATTTGTCTTGCACCATTTTCCTGGTTCCTTTCCCCTGGAGCAAGGTAAAAATTGAGCTATTCAACTTCCATATAATATTCCTTAGGGTAGAAGAGCCCATTCAAAGTACCCCTCAACCCCTATTGGGGTAGAAGGCACTTGAGTATTTTGGTTCCCTTGCAAAAATCATGCCAACCATGACACAATCTTTGAGGGTCTATTACATGCCATGTACTGTGTGAGTCTTTAAAATATGTTTTTCTAGTCCTCCTCATAACTATGTACTATGTTCATTATGTTTGAGATAGAGACACCAAAAGTGACAATGAGAATGTTGAATATCCACCTAAGATAAGTGGTAGAGGTGGGAGATGCAGGTAGTTTTATCTAAATCAGAGCATATATGTATTTTTTCTCCACATCATGGTTTCTCTCTTGCACAAGCTAGTATTTGCTTCTAGAGGAATTATGTTCCTCATGATATGATTTCTAGACTTCTGTTTTTCTTATCATGGCTTCTCTTCACCTCTGGAATGCCTTTCAGTTGCCATTATCTCAATATTGAAATGTAGATCCAAGCATGATCTATGTATGTGTGAGCTAACTAGCATGTTGTCCATGAAACACACCCGTGCCACCTATTTCAATAAATTTAGCCTACTTTTTAAAGCAATATATCTAAGTTTTATAGAAGGGACTCCTAACTATTTTTGTACCACAGACCCCTATGCCAATGGTGAAAAATGTCCATCGCAGAATAATGTTTTCAGTGCATAAAATTAAAGCGTGGAATCACAAACCAAAAAATTACATTAAAATGCAGTCATCAAAGTATTGAAATCTGTGGTTAACTCTTATTCATGTGTATTATATATCTATTTATTATGTATTGTTACCAATATTTTATTATGTGTCTGATAGTTATCTTAATTTTGAAGTAGTAAAGCATAAATACCATTTGAGATATATACAATTGCCATGTGATATGAAAATAACTATAACTATTATTGTTGACAAAGTTACTGATACTTCTAATATTACTGTGGTATTTTGTCTACATTCATAATGAAATAAATGCTAAATTTAAGTCAGAGGTTATTGAAAATAACAATTTAGTTTTTTCTACCTTTAAGTTCATGGACTCCCCATGAATTCTATCCATGGTAGGGCAGGCCAAGTCACACAGACTAATTTCTATGTCTACATGAATACTTATTTAGCATTCACTGGATGTAGAGTCCAAGTAAAGTTCATTTAGTATCTACATTACTCCTCTGTCATTAAGTCTCTCTTTGGGTCAATCCTTCCTCTCAGGTTTATAGCCATTGCTTCTCTTGCTTTCCATAGCAGGAAATAGCTCATGTGCTGCTGAGTTTCAGAATCCTGCTGCCCACAGCAGCCAAATGAGAAGACTGCCTGAGCCTTAAGCATTAGTTTCCAGAAGGTTAGCATGTACTTTGAATTAGAAAAAAAAATGCCAGCCATGTGAGATATTAGTTTCTCCTTGGAGAAGCATAAGATAGAATTCTGACTTGAATGTAAGATCTTCTGATGAAGGTTTCTGTTGCACAGTTTTAGGAGACACTTTTGTTTTGGACTATTTGGAATTACATTCCTGGCAAATTCAAAGTTTTACCTTTGCCAATAAATTATGCAAATTACAATTGCACTAAGTTCTTTTACCCCTGTTTAAAGCCATTTCAAAATAGATTATAATTGGTTTGGAAAGCTTGATTAAAAAATGACCTTATAACATTTGCTTGAAATTATGTTAAGGATGTTTTACAACACTTAGAGGCCCATGCATCACTTGAGAGTTGATTATCTTTTTTTTCATTTTGCTTTTGTTGTCTCCTGTCATAAGCGGACCCATGCAATACAGGAATCCTTTAGCCTCAAAAATTGTATCTATAAGTTATAAAATAGAATTGATAACTAGTTGTTTATCTTATTTGTTTGACCAAGCCTAGTTGCTAACTTGGGAAATCGTCCTGCTCAAGTAATCCTGTTTATATGACTTGTGTGATGTGCTCTTCTACACATAATAGATGCTTGATTGTTGCTTTAGTTACTTTGACTAATTTAACAAAAAAGTTGCAACATCACATTGTCTGTGGCATCTTTCAGCTAATTCTGTGTTTTCAACTAAAATAGGATGGGTGATTATCCTTTCATTGGATGGAATGATCAATTTCATAATGTTGGAAGATCTGCTGGACTGAATTGGAAGACTCCAGGAGCCCTGGAAGAAGCTGGGTAAGTCCCTGCACACAGAGAATTCACCCCTTAGACACATTTACAGGATGGCTGGGCTGCTCTCTACTAGGTTTTTTTTTTTGGTATCTCTTTTCTAGGAAAATGTAAAAAGTGCTTTTTTCTCACACCACTGGACAAATTACCTCAGAACAAATTGAATCTTCTTTACAGTCCAGTAGTTTTATATAATCAATTTAAAAAAAAAACCTGAGCCGAGACCGGTTTGGCTCAGTGGATAGAGCGTCGGACTGCGGACTGCGGGGTCCTGGGTTCGATTCCGGCAAGGGCATGTACCTTGGCTGCGGGCGCATCCCCGGTGGGGGGCGTGCAAGAGGCAGCTGATCGATGTCTCTCTCTCATCGATGTTTCTGACTTTCTATCCCTCTCCCTTCTGCTCTGTAAAAAATCAATAAAATATATTTAAAAAAATAAAAAAAATAAATAAAAAAAAAACCTGAGTTTCAAACTGGGATACTTTAATAATATAAAAATCTGAGTAGTTCTAGGAGTCCTTCTTCTCTCATATGACATATGTAAAAACAACAACAGTGTAACTAAAACTTAGTCTTTTGGTCCATGTTCAGGCTCTGCCCTTTACCCACAGTGTGGCCTTCAACAAGGCACTCATACTCTCAATATCAGTGCCTTCATCAGGCATAATAATACTACCTTGGTTTGCTTGTTTTGTGAATGTCATAGACACAATGTGAAAGTACTTTGTAAATTCTAAAGTGTTAACAAACATCAAGTTATGACTTTGGTGATTCTTGTTCTCTTCTCCATAAATTGGTCAACAGTCTCACCAATGAGCAATCCTCTTTTGTAAGCTTTATTGTGTGGACAATAGCTGGATGATGGGAATTGTAGGACAAAGCGGAGCTGTCAAATGAGACAAAGAGAACAGTGATGGCACAGGAGAAAGACTGGCATATGGTGATGTGGGGGAGGGACAAGGCATAGAAAATACTGGTAAAAGGAAGACAGAATAGTGCGCGCGCGCGCACACACACACACACACACACACACACACACACACACTCCCTTATGCATCTATAGAAGAAGCTCTTGTATGTAAAAGGTGGATGGTAGGCTTGAAATGTCTTTGAATGATTTCTTTTGCCAAATCTTACCCTGTAAAACAAATTATCCACTCTAAATTGGCAGCTAGGGCCATGGATATTTAAACAAATTTAACCTGTCTCATTTTGTGGATCAACAGAAGACTTTAAGTAATATATTCTAGATTTGTTCATAGGCTGTTATGCATAATTACCCATTAAATAGGCGGGTCCTCATATCCATCAAATGCAGGGTTAAAGATGGGTGCTTTGGTTTCTGATTTGTATAAGCACTTCTGAAAACACCATCCAGGTGACATTATCAATAAATTTCTTAGCCTCCAGTTATGGTCCTATGATTATTTGAGGTTATAATTTAAATCCTGGGACCTTCAACTTGATCGCATCAGTGTGCATTTGGGTAGAGACTGGGAATATGCATTCTTAACAAGAATTTTAAGTGATCGCTGCCCACACACCAAGATGAGAACCCATTCTCAGGTCAGTGCGGGCACTAACTACAGGGTCCTGGGAACGGATCACCCTCAGGAGCAGAGGCTCTGGGCTGGGTCGAATGCCCTGGGCCCCTGGCAGTCAGCTCAGAGCCTTTTTCCTGGAGGAAAGGTAAAGGGTACTCAGCCCTTCATTCCTTCCAGATTAGAAGTTTGGAGACACTCCATGGGCAGTATCCTTTTAGTTTCTTTGCCTTTTATTCTTAATCTCACTCAACTCTCTCTGTTTCAGTTTGCTGGTTTAGTTTTGGTTAGGGTTGGTAAGCCACAGAGAGCACAAGGCACTTTTATCTGCCACTTTTGGTGTGTTCTAGGACTATTATCTATGTATTTGGGATAAAGGAGTCCCTTTTCATGATTTGGGAGAAATTTAGGAGAGAAAGAAAACATATTTGGCACAGGGGCTACTCCGTCATGCATCAATCTACATCAAAAGAGCTAGTGGCTTCCGGCCCACCCCCCTGCTCACTGCCTGAAGCTTCACAAGCCTCAGACCACTCAGCCAACAGAAACTTGCGGAAGTGTATTTTCCACAGGAATCACCTCTTGTAGCTCAATAGGCATATCCGGTTGCTTTAGATACCTTTCCTTTCCACACTGGTGTCCTGTTTTATTACAACTTTGCAAATTCAGCCAATGTTTGCTAGTGAGAGGAAAAAAAAACCCACAAAAAACAACAACACATGAAATCTTTGTTGATGTACATATATATTTAAAAAATCTGTGAAGCAAAAAAGAATGTGACTGCATTTATATTTATGGTCAATAAGCCCAGATGAATATGTGGTAAACGTTGCTGAGACAGTCACCAAGCACATCACCATGTCACAGGAAATATTATTAAATTCTGTAATTTCCTTTTCTGAAAGTAGTTTTTCTGTATGGAGTTGGAGAAAGAAAATTACATTCAATATTCACCTTAACTGAAAAGCAGCTGAGTGTGGCGGCTGATAGCCTATAAATAGCAGATGTGTGACCTCATTCTCTCGCTTGCCCTGCTGTTTCCAGTCTCAGGTTGAATAGAAAATTGTCAGTCATCTGGGGAATCTGGGCATATAGGCCAGCGTATTTGGGTGGTTCCGGCCCGGTCCTTGTTTTTCTGTAGTCATTCAGGTAGGGAGCCTTCAATGAAGAGAAATCAGTCTGGGGTCTGTTTCCGTTGCTGTCTGCCTATCCTGTGCAGGTAATTGCCGTTGGGTTGAAACAGCATAATGTGGCCTTGGAAAACTGCTTAACCTTTTGGAGCCTCAGGTTATCCATCTGTAGAGAGAATATTGTAGCTGCCTCTCCCTCATTTCATTGGAATGCTTTGAGAATCGATTAGATAGTGTGCATAAAGCAAGTTGACCTCCCGAAGAAGGGATACAATGTATGATTTTATTTCTGGTCTCAGAGCTCTTAGACCAGATCTCTCCCGTACAACACAGTCATTATCTGTGCCTTTGGACTGCCTGGAGAGGAAATTCACACCATTCAGGGCAAAACAATCCTCTCCAGTTTCTAAATGGTGGGGATTGTCTATCTGAGGAGCACAAATGCAACAGATGGTTGCCAACCTTCCACTTGATTTTGTGGCTCTTTAAACTGTGTTCATTATAATTTCAACTTGCAGGCAGCTCTGCAGAGACGTGGAAGGATGTGTGAATGACAGTTTGTGATATAACAGATACAGCCCGTATCGAACACGAGAGTCTTATGTCTCTGAATCTGAGAAGCAGTTGTTAACACGTAAAATAATAACAGGATTACTCTATCAGTAATTAAAAGTGTTTAAGTTGTTTCCCACATGTTTGTGAATGTCTAACTGATGCCAACATCTTAGAACTTGATTAATAAGTATATTTTGCAGAATTTGAGCACAACATGCAACATGTTTTAACTATTAGATTTATGTTGACTCTTTATGAAAGTAACAATAATAAATAAACTCTCATTACAATGAAAACTTTCAGAAGATGCAACGTAAACCTAAGTAATTTTTTGGGGGAAACAGAGACCATTCTGATTCTGTTTTTGTTTTATAATCTTTACAGACATTTATAAAGGCATAGACTTTATCTTAAGGCTGCCATAACTTATTTATTTCTTTGTCCATTTTATGGCCATACATGCATACATGTATTCACTATTTAGCTTGTGGAGTTTTCATTTATTTAGCAAAAGCATTGCTTTGTTGAACATTTTCACTATTTCTTTGGACCATTTTGTTGCAAGAAATAAATGTGTTCTTTAAGTGATTTATTTTTTTTCTGTCAACTTGGGAAACAAACCTAAAATTGACATTCTCAGAAAAGAGAGGTGCTGTAGAACTTGAAAACATTTACTATAAAAAAATGTATTTACTTAGAGCTCAGTTTCTGTTGAAAAACAAACATCACCGACTCTGAGAAAAAGAAGAGAAGCCCCCTGCTGACACATTCTCTCCTTGATTGATGATGTTGTCTTGGCAGAGCTGCTTCAGAAATGGCAATCAGGGAACAAACGGGTTGGGTTTTATTCAATAAAACACCTTTTAAAAGAGAGAAGCAATCTCAAATTTCAAGGAATGGCATTTGAAACAGGTGAAACATAATTGTGTGAGTCTGTTCTTTGAAAAACAGAGAAAATGGGGTTATGTCTTGGTCTCATCTGTGTGACATCATTGTGATATGAAAGACACCAGACCACACCATAATGTGTGACATTATATATTGAGAGCTACACATAAATGGGAGCAGGGCTTCTCTGTTTTCTACTGGATCATATAAGCTTGGCCCTGACCTGGCCAAGAACTATATACTACTGAGGGACATTGAGGTAGAAATGGGAGGCTAAGCACAGGTAAGGTTTATGAAACATTTACTGTGGCCCAGACACAGTGCATCACACATATTAACCCAATTTAACCTCAGGTTGGCCCTCTATTAGATAATCTGTATTACACAGATGATGAACTGGTCTTGAGTGATTATGTCATTAGGCAAAGATCACACAGTTCTTAAGAGTAGAGCTGGGATTTAAACATAGATGCTTTGATTCTAGAATTCATCTCTTAACTCTTATGGTTTCTCTTTATTTATCAAAATAATAACAACAATAATAAATAAACCCTTATTACCTTGCAAACTTAGTGCAAGCCCAGCTGGCATGGCACAGTGTTTGAGCATCGACCTATGGACCAGGAAATCATGATTTGATGCCAGTCAGGGACTGAGTTGTGGGCCTTAACCCCAGTAGGGTGCATGCTGGAGGCAGCCAATCAATGATTCTCTCTAATCATGGATGTTTCTATCTCTCTCTCCCTCTCCCTTCCTCTCTGAAATCAATTAACTTAGTACAAAGTTAATTTCTGAATTGTCACATCATTTTCATATTTTTATTCTCTACTTTGAGGCATTCTTAAATGTTTCCTGCTTTTCATTTAAGGCTTCTTTTATTTTACTGTTATACTTTTTAGCCATGTGAGATGTGATTAGACTTAGCTCATGGGCACTTTCTTTTAGGTTGCTGTAGGAGTCTATAAAAGTACTTCAAGCAGGTGTAAATCTCTTTTTCATTTAGTTTTAACTTTTTCCATGAATGAAAGTATATGAATTATTTATAAAGTAGAATTTTTAACTACTTAGGTCCTGTCAGGTCTAGTATTTTTTCTCAAGATGTTTGATTTTTTTTTTTTTTGGATATGATGTCCCCTTTTCATCACTCCTCCCTTATCTGGGGGTTTATGTTTATTTTTGATTTTTTTTGCACTTTCACATTCACACATTAGCAGAATTATTTGAGACAATTAAAGCTTTCTAACCATTTATAAAAACAGTAGAATTAGAGCTTTGATATATAAAAGAGCATGTGTTTGGAGAGTAAGTTTATGGGGACCCTTCCTTTAGGTCTTGACAAGATTTCATATATACATAAAATTTTATTGATTTTGATCTTATTCTCAAAAAAAAATAAAATTAGGGAATTGGCTCTGCTCTACTATTAAATATTTTGAATTCAATACTAAAATAATCTAAAGACCAACACATTGATGACCTGCAAATAAGTAGTAGTAAAACTATAGGGTAGTGGGTCTGAAGGTTCTTTGTCATTGCAACACTTTTTCTATGACCTCGCTTATTCTTTTATCAGGCACCATGCTGTTGAAGTGGAATCTTCCTTTAAATTTTGCCTACCAATCTGAGCCAAGAACTTGATCCACCCTTGCAATATGCATTGGTGTTAGTACTCTTTATACTGTCATAGCACAGGACCATTAAATAAGAACAAAAAAACCTTATTAAATGAGAAAATAAAATTGAGTTGCCTAGGGTTCCTTCATTTGAAACATAATAAACCCAACCACCAGGTAGAGAACTTTCCCAGAGTGATAGAGTGTGAGTCTGTGTGCCTTTAGTATCCATCCTCCAGATTAATGGTGCAAATGGTACAAAAGGATTGAATTTATTTTTGAAGTTCCGATAAAGAGTCAGAGAATGAAAACTTTAAAAAATGAGTCACATCAGGTACCCTGATGATTGGAGTTCTCAAAAACATTTTTTCCCCAGAGATTGAGATACATCTTATAAACCATCATTAGGAAGACATACTGTTACTAGAATTTGTTAGAAAGCCAGAATAAATTTTTCAAATATAATAATCTCTCCATGAGGATTTCAGGGAACTTGACTCTTCTGTATATGGCTTTTAAGTTTTCTAATTTTGCGTAATTCTTTAAACAAAATATTAACACTTTATGATTAAATTATTTTTAAAAATTCTGTTTAGTGACTTGTTTTCAATCTCTTACTTTCTACTTTGGAACCATATGAATTGTTAAAACTTCCAATTGTCTTAGATACTTCTGGTTTGAGACAGTAAACATAGATGTTTCCTGCAAAATGTTTGGCAGAAAAAGAAGGAAAAGAGGTAGAGGTTTGAAAAAGAATTATGCTCAAAAGAAGATTTGATTTCAAATGAGATTTAAATGAGAATATCTGATCTCCTTTCTTGCTCTATATTTATTCACAAATTAGTTCATATAATGAAATGAGCTGTAATATAGGAGGCATTGTAATAGTTTCTTAGAGCGCAAAGGCAACTTTTATTTATTTATACTCACTCTAGTTGCCCTGCGCATGAATCCATGAGACAGTAGCTCTGTGAGGCCTGGCCACTCTGCACCTGCTGCCCAGACGCTCTCCATGGCCCAGCGGCCCATCCGCGGTGGAACACTTTCCTTGTCATTGGGGTGACGACGCAAGCCTTCTCCTCTCCCACATTCCTCTCCCCCACCCCATGGTCTCTCATTGCCTGCTGCTCAGAGGTCCTCCACTGCTGGGGTGGAATGCTTGCCTCATGGCCATGGTGACAAAGCAATCATTCTGCCAGGCTGCTCATGCTGCCCGCTCTCAGTGGCTGTCCCCCCAGGACTGGGGGACTCCAGTGAGGCTGAGAGGACTGGTTGCTGCCATCTTGTGGCTATGGACACCACCATCTTGTAGCTATGAGTGCCGCCATCTCTGTGGCAGAGTGATGGTTAATTTGCATATTACCCTTTTATTAGATAGGATATATTTATAATTTGCTTAATTGCACAAATTATTTAAAGTAAGAGAAATGAAATCTACTTTTATGCTACCCTTCAATGGATCAAAGTTTACCAGTATATAAATTTAGCTATAGTAAAATGATAATACAATATGAATAAATGCTGTTACAAAGAAATTAGCAAAGCACTGTGGGAACATAGTAGGTATCCTATCTAAAAAAAGAATAATATGCAAATTTGACCATACTTTCGCTATACCCACTAGCCACAAGCACCAGCTATGCCCACCAGCCAATCAGGAGCATGGGGATGTGGACAAGGTGGCCTGGGCCACGGGGGGCCTGAGGAGGTGTAGCCAAGCTGGCCCAGGCCTTGGGGGCATGGCCGAGGGGGCCCACACCTGGGGGTGTGTGGCTGAGGCAGCCCAGGTCTGGGGGAGGGTTGGGGAGGGTGTCTGAGGCAGCCCGGGCCTGGGCAAGCAGGGCCAAGGCCTGTTCTAGCTGGGGTGAAGCTGGCTGGGGCTAAGGCCCTGGCTGGAGGTATGGGAGGGCGGGGCTGGGATGGAGCCAGCCATCTGCCCAATTTCAGGGTGATGGCTGGGTGCCCCAGGCCTAAAGCCTTGGCCAGAGGGCTCCCAGTATGTGTGCAGGGGCAGTTTGGGCTGAGGGATCACCCATTCCCAGTGCACAAATTTCTTGCACCGGGCCCCTATTACTAACTATATCAACAATATTTTGATTTTCATCTGCTTTTTTCATTGATTCCTTAAAATCTATGTGACTTTATGACATGCTCCAGAAGAGTCCTAGATTATTGATGGAACACAAAATTTAAAGTAACCATAACATTATCTTAGATGCATAACTGGCCTAATAAAGGGATCCTGATATATTTACTCATTTCAGGGGCAATTACTAGTCTGTCTGAATCCCTATTGGGGAAAAGTGTAATTGATCTAGAATCAGTCTCTAAAGATTTTGAGCTCATATGTGAGAAGCAACTATGCCCTGAATCTTAGGTGTTTAAACAATGACTATTCTCAGATTCTGCTCTTATTAGCAAGAGAAGTATGTTTATCTTTAAAACATTTTAGCTCCAATGGTGATATTTGTGTATTTATTTTCTTTAGAGGAATAAAGAAAAAGAGGAAAGATGGGGATGGAATTGGGGTCCAGTGAGTACAAATACTCCTTTGTGGTATGTATTCTTCTGCCAGGACAGTGTTTTAGTTTCTCGATTTTTGGATTCATATGTGGTTATATAGAGTAGTTGTATGTATATCTAACTAGTTGTATGTGATTGTAGTTATATGTAGTTTAGACCAGAAGATGAGACAGCAAAGAAACATAGGTAATTATCGAATTGCCTTTGTGATTTTGTCACTAGCAAAGGAATATATTTGCTTGAAGTTGTGTGTGAGCAGCTTTACATAAATAGGTGAAATAAAATTTTGTAGTATTAGGCAATAATATTTTGTGTTGTACTGGTAGCTTTAAATTATAATTAAGTACACTTCATATTACAGCTTCTCCTACAACTTCTGTTAAAAATAAATTCATGCTGAGTCTCGACAAATTTTGTCTTATCTTTTATTCCTGCAGAAGTGTGAGAAGACGTTTTAAAATAGGAAATCCAGAATTTTTTTCTATTCTCTTCTTAGAGTTCTATTGCAAAGGGATTCATTGTTAAATTCATTTATTATCACATAATGCAGAGGTCACTATCTTTCTGGCTGCCTGCTCTATGTCCTAACACAAAGAGTTAATTACAAGTTTTCTCTTGACGACATGATGACAGATGTTGCCAAAATGTCCCTATTTGTTATAAATTAGCTCTTTTACATGCACAGATGTGAAATATAGCAGAAACATGTCTCTTGTTCGGTAAGGAGCTCAAGGTGACCGAAATTCAGTAATTATCTAAGCACCAGCTAAGACTTGGGCAGCATTTTTCAAATTCCAGGAGGAATCACTGAGCAGAGGGAGTGGAGAACTGGCCAGGAGAGTGAGACTTGTAACTTGGGGGAGGGGCAGTGAGAGGCCAGCTTTTTATATCCCCTTCTTTTATAGGAAAAAAGAGCAGCCAGCAGAAACTAGATGAGGATCAACATGGGGTGAGGGTGGAGGAGCTAGCAACTGCTGAGACAGTCAATAGGCAGATTGTTCATCACACATTGCCAGAAGATTAGCTGAGCAAATGCACAGACAATGCTGATTAGCGACATGAAATGCATCAGTTCTTACTGGGGAGAACAAAGACTGTCCAGATCACTGCCCTACAGTCTAAGTGCGATAATGGAATCCAGCTATGCTCAACATAATGTTTAGAGCTGAGAAATGTGAGCAACATGTCTATCTGTTTGTATTCACTAAACTTCTCTCATCTCTGGAATGCCCTCAAGAGAAGCATATCTTACTTCTACCAGGTTCTCAAGGGATAGTATTATAATCACACACCCCTCCTCCCATATTTCAGCCCCTTGTGTGTTATGTATTTCTTTCTACTGAATCTGAGAAGGCAGATAATGAGTTGTCACAATATGGCCTCTTTTTAAGCTGACCTTGTAGACAGACACAGGTGATCATATTGGGAAAACATTTTTAATTAACCTAACATTTCCTATTCACTTACATAAAGGACTGGGTACCAAGAGTTATAAACATTTTAAAGTTATGAAGTAAAATGTAAAATATTTTTCATACAAAGCCTGTGTATTATTTGTTTTATCTTGATCTCCTTTTTTCCAATGTGCCCAGAGACTTATAGCACTTTTATTCTATCCCCCTCCTTGGAAGTTTTGGTTTGGGCACCCAGAAAAGACACCATGACCTTGTGTTGGCACTAAATCTAAGTTGCTAGGACTTTTCATAGACAGTTTTTTTTACGTTATACATTACTGTGTCCATCAAATGTAGCCTTTTCATTTGACTGATATTATAATTAAATTTGATAATAGCATCTCCCTCTACAATTTCTTTACACCTATAAAAATAATCCTAGTGTTATTTATAGGGTTGTGTTATTCCTTATCAGAAGCCTTTCTCTTCCCTATTTAAAACAGCTTTTCTTTAGTCATAAAGCTCTTAACAGGATTCATCTGGGAGAAAAGCATAGTAAGGCTGATGTGTCTCTCTCAGCCTGCAGTGACATTTTATACCTTATTGTGTTTGCAGTTTCTCTTTCTTTTGTTCTTTCTTTGCATTTTTAATACCCAACCCTTTCTCATTTTATTCACTCATTTACTAACATCTGATTAATTCATAAACTCTTCCCTAAATTATGGAAATGATGAAAAAATCAAATAATTTATAGGAATAAAATTTTCTTTTTTCCTTGCAGTTAACCATGCCACATTTAAAATATAAAACATTTTAGAAAAAATTATTTGCACCAAAACTAAGAAACAACAGATGGTTAAAAATAATATATAAAGAACTTCCACCAATGAATATTTTAGAAAATACGCCTGCAAAAGCAGGCAATGGCTAATAAAAACAATTCAGAGATGAAATGCAATAGCCACAGACTTATAAAAATTCTAATTCTTACTGGTAAAGTACATTAAATACAACTGAAAACCAGTCACCACTAAATTGACAAAAATATTGAGAGATGCAGAAAAAAGAGTAATAATTTAATTTGATAGTACTTTAATTTTATGCAATTAAAATGTAATATATCTATAAACATGTAAAATTGAATATTCTTTCATCCAAGAATGCTATTTCCAGAAAGTCATTCTACACAAAATTCACATGTGAGCATCAGTGCTTTTTCCTCTTTCAAGAATGTTTATAGAGATGCAGTTAACTGATATAAATGCTGTTACATTCACAACATGGAATATTATATAGCTGTTGAAGAGAATGATGTGCTAACAGAAATATCTATGAAACATACCGAATGATCTCATGGATGCACAAGAAAAGGAAAAGCACCTCTCTCTCCATGTATGTGAAATTAAATGATTGTCTGGAAGAATGACATGAAATTGTCACCCAGTGGCTTCTAGGAGAGAAATGGGATTTGCAGTAAAGAAACATGAACAAAGAATTACTAAATTCTTTGATTCTAGAATCCTAAGAATTCTAAGGTTCTAGAATCTTACCATCATGTTGCATTTGGGTAACATACACCAATAAAATGAATACAGTTTCAAGTGCATTGATTAGTTAAAAATTAAGCTAATGATGATGTTAGTTAATAGAGGTCTGCAGAAAATATGCTTTAATGAATACATAAGAACAATGTACTATTTGTAAGAAGATTGTTATATGAAATTAGCTCTGTTATAACTCTTTTCTTGAAAAGGCAATGCATTTTCCCATTGAGATTGATATATTAGGGAATAATTTGAGCATAATACAAATGTTACGTTTCTTTATGTGTGATTTCATTTATGAGAAATACTTGGTGAATGCAAAGAATGGCACCCAGCTCAGCTGAGTCACAAGGAAAACACAAAATGTGTGAAACCACATACATGCCTCAAACATCCACCATCTATCAGTTCATCATGTGTATTATGAGTCACATCATGTACATCCGTTGCTATAGTTTTCTATCTAATTTCAGATATTCCCTTTTTTACCACTTCATAGTACCTCAAAACTGAAACCTCCATTCTCACTTCCACAAACAAACTTTAATTTTTTTGAGGTAAAGTGTCATATTTATTGAAGTATTTTTTAGATTAGTTAACTATTTAACATGTATAGTTATGCTATTGCTTTTATAAGATTCCTATTTGCATTATTTTTAATGTGTCATTGACAAGGTTTTTGAATATTGTACTCCTGACACTATTGCTCTCCTAAGCCCTGTTACTTTTATTGCACTATTTTACATACAGGGTAGGGCAAGAGTAAGTTTGCAGTTGTGAGTACGTAAAAGTTTATTTTTGTATTATTTGTTAGTTATTATGTTCTCCCATACAAACAACTGTAAACCTGTTTCTACTTCAGTAAGGTAGATATGAATAAAAGAAAGGAGGTAAAGGGAATCAGACATTATTGAACATAATCACCTGGGGAGCATGAGCCCGTTGGCTACATCAGGAAGCTATAGCTTCACACACATCCCAGGGAATTACAGCATTGCACTGCCAAGGGGATTAACACCCCTCCCTTCCCCCTTTGGTACCAGATTGTGTGTTTCGGGGAGCAGAGGGAGGTAAGCACATACACAATAGAAATCAAAATGGCACAAGGGGTGGTGATTGACCCTAGAGCCTGTCAGTCTAACCTCGAAAAGGGATCATTGGCGAGGGGGTGGACTCATCTGAAGCACCAAAAGCTGGGAAAGTTGATTGATTATTTCGAAAAAGCTCCTGGCAAAAACCTCAGGGGAACAAAGAAGTTCCTCTCTCCCCACCTCAGTGACCTGCACTTGTCCATTTGTTTTCCCACCTTCTCTTGCCCAGGAACATGTATGTGACCATGCAGGACCTGACCCAAAGCAGGCTGTGTGGGCTCCAAAAACATTAAGCTTTAATATGAAATAGAAATTCTGGACACTGGTCTTTGTTTTGGCCTTGCTGAAGACAGGGTTGGAGTTTTTCCACCATGGGGACAAATGGAGATAGGACATTGGGAACCCAGGAGGGAAACACCTTTGCTTTTTGCATCACAAATAAATTATGCAACACCACAGTCACCCATGTGTTGGTCCTTGGAATTCTTTCCTTGCGATTCCATGGAAGAGACACCATCTACAAACCTACTTTTGCCACACCCGGTAGTATGGCACTTTTTACAAATAGCTATGTTGCATTATTTTAGAAATGGTTGTTTTCTTTACCTGACAGACCAGTGAATCTTGGAACCTGGTACTTTGCTTTGAGTGAGCCAATAAGTGGCATTTGTTGGGAGAAAATTATCGGTAAGTTTGTGACTTTCTGTCCATCTTCTGAATAAAGACACAGATAATCTTTTCAAGATGTGTGTAGAGTAGATGACCTTGGCAGTTAGAGAAATGTTCTTCCTCTGAGGCAAGGGCACATTTGCTTACAGTCTTGAAAGATAGAGTATTTTCCTTCCAGAGCAATGCCCAGTACGGAAGATTTAGGTCCCTAAGCCCAAGATTTTCTTTCTGCAACCAACTGTTTACTTGACCCTCTTTGTACTCCCCAGTGGGAATTGAGGCTTGGAGAACTAGTGCAGAAATGAGAATTCTCTGGTGGCCGCTATTGCTTTGAGTAATAAACTTTCCTTTGTTTTTGACACATGGGGTTTCTGTCTCTTGTCAGCATCCATGAAACTGACAGATTAACAAATTGATTTGTAAATATTAAATATTGTAGACTCTTCACAGTTCTCGACATTACTCTGTGGGATGTTGCAGTTTTACAGTTATCTTCATAAAATTAGTAGTATTCGATATAGTTAAGGATCTTATTGCCAAGATAACAATCATTAAATACTGTGTTGTTGGTTTTCTCTTTTTTTTCCTTTCTACTTTAAAAGATGATGTACCCCAGAACAGGAAATAAAGGGTGCGTTGGAGGACTTCTTCAGTGGTCAAAAAGTGGGTTGGGGAATATTTCTTGTTTTCATTTTACTTGATTAAGTGAGTAACTCTGTTATCACATTATCTGAAATGAGAATAATATAGGTTAATATTATTTTGCTACATGTAATTATTATTTTTAAAATTCTTAGAAATAACTTATGATTCATTGAAATGTAAATATTGGTGCTACAGTTACCTTTATCTGATTAGGCAATGGATACTGAGTTTCTATCTTATAGAAAGTGCTGTGAGGAATACAAAAATAAATAATTGCTTTCTGTGTTTTCAGAAGTTGGCACTCTAGTACAGGAGATAAAACAAAAATAAACATTGCACAAGGCACACAGTGTTAACTCCAATTTGAGGGAAATAAATAAAGGATTACAGGTGTTCTGAAGTGAGAGGGATAGGAGAAGTCTTCAAAGAGATGGTAGGATTTAATGAGGAGGGAGGGCACTTGAAGAGAGGGCAAGCATGTGTGAAAGCAGGAAGGTTAATGGACTAGTGGGAGAAAAGGCTGGAAAGAGGAATTGGTACCATTTCACAGTCCTAAAAGGTCAAGAATGGTTAAGGATACTTATTTCGTTGATTCTAGAATAGAATTTTTTTTTAAATTAGAAAACCTCTCTAACACATTTAATGATCTATGGTGTTTTATAATCTTTGGCATTGTACAAGAGCTTTAAGTCAGGCAGCCATTACACAGCTGTATAAAATGATAGTGTGGGTTTCTTTGCTTTCCTTTTCTTTTTTTTTTTTTTACTCTCTCTGATAAGATTAAGGAAAGTCCAGAAAAAATCCATTTTAAATTAACATAGATTATATATTCATGTGGTTTTGGGAAAGAAACTTACAAACTTAAATATATGACCTTTAGAATTTTGGGCCCAATCTTTTGCTAATATACTTTTTAAAAAAACATACTATTTGCCAAGTATTAATGACTACTCTTTGCTAGCTTAGTGTTTAGGATTTAATTCATTATCATATTTAATTGAAAAATTTCTGGGACATGGACCACTTGCATTTTATGAATAAAGAAAGAAGGGTTAAGAAAAGTTTTGTAAGTATAAGGTCATAGAGGTAGTAACTAACATTATAATTTAGCTACTTTTGGGATTTAAATTCAGTTCTCATTTACTCTCAAGACTATTCTATTAATTATGCAATTCCTTAGCACATCTTTGCTTAACCACACACAGGGATGGTGAGCTCTTCTAGTCTCTTAGGGCTGTGCATTCTCCTAATAGAGAGAGGAGGTAATAGGGATCTCAGAGAAAGATTCTTTGAGAAAATGAGTATTGAATCTAAGATTAGGCATCTATTTTGTTGTTCATAAAGATAAAATACTGTTTTATGTACTTTGTGTTAATATATTACATGTTAATTAAAAATTTGACAAAGTTGATGCAGAGATTCAGTTAGCCTGATGAAAACCATCACATGAAATTTCAGCAGCTTTTCTCTTTTTAAGAAATATTAGTAATTCAAGTTAAAATTTAAAATAAGTAGCTTTAGAACTACTTTATTTTTTTGCATTACTTTTTTATAATTATTTTTTTTATTGTTTAAAGTATTACAAATAGTAGTACATATGTCGACTTTTTCCCCTCTTTGATCTCCCCCTGCTGCCCCTTTCTCCCAATAGTTGAGGCCCAGAAAGGTTAAATAATTTGCACAAAGTTACACAGCAAAGCAATGTAGAATATACATGGTCCCTACTCATGCTTCACTGTCCAGTGCTGAGTGAGACACATGTCATCACTCCTGTATAACAAGTTTGACCATGCATTGAAATATTTAGTTGTTGAATTTTGACTAGAGTTCTAAGAAATAGCTGTTTTAATTATTGCAAGTGAAAAATACCCCATCTTCATTTTTTCACTTCCTCTAGTATTTAAAATATTTTGTGCATTTGCTTTTCCATCATTACTTTTGTTCTACATTGAAATCAACTCTTGGATTAGATTGTCCCAGATTGACTTTACAGAAAATCTTAGTTTTCAGTTTAGAACTTTTGTAACCTAAACATAGGCTTTGCTAATAATAATAATAATAATAATAATAATAATAATTTGAATGGGAAGTGAGATGACTTATTTTAGGTGTATCTAAAGGTAAGAAGTTATCAAGAGAGAGCTCACATTAAAGTATTAGTCAAGATGTTGGGTTAGGATATTTCCAATTGGGTAAAACAGCAAAAATAGGACAATGTGTTGGTAAGCACTTAAAATTTTATTTATTAAATCATTCTCTTGAAATTAGGGCACTTTTAGCTTTTATTTATAAACTAGAGGCCCAGTGCACAAAATTTGTGTACAGGGTAGGGGGTGTCCCTCATCTTTCACCCCAGCCTCTAGCCAGAGGTTCCTCTCCTTCTTCCACACAGCCTCTGGGGAGATGCTTGTCCTGGGGCCTCCTCAGGACCCCGGCCCATGAAGCTCTGACGGGTACTTGGGGGCTTGGGCTTTCAGGTCTGGCTTCCCCGCCTGGCATGGTGCACATTTGCTACCCCGGGCCTGTTCTCTCCCTCCAGGCAGCGGAAGAGGGTGGGCACCTGTCCGGCCGAGGGCGCTGATGGCCCGCCCTAGGGCGCTGATGGCCCGCCCTCTCCCGCCATGCACGGCCCACTCTCTTCTGCCACAGGCCCGCCCTCTGCTGCCGCTCCCACCAGGGGCTCAGACAGCCTGCCTTCTCCTACTGCACACAGCTCGCCCTCTCCCACCTCACAGCAGGAGATGTAGACAGCCCACCCTCTCCCACCATCCTGGCCAGAGGTGCTGAAGGCCACCCTCTCCCGCTGCAGGTCTGCCCTCTCCCACTGCACTGGCCAAGGGCACAGATGGCTGGCCCTCTCCTGCTGTGCATGGCTCGTTCTCTCCTGCCCTGTGGTGGGAGAGGGTGGACCACAGGGCTTGCTGGAAGCACAAATGGCGCACTCTCTCCCACGCCCCATGGCTCGCTCCACCTCGCCCCGCCCCCCACTGCCCAGGCCACGCACTTGCTGGCTATCTCCGCCCCAGCTCCTGATTGCCTGGTGGGCATGGTTGGTGGGCGTGGCTTGTGGGTGAAGGTACGGTTGATTTGCATATTACTCTTTTATTAGATAGGATATTACTTACCTTGCTAAGTTTTTTGTTTTCATGTTGTACTCAACAGTAAAATCTTGAAATTTGCAATTTTATATCAAAAAATGTCTGGTCATTAGAACTGCTTCTGTATCCTTTCTATGAATCTGAATATTGAATTACTATGTTGGATTATGCATTGTATAAAAAGAATTGGTTTGAGGGGTTACAGACATGTAATAGTTCATCCTGAGCTTGAACCAGGTGCTATTTTCTTAACCTGTAAATTATGTGTGAGGCAAGGCTATTCATTTGGGACATACTCAACATGAATAAAATAAGCTAGGAGAGGAACTTTCCTCTGGAGACTTCAGAAGGATTGCAGCCCCACTGACACCTAGATTTTAGTCTAGCGAAATGCATTTTGGACTTCTGACCTCCAGAGTTGTAAGGCAATACATTTGTGTTATTTCAAGCCGCTAAGTTTGTGGTAATTTGTTACAGAAGCAATAGGAAACCGTCTTAGTGACAGTCCAGTTCACCTGCTATTTTCTGCCTGGGTAATTTTTCCCGCTTTTTAGGCCTCTTGAAAGACAAGAAATAAAGATGATTCAAGAAAGAAGAAAATAATCCAAGGTTCTCTTCAGTGGCTAAAGTTTTAACTTAAATGGAGGCCCAAATTTTGTCTTTGAATTAAATTATTTCAAGATTATTATTATTTTTTTTGTGGGGGGAGGATTGGGAAATTGACAGGCCAAAAGACCCTTGCTGATAATAAAGGCTATACTGAAAGTAGATGACCATTTACCAATATAATAGTGCTTGCCTACTTTGCGGGTAATAGGCAAGAAACGTTGTGCAACAAACCTAATTCCTGAAGACCATACAATGATATGTCTTTAGTCAAAATATCATTCTGTGGCTTTCAAATATTTTAGTGCCACTCATTAAGCACAGTTACCAGGTAATGCATTTATAATATAGAATTATCTACCAAAAATTGACAAGTATAGCCAAAGTAGCTTGAGTTTTTTGTAAGTTCTATAAAAGTGAGATAGCTTCCAAATATACATGATCTGTACCTTAACTCTTTTTTAAAAAATTAATCAGTTTTTATTGTTTAGATTATTACAATTGTTCCTCTTTTTTTTCCCTCATAGCTCCTCTCCACCGGGTTCCCACCCCATCCTCTGTCCTTACCTCTTACCCCTGCTCCCCTCACTGTCCTCATCGCTAGGTGTATGATTTTTGTCCAGTCTCTTCCCACACCTCCACACCCATTTCCCCCTGAGAATTGTCAGTCCATTTTCTTTCTATGCCCCTAATTCTATTATATTCAGCAGTTTATTCTGTTCATCAGATTTTTAATTCACTTGAGTTTTAGATTCACTTGTTGATAGATATGTATTTGTTGTTCACAGTTTTTATCCTTACCTTTTTATTATTCTTCCTCTTCTTAAAGAATACCTTTCAGCATTTCATATTATACTGGTTTGGTGGTGATGAACTCCTTTAGTTTTTTTCTTATCTGTGAAGCTCTTAATCTGACCTTCAATTCTGAATGATAGCTTGGTTGTAGGTTCTTGCTATTCATCACTTTGAATATTTATTGCCACTCCCATCTGGCCTGCATAGTTTCTTTTGAGAAATCAGCTGAAAATCATATGGGTGCTCCCTTGTAGTTAGCTGTTTTTTTCTTGCTGATTTTAATATTGTCTCTTTGTCTTTTGCTCTTTGCATTTTAATTATGTACTTCAGTTCTTTACAGAATCTAGCTTCTATGCAGGTTATGCAAGGGATGTTTCTGTAGAACTTCTCTTTTTAGGTTTGACATGATAAAGGATTTTAGATATCGATCTTTCTGGTCTGTATGTTGTTTTTAATTTGAATGTTGTTTAGTGGCTCAGCCCAATTACTAAGGAAACCAGTTAATTTACCAGTGGCTCTTCTGAAAGGAAACTGGTTGACAACTAGGAAAATGAGCAAAAACTCAACAGTCACTTTGATTGTTTTCTAACAAATCATTAGCAAATTGCAGTCAGGCATTGGATTTCTACTAAGGAGTGACCAAGAATGCCAAGGGCAATATTAAACATAGGAATCTTACAAATTCCAAAGTTAAGAGATAGCAAGTGTTAAAAATGCAGAACCTTAAAACAGCTCAGAGGAGAGAAAATAAAAAATAAAGCATTCAGACTGAGGTGTGACTATACGTGGCTCTTGTTTGTGGGTCCTGCATAGAAGCCTTTGATAGCCATCTCTATGCAAAAGTTCTGAGTGAAGTTTTCTCTTCCAAAATGGCATCTGCTTCGGAGGATTCCTAAGAATGTTTCTGGTTGGAACATGATTCAAAGAATATGTTTGTGTTTTCAATTGAGAAATGCGAATCTAAGAACCAACACCCTAGAATTTTAATGTTTGTTAGTTATTAACAGTACTTGGTAGGGTCCTAGTCAGATAAGCAGAATGTTCTTGTTATGGAAATTCTACTTTTATAGTATACTAATTCTACTTTTATAGTATACTAATTTGTCTTCTATTATTATTCATAAATCTTTGAATTAATCTTATATTGTTTCATGTAGATTCGTACATTATGCGACCATGGAAGAGATAACATTGAAGCTTTTCATCTTTTAAATATAATTAACTTATTCACCTGTACATAGTATGTATATATAATTTTAACATTACCATTTCAATAAACTGGATCAATTTCCTTAAAAAACAGATAAAGTATATTTATTATCTTGTATACATACTACTGTTTCTCTATAATCTTTTCTACTAATTGCAACTTTTATCTAAAGAAGGTAACATTCATGAACAATAGAAAAATCTACAAGGTAGTACATCAGAAATATCATAATCATTCCCTTTGAGCACATATTTTATACATCTTTAACATATTTTAAGACTGCAAAATAAAGCTGCATAATAGCATTTAAAAGCATTTGTACATCTTTTTGAATATATACCCATTCCATATGTAAAATTAAGGAAAGTGATTTAAAGTGATATTTTGTGACCAACGTGTTTATTATTTTTTTCTTATTTAGAACTTGTTCATCTATAAAATAATTTTTTACTTATCTATGCTAATAAAAAGGTAATATGCTAATTATACCAAATAGACTGGACACCTGGTGAATGTCCTTCCAGACAAGCCACAGTGGCGGGGGCTGAGGCAGAGGCAGTTAGGGGTGATCAGGCTGGCAGGCAGAAGTGGTTAGGGGCAATCAGGCAGGCAGGGGAGCAGTTAAGGACGATCAGGCTGGCAGGGGAAAAGTTGGTGGTGATCAGGCAGGCAGGCAGAGTGGTTAGGGATGATCAGGCAGGCAGGCAGGGTGGTTAAGGTTTATCAGGCATGCAGAGTGGTTATTGACGATCAGGCAGGTTGGCAGGTGAGCAGTTAGGAACCAGTGGTCCCAGATCGCTCGAGGAGTTCTGGATTGTGAGAGGGTGCAAACCAGGCTGAGGGACCCCCCTCCCATGCATTAATTTCTTGCACCAGGTCTCTAGTAATTTAATATTAGGCTAAGATCTTCAATTGACTACAAATCTGGAAATTGTTATTTTAATCCTTGTGATTTATAGCATTACAAGAATACCTTATATAATAAAAGCATAGCATGCAAATTATTCCCTTGACCAGGAGTTTGTTAGGGAGTTTGGCCAGGAGACTAGGCCAGCCAGGGGAAGGGAGGGAGGCCCCAGCCAGCAGCTGGCGGCCACTAGGGACCCTACCAGTGCATAAATTTAATGCACTGGGTTTCTAGTATAATATTAAAATTTATTTAATTAAACAGGTTTTATTAATTTATTTTTATTGATTTTTAGAGAGATAGGCAGGGAGATGGGGGGAGAAAGAACCATAAATGTGAGGGAAAAGTATCCTTTGGCTGCCTCCTGCATGCTCCCCAACATGGATTGAGTCTGCAACCTGGGCATGTGCTCTGACTGGGATTCCAAGTGACAATCTTTCTGTGCAGGGGATGATGCCCAACCAACTGAGCCACCTGGCCAGGGCAAGTTAAACGTGTTTTAGTGTCTATTTTTAATTTGAACTTTTTGTAAAAATAATGGTAACTTAATGGATTCATAGAACTAATGTAGGTAGTTTAAATAGTTTTAAACAGCAGAAATTAAACCCAAATAATGTATTTATTAAAATACTGTTCTCATATTACTTTTTTGGGTATTAATATTTTAAAAGCTACATTTTTTAAGTTAAATTAATTATTCATATGTCTAAGTAATCATCCTATATAATATGCAAATCGACCCTAATGGCAGAACACCCAGACTGACTGCTCAATCAGTCACTATGAGGTGCACTGACCACCTCTTGGTCCCTTTTCCCTGGCTGGCAGGCTCCAATGGCAAACAGGAAACCAGGGGTGGGTGGCAGGGGATTCAGGTGGCACCAGCCAAGGCCTCCACCCAGCTGATCACCCAACATACAGAGGTCAACTCATGGCAGGGTCGGGGTCAGCAAGCATGCAGGAATGGCCAACCTCTTGGTTCCTTCCTCTGGACATCAAGCTCTGGTCTACCGATAGTGAATGGGAAACCATGGGTGAGTGGTGGCAGGGCGTAGGGCAGCCTTGGGCAGTTAGGGAAGAAGGCCCTGATCACAGGCCAGACCTAGGTACCATACCCATACACGAATTTCATGCACTAGGCCTCCAGTTTATAGTACATTCACTTAAACATATAAATTAAACTCTGTATTTATATACCACAGAAACCAATTAAGGTTGGGAGTTCCTGTCAAAAGCTCTAAATAACTAGCTTCACTTTTTATCTAACAAGACAATCTGACAGGCAGACCTTTTCTTCTGATTTCAGTTTGGGCATGGCAAAAAACACAACATAATGGCTAATTTTTTTTTTAAATCCCTGACTGCTTATTTGGACTAGGTATTCCTTGAGTGTGTACAAAATAACAAAACAATTAATTTTGATCAATTAATTTTAAAATTACCCCATAAACAGAAAAAGGAGTCAGGAAGGAAAGGAGAAAAAGTTAGACATTGCAGGTTTCAGACAGGCATTGAATTTTCACTGTAATAGGCAAGTTATCTTGCCCTCTGAATGGAGAGGAGAAAGAGTAGCTTCAGGAAAGCCCATTGGCAACACCCACACACATGAACACACAACAGAAAAAGAGAGACTATTATTATAGCTGATTTACACAGGAATACAGACTTTTCGCAGTTTCATCAAGCTGTGTGCTTTTTAACTGTACATCAATCTGTGAAGTATGGTCATGACAGAGGGAGAATTTTCTGTGTTAAACAAAGATATCTGTTTTCGAGTCGGGCAAGTCAGTCAGCGAATCTTTCGATAATCTATTGGTTTTAATGCCTCTTTCAAAAAACAGTCTTGTTCATGCCAAGAGCTTCCCAGTGCCCCTTGAAATTTCAGATTGTCCTGGGTAGAATTATGTTAGAGAGACATGCAGAGGAATTACATCTCAAAAGAGACCCTCACAACTGGTGAAAGTCAGGAAGAGATGGTCATTGATACTTTGTGTCTAGACCTGGCCAAAAATAAGTGGTCAATAGCTGGGAGCTCAGGACCAGCAAAACTAAGTAAAGTATTTATAGGGACACAAAGGCAAGTTTCAGGAAAGTTCATAAATGTTTATTTTAAGTTCATGTTATTAATGTATATTTTATGACAATAAACTGAATCCACTAGAAGCATACTACAAAATTTGTCCAAGGAATGCTAGTCTTACATTACCTCTAAATGCTTCAGTTTAGGGTAGACTTATTGGACCTACCCACCTCTTCTTCCTGTAGAATTTTCCTTATAGACTCTTAACAGGACAGATGGGTATGAACCAGAATGTTAAAAAAAGGGGGGGGGGGTGTTTTCTACTCCATAATCTAAGAATTCCTAAAATGCTTTAATTTTCACTGAGAAAATACATTTAATCTTTATGAGTTGATGAAAGGAAATTGGAGCTTAGACCCAATTTAGGTTATACCTCATTCTTGGGTCAAAGAGACATCCTCATTCCCAGTTTAGAAGATTAAGAGCTTCTTGTATTTATTTTTAATTGAAATAATTAATTTTGTGGTTCCACAGGGAATTAAACCCAGGATTTTCTGCTTGCCAAGCAGATGTGATGACCACTCCATCATGGATCTCAAAGATACAGTTTAGGGAGTCCCGGAGCCTCAGAGAAATGTACTTCTCCAGGCATTGTACAGAGGAATGAAAGGATCTTGATTGGATCCTGATGGGACCTGTACGTTTGTCAACTCTTTTCTCCTTAAAAGTCCACTGGAAATATCTGTTGCTCATGGAGAACTAAGTTTATTAGATGAGCAGAACATCAGCTTGACAAAATCTTGACAAGGTTTCAGAAGGGAAGGTCAAGGTAGGAGATCAAACAGGGTTTTAGAGACTGGTCTAGGGAAGTTTATAATCAGGTCTTACAAGATAGAATACTAGTTAGGGTTGGAGAGAGTTTATTACTTAACTAGTGGCCCGGTACATGGATTCATGCACATTGAAAGGAAATTAATTAGGAAGTGGTAGTGTGGTGGGACTGGGTGAGACATGCTGGGCTCACTCTGGAGCCAACCTCCTGTGGTCCCTCCCTGACCAGCCACACCTGGGGAGGTCCTGGGGATTGAAGGGTATCTGCGGAGTGAGTGGGGTCCTTTGGCAGGTAGGGTCCCTCTGCCTGCCTGCAGGGATCCAGCTGAAACTGGCAGTCTGATATCCCTCAAAGGGTCCTGGGATGCAAGAAGAAACTGCAAAGTTGCTGTAGATAGGCAGCTCCTGCATTGAGCACCTGACCCCTGGTGGTCAGTGCACATCATAGCTGCTGGCAGCCAATTGGCTGGTCCACAGGTCACTTAGGCTTTTATATCTAGAGATAACTTCGGGTTGATGGGCTCCAAGACACCAGGATATATAAGTTACTCTCGATAATCAAGGTGTTGGTATTGATAAATTATCCATTTAGTTGATTCACAATTTATCCATAAGGACTAAGTTCTTCTGGAGCAAGTAACTAAGTTAAATTTGCTTTGCTTTTCAGTATTGTTTCATGTAGGGCAGAAAATGAATTATATTTCTTTCAGTTTTCAATCCCCTCCACCCGTGGTTGGCAAACTGTGGCTTGCCACATGTGGCTCTTTGGCCCCTTGAGTGTGGCTCTTCCACAAAATACCACAGCCTGGGTGAATCTATTTTGAAGAAGTGGCATTAGAAGAAGTTTAAGTTTAAAAAATTTGTCTCTCAAAAATTTTTCATTTGTTGTACTGTTGATATTTGGCTCTGTTGACTAACAGAGTTTGCCGACCACTGTCCTATACCACATCTGCCCACCCTAAGAACTTGCTTCAGGTTTCCAGTCAATAGAACTGCTAGACTAATCCAATAATAATATTATAAAACTGGGCTGTTGTAAGGATTCCGAACTCAAAGCTACCTTATTTTGGAGGCCTATAATAGGCTTTATTCCAGTGACTTCCAATTAAATTGGCCATATCTTTTTAGTGCTTATTGATTGATACACATACAACTTTATGATTGACTATTTTGCATTCAGTAATACTTTTTATGTACATTTGCATTTTATAAACATAATAACTTTGTGACCAAGTAGCAAATCATCTTGAATTTATTCTGTAGGTTTCTTCCTATTATTACCAAGTACACAAATTGAGATTATTTTCTGGAAGCTAAGTCATAAGAGAAATGAAGTGATGGTGATAAATCCAGAAAATATTAAAGCCACACACTGCATCATGAACACACACCACAAGAAGCAATAGGAAGGCAGAAAGATAAAGCAAAAAAAAGGGGGACAAATCCCTCACAATGCAGGAAAATAACTGGAGGCCCATATGAAGCACCTAGAACAGTGATGGGCAACCTTTTGAGCTTGGTGTGTCAGAATTCGTCAAAAAACTGAGCTTAACTTGGGTGGTGTGTCACTTCGAGAAAAAACAACAACACATACTTCTCTGTATGGAACCGGATGCGGCTACGTGTCATCTAAAATGGCTCTGCGTATCAGTGCTGACATGTGTGTCATAGATTCGCCATCACAGAAGAACATCAGTAAGTATCTGCAACTCCTAAGCACAGCATCCAGGGACATCAAGTAGGTTTCTTTATGATAGTGGCTTTAGACAAAGAAATAATCGATGATCACCAAAGAAAACCTGAGCCACACCAGGGCCATATGAAGAGAAATATGAAGCATGCTAGTAAAGCAATGAGTTGCAGCGATTATACTGGTATTGTCTTAGAAGTAGAGATGACAGTTATTGTCATCAAATCTCCTTGATTGAGCTGTCTAGTGCCAGTTAGGTGGAAGCTAAAGGGACAAAGGTTACATTCACAGAGAAGAACAAAGAATTGTGAAAGTCCAAGGGCAAGTCAAGTGCTTTAGGATCACAGTCACAATGCATTAAGAATAGACTAATCTGACTCATCAAAACAAGCACTGTGACAAAAAATCAAGAACTGATGTCAGGAGCTCCTGAGCTCTGGAAGCAGACAACAATTTCTAAAGGAAATGTTATTTCCATGGGCTATTGTGAAATAAAAGTCTTTTTAATTTTAATTTGGTCATTGGAACTTTGAAACACAATTACTGTATGTCTCAATTTATGAAACCACAAAAATGATGGTACTATAAACTTCTAACCACTTTTTACCTGTGTCAGTGCTTTCTGAATGAAATCATCAGCCCTAGAAATGGCAGGACTTGTGACCAGGTGCTAGGAAGCAGGTGGCTTTATCAATTTCAGTAGGTTTGTACTTGTGCAAATATTAATGGTTGATTAGGTTTAGCCTAGTTTACTTGGATAGAAGAAACAACGCGGTCCTGTAGGCGATTCCTTTCCCTGGATTGGAATAGCATCTGCTGATGACACCAAGTCCTGGACATCTGGGTTCCAGGGCCCAGAATCCTTGATGATCCCTTTATTGGAAACTGTTTGAATTTTATTTCGCATAAGGAAATTTAGTGGCAGTTCTTCACGGCTTTCTGGGGGGAAAATAACCTTTGGGTATCATTTTTGAACATGTTAGTTTGTTCCCCTGGGCACCAGTGAATTCAAAGAAAAACACTATCCCACAGTCATCCAGCCTGGGGCTGTAAAGTTGTCAGATCTCATAAGCTAGGCATAGCGTTTGGGTCTGGCCAAGACTTGGATTGGAGAACTCAAAAGAAAAAAAAAATGTTCGTGAAACACACATCTGTTATGCACCAGATGGCAGCTGTTATTTCATCTCCTGTGGAACTTTTTCCTATAATTCTTGTTACATTTCTTCTACTGCAGTACTTAAGGGTTTTAAAGAAAAGAGCAAAATATTTTTGGGAAAAGAATGAGGTGAATGTAACATTAAAACCAAGGCTTTAATTGTTCCAGAACTCAGGATTTGCAGAGTTAAGGTTCCCACAGCAATCCTCCAACTGTGCAGTGTGTATTATAATAGGAGCCCTCATTACATAATCACCGAACCTCGGGTAATGTTACAGAGTGTTCAGCAGATAAAGGGCACAAAATAATGGAAAGGAACTGCACTTTTTCTCTAATCTTAGATGTACAGAGCATATTATGTTACTGCATAAATATTACATGATCATGTAACAAAATATACTAATGAAATACACAGATGCAAAGCAAGAGTGCAAGGGTTGAGATTGCACTGGGAACACTTAAATTGATTTTCTTATTCTTTGCTAATTAAAATTCAAACTTAATTTTGCATTTGTGTCTTTTTATGAGAATATAATATGTCTTGGGAGACCTGACAGTTTTTAATGGTTTATAAAATGGTGCTTAGAGTCATATAGACATGCAATGTCATTGTCTTTGATGTCCTAAATTTCTGTTCTTGACAATGTCTTGAGCATTTCATTATTGACCTGGAAGCTAATTTCTGCACAATGACTTTTCTACCTTAATATTTGTATGCAAATTTATTAGCCTAGTCTCATAGACACCTTTTGCCAATTGGTTAAAAACACATTTACATAGCACCTACTTGTTTAAAGAGCTCTGTTCTAGATTCTGATGTGACAGAAAAAAATAGTCATGGTCTTGCTTTTTAGGAAATTAAGACTTCCAGTTACTGATGACAATGCTAATTATATTTACTTTGAGTCAGATTGCTTTGTGCACCCTAAACATAGCTTTGACAGCCCTGGCATATTACATCTCATTATACTTTTTTATTTCATTTTAAAAAAGCTCTATTTATGCAAAAAACTCTTAATATTACTGCTGCTGCTGCTACATGCCCTTTTTTGTTGTCCTTTGGTGATTTTATTTAAAAATTTTTATTAATATGTTCTTTTCTTAGAGCATTTTTAGATTGAAAATAAAATTGTGGGGAAGATACAGAGATTTCCCATATATCTCTTGCTCCTATACACTCACAGCCTACTTAATTATCACCCCCCACCACATTTTTATAATTGATAAACCTACATTGAAACATCATAGTCACCCAAAGTTCATAGTTTATATTAAAATTCACTTTTGGTGAAGTATAACATGTTCATGAACTTAAACAAATGTATAATGGGGTGTATCCATAATTGTAGTATCATACAGAGAGTTTTCATTGCCCTAAAAATCTGTGATCTGTTTATCGATCCCTTGCCATGCCTGCACCTCTACCCACCCCCGGGCAACCACTGCTCTTTTTACTGACGCCATAGTTTGCCTTTTCCAGATGATCATATAGTTAGAATCATACTATCGGAAGCCTTTTCAGATTGTCTTCTTTCACTTAGAAATATGCATTTAAGATTTCTCTATGCTTTTTTTAGTGCTAAATAATATTCCCTTGTCTGAACATACTACATTTTATTCATTTTCCTACTAAAGGGTACCTTGGTTGCTTTTAAGTTTCATCAATTATAAAGAAAGCTGCTATAAACATCTGTGTGCAGGTTTTGGGGACATATAATTTCAGATCCTTAGGGTAGATATTTGTGGGAGTGTGATTGCTGGATCATTTGGGAAAAGTATGTTAGTTTTGTAGGAAACTTCCAAACTGTCTTCCAGGCTAGCTGTACCATTTTGCATTCCCTTTAGCAATGAATGAGAATAACTGTTGCTCCACATCCTAACTGAGATTGGGTGTTGTCAGCGTTCCAGATTTTGGACATTCTAATAGATGTGCAGTGGAATCTTGTTTTAATTTTCATTTCCCTGGTGATACATGATGTGGAGCGTCTTTTTATATGCCTACTTCTAATCTGCATAACCTCTTTGGTGAGATATCTGATAAAGTGGTTGGACCATTTATTAATGGTCAATTGGTTTACTTCTCATTGACTTTGAAGAGATTTTTTTTTTAATTCTGAATAACAATTCTTTATCAAATGTATCTTTTGCAAATGTTTTCTCCAAGTCTATGGCTTTTCTTCTTGATACTATCTTTCACAGAGCAGAAGTTTTTATTTTATTTTAATGAAGTTCAGTTTATCAATTTTTTTTATGTATAGTGCCTTCAGAGTTGCATCTAAAACATTATGAGCAGCCCGGCACAGTGTGGCTCAGCAATTGAGTGTTGACCTAGGAATCAAGAGGTCCCTGGTTTGATTCCTGATCAGGACATATGCTCTGGGTTGTGGGCTTGATCCCCAGTAAGAGGTGTGCTCATCAATGATTCTCTGTTATCCTTGTTGTTTCTATGTCTCTCTCCCTCTCCCTTCCTCCTGAAATTAATAACAATATATTTAAAAAATACCATTACCATATTCCAAATCATTTAACTTTCTCCTTTGTTATTTTCCAGTTTTGAATTTTATGTTTAGGTCCACAATCCATTTTAAATTATTTTTTGTGGCATCTGTGTCTAGATTTATATTTTGCATGCAGTTGCTCAGTTTTTTCAGGACCATTTGTTGAAAAAATAATTTTGCTCCATTGTATTGTCTTTGACTCTGTCAAAGACCAGTTGACTATTTTTATGTGGTTCTATTTCTGGGCTCTTTATTCTGTTCCACTGATCTATTTGTCTATACTTTCACCAGCACTACCCTGTCTTGATTTCTGTAGCTTAACAGTAAATATTGAAGTTGAGTAGTGTCAGACCTCCAACTTGTTCTCCTTCAATATTGTGCTGTTTATTCTAGGTCTGTTGTCTCTTTCTGAAAAATTTAGCATTAGGTTGTCAATGTTCAAAAAGTAATTGGTTGAGATTTTAATGGTATTGCTTTGAATCTATAGATCTAGTTGGGAAGAACTGACATCTTGACAATATTGAGTCTACCTGTCCATGGACATGGAATATCTCTCTATTAGTTTATTTTTTTATCTCATTCATCAGTTTCATAGTTTTCCTGATATGGATTTTGTACATATTTTGTTAGAATTTCACTTAATTATTTTATTTTTGTTGGATGGCAATGTAAATGGGTATTTGATTTTTGAAAAATTTCAAAGGAAGGACAAAATTAAAATGAAAATAAAGGCAGTTAAAAATAGAAATAAAGTTATTGAAAAGAATTCTAATGAATGAATTTGATCCTTCTTTTGAGCACTTATTAGTAGATCAACAAGTCCCCCTCCCACATTCATACAGTATTCACTTGCCAGTCTACCCCTTTCTGTTCTTTCAACTACAACCCCAGGGAACCCAGTAGCTCCTGGGAACAACCATCTGACCTGTTAAAGAGAAAGTGAGGAAAACCAACTGATGCATTTCTGCTTTAAGATTTTAGTCACTTTTAAACTTAAATGCTCATTTAAACACTTAGCAAAAGCAATATTGTATATTTATCTCAGTTTTTCCAGTGCCTAGTGGATTATACATACTTAAAGACTTATTCATTTATATAGAAACTAGATGCCCGATGCTCAGCCCTCACTGCCCTGGCTGCCTCATGGCCCCACTCCCTGCCCACTGGTTATTCCAGAAGGTTGTTCCAGAAGGTTATTCTGGAAGATCGTTCTGCCATCCAGTCTAATTGGCAAATTAGCTCTTTGTTATATAGGATTAATTTAAATTTAATTTATTTTACTTTTAAAATATATTTTTATTGATTTCAGAGAGGAAGGGAGAGGGAGAGAGAGATAGAAACATCAGTGATGAGAGAGAATCATTGATTGGCTGCTTCCTGCATGCCCCACACTGTGGATCGAGCTGCGATCTGGGCATGTGCTTTGACCATGAATCAAATGGTGACTTCCTGGTTCAGAGGTTGATGCTCAACAACTGAGCCACATGGCTGGGCCAGAAATAACTTTTTATACCTTGAAGGAAAATACTGGTAATTTTTTTCTCTTCAACATTAGATAGTTAACTGTTTTCCCTCTGTACATAGAGGGAAATGTAAAGAATGAAACTGATTATTTTCATTTATCAGTTCTATTGCCCCTAAAGAACTGACTACAGCACAAGGAAACAATGAAACACAAGGAATAACTGGAGGTAAAAAAGACATCAATTGAACTAAAATGTACTGCATCAGTGCTCAGTGGAATCAATTAATTACTAGACACCTGAGAAAACGTATTAATATTTATAATAAAGCAAGAGTGCTATAATATATACCTTAGATAATAAAGTAGTATTATAATTAAGGTATTTACAAAGATATGAGTTAATACGATTCTGAGAAAAATTAGAAAACTATGGCTCAATTAATATAAAATACTAAAAAATGTATATGAAAATATATGCTGTGAAGCCCTAAATTAAACAATAGAAAAGAGTGCTTCATAGTAGTTATTAATCTATTCTAACCAATAGAACAACACTTTCCAACGTGTTTCAATCTGTATCAAAATACTTTTATTTTGGACTAACCTCCGAGCCAATCTTTCTCTCTTGACATTAAGTCCCTTCCAGTAATATTACATAATCTTTTTACAGCACCATTTAAACATTGCGTTAGTATAACCAGGATTAAAGGAGCCAAGATAACTCTGAGTAGACTCTCCCATTTCATGCTTTTTAAAATTAATTTCTGAAGTGTTCATTTTGTGGTGTGAGAGCAGCATCCCAGAGATTTTTGAAGGCTTGGAGATTGGAATGGTCTGGAATAGGAGTCAGCAAGCTATGGCCTGTAGGCCAGCTGCTTATTCCTGTAAATAGTTTCATCAGAACACAGCCATGCTCACTTGTTTACTTAATGCCTGTGGCTGTTTTCCAGCAACAGAGGCAGAGTTGAATAGTTGTGACTGGAAGCCTCAATGATTTACTATTTATGATTAAGATAATGTTATGAATTTACTGAGTCATGGTTTAGAGAAGCACTTTTTAATAAATAGAAGTCTTTGTGATGCTAGAAGCAGTTTATATATGTGCTATCTAATATGGTAGCAACTAGCTACATGTACCTAATAGGTACTTCAAATGTGACTAGTTTCACCGAGAAATTACATTTTTAATTTTATTTCATTGTCATTAATTAGAATTTAAATTTGAATAGCTGCATGTGGCTGGTGACTACTCTCTTAGGAAAGATATTAGACATTTCCATCATCACTTAGTTGTGTTAGGTAGGCAGTGCTGCCCTTCCAATCAGGAAACTATTTCTTAAAGGGCCATACCATAAAGCATGTGACTCTGGAGCAATTGAAATGTGGCTAATACAAATGAGAAGCTAAAATTTTAATTTTTATGTCATTTTAATTAATTAAAATTTAAATAGCCACATGTGGCTCCTGACTACAGCAATAGATAGACTGGGTTAGAGCAGTGGTTCCCAAAGTGTGGGTACCCAGAAGTTATCAACATCAACAGAAAACTTGTCAATTTTAAAATTAATAAGATCTACTGAATCAGAAACTCTTGGATGAGGCCCAGGAAACTATATGTTAAAACACTTAGAAAGTGTTTCTCAAAATTTAGCGTTTATCATTACCACGTAGCAGACCTGTTAAGACCCAGATTGCTGGAATTTATACTCAGATTCCTAGTAAGTTTCTGAGGACTGCAAAATGCTGCTAATCCAGACATTTTCAGCATTTTTCATCTCATGGCACACATAAACTAATTGCTAAGCAGAACACCAAAACATTTATTTTTGCTGATCAGACAAAAAATAAGTTTAATTTTTTATTCATTCACACCAGATGGCTATCGTTGTATTGGCTGTTTTCTTTTCTTTCTTTCTTTTTTTTTTACAGTTTATTTTCTTATTGTTGGGTTTTGAAAATTGTATAGTCTGGATTTAAGTCCTTTGTTGGATATATGATTTGTAAAAATTTCCTTTGTTGTTCTTAACCTCATTTGCTTTTAATACCGTGGCACACTCAATTTCATTAATATATAGCCACATTAGTTTGATTTATTTATTACATCATTCAGTGTAGGGTAATGGATAACACAGACAAGAGCCTTAATAAGATTCCTGTAAGGAAAACTCTGGCTGATAAACTGCTAATAAGGCAGGCACAAGGAAACAAGAAAATGGCCCAATTGATACTAAGTCCATCAAAGAATCTCTTGATCATACAAATTATGAGAGAATGCTGCCAGGGCTAAGTGATCTGGCATATGTATTTGTAAATGTGCCACTTTTACAATGTGCCACACATTGAGAAAGCCATGCCTTTTGAAAATTATTCTTTCTATGGAAAAACCTTTTTTAAAAATGGATGGTCAGAAAATTTGGAGTGATTTTGTTGCTAACAACAATGCAAATATGTCATCTATTTAAAGTCTCATGCTTGAACACTTAAAGACTATGGAAAAAGAATTTCCAAACCTATTTTGATATATTACAGCTGAGGGACTTCAACTGTACCTGTTTGTGACAAATACAAAATTACACAATCTTCATTTCCTAAAAGAAATGAGTGACATTAGGAAAAATGCAAATTTATAGCCAGCCACATTTCAATAAAATCCTGTTCAAAATTATTGGGTAAGGTTGAAAAATTAGCATTATGATTTGGTAAGTGTAGCCATTGTGGACTTCTTCCATGTGGATGTCTTTTTCAGTTGTGACAGCCATGGAAAATCAAGGATCAAAATAAATTCAAGTTACTGCCATACTTTTTATGTTAATGTTAAACTAAGGTTTCTAAAAAAAAAAATGAAGCTTTTCAACATTGCTTTCCCTAAAAAGAGCATCTTCACTGATAACATGTTTTTCTGAAATAAAAATATTTGTACATTAGGGAGAAAAATAAAAATGTTTAATTCTGTCTGGCTGCGATGGCTCAGTGCTTGAACATTAACCTATGAACCAGGAGGTCACTGTTCTGTTCCTGGTCAGGGTGCATGCCTGGGTTGCAGGCTTGATTCCCAGTGGGGTATGTGCAGAAAGCAGCCAATCAATGGTTCTCTCTCACTGATGTTTCTCTCTCTCTCTTCCTCTCCCTTCCTTTCTGAAATCAATAAAAAAATACATTTAAAAATATATAAAAATATATTCATTTCTTCCTTATTCCATTCTGTTGAAATAACTATTTATAGATACTAGTATGTGTGTATATATGTGTATGCATGTTTATCTATATATTTATATATACATACAGAAGATATATATATATATATATATACACATATATATATATTTAATTATATTTGTGTTGTGATATTGTGATTTATAGTAATAAATACATATTTGGCCTTCCTCCAGTTTTTGCCAGAGCCCCTACAACCCTTGGAATTTGCTGAGAAGGTAGTTTTTGTTATGGTAATGATGTAACTTTTGGAATGTTCCTATGTCACCTAAGGATGAGGGCTGGTCATCAGAGGAAACAACCATATACTTAGAAGATTGGAAATTTCAGTCCAACCTTATGCCATCAGGATGGGAAAATGGGGCTAGTGATTGAGTTCTAAATATATCATGCCTATGTAACAAAGTCTCCATGTGTCCACCATCCAGATATCATTGCTGACATGTACACATAGGAACTGTTTGACATTGAAACTGGGACTCAGAACTGTTGGACATTGAAATTAGGACTCAAACATTTTTTGTTGTTATTATTATATGTTTATTTCTAGTCTGCAGAGGCAAGATTTTTTTTAAAGAAAAGAAATAGGGAAAAAATAGATACAGAGGCAAAGAAGCATTGAACAGACTGTCTACAGCGGGAAGGTAGAGGAGGTTGGGGGGAGAGGGGCTGAAAGAGATCAACTGAAGGACTTGTACACATGCATATAAACATAACCAATGGATACAAGACACTGGGGGCGGGGGCAGGTGAGGGCATGTACTGGCGGGTAGGAGAGGCCGGGGGGAGGTTAATGGGGGAAAAAAGAGGAGACATATGTACTATTATTTGTAATACTTTAAACAATAAATAGGTCTGAGTTTGAGAGCTTCCATGTTGGTGCATTCCTGGAGATTGGGAGAGTGTTGTCTTTGGAGAATGCATGGAAGCTCCATGCCCTTTCCCAATTATACCTTGTCCTTTGCATGTCCTCATATGGGTATGTATGTTACAGCCTTTTATAACAAGTCAGTAATACAGTAGTATGTAAATAATTCCTTGAGCTCTGTGAGCCCCTCTAGCAAATTAATCAAATTTGAGGAGGCTGTGGGACCTTCCTGGAAACCTGGTTGGTTAGAAGTCCAGGTGACAACCTGGACTTGCTATTAGCATCTGAATTGGATGGTTTGTATGACTGAGCACTTAGCCAGTGGATTCTGATGATATCTCCAGGTATATATAGTGTCAGAATTGAGTTAATTGTTTGGTGTTGGGCAAAAACCCCACACATGAGGATGGGAATTGGGGGTATAATTGTAATTGTATAGAATGTATTAGTTTAGAAGATTTTATTGATTGTTGATGGGGAAATTACCCCGTCAGCAACTTTGGAGAGCACCTCTAGGCAAAAGCCTGCTAACAGCCTTGGGGAAAGCAGGTCTTCAGTAGGATTGTATTTGAATATTCTAGAGAGATAAGGGAAAAAGAGAGAAAGAAAGCAAGAGTCTTAGGAACTTCCTAGGTATATCCACTGTTTCTAATTGAGAAGAACAGAGTCTGAAACTGAGGGGGAAAGGAAGAATTGCAAGGTTGCATAAAACCTTGATTCTGAACTCACAGATAATTGAATTCCAGTGAGAAGGGCAGAGTTATACAGCTTAAAACATCACTTACTCTGAAATTTTGCCAAGAACTTGCTCTTGGTTGGATTTTCAGTGTTCCCTGGGAGGCTGTTTCTTGATAAGAGTGATCTGTATAATTTTGAAAGCAGACAACAGGATAAATATACCTGTTGAGTCAATTCATTCAGAAATGCTATGGCCACTAGACCAGATGGGCCCCAAGGTCACGTCCAGGACATACTTTTTTTTTTCTCCTGTAAGGAGCAGCATGATGCTTTACATCTTAATTTAATCAATGTACCAGAAATAATGTGTATGATCCTAATTATAGTTAAATATACAAATACTTCAAAAATCTTAAATCCATATAGAGAATCATAGGTGCAGTATATAAATTAAGAAAGTGATACCCTTTTAACTTGAATAGTAGTGATTTTCCTAACTTAAGAAGTTTTCATTCTGAAATATAGGATGTTAACATACTTTGTCCCACATGGTATTGGTTAATCTTCAATAATACTTATGAATACAGTTTTTTTTAAAAGAAACAATCAAAATAGCAGACCAAAAAATGAATAACTGAACATGTACCTGAAATAGTAAAATTGATAAATATTGAATGTAGAGGAAAAAATAATGGAATACTTGAAATTTGCCCAGAACTATAAAAATATTAACAACCAGACATGGATTAATTGCTGTCATTAAATAATAAGAAGTATTTTTAATTGCACAGTAAAGTATCTTTATTAAATACTATTTAAAGCAAAATATTGTCAATTAGGAAAAATAAGACATCTTGTAAGCTTTCAGGACAGCTTTTGCAAGGACATATTCAGAAGATGAGAACCTGTTTTCAAACCCTGCTATTGTGTATATGGCTATAATAGCTACAAATGTGGAATATTTAGTTCACATTATTTTCTTATCTCATGTGACAGCCAACCTGTTTCATAATACTTTAATTTGCTGTGAAAGATAAAGTAGTCAATTGAAAATAGAGATAGCATTTTAGGGTAACTATTTTCAAAAGTTCTTAAAATCTATTTTACATATTTATTTGAGAGCTGTTTTTCTCATAGTTTAAAACTTAATTGTTAATCCCATTTCATGGATGGAAAAAGAGATAAAACATCATATTCAAGACTGAAGTGAAAGAAAGAAGGAAAATGGAGCAGAGACGTGAGAAAAAATAAGTGAAACATAAAACCAATTTGCCCTTATCTCTTTTCACTGATCTTTGATTTATTAGAACTGTGCACTATAAAATTATCCTCATTCAGGAAAGCATTACATTCCCAAACATATTAAAAATCAAGCCCCTGCCCCCCTCTTCTTTACTGTTTCTTCCCAGTGCCACTCACACCTCCCATCGTCTGTGAACATGTTACTGTTCACGTGTTGGAGAATGAGGTCTCTCAGCATGTTTGTCACTGTCATGTTTTGATTGTTTGTCTACAGCACCCAGACTTTGTTCCGTCTTTGGCACACAGACACTGAAATGAAATGGTATGCCGGGAAATCCAGGTTGTCTTTATAACAAAGAGCATGTTGCCTCTTTAGGAAACAATGAAACACGATGAATGAGCTATTCAAGTGTTTGTCATACTTCCAGCACTGGATAAAGCAGAAATCTGGCCCAATGTTGAGAGTGGCCATTTCTTTTGTAGCCAGTACTGGAATGGTTAATTACTTAGTAGTTCTCAAAGAAACAACAATGAGCCATTGCATCCCAACCAAAAACTAAACTGACAGATCGCACTCAGCTGCTTGAAACAGATGGTTGCTTACGGGCTGACAAAGCAAACGTAAACTGTAGAGGCTTTCTTCTCTATTGCTGCCCCAAAGAGGTGAAAAGAACACCTTCCTTGTGGAAGGACAATCACCCCCCCCCACACACACACACACTCACACATGCACTTCACACCACAAAAGCTAAACTCCAGCATGTTGTCATCTCCATAAGCTATTGCAAGTCTTTGGCCATGCGAGATTGCATTCAGGGGAAATTGAAATGTGGCTCTGTGATTTTTCCACAAACATGAAGACGGATGGACATTTAAAATATGAGCAGGGACAGGGGATAGGGACAAATGCTTCTACCCCAAACCTGCCTCTGACTTATAGATGGCGGTTGTTCAAACCATTTCTTCTGAGAACCACAGAAGGCAAAGGATTTACTAGGATGTTGAAAAGTCACAAACCAGAGGAACGGTAGTTTAAAATTTTGAAAACCAAGTCTCTGAATGAAGATTAAAAATCCAGATGTATGCCCTTTGGCTCAGCAGGGCTAACCACACTGTGGCAACTGGCAATGTGTCTTTTCACGATGCTGATGAAGTGGAAAGCAGAGACAAGTTTTGTATTCTCTAATAGATGTCAAGATGAGAGCTGGAGTGAGATAGGGAAAGGAGAATGGAAACTGAAAGTCAACCGCTACTTCTCTTTCGTGCATTCTTTCAGAGTGGCTCTAGCATCCCCATGGCTTCAGATAGTTTAATACTCTGTCTTATGAGGTTGTTGCAGGAGCTTGCTAATGGCCACAGAGTGCTGAGCCTTGGAGAATAGAAAGATGTGTGACCGGTTTTTAGTCCCCCATGAAACTCAGGTTGTATCCTTGCTTCTCTGGCTCTAAGCGCATGTCCCATCTGTTCAGGGGTAGAAATACTCTGCAAACAGGAATTGTTTGCTTTGTGGAAGTAAGTATTAGAGGCCTGGGACAGAGGCAACCTTCAAACTTGGTCTTGTTAACATTTGTGCTACTGAATTGTCTCCAGTTTGTATAATTTTCGTGAAATCAGTTAAGTGGTATATATTGCACTTGGGTCCCTTTTCCTCATCAATTTTATGTCTTACAGGCTTCCTTTTTTTTTTCTTTCTACTAAATTTAATACTTCCTCTTTCTAATTCATTGTATAACACAATTCTTCATTTCATTACTTTGCCACTTATTTCAGCGCCTGCCCCACCTTTCTACTTTCCCATTTGGTTTCTTCATCTGCTATTTTACCTGGGGGATCCTATTAACTCAGTTGCCACCTGCCATGCATATTAATGACCCCTCAAGCTCCCTCCACCCCCTTGCTAACTCTGGCCTGTTGCACTCTTCTTCCTTTCTCTTGCTTCTCGGAAGGGGCCACCTGCACACCAAAATGAGGTTAATATGCCCCAGACACACAGTGGTGCTTCATAAAACAGTTTATTATTGATATTTCTTCCCAAAGCATCTCTTTCTTACCAGTTTTATGTTCAAATGGGCAATGACTTTTTATTCTCACTTAGAATTTGGGAGAGCATTTCATGTCTGCTTCTCTTTGTTCAGACAGTCTCTTGATAAATAGTCTTTTCTTTATTTTTTAACTTTGCACTGACCAGCCTCACAAGTCACCTCTTCCACTCTACTGTTCTCTTGTGAGCCAATATATTAATCGCATCCTTTTGATAATATCCTTTCTAACCTTATCTGCATTGCTTCTGATGTTTAGCCCTACAGAATTGCCTTATCGTGGCATTGTTTGGGAGGACCTTGAAAATAATTCATCAATTTTTCTTCTTGCCTTTGGGAGCTGGAGGAACCAGGCAAAGAGGAAATTATAAAATGTGATTTTTCAAAAAGGGCCTGATTGTCTCCCTGTGCAAGTTCCTATGGTGTTCACACAATTTTCTTTTCTTCTGGGTTTTCCCATAGGCTCCCTTTGTCATGTCTGGTGAAATGTTCATAGCTGAAACACATTTTCTCCTGTGTAACTATGCATATTCTTTTTGTCTTTTTCATGTCCATGTCAGGAAAATCAAGCTCTCTATGTTTGGAATGTAAACATTGTTTCTTGGTGTTCCAAATTATCAATTATCATGTCTCTAGTTACGCATAAAATTTTGATTCCTCAAGTTGGACTTTTCAACTTGAGTGTTTTAGATAAACTGATATCTGTTTCTGGTGAATGGTGTAGCTATCATTGCATTTGGATGCACTTCCCTGAAGGAATTGACCTGCAGTCTTATTTTTCTAGAATCTGCTGACTTATGACTTATACTATGGTTTATACCAAAAAGTGGGGATGTCAGGGGTGGAGAAGAACTCTATTCACTGCCAGGCTTCAGGGTCTCTGATTTAATAATGGATAAAGGTCCTTAACAAATAGTTTTTGTTATCCTCAGCTCTTCAGCAAAACAAAACAAAACAAAACACACACACACACTCCATTTCTTTATTGGACATCTTCTGCAAAGCCAGGCTCTAAAGGAAAAACTGTTCTTAGAGAAGTGAGCATCTGAAATTGCTTCTCCCAATATTCTATAATGAATCAATGTGCATAATTGGAAATTCTATTCCTACTTTATGGATGTGAAAAGTAAAGCAGGAATGATCTGTGCTCCGTTATGACAGGACTTGGCTCTCTACTATGATGGCTTATAAATAATCAACTATATTTGCTTATGTGAGCATATGTTCATGACCTAGCATATTAACCACAGGGCGACACATTTTTATTTAACCCAGATGTTCCAGAGGCAGTACCTTGCTCTACGACTGAGCATGCAACTTGTTCTATTAGACTTGAAGGGAAATTTCTGGAGATGCTACAGAGGAGGACTTGTGGGCATCCAGAGGGTTCCTGGTTGGCTGGGCTGACTACTTTCCAACTTCTGGTAGAAACACAACTGGAACTCTTGGATTGTCACTTCTCTTCACTGTTGTGCTTTGAAAACATAACTGTTACTATAGTTACTTTGCTGTCTTGGAATTCTGTGGTGCAAGAATTGCTTCGAAGTGCTGAGATCTTTTCTTGCTACTTAAAGCTCATTTGAAAATTGATAATAAGCAAAGTTATCTTTACATTGTAATCCTACAGTTTTCTTTTGCTGTCTTGTCACTTAAGAGCTATTTCAATAAAATGAGGGAATATTTTTTAACCATGGAAATTACTAAAGAAAAATAAAGTAAAATTTTATTTTATAATCTGGCTCTGTGATGGGTAATTTAATGTGGTAACTTGGCTGGGCTATGGTACTCAGGTTTTGTTGTTGTTGTTGTTGTTTGTTTTTTTTAATATCTTTTTATTGATTTCAGAGAGGAAGGGAAAGGGAGAGAGAGAGAGAGAGAGAGAGAGAGAGAGAGAGAGAGAGAGAGAGACATCAGTGATGAGAATCATTGATCAGCTACCTCCTGCACTGGGAATCAAGGCCACAGGTACCATGACTAGGATTGGAACCCTGACCTCCTAGTTTACTGGTCAATACTCAACTACTGAGCCACACTAATAGGCGGTACCCAATTTGATAAATGGTGGTCTAGGTGTTGATATGAAGGTATTTTTAGTGATTAACATTTAAATCAGTTTATTCTGAATAAACCGGTTACTTTCCATAAGGGGAGTGGGACTTATCCACTCAGTTAAAGTCCTTAAAAAAAAAAGACAAAAAGACTGATATTTACTGAGGAAGGAGGAATCCTATCAGCAGCATGCCTTCAGGCATGAATGACAACAAACCCTACTGGGGTCTCCAGCAGATTTCAGACTTGCCTTTCCCTGAAAAAACAAACAAACAAACAAACAAAAAAACAAGCCAATTTATTAAAATAAATCTCTCGCTCTATATCCACATCCTATTAGTCCTGTTGCCCTGGAGGGTGCGTTTTCTATTACAAATTCCATCATTTATTAGTGAATTTGAATTATTTAATGCTCTATTTCTCAATATCTTCATTTCTAAAATGGATATCACAGTCACACCCACATCAGTGGGAGTCTCATGAGGATTAAGTGAATTAATGTAAAAAAGATTCTCAGATCAATACTTGACACATGGTTAATCTATATATAAGTTCTAGATATAATTGTGGTTTTTATCATATATTGTATACGAGGGGCCCGGTGCACAAAATTTGTGCACTGGGGGTGGGTTGTCCCTCAACCCAACCTGCCCCCTCTCACATACTGGGAGCCCTCGGGGGATGACCAACTGATGGCTCACCCCCAGCCTGCCTTTAGGCCTTGGGCACCCAGCCATCACCCTGCTCAGCTCAGCCCTAGCTTCCTGCAACCATCCAGCCCCGGGGGCTGGGTGCTTGCCGCCACCACTGTTTCATCTCCACCCCAGGGCCTGGTGCTTGTGCCACTTGGCCCCACCCCCACTCCTGATTGGCTGGTAGCATAGCCAATCAGGAGCAAAGTACATTCAAATTTGCATGTTTCTCTTTTATTATATAGGATAATATAATATCTACACTAATAAAGGGGTAATATGCTAATTAGACCAGTTGACTGGCCATCTTCTGGATGTCCTGCTTCCTTCCAGACAAAGCCATGGTGGTGGGGCCAAGGCAGAGGTAGTTAGGGGTGATCAGGCTGGCAGAAGAGGGCAGTTAGGGGCCATCAGGCTGGCAGGGGAGGGCAGTTGGGGGCCATTAGGTCAGCAGGGGAGGGAAGTTAGGGGTCATCAGGCCAGCACGGGAGTAGGTAGGTGGAGATAAAGCCAGCAAGGTGGTGAGGGACTATCAGGCAGTCAGGCAGGTGAGTGGTCAGGAGCCAGTGGTCCCACATTGTGAGAAGGATGTCAGACTGCCAGTTTAGGCCCATTCCCTGGGGAATCAGGCCTAAACCAGCAGTTGGACATCCCCCAAGTGATCCCAGACTGGAGAGGGTGCAGGCCAGACTGAGGGACACCATCCCCTGTGCATGAATTTCAAGCACCGGACCTCTAGCAATAATAATCATCATCATAATCATCATCATCATTTTTAGCCACGGATAGAAAAATGCTGCTTTACTTGCTTTTTAAAATTTGAATATTTGCTTCTGCCCATTTTCCAACTCCCAAGCCTATGAGAGATTTTGAAGGTGATGTCTATTAATTCACCATTTACTCTGTGTCAGGCTTTCTGCTAGAAACTTGATATCACAGAGATGAGCAAAACAGACATTTTCTTACCCACAGGGAGCTTACAGTGTACTGGGGGTGATAAATACACACAGAAATAAATATGTAACTTCAAATTGAATTATGTGATGTGCCAGAAAACTCATGAGTTTAATGAAAAAATAATCTAGAGCTTTTATAGTAAATATGAGGAGGACAGTCGAAACTGGCATTTCTGAGACTTTTGAATCTGAGTATGATTTAGCTGGAGGGAAGAATTGAAAAGAACTAAAGCAGCAGAACTCTGGGATTTGGACTGAAGCAGGAAGGAGTTTTGACTTGCGGGGAAGAAAGCAAGAGGGAATTAGAGCAGAGAAGTGATTGCAGTTGGATGAACTTCAACTTAAATTTGAAGTAAATACCCCAAACCAATCATTCTATCCTAAAATGTACTATTCTGAAATCTGTTGATGTTCTTGTTCTGAAATCTGTTATTACCCTTTCTTATTTTCTTTAATAACTATACCTATTTTTCTTTTTATCATTTATTATGAAATTATGACTCATACCTTGTAGATATTATTTTTCTTTCCTTTTTTTTCTTTATACATTTCTACATATTAAAACTTTTTCTCATCACTGTGATGCTTGTGATCTGGTTTTATATTCCCAGATAACTGGGCTCTTTCCTTTTCCTTTGACTCTATCATTCTTTGGGAGGGGATATCCTTGAAGAGTATTCTTTTTTTTAAATATATTTTATTGATTTTTCACAGAGAGGAAGGGAGAGGGATAGAAAGTCAGAAACATCGATGGGAGAGAAACATCGATCAGTTGCCTCTTGCACGCCCCCTACTGGGGATGTGCCCGCAGCCAAGGTACATGCCCTTGACCGGGAATCGAACCTGGGACCTTTCAGTCCGCAGGCCGATGCTCTATCCACTGAGCCAAACCGGTTCGGCGAAGAGTATTCTTTTAATGTATTTGTTCTTAAGACACTTTTGAATATCTATATTGATACACATATACATTGATTGGCTAGATTATTATGATCACTGAATGCATAATAATCTTGCCACTCAGTGTATATCCTATATAATAAAAGCCTAATATGCGAATTGTTCCCTCAACCAGGAGTTTGACCAGTAGGCTGGGCAGCCAACTGCCCATGTCCCTTCTCCCTGGCCAGGCTGGCCAAACCCCACCCATGCATGAATTCATGCACCAGGCCTCTAATATTTATATCTGCATTCAGAGGTTATAATAATCTGGCCACTCAGTGTATAGATATGTAGAGATGATAGATAGAGGATAGATAGATAAATATATAGATAGATAATAAATAGATAAATAGTTTGAGCCCTAGACAAAAACTAAGGGAGAGTTTTCGAGCCTTTATTTTGTTTATTATTATTACTAGAGACCTGCTGCAGGAAGATTCCTGCAAGAATAGGGCTTCCTATAGACTGAGCAAAGCTCCCTCCCTTCTCTGCTGCCTTGTTCTCTCCTGTCTCCACTGCCTCGCTCCCCCTTTTCTCCCCTGCCCCACTTGCTTGCTTCTCTGCAAGAAAGTCCCTTCTGCAGTGCTTGGCTTCCTTCTAAGCTGTCTTCTGCGCCAAGATATGCAAATTAACCACCATCTTGGTTGGGTTAATTTGCATACCCACTCTGATTGGCTGGTGGGTGTGGCTTGTGGGTGTAGCAGAGGTGCGGTCAATTTGCATATTACTCTTTTATTAGATAAGATTATATACAGTCCAATGTCAAACAACTTTTAAATTAGTCCCACTGAGTAAGATCGCTGCTAATGGATTTTGCTTTTAGGGGAAGTTGTGAGGCTCAGTTTCCCACCCTGATTACTAATTATTATTGCCTTTGTCTTTTAAATTCAGTTTTGAGAGCACAGAGCTATATTTAGCTGCAACCTGATGACTGATAATTTTGAGGAATATTTTACATAATCCCACTTTCTGATGCTTTTTATTTGAAGTGAGTTTATGAATGGAAATGCTCAGTTCATTCTGATTTATGGCTCATTACAAATGTGGAATATGTGTATGCATTGATCTTCCTGCTTCTTTGCAGTGCATCTCTTTCATGATTCATGTGTGAACAGGCGCCTGTTTCTCCTCAGTGTTTCCCTTAAAACTCGTCTCCTGTGCCTCACAATTAGAGTCAGTTGAGGAGGTGAGCAAGATTGAGACCACGGAGTGATTTTACATGCTGAGGGCTGCCAACACACTGTGAATCCCTAGGGATCCCAGCCCATTACCAACCCAGTGAATCACTGTTTGCTTTTCCACAAAAAAAAAAAAAAAGAAAGAAAAGAAAAAGAAATGTGCAGCTGCTTACTTCTGCCACTGACTTTGGAATTTTTTTTCTCTTTTCCATCTGCCTTTTGTGTAAAGAAATTCTGCCTGAATAATTACTTGTCTGTCCCCTTTGCTCATTCCCAGCATCATCATTCTTCAACCTTCTGTTTCCAATTAGTTCTTATCTCGAATGGCTTATTGGTATCAATCTGTTCTCAGCATCACCAAAGTGCACAAAACTACCCTGAAACATGGGTGGGGTTGGGGGAGAGATAAGGCTGAAATTTACCGAACAGTCCAGCAGAGGCTTCGTTTTTCACCCCAACCCCATCCTTTTCTTGTGAAATCTGAGATAGGAGATGATGTCCAGACATGTTATTGATATAGCACATTATGGAGCAGAATGACATGCGTGAGCATTGCAGGGACTGTGTAAGGCCTGTGAAAATAGCCATTGTTGGACATCTGGTGTCAAAGAGAGCTGTATCAAAACAAGTTCACAGTGTTAAATCATGGTGTAGACAGCTTCTGAGCAGCTGTCCACTGCTGGAGAGGGTGTCCTGAGACCTGTTTGTCAGTGGCTGCACTTTATGCCTGGCGGGTCACTTTGATCTGCAAACTGCTGTGCCACAGGAAGATGGCTAACATTGGGCAAAAATAACCCTCTACCATTATTAGCAAGCTAGGCATAAGGAGAGTTGCAACAAGATCAGGCAAGGAAAATAGCACCCTTGAGATAGTAAGTGAGCTTGGTTGGTTGAAGTATGGTATGCACAAGTCCAAGGACACGTGTTTGATAACTATGTAGTTATTTATGCTCAGGACAAAAGGGGCTTTAGAGCTTATCTTTGCAATTATATATATTTTTTCTATAGAAACTGACTTCTAGGAATATTATATGGCTTTTCCAAAATCATAGCTAATTAACGATAGAACTAGAACCCCCCTTTTCTCTTTTAACTCCTAGTAAAGTACTCTTTCTTATAAATCACACTGTCAAGACCATGTCTGGAAGAAATAGTTTAAGCATAGTGCAAAGCCAGACTTTATATTCCAAGAGGGTCTGGATTTGCCTTTTTTGATCACTGCTTATTCCTAGAATCAAGTCCAATGCTTGGCACATGGGAGTCATGCAATATATATATTTATAAGACTGGAGAAATGAAACTAACTACAGTAAGGAACCAGGATGTATTGAGTGCCTCCTATGGGCCAGAAAATTTTCATATGGCATTTTATTTGCCCTTCATCATGATCTGGGAAAATCCCTCTTTCTTGGGTCTAGACTATTCCAAGGAGAAGACACTTTGTAAAGAGATTTTGTCTGGCCACAGAACCAGTTCGTAAAGAATTTAAAAGTTATAGACTTTAGACAGAAAAACATCTGAGGCATTTGACTGACATCACAGTTTGATTTGGGAATCACATGGGATTGGATGTTAGCTATCATTTTTACAGATTTGTTTGACTGGAGTTGCCTGAAAAATCATAGGCTCCATCTTCCTGCCCACCCTGGGCAAACTCCATTCATTAACCTTTCCTCACTCTAAATATAATTAGGCTGCCTCCTATTCTGCTCATCTTTTGTTGCCACAAGAGAGCCTGACTCTACCCAGTTTCATTAGACCTATAAGATTGGGAGTTACTTATGACCTTCCTCTGGGACAGTCTGAGGTTATGGACATGAATTTGGCCTGACATATTCTGCTCATGTCCTTCCTGGGATCTCAGGTAAGTAGCTGTCAAGATAACACCCAGTTTTTCCTTGCTCTTGCTGTGTTTCATGCCTGCTTGGAGTGGTAAAGATGTGTAACCCTTAATATCCCAAGCTGACAGGCATTCCATTCCTTTCCTTATCTACTCAATGATGGAGGATAAAGATGGCATTAAAGCTTGTTTGAGCTTATAGTCTGTATCAGCCTCTATATAATGGTACATTCAAGTAGAAAATTATTTTACTTCCCCTACAATAGGAAAGTTGGCTTTAAACAATAAGACAGTTATTATTAGCCCTATTTACACATGACAAAACCAAGGTTTAAAGAGGTTTGTGTATTTTCAAGGTTCCTCAACTAATATATAGGAGAAACCAGAATGAAAATACAGGTTAGTCTAACTCAGAAAGCCACATTCTTTTAGCTATATCACTTTTCACGAGAGAAGACAAGTAGATATAAGAATAAATGCCATCTCCTTGTAGATATTAAACAAGATAAAAGAAAAGTAGTAGCTGATTTGCAGAATAATAGTCCTGTTTATTTATGTAGCTATTACACACACACATACACACACACACACACACACACACACACACACACACACACAAAGAGGAGGTGGGGAGAAGGGAGGGGTAAAGTCATTGTTCATTTATATTTATATATAGTAGGTATATATGCACACAGTCAAAGTCAGCAAAATTTCATAAAAAACTCATGCAAAGTGCTATACTCCTAGGACATCTGCAGTGTTTTCGATGCTTTTTTTTTTTTTTTTTGCATTTTAAATTGTGAGACTCCACCTGCCCATGCTAAGAAGTGAGCTAATAGTGTCAAGTGGTGGTCTATTAAGAAGTTATTGGTAGCAAAGCATGCCATTGGGAGACCAATAGATTTCATCTACAAAATAAGCTCCCGAATAAATTGGTTCACCAGATTTTAGTTTAAGTAAAAATTTAACTACACAAAATAATTAGAAAAATATTAACAATGGTGTTTCTTTTTTCTTCTTCAGGAAATTGCTATAGAATTGCTATAGATAGCCTTTGTGAAATCCCTTTTTAAAAATCCACCTGGAATTTTTTTTAAAAAAATTGTTGGTCCTATAATGTTTTGGACAGAAAAAAAACACATATATTTTATGGTTCACACATATCTAATCATTGAGAGATATGCCTGCAACCTAAGGCACTTATTTCCCTCTTTATTTTGGTGTATATTTTTATATAGCTTTTGGCACTTAGAAACCATGATTCCTTTAGCAAACTGTGTGTCGAATGAACTAGAGTCCCTGCTTCTCTGAAAAGAAAGGAGGACTCAGTTCTGAAGCTGTGATTGTAATCCTCAAAATGCTTATACCTATGGCTGAATTAATACTGTGGACATTGTGTTTAGGCATGGCACAGTCACCAGATGACCTCTCATCCTCCAAACAACCTCCAAGAGAGGTATTATCATCACTTTACAGATAAAGAAACTGAAGCCAGCAAAACTTACCCTACTTGCCAAAACTCACTTACCTAATAATTGTTAGAGCTGAGATTAAAATCTGAGTCTTACCAGAAAGCTCATCCAATGTATAGTTACATTTATTATTATAAAGAACATGTTTAAATCTTAAACTAATAGCTTCTTTTATAAGTGTAGGGAAACAACTCATTTTTATGGGTTGCATACTAACGTTTGTCTTTCTTCTAGGCAAATTATAGACCTTGAAATACAATTTTGATGTTCTAAAAGCTCCATGAAGCCAGTAAAGCAGGAGTTTAAGTGTCCACATAAACTACACACATGTCAGTGGGAAAGCTCTTTGATGTTTCCACTGAGTCCTTATTCAAAATACAGAGCTATTTTCTGGAGGAACATGAGACAAAACAAAATAGATGATGTCTACAGACCACTTCATGTGCAAATAATTGGGCTATCTAATATGATAAACACATAATAATATACTCAATTGTCATAATAATATGCTATTTTTGTTATCTTTGCATCTGGTAGGATGAGTGACAGCTTAGTAATGTACACCTAAATGATTTGGTATATAACTTTCACTAGAAGCTTAACAAGACATTCTGAGAAAGTATTAGCTACCCAGTTTTCAATATTGTTTTAAAGCATAAATTTGCATGAAGCCATGTAGGGGAGACATGCATATTTGTGCCTCTTCTTTCTGCCAGCTTCTCCCTTTTCTCTCAATTCCCCAGTTGCACCTCCCACACTGCCTTTGTAAACCCCAACTTTTAACATGCACCTAGGTTTCAGTGTCACAGCATTATAAGGACTAGCCATGTGGAATGTTTCTATATTGCTTGTAAAATTGCTATTCGGGACATTACGGAGCTCACTGTCCCTTACATAAAGATCTTTTTGACAAATTTATCTTTGAACTCGTGGATAGGAAAGTTTGCCTCTGTCGACGAACTGTTGTGCTTTCTTTTCACAGAAAACGATAGCCCTAAGGTCCGTCTTGTTGTCTCTTAGCTTAGGCCCTTAGGAAATGATGTACTAATTTGGCCCAATAATGGCAGTGTTCCTCAGGTAGGGTTTCCTGTCTATATTCTTCCTCTGATTTTCCCCTTCAATATTAATTTTTGACTATTATTTTTTTGCAACAGTTTATGATCTTGCTATGTATTTTTAAATAACATATTATTTCTTATTGGGGTTAGGTTAGGGTGTAAATGAATTAACAGTATTATGTATTTGCTGCATTTGCATGTGTGTGTGTGTGTGTGTGTGTGTGTGTGTGTGTGTGAAAGTGAGAGAGAGAAACAGATACATTTTCACAAGATTTATGAACTGCATTTTATTGCTTATTCCCATGTAATTATCACAAAATTATTCAGACTCCATGGGGACTATGACATTTGGCTAGATAAATATACACAGAATAAAATATAATGAACATCTAAATTTTTGAAATGAAGGGCTATGAGAATACATTTTCACAGAAAATTGTACAAGATAAGAATTTTTAAGGACTTTCATAGGTTACGTCAGAAAGTGATTGGAGAGGACAGCGAGTCTCTTATTCTAACACATAGATCATATTTTTATGAATGATCCTTCAATTTAATTTTGTACAGCAAAATGTATTTACCTTTATTCCTCTTGGTTTCAAAAAGGATTTGAGGAAGTCATGTTAATACTAAATACCTAATTGACATATAATTAGATTATAATAAAGTTCATGTTACATGGATAGGGCTAAGAGATTAATGGAGCCTTAACCTATTGGTGTTGTTACTTCTAGGAACCACCGCTTCTAACTCTAAACAAACATATATTTATAGATGTTTAGTATGGCTTTAGTTACAAATAACTTGTTTTGTTAAGTGTGGTATATGGTTTTTGGTAAGAATCTCCACAATTGAATCTCTTGAAACTAAAATGATTTTTATTTTTTTAATTTAATCTTTATTGTTCAGTTTATTAATTACATTGTTCCCTCTTTTCCCTCCTATAGCTCCCCTCCACCCGGTACCCATCTCACCCTCTGTCCTCCCCTCCCCTCCCACTGTCCTCTCTCCCATAGGTGCATGATTTTTGTCCAGTCTCTTGCTGCACCTCCCACGACCCTTTTCTCCCCAAGAATTGTCAGTTCATTCCCTCTTTATGCCTATGATTCTGTTATATTTACCAGTTTATCCTGTTCATCAGATTTTTAATTCACTTGATTTTTATATTCATTGATAGATGTGTATTTGTTGTTCATAATTTTTATTTTTACCTTTTTCTTTTTCCTCTTCTTAAAGACTATCTTTCAGCATTTTATATAATATTAGTTTGGCAGTGATGAACTCTTTTAGCTTTTTCTTATCTTGGAAACACTTTATCTGACCTTCAATTCTGAATGATAGCTTTGCTGGATAGAGTAATCTTGGTTGTAGATTCTTGCTACTCATCACTTTGAATATTTCTTGCCACTCCCATCTGGCCTGCATCGTTTCTGTTGAGAAATCCACTGACGATCATATGGGTGCTCCCTTATAGGTAACTAACTGTTTTCTCTTACTGCTTTTAATATTCTCTCTTTGTCTTTTGCTCTTGGCATTTTAATTATGATGTGTCTTGGTGTGGTCCTCTTTGGATTCCTATAGTTTGGGGTTCGGTGCACTGCTTGAACTTTTAAGTCAATTTCTTTCACCAGGTGTGGGAAGTTTTCGCTCACTATTTCTTCAAATAGGTTTTCATTGTCATGCTCTCTTTCTTTTTCTGGCACCCCTATAATTTGAATGTTGGTATGCTTGAGGTTGTCCCAGAGGCCCCTTACACTATCTTCAATTATTTGGATTCTTTTGGCTTCTTGCTTTTCCAGCTGAGTGGATTTTGCCTCTTTGCATTTCAAATCTTTGACTTGGTTCTTGCAGTCCTCTAGATTGCTTTTAAGTCTTTGTATAATATTTTTATTTCAATCAGTGTATGCTTAATTTCTAGTTGGTCCTTTTTCATTTCTTCATAGGTTTTGTTCATTTCCTTGTAGGTCTCATTAACTTCATTGGCCTTTTCTAGGAGCCTCTTGAAAAACCTTATAACTGTGATTTTGAACTCTATGTCCAGTTGTTTTTTTTTTTTCCTTGCATTTCTTTCATGTCTGATATCTTTCCATGTCTCTGCATGGTGGCTGCTTTCCTGAGTTGATCAATTAGCTTTGTGTTGTAAATGTCCTCTAAGGGACAGTGGCTCAGCCTCCCCAGTTACCTGAGGTAGATACTCTTGCTGCAGCCCTTTATGTGTTGCACAGTCTTGTTGAAGTTAAGCCTAGATTATTGTTGTTAGCACTAGGAGGATTTGACCTCTAGGCCAATTGGCTGTGAAGGTCAGCTGTGCTCAGGTTGCATGGGCGAAGTCTCCAGGCTGAGCTGGCAGTGTCACCTCCGCCCTATGCGGTGCCTGGGTCTCTGTGCCGGGTGGTAATGGCTGCAAGCACCTCTGAGAGAAAGCTGCTGCCGAGCTCTACCCATTGCTGGACAATTCAGCCTCTCCCCAAATGAATCTGCACACCCAAAATCTCACCCAGGGTTGTAAAACAATGCAGTCCCGTGGTTTTTCGAATGAGAGAGCAAGTCACGAGTCCTCTCTGGGCGCTCACGCACCCCTGCTGTTCCCAAGTTTATGTGCACTCTCCACAAGCTCACCCTCTCCACAAGCTCGCAGACCTCTGCAGTGCCCGAGTTTAGTGTGCTTCCCTACTGTCCAGTTTCACCCCATATGAGTGTGGGTTCCCCAGACCTCACCCAAAGCTGGGGAATCAGGGCAGGGGGATGCATTTGTCTTTGCAGCCACCTGCCCTCTCAGCTACCTTGCACATGCAGGGCTCCAAACCTCTGTCTCTGCGAGTATCTTCAATGCTGCCCTCCCCCGCTCCTCTGAGTCACAGTGTCCTATCTTTACTTTTATTTGTGGAATTTTCACTCAGCCAGCTTTCTGGTGATTCTGGATGTTGTTTGTTCTGTTGTTAAGTTGTAGTTTTGAAATTGCTGTGTGGGGCAGCAAGATAGCTGTTTACCTATGCTGCCATCTTATTTCCTCTCTAAAATGATTTTTAAAAAGAGAGAATCCAAAGAGTCAATAGAAATTGGTTGGGCAGTACTGGAATTAACAGGCATGGTTGAAGGATCCAGGTTTCTGGTTTGTGCCATTTTATGATTAACTGAGGGTCAACTCTGTTTGCTGTGAAACTAGGCACTGAAAGAAGGGAAGAGGAGCTGGCATTTCAGGAATGCACTTTCATGTGTGTGCAAGGTCATTAAACACTGTGAAGTTTGTATGTGTCTGCTGTACCCCTCCACTTACCTTTTGTTTAATTTTAGATGAGGTACCTATGTATCCTCTATCTTCAACTTTGCAACTGGCTTTGAGTGAATGGGTACTAAAATATCCCAGCTGACATCAATTTATAAAGGATTACATTTTGGAGAGTATTTCCATTTGAATAGGAAACCCCAAGAAATGGAAACTCTTCATGACCCAATGGAATGATCTTTCATGATTAGTATTCAGTCTCCATGGGAGGCCAGAGGCTGAGTTGAAATGAGAGAGATTTCTATGATGGAGTCATCAAAATCACATCACAGAAGTGTTCAAACCTGCTTTCAAGGCTGTCCTTCTGGAAATATTAATTTATAATAATCTTTAACTTTGAGAAAGAAAACCATTACTATTAGAAATGCCATATTTTGGAAAACAAGTCACAAAATACGTAATAGCAGTTTTAATAATTAATGTATTTATAAAACACCATATAGTTTCTTTTAAAAAATACTTTATAACCAGACTTACCAATAAACATTTTGCACAATTGCATACATATTTTCTCTCCCCTAAAATTTGAATATTCATTACCCTCTTTATTTTCACCAAAATGACAAATATATTTCCTCTTCATAGAGTTGGAGTAACATATCAAGGCACTTTAAAAATTCACTCATCAATTATCCTTTTTTATTTAGAAAACTATTAACCTCTTTTTCATTGATTTTCCTGCCTCACAATCACATCAACATACTTGTATTTGTTTTTCATGGTTCAGTGTGCAGAAATGAGCAATGATTTTCTTCATCAACCATCCACCTAAAATTGTTTTGCTTTTTAGTCTGTATAAATTGTTTTCCTACCAAAATATAACAAATCAGGGTGGAAGGATTTATTGCCCAATTTCATTCTACTGGCTGTTCCCCTGTCTAATACAGAAGTATAAAAATATTTTGTCTGATGTCTTATAAAATGAGAACAGACTGTGTTAATACAGAGTTCCTACTTCTCTTCAATTTAGCAGCATTCACCTTTGGTAGCCTTATCTCTTATTTGTCCCCAATATGAATCATCTCCTTCAGCTCATCTGGACTTCTTCTGCAGTGTGCTTTTAGAGCCTAAATACCCTAGATAAACATGTTTCTCCAGCTACTGTCTTCTAAATAATGCTATCTAATAAAAGAGTAATATGCAAATTTGATCATACCTTTGCCACACCCACAAGCCACACTCACCATCCAATCAGGAGCAGATTATGCAAATAAACCCCAACCAAGATGGCTGCCACCACTGAGAGCAGGAGGAAGGCTTGGGTTTCCCTGCAACAGAGGAAGCCAAGCTTTCCGCCTGCTGTTGCCAGCCTAGGCTTCCACTCAACGTTACAAAGTTTCAATTATAAAAGATACAAAAATGGCAGCAACCACTGAGCTTGAGAGAACAGAGGCTTGGGTTTCCCTGGCAATGGAGAAAGCCAAGCTTTCAGCCTGCCATTGCTGGCCTAGGTCTCCACTCTAGGCTACAAAGTTTCAAACATAAATGGCTGCCGCCCCAGAGAGAGCAGAAGGCTTGGCTCTGCTCCATGCACAAAGTTTCAATTGTAGACATAGATTCATCCCAGATCCCAGGGCCTCCACTCGGGTCACTGAGGGGGGGGTGGCTGGCCTGCAAACCCCCACAGGCTCCTCACCCAGGCCACCCCTCACCCCAAGGTAACTCCCACCCTGATCTGGGACACTCTTCAGGGCAAACCAGCTGGCTCCCTCCCATGCACCAGGCCTCTATACTATCTAATAAAAGAATAATTTGCAGATTGACCATCACTCCAACACACAAGAGGGCTGCCCCCATGTGATCAAAGATCTTGCCCCCATGTGGACACAAGATGGCCATCACAAGATGGCCGTGGGGGGGGCCTGTTGGGAGGTTCCAGGCCTCGCAAGGGAGGGCAGTTGGGGGCGATCAAGCCTGCAGGGGAGGGCAGTTAGGGATGACCAGACTGGCAGAGGAGAGAAGTTGGGGCAAACAGGCTGGCAGGAGAACAGTTAGACATCAATTAGGCTGGCAGGGTAGTTGTTAGTGGATGATCAGGCTGGCAGGCAGAAGCAGTTAGGGGCAATCAGGGAGGCAGGCAGGTGAGCAGTTTGGAGCCAGCAGTTCTGGATTGTGAGAAGGATGTCCAATTCCCCGTTTAGGCCCAATCTATCTTTATCCCTGTTGGATAAGAGATTATTGGGATAGAAGAGGAAAGTCCATTGGTTGTTAAGATGAATGAAAAAGATGAAACTGGAAAGATAATTTGGATCCAATTAAGTAGGATATTTTATTTCAAGGCTGATCAATTTGTACTTAAACCTATAAACATGAGAAGAAGCATACATAACAAGGTCTGGCTTAACATGATTTTTAAAGCCTGTGTCTTATATTCTTATTTTAGACTTTAGCAAGAATGACATTTGCTTTTTGAAACTTTCTCTGTAGTAGAAAGGTAGAACTGATCACTTGCTTCTGTTTCCACATGGCTTCATTCACAGGATCACTGTAAGGCAACACATTGTATCACACACACATATCATGCTTCATTTATTTCTCTATTTAATTAGAAAATAAAATGGAATCAAGAGATTATACCAATGCTTGCAGCTGGTCTTGTTTAGTTATTTGTTTATTTATAACTAGAGGCCCGGTGCATGAAAATTCATGCACTGGAGGGGGTCCCCCTCAGCCCGGCCTGCCAACTCTCACAGTCCAGGGGCCCTCAGGGACGAGAGGTGACCAGTGATGAGGAAAAGGCAATGCCCCCATCATACCTCTGTTGCTGCTACTGCTGACAGTGCAAGACTCGGCCAGTCCTGGTTACCGGAGCCTCGGGCAGCCCCGGGCGGCTAGGTAGCTGCCATCCTATGCTTGCCTGTGCGTCAGGCCAGCCTCAGGTGGCTGGGGGCTGAAGGGACTGGGGGACTCTGGAGAAAGGCACACGGAGCAGCCAAACCTGCCTGGGGGCAGGTCCGGCTGTGCCACGCGCTTGCTGCCATGGTGGGGCTGAGGAGACTGGTTGCCACTATCTGTGGCTGTGGGTGCTATCATCTTTGAGGGCATGGCTGTCAAATAGCATATTCCCTCCTTATTTGCTGTGGGTGCCATAATCTTTGTGAGGGTGTGATGATCAATTAACATATTCCCTCTTTATTAGATGGGATATTTTCTCTGTTTATTGGCCTGCTGTTGTAGTAGTCCATTTGGGGTGCTATAACAAAACACTATACTAGACTGGGTGCCTTAGAAATAATAGAAGCTTATTTCTCAGTTCTGGAGGCTGGAGATCCAAGATGACATCAGCAGATTCAATGTCTGGTGAGGGTTTGCTTCCTATTTTATAGATGGCTGTCTTCTCTTTGTATCCTCACATGGGGGAGTGTGTAATAGAGCTCTCTGGGGCCTTTTTTAAGGGCACTAATTCCATTCATGAGGAGTTCACCCTCATGGGCTAATCTCGTCTCACAGGCCCCACCTCTAAATGCTGGGAAATAGGTTTCAGCGTATGAATTTGGAGAGGACACAGGTATTCAGTCTATAATACTTATTTCCAAGTCTCCCTGTTTCAGAAAGATTTAAGACTTTGTACCAAATCCAGTAATTAAAGTGAATGACAGTTCTCTTAGTGCCAGGCACTGTTGAAGGGTTTCACAAAAATTACCTCATTTAATCCTCACAAAAATGCTATGAAATAGGTACTAATATGCTGCTCATTTATAAGCTGAGGAGACTGATGCTCAGAGATGTCAATTGATTTGCTTAAGGCCACATAGCTAGTAGGTGTTAAAGCTATAGACTTTCATCCTGAACACTGAGCCGCACTGCCTCCTGATAAATGAATGCTTCATTCCATGTACTGCCCAGCAAAATGTGTCACATGTTGTAAATTCTCCAGATAGATTTGTTGATAGAGTAAACAAAATTCGATGTTTTAAAATTATAATTTGCTTGAATTTACAAAGTGACCTCTTTCTTTCAGTGACTTCATGCTACATTATTCTAAGTGCCCATTCTAAGTGAGGGTAGATCATCCAGGTATGTTCTATAATGTATAAGGATATAGACTTAAGTTTTTAATATAGAAGTAAGTTGTGCTCACTATAAAAATTGTTAAAAATACCTCCCCCCCAAAAAAAAGAGTGAAAATCCTCTCCAATTCCGTTCCTCATAGTCCATTCCTCTGAGCAGTTGAGTACTTGCATTGACACATGACATTGATTCATACATTTATTTAAATGTACATTTAAAATAGTTTTACATATAAACACACACACACACACACACACCACACACACACACACACACACACACACACACACACACACACACATATATATATATAAACTGTTTAAATGTCTTTAGTAAGTCTAGTGAGGTTAATTTGATATGACTTATATAAAATTACTAGAGGCTCAGTAACATGAAATTCATGCACATGGGGGGGGGGTCCCTCAGCCAAGCCTGCACCCTTTCCAATCTGGGACCCCTCAAGAAATGTCCAAGTGCCTGTTTAGGCCCAAACCGGCTGTTGGACATCCCTCTCACAATCCAGGATTGCTGGCTCCCAACTGCTTTCCTACCTGCCTTCCTGACTGCCCCTAATTGCTTCTTCCTGCCAGCCTGATAACCCCTAACCACTCCCCTGCCAGCCTGATTGATGTCTAACTGCTCCCCTGCCAGCATGTTTGCCCCAACTTCCCTCCTCTGCTAGCCTAGTCACCCCTAACTGCCCTCCCCTATAGGCTTGATTGCCCCCAACTGCCCTCCCTTGCAGGTCTGGTCCCCCCCAAACAACCCTCCCCTTCAGGCCTGGTCACTCCTAACTGCCCCTCCCTGCAGGCCTGGTCCTTCCCAACTGCCTTCCCCTTGTGTCCACATGGGGGCACGCTTTTTTAATTGACCACATGGGGCAGCCATCTTGTGTGTTGGAGTGATGGTCAGTCTGCATATTACTCTTTTATCAAATAGGACAGAGGGCTGGTGCATGAGTGGGGGCCAGCTGGTTTGCCCTGAAGTGGGTTCTGGATCAGAGTGTGGGTTCCCTTAGGGCATGAGGCAGCCTGGGCGCGGGGCCTGTGGTTACCCAAGTGGAGGCCCTGGTATCTGGAATTTATTTATCTTCTACAATTGAAACTTTGTAGCCTGGAGTGGAGCCAGCCATTTCTGTTGGATTTATTTACCTTCTATAATTGAAACTTTGTAGCTTAAGTGGAGGCCTGGGCTGGACAGGGCTGCAGAAGCTTGGATTCCTCCATTGCTACGGCAACCCTATCCTCCTTCTCTCTCTGTCTCCATGGTTTGCTGCCATTTCTGTTGGAAATTATTTAACTTCTATCATTGACACTTTGTAGCATTGAGTGGAGCCCTAGGCCAGCAATGACAGGTGGAAAGCTTGGCTTTCTCCATTGCCAGGGAAACTCAAGCCACCCTCCTGCTCTCATTGGCCATAGCCATCTTGCTTGGGTTTTATTTGCATATTTGCTTCTGATTGGCTTGTAGGCTTGGCTGATGGTCGTGGCTGGTGAGTATAGTGCAGGTATGGTCAATGTGCATATTACTCTTTTATTAGATAGGAGGGCTGCCATATTGTTACAAAATTTAGTAGTCTTCTAGCCAAAATGCTCAGGGTTCTTTCCATTGGCAAAAATGACTCATGTGTTTTGTAAAGCAGTATAGATAATCTTGGTTCTTTGTGAGGTAAATTGTTTTGCATGACAAGTTAGTGTGGGGTCTAGTAGGAATCTGCCATGGTTTAATTTAGCATGCTTTTTAATAATCTACAAGAAAGGGCAGATACAACAATTTAATTTACAGATGATGCTACAGGGTAAGATGTTGAGAAAAATCCATGAGGACAGATATTTATAGCACTTATGAATATGTGAAAAATAGCAATATGGTATTTATATTGCAAAATATTTAATTAAATGTATTAAAGACTTATTAGTCAACCCACCATTTACTCATAGAAAGTGGAAGAAGGCATACAACTTTTGCTTTTATAATTTTGGATGGCTACAAAACTATGATCACTCCAAAACCAAGAAAATTTCATTCATCTCTATGCCAGCGTACGTCATGAGTCTCAGAATAATTAAAATTTACCTATTTTTAAAATGTCATTTTTAAAATGTGATTCTAGAGCAAAAACTAGAAGGAAATTAATGTTTACTATAAACCTGTGGATGGTCATTTCATTTAAATCTAGTATTGCATAATTCTTATTTTAAGTGTGTGAAAGAAAATACATTGTTAATATTTTTGCTTGTTCATTTTTATTGCAATTTGTATCTGAATTTGACAATTTGTTTTCTGATGCAATATTTTCTCCTACAACCAGACTTGTGTGTGAACTCAAATTAAAGTACCTATACAAATTAAAATATGTAAAAAATGAACATCTTTTTATCTTAATTGCACTTTTTAAATTAAAATGCAATGCTATACTAGTTAACCACTTATAAGCAAATGAGTAATTCCTGAATGAGGCTAATTATTCAGAGAGACCTATGGAGAGTTGTGCTGATGAACTACAATAATAATGACATGTGCCTATAGTTGTTTGTTGTGTCTATGCCAGGCATTTCTACAATATCTATTCATCAGGCAATACTTAGTGAGAATGTGTTTAGCCATTATAACAAGGTATATGCAAATGAGATTCCCATGACACTTTGCAACAAACATTTAATTAGCTGTACAAAGAAACAGTTAAACATACAAACACATGTTATAGAAAATTGGCTAGGGTGTATTGTTAATTTTGTGCACATAATTCCTTAGTAGCACCATTTAATAACATATGTCTTTATTACATGTTAATTATTTGAAATGTGTAATTTTACTGGAAAGTTAATTTTCTTTCAGTTCTCATATCCTCCTTTCTTACTATAAAGATAATAAATATAGTGAGTAACATTATTGGAATATTTTTTGTATTTCTTTTGTAAATAAGGACAATAAGATGTCAAAATTGAAATGAGTATTCATCAGGTTGATACAGAAAGAAGAAATTCATAGAATAGTATACATTAGGGAGATAGATGACAAACATTAGCTTTTATTTATCATACAAAGAATAATCGTGAAACATATTTTTTTAAGAATTACTATATTCAAAAATTTCTGTTAAACTTTTTATGTTTTTATTTTTGTTCACTGAAACAGCATTTCTTGTCTTAAAATCAAATCTAATTAATGACATTTATAGTTTGTATTTAAATGTCAAGAAAATTCTCTTTTATAAATCTGGATCTTTTAAAAACTCTATTATGTTTTCTTGCTTTAATTTAAAAAGGCATGCAAATATATTTAGGAATCTATTGAGAATGAAATCAAATTTAATTTTCTGTTATCACACATTTTCATATCTTTTGAAGAATCTATATTATTTTGCATTATTATAGACTGCTATTTGCATAATGATTGACACAGAGTTAACAGTGTTGTGTATCTCATAATATTGTAATAAGATAAAAAATACATTAAGAGTAGCCTTTTTAAGGGATTTAAAGAGTAATCACAAGTTATAACAAGGATGGTAGTTCATGATATCAAGCAAGTCTTTCAATTTTGAATATTAACTCCTATTCATTGTGATTCAGAAATACCTACTTTAAAGATTTTTAAAGAGTCATTTCATTTTGGATAATCAGGAGTGATTACTAGGTATAAAGCTGACCAGCCAGCCTTCCCAATATTATTTGCTTCTCTGAAGTCCCCAAGGACAGAAAAAAGTCTTTTAATTGGTGATTCAATTTTAGTGGAAACATGCATTTAGGAAATGAGGCCTACACTGTTGTCTCCACCAGGCAAACCTGCTCCTGTTGTCATGGTGATTTCTATAGCATGTGAGAGCCAGTGATGTGGAAAACAAGTAGGCTTCCTCATTTATTTAGCCTTAAAGAAAGTTGCAGATATTAGCGAATAATTATTGAATATATATCTATATATTTTAAGATGTGTGAAAACTCACCTTTGTAGACATTTTTGCTTTGGATAAAATTTAACGGTCTCCAAAACTTCAAAAAGTATCTATGTTTTATAAGGTAAAATAATGATCTTCTTTATTTTAAATGTAAATGTCTTAGAACGCTGCCTTTCCATGGAGATCTGCTTCAAGAAACAGGTCAGATTTCAGTTCATATATGATTTCCTTTTATTTTGGATTAGCACAAGAGTGATAGAATGACACATGTCATATAGATTTTATTGTGTAAGAATAAGCTGCTTCAACAATTTCAATGCTTATAAAGGAGCGCTCCATCTGAAAGAAATCCCGAGTTTTCAGAGTAGAGTAGGAAAATGCTTTTCAGTCATCAAACATGAGCAGGAAGCTCCTTCTCATTCATGGGTGATTTTTCAATCTCCAGTTTCAAATGGTACAGGCAATAATCTGAGCTGCTTCTTAAAAAATATTTGGACACAAGACAGTCTTTCCATTTTGGGCCACTCTATCTATTCATGGAACTGAGGAAAATCTCTAAAATATTTTTTAAGCATTAGGAGAAATGGAGAGATAAGGTGCAAAGGTTTTATAATTAATAAATTCATTGTTCACACTACATTTTGTTATGAAAATGTAGTTATGAAAATGCACCTGGCAAGAAATAAAGGCAAATCTTACCCTAAAGTACAATGCAAATTTTAAAAATTAGTATGAACTTTAAATGATCATCATATTATATTACAGAATGCATGTGCACAGTAACAGATTGGTACTCTGATTACTTGATTATACTTTTAGGAAAGTCATGGTTAAATTATTTTTTATATAGGTAGCTACTCCTTATATTAATTCATCATTTTGATGAATAGCCACAGTGTTTAATAAAGACCTTGATTTCAAGGATTTTTAGATTGAAATATAGCATTTTCTAAATTGTTCTTTGGTGAAGATTGTGAAGGGATTAAGAAGTACAAACTGGTTGTTACAGAATAGGCATGATGATGTAAAGTACAGCATAAGGCCCTAGCTGGTTTGGTTCAGTGGACAGAGTGTTGGCCTGTGGACTAAAGGGTCCCAGGTCCATTCTGGTCAAGGGCATGTGCCATAGTTGCAGGCTCCTTGGGCCCTGGCCCTGGTCGGAGGCAACCAATCAATGTGTTTCTCTCACATTGATATTTCTCTCTGTCTTTCTTTCTCTTTTCCACTCTTCCTAAAATAAAAAATCAATGGAAAAGTATCCTCAGGTGAGGATTAACAACAAAAAGTACAGCATAGAGAATATAATCAATAATAATTTAAGTGCTATATATGGTGTCAGATGGGTATGATCACTTAGTAAGTTATGTAATGTCAAAAACTCCGGTGTATACCTGAATTTAATATAATAATGTATGCCAATAGTAATTGAAAATAAATAAATAAATAAATACATAAATAATTGGCAGAATTTTAAAGTACAAAAGATACTTTTTGAGGCATGGTGTAGAAGTGTCCTTTAAAATTTTATTATTATTATTATTTAATTACAGTTGCAGAACTGTCCTTTTTAAAGAACATGTGACCATCTCTGTAGGTTGCTTTCTCCTATTTTTATAATCCATCCTCTTCTCTCTTGTCCATCTAATATAGAGGCTGCTAAAGTTTTTTTTTTTTTCCTTTTGGACAGTAAGTATTTTGAGCAATGTTAATATTTTCTATGATCAAGGAGTTTTACAGTCTAATTCGATGGGTAAAAGTTGCATTTTTATCACCGTTGGGTAATTCAAAATGGGTTTACATATTAAGGGCACAAAGAAATTCTACAGTTGAACTTCTACCCTGTGTTTCCAAACTCTTTGACCTTCACATTTTTCTTCTTTGTCACAGAATATTTAATTACACCCCAGGGCACACTGTTGGTTTTGGAAACACAATTGGGAGCCATAATTTTAATGGAAGGAATTCTGACATTGTCAGGACTGCAAGTATGAATAAAAGTTCTCCCCTCTTAGGTTGTGCCCTGGTCTGAAGTCCCTCATGTCTACTTTCCACCCCTTTTCACCATCTTTTCTTCACAAATCCTAGGCAGAAGTGGTGGTAATGTTTTGTTAAGGGGGAAAAAAGGCCTGAGAGTAATTTAGCCCAATATAACTTTTATTTTAGCATTGCTAACCATTGATAAGGTTGCAACTATGTCAGATCTAATTACCATGTTGCTGCTTGGGAGAGTAACATATATAGAAGTAGAGGTTATATTAGGAAATAAAGCTGGGGAAAACTCTTTTAAATGAATTGAGCATTAATTGACAATAATTACAAGTTTATATTGGCAATGCTACAATAAGCTAATGGAAAGGTCCATAGCATGGAAGCTGTAAATTTTGTCTGAAGTTTATTAGCATACTAGAGACCTGGTGCACGAAATTTGTTCACGGGGGCTGGAAGATGTCCCTAAGCCCAGCCTGCACCCTCTCCAATCTGGGACCCCTTGAGGGATGTCTGACTGCCCATTTAGGCCTGAATCTACCAAGATCGGGCCTAAACAGGTAGTTGGATATCTTTCTCACAATTCAGGACTGCTGGCTCCAAACTGTTCACCTGCCTGCCTCCCTGATTGCCCCTAACTACTTCTGCCTGCCAGCCTAATTGATGTCTAACTGCTACCCTGCCAGCCTGATCACCCCCTAAACACTATCCTGCCAGCTTAATTAATGTCTAACTGCTCCCCTGCCAGCCTGTTTTCCCCCGACTTTCCTCCTCTGCTGGCCTGGTCACCCCTAACTGTCCTCCCCTGCAGGCTTGATCACCCCAACTGCCCTCCCTTGCAGGTCTGGTCTCTCTCAACTGCCCTCCCCTGCTGGCCTGATTGCCCACAGCTGCCCTCCCTTGCTGGCCTGGAACCTCCCAATGGCCCTCCCCTGCTGGCCACCTTATGGTGGCCATCTTGTGTCCACATGAGGGCAGGATCTTTGACCACATTGAGGCAGCCATCTTGTGTGTTGGAGTGATGATCAATCTGAAAATTACTCTTTTATCAGATAGGATAGAGGCCTGGTTCATGGGTGGGGGATCAGCTGGTTTGCCCTGAAGAGTGTCCTAGATCAGGGTGCGGGTTCCCTTGGGGTGTGAGGCAGCCTGGGTGAGAGGCTTGTGGTGGTTTGCAGGCTGGCCACACCCCCAGTGACCCAAGAGGATACCCTGGTATCTGGGATTGATTTATGTTCTATAATTGAAACTTTGTATCCTGGAGCATAGCCAAGCCTTCTGCTTGCTCAGTGGTGACAACCATTTCTGTTTGAGTTTATTTAAATTCTATAATTGAAACTTTGTAGCCTAGAGTGGAGACCTAGGTGCTAGGGCCGCAGAATCTTGGCTTCCTCCATCACCTGGGCAACCCTAGCCTCTTCTCACTCCAGCTCAGTGGCTGCTGCCATTCCTGTTGGGATACATCTTCTATAATTGAAACTTTGTCGCATTGAGTGGAAGCCTAGACTGGCAATGGCAGGAGGAAAGTTTGGCTTCCTCCATTGGCTGGGAAACCTAGCCTCCCTCCTCCTCTTAGTGGCCACAGCCATCTTGGTTGGGGTTTATTTGCATAATTTGCTCCTGATAGACTAATGGGCGTGGCTTGATTGGAGGTATGGCCAATTTGCATATTACTCTTTTATTAGATAGGATAATATCCTAAACCAAAACTAACATTTGTAATTAAGGAGAATAGAAATAGCAATCCTGTTTAATAAAAGAGTAACATGCAAATTGACCATCATTCTAAGACACAAGATGGCCACCCCCATGTGGTCAAAGATGGCTGCACCCATGTGGACAAAATATGGCCACCACAAGATGGCCTGTAGGGGAGGGCAGTTAGAAGTGACTGGGCCAGCAGGGGAGGGTAATTGGGGGTGACCAGACCTGTAGGGGAGGACAATTAGGGGCAACCAGACTGGCAGGGGAGGGCAGTTATGGGTGACCAGGCCATCAGGGAAGGGCAGTTAGGGGCAATTGGGCCAATGGGGAGCAGTTATGTGTTGATCAGGCTTGCAGGAGAGTGGTTAGGGGTGATCAAGCTGGCAGGCAGAAGCAATTGGGGCAATCAGGCAGAGGCAGGTGAGCACTTGGGAGCCAGCAGACCTGGATTGTGAGAGGGATTTACCAGTTTGGAGAATGTGCAGGCTGGACTGAGGGACACTCTCACCCCTGCGCACAAATTTGATGCACCAGGCCCCTAGTTCTTCTATAACCTAATATTTCACTATCCTAGTTTTTTTGTGTTTTTATTGATTACTGGGTTTAAATGAGGGGTAGTTAAATGACTTCAATGATTATATAAATGATATATATATATATATATATATATATATATATATATATATATATATGACATTTATATGACTCTTTCTGATATATACACTTTAAGCAATTCTCTTCCAACTAATATTGTTTTAGAATTTATGAAATAGTAGACTCCTCAGATGCAGTTTCCTGGGCTCATCCTTCCTGATTTGGGAGGCATGTAATTCTACCAGTGTTAGGGGCCACTGAACATGTCATTTAGTTCAGGGAAGATGAGAGGTACCGAGTTAGATTACTTGGTATGTCCCAGGACTCTCCTCCTCCTCATATTACTTGTAAGCACTGAAACATTTATAGAGCACAAAGTGCATAGGCAAGATGGAAAACCTAAGATGATGAGATACATAAAAGGACTAAAAAACAGTCAGTGAAGGGGAGGAAAAAGGCAAACTAAAATAAGCAAGCAGGTGGGTGACAAGGCAGAAGTATGAAGGGAGAGGGATAGGGAGTAGGTATAATGGTTCACAGACAGAAATATAAATGTCCACAGAAACAAACATGAACTTTCACGTGTAAAAGTCCCTGGATTCTCAGTGTTTTTCTTCTCAATGAGATCAGCAGAGGCCTACCTCAAAGGTCAATTTATTCTGCTTAGAACCATATAACTTTGGCTTTTGCTCTGCCATTTGCCACCTTCCCAGAGGGAGTTGTCAGCTCAGGTAATTCCTGTTGAATATCCTAATTACTGTCATTTACTTATGTAGCTGGATCCATTTTAGAGTGCAGGAAAAGGAACGATATGTCTACCGAGAGATTATTTCCTATGTTAGGAGAATCTGCCTGCCTATATGTAAAAGTCACCCAAGCAATCACTACTGTATTCTTTAGAAACTTGCTGTTTCTCTGAGTTCAGCTTCAAGTTCTCTGTTTCCTGCAGCCCAACTGCCTTTGTAATTTTCTAAATATGTATAGTCTCTCCAATATTTCATCTCTCAAATTCTGGTATGAATATAGTAGTCTTTTAAAGTCATGCTTACCACAGCAATTAGCAAATTTTCTCCTTTTCTGTAAAATGAATGTGAACAAAGGAGAAAGAAAATTTAAATTTTGTTTCATTTTCTTTTAACATATGAACTTAAAGCAGACTGACGGTTGAGGGTTTTTTTTTTAAAGAGCAGCTCCCCCTTCCCCAAACAACTCATATTTTCCCAGCAGTGAAGAAAGTGAGTTATGAACACAACTGTTCAAAGTTACCTCATTACATTAGAATTGGATGGGGGCAAGGAAAAGAATCATTTTGCTAGGCATAACCAGTAAGTGAGTTTTTGCAGGCACCAGTTCAGAATGAAAACTCTAACTGCAAATTAGTTGGTTTTAGAAAAATATGGAAAAGAGATGTTGAATTTCTCGTGGAGATAAGGTTGCAACTATGCCAGATCTATTTAAAACAAATTGAATATATTGCTTCTTCTTACATTTAGTTTCCCCAGATTATTATAAATTATTTCTTGACTCAGTACATACAAAACAACTGACCACTGCCTTTTGTGAGGCATACCAAACAAAATATTTAATTACCTTCCCTTTATCCTCCTCCTGATTTTGGAAAAAAATAACATTTATTTTGCCTTTTAAATTCACTTTAAATTCACTTTCCCTATTATTCTCTTCGGATAAGAGAGGACACTGCTTGCCCCAACAGATCTGAAGTGACTGTTGACTCAGCTTCACCTGAACTGAACATCCAACTGTAGGTCTAACTTAAAAGGTTGAATGGCATCAAGTCAAATTGGGAAAAATTACTCAATTTATGACAGAGGGAAGTCAAAGTCCTTTAGGAAAGTAGGCAAACTTCAAAACCAATCCCTTAGACTTTAATTCAGAGAAGGGTATTTTTCAAACCTTTTAATTTAACTTGCATGCCTTGTATGTAAATGAAATGTGATATTCTCTTTAAGAGCATTAGGCTGAATAGAAAGAAACTTTTAAAATCTCCAGGGAGACCTTTCATTAGTGGTTCTTTTTACAACATCTGGCTAGTGACTTCTAACAGGCTGAAATTAGTGTCTTTTTCTTTTCAATTTTCTATGCTAAAACTATTATGAAGATTACCTGTGGTCTAGAAAACCAAACAAAACCAGTCTACATGTACTTCTTAATATGTCCTTTGTATTACATGTGGAATATAAAATCAGATTTTATGGTCTGATGACATTTGGATTTGAATTCAGTCTGTAAGTAGCCCTCTCTGGCTTGCCAGGATACTGGGGCATAGACTTTGCCTAACTGGGGCATTCAGTGTAGAGTGTGGTGACTATATAACACAGTCAAAATCCATTTTCCTAGACAGTTCCAATCAAGCATATGAGGAAAAGTATTGCAGCAAGATTGGTACACAGAGCTACAGAGGAAAGGCAGCAAATAAAAATCATGAGGCAATAGATACCTGGGGTATTCAGTAGCCATAGCCGACAGAGTGATTAGTTGTGGCAGAAATAGTGGAAAAGGCAGTAGGATGAAAAGGAGGATAAATGCAACAAAATAGTAGGTCACTGGAGTCAAGGGTAACAATTGCCATATTGGAAGTACTACAAAATAAATGCTTACTAACCTCCCAAGCTCCTTTGCAGTTGGGTATGGCCAGATGTGTAAGTTTTGGCTGTTGAGATCTAAGCAAAAATGTCATGTGGCAACCTCTGGGAAGTTTTCCTATGAGATGACATGTGTGAAATACTAGCTTTTCTTCAACCTAAATACCTTGACTGTAGATAACCAATTGGACCATTGAGGTTATGCTTCATAGAAAGATGAGTAATAAGGAGATTGAGTCCCTCATACTGTGGACCACCAACCCAGATATTTATTTGAATGGAGACTTCAAATTCTATTTTGTTTATGCCACTGCCTCCTCCTGCATCCCCCGCTCTGATTCTTTCACTCAGCTGAACCTAATTGTAAGTAAAGCATGTGGTTGGAAGAGAGCCTAGGAAAAACTGCATATTTGGATAAGAGAGGACACATGCAAATTTTGGAATTACTTAATGAATGTTTTTCTAACAAAAAGGTACAAAAATAAAATGTATCTTTTTATCCCTAGAAGTGGTCAAGTGAAGCTTTCATGTTGACTTATGAGAAATGTTGGGGAGGAAAGGTGAACTTTTTATCAAGATGCTGGACTAGATGATTTCTCTGTGAATTTTCTATTATAATATAAGAAATTTTAATGGATAGATATGCTGAAGTATCTGTATTCTTATAATTTACAGTTATAAGAATAGTAAAGACCCAGTGCACGAATTTATGCACATTGAAAGGAAAATAATTAGAATAAATATTTTAGAGGCAGAGTGGGGTTGGCCCCAGGGTGTGTTGAGCCTGTCTCATGCAGTCCCAACTGAGGCCAAATGGGGCTGGGGAGGAACAGCAGGAGGGCTCCAGGGCGTGCCTATCTGTCTCACCCAGTCCCAACCTGGGGAGATCTGGGTCATTTTGCCCATTCTCAATTGGAGCCAATCAGGGCTGGCCAACTGGAAAGGGACCACAGGAAGGCCCCAGGGCATGTTAGGCCCAGCTTTTCCAGTCCTCACGGGCCGGACACCAACAGCAAACTAACCTACCAGTTGTAGAATCTGCCTCCTGGTGGTCAGTGCACATCATAGCAACTGGCTGAGCAGTAGACCAAATGGTTGACCAAACGATCGACCTAATAGTTGGATACTTAGCATATTAGGCTTATATATTTATATATTATTATTAATTTTTCTTGTTTGTTTGTTTTTAATGAGGAAATGTATTCTTGATTGTTCCTTATAAATCTGCTAGAGGGAGGCCCAGTGCATTATTTCATACACTGGTGGGGTCTCTCAGCCTGGCTGGCCATGGGAGCCTATTGAGGCATCTTGCCCATTCAAGGGGAGGGACCACAGGAGGTTGGCCTGTCCCAGGAGGTTGGCTATGGGAACTCACTGTCCACTAGGGGGCAGCTCCTGCATTGAGCATCTGCCCCTTGGTGGTCAGTGTGCATCATAGCGACTGGTCAACTGGTTGTAATGGTCACTTAGGCTTTTATATATAGACTAGGAGCTGGTGCACAAAATTCATGTACTGGGGATGGGTGGTCTCTCAGCCCAAACTGCCCCCTCTCATATACTGGGAGCCCTCAGGAGATGTCCTACTGATGGCTCACCCCTGGCCTGCCTGCCTTGGGCAGCAGCCATGTTGTTTGGGGGTTAATTTGCATATCACTCCTGATTGGCTGGTGGGCATGGCTGGTGGGTATAGTGGAGGTATGGTCAATTTCCATATTACTCTTTTATTAGATAGGATAATTGGCCATGTCTTTACCATATGACCCTGTTTCATTGTCTTTCTTCTTGTGTGGAATCTAAGAGCTATTTTTATGGTTAGAAGAATTTTAGTTAGAATTCAATTGTCAGGATATGATAAGACAAATGCAGAGAGGGAAACTCTATTTGCTATACTTATATCCAAGAAAGCAGTTATATGCCTAACATATTAAGAAATCCCCCCAAAAATAATAAAGCAGATAATCCAGTTAAAAATCAGTAAAATATTCAGGAAGCATTTTACATAAGGAACATGCAGTTGACTAGTAATCATAGAAGAAACATTATTAGTGCATATAATAAGCATTTTGAGTCTACTACTATCCACTGAAATGGCTGAAGTTGCAACAAAGTCCTCAAATACAAAATATAAGCAAAGATATAGAGAAACTGTGATTCTAATAAATAATGATAGGTTAAATTGCTATAATTACTTTGGATAAGTCCTTGACAATATCTAGTAAAGCTGATTTTACTCACATCACCAACTTAGCATTTTCACTTCCTGGTATATTTCTGAGATAAGTATATTCATGGTTATATTAATGCTAGTAGCTGAAAACTGGGGTCAACACCAATATACACTTATCAGATGAATGGATAAATATTTTTAGTATAATCTTACAATTAAAAATGCTAAATAGATTTATCTCATGTACATAACTATACATTATTTAGGCTGTGTATGTGAGATTTATAGACTTATACTCCTATAAAATATTTACAAAAATATAGTTCACATAGTAGACATACACACAAAATGATAAATTCTCATGATCTACATCAGAATAGTGGTTACATGTTAGAGGCATGAGGAAGACTTCTTTGGTTCTTGTACTATTTTATTGCTTGATCTCGGCAGTGGTTACTGTGGTATGTTAATTGATAAACATTATTAGGGCTGTATATGTAAAATTTATAGCCTTATACTCCTATAAAAATATTTACAAAAATATAGTTTACATAGTAGATATATATACAAAATGATAAAAGGAGTTAAGAATCTGTGGAAGAAGTGGAAGAAGAGAGAGGGATCTGAGGATAGAATTATGATTATGGACTGAAATCGGGAAGATTTCATAATATTGATTTCAATTAATATCGATTTCTGGTATGAGGGATTCATTTAAAAATCCTCAAACTCAATAAATAGTCATTGTCGGAAATGACTCAGTACCAAAGAGATCTGGTATTTTCAGAGAGCTGCTTGCAATGAATTTTTCTGCATGATCTTAGTCATCCATGATGGTTTAGAAATTGTGCTAGTATAGCTGCAGTTTGGAATAGTTCCTTTGAGAAATATCTGATACGTGCCCACCAAAGCCTATAAGTCAAGTTTATATTCACTAACATAATCTAAGCAAACATCTTATTTATCCTGACATCTTTGTCTTTTTTCTATCTCAAAAAAATTAGCATCGTTCCCAGATTTGAGACTGTGTATATGCTTCTTCAAATTAATGGCATACTATTTGTCAAAGTTTTTTTTTTAAGCAAATCAATATACTTAGATCAATACCCATATTCTTGTTTATTTACAACATGCTTACCTCTAAAATTAGGCATGATTTGTTCCTCTTCCATGTTTTATTTCTCCTGACTGCTTCAACTCATTTAAAATCATGTTGTGAAGGAATAGGACTATGGAGTATTAGAGCTTCTGTTTAGATGTTAACAGATATCCATCTTTTAAAAAAATTATAGTAGTCATAATTTTCACTTTATGGGATAGCATTCAGTGTATTTAATTATGGCTGTGTTAGAAAAGTAAACAACAAAATACCTCAGTGCCTTCATACGATACATTTTTCATTCTACTCACATCAGAGTCAAATTTAGATTAAGGACTTTCCTTCAGAATTGTATATATATAATTTTGTTCTTCTCAAAGAATTCCTGACTGGTCATAACCTGATAAAATATGTTTTCCTTTTTCTATGTGAGACTGGTTCAACATTTTAATAATGGCTGAGTATATTAAATAAATAATATGTAAGTGTATCTTTTCTCCCTCTCGTTTACTCCTCTCCCATGTCTTTCCCCTTATAGTTATTTAAGCCACCATCTTTCCCTTAAATTATATTTACTTTCCACATGTTTTAATTATTTTTTTCATATTCAAGTTTTACATGATCAATTATTTTTAAAGACCTCTTGCTTAGTGGTGCAGACAATTGTAAACAAAATTCATTTATTTAAACAACAGACAGGGGATAATTAGCTAATGTGTACAGGTGGTAATAACAGATTTTTGGAAGAATATAGCAAATAACAGTTTGTGGAAATTAGTTTTCTTTCAGCTAGGATGATTTGACAGCCTTTGCCAGAACATGCAAAAATGTTATAATGAAGAGCTAAGCAAAATACTAGCCAATTCTTGAGTATTTGCATACCTGACAGTCCCTATTTTCAAGATTTTATTGATGAGATTAAATACAGTAAGTAATAAAGTACTTTGGGAACTCTTTTCTAATTTTTATTTGATTTCATTCTTCCATAGGATCATCCATGAGCAGGAAACATTTATAATAATTCTGAGACTGCACAAAAGTAGGGCTCAACCAGGGTGGTGCTTTCGTACCATGTGCCACATAGGCTCACCTATTTCAAGAATACATGAGGAACATGGAAAATTCTGAACTACAGAGTGAAGTGGGTAATGGGGAAACCTTGCGATTTTTTTGTCTCAACCAGTTTGTCTTAAGGTACATTCATTACTCAGGGTCTGAATTTGTTATGTTTATGTATGTGTGTGTGTGTATATATATATATATTTCCAAGTATAGTCACCTAAAACATTACAAAGGCAAGTGAGAATAAGTTTGTAACTAATCTTAGTCTTACCAATTTATGCATGCTCCATTAATTAAATTACTTTATATCTGTATATGTAAAATTAAACTTTAATTTCGTATGTTGCTGAAGGATTAAAAGTCTTCCCCCCCTTAAAAATCCAATTTTTATTACACTCCAGGTCAAGAACATAATCTCAAGGATTGGAACAACTAGGGCAGTCATAATGACCTCATGTTATTTTCCTTAAATCTAATAAAAGTCTTATTGATTAATAAAGATTTATAACCTTCATGGCATTTTTCACATCCATTTTTTTATTATATAGAAAAGGAAACAGATTTATAAACATTATGTTTCTCAAGGTTACTTAACTATTAAAGTTTAAAACACAAGTGTTTTGGCTCCTAGTCCTGTATTTATTCTAGTATATTAAACAGTAGTTTGAAGAAATAGACCGAGGAAGAGTGACAAAAAAAAGGGAAACAATAAAATGAAGAGATTAAAGGAAAGGGGAAACTATGTGTTCAATTTTCACTTTGAGGACATTTATTGCTTAGGATCTCAAATTAATATTGAGATCCATTCTGAACAGACTATGCATTTTCACTTGTCTTATCATTTTAGCCTCACACCAAATCTATAAATTAAATCACTTATATGAAATATTGGAGACTTAGATAGGTAAGTAACTTAGCTAAATTATATGGCTAGTGATTGCCAGAACTGAACTAAAACTCAGGGTATTTTAATTAAGCTTAAAACATTAAATGCTGCTTTGTTAGAATAGCATAGCAAGATATGTATGTGTGGATATATATACATAGATTCTTTTAGCATCTATAAGTGGGAGAATGGTAAGAAAATGAATGCTTATATGAAAAGCTTGTAAAGATCAATGTAAATATTAGAAATGGCGTCCTAAAAATTGACACTAGTTATTTTTAGTACATTACCTAATATTTAACCTTGCATATAATTAGAATGCCATTCATTATTTTTCCACCCATAATTATCCATTCATCAGTGAAACAAATATTTACTCTATAGCTACCGCGTGCAAGCTCATTGAAAATGAATAATTCCGTATTCTTTCTAAAGGTTTATATTCTAATAGGTGATATGAAATGTCCACAAAATTGATATAAATAGAAACACATGATGACCATAAAGGAGGATAAATAAAGTACTACATTTTAGGACATCAGAAGGGTGAGTGCTGTTTGCGGGTTTAGTGAAGTTTGTGCGTAATTAGTAAAGCAACTCAAAAGGTGCTGATGGCATATTCTTCATGATGGAGAAGCAAGAATGGAGAAGAATAGACATATATAAAACATTATTGAGATAGGATCAAGAGAATTCAGATATTGGATATGATGAAAGGAAGGGGACCTAGTTGAAGGTGACATTAACATGCTCAGGAGAATAGAGGGAAGGGCAAAGAAAGCATAGGTCTTAGATGGAAGACTCGGATATTAGTTTTGAGATTAGTTGTATGTTATTTACCAAAACAGAAAAACACGTGATATTGAAATCCATAAGTACTTATATTTATTTTTAATATTATAAAAATAATTTTCCACTAGAGACTCAGATTTAGGACATCACTATTATCTTTGACTATTCCTTCCTTTTCTCCATTCTCCTTTGCCTTCCTGAGTCCTTGCAATTCAACTGTCATGATTTCCCCTTCTGTTCTCTCCTTTCTGAATACTCACTCCCATTCCTCTCTTGGTTGTGATTACTGTGGGGCATAGATATGTATATCCAGCTTTTGCTATCTGGCTATTTCTCACACATGTAAGTACCAAGGTTTGAGTTCTACCCACCCATCACTTTTACTCCCTTTATCATCTTGTAGTCTAGTCTGCTGTGTAAGCAGCTACCACTCACATTGCTGTCACGTTGTCACAGATTTAGGGTGATGTTCTATTATTTCCCAGGGCTGCTGTGATCACTTGGCATGCTACTCAAGGCTGAATAGTAGGTGCGTGGCTTGGGCCTCTATTCAAAGAAGTGTTTCCATGACCTGTTTAGGACTGAAAAGGAGTAGGGAAATAGCTCTGTCTTAGGCTCTTTCATAAGGTCTCCATTACAGTATAGCTTGAGCCTTGACGTGTTATTTTATTTGTTAAGTTTTATCCATATGTAGTCTTTCTCCTCACCTGGCCTTATATGATATAGGTGTATCAGGGTTCTTGTAACAGCTATTTGTACCCTATACTTCTACCATCCTCAGTCCTCATTTTAGAATCTAACTCAATGTGCTAGGCCTACTTATGATGAATATTCTCCTTGGAGCCTCAGAAAAATGCCTGCTCTATTCTCCTTTAACTTTCACCTTTGACATTTGGCCAAGTTAAGTTCCTTCTAGTCAAATAAATATGTCTGAACTCTAATAATCAGTATCATTTAAGTTCTTTTCTAAGGATGGTGCTTAGCTTCCACCAAAAAAGTCAATGCTAGTGGTAAAATTTGGTTGGAGTTAGATATTATTGTATCAACATCCCATATTCAGTCTTCTTAAGCACAATAGGGATGACTGGTAATATACTAATACTAACTAAAGCAGAAAGAAAAATATCACCAAAATGCCGCCACTCTGAATTGATTTTAACATTTGCTCTCTGTTACATAACTTTTACTTTTAGAACAATGAAATTAACTTGAATTCTAAATATATTTCTATGTATATATGTATATATTATATATATATATATATTTTTTTATAGACACACACACACACACACACACACACACAATTGAGATGTGTCTGTTTCTTAGTTTTCTCTGCTGAAAGTCAAAAGGCCATGGCTGGTCTATTCTAATGAGGTCCCATTAAAAAACTGGTAGCAGCTTACCAGAGAGAAGTACCTGGGAAGAATTAAGAGACTTCTTGAATTTACTCTAAAGCCTCATTCCCTTTTCAATGGCTGGAATTTAATTACCATTCAGTGCTATTCAGAATACCCCTAATTAGATGGGGGTGAGGACAGGAGACTCAGAGCATAAAGTAAAAACTTGCAAGTCTAAATTTATATTAATTTTAATTTTAAAAATCACATGTTTGCTCTTCATAACCTTAGCCCATATTTATTTTTAAAAATGTAAAAAGGTTAAATAATGTTAAGCTCTTCCACTTCTAAGCAAAATGTATGATTCAGATAGGTTGTACTGACACCAAGGCTTCTAATATCCTTTAGGGGACAGAGATTCTAGATGGAAATTAATTTTAGTTAAGTCAAAGGAAAAGGTCTAAAGATAGAGTAACCAGGGAGAAATTATGAATATTTCCACATTTACCTGTTTTGATAATTTTCCTCCAGATTTTTCTTTCTTGCTCTTGTGTTTGACCTTTTTATTTGAATTTCTATTACCTTTGACCCTATAGAAATATATTTCTGTTTCTTATTGGACATTTTCTATTTTTATCTTCAGCTTTTGCTGCTCCTTAGTCAAAGCTTTCCTTTTCTAACAATTTGACTTCCTCCTTGCTCTAGCCATTACCTTTTGCTGACTCCTGAGTTTTCCGTTTTCATTCCGGCCACTCATGAATCCTATTGTGTGAAAACTCTGTTTTAATAAAACTCCTGTGGTTTTTGTTCCAGGTTAAATTTAAGAGGATAATAGAAAGTCTAAAAATTCCTTATCTATGACTCCTTTAATAATAGTAAAAGCTTCTACATGAACATTAGGTTTGAGGGAAGATAGTAAATCTAAGTACTTTTGTACAAGTCACATTTGACACCATTTGTTATCTTTTCTAGAATTGGAAGACTTTGCTTCATGGACACTTTTCTGACAAATATTTAGACACTCCAACATTCACACTGATTAATTGTCCTTATGGCTTCACCAGTTAATGAAAGACATCTCCTTCAGCACCTAACCCATGAAGAGACTTTGATGTAAGTTTTCTAGTACATTTCACAAGACGTAACCAGTTTGAACAGATTCTGTCCAGTGAGAAGATCTCAGAGAAAGATTGGCCATAGCAGAGTAGCGAATTGATATCTAGAGAAGATTGCTCTTGTTCTGTGTAAAGTGTTTGTAAAAAATATTATCAGCAATGCACATTTTTAATCTAGTGAAAATTTGGCAGCACCACTGAAGTCCTTTCAAGCAGAGCATTCAGAATGACTTTAAATAAACAGAGCCAGCAGCCAGGAAGTGCAAACGGTAGCAGATTTACTGCAGTAAGTGATAGCTACCAAAGGCTCTTATCCCTGGTTAGAGTTAAATAATTTACTCTTCACTACCATTACATGTTTTAACATTATCTATGTGCATTTGTGTGTGTGTGTGTGTGTGTGTGTGTGTGTGTGTGTGTGTGTGTGTGTGTATTTCAGTGTAATTATTCCTTATTGCCACTCTTGATGTTAAATCCTGAAAATGGGTCATGTTCTCCCTAGGTTATTAGTATATAATTTGTCCTGCAGTTAACTCCCCCTCCTGAATGTACAGTGTCACAGCTGTGAATGACTCCCAGAGTGTCTTTAACTAATTAGCAACCAGACACCACTAAATAATAGAAGTTAGAATGGAGTCTTTAACTGGAAGGCTCCTATAATCATATATTAAGCTTTGTTGAATTTTCAGGTTAAGTTTAATAACATTCCTAGCAGCAATATGTTTCACTTATCAGTAGCCTTTTATCCTATTTTTTCTACATACCTTTGTTGTTAATTCTCTCTCTCACCCGCCGCCCCACAAAGAGTATTAGAAGGCTAAAACAAACTTTCATGTTCATTCTACCTATACAGACATTTTACTTCTTTTTTTACCTTTCTTGTAAATTAAGAAAATTTACCTATTTACACTCACATAGCAATAATGCCAAAGTCTTACATTTTAAATTATTTTTCCATTTTCTTTACCCAACTTTTTTCAACAGACTGCTTTATATATGTCTGGAAATGTACTAGGCATTAAAGATATAGCTTTTACATTTGGGAGATTTAATAGATTAATTATTTGAAACATACACAATAATGCCTGGCATGCAGTTAGTGACATTCACATCTCTGATACTAGTCACTTAACAATTTAAGTGATGTCTTGTTGGACATCTCATAACTGGTGTCCAAAAAGATGGAATTATTTGCCCAGCATGATATATCTTTTAGGAACATCTGCTTAGTATTTGTCTCAGAGATTTTACTCATAACACAATTGTATTACACTTTTCCTGTCTTCTTGAGCTGAATAGGGAAAGTATAATTATACCCATTGCACAGATTGAAGACACATTGGCTCTGAAGAGTTAAGGACTAGCCAAAATTCTAGAGTTAAAAATTGTAGAATATCTTCATAGAATATCTAGCCCAGTTTGCTCTCTATGATACCATAAATAGATCTAAAAAGATGAATCTCAGTGTGTGCACTTTCTGAAATAGGATTGAATTTAATACTTCATGTGTAGAGAAAAGGTAAAGATAAAAATTATGAACAATAAAGTGACAACAAATACATATCTATCAACAAGTGAATCTAAATAAGTGAACAAAAATATAATGAACAGAATAAACTGGTGAATATAATAGAATCAGAGGCATAGAAAGGGAGTGGACTGACAATTCTCCGGGGGCGGAGGGTGTGAGGAGTGTGGGAAGAGATGGGACAAAAATCTTCCACCTATGGACAAGCATGGGGGTGGGGGGGTAAGGGCATGGGGTAGGGTGGGATTTGGGTGGAGGGGAACTATGGGGGGAAAAGAGGAATAACTGTAATAATCTGAACAATAAAGATTTATTTAAAAAAACTCCATATGTATATATTGATTACCTTTATTCTTTTAAAAATCAAAAGTTCAAAAATAAAAATAAGCACAATGGACCATTGTTACCTTTTGCCCACATTAACAGTGAAGATTTATTTCCGATAATCTCTTATCCCAGAAATACTCATCTGTGAATCCAAAGGCCCTGGTTAATCCCTTTTATATTGATAAAATGCAGTGATACTTAACCTCAAAGTGTATCAACTCAATAAGTGGTAATATATTTATACTAAATGATAGTAGCACATGTTTCAAAAAAGATGTTATTTATCTAATAATTAAACTCCATAACTGTAGAACTCATAATCTGTGCATATTTCACTAAGTGTTAGAAACCAGATTTATTTAATGCTACTGTGTAAAATATACCTCAATGCAGATTAGACATTACATACTTATAGGTATTAAAATTTTTAATAATGAAAAATATAAAATATGGTTTTATTTTCATGGTTTAAATAATCAATTTTCTTCCTCCAAGAACTGAAACTCAGGCCTTTTCACTAGTTTAATCAAATTTATTTTCAGGGAGCACATGCTGGCAGAATGTTGTAAAAATTTATTATTGCCTACCACTATGATAGACATCCTGATTTCTGTTCGTTATGGCCTTCCTAAATTCCTATACTAGCCTGTGGAAAGTAAAGTTCTATATTTTGGCATTAAATTAAGTTGTCACAATTCTTCTTTCATGGGTGAAATTTTAGTGGGTTGCTTTGTCTTTTTAATTAAGTATTACTTGATGGACTTTTAATGTATTTCTAGTGTTATATAAGTTTCTGTGAAGGTAGGAATGTAACTGCTTATCCTCATTCCCTGAAAATACTATTTGTAATGGGTCGAATCTGGCCATGTTTTATTAAACAATGGATTTACATTGATGTGAGCAACCCAATATGTTTTATTAGATCATTTTTATAGGAAACGGTGATTCAGTCTCTTGAAAAAAATAGTTATTTTCATAATAACTATTATGATTTTATGGTGAATGATTTTCCTCAGATAGTAGAGTTCTTTTATTGAGTTTGATAAATTAGTATTTATCTGTCATCATTTAAGCATAAACCTGTATGTTTTAAAAACAGATTGCTGATGCAAGAATGTACATTTGGGTAATAATATTTCAGCAACTTTAACTCCAAAGATTAAGATCATCTTCTCTCTGCATCTAATACTTATAGCCACTCCTAAAACCTCCTAAGTTATTGCTGTTTTACTCTCTTATGTTACATGTAGCTTCTCCCTTCTCAGAGATAAACTTCTTAGTTATACGCTGGTTCATCTTCATTGTAATTATAGTTTATCCTTGAACAACATGGTTTTGAACTATGCAGGTCCGCTTATAGGTGGATTTTTTTCAGCAAATATTGTAATTGTTTTTTTCTCTTCCTTAGTTTTTTTTTAATAACTTTTTCTTTTTTCTTCAGCTTACTTCATTGTTAACCAACTGTTTGCATTATTAGTAAGGCTTATGACCAACAGTAGTAGTTAAGTTTTGGGGGAGTCAAAAAAGTTACACATAGGTTTTTCACTTTATGGGGGTTGGCATCCCACAAAGGATCAACTGTAGTATTTTTTTTTAAATACCATGTTAACGTCTGATTTTCAGTCATCTACTCTTTCAAATAGCTCCTGCTACCTTGGGCTTCTTCCTAACTGTTTTACTGTGACTCCAAATATGATTCCTTTTAATTTTTAATTCAACTCAAAATACTTTTAGTATTATTTTTGTAGGATCTCACCTTGTAAGTTTTCTTTCAACTTGTGTATATTCAAAGAAACATAATAACTCCATTTATTGTAACTAGTCATATAGATAAAAAAACACAAATTAGAACCTAGTAGATGAGTTTTCATTTTTTAATAGATAAATTTTTTATTTAGGTAGAACAAAAATATATATGATATGTACTTTCTGAAGGTAAAAGATGGCAAATTCAATGTCCATACTCAATACCTAGAACCAATTTGGCCCATGAAATATATTTAATAAATGACTAAATGTATAATAAATGGAAAAAAGGCAAGTGGGGAAACTTAGTATTACAGATCCAGTAAAGGCTGGGATCCCATAAACATCCTATATAATAAAAGAGAAATATGCAAATTTGACCATATCTTGGCTCCTGATTGGCTATGCTACCAGCCAATCAGGAGCAGGCAGGGCCAAGTGGCGTGAACGCCGGGCCCTGGGGGTGGAGATGGAATGGTGGTGGTGGCAGTGGTGAGTGCCCAGCCCCCCCGGGCCGGGTGATCTCAGGCAGCTGGGGCTGAGCTGAGCAGGGTGATGGCTGGGTGTGGCTTTAGGCCTTAGGCAGGCTGGGGGTGAGCCATAAGTTGGACATCCCCTGAGGGCTCCCAGTATGTGGGAGGGGGCAGGTTGGGTTGAGGGACCACCCACCCCCAGTGCACGAATTTTGTGCACCGGACCTCTAGTCTATAATAATAAAAGCGTAATATACTAACTAGACCAGACAGCCAAATAACTTTCTGGATGTTATTCTGGATATCCTTCTGGATGAAGGTGGTGGGGGCCAAAACAGGGGCAGTTTGGGGTGATCAGGCAGGCAGGAGAGCATTTAGGGGCAATCAGGCAGGCAGCTGAGTGGTTAGGGGCGATCAAGCAGGCAGGTAGGATAGTGGTTAGGAGCCAGTGGTCCCAGATTACAAGAGGGATGTCCAATTGCCAGTTTAGGCCCGATCCCTTAGGAAGAATTGGGCCTAAATTGGTAGTTGGTCATTCCTCAAGGGGTCCTGGATTGCGAGAAGATACAGGTGGGGCTGAGGGACCCTTCGCTCCCATGCATGATTTTGTGCACCAGGCCTCTAGTATTATGATGTTTTTTAGTGGGTTCTATTCAGATTCTTGAATAGTGTTTTGTGTTTTTTTTTTAATCAGTGGTTTTCAAACTCATTTTCACTTAATAAAGTTTAATAAAGCATAGGTTGCTGAGCCTAACACCCAGATTTTCTGATTCAGTAGGGCTGAAATGGTTAATTTCTAACAAGTGTCCAGGTGATGTTGCTGGTCTGGGGACTTCACTTTGATAACTGCTGCTTTAAATGCAAAGTTACAAAAAGACATGGAAAAAGAGAGGGTAACTGACACTTTATTAGACTTTAAAGAAGGGCTATATTTTTCTCCTGCAATTTGGCTCTCCACTCTTGTTAGGCTGCTGCATATTTCCTCTTCATTTGATTTATTGATTTTAATAGTCATCTCATTCTTGGATGGGACTAGAGTTTTGAGAGATTAACATTTGCATATTTTAAAATTAAAAATACATAAACATAGGAAATGAAGTTATGTTTAGTTTTAAATTCTTTCTATACAGGTGAAATAATTGCTAACCCTGAACCTTTTAGGGATGTGGGAAGAAGTGGTTATAATAATTTACACATAAAATAAAATAAAATAGTGTGTGTAAAGTAACTTTATGAGGTAGCATATCAAGTCAGTGCAGGCCACATGGCTCATTTAATAAATGTAGTGAAAAAATTGGGTAAATATGTTATCTCATACAATACATCAACCTGCAAGTGTCATATCTATAGCCTATATAATAAAAGGCTAATATGCAAATCAAACAAACGGTGGAACAACTGGTCACTATGACATGCAATGACCACCAGGGGACAAACACTCAGCATAGGAGCTGCCCCCTGGTGGTCATTGCCCTCCTACAGGGGGGGGCACTACTCAGTCAGAAGCTGGCTCATGGCTGGGAGAGCACTGATAGTGGCAGGAATCTCTCCTGCCTCTGGGACAGTCAGACATTCCCTGAGGGCTCCCAGACTGTGAGAAGGTGCAAGCCAGGCTAAGGGACCCCTCTCACCCCCAAGTATAAGAATTTCATGCACAGGGCCTCTAGTAGGTGTATAAAATTGTAAGAGGTGATTTGAAGAAAATAAAGTTTAATCTTAAAAATTTCTGTTTATTTTTAGGATGTATTTATTCCAAAGTATTTAAATAATCTTGGATGGGAAAAACCTTTCTAAACATGAACCCATGAAGGCAACCATAAAAAAGATTGACAGGTTTGAGTAAGCAAAAAATCAAAACAAATACACAATGAGTACTCTGTCAAAAACCACAATAAACAAACTCTCTGGTGGAAAGAAAAATTATTACAAACTTCTTGAAGGATCTTTTAACTGTTTACATCACAAAGTATTATAGATTTTTAAATCTTCTAACAGATTTTTAAGTAAATTATTCTAGCGAGTTATTTATGGATGTCAATAAATGGGTAACATAAGGGTATGCATCACATCCTGTTAATAAGAACAAACATTTGGAAACAACATTAGAGGACTGCATAAATTAATGGACAATGCTGAAGTAGAGTACCACATAGCAATTGAAAGAGTATTATAGAGAAATACTTTCTGCCATGAAATATATGAGCAAATACAGTATGTAATGAAAAACGGAGTGCAAAGTTATATGTAAAAATGATTTTATTTTTGTTGTTACAATATGTTTTCAGGATATAGATTGAAAAAATCTGAATCAGAATATAAATCAAATAATGTACATTGATTTCAGCATTGAAGGATTATATATGATTTTTTTCCTTTTGATTTACCTATTTTTTAAAAATGTGTTATTTAAAAAATTAAACAATATGAAACAATTCATATAATTCTATTATTTTTTTTACAAATAGTTACATAAAGCCTATCTTGGCGCTATTCTGATCCTCCACTTTGAATTGTTTCATTATGCAGAAGGGACAAGTTGAGAATTTATCTCTGGGGTCATTTTCTCTATGCAGTTTGTATAGAGAAAATGGTGGGTGTCCAATGTAAACTTCACTCCTAGTCTAGTTTCTATGTGAAGACAGGAATGTGACTCTCCAGAATTATTTTGGCCAAAAGAAATGGTTTCAGTGGAGCTATGTAAACAAAGTTCTGGTATCTGTCTTAATAATCCTCTTTCCCCTAATTGAAAAAGGAAAAATAAAAACTAAAAAAAGAACTGTACTGGTTTGGAAAATACTTTTACAGATCACTGTCTCCAACTGTGCTTGTTCTCGCTGTCTGTTATGGTCCATTAGATAAACATGGTGTTCAGCAGCCAGGCGGTTGTTGATATATTTGGCAACACTGATAATGTGATCTCTTTAGGAGGAAGTGGATGCGTCATTCCGTGGGGGCATAGGTTTTCTGAATGTGATTGTTCTTTTCTCAAGGAAAAGTTAGTTAGGTCATTGAACTTTAAGTTCTCGGAGAGAGTTTGAACATTTTTAATTTGTTGTCTGTACTTTTCTCTGTTGCATTTATTGGGATTTTAGATTAATTTGGGGGCTTCTTTTATTCTCAGAGGCAGCAAGTACTGACTGAAAAATGCATCCCTGGTAGCTGTGACGCTTGAGGTTACTATTAGTGTAATAAAAACAATGGAGGGGCTTGTTATCTTAGCATACTTTTCCAATATCTATCTATCACAGTTTTTAGTGTTTTCATTTGCGAACTGCAAGTTTAAAAACATACTTAAAGCAGGGCCAGTGTGGCTCGGTAGTTGAGTGTCTACCCATGAACTAGGAGGTTGCAGTTTGATTACTGGTCAGGGCAGATGCCCAGGTTGTGGGCTCCAGCCCCAGTGGGGGGTGTGCAGGAGACAGCTGATCAATTATTCTCTCTCAGTATTGGTGTTTCTCTCTCCCTTCCTCTCTGAAATCAGTAAAAATATATAAAAAAACAGACTTGTAAAAGCACCTTAAATTTCAAAGTTGTCTTTCTCTCATATACATATGTAGTTTGTGGATATGATGTATACAAACACATATATGTACTACAAATAGATTATATATGCATATTTACATATATAAAACATGTGCACATGAACTATATAACATATATATATGAACTAAATATAGCCTCTATTTGTATATATCTATACCATATACACACATGAACTCTATAACATACAGCGTGGGGCAAATGCAGGTTTACAGTTGTTTATATGGAAAACAATACAGCCATTAATAAAAAATACAAGAATAAATTTTGTTCCACATACTCATAACTATAAAACTCTTTTTGCCTCACCCTGTATATTCATGTATATAACACATCTAAAACACATATATGCTCAAGGAATATATAGACTATATATTTCTATGTATGTACGATGCATGTACATGTAAACACACACACACACACACACACATATATATATATACGCACACACATATATATATATACATATATATATATATATATATATATGTATATATACTAGAGGCCCAGTGCATTAAATTTGTGCACAGAGGGGGGCTTCTCTCAGCCCAGCCTGCACCCATTCCAATCAGGGACCCCTTGGGGGATGTCTGACCACCAGTTTAGAGCTGATCCCTGGCTCCTAGCCACTCACCTGCCTGCCTGCCTGATTATCCATAACCCCTCTGCCTGCCTACCTGATCACCCTTAACCTCTCTTCCTGCCTGCCTGACTGCCCCTGTCTGCCTCTGCCTGCCTGCCTCATAACCCCTAACTTGTCCCTCTGCCAATAACTTACCCTCAACTGCCTCTGCCTACTTGATCACCCCTAACTTCCATCTCTTGCTGGCCTGATCTTGCCCCCAAGGACCCTCAGCACTGACTTCTGATCTGGTTGAGCCTTTGGTAGTAAAAGCTCTTTATTATATAGATAGTATCTCCATAAGGTTCCCTGTAGAAGGGATTTGAACCTATTTCATCAAAAAAACATGTTGGATATAAAAGGGCATATAAAGTCTAGGACAATGGAATGTCTTGTAGTGTCCAGCTGAATTCTAAATGTCCTTAGTAATAGGATTTCTGCCATTTCTCTTTGGAGGTTTTTTCATTATCTAATAGATGTCATTGGGAGGGAATTTTCCAAAAATGTTCCTCTTCTCTACTAATTATATTAAATCAAGTTACCCCTTCCCAAAGCCTAGCAATTTTGCTCCTTTTGGCATTTACACTGTTTTAGTGGTAGAAGGCAATAATCAGTTCTTCTGTCATTGTCAGGCTATTTTTAGATTTTTTGATCTTTCTCTTAAAATGGCATACATACATGTATACATATAGACATATCACTTGTAAGCATAGTCATCAGAATTACAATGTCTAGTGTTTATGTAACACTCACATTCTGTCACTACTTTATATTTGCTGTCACCTAAATTACATGATAACACATTTTTGGCTGTCTTTTCTTGGATAAATTCTTTATGTCTATAAGTGGCCATTAACAGTATACTAGCTTTCACTCACATGTGAGAAGTAGGTTATAGAGGACAAGCTACAGTCTCACAATTTCTAGCCTCTGTTAAAGGTTTGTAGTTTGGGGAGTGGAAGAATAAAAAAAGACAGAATGCACAATAAAAGTCTTCAATCCCGTTTAGGTTCTTTAGGTTGAGATTTTTTTTTCACATGGGAAGATAGGTATTTTCACTCCTTCTTTGAAAAGAGACATTTGAAATTACTTAACATAGCTGAGACCTATCAACTCTGCTACCATGGCAGGAAACTGTTACTGTTTTTAAATTACTTATAAGTTTGTACCTCGTTTCCTGCAGTTTTTATCTTTAAAGTGTTCAGTTCAGGGTTTTAAAGCTCCCTGTAGGTAAGAAAATAAAGCTATGCTCTGCTCTCTCACTTCTTCCTTTTCTCTTTCTTTGGACCTTTCCCTTCCTTTTGGTCACTCCCTTTCCCCACATCCTCTCCTTACCTCAAACCCCACTCCTACTTTTCACTCTGCCTTGCCCTTTTCCTTCTCCCTCTCTCTGATTGTGTCTTGTTCCCCCTTAAGGAGATTTATGTGTGATCCTCTAGCAGCTTGCTGCTCAGTTTTGAGTTTCCTTCACCTTGCAAATACCTTATTAGATCCTTCCATGGTGAAATCAAGGTCGTAAAGAAGGGTCTTTTTTCTTACCCTCAGATCAGTTCCATATCATAGCATGGTCTGACTACTACATAAATCCAGACTAAATGGAAAAGGTTTCCTAGAAGAAGTGTTTTCTTAAGTACCAAAGATAAGGCTTCATTTTTTTTGTCATGATTTTATTAATCTCAATGGAGCTCTACTTCCATATTAAAAAATGGAACATCTCACTAATTAGAAAAAATTTAAAATGTACAGTGAAATCTTAAGAAAGAACATTTGTTTTGAGCAAAATTGATTTGTTTTGTTTTGCTATTTTTAATTATCAAATATTCATCTTTTAGTCCAGTCATTTTGTACTTCTCTAATAACTGTGAATATGGCATAACATATTATGAGTTATGACATATGAAATTGAGACTACAGGCAGAAATGACTAAAATATATACATATTTTTTTCTTCTCTTTACTTAATCATTCAAGTATTAGCAATCTATTATATTAGCATGAAGAGAACTTATTGCTAAAAATTAATTAAATTATTTAAACCCAACTGCTTGATAAGTATTTTGACCTTTAGTAGTTACCAAGTTAGCTAGGGAAATGGTTTTATTTCCACTTTGTTGATCCAATGGATACTTTTATATTTGCAATTCATATTGTGGGGCATTACAGTTGGCTCTCTATTGTCATAAAACATGTTTGTGTTTGTGGTTTTATCTGCACTTGCACCTTATCCATGTCCTCCTTAACTGAATGTTCTTTTTAAAAAAATATTTTACTGATTTTTTGCAGAGAGGAAGGTAGAGGGATAGAAAGTTAGAAACATCGATGAGAGAAAAACATCAAGCAGCTGCCTCTTGCACACCCCCTACTGGGGATGGGCCCACAACCAAGGTACATGGCCTTGACCAGAATTGAATCTGGGACCTTTCAGTCCTCAGGCTGACGCTCTATCCACTGAGCCAAACCGGTTTCAGCAAAATGAATGTTTTGGGAAAGTCATTAAGCCTTTTTGTGTCTGTCGCCTCCTGATAAAATGGAAAAACTCATGGTATCAAATTTATAGGGCGTGTTTCAATGATGGCCTGAGATAATACATGAAAGCACTCTGAATACTACCTGGCACATAGAAGGTGCTAAGATGATGTTGATGATGAAGATGATGATAATGATGACAATGACAACAGATTCATTTGGGAGTTCAGATACTTTTTTCATCCCAAATAACTGAGCTTTATAGAAGAAAGACCCTATAAGTGCTAAATATTAAGATTTCTTAGCTTAAGTTTCAAGAACTATGAGGACCATTAAACACAATCTCAACTTTTCAATTTCAAGTTCAACCCCTTCAATCAGTTTTCATGACACAAATGTTAGTTGATATGCATGCAAGGTGACTCACCTTATTCCAATTAAAGATTGATAAGGTGACTCACCTTCTTCTAGTTAAACTAGATTGGGATTAAAAACAAACAAGTAAACAACTGAATTGTGACATGTGGATCAGACTCTTCCAAGTCCAGTGGGATAACTCAGCAGGGATCAGAATGCTCTTCAAAAACCAACAACCAATTGACATATTTCTCTAAGTACGTGTAGTATCTACAAGGCCAAGTGGCCAAAAATTCTTTTTTGATGACACAGAAAAGAAAACTTCTTTCAAAGTAGTTACACAGCCCAAGAGAACACAATGTATTCACTGTGTGTATTTTAGGACAATCTATGAACACATTATTTCTATATTTTTTTCTTTTGTAAATTTCAACATTGAAGACCAACAGTATTTCAAGTAAAGATTTCATAGAAAATGCAGGTTATTATTTTCCTGTTCATTTTTCTGAGAAGAGAGCGTCTTTCTATATTAATGGTCAATTATATTCTGAACTTGTCACAGAATATCCCTTTTATAGTTAAACACTCTTTACACTGTTATATTTTTAATACTTAAGATAAACATACAATACATGTTAGAAATATACAAAATTAATGTCCACCCTTAAGAAACCTCATTAAGGAAGCAGGATTTTTTTTTATTCCATAGTGTTAACATTTTTCCATTTCAGTAATAATTAATATTTTTAAAAGCTTCTAGCAGATGCTTGTAATAATATTCCTTTTAGATACTGTTTCCATCAAAGACAGATTTCAATGACCTTTTTAACTTTTACTGTCATTTCTGTGTTGTTTTCAAAGTATTGCTAATTCCTCCAAATTCATATGTGTTCTGTAAGATTCCTCTTGTATCTTCAAAACTCGTTCTAAAAAGTAATCAGAATATGTATGTTATTTTCATGAAACTAACTCATCAAAAGGAATCTAAACTTTGGAAACAAACAGCTATGTCCTTTGGAAATTCTGTCATCTATGTCATTATGGTTATTTAAACAGTTTAGACGACCTTCTGTTGACTAAACTTTTAAAAATTGTTGATTGTTTTCTCTTTTTAGAAGTTATACAAGTCGTCAAGATTATTTGTAAACCAGGAAATATAAAAGAAGAAAACAAAATCTTCCTCAAATAAACATAGCAGTAAGTGCAAAATCAATAAATACAGACTTGCAGAATACTTCAGTATTGGGCAGGAGGCCAAAGAATCACTGAGGCAATTTGATGATGCAAATGAAAAATCTGAATGACTCTTTATATTTATCTTTACTAAGAAAACCATTAGGTACTATTTCACTTCCACTTTTCCTTATGAAGCATATTTTGAGGGTGACACATGCAGAGATTTAAAATATATATATTTATGGGAAGTATACAATACTCTGTGAACCCAACTGCAGCTAATCCTTTAAAGAAGAGGAGGAATGTGTGACTTAGAGCAAGTCTCTATCGAAATAAACCCACGTTTCTATGAAAACTGAAGCTTTTATTTGTGGCCCACATAAACTTAAACCTTGTTTATTTGGCCCATGTTAGCCTTTGAGTTTGACATGCTTGCAGTAGAGTAATGATGGGCACACAAATTCTAGCCAAGTGTTGGCTCTGATACTTTTCAGTTGTGCTATTATTCGGGGTCAGGTGACTTTACCTTCCTTTGCCGAAGTCTTATTGTCAAAAAGGGACAATAGTATTAATATCCCTCTCATAACGTTGTTATGATAATTAAATAAATTAACCTACATGAAATATATAACGTGCTTTGCCCAGTGTCTGATGTTTATGTTCTATCCAGGGCTTTTTTTTTTTAATAGGCTTTCTTTTGTAGAAAATTTTTAGATTCACAGGAAAATTGAGTGGAAAGTATAGAGAGTTCCCTTACACTCTCCAACCCCCAGCATCCCCTAGTGCACAGCTTCCTGCACTGGAGTGGTACATTTGTTACAATTGATGAACCAATGCTGACATATAATCATCAACCAAAGTCCATAGTTTACATTAGGGTTCGTTCTTGGTCTGTACATTATGTGGCTTTTGGTATATGTATAACAGCATGTATCTTAATAATAAAAAGTGGTCTGGGACTTAGAGATTAAATTGTGACACATTTCTTACAAATAGAAGGAAATTCAGGGGATTGTTAGTGAAATTCCTCTCTGTAAGATCACTGGTAGGTCTCCCTCAAGACCTCTACCACCTGGTCAAAGTAATTATGAAGGAGTCACTTTGTGGTTAAACATGCATGACCTAATGGGGAAAAAATGTGTATCTGTAAGAGGAAATTATGATGACTAGACTATCATGGTCTTCTGTAAGGTCATGAAAAAGGTAAAAGAGGTAGATAAAATTTAATTTTTATTAAATTTTAAAGAAAATTAAAGAAAACATTTATGCTAATGAAGATAACATTTTGATGTTATGGTAGAAAAAGATAATGACATTTTGTGATTTGCTTGTGGAAAATATGTTTCTTTGGAGAAAAGTGAATATGGCACAAAACTCATTTCCTGGAAGAATGATATGCTGAAAACATAAATTAGTATAAGATCAATTTAGAAAAAGTCATAAGTGACTGACCTACATTGAATATATAGAAAATGGAGATTTGCTCACTTATACATTAGTATAGATACTTGTACAAATATAACCAATATCTGTATGATTCCTTTATATACCACTCAACAGGCTACCACACTAATTTAAAAAATGCACCTTGCCTGTATCAGTTCAGGCAAAGCCATATAGAAATATGCCTGATCAAGATGGGCACCCAAAAGGGAATTGGTAATAAAAGAGATTTGGGTTGCTCTGGACAACAAAATATTGATGAAAATGGGTAAGAAAAACTGATTATATATTCACTTAAATCAAAACCTAAAAGAAATATTTAATTAATGACTATGGAAAACCATAAAAAAGATTAAATGGAATATGGAATATTGCAAGGCTTCCTTATTCTTGATCTGATAGTACTCGATGAGTGTATTGGCCTAGGTAGCTAGATGTTAGTAAGAAAGGGAGCCAAGGGGATCAGACATTATTAAGAATAATAAACTAAGAAGCATAAGCCTGCTTTGCTAGGAAGTTGCAGAATTCATAGATATCCCAGATAAACATAGCATCACTCCACCTAGGAGATTAAACCCCCCCCTTGTTCTCTCCCCCTACAAACACTATGTAAGGAGGAAGAACTGCTTTTCATTCTCCCAGTCTATGGGGAGAAGGAACCCTATCTAATAAAAAGGCAACATGCAAATTGACCATACCTCCAACACACCCACAAGCCACACCCACCAGCCAATCAAGAGTGAGTATGCAAATTAACCCAACCAAGATGGCTGCAGCCACAGAGCGATGCAGTAGGCTTGGATTTCCCTGGCGATGGAGGAAGCCAAGTTCCTGGCCTTCCCTGACCTCCACTGAAGGCTATAAAGTTTCAATTATAGAAGATAAATAAATCCCAGATACCAGGGCCTCTACTTGGGTTGCCGGAGGGGTGTAGCCAGCCTGAAAACCACCACAGGCCCCTTGCCAAGTCTGTCCCACACCCCAAGGGAACCCCCACCCTGATCCAGGACACTCTTTAGGGCAAACCAGCCAGCCCCCACATGTGCACCAAGCCTCCATCCTATCTAATAAAAGAGTAATATGCAGATTGACCATCATTCCAACACATAAGATGGCTGCACCCATGTGGACACAAGATGGCCACCACAGGATGGCCAGCAGGGGAGGGCAGTTGGGAGAGACTAGGCCTGCAAGGAAAGGCAGTTGGGGGTGATCAAGCCTGCAGAGGAGGGTAGTTAGGGGTGAGCAGGCCTGCAGAGGAGGGGAGTTAGGAGTGACCAGGTCTGCATAGGAGGGCAGTTAGGGGTGACCAGGCCTGCAGGAGAGGGCAGAGGAAATCAGGTTGTCAGGGGAGCAGTTAGGCATCAATCAGGCTGGCAGGGGAGTGTTTAATGGGCGATCAGGCTGGCAGACAGAAGTGGTTAGGGGCAATCAGGAAGTCAGGCAAGTGAGCAGTTGGGATCCAGCAATCCTGGATTGTGAGAAGGATGTGTGACTGCCCATTTATGGACATCCCTCGAAGGGTCCCAGATTGAAGAGGGTGCAGGCTGGGATGAAGGACACCCCCCAACTCCCATTCTCAAGTTTCATGCACTGAGCCTTTAGTAAACAATAAAGGGGATATTTCTCTGCTGGGGATATGCACAGTGAAGTCATGATGATGCAAGGGGAGGTGCTTCTATTCTGGGGCATGTGCAGTGGGAATCAAGATGGCAACCATTAGGCCTGTCTGCCTCAACTGGGAAATGGACACAGAACCCCAGAATATCTAAAATATAGATTGGTTAGGGGGCAAGCCCAGCACAAGCCCTCAAGAGATTGAGAAGTTGATTGGTTAGTTTGAAAAAAAGCCTGCCCTTTCCAAACCCAAGATAATATAACCCAATCTTCACAAAGAGCTTTCTTTCTTTCTCTAAGTCTCTCTCTGTCTCTGTCTCTCTTTCTTGCTCTTGTGGAGGGCCCCTAGGGAAGACACCTGAATATTCTTTAAATCATTGTCAGCTGAATCAGAGGTGCCAGGCAGAGCCACATCTTGGAAACACATCCACCAAGAAGGCTGGATGCATTATCAGTACTGACTCTTAATTTTGCCTCAGGTGTTGAAGAGAGGGCCTTAAAATGTAAATCCAGTCTAGCCTTGGGAATGAAGAAATGAATAGGCACTGGGCCCACCCAATTTCCTTTGATCCTAACTTTGGGTGTAACTTCCTAGGGATATAAATAAACATGGCTTCATGGGCTCAGAGATCTTGTCTCTCCATCAGAGAGAACAGAGATTCCACCCAGCCCCAGCTATTATTTCTATTATTGTATCTTCTCTTTTCTTTTTTTATTTCTCAATTCCCAGCTCCTCTACTCAGAAACTGGACCCACTCTATTTCCACGTTGGACATGGAAAAGAAAGAAAAACCCCTACAGCTCTCTTGCTCAGTAAAGTTCACCCAATTTGTTCATGCGGTTTCTCTCTATAGCAGTCGTGTGGCCCCAGTAGCTGCCTAGAGTGCATTGGGAACACAATCTAAGTTAGCTGGATGGATAGAGATGTGGAGTGAACTAGTGACACAAAGTATCTGGACATTGGCCCTATTTCTGGGCCTGATGAAAAAAAGATTGAACTTTCACAATGGGACTGATGGCGATAAGACAAGGGGACCTGGGGGAAGCCTTCTATTTCCACTCAAATCTTACAAGTAGACCACATACTCCCATATGGGAGTCTCCTGGAATACTTTCCTTGCAACTCCGTGAAAGAGCCCCATTTATACCACAAAGTCCATTCTTATGCCAATTAACATACTATTTTATAATTGCTCATCTAAAATGGCAATTTTATTTAGATCTGGAAAAGTTCATTAATTCATTCAGAAAATACTTATGAGTAACTACTACATACTGTGGAGTCCACAATTGAGCAATGAAGACAAAGTCCATGTCCTCCCTCTAGCTAGGAGAAAATAAATCCTGGTTGAAAGAATAAAGGAGAGGGGTTCGGGGGTAGAGGCAGGCTAGAAGAGGTTAATGGTGGTAAAAAGGGGACATATATAATACTTTCAACAATAAGATTAAAACAAAGAAAGAATAAAATAATTACATGTGTGTTACTTGACAAGCATACATATATGTAACATATTTAGAATGTTATTTGAAGATCTATTTATCTCCACTAAGCTTATGGTGAAGACACTTAATCCTGTGTGTGTTCTGGTATAGTCTAAGCTTCTTTTTTTGTCTTCTCCAGTAGATGCACCAATGTAAGAGAAGGGCAAGAAAAGAGTGCAAGTGCGCTTTTGCATAATTCTTTAAGTATTTCATAGTGTGGACTGGAACTTGTGCTACTTGTGCCACTTTCTTGGTCTTCACATCTGCAAGTGCTCAAGGCTTAACATAAGTTCGAGTCTTTTTAATGCTATGTGTTGAGGAGGCTTTGCTTCCTTCCAGTATACTGTGTGAGGTGTGGCTCATTTACTTTCCATGTTATCCCGAGAAATGCTGTTCTCTTTCTTATGAACCTTGTGTGTCCTTGGTTTCCTACTGTGCAGCAGTGTAAGGAGAGTAGGGCAAGTGAAACTTCTTTGGATTGAGAAAATCACTTTCTGGCCTTGTGGAGTCTGAGAAGAAACACCACGGAGCTTCCCACAGCACCAGACTCTGCCTGTGTGACACTATTAAACCCACTATTACCCTCCTCCCTCCCTCCCCTCTCCACTTAGCTACAAAAGCGGTGCTCCCACTTAACTCTTTCATGCCTGGTCATGTGTAAAGTGGAGTACAGTGTCTGCAATGAGTATTAAGCTTTCTGAATAATTGTTCTGGTCAATTATGTCATTTCTTATTAAAAATGTACACATAGCCCTTAAAAAGAAAAGAGAAGGGAAAGGAGGGAAGAAAGACACATTGCAGATGTCTTATGCTAGTTGCTTTACTTTTTCCCCCTTTTATTGAATCATCATAAGCAATATTTCCTTGTAATTCTTATTTAAAAAAAAACAAAAACTGAAGCTCCAAGAGGCTAATTTGCACACACTGCATGGCTAGGCAGTAGAAAGAAGGCCTTTCTGACCCAGAGCCAGTGATCTTTCTACTTGAATTATATGCTTCACTGCCATATTTTTTTTTACTCTGTGTGGAGGCATTGGGATTTATTAACCTCTATATCAAAGACTGAAGACCAGCCGTTAAAAAAGCAAAATGATGACATCTAATTTCATGAATGTGTAAATATTTGTTTTAAAATGTACTGAGATAGTATTTTTGCTCTTTTACCTAACCTTTCTCCACATCTTAATTACACTAATTTTTATTTTTATTTTTATTGAGGCACCAAATTCCTTCCTTCTTAGATCTGTGCCCCACAACAAACCAGAGCCCAGAACATAAACAAAGACACATTTGGAAGCTCCTGCAGAGACCTATATCCAGATCAGCAGATCCTGCAATTTGCTGCTTCCTCCTCCCCGCCTCTCCCCAGATGCAGGCTTATGTAAGTCTCCCTGAGGCAATGCTTCTATGGTTTCACAGAGAGGACTGAGAAGTGTACATGGTGCTATTTGTATTAGACCGCTGTAAAGGAGTAAATGGGTAATGCTTAAAGATAAGTAAGCTCATTTATAGAATTCCAAATATTAATAAATTAGTGCAATTGACACAATTTGACACCAAACACTTTGGAATTTATGACACTAAAAGAGAGAATGAATCTGCCAGTGTATCTTTTCAACTTTTGAATATAATTGGGAAGCTGGTGGTCATTAAATCATCTATGAATTTCCTGTATTTGCCCTGATTTGCTCTTGAATGCCCACAAAATCTGGGACTTCCTATAAAACTTTAGGAAGGGGTTTGGTTCTGTAGGTTTTCTTTTAATATCTGAAACGTGCTGTAGCAGGCACTGCTATTTCCAGGCAGTTTAGTATCATTAAAACAAAAGCCACATAAATCCAACTTCCTATTTTCACATGGTAAGAATCTATATTAAATGCCATGGACAAAGAAACACACACCAGATGAGTACTTTTTCCATTAAAGTGAAAAGCTCCCTTAAATAGGACGTCCAGAACCTTCCCAAAATGGACTTGTTTTCAGCTTGTTCATCTTTTCCACATCCCAACTGTTTTTGAAAAGTTCCATGGCCATTTTTGGTGTCAATTTATTATTTGAAGTCACCTTCTAAGAGCAGGAAATTTCTTTCTAAAAAGTTTCTGAGACAAACTTCATGTGCTAAACAAACCTATCCCAGACCAGTAGAGACAGTTCCTAGCAGACTGTGTTCTAAGTGTTTGTCTGAAAGAATGCTGTTTAAAGCCTGGAACATATTTTTCACAGAAACATTATAAATGATTAAGTTCCAAGGTCAGTGCTTTGAGGCCATGTGGCCTGTGAAGTAACTGGACTGTAGAACCGTATTATTCATACTGTTTTGTGGTAATTTAGGACATGATTATGGTTACATCATGGAATAGGAAATTAGCTATAGGGCTACTGGGTAGCATCCCAAGCATGATAGTATAACCCAGCCAACTACAATGAAAACTTCTCATTATTTCTCACATAAGGAGTAAGGACTATGACGTGGCCATATGAATTAGGCTAGTATATGATTGCAATGAGGAAGATAGTCTGCTCAAGTATCCGGTCATGTGGTTTGGGGTAATATTCCCCACATTTTTTAATAAACGGACTTAAATAAGAGTCTTTCAGAGTTAGCATTTTTGTTTGGTCTACGTTGCCATTGTTCAGCCATGTGATCCTGGGGCAGCAACTGCCTCCATGGGAAAGTATTGCAGGGCCCTGGCTCATGCATTCATTGTCTACCTGCAACTGCACTCTGTTTTTCTAAGCTCATCATAGCTGCCTTTTCCCCAACTTGCCTTTCACTCAATGTTAGGGTCTAGGATTGTGCAATTACAGTGGGCAATTAATTATGGTTTAAGTAGACCACTGGAGTAGTTCTGATGCTCACTTCAGTGGAATCCCCAGACTGGAACTTTTGATTATAAAGGGCATCCTGTCCTCTATTGTTTCATCAACAATCATCTAATTGGCTATCTGCCTATCTTTCCTTCTATATTCTCACTGTCATAAATCCTTCTTGTGCTGCTATGAGTGATCACAATGGGATGCTGAGCTTTCTTCTTTTAGATATACATCTAGAGGCTTAGGCTTGGTTTGGAGACTGTGTTTTGTCTTCCTTTCATGACATATAGGTTCTATGTGGAAAAACCTTCCTTTCCTTTCTTTGCCATCTTCACCATTTTAACTTACGATGGTAATGGGGATCAGAGGGCAAAAAACCATTGATAAAAAACAACAACAACAATGCATTTTTTTGTTAATGGGCTAAAAGCTATAACAATTTGGTTAAGACATATACAGTAATCAGTAAATCTCAGTTTTTGAATAGGCCAAGGTTGAATTACCCAGGTAAGAAAGAGCAGGATGCTGAGTTCTGCTCTTGGACATGAGGAATGGAGACTGATCATATTTCAGAGGGGGACAGTATGATCATTAGAATTTGTGGAAGAAAGGGTAAAGGGAAGATATTTTACTGCTAGTTTTCCAGCTGCTTTTGACAAGTTTTCCAGAGGTCTCTTTTGATGATCCAAGCCTTCTTGCCCTTGTCATGCTTCAGTTATTCTTAAAACCCTTGGATTTAGCTCATCACCAAAGGAAGTTTAGTGCCATTTTACCAATCATAGAGACAATTTAGACAAAGAGGAGTACATAAAGCATTTCATTTGTAATATGTGATTTTTCAGCTGTGATAGGGAAATCATTTTAGTGGATAAAAATTAGCATTAAAAATGGAATAAAAAATTAAAATAGAACAGAATATAATATGTCAAAGTGAATCATGTTTGGAAATGATTATATTTATTTTGTGGACTGTTGTTTCAGTGATATCAATGTGTATTATGGGTCATAATAGAAAATGTATTTCTAACTGAGGGTCTTAGTCCAAGGTATAGTCTTATACTAATGGTTTATGTAAGATGTATCAAATTAGTCATTTTTTGTAGGCTTAGATTACAGATTATTATCTTTCAGGTTCTATGCCTACAATAAAGGCTAGCTTCCTCCCGGGAACAGAGGCTGGTAGACTAAGGCAAGTAATTAAATGTCTTAATTGCCCATAGGCATGGATAGGATAGAATACTACCCTGTGACATCATGCTCTTCCTACAAAAACCCACCTCTTTGTTAAGTTGGTGAACAGCACTAGTAACTATCAAATCATACAAATAGTACTTAATTGGCAAACATTTAAATATATATACCAGTATAATTAGTTAATTCCTATTTGTTAAACTTCGATCATTCTTTAGTCTAATCTTCACTCATTCTTACAAATCTAAGTAAAAGCTTTCAGTCTCTATCATTTTTTCTTCCTCTGAGATTTCCTGCCACTTTCCTATTCAGCATTCTTCTTCTGTCTCCCTTTTCTCAAAAAATCTGTTTTCATATTGCCCATGGCTTCTTGCTCCAATCAGAAATGAGAGAAAAATGGGGATTTCTCATGATAGTCTTTTTCTAATCAAGACTAATTTCCTTCAATGTAACTATTTCTTTTCTCTCAGCACCCTTTGAAGCCTGAAGCAAGTATAAAAGTTAATTTGAAATTAGTATACAATTGGGTTCCTTATTAGCCTCTAAAGGCATTTTTTTCCCAGAAGTATAGCTTGGCCTGGGTCACAGGTCCCTGACAGAAAAGTGCCTATTTTTTAAAGGGCTCAAGCACCTATTATTTTAGAACATCCTATACATCCCATATAATAAAAAAGTAATATGCAAATTGACCCTCACACCCTCACAAGATGGTTGCCTATGACCAGTGGCAGACAGGTTAGTGAGGGATGACCAAAGAACTGAACAGCAGGCTGCAAGGGTGACCAGACTGGCTAGAGAGGTGAGGGGCAGATGGGGGCGACCAGGCCAGCAGGGGAGGCAGTTAGGAGCGACCAGGCTGGCAAAGGGGGGCAGTTGGGGGCAACCTGGCCAGCAGTGGGGGGCAGTTAGGGGCGACCAGGCAGGCAGGCAGGTAAGCAATTAGGAGCCAGCAGTCCGGTATTGTGAGAGGGTTGTCCGACTGCTGGTTTAAGCCCGATCCCCTGGATCGGGCCTAAACTGTCAGTTGGGTATCCCCCAATGTTCCCAGATTGGAGAGGGTGTAGGCTGGGTTGAGAGGGACCCTCCTCCCATGCACAAATTTCATGCACCGGGCCTCTAGTATACAATGTTGTTCAGAGAAGAATATTCTATGTTTAATATTGCTTAATAAAATATTAAGCAGGTATGAATTGATTTCTTCATCATTAGTGCACTTAACAACCTTCCTTTTAACTGGCCATGCCTTTCCAAGGAAATAGTAAGTGACTCCAAAATCCATGCCTTTCAAAATTAATGGTAAAGTAATGATTGATATGTCCTGATCAGGTACAACCTTCTATTTTGACTATCTGTGGGGAAGGCATGTCAAAATAGAATTGATATATAGGAAACATCAGAGAATTGGATCAAACTTTTTCTCTAGAAGATTTTACCTGAATTATATATCTATTTATACATTTTATCAGTATCATTTAAAGTAGCTAATTGCCACTAGTTCCTATATCAGGAAATTTTACTTTGGGGTCCATTTACCATCTGAAGCCTTATGCAAAATGTATGGATATCCAGAGAAGGTGTCTACAGTTTTTAATGACATACTTTCTTTTTTTACAGATCTTAAAAGTTAATTTCTATGAGTTGTGGGTATTGATTGTACATACTTGTGTAGCTACCGCTTAAAACAATACACAAAAGATTTTCATAATCAGAGTTCCCTTGTGGCTTTTTAATCAATTTCCCATCTACCAATCATTGTAACTATTTACTGATTTTTAATGCTATAACTTAGTTTTACCCATTCTTGAAAGTCATCTTAATGGAATTATACAGTACATACTAGAAGTTATTTGTGTCTAATTTTTAATGTTTTTGATAATCATCATGTAATTGCATCTATCAATAGTTATCTTCTCATCACTATTGAGCAGTATTCTATGATTAGATCACACTTTGAGTGTCTTTGTTTCTATTAATGGGTCTTTGACTTCTTTTTGGCTACAATGAATAAGGTTGCTATAAACTTTTTTTGGTGTGTATATTTCTGTGAAAATGTTTGACTGTGAGAATATTAGGAGTGAAATTGCTGGGTATTTAGGTATACATTTTAACTTTATTAAAAACAGATCTGAAGTTTTTAATAAACTCTCAAAGGTATCCTTATATATAAATTTTTAAAAACATCCTTTCCCCTCCTTATGCCTCAACAACTTTAAAGTGAGTGCTGGAGCCTGTCTTGTCTATAATACCTTAGGGTATTGGGACTTGTTGAAATTAAATGTCTTTCATAGATTACTGGGTAACAAGTTATTGACATAATAGATAAATTCCAAAAGAATGTGAAATTCATGAACATTGTTCTGTTCACTGCTGAAACCCAAGCACCTAGGATGGGTACTTGTATAGAGTTCAGTACATATGTGCTAATCTAAATAAATGAATGAAGCATTAGTAACATGCTGGGAAGTACTGGAATCACTTTTGCATACAGCATTTCACTTAATTCACACAGCCAATCTTTGAATGAATTCCTCTTATCTACCCCCTTTTTGAATGAAGAAACCAGTATAGATTGGTTAGGTAATGTGCTCATTGTCACATTTCAAAGCACCTATGATTTTAATCCAGATGGTGTCATTACTAAGCCAACAGTTTTAGCTCATTAAAGTAGACTACTTTATGTGTGTGTGTGTGTGTGTGTGTGTGTGTGTGTGTGTGTGTGTCTTTAAATTTTGTTTTAAGAAGCCAAGCATCATCTTTTATTTTCCAATTATATCTTTTTTGAAAGAAATATCTTAGAGACAAAATTCCATGAATAGGTTTAGGATGGTGATGCTTTTATTTTTATAACTAACTGGATTTTCTTTCAAATTATATTCTGGTTCAATTTATAATAGGAATTGAGGGCCTACTTCATTTTTGTTATACATGAAAGAGATAAAACTTCACAGATACAATTCTTAGCTACTTTTGTTTCCTATTATTTCATTTTTTTCTCTCACATCAGATAGGACTGAACATTTTGGTGTTTCTCATGTGGCTGTTTCTTTTGGTGTTTCTTATGTCAGAAAGAGAATTGAATCCAAAATATATTATTGGTGTCATATAGGCTGCCTTGGATAGCCCGTCACGATGGCATTATAGGACATTGTGAAAGGATTGTATCATTTTTATAATTCATAGCCATTTCTCATTAATAAGTTTTTAGTAATGCATACCATTGCATCTGTCTTTTTTTAAATCCTCACCCAACAGTATTTTTCCATAGATTTTTAGAGACGGTGGAAAAGAGAGGGAAAGACAGAGAGAATTATCTCTGAGAGAAACATTGATTGGTTGCCTCCTGCACTCACCCTTGAGCCTGCAACAGAGGTAAGTGCCCTTGACTGGAATTAAACCTGGGACCCTCAGTCTCCAGGCCGATGTTCTGTCTCCTGAGCCAAACTGGCTAGAGCTCCTCTGTCTTTTCATGGTGATTGTGTTTGCCCTCTACCTTCCAGGGAGGTTGAAAATGGGCTAGTGCATTCTAATGAACTTTTTTTGGCAACAAGAACATACATTTGCTTACTGTTTAAAAAATAATTCCTTGCTATCTCTGCAAAATTTCCTTATTACTGAATTATGCCTCTGCTTATCTTGATAGGAATGTGTCATAAGTGGATTATGATTAATATTTATCTCTATGTGGTGAAACTAGAGCCAGATAGTTCTCAAAATGGTACTTGTTAATGAAATTGCTCCTCAATTATTATACTTGGGCCCCCTTGCTAAGTCTCATTTTATTTAGTACTCTCAAATGCCAAATAAGATGACAATACCTTGCCTATTATCTCCTAATTCTAACCAGTAATTCTAACCAGTCCTGTGAATGCACAGACTTGTTTGGAATTTCAAGTTTTCTGCTACTTCTTCATCAAGGCCAATCCCTTTGCTGCAGCCTCTTATGATATTCACAGCACATACATCTCTCCACAACCTCATTTTCAATCTCTTCAAGAGAGGCCTCTAGTCTTGTGATTCTCAGATGCCATGCTAAATTTAGCTTTTGCTGACACTTCCCTGAATTTCTAGGATTTAAAACATTTTGAAATGAAGTTTTGAAGCAAATGATGACAATGTGTTTTTATGCTTATATAACCCTCGACAGAGTTATTCCAGACTCAAGATGGAATCCTAGCCCTATATCACATGGAAACAAAATAAAACAGTGAGTTATTCTAATAGTCAGAGTAATACTGTTTTCAGGTATTTGGGACCATTCTAGCATTAAAAAGGAAAATCAGTAGAAAAAAAGCTAATGTTGATGTATTTAAGGATGAGGCATGCAAATGCTGATTTTGCTTGAATTTTTTAATGTGTTGGTTTAATAGACTGAATTTCTGTGCAGTGAAATGAAGGGACTTGAGGAGATACTCTTGTCAGATTTAGCCTATGGGTGGAGATGTGACCAAGTGTATTTTTCTCAGGTGACTGCCCACACAGGGGGAAACTGTGTCTCAAGAACTACCAAGAACTGGGAACTGGGGCCTGGGCTGGAAGAGTTGACAATGGGTGTCTCTATCTATACAAACAAAAATAATAATTCATCAAGTATTTCTGCCTCACACAAACTTTAAAGTAATTGAAAAATAAATAAAAACAGAACAACCTTTATATACTGGGTTATTTAACTTTGTATGTGTAGCTACCGGCTATATATCTTAGATTGGTTAAATTTGAGGAAGATGAGTTGATATTTTCAATAGGGTTATTTGCAGTGCAAATAAAATTGAGCAAAGGTTCAATAGACACGTTTATATAGCAAAATAAAAATAATAGGTGTTTTCATTTGCTCTGTCTTTTCCATCTTTTCCATAAAGCATTGTGGTATAAATTATTATTCCAATTTTACTGCTGAGACCACTGAGGTTCAGTTGCTCAAAATTATGTAGCCAAAAGACGTGGCACCAGTGTCCCTTGTTAAGTCCACTATTGGTAATGGATTGAATCTCTTCATCATATCTTATGATTTCTTTTTTTTCTGATTCTTAAGTTCCTTTTATCTTAGAAACATTTTTATTTCAACTCTCCTAAAACCAACTGAAGACTAGATTTTGCTCCTAACAGGTTTGTGAATATGCATGTGTATAAGCATGCCCATATGTGATGCCAGTAGTTGGAGTATGAGACAAAACTTATTTGTTTCTACATTTTTTTTGTTAATCCTCACTTGAGGGTTTTTTCCCATTGCTTTTTAGAGAGTGGAAGGGAGGGGCAGCAGGGGAAGGAGAGAGAGAGAGAGAGAGAGAGAGAGAGAGAGAGAGAGAGAGAGAGAGAGAGAGAGATAGAGAGAGAGAGAGAGAGAGAAAGAGAGAGAGCCATGGATCAAACCTGCAACCCAGGCACTTGCCCTAGACTGGGAATCAAACCTGTGACCCTTGGTACACGGGCTGACACTCTAATCACTGAAAAACACCTGCCAGACTTAATGTGGTTATTCCAGAGAATGGATAGAACATGACATGACACTCCAGCTTTTTTATATAGATATCATGGATTGAGGTTATGGTTGCTACCCTGACTACTTATTTTTATTCTCTTATTAGTTTTGAAAAATAATCACTAAATAATCTCCGACTTCATACTCAGTATTTCTAATGTACATTACATTAGATTGTATAAACTTATGTTTTAATTAAGATTTTACCTTTTCATATCATGAGGAAGACCGAGCTGAACTCTGCCACAGACCTATTCCATTGGATTTGCCAGACACTGAGGCTTAACCTTGTCATAGGATTTGCCATACATTGAGGCCTAACCCTGTCATAGGAACAAATTTCAATGGGAGAGTCTGTGCATGAGGCCCAAGTTTGGCATCAAGGATTTTAAGCTGGGAAAGATGAAGTAAGCTGGGCTTTAATCATGCATTCAGTCCAACCTGATAAAGCTGATCACCTTTCAGGGGTTCCTTTGATGAGTATGAAGTAGCACAATTTTCAGTTCTGAAGTAATGCTGAGAGGACAAGCTGTGGAGATAATTTGCCTTGCTTTGCATTCTGTCCTGAATTACTCTTACTAGCTATGTGCTCGGACAAAGTTACTTACCTATCCTTTGTGGCTTCAGTTGCCACTTAAAAAGTTTCATAAGATTGTTGTGAAAATTAAAATAGGTAAATCATGGAAAATTCTTAGAAGAAATCCTAAAACAAGGCGAGCACTCACCAAAGATTACTTATTATTATTATTATTGTTGTTTTTGTTGTTGTTGTTTTTATTTTTAATTTAGGAAAACATAACTGGCAAGACCAGCAAAAAAAAAAAAAGGGCAGAAGTTTATACATGAGGCAGGTAGATTTCAAGCAGTCTTTGCTGGGATTTTCTAAATGTTAAGGTAGACATTTGATTTTTTAAATTGGACTGCATTAGGGAACAAAGGGAGCAGATAAAATGAAAATCCATGGACATCTATAGTGAACCTTGGAAACAAACTCATTGGGTAACAGAAATTTAAGAGGTTGTACTGGTCTGGGCACCAAGGCCCGGGGGTCTTGTGCTGGGCCACATTCAGATCAACCTAGTTTTGTGACAGAATTACCATTTACCCACTCTATGACTTTAGCCAATGAACATAATTTTTTTTAGAATCTCAGTTTCCCTATCTATAATAAGTATGAGAGTAAGATATTATGCATGGGATTGTGGGGAGGAAGGATGCCAAGTATAATATGTCAGGCAAAGTGCCTAGATCATATGGAGGAATCTCAAATTTAGCTGTCTTCCCCTTTAAATGAATTTAACGATTAAACATTTAAAAGAATATCTCATAGAAGAATGGAAGTATATGAAAAAATAATAAAAAATTAAGCCCATTAATAAAAATGCAACTAAATAAGGAAGAGACTTTGATTAATGGTCACTAAAAATCATGGTTAATGATGCTTTATCCCAAAACTATGTATATTAGCCTTTAGGCATAGCCTCAGTTCATAACCTCTACATTTATTAAAGCTGATAGGCAAATGGATTGTACTCAAGAATCAATAGACTGAATAAAATCACTTCTTAAGGAACACTTTCTATTTATTATTGGCCCATTTGGACTTTGAGGATAAAGGATACTACTTATTAGCTAATTTATACAATAATGAAAATGAGATATAATATAATGGATGAGAGAATCATGATGAAAAATTATTTCAGTAGGCTTAAATAATGGATCCAAATGAACAAGATAAAATTTAAAAGAAATCAAAGCTGAGACCTGCATTTAGGTTCATGCTATTAACTTCATAATATAGGAGAGAAGAGATATATCTAGAACAGAATTCATATGAATATGAAATCTGTCTTAGAATTTTAGTTGACCAAACTAAATGAGCTTATAATGTGAAGGGACTATGAAAAATAATTAGAGCAAGAGATAGAGGGCTAAAAAAGGAATTAGGAGTAGTAGGTGATTGTAAATGATTTTGCACTTTTTTTTTCTACTAGTAGTCATTTAGCATCATTCATTTGAGCACCTATACCAGTGGTCAGCTCAACAGAGTCAAATATCAACAGTACAATGATTGAAATTTCTTTTGAGAGACAAATTTTTAAAACTTAAACTTCTTCTAATGCCACTTTTCAAAATAGACTCGCCCAGGCCATGGTATTTTGTGGAAGAGCCACCAACACTCAAGGGGCTAAAGAGTCACATGTGGCTCATGAACCACAGTTTGCCGATCACGGACCTATACCAATTCAAATGTATTTCCTTTTAATGTTTACCAGTGTTCCCAAACTTTTTGAGCTGACTGATATGTTCTCTCTTCCTTCTCTCTCTGAGCCAAAATCTAATCTCTTTCCACTAGCTGTGTTTTAGTTAATAAGTCTCCTCAGTGGCTCAATGAGGACACATAAATTTGGGCTGAGATATAGAGCTGATATTTTGTGGTTATTACATGCACAGTTGCATGTGTACACATCCAGAAGAGATTCTTGAAATGTTCCAATCAACTCTTAGTTTGATATTATCCTATTCACTCAAGTCCCTGGGCTTTCTATCACCCTTCGGAGACCCTCATGTGCTCAGCACTGTAGGCCTTAGGGAGTGCAGCTGTGAATGTTCACTGCTGCCATGGTCCCTACTGTTGTAGTTAGGTAAGCACTGCCATGCTCTTATCTATGTAATTGTGATCACAACCACCATTTCTACCTGTTTTGGTGCTCAATGTGAGTCACCTTCTACCAGCTAGCTCTTAACCCTACTCAGTAACATGCTGCCATCTAGAGTTTTCTGTTTGGCTAAGGAATGTCTACTAGCTGGCTGAGCCACATATCCCCATTGCCCCACCTCATGGACCTGTGGCTTAGAAACACACACACAGAGACAAATAAAACCACACAAGTGGCTTCTGACTTTTTTTTTCAACATTCAGTAAAGAAATACTCAGATTTTGTGAAGTTCATTGACTTTTCCCATCTCTTGGCTAACTTGTAGGGTGAGCGAAAGAAACTCTTAATGTTGTAGATTTTTTTTCTTCTCTACAGGTGAGAATATTTTAAATATTTTAGAAGGCTGATTGAGAAAGGCAATATTGGCATAGAAACCATTAATAGCAAATTTTCCCTGTTGGATTTTTGCACATATGTGTGTGTGTGTATGTGTGTAGAGTGGATAGGGGTCAGGAAGTCCCAAATGCCATCAATGCACCAGTGTACCTATCTCTGTAGACTTGCTTCCAGTATCAGAGTGCCTGCCATACTCTTAAAATCATGCACTTTTACAGTGAAACAGGCAGGGCTGAAGGAGATATCACCATTCTTGGAAATTATGGGATGGTATTCTTTTACATGGGAAACAGAAAGACAGACAGTAGCTTCTAAGACAAAACCATCTCATTAATTGGATTCTTTAATTATAATTTGAGAGTTAGGAGTCAACCTTCATGAATTCATATACCACAGTTCAGAGAATTGCAACTATCCATGGCTTTAGAGTTCAGGTTAATGTAATGTTAGATAAAAGTAATGTAATACAAAATGCATACTGTCACATAAAATGTGACAAGTTATAGTTTTCTTGTTTTTTTTTTCACAGTTTCCTTGTTTTTTGATCTATGTAAATAACTTAAATGGATATTACACACTATAGTAGTATTTCTAACCTAGTGCCTATATATTTATATATATACTGAATGGCCAGATTATTATGATCTCTGAATGCATAGTAATCTGGCCACTCAGTGTGTGTGTGTGTGTGTGTGTGTACCTGTGTGTGTATGTGGGGGGGGAGCGGAGTCTGGCCAGCCTGGCCAAAGGGAGGGGACATGGGCAGTTGGCCAGCCTGCCTGCTGGTCGAACTCCTAGTCGAGGGGACAATTTGCATATTAGCCTTTTATTATATAGGATATACACTGAGTAGCCAGTTTATTATTGGTTCAGAGATCATAATAACCTGGCCACTCAGTGTATATTATTTGAATGGAATATAAAAAATAGGTGGACTGCCACATTTATTCTAAAATAATTATTGTTTAGAATAAGTAGAATATTGCTTTTTATACTGTGAAATTATAAATGCATTAAGTAATAAATCCTGACCAGTAGTCCAAACCTTTCTCAGACTCAGCAATGACTGAACTAAGGCAGTAAGAGAGTATAATGCTTGAAATATGCAGTTGGCAAGGTGCCTTGACCAAATTCAGAAAACATGTACAACTCAGGGAAATGAACGTGCAGAATTCTAGAAAACTGAACAGAATTACAATAATAAGTTCACATGGGTAATATAATCTTGTTTTAAGAAAAAATTCAGTTAGACAATTACCTGAGCTTATTATATGTGGGATTGACTAGAGCCTAAAATTTTTCTAGTATCAAAATACAAAATCCTATGTATTTTAAGACAGACAACATTTTAAATAAGGAGGTACAAATACAGAAAATATCATTTTACACACACACTACAATATATTGAGGTTTGAGATATTGTGATACCCTACCCCTTTCTTGCATTTTTATTTACCACTCTTGGGTATTCAGAGGTCATTTTGAGAAAATACTCTTGTAGTAGTTAATTTTGATTAATGAATTAATAGATTGTTGATTGAGAACAAGAGCACATTTTATCATTAAGACATCCATTCTGAATTACAAACAAATGTATTTCTTTTCATCATTTGCTGCTAATCCCTAAAGCTTTACGTTTAAAATAGTTTTGAGCACAATTTAATTTAAAAGAATCTGTGCTACTGCAATAGAAATGATATATAAAGTTTTCCAGGACACACGCAAGGAAGTAGGAGAGAAAAAGAGCAACACAGAGGAGAACTAAGCGGTTGTATATTAATTTGAGGGTTTTCAGGGAGGCTTTGGAAAAAGAATGCAGTTACATTAACTTATGGGCTGGAAATTCTGCTGCATATCCATTGAGAAAAAAAAGCCTTACAAATATTTTTCAAATGATTTCGAGTTGGCTAAACCCAATGCATGTTTCTTACCATGAATTCTCCATTAAAATGTTTTTAAAAATCAGATTTTTCAAAAGAAAATTTAATCCATATGTTACTGATTCATTCACACTTATCATATTGTTTTTGTGAGCAAGTTGGTATCCAAAAACTTTTAGTTGTTTTTTTTTTTCAACCAGGAGGTCACATTTTTATAGCACCAAGAAGGACCTTGAATCTGGGAAGTTTCAAATTTCATTTTAAACTCAGAACTCAAGGAATTTGAGTGGGTATTAAACTTGGCAATGTGCCTTCACTCTAGTTAACATATTGATGGAGTTATATATTCACAAACACATGGATAAAAATGGAGCTGTTAATTCTGTTTTGATATTGATGCTAGATATATTCATTTTAACATCCTAGTTTGTTTGCCAGGAGGAAACAATCAGCCACTTGTTCTATTATTTTAAAAATTGTATACGTTGACCCATACCCTTAAATATACAATAAGTGTTATCAAGTATATAACAAAGTTGGTGTATGGAAAATGCATAATTTCCCCTAAGGGTTATTTGCTAATATGGAACACAGGCCTCTCAAATGTGATGAAAGGAAAGACTGTGGAACAATGGGTCATGATGGCTAATTTTATGGGGAACACATGCATACAATATAATTTAAAACACATGCCACAGCAGTTATAGCAAAAGGCTCAGAGAATTAGAAAGGAATTCTGCTTCATAAAAAAAGAAAACAGTCCCCTCTTTCTCCTGAAAAATTGCATTTCTCCTCTAGGAAAAAAAGATCCATTCACTAATGCTTTAACAATTACAAGGCCCACCCACAAGTCTCATATCTATTCCTTCAAATCTCCTCCAGGTATGGCCCATCTACTGCGGTTGACTGTTCAGAGATGTGATATGGAATTAAAAGTAATCAGTCTAACATGTACTTGGCATCTTTCTAATGCCTCATTTATTACCTGTTTATTAAACTCTCTTTTACACAATGTGCTATATGAATTACATACAAATTCTAAGGGAGAGGACAAGTCATTCTGTTTATTCCTTAGTTTTGAGGCAGAAGCTTTAGGCATAAGGCAAAAACCTTAAGCAAGTCAGACTATTTTGAAGATCTTTAATGGTGGCAAGACAATAAACTCCTAAGGAATTGGTTGCAAGTAATTAATCTCAGATTCTTTATTAATTCTTTTCTTACCCTTGAAAAGAGAAGTTAAAAAAATCTTTCCTATTGTGACTTTAGCTTATTTCTTCTTTATTTAATTCTTTATTTAAATGAAGAATAATTTGTTGATAACTTCATTACAACTCTTTATACCTTTTAATATAAATGTTAACCATCAAAATTCAAGCATATGTTAAATGTTTTAATAAAATTTTTATACAAAATGTTGAGAAAGTATAATTTCATATAACAAAATTTAGAATTTTTCCTGTTAATAAGCTATTCCAGTTCATTTTTAATTTTATAATTTTGCTTCTTTAGGAATTCAATAATAATGTGTACACTGTTTTTACACAGAAACTTCTACACTAGAACAGTTATTAAGATAAGAGTTTTACTTAAATAAGTTAAGATATTTAAAATGCTAGCAACCACTGTGAAAAACAGTATGGAGTTTCCTTAAAAACTTAAAAAATGGAACTGTAGTTTGACCCAGTGATCCTACTTCTAGTAATATCTCCCACGTAATGAAAAACACAATCAGAAAGGATATATGCAGTACTGTGTTCATTTCAGCATTATCTATAACTAGAGGCCCAGTACATGAAATTTGTGCATGGGAGTGTGTGTCCCTCAGCCCAGCTTGCACCCTCTCCAATCTGGGACCCTTAGAGGGCTGTCCGACTGCCCAGACAGAAGTCTCTCTCACCATCCAGGACTGCTAACTTTCAGCTGCTCACCTGCTTGCCTTCTTGATTGTCCCTAACTGCTTCAGCCTGCCAACCTGAGAACTGCTGCTGTCGAGCCTAAGACCATTGGAAAACACAGATACTTATATTACAATTCATTAACAGTAGTCGAAGAGTTTTGTGTAAGAATGGGATGGGAAAGAAGAAGTCTATATGCCTGTATTAGGTGCAAAGTTTAGAGAAGATGTGCCTTAATTAAGTGTCTTATTCTTTAGAAAAAGAAATGGAGACTTTGCCAGAAAGAAGTGGTAACTTAGGAGAGAGTCTTCCCCAGGCACTTAAAGTAGTCATGAAAGCCACCTATAGTAATGAGCTCAATCAATGAATGGACAAAAATAAACATGGAGCAAATGAATAGACACATGGTGCAATTTAGTATTAAAAGGATATAATGAGAAACTGTATAATAATATGGAATACTAGAGGCCTGGTGCATAGAATTCATGCACGGGGGTTGAGGGTGTCCCTCAGCCCAGCCTGCACCCTCTCCAATCTGCGACATCCCTTTCACAATCCAGGACTAATGGCTCCCAACTGCTCACCTGTCTCTGCCTGCTTGTCCCTAACTGCTTCTGCCTTCTAGCCTGATCACCCCCTAATCATCCCCTGCCAGATTGATTGATGCCTAATTGCTCCCCGGCTGGCCTGATTGCCCCTACCAACCTTCCCCTGTTAGCCTGGTCATCCCTAACTGTCTTCCCCTTCAGGTCTAGTCTCCTCTAGCTGGCCTCCTCTGCTGGCCCGGTCACCCCTAACTGCCTTCTCTGCTGGCCTGATCGCCTATAACTGCCCTTCCCTGTAGGCCTGATTCCTCCAACCTCCCTACCTTGCTGGCCTGGTCTCCCCCAACCTTCCAAGTAGAATGACTGCTATGAGCAAAGGAACAGAGTAAGAAAGTTTGGAGACACTTTCACTCCTAGATCATAGTCTTGGATGATAACAGTAGAATAGCTTCCAATTTTCTAAGTAATTTTGCAGATAAAGACAGATAGAAGTAGATATCGCTGGAGGCAGGTTGAAGATGGAGAGTGTAGACCCTGGAGGCAGACAGATAGGTTTTCAAATCCTAGCTTTGCCACCACATTATGTGACCCAGAGAGTGAAATTTTAAGGCAGTAATGCCTAAAGTGAGTGTTGTTGTGAGGATTAAAGGATAGAGCATGGGGGAATTGCCTAACACTGTACTTGGCTCATAGTAATTACTCAGTAGAGAGTAGAGAAGTAGGTGGCCTGCTTCTGCCCAACCATGCCATCCTCACAATGTTTCTGTGGGGTAACAGGAAGAATGATTAGCCTCATTTTGTAGGTAGGAAAACTGAGTCTCAATCAGTAAAGCTAACAAGTGTTGGACTTTGGTAATCTGATGTTCAATTCCATGACAATTATTTTCTATGATGACTAGAACTATATACACAAAAAGAGAACTGAGATATGAGATTTTTTTGTAGTTGAGATCAATTGTTTGGTTCTCCTGAGGTTTCATAGGATGCAATTTCACTTGATGGACTCACCACAATCCAGTCTGCTTCCCCATTTTGTAGACCTATAAAACATGATTTTCTGGACACATGGAGTACATCAGCCTTTCAGAAACAAATTCACATTAATTAATTTCACAAGGAAAGTTTTTTTGAGAAGAAGCCTTTCTTAAATATCTCAATAAAATTAGACCAGACATCTTCTGGATGTCATTCCAGATGTCCTTCCTGACAAAGCTGGGGCCAGAGGGAAGCCATCCCAGGTCCCGGGTGCCTGTCAGCAGCCAGAGGAGGGAAGTTTGAGTCCTGGGTGCCAGAGGGAACCCAGTGCCGGAGGGAAGCTGGTGCCAGAGGGAAGCCAGTGCTGGCAGCTGAGGAAAGGAAGGCCTACTCTTGCACGAATTTTTATGCATTGGGCCTCTAGTTTATTATAAAAATACTAGAAGTCCAATGCATGAAGATTTATGCTAGAATGGGCTTTCCTTTCCCTTGCTGCCAGCACTTTCTTTCCATTCTGGCCCAGCCCCTTTCCACTCAGGCCCCTTAGCTGCCTCTTTCTGCTCTGGGAGCCACCTCTTTCCTCTCTGGCCCTACCTTCCAATGCTGCCCAGAGGCCTCGAGAGACTGGGGTGGGGCAAAACGCCTGCGTCGTCACCATGGGGATGATGCAAGTGTCCCGCCCTGTCACTCGGCACCTGTGTATGCAAATTGACTGCCACCTTTGTTGTGTTAATTTGCATATAACTTCTGATTGGCTGGTGGCACAGTAGAGGTATGGTCAATTTACATGTTTGTCTATTATTAGGTAAGATAAATGTCAGAAGTCTTGATTTTATAATCTCTGAAGAAAGATAAAAGAAACACGTGAAATGAAGGACACTCTCTGAGTAAGCCATTCTGAGCAGGGACATTGAGCCATTCAGGTATTTGTTGGCTTCAGGCCTTATGCACTCAACTCATAATAGAGGTGCCCAGAACTTTTAACAGTGCTTGAGCCACACGCTTTCTAACTCTTAAGAATTATTTTAAATCTCTGATCATCGCCGCTTCGCATTGATTTTCTAGTTAAACTTTCAATGGAACCTTGCTTCCAGTACTGTGGGGGTTATTTTTCTATCTCTGCCCTTCATCTGCTGAAGTAGTTTCAACATTTTTACCTCTGAAAGCAAACAGTGGGTGACATTCAATCACTAACATCCTGGTTATAAAGCCTCCCCTACCCTCCCACTCAGAGAAGAAGATCAGAATGCCCCTAAATAAGAGTGACATTTCAGGATAGCCTTGACTTCTCTGTAACTTATAAACAAAAGTAAATCATTTGCAAACTTTGAACTATGAATAGTAACAAGTTGCTTGCAACAGAGCTCACAACAGATTGTGACACACCATTGGATCTTGACCTCTGTGTCTAGTGGAGAAAATAGGTGGTTGTTTTGATCTCTTGAATTTCTAATATTAAGAGGTTGGTAACACATATAGAGAATACACAGTTTTAATTTGACTTACCTGACATAGAAAGTAAATTTTGCATCACAAGGAAAACCTCTTTCCTTAAACTTTTAAAGGAAGGAAAAACTGTATCAAGTATTTACCAGTGGGCTATTTTTCCTATGTCTAGAAAAAAAAGGTGGGAAGAAAAAGACATGATTATTTTAAAAGTTTATGGATCTGAATTATATTTAAAAAATAGAAAGAAAGAAAAAGAAGATAAACAAACTCCATCTTCCTAGGCTCTTTAGGCTTTCAGAACACTAAATATAAACCCTCATCTCAGAGCTCTCCTTTTTTCCATTAAGTAAGGAGCTTCTAATTCCAGCCAAAGGTTGAGCTATGATGATCTGACTTTGAGCAGCACTTGTATTTTCTCATCCTCTCCTTGTATTTGTGGGTCAAAAGAGAAGTCATTAGGGACTTGTATTTCCTGTCTCATCTTTTCCTTCCTCCTTTCTTAAAACTTTGTGGGAAATCAACTTTATGTAACGCTGAAGAAAGCTGTGTGTACTAACTTCTGAAAATATCCTCCATAGTTCTTACATATTTCAAACTAGTCTTTTCTCCCAGGACAAAGACCAGAATTAGTCTTAATATGGAAGAGAAACCACATTCTATGCAATGCTTTATAATCTCCCTACTGATTGAATAAGGGTTATATTGTTTTAATTTTCTTATCTATTTATAATCCTTGCGTTGAAAACTGCCTATTCTCTGCATTCCCTACTCCATTTGATAATTCCTTGGAGAAGAAATGTAAATGAGTTTATTTACCAAACATCATCACTTCAGGTATTTGCACCTATAATCTTTGCGGTTTCATTTTTCTTTCTAAACTATAAAATCTTTCATTTTTATTTTATTTTTGTTCAATGTATTGGGGTGACATTGGTGGATAAAACTGTAAGGTTTCAAGTGCTCAACTCTGTAACACATCATCTGTATACTGCATTGTCCATTCACCAGCCAAAGTCAAGTCTCTTTCTGCTACAATTTACCCCTACTTTGCCTTCTTTCATTTCCCCCTACTTCTCTTTCTTTCCCTCTGGCAATCATCCGTGTCTTTTTTTTCTTAATGCCTTCACCTTTTTATTCAATCCCCCTCCTCTCTGACAGCTGTCAGTCTCTCTTTGTATCTATGAGTCTGTTTTTATTTTGTTTGTTAGTTTATTTAGTTCATTAGATTCCTCATATAAATTAAATCATGTGGTATTTGCCTTTCTCTGATTGGCTTATTTCACTTAACATAATAGTCTCCAGGTCCATTCATTCTATCACATGTGGGAAAGCATGGGACTTGGTTGGAAGGTCTGTAAGGAGGATTCTCTGAAAAGTCAGGGGCCTCTGAGGGGACCTTGCCAAAGGCAGCAACCCCTATCTTTACTTTTTCAAATAAGTCCAATCTAGCAAAAGGGTGTTTTGCTAGAATCTCTGTTTAGTCTTTAAAGACCTGACCTTGTAGAAGCATATACTTTCTCAAGGGTACTTGCCCTGCTGATTGTATCTAGAGGTTAATTTGAGATCAAGCTGTTTTTACAATAAAAAGCCAATGAGGCAGGCAAACAAGATTGTTTTTACTACTGCAGTAAAAGAGACCCTTAGCCCTCTCTTCCACAGAAACCTATGTTGGAGTAATCTGTTCATCCATTGCTCAGGGTCTGCTGGTCAGCCCCAGCTGTCACAAAAGGTAAGATTTCCTTATTTTTTATGGCCAAGTAGTATTACATTGTGTAAATGTACCACAGCTTTTTATCCATTCATCTACTGATGGGCACCACTTCATATCTTGGCTATAATAAATAACACTGCAATGAACATAGGGATGCAGATAGTCTTTCAAATGAACAAGTTGAGTTTCTTTGGATATAGTCCGAGAAGTGGATTCACTGGGTTATAAGGCAGTTTCATTTTCAATCTTTTGAAGGAACTCCATACTGTTTTCCACAGTGGTTGCACCAAGCTACATTCCTACCAATAGTGCATGAGGGTTCCATTTTTATCACATCCTTGCCAACACTTGTTATGGATATATTGTCATTCTGACAGATGTGAAGTGATATCTCATTTCTCTTATGACTGGTGACACTGAATATTTTTTTTCATATGTCTATGGTCATCTGTATATTCCCTTTAGAGAAGTATCTATTCAGGCCTTTGGCTATCTTTAATTGAATTGTTTGTCTTTTGGTGTTGAGCTGTTTGAGTTCTTTATAAATTTTATAAATTAAAGCCTTATCAGATGTCTCATTGGTAAATATGTTCTCCCACTCACTATGTTGTCTTTTCATTTAGTTGATGGTTTCCATTACAATGCTATAGCTTTTTAGTTTGATGTAGTCCCATTTGTTTAACTTTTCTTTTGCATAAGGGGTTATATCAGAAAAACTATTACTGCAAGAAATATCCTAGATATTACTATGTTTTTTTTCTAGGATTTTTTAAGGATTCATGACTTACATTTAAGTCTTTAATCCATTTTGAGTTTATTCTTGTGAATGCTCTAAGGAGATGGTCCAGTTTCATTTTTTTACATGTATCTGTCCAATTTTAAATCTTTAATTTTGAATAAAGAATTATCTTTAGCCAAGAATAAGGACATTAAATGTCTTTTCATCTCAAGCATTCAGTGTAAATCTGTCTATTAAGTAGTTTAAAGCCTTGGTCTTTTTTCCTCTTCAAGGTTGTTTGTTCTATTGCAGTGTCTAGGCAGATGTGGAAAGGGGTAGCATTTCCTTATGGCTATTCCTAACAGATAATGAAATAAAAATATAACTTTATAAGATTTTCTGGGAAAAACACTAAAGAATAGGCATGAATATTCCATTATGTAAGACCAAAAAATGTTTCTGATTGTTACAGTGAAAAAAGGTAATAATAGATATTGGAAAGCTGAGAGTTTTAATGACATTTTTGCATTCATTACATTCCCTATTTTCTTTTTTTAATTAGATAAGTGACTCCTGGGAGAAAAAGGACAGGAAATCAAGGAACAAATATGAGAAAAGTAGAGAAAGGCACATGAAGATACAAGACGCAGGGTGAGAAATCCTGTGTCTCCAGGTCCATGGGGACAATGCTTTTCCATACACAAAGCCTGTCAAGGTGCTCAGTGAACAAAATAGGGAATGTCCTCCTTAGAAGCAGAAAGGAGGGGGCGAGTCCTGAGATTACAGCTTTCTTTTAAGGCAGTTGTAGTCTCAGATGACTTTTTTCCTTCTCTATTTCTAAAGATATTAGAAACACATGATCTTAGATTTCCAAGCAACTACAGACACTGTTTCGGTGAGCCAGTTCAGTGCTTCTCCCCAGGGCTCCCTTGACAGAGACCTCTCCATGACCCTGATTTAGCCTCAGGGTAGTTCTAATTAATTTAGACAGATTTGTAGGCAGTATCTGAGGAGACAAAATTTAAAATGACACAACCCTAAGATACCCAGAACTTATTCTAACACCATGGGAACTTTACAAGAAAGGTGGGGACTTTGTGGCCAGCCAGTCTCATCTGTGGTGCTCATCTTAGACAACCTCATGCATTAACAAACATGAAATATCTCTGACTACCAACCTGGTTTATTCAGTTATCTTTATCCTGTTGTAGGCCTGCTTCCCTTTGATTCTCCATGTAATTACTTCTAACTGTGCAAGTCAATTAAGTTTAGTCAATTTATAAAGCTGTGAAACCCTTGACAGTCCAGTTTTAGAAAAATTTCTTTATCCTAGTTCTTTCCTACTTGTTTCCAGTTAATCCACAGGCAATCTCTCAACTGCTTTCTGTATCTAGAGATTCAAGTAGGATTTGGGGGAAATTTCATATCAATTGAATGATATTATATATATTCTTTTGTGCCTGGATTCTTTCAATTAGCATAATTTTAGACATAATTCATATTGTAGATATTTCAGTAACTCATTCATTTTTATTCAGTATTCATTGAATAGATATTTGCTGCATTTTCTTTGTCCATTCACCATATGATGAACATTTGGAAGTTTTAGCTATTAAATAATGATGCTACGAACATTTATGTACATGTATTTGTATGAGTGTATGGTTTTACTTCTCTTGGATAAATACTTAGGAATTGTTGACTCTAACAATATGTTTAACTTTTTCAAAAGTTAGTAATCTGTTTTTTGCTAGCAATGCCCAAGTTTTCTAGTTTTTTTATACCCTTGCCCACACTTGATACTGACAGTTGTTTAGATTATAGCCATTTTAGCAGGAATGTAGTAGTATCTTCTTGCATTTCAAAATGATTTCTGGTATTAACTATCCTTACTGGTATATGTGGTTAATATTCATTCATTTGCTATGTTGCTGTATTCATTTTTTAAAGAGGTATTAGTCTGTTTTCTTGTGATTTTTCTCTTTCTTTCTAGCCTTCTAAAATCAATAAAAATATACTTAAAAATAAAGATAATTGGAGTAAATCCTTCATTTTAATTTGACCACTGTTGCTGCCATTTATGCCATTCAAAGCTGGTGACTGTGTGTCTTGGTCTCATTTTAATGATCACCTGCTTCCCTCAACAATTTTATTTTTTGAAATATGTTTTATTGATTTCAAGAGAGGAAAGGAGTGAGAGAGAAGGATAGAATCATCAATGATGAGAGAGAATCAATGATTGGCTGCCTCCAGCATGCCCCACACTAGGGATCAAGCCCACAAACCAGGCATGTGCCCTGACCAGGAATCAAACCCTGACCTCCTGGTTCTTAGGTCCACTGAGCCACACCATTCTAGTACCAATTGTCTTTGTTGAGAGTTGACAAATCTTATTATTGTTCTGTGTATGTGATGAGTCTTCTCCTTTGGCTTTCAAAATTTGCTTTTCTTCTTTTGCTTTCTACAATTTGACTATGATGTGTCTAATTGAGGCTTTCTTTGTACTGATCCTTACTGGAAATTTTCAAACTTCTTGGATATATAGATTGATATTTTAAAATAAAATTTGGGAATTTTTATCCATGATTTCTTTAAATATTTTATTACCTTATATCTTCTCTTATCAGAGAAAAATGTGCCATATTTTCCCCCATTTCTAGTGGGAACAGGGCCCTTGGGGTACTAGAAGAAGCATTACCAATGGCCCCTAGTGAAGGATGAGATAATATGGAAAGCTTTATTTCCATGGAATTATGTCCCTGGGTTTCCAAAGCCTCATTTCCCTTAGTCCAGCCATAGAAGAAGTATATTTGGGGTTTCGGTAAAGCTAGAAGCAAGGCCAGTGTCCAGAGTTTCCTTTCTATGTTGGGGCTGGCTCAGTTTAGCATCAGGCTAGATATAGTCGATTAGTTCATTATATGTGGGGTCCACATGGCCATCGCCCAAGTGGGCAAAGGCAAGAAAGAAGGATTAAAAGAGCTCCACAAGCCAGTAATCAAGAGTAACAAGAACAAAAGAGAGCAAGCTTCTTTGTTTAGGGGATTATATGTTCCAAAATTCTACATGCTTGTACTGGCCACACCCATTCTGGCCAACCATGTCTGTCCCTGGTTGGATTGACAGGCAAGTATCTTCCCTGTGTCATCCTGGCTTTATTGGGCATGCATGTGTCTTCCCTTTATTCAGTTCCCTTCCCCCAAAGTTTTGCAGGGAACATGCCTATAATGTCTGGCCTTCCCTTTGTTCCTCTTCTATTATTAATAATTAGTTAATTACAATGATAACATTTATGGTACTCCCACTAGAAAAATTTTGGTATTTTTTATATTGTACTATATGTCTCTGTTAAATTTTCTTAAATATTTTTTTCTTTATTATTCACAATGGGTATTTTCTATTTAGCTACCATCAAGTTCACTGGTTATTTCTTATTTGTGCCAACTCTCAAATTTAGGTTTTGCTTATTTATTAATAGTGTCCATTTTTCCATTGTATTTTATTATTTGCTGAGTAATTTTCATCATATTTTTCTTGAGTTATTTAAACAAGAGTTCTTTTAATTTTTTCAATATATTTATAATAGCTGCTTTGATCATTCTGTTTGCCAAATCCAACATTTGGGCTCACTTGGAGTTAGTTTCTTTTTAATTCCTGCATATGGGTTACATTTTTTTCTGTTTCTTTGCAAGTTTTAATTATTTTAGTTTGAAACTGGACATTTTAGATAATATTCAAGAATTTTTGGATTTCAATATTCTGTAGTCCATCTCTGATTCTCTCATTTCTAGGATCTCCATGTTAAATTTCTAATCCCTTGAACTACTGCCTTCAACAAGTAGAATCATGACACAAGTGAACAGACCTGCGTGCTTTTCCTGTTCATTTTCTACCACATTTGCTAATTTTATGAAGAGTGTGACTGAGAATGGAGTTGTTGCCCTCTGTTTAATAACAAGTCAGTCTCTGCCAGCAGTGAAGTTCTTGTTTTTTGTGGCCAACTTTGCCCTAGTATTACACCATTAGAGCTGTGAGAAGGAGATGAGAGCAACTACAGACAAGAATGCTACATATTCCAATCTTACTTGATGGTCAGTAGTTTTTAATAAATAGTTCTTAATATGTTTTGCCCTTATTCTGATTGTTCTTGAAAATTTTGTCAGTTTTATTTTATTGTTTTTTTTTAATTGAGAGAGAGAACTTGCTGACCTTTTTATTCTACTATCCCTTAAAGACCTGACACCTGACTTGCTTTTAAACAGTAACTAACTTCAAAAGCCTAAGAATGATAATTTAACTGAAAATTAATGAATTAAGTATAGTTGGTTAACAGTTGACCAAAGGGATTATTTGTATTTTGGTATATCAGCAGATGGAGTCTTTGTCACTTTCTCATCCTCTCCTCACTCCCTTCTTCAGCAAGTCCCTTAAATTTAGAAGGCTCTCTGAGAATGATGATTTATAGAATACAACTAAAGTGACTCAGCCAAGTTCAGGGCCTCAGACTTCAGATATTAGCAGATCTCACTTTCTTGTTACAAACACAGCTGCTATTCTGTGAGGGAAAAGTAGCACTATGGAGATATCTGGTGGAAAGGCACTAGAACACCTGACCAATAGCCTCAGCAGAGCATCAACTTGCCAGCCAAGTGAGTAAGACATCTTAAAAGTGCATTATCTTGGCCCAGCTGAGCTACTCCAGTTAACTCAGTCTGTAGCAGAGATGAGCCCTTGCTGCCAAACTATTCCCAATCTGTAAATGTGTGAGCAACATAAATGATGATTGTTGTTTTAAATCACTAAGTATTTGAATGGTTTGTTATATAGCTATAAATAACTGGAACATTAATTTTCTGCGTTTTTGAGGAATGGGAGTTGGGGCTTAAAGCTAAGCTCAGTTATTATAATATCCATTTATCATCTATCTAGAAAGTGAGATTTTCATAGCCACAAAATTGAATTGCAAATATATAACCTAAAATAAGTCTGTGTAAGTTAAACTTGCTATCTTGGGTAGAAAGTGGCTATGATATTGAGGAATAAAAATGTTCATCCTGGGGATAGTAGAGCAAAAAGGGGGAGGGATGTAACGATAGAAGGAGAGAAAAGTGATCAGATGTTTGTTCCAGTTATCCTTGAATTGTTTGGCTAAGTGATAAGGGAACATAGATCTGAGCACATGGATGACACTTTTTGTTCTAATATTAGTTTAATGCCTTGGGAAAAAGGCCCTGGGCGGATTTCACTTCAGCACTGGGGTTAAGAGAGTATACTAGTAGAGTAAAAGAGAAAGAGAGGATCTAATTTATACTTACATTTCAGCTTCTTTTCTGTATAGCCTGATGCTAGAATCAGCAGGACTCATCTGGAGTCACAATGGTCACAGCAAGACAATATCAGAGTAGAGTTTAAGGGTGGCCCACGTAGGCCAAGGATATAATGGTAAAAAAGCTTAAAGAGTCATGTGAGACCATGGTATTCAGGAATCTGCCCTGGCCTATAAGGAGAGAGAGAGAGAGAGAGAGAGAGAGAGAGAGAGAGAGAGAGAGAGAGAGAGAGAAGGAATTGAATAATTCCTAGTACTATCTCAAAGATCATTAGCTACTGAATAGCAAACATAAGGTAAAGGTAATGATACAGGACTGTAAGCCCTCTACACCAAGAGGTCATGCAAGTTCCTTTCCCATATACCTGAACCCCATTTTAGAAAGGAGTCACAGAAGGCTGATTCACAATGAAGATAATTTGGCTGATTAACCCTAGTAGGTTGGGACATTTAGAGTGTTTAAATTATGAAATCAAATTAAATTGATATCTATATTGGATATTGGTAATTTTCCCAGCACATTATCTAATGCAGTGGTTCTCAGCCTTTCTAATGTCATGACCCTTCAATACAGTGCCTTACAGGTTGAGAACTATTAGCAAGGTCACCAAAGACCATCGTAAAACACAGATATTTACATTACAATTCATAACAGTAGCAAAATCACAGTTATGAAGTAGCAATAAAAATAATTTTATGCTTGGGGGTCACCACAACACGAGGAACTGTATTAAAGGGTCACGGCATTAGAAAGGTTGAGAACCACTGATCTAATGGATGGGACTCATTGGAAGATCAGATATGCTATATGATAACAAGGTAATATGCAAATAAACCAAATAGCAGAACAACTGAACAATCAAAGTGTAATAAGCTAATGATATGCTAAGGCTGCTCAACCACTTGCCATGATGTGCACTGACCACCAGGGGGCAGATGCTCCAACCGGTAAGTTAGCTTACTGCTGGGGTCCAGCAGATCAGGACTGAGTGAGATGGGCCCAACATGCCCTGAAGCCCCTACTCTGATCCCTCTCCAGCCGATCATACACTGATGGTGTCCCTCAGTCTGGCCTCTGTCCCCTCGGGAGATGTCAGAGAACAGGTTTGAGCCTGATCCCACAGGCCATTCCCATAGGGAGGACGCCAGTCGCAGGGCTCTGACTGGCAACTGCACCAGCGTGAGCCTCTCCCGACTGGGACTGATTGGGCGCGAGCCTGTGGCAGGAACAGTGGGGCAGGTAGAAGCTGCAGGCAGCATTGGAATATGGGTATCAGCTCACAGGCCAACCAGGGGGACCCCACCCATGCACAAATTCATGCACTGGGCCTCTAGTTAATATACAAAATTATCTTTTTATTGTATATCCCAGTTATAATGTGAGCATATTTGAGTATATATTTGCTTATACATAAGGTAAAATAACATGACTGAATTTAATAGTGGTTTACATTTTCCTGGAGGTATTTTATAAAGGAATACATATGGCAGGTATTTTTGTTCACACATCTTTTTTACCCCCAATCTCAGTCACCATTCTATACAATCTAGTCTATGTAGACTAAAGAAACAGATTACATATTTTAGGAGAAGTGAAGAGATTCTCGTACATCCAGGTAGTGAAATGGAGTGTCTGAGAGCATAGACTCAGGGACCAGAGTGCATGGATTTGAATTCTGGGTCTGTCACTTACTGGTTTAATGACAAATCACTAGCCTCTCTGTACCTCAACAGTCTCATTTGTTAAGTGGATACAATAGTAGTACATCTTCATGTTGTGATTACCAAATAAGTTAATGCATTTGAAGTGCCCACATATAATAAGTACCATTATCAAGTTTTGCTAGTAGTAGTAGTAGTAGTAGTAGTAGTAGTAGTAGTAGTAGTTTTGAACCCCTGGGATCATTGGATTTACAACCTAGGTTTTCTAACTTTTGAAAGACAGGGAGTACCCATTGGAAGGAGTGGAATAATTAGAACATGGCTCACTTGCGGGAGTATGGCTCCATGGTTCTGAGGAGTAAAGAGGGTGGAGAGTATGTAAGCATGGTCTATTCATGTCACCCTAGCAAAGCTATTTTGATGGTAGGGCTTTGATATGGATGGGGGAGTGGCCTGAAAACAATCTCCCAGTGACACTGCTTTAGGAATTGGGCAATGGTCCCAGGGTCAAGATGGCTATGAAAAGAACAGAAGTTGTGAATGTTGGAGCTGCCAGCATAGCCCTAGATCATGATGGTAAAAGTGGGGGACTATTATATAACTGCATATGCCTCCCCCAAATGACAGATTTTTTTGCTATCCAGGTTGGTGGGCACAGAACTGGATGTAATTTGTTTTGATAAATTAAAACATGCATTTTCTCCTTTAATATCAATGAGAAAATTATTAACCACTGCTTATAATATACATCAAAACTAGAATATATTTGATAAAACTTGATGCTTTTGAGAGACCATTGAGCAGTTCTATTTTTAGAAATATTTCTTTGATATTGTTAATTGTTTCTTCTAAATAGTTGAAAAAAATAAATTAAAACATACTGTAACTGTATCTCTTCTTAAAATTAGCTAATAAGAACAAAAATTGACTGAAAATTTCTGCTTTAAGAATATAAATTGTAGCTTCTATGCTGGGTCTCTAGAAGATGTCTGAGTCTGAAACCAAAATGACATTTGTGAAGTTGGATTAAAGAAATATATTGCAAGAGCTACAGGGCAGATTTCATGAGGTAGGAGAAAATTAGTGTATATTACAAATTCTTAGAGCTAATAAGTCTATACTATTTGAAAAGTTCAATCACATGCTCATTAAGCTGCCCTATGCTTTCATTTCCTGACTGGGAGTGGAAATTTTTCTCATCAAACTAAGTCACCTGGGGAGCACAGTCCCAGGGAATAGAAATCCAGATCCTTAGCAGCAATTTCTCTACAACGTAAGAAAAAATATGAGAAGCAGATTGACTGAAACATGCTCCCAGAGGAAATTGTGAGCACTGTGATAACAACTTAGTTTTTACTTCATTAAACTGTAAGAACATGTTTATTTGTTTTGAAATACAGAAGAAAAGTTTCTTTTCATGGTCTGAGATTCTTTGACTAGACCTTTTTCTATTTGTGTGTGTGTGTGTGTGTGTGTGTGTGTGTGTGTGTGTGTGTTTATTTCAAATTGTAGCTGGCAGCAAAATCTTTTATAACTGAAATAATATTCAAAGGAAAATGGTCATAGTTTAAATTATTGGAAGTGAAAACTCAATCACTGCTGTAATGCTATTGATAATATACATTTGTAGTTACATAATGTGATAAATTGTAAGTCCTGCTAATTACACACACACACACACACACACACACACACACACGCACACACGCACACACTCACTCATATACTCACATATGATACAGAGAGTAAAAAAAAGTTTTTAGGAACTCGGTAACAGCTACACCATCAACTGTCAATAGCTATTACTATTGATAATATTTATTAATTTCAGAGTTTTAACTCCAGAGATTCATATCAATCTGCAATCATAAGTTTAGTGGAAGAATTTATTGTCACAGAATGCTAGAATGCTACTGAACTTTGCTGTTATGTTATATCAAAAAAATGTTTTGATGGTAGAGCAACATTGAACATCTACGTGAAACCCTTATATAAAAGAAAACTTTGAAAAGACTACTTAAGAAAGTTGTGTATACAAGCACATGAGAGGCATGATTCTTTTACAAGGATACATAAGAGTCAATAGAATAAAATTGTCTTCTATTTTAACGTAGAAGTAGATGGCAGATCATTATTAATGAGTCAAATTTGGCAAGAAAGGTATCACATTATTTCATATGAAATAAGAGGCCTAGTGCAGGAAATTTTGTGTACTGGAGAGGTATCCCTCAGCCTGGCCTGCGCCCTCTCACAGTCCAGGACCCCTCGGGGGATATCCACCTAAACCAGTGGTCAGCAAACTGCAGCTCAGTGAGCCACATGCAGCTCTTTGGCCCCTTGAGTGTGGCTCTTTCATGAAATACCATGGCCTGGATGAGTCTATTTTGAATAAGTGGCATTAGAAGAAGTTTAAGTTTAAAAAGAGTTGGCTCTCAAAAGAAATTTTAATTGTTGTACTGTTGATATGTGGCTCTGTTGACTAATGAGTTTGTCAACCACTGACCTAAGCCATCAGACAGACACCCCCCTTTCAGTCCAGAACCTCTCACTCCTTACTGCCATCTGCAGCAGAGGCAGGAGAGTCTCCTGCCACTGCCACTGTGCTCACAAATTGTGAACCTGGCTTCTGGCTGAGTGGCACTCCCACTGTGGGAGCGCGCTGAGCACCAGGGGGGCAGCTGCTGAGTTGAGCATCTGTACCCTGGTGGTCAGTGCACATCATAGTGACCAGTCTTTCAGTTTGGCCATTCAATTTCTTAGGTTTCTATATATACAGATTGATGACTCTGTAAAAGGACCACATTCACCAGTTTCCCTTGAACTACAAGTGGCCATATAATCAAGTTATAGACCTTGGGATTTGACCATAAATGAGTGTAACTTCTTAGTAATGTCTTCACAGGGAAGGGGATGTTTCCACCTTTGCCTTTTCCTTTCTTTCTGCTGATAAGAACAAAGAAATGATGGCTAGAGCTGAACGAGTTAGCTTGGGCCATGAGATGGAATGTGTTGAAGATGGCAGAGCAACAAGTTAGCAGAGGCCTGGGTTCCTGCTTGGAATGTCTCTCTCCTTGTCCCATATTGTAATGCTCAAGCTTTCCACAGAAAAGAAATAAATGTCTAAATCACTTAATGTAATGTTGTATTGGATCTCTTTGTTATTGAATTGGGACTGTGATATCCCCTGAATTTGCAAAGAACTAATCAGAGATTCTCAAACATTAATGCGCAGAAGAATCAATCAGGGATCATGTTAAAATGCATATTATGCTTCAGGAGCTGTGCTGCATAAATTTTATGTGCCAACTTGTCTAGGCTATGGTGTCAGTTGTTAAGTCAAATAGTAGAGTAGATGTTGCTGTGAAGGTAATTTTTTGGATGTGGTTGACATTTACCAACAGCTGACTTTAAATAAAGAAAATTACCACAGATAATGTGGTGAGCTTATCTAATTATATCAAGGCCTTAAGAGACAAAAGTGAGGTTTTCAAAGAAGGATTTCTGCCTCAAGACTGTAACATAGATATCTTTCCTGAGTTTCCAGCCCACTGGCCTTTTCTATAGACTTCAGGTTTGCTGATCCTCACAATAACATGAGTCAATTCCTTAAAATATATATCTTCACACACACACACACACACACACACACACACACACACACACACACGTCTTATTAATTCTGTTTCTTTGATGAACCCTGAGTAATACAGTAGGTCTGGAGCCAGTCCTGAGATTCTGCATTTCTAATGAGTTCCCAATACTACTGGTCTATACACTGTACTTTGCATAGCAAAATTCTAGAAAAAAATATCATCAGGAAACATGTGTTTCCAACTAGACTTTGAAAAAATTTATTGTGTTGGGCATGTCATTGAATGCATACATCATTTCCTCATCTCTAAGGTGAGGATGTTGGCCTAAATGACATCTGAATCCCCTATCAGCTTTCATACAGTAAGACCTCATTTATTATCATCTATAAGTTCTTAAAAAACTGATTTTAAGCAAAAGGTTGTATAAGAAAACAAATTTTATCATAGGATAATTGGTGTACAATTTTACATAGATGTAGTTAGATATATGTTGATATATATGTGATTTGATATGTATGCTATTTTGATGTATTGACAATAAGCTTCAAAACTGCATATGTCAAATTTGCTGAAGCAGTTTACATCATAGATATTTTTACACTAAAATATGTCAACTTTCGTGCCATAAAAGAGCATTTGAGGGAAGTTTTAATTTTGAAGGAAAGTTCTGCTGAAAGTTATCCTATATTTCAGGAAGCTTATTGTGAGCGTGCTCCATCTCAATATACTTGTGAACACTGGATAAAACGCTTTAAAAGTGATGATTTCGATATGAAAGACAAAGAACATCCAGGTCAACCAAAAAAGTTTAAAGACCAACAATTACAAAAATTTTTGGATCAAGATACATGTCAAACTCAAAAAGAACTTGCAGAAAGATTAAAAATTGCTCAGCAAACAATTTTTATCAATTACAAGCAATGGGATCGATTTTAAAGGAAGGAAAATGGGTGCCACATCAACTGAACAAAACTGGAAAACTGAAAAGTCATCAGTAAAATGTAACTTCAATGGCATGAAAGAAAAGCCTATTTGGTATCAAATTGTGACTGGTCATGAAAAGTGGATTTATTTTGAAAATCCCAAATGCACAAAATTTTGAGTTGATACAGGTAAACCATCAACATGGACTGCAAGGCCAAATTGTTTCAGAAGAAGACAATGCTCTCGTTTGGTGAGATCAGGAAGGTGTGGTGTATTATGAGCTTCTAAAACCAGATGAAACAGTTAATACTGATTGCTACCAACAAGAAATAATCAATCTGAACCACACTTTGATCATAATATTACCAGAATGTTCCAGAAAACACAGCAAAGTAATTTTGCTTCATGATGATGCACCATCACACACTTCAAAACTAGTTAAAGACACATTAAAAGATCTTGCCTGGGAAGTATTAACCTACCCACTGTATTCACCAGACCTTGCTCCTTATTTACCTCTTGTTCTGATCGATGGCACATGCACTTTCTGAAAAGCACTTAAAAATATATGAGGAAGTTGAAAATTGGGTCTCTAAATGGTTTGCCTCAAAACAAGAAAAGTTCTATTGGGACGGTATCCACAAATTTCCTGAAAGATAGGGGAAATGTATAGCTAGAGATGAAAATTACTTTGAATATCAATGCACTTTTGACGTTTCTCTTGAAATTATCATATTTTCTTTGATTAGAAAATCCACATTAACTGGTACACCTATATATACTAATAAAAGCCTAGGTGGTCCTGCACCTTCATGTGATGACCTCATTTCATCACAAGATGGCTGTCACAAGATGGCAGCCCTTATGTTGTCACAAGATAACCACCACAAGATGGCCACTGGGAAAGGGCAGTTGGGGATGACCAGGCCAACAGGGGAGGGCAGTTGGAGGTGACTGGGATGGGAAAGAAGGGCAGTTGGGGGCCATTGAGCCAGCAGGGAGGGCAGTTGGGGGCCAATGGGATAGCAGGGGAGGGTAGTTGAGGGCAATCTGGCCAAGAGGGGAGCAGTTAGTGAGTGATCAGGATGGCAGGCAGAAGTGTTTAAAGGCATGCAGGCAGACATGTGAGCGGTTAGGAGCCAGCAGTTTCGGATTGTGAGAGTAATGTCTGACTGCCAGCAGTGGGACATCCCCCAAGGGGTCCCATATTGGAGTGGGTACAGGCTGGGCTGAGGGATCACCCACCCATGTATGAATTTCATGCACCAGGCCTCTAGTTATAAATAATAATGAAGAATTGTGAAGTTTCTTTGGCATATTTTTGGTCACAGAAACAATATCAAACATCTAAATAAAGATGCAAAACATTACTACTATTAAACATTGAAATAAATGTGAGCTATATGTACACATTTGAAATATGGATAGCCCGGCTGGTGTGGCTCAGTGGTTGAGCTTATGAGCCAGGAGTTCATGGTTCCATTCCTGGCCAGGGTAGATGCTTGGGTTACAGGCTTGATCCCCAGTGGAGGGCCTGCAGGAAGTAGCCAGTCAGTGATTCTCTCTCATCATTGATCTTTTATCTCCTTCTCTCTTCCTCTCTGAAATCAATAAAAATATATTAAAAATTAAAAAAAAGAAAGATGAATAAAAACAAGTAATATCATTCTTTTCCAACCCATTGATTCCAGTTCCCAGTCATGGGTGACGGGAGCTTCTCCCTGTAGCTCAGATGTTCTTGCATCACAGGGCCTCTCTCTCACACACATCTACACTTACTTACTCAGACACGGACAATAGAGACACACCAGTTCACCCCACTGCACAGCTTTGGAAGGTAGAAGGAAACCAGAGTACCCAGAGGATAAATCTGTGCAGGCATGGGGAGGACAGGAGAGAAGATCCAAACTCCACACAGTCAACCCCGCCTAGGAATTCAATTTGTTTTTCTCATGAACATTATAAGCAAAAGACATTGAAGGAAACAACATTATTTGAAGACCTGTTGTACATTATAACTCTGTGATCTTATCTCTTCTGGCTAGAGGCCCTGGTGAGAAAGCAGCAAGTGGCTGGAGCTGGCAGCAGGTCCAATGTCAGAAGTACATAAAGGTGTGTGGCTGCCATGGATGGCTTCTTGGAGACGTGGGCCTGGTTGGTTACTTGTACTATCCCTCCAATGTGGACGTTTATAAGGGGCTTGGGCAGCTTTTCATCTGATAACTTCTTATATCTAGAAACCTTATGCCTAAGGAAAGTTCATTTTTTTTCTTTTTGATTAGGAAAAGAAATTTAAGGCTTTCTCTTTTCCCCAGGAAACCCACTTCCAGTGCAAAGGGCAGAAACAGGTCTAGTGACATGATAGGACTACTTTGTATTATTACCTTACATATTACACACGTCACCTATGTTATAATGAATTTGTAGAGTTATCTTACATATGAAAAAATGCATTAACAAATTTATTTTCCAAATCTGGACATTTCTGAACTTGGATTTGGAACATTTTTAAATATATATATATATATTTTATTGATTTTTTTACAGAGCGGAAGGGAGAGGGATAGAAAGTCAGAAACATCGATGAGAGAGAAACATGGATCAGCTGCCACTTGCATGCCCCCTACTGGGGATGTGCCAGCAGCCAAGGTACATGCCATTGACCGCAATCGAACCTGGGACCCTTCAGTCTGATGCTCCATCCACTGAGCCAAACCGGTCTCGGCTGGATTTGGAACATTTTAATCATAGCAACATTATTTCATTTATTCTTTAAGAACAATAGCAAATAATTTTAAAATTATAACCTGTTAATGTAGTGCTTTTATTTTAATCTCTTTGCCCTGTAAACAAGTCTATGTTTTAGAATCAGATATTTTTCTGTTATATGATCTGTACCTACTTGTAAGCTTTGCTTTTTAAAATCTGAAATTGAGAAGGGGATTGTTATAATACTTTGGAACCACCACCAAAATGAAGCTGTAATTATTCCTTAATGTTGGGACTGTTTCTATATATAATGTAGAACATTAATTATTAAAATAGCACATTTAAATGTATAATATCCAAGACTTGTATATAGACAAATTTTTATTCCTTACTCAAGGATATGTTTTTATTAATTTTAGAGAGGGAGGAAAGAAAAGAGACAGAGAGATAGAGGTAAATTATAGATAAAAAGAGAGATAAATTCATCAGCTGCCTCCCATACACAGCCTGATCAGGGATTGAACCTGCAACCTTTTGGTTTATGGGGTAACACTCCAGCCAACCTAACGACCCACCCAGGGCTATATAGACAATTTTTTTAGGGATTTAAATCCTACTCTTCCATTGTCTTCTTATCAGATCATAAAACGGCATAAAAAGTGTGTTTACTGCCATATACAAAATGCTAATAGATTGTTTACTGATGGTGTTTTAGTTAGACTTATACCAGCAGAGCAGCAAAGAAATGATGCCATGGGGACACAGAATTACTCATTTAAAATAAGATTTTCCATCTCTCTCTATATATACACTATATGTCTGAGATGCATAGGTTTCTTATATTTTTACCTGAAACAGCACAGGAATGTGTGTGATCCTGTCAATATGAGTTTGTGTATGTTTGTGCATGCACACATGTGTTAAGTTTATGGTGGGAGTGGAAAGGAAGAAGAAAATATATTTTTCTTGGCATGTGAATCTAAATGCAATCAAGAGCTTTAAATCATTTCCTTATTTTGTCAGAGTCAAGCACTTTTTCACCTCCTTTCCTCCTCCACTGACACAGTTGCCTCAGGGGATTCTTCTATAGATGTTACTCCTTTTTATGTCTAAAGGGCAAGACAGCTAGGATATATACTATATATATATATATATAGAAGCCCTGGTCAGCAGTAGGAACCTGTTGCAGCCCCTCTATCTGCAGTACTTTTTCAATCTTTGAGAGAGGAGGCAGGAAGAGAAGTGAGGGTGTGAAGGGGAAAAATCTGTGCATGCACAAAAACTTCCATTTGCTTTATTTGAACTAATTTATTTCTATTTTAAACTGTCCCTGGATAGAAAGATTGAAAGAGATAGAATTTGCCAACAGTGCATTCTGTTCTTCACCTATCATGTTAATATAGGCCATTTGCTCTAAAGGAGGATGACAGTATTTTTTCTGAACTAGAAAATCATTTACTGAAAATACTGACATTCTTCATTCTTAAAAACACACAAATAGCCTCTTTTAGAGAATGACAAAAATACTATGGCAATCTCATTTGTGGTTGTTTTGAGTGTTTGGTTTTTAAAATTATAAAGGGTGCCCCAAAAATGTATACACACTTTAACAGCTAGTAGCTATAGATTTTATTACATTTCGAAAATGAAATGTATTTTAATAAACACTACAGTATAATGTGTATGCATTTTTGGGAGTACACCCTGTGCTTATTAACGTTATAACATTGTCGTGAGTTGAATAAATGTCAAAGAACAAATACATCTAGCTTATATTTGTTGCATTTCTCCAGAATTGATTTTCACTTATTGAGGAATGACAATATTAGGAAGCTACTGGCAAATATAATCAGGCCTTGAGAGCTTTGGCTTCTCTGAGAAATAGAGATTTTGTATATACGGCAGAGTCAATTCTATTGTTTTAAACTTGTTGGAGCATTGTTTACTGATTTTTCACAAGGAATTTGCTTCATTTGGTGGCAGAATTTCTGTTCACTTACTCTGGACTGCTTCATCCCTATCACCGTGTTGGTCTAATAGGAATGTGGGATCAGCTGCATATCTTTGGCCCTCTATCGAACCCTGACAATATATTGGCTCCATTCTGTATTTAATTCACAAGGTTTGGTATGTCTCCAGTAGTTTAACAGATGGATCTTAGTCAGCCTCCTCTCAAACTCTTTATTAAATATTTATAGAGACAGATTGCAAATAGATACAGCCTTTCCCCTTGAGGTATATGCATAGACCTCTGGACCATGGAAGATAACATCTTGGTCAGTTCAGGGAAGAGAGACAATATTTTTTTTCTTCATGACAGTTTCAAGTCATTGTTTGACTCATAGTGGTGAGAGACTGTGTATTCCAGCAGTATTCTATATAGGAAACAGGATGTTATCTCAAAAATAATAAAGTATTACTAATTGTAAAGGTAAAGATGTTCCTCAAGTTCATGAGCAAATCTGAGTATTTGGGGGTAGGTTTTATCACTCCATGAAAAAAAATGTGAAAATGAATAATGGCGCCTTTTCCCTAAGTAGTACATGCATCTATGAAGAGTTGCCAGAAGAAAGTATTAATGAGATGACTCTGTGAAATACAAGTAGACTCAGAGATTTAAAGACATTTAAAGTAAAATATCATGCATTGGACATGTAGAGGAAGGTGCTAAAGTGAAAATGCCAAAGTCATTCTAATGTTTCACTGCATCAAGGAAGGGGCATGGGAAGGGGTGCTGGTGATGCTCTCAGGATGGCCAGTCTCTGCAGACCAAATGGTACCCGAGGGAAGAGCAAAGGTAATGGCCACTGGGCTGTGGATCTGTGAAAGAAGACTTTTGAACTCCAAGCTCTGCTAGATTACTTCTCTGAAAAAATGCCAAGACCACAATCTTTATATAGTATTTGCAAATTGCATAATCATCAGGCTAGAGAAAACTCTATGAGTTGCCAGTCCATCATGTCTTTGGGCATTCCCCTTTGAAATTGTCCCAAAGAGGTAGAGACTAATCCAGGGTAATATCATTGTGCCAGATTGTGACCACGTATGTCACATTTTTAATGCCACAAGATAAATTACTAACTCTGTCCTTACATCCTTTAAAGGTATTTTATGGTTTCAGGACATTTCACAAGCCCTTAGTTAGATTTTTAATGATAGAACTAACTTGGCAATATACAGAGCTATAAATGTCCTTTCACTTACTAAATTTTGAATTAAATCAAGTTATATTATGACAATAAATGAACTTTATGGTAAATAATCTTTACTATTATAAATGCTGAATTTATTGTTTCTCCCTGAGCCAAGAAAGTACTAGCTGTTCTTGCTGAAAAGAATATTGTTTTGTTTTTATTTGTATTTACTTAGCTGTCTGCCATCAGCATTCTAAGCCATCCATGACACTATATTAAAGGCCATAGAAGGTTAGAAGAGAAATAGATTCTGGCCAATCCTTTCATTTGGGGATTTTATAATCTAGTAGTGGGGCTGAGGAGAGGAAATATAAATGAAAAGCCTTAAGAACATGTCTATGGCAAGCTGAATTTAATCTTATAGTTGGGTATATGTTCCTATAGTATTCCAAATGATGGCTGAGTTTAGTGTTTGTCATAATTTTGGAATGAATGAGGATTTGTTGTTGATGATAAATGTATGGTGGTATTATGATATGAATGTTTATATTCTCCCCAAAATTTGTATGTTAAAATGCTAATCCTATTCCAAGATGAGAATATCGAGGTGGAGCCTTTGGGCCAAGAAGGCTGAGTCTTCATGCATAGCATTAATACCCATATAAAAGGGGCCCCACAGAGCTCCCTAGTCCTTGCTTCCATGTAAGGATATCAAGATAAATCTCAGACCCAGAAGAGAGCCCTCATCCAATGTTCTGGCACCCTGAACTCAGACCTTCAGCCTTCAGACCTTATGAGAAATACATTTCTGCTCTTGGTAAGCGATCAGTCTATGGCATTTTGTTGTAGAATCCTGAATGGACTAAGACATAAGGGTCCCTGAAAATATCCTTCTCTTAGGGTATGATGGTAGCCTGCAGCTGTGGGGCTTGGTGGGTCAGAGTAGATGCTCACTCTTGCTATTACTTCAGAGATAATTTAAGTGGATACACATATAAGGTTAGAAACATCCTCACTCAGGCACATCCAAAAGAAGTACTATATTTTTTGAAAAAGTGGGTGTGACATCAGCAATGTAGCATCACACCTCTGTAACAACACACAGTTCAGATGGGCCAGGAACTCATGTGACTTGAAGGACATCTGTAGATGTTCAGGGCTGCCTTACAGGAGTGGTGGGGAGGTGCACGCTGCTCTGCATCTCTCTCCCCAAAGTGAAAACCATAGTAAGACCAGGTGCAACTTGTATCATCAAGGGCACTTTCCCCTTCTGGAATTCGACTCTGAGGATTCCTAGCTTTATTTGTGAATCTGAGGGAATGCCTTTGTAGATAACACAGCAATAGAGTGGTTTGGGGTCCTGACTTTGGGCCTTGTTTGAAGCTCTCTTCCAGTCTCTCAAAGGATGTCAATAGCCAATAAATTTGTTATATGACACTAGAGGCCCAGTGCATGAAATTCGTGCATTTGGGGGTGTCCCTTAGCCCAGCCTGCTCCCTCTCGCAGTCTGGAATCCCTCTGGGGAGTCTGACTGATGGCTTAGGCCACTCCGCACAACTGAACAAACACCCTTAGTGCTTCTGTGGGAGATGGGAGAGGCTCCTGCCACCATTGCTCTGCTTGCCAGCCATGAACCCAGCTCAGGGCTTCTGGCTGAGTGGTATTCTACCTTGGAAGTACACTGACCACTAGGGGAAAGCTCCTGCATTGAGCATCTGCCCCCTGGTGGTCATTCCAGCATTGGGTTGATTTGAATGTTAGCCTTTTATTACATAGAATTTGTGTACGTTTATTATAAATTCTCAAAGATTTAATAATAGTTTATCACATGTGCCACTTCAGGTATAAGAGTAACAATGGAAAAAAAATACAGAGTCTCTATTAAAGTATTTAGAAAGAAAAACAATGGAAACTGTGGTCATATTTTAGGATTTGTTTTCGAGTTACTTTGGGTTTTTATTTATCTTTTTACAAACATAGTTTCATCACAGAAGAAACTTTTGGACATAATTTTTGAAACAGAGATATTTGTCTGTTACCTATTTAGAAGACCATTATGGAAAGTCAACTTTATTGTCCATAAAATCAGAACAATAAAACGTAAGAAGTGTTTTCTTTTCTTGAATTATTAAAACTCTTAACTTCCAAAATAGCGTATTTTTTACTTTTCTTGTTTCAGAGTTCACTAACTAAGACAGACTGAGCTGGACCATTACCATTCTCATCAATTTAGATTTATATGATGCATGCATTGCAATGAACATCTGGACAGTTAGATAATGCATTTCATTTGGAGGCCCTTGTAGATTTTTTTTTCATATTTGAAATGTCCCTTTGGAAAATAACATAAGTAGGAAAACAACATTCACTAAAAGAGAAATATTTTTAAAGCCAAAATTATTAGAAATAGGTTTATCAATGAGAATTTTTATTGCACACAATAAAGATAAAAGTAATATCATAAAGCATCATGAAAAAATAGTAGGTTTTATCTTGCATCTAAAGAGCCAGTGAACTTAAACTTTTATGTGATGTCCAAGATAACTAGCTGTAACCACAATTTCCGCAGTCTCTTAGGCCTAAGTGGAGATTTTCAGCCTGAATAAGTGTTTCATAGAGGCATTTGATCCTGGTGCTTTATGTAGTAGGATTGGTGATTCACTATGTGACATTTAACAATGTGAGTCAGAATTAAATGAATGTCTCCATTTTATAGATGGGGAACTAATGGAAGGGCCACTTCTTGAATGAGTCATTGAACACAGATCCTGCTCTAGGCCACTTGCTATAGATTGCACAATCATTTTCACAAGCAGCTAAGATAATAACCTTGATGTTCTGCCCTTTCTAAGTTCAGGTGGTCAAGCTTCTCATCTCTGTTTCCCAAAAATAGGTGTGAGGTACAAAACTGCTTTTCATCTTCATTCACTATTTCTATTTTCTGCATGTGTGCTTGACCCTATTCATTACAAGTGAATAATGTAGATCTTATATTTTTAACTCTTAATATATTCTGCTAGACTAAACTACAATTGTTATTTATAACCCTCTTTCCTCCAAAAATATTTGAAGCAGCTTAGAATAAAAGGCAGATGTATGCTAAAACTATTCAAGCAAGGGCAGATGAATGTGATGATGGGTGAAGCCAGGTCAAGATAGCTATACCAGAATTTATAAGCTAAAAATAGCTCCTGAAACTGAGCATCAAATTTAGCTTTCAGCTTCCTGAAAATTATTTTAAACACATATCATTTTGGCTTCTTTGTAAATGTCAATGTCTGCATTAATTCTTCTATTTTAGAATATAAGCTCAGAAGGAGATTTGGTTTAACCTGGTTATCAATCAGATGGCAAGTGTTATTGAGGATCAATTGTAGTCAGAATATTTTGTGAAGAGTGGGCAAAATATCAAAGAAAAAGAGAAGCAATCACCTGTCTTTGTCCTAAGTGAGGTCACCGTTCAGTTAGATAAAACAAATCATACATTTGAGAAGTCTCTTACCACAGAGCACACAAGTTGATGACTGTTAAAAGTATCCTAATTGGGGATATGAGTGCGGGAAACTATAGCTCTTAATGTATGTATGACCTGATATTGTCCGAGCAAGTGCAAATGAGAAGCAAGAGGCTAGTTTTCAAGGGGAGGCTTTCATTCTGATTCCAGGCTAACACATTGTTGCCCCAGAACAGCTACACAGAAGTCAGCTTCTGGGTGATTGGGATAGTTGCTGTCACTCTCTAATCAGATAGTAGGACTAGTCTCTATTTAACCTGTGCCTCCCTATATAATCTAAGAATTTAAAAATTATGGAAAAAAGAAAAGAAAGAGGAATAAAGTAAGTAAGGGGGGGGGGGGAGAAGGGAAATGGGAAAGGAGGGAGAAAAGAAAGGAGGAGAAAGAAAGAAGGAAGGAAAGGAAATTTTGGCTAACTCTATGGACTTCTCATGCCAATATGAAAATCATTTAGGTAAAGTGTTTGTGTCCCTTTTTAAAAACACACACATACTTTCTTGCCACAACAGAGTTAGAGATTGTTGGTGTTTTATGGAATAATAAATCACATATGTCCTATGTTAGGAAGCAATTTTTGTAAGTAGAAAAATGATACTGGAAAATAGAGATGGATTATTAGATTTCTTACTGTCAAAGCTGAATTGAATAACAACTTTCAATTGTTTTCCCCAATCCTGATCTTGATATGGCCCAACTTAGGGATGGATTTGATTCTTTCGAAAAGAGATAGTTACCCAGATTTGTTGCCTTATAACTCTGACAAATTTGGGACAGAGTGAGACAATAGTATCTAGATGTATCCTTAGGTGACATGCTTTGCCCTGAACTAGGTGTGCCTACTATTGGAAGCATGAGCTCCAGCAGGTATCTCTTCATGGGAGGAAAAATCCAAAATAAGAGAAAGAAAGGGGTTGTATCACAGATGTTCTGAAATTTCTGATCTCCCTCATCTCAAATTACACTGTCATAAATAAATTACAATGTGGTAAGCAGGGAGTAAGGGTGAGAAGAGAGACCATATCATATACTTCCCAGGTGGGGTGGGGCTCATACCTACTTGCCCAGTAGGATCACTTGGGGGACTAAATACACAACACACACACACACACACACACACACACACACACACACACACACACACACACACACACACATCATTCATGAGCCCCACAGGTGTACCCAGAATTGAGTAACAGAAGAACAGGGAAATGAAGATCCCCAAATAGAGGCCTGTACTAAATTTTTGGTAATTGGCTTGGTGTACAGTAGAGGTTCAATTTATATTTATTAAATGAATTACTAAAGAATGTATTGGATATTAACCATAGAAGTTCTTCACATTTACCTTTGTGCCACATTAGAGGGAAAATGATATTTTCCACTCTGGTCCCTGAGAAAACTGCAAGAATCCATCTTGGTAAGAAAATGTTTTGATTAACATTTCTCAGGGCTGGATTTGGCTCACAGGTGGGCTCCAGTGTTCAAAGTGAGTCCCTCTATATAAAGCCTAGGGTAAAGATTGGGAATCTGTAGGAAAGAGTAGGACAGAAGAGAATGGCAGAAAGGTGATCAAGAGAAAAGGAATGTTTAGTATTATAAGATGTGACATACCATCCCCTGATTATCTAGATCTTTGATGAAGCCTACAGTGCCGAGAAATACTTTTGTATGAATGACTTTCTCATAGAATTAGTGGCAGGGCTGAATTCTGCATTCTGGGTCAAGGGCTAAAGTAGCCTTAGAGCGGAAAGGCAGTTGTGGTTGAAGTTAGGTTGTATAAGGATCCTGAATGCATTAGTCAGTACCTTATTGATGTTCAAAACACTGAATCCATAGACTCTTATGAAAGTAAGTTTTTCTACAGAGACTGTTAAAGTACTTATTTACCCAATACAAAACTAGGCTAATTCCTAAGGGGCCTGGTTATTATGGCATTATATTAGAAATACAATAATTAGGCAATAAAGTTACCAGAATTTCCATTCTAAAATATGCAATTTTAAACCTTGAAGCATAGATATGGAATAATACTCAAACTTTTTCAGAATCAATGTTCTCAGTTTGTAATAGATATTCCAATTAGTTGTATAAATTACATTACCAATTCTAAAAGTTGCATAAATTTTTAGATTTCTAGAAGGAAAAAGTGTTATAATTTGACTTGCAAATATTTTTAGGAAACAAACTTTAGAAAATAGCAAAAATGAGAATAGAATCTACACAAATATAAAGTGTATTTAACATACTGGGATAGCTAAATCTTCTTTGAAACAGAGATGTGTACATGAAAGAAAATTCCAGTTTAGCTGCTATTGTTTGCAAACTTTGTAGCTATACACATAACTGTGTCTCTTCCCTTCCATTTTATTGCCATCAGAATAGAGTGCCTCCATTTTTCTTATTACAAACAACTTCTGTCTGGTTCTTCAACTCAATTTAATCTCAATCTCTTAAAATAATGTCCTATTAAAAATGACAAAAATATAGTGGACTCCAATGGCTTATTGTAGCTTCTATTCATTAGTTATTCAGATACTGTATTGTCTGAGTTTTTTGTATGGTTCTGAATACTCTTTTTATTACCTTTGTATCTGAAACTTGGCTGGATACACATTTCATTTGACACATTTTCTCTTTTATCAGAACTCTATAGACTTTCCCCTCTAATCTCTTTGCCTTCAATATTGCTGTGGAGAAGTTTCAGAGGGCACTGCTTTTTATCTCTTGGTGTGTGACTTGAGTCATCTGGAAGAAGCCTCGAGTGTTCTGAATTAATTTTGCTTGGACCAGAACATTTTCTCTTTATCTTTAGTTCCCTCCCATCACTTTATACTTTTTGTTTTATAACTTCTAATATGTTTTTAATCATAGGGTTGGGCTTTATACTTCAAGGAAGCCAGTTACCTCATATGGAGTTATCTTTATCTGTCTTGATCATTGTCTTCCTCCCTCCCATCTTGTCTCCCCCCTCTTTTCACTCTCCCTCCCCCCTCCTCCCTCTTTTCTTCACTTCTTTCTTCCTCCCTTCCTTACATCCATCCATCCATTCATTATTTTTCTTTTTTTTACTCATTTCTCCCTCCCTCCATCTTTATGTATTTTTCTGCATTCTCTATGTTTGTTATGATTATTTAAAAAACACAAAAAAACCCCACACCTCTTAATTTAGGGTAATAATTTTATATTTAATCTCATATATTCTATTTATTTTTGTCTAAAATCTATTAATGTGTTATATATTGCATTGGACATCAATTTTTCTTAATGTTGGATGTTTTCTTTTTATGTCTAATTTTCCTTTAAAATCACAATCACCCTAACTGGTTTTTGCTCAGTGGTTAGAGTGTCGGCCTGCGGACTGAAGGGTCCCAGGTTTGATTCCAGTCAAGGGCATGTACCTTGGTTGGGGGTACATCCCCAGTGGGAAGTGTGCAGGGGGCAGCTGATCGATGTTTCTGACTCTCTATCCTTCTCCCTTCCTCTCTGTAAAAAAAAAATCAATAAAATATATATTTAAAAATCACAATAATTTTATTACTTTGTTCCATAATACCACTGCATTTATGGTGAATTTTTTTGTTGTTCTATTCTGCTGTACTTTCATTTGTACACATTTTTTTCCTATACTTGTGCATGTACCCCCCCCACACACACACTTTTTTTTAACTTATTGCTTATTGATTATCTCCCCTTAATGTTTTTCAGTTGTTGTACACAGGCTCATTTAATTTTGCTTATATTTAATATGAACTATTTGCTGCAAATCTAATTTGTTGATTAAATGCACACTCTTTAACTTTTTATATTTTGCCCTTTCCCCACCATAGTTGACATCTATTCTGGCTCCTTTTCTTTGGAGTTACAATTTGTGCGAGTGTGGGGAGATGGGAATGAGCTAAGCCATTATTGTGTTTACCTTAAAACATGGTTTTCTCTACAGAGTAGGATTTTTATCATATTTCCAATCAGATTATCCTCTATTCATCATGAAGCCTGTAAACTTAACTATCCTCATTTTATACATGTCCTTTTTGATCCTTCCTTCCAGGGTCTATTTTCACTACTTGTCAGTTAGAAAAGAAAAATTCAAGGGTATAGTATTAATTATTTATTCAAAAATTGGCAGTGTTATTGAATATCATCAGTAGGACATTGACTGAGCGTTATTATTTTTAAAAATATTAATGAAAGTTTAGAATCCACTAAGTTACTCATACTGTTTTTTTTCTATTGTAGAAACTTTTGTTGCTTCATTCTAGTTTCATTTCAATGTTTATTGCTTTCAATTGTACATCTTTTATTTTCTTACTGCTGGTACTATTTTATTTCATTAACATTGTTTTTTAAAGTTTGTTCATTTAAGAAGGATGAATGGAAAATGGGAGTGATGTGATCTGGCTTCTCTTTGCCATCTGCCACCTTTACCCAAACTTTCAGTAATCCACTTTTACTTTATTATTTACAAACTAGAGGATCAGTGCTTGAATTTATGCACCTGTGGGGTCCAGCCTGCCCTACCCCCTGATCAGGATGTAGGGGTTCTTCAGGACAGGGCCAGATGAGGGGAGGGGCTGTGGATGGTTGTAGGGTCAGCCCTGCCCCTGATTGGGGTAGGGAGTCCAATTGGGGGCAAGGCCAGCTGGGGGGAGGGGCTGTGGGTGATTGGCTGGCCCCACCCCATGGTTGAACTTCTGGTCTAACTCTCAGTTGAGGGGACAATTTGCATATTAGCCTTTTATTATATAGGATTTATGTAAACATGTACTTGTTTTTTAAACTTCAGCCAAATATACCACTTATACAACAAGTCACCTACTGTTGAAGAAAGTAACTTTTCTTTTTACTTATTCTTGTGTTATATCTTTGTAATTTTATGTGAGCTACATTATTGTATCCAGAGTGTATTGATATGTCTGTGTAGTCTATTTTTTGTTTTTCCAAATTTGATCATAGAAACTGTTATTCTTTGTTTTAAAAGCCCTGCACTTTTTCATTTGCTGCTTTCATAGGCCAAATTCAGATCATGCTTCACACTCTCTCATTATGTTATAAAGGTTTCTCTATTATTCTGTGAAGTAACAGAAATTGAAATGTTGTAGATAGAGAGGAGATGTGGTTTTATTTAAACAAAAATAGTGATTTAGACTATGCTATTGAAAGGCAGAGAGGAATGTTGTGGGAAGCACTAATATAAAAAGAAATGGTAAGCATTGATTTAAGAAGAAAAGATAAAGTTAATATTAGAATGTTTATTTTAAATGATATTAGTAAATGAAAAAATAGGAGAATATGTTATTTTTCATTGTGTATCTCATAAAACATGTTGAGGATGTGTTTGGTTGATTTTGGAGAGAAAGGAAGGGAGAGAGAGGGAAAGATAGAGAGAGAGGAAGTGAAAAACATTGTTAGAGTGAAACATTGACCAATTGCTTCCTGTACATGCCCTAACTGGGCATTGAACCCACAACATAGGTATGTGCCCTGGCTGGGGATGGAACCAGCAACCTTTTGGTGCAGTGACAATGCTCCAACAAACTGAGCCACCCAGCCAGGGCAGGTTGCCATGGTTTTTGGCTTTTCAAACAAAGCCTTGGCTATGTTTACACCCTCATCATCAGCCTTGCCTCTCCCTATGGCAAGGGCTACAGGAAGGGTCCAGGAACATCCTCACCATGGCCAAGACACAGGGATGTAGTGAGGCCCTCAATGTAGTGAAATAGTCCTCAAGTTTGGGAATAAATATGACCTAAGAAGTTATGTGTGCTTTTTTCTTTATTTTTCTGATATTTAACATGGTTGAATACAAGTTTTTTCTGTGGCAGAGCTAGTTATATTTTTTTAAACTGAGCTTTGTAGCTTCTGTTTTTAAGAGGAAAAACACTAGGAAATGTTCAGTCTCCTTGAGTGAATAGTTGAATTGTAGAAAGGATCCACTGGCTTCTTTCTCAGCAGTGATTTTCCATCTGAGTGGCTCCTGGGTTGTTAGTGCATAAAGCCATGTTGGTGCTGGCTGGGGGCAAATTGCCTTCTTCTGAAGATGCCTGCTATGTACCATTACCTGCCTCCAGGAAAATAAGGCCCCTCTAGTAGGGAAGTTACTAACCAAAGATCAAACAAATCAACCTTTTAGCATGTTCCTAGAAGCCTCTTAAGAGAAGGAACACCCCAATGACGTCATTAATGGCAAAGGTTAGCCTAAAAGTAAAATGAAATCATCTGGTCAGGCAGGCGCAGCAGGGGAATCAGCCTTGTAATTAGATTGTAAGCTCCTAGGAAACAGAGGCCTGTTGCAGGAAGAGCGTTTGGCATGCAGAAGCTAACTGGGGAAAGCTTTTGCATCAGTGTAGATGCACCACATCACTTAACAGCCTTGAAAATAGCTGTAATGCTGTATGCACATTGAGTCATTCCCTAATTTTAGCAACCTGGGCGGAACATGAGTTATACAGTGAGCGGGCACTTGGTTTGTCCTGTCTTCAGATTCCAGGAAGTTGCCAGTTGTCAGACTGGCTGAGATTGGAGGTATTTTCTGAAAGTTGCAGGGATGGGGGTGGCCCTGAACAAGCGGGTACTGAGAGCATTGCTGATTTCAAATTGGTGCTTTTTCTGCCTTGTCATTAGGTTGATGTCTCCTCACTTTTACTCCTGCAAACCCCCCCCCTTTTTTTTCCAAAGTGTAAAGTCTGTAATTGAGTCTAGTAATTCATCTAAATAATGTCTGTAGTGAATTAATGAAAAATAAGCCCAGTTATTAGGCAAATAAGTTTTCCTGGTCCGTGGCTTATGAACAAAGAAATTTATTTATCACAGTCTGGAGACTGAGAAGTCTCACATCAAGGTGCTGGCAGATTCAGTGTCTGATGAGGGCCCATTTCATGTAAGACTATCTTTTCTTTTCTTTCATAACCAAATATGGGGGAAGGTGCTAGGCAACTGTGTGGGCTCTTTTACAAGGGCACTAATTCCATTTATGAGGGTGGAGCCCTCCTGACCTAATCATCTCCCAAGGATTCTACTTCCTAATACTGCTATCTTTGGGAGTTAAGATTGCAACTTATAAATCTGGAGACACAGCCATTTGGACCATAAACACTAACACACAAATAGAATGATTGGTGGAATAACCAAACAACTGGTTGCTATGATATGTGCTGACCACCAGGGGGCACGCATGGAACATGGTGGGCGTTGGCCATGGTGGGATGGTGGAGCAGCTGAGCAGAGATGCCAGACCAAGATTGGGCACTGGTTGCTGTCATCCGGTTGAGCCTCTGGTGGTGACTGAAAATTTTTTGCTCTCACGCACCAAGGTCCCACTTGACACTCACACTTTCTGCCTGCACTGGTGCTGCTGCTTGCACAAGCCGCTTCTTGCATCTGCTGCTGGTACCTGGTGCCGGTCCCAATGGCTTGGTGCTGTCAGTGGGTGTGAGCAGTGACTGTTGGCCCAATTGCCCCTGAGGGCTTCTCCATCTCCCCATGCTCCTGAGGGGCAATCAGGGCAGCAGCTAACAGCCCCAATTGCTCCATGCAGTCAGCAGGTGTGAGTGGGGCCAGTGCTGTTGGTGTGAGGAAGTTATGGTAGCAGGAGTGGGGCTTCTAGCAGACAGGGGATCTGGGGCTGCAGTGGGAACAGCCAGGCAAGAGTGCAGAAGATGGGCCGAGACCTGCTTCTGTGCCCACTGCAGCCTCATGGCCCACATTTCCTTTCAAGGTGCAGAGATTCATGCACTGGGCCCCTAGTACCTTTCATAGAGACTCAAAAGCAGAAGCAAACTCATTTAGAGGAGTGTGATGAAGCAAATTGCCAACCCTTTACTGTCCTACATTATCTCCAGAAAATCACCTCAACTTTGATATACACAGTGTTCTTCTGGCAAGTTCAAGGATAAATCAAGTAAAGTTTCATTTCTTTGGGTTTTAAGCAGCTGTCAGTCTTTGAGTAACAGCACAGTGTCAAGGTCATTAAACATCTAGGATCTGCCCCTTACTATCTGTGTGACAAAGGCATGGCATTTAAACTCTTGGAGCATCCAATTCTTTACCTATAAAATAAAAATTGCGGGATATCCCCTGACACATAACCAACTCTCATAAGCATTAGCTATTTATCTTGGACAGAAACATAAGAGTGTGTGGGGGTATGTGTGAGGGTTATTATTTTGGTTGTCATAACAACACTACCTAAAACAGTTAAAATTTTTGATTACTTGCTGTTTGCCAAGTACTGTGCTAAGCACATTGGAGTTGACCCTCTGACAAAATGGACTTGAACTATATTGGTCCATTTATTTTTATTTTTCTAAATATTTTTATTGATTTCAGAGAGGAAGGGAGAGGGATAGAGAGATAGAAACATCAATGATGAAAGAGAATTATTGATAGGCTGCCTCCTGCATGCCCCACACTGGGGGTTGAGCCTGAAACCAGGGCATGTGCCTTTGACTAGAATCAAACCCAGGACCCTTGAGTCTGCAGGTCGACACTCTATCCACTGAGCCAAATCAGTGAGGGCTACACCCTTCTATTTATACATGGATTTGTATTTGTAATTTTGATCTGCTACTGGGAATATGTGTACATGGAGGGCCAACTTAAGTTATGCACTTAATATGGGCTTTTGACTGAATTGATGGTGGGGACCCCTAATTCTCAGGTTGTTCAAGGATCAACTGTATATGATGATGAGATGTTATTAAAAGTTTGCACAGGCAAGGAGACTGGTGCATCTGGGTAATACCAGTTATACTAGAACAATAAATAACCCTTCATCAAATGATCACAGAAAGAAAAACTCCAAGAACATGCTCATCACATGAACCTGCGTAATGATAATGAGTCATCTGTTTTAATCACATCACTAAAGCTATCCTACACCAAAACCCTCCTCTTGAGCTCACATTAACTCTGTTTATTTCTCATATCTGGATTGCTTTTATATTCTGCACCAGCTAATCTCTGGTCCTCTTTCAAGTCAGAATCTGGATATTATTTACCATCTGCCTCCAAGGGATGCACTTGCCAAGTTCCTTAATTTGATATAATTGGCAGGTTTTCAGTGTACATAATTTATATCAATAAAAGCTATCCTGGAAAAGAAGATTAATTAAACCATTTCTTCTGAGTCCCTAAAAGTGCAGTGGTTTCCAAGAGGATGACTTTAAGGCCGTAAGGTCTTCTGTGTGTATATGCTGCCACAGCTGAGCACATTAAAAATGTATGTTGGGTTGGTCCCTGGTGCCTCTGAGCTGGTCAAAAAGATGTCATTGGCACCTGGGTAACATCACAAATACTCACTGAATTAAGCAGCTCACATTTGCATTAGAGTCTTTTGTTCCTAGCTTCCCAGACCCTAGAAATACTAGACTTCACTATAATTTATGAATACCTCTGCGTTGGCAATTCTGTCACTGATATGATAGGAAACACTGGAAAAAATACGCCCATATGTACAGAATTCTAAATAGAGTAAGTGAGAGACCACAAATTGATTCAGACAAGCAGCACATGTGGCTAGTAAACAAATGATTTTTACAGGTTTTTTTCTCTTTCTCTTAGTCTTCCACTCAGCTCATGTCCAAAATAGGGCATGCCATAGGCTTTGTGGGCACTTCTTGGTCCTTCTGGATAATGCCACTCTGGGAGTTTGTTCCTTAACCCATGCCTACAGAAATTATGCAAATTTATTCTGAATTCTAATGGGGAGTGGGACCAAACAACTTCTCTGTGTTCTATATAGAATGGTTTTGTGACATAGCGGACTGTGAGTAAATTACGTAGACTAACACTGGAATGCACATAAAATTGTCATGTTTTTCTCTCTCCTATAATGCCCGTCTTCCCATTCTTGTTTAATTTTGCCCCCAATTACCTTACAAATATCAGCTCAAATATTGCCATATTTTACTATGCCCCATCACCGCCCCAACTGATGAAAGTGTTTTCTGGCTGAAGCCTAGAAGTAAGGCAAAAATGTCTTAGAAGGTAAGGCCACCTAAGGATTACTAGGAAGAATGTACTTATGTCACCTCATTGTTTATTCTTAATGAAAAGTTTCTGACATTGTGAGGTTGCACATTAGCTAGCTTTTTTCATAGTAGAGGTGCAAATAATTTCTGCCAAGTGAAACAGGTAACTCCAAAGTCTTATGGCTCTATTCGGCATGAACCAGTTTATATCTACCTATCAATCTTACCCTGAGATTGCTTCTAGCTAACTAGCTTCAGAAATACTCTTTGATCTGGTCATAACATCTGCCTGACTCATTGAATAAAAGATGATGATTTTGTATGTGGGTGAGTTTCAAGGTCTTGAACTCTAGTAGAATACAGTATTCTCCATACTCTTTTAGATTGACTTGTCTCTCTTTGAAGGCAGGCTCTTGAAGGAGGGTTCCTGCCTTTGAACCCTCAGTGCATAGTATAGTGCCTGACCCCTGAGTCATTTAGCAAATGCAGTTTAATTCTGAGTTACTCAATTTGTCCCTGTATCATTGTTCCAGGTCAGTGCAAGAACAGCTTCTATTTTAGGAGATCATAGATATGGAGTCAAAAATGTTGTGAAAGTCTTTTGCATGAGTTGGTCAACTCTATGTAGTAGCTTTAGTCTTAATCCCTCTTTATTACTTTTATTTTGCTTTGTGGTGTCCTTGGATTCATAATAGATGAAGTTGCTCAATACACCTCTCAGCTAGGGCACTTTGCAAGGACAAGTAGAAGTTTGAAAAATAGGTTTCAAACTTCTTGTCTTTTAAAAAAAATGTTGCCTCTAACTATTGTGGCAGGCTAAGAGGAAGAGGGAACTTCTCTTTTTTTGGTTTTGTTTTGTTTATTAAGAATACTTTGACCCTTGTACAAAAAAAATTGAACCTATGGACACGAACAATAGTACAATAGTCCTGGGGTGGTGTGTGTGTGCAGGATAGAGAGGGTTAATGGGGCAAAAGAGGGACATCTGTAATACTTAAAACAATAAAGATAAATTTAAAAAATTACAAATAAACAGTATCATGCCAAGTTGTCAATGTTCATTTTATAAGCCTTTACTATATGAGGTTAGCCTTTAAAGTTAGTATTTACCTAAAAACATTGACATGTAATTTGCAATTATCTGTATTAATTATTGATCTAAAAGCATCAAATCAGGATAGAAATGATATGGTTTCATATATATATTATATATAAAATCTCATTGCTTCTGATTCTGATTTAATCTTTCATATTATATATATGTATATATATATGAGTGTATATATATGTGTATATATATGTATATGTATATATACACACATATATATGAGTGTATATATATGTGTGTGTATATATGTATATATATGTGTGTGTATATATATATACATATACATACATCCTATCTAATAAAAGAGTAATATGCAAATTGACTGTCACACCAAGGCACAATATGGCCACCACATGTGGTCAAAGATGGCTTCCCCCAGGTAGACACAAGATGGTTGCCATGAGATGGCATGCAGGGGAGGGCAGTTGTGGGAAGTTAGGGGTGACCAGGCCAGCAGAGGAGGGCAGTAGGGGGAGATCAGGCCAGCAAGGGATGGCAGTTTGGGGGAGACCAGGCCAGCAGGGGAGGGCAGTTGGGGGGGACCAGGCCTGCAGGGGAGGGACTCAGGCCTGAAAGGGAGAACAGTTGGGGGATACCAGGGCAGCAGGGGAGGGCATTTGAGAGCCAGCAGTCCTGGATTGTGAGGATGATGTCCAACTACCCGTTTAGGCCCAATCTCGAGATTGGGCCTAAATGGGCAGTCGGGCATCCCTCAAGGGGTCCCAGATTGGAGAGGGTGTAGGTTGGGCTGAGGGACACCCCCTGCCCCATGTTATAATTTCATGCACCAGGCCCCAATTATATATATGTTCCTTAAAAACTTGGAGACATTTTCTGTGCATTGCCTTCTTGTCCTTTTATTTTCCTATAATTACTACTTCAGTAATACATTTTCTGTCAAAGTACTACTTTTCAATGCCTATTTTTTTATTTTGTCTATATTTGGAAGTATACTCAAAGAGGTATTAAGAGGTATGACTGCCATATTAATTTTTGAAAACTATTTCCAAATCATATGCTATAAATAATTAAATATGTTTTGAGTAGAAATCTGACATTTAAGAAAACAAAATTAAGGTAATGTCTTATAGTTAAGAACATATGCATAACTAGATTGGTTAAACTCTACCCACTGTTCAGGTATTGCCAACAAATGAAAATTTGTAGAAGACCACATAGACCTTTACAATATTTTTGGGGTTGTTCTCTAGGCCAGAAGCTGGCAAAGTGTGTTGTGTTTTTTGTTTGTTTGTTTTTTGTTTTTTGTTTTGTTTTGTTTTGTTTTGCAGAGGGACAGATAATAAATATTGTTGGTTTTTTGGATCATAAATGTCTGTCACAACTACTCACAACAACCATGGATATTACCTAAGCACATGACTGTGCTTCAGTCAATATACTTTATTTAAAGAAACAGGTGGTGAGCTGGATTTGGCTCATGGGCCAGAGTTTGTTGACTTCTACTTTAGACTGTTTTCATAGCTCAGTTTTCTCTAGCTGGCCCCCAAATTACAAAGCCACTATTTTCTTTTACTGTATTTTGCATAGTTATGAGAGAAAAAAAAATCGCCACTTAAATTGCTTTCATCAGTAAAAAACCCAAATATATGTTTAAATATTTTGACTGAAGTATCTAAATGCTCTTTTAAATACAATAGGTATCAAAGCTTTGAAAATATGTATTTGAAATGCTCTAAAGATCTCATTAATTCACAAAAGCCTAAGGTAAATTTCCCCAGGATCCTAGGGGAAAACCTATTCTGTAATTTTATCCTTTACCTCAGGGCAGTAGCACCAAAGACACAGAAACTCCTTCATGTTAATTCCAGGGTTAGGTGAGAACTTGACTGGCACTTTCTTCATATTACAGGAGGATTAAAACCTTCAGGCATTTGCTGTAGGACGTAGTGAAACTTGCCACTGCTCTTTGGCAATTGAAACTCAGCACTAAACTCATTCATGATTGAGTACATTGGGATGTCCTTTATGTCAGGGATATGTAATGTATTTCTTTTATGCCAGAGATACTTAATGCATGAATTTTGTATGCATTTCATGCCCAATTCATAATGGAAAGTTAAACAAATAAATTATACAAACTGAAAGTCCAAGCCCTTAGCCTCAGTACTAGAAACAGAGATAATGGAAAACTACTAATGAATGAATACGCTATAATATATGGTGATTAATATCATGTTTTTTGATATGATGTTTTTATATTTATAAAGAAATACATGTTTTTTCTCACCTTGGAATCCATCATTTGGTACTAACCTAGTGGTTCTCAACCTTTCTAGTGCCATGACCCTTTAATACAATTCCTCATGTTGAGGTGACACCCAACCATAAAATTTTCTTTGTTGCTACTTCATAACTGTAATTTTGCTACTATTATGAATCATAATGTAAATATCTGTGTTTTCCGATGGTCTTAGGTGACCCTGCTAGCGGTTCTCAACCTGTGAACCGCTGCTGTAGAGCCTAAGACCATCGGAAAGCACAGACATTTACATTATGATTCATTAACAGTAGCAAAATTACAGTTATGAAGTAGCAACCAAAATAATTTTATGGTTAGGGGTCACCATAACATGAGGAACTGTATTAAAGGGTCCCGGCATTAAAAAGATTGAGAACCACTGTACTAACCAAAGGCATTTTATTGTCTATTTAAAGATCACTTTAATGAGACATCCTTGTTTCTGGCCACTTCCCTACTCTATGCCCCAAAGAGAGGAAATCCAAGAACTTCAACTTGTTTAAATGATCTCGCATTTATTCTTATCTTAAACTTCAGCTTTCATCCTGGGGTTGCAGATGAGAACTTGGAGCAAACCCCACCATCATGGACTTCATTCAAAGTGCAAGGATTGCAAGAGTTCCTGGGACACTAAAGGAAATGAGACCAATGTGTTTATAGAAATTATACCCTTTTGGATATACTTTTATTGCTATTTATTAAATACTATGTACTTATGGTACTTTTCATATACTCTTGTTACTCTAAATATTTCTAGAAAGTATAAATTATTATCTCCTTTTGCTCAGGCTCACCATTCACATGACTTGCCCTAGGCCATATAGGCAGCACATAGCAGACCTGGGTTTCAAGCTGAGGCCTACCCAGTAAAAATGCCTGTCTCAGAGATACTCAGTGTCATTCTTCACCACTATTCAAATGAAATTCATGTACAAATGTTATTTAGGGAACATGGTGAGATCCTAACTATTACCTGGACGGTATTACCACCATTAGAGTCTCTGGCTCAGGTGACACAATTTCTTCCAGTGTTGCTGGTCAGAGCCATTAGAAGGCCTTTAGAGAGATATATCTATATGAATGTGGAAGTTCTTCCGGCACTCTCCCATTAGGATATCCAGATTACATGACATTTAGGAAGAGGAAAGGGCATAGGAAGGTATGTTGGAACACAAGAGGAAGGAGGGACATCTGGCAGCTTCAAGTAAAGTATACTGGGAGACAGTGTTTCTCTATGTGAGGTTTCTAGATCTTCTGAAGCAGAGTCATCTGGAATATATTTTTTAAAACACATTTCGAAGCCTTGCCCTTCAATAATCTAAGGTCAGTAGGTCTTACTGGGATCTTTGTATTTACCATTCAATTTTAAGCACTACTGATAGGGAGTATTGGGCAAATCTGTGATTGTCTAAAGAAGGATATAATTCCCAGAAAGAGGAACTTGGGGGAGATTCTAAAAATTGATGCTAAATATAATAAGTGCATTAAGTGATTTCTGTGCCCCAGAAGTGGTGGGTACATGAAACCCCTGAGAACTGCCTCTATTGAAAATTGTTATAGGATCAGTCCAGTATCCTCAAGCATTGCCTTTTACTTAGTTTGCTTTTTTCCTTGCATATTTAACATCCACAGGCAAAAATATTAATTTTATCAAAGTAACGGCTCCTCTTCCATTATATAATTATTACAATATGAAATTGCACAAATTGAGAGAAGATACAAATCAATCTGAATTAGGCAAAATTGCCTAGTTGAACCAGGTAACATTTACATGGATGTAAACAAATATATTATGGATAATGAGTTGAAGGAATTGGTATAAAATTGAATTAAAAGCCTTAATTTAAACAAACTATGTTCTCTAGTTTATAATAGATCAATATACATGGCATATGAAATTCCATAAAATATGATGCACTACATTGCTTCCTCTACACACCATTCACTATTTTTCTAAGTGCAGAATATTTTTAGATGATAAATATAATTAAATAGAGCAAAGCCTTATGAATTAAAGCCATGACGATTTAAAAAATAGAATTACAGGCTTGCTACCAAGCTTGAAGGCATTAGTAGTATAACATCAGAGAAATGTATGCGCCCCCAGGGGATGCATTCTTATTATCAGTTATGGATTTTGTGAGCTTTAAATTAGAAAGAGAAGTGCTATGATATTTTTCTTTGAAAGAAAGAGAAGAAAGCTACTGAAAAATTTAAGCAAAGAATTGTTAACTTTGAGCATACAGTGTTTGAGTTTATACAGAGCTTGCTCCCTAGTTAGAGCAAAGATCTACATTGCATGCACAATTGCATGCAAATTGGATTTAATTTACTGCATGCTTTGCCTCTTCAATTAAATAAAATGAGAAGATGATTTTTATTTTAGAAGAGTAAAACTTCAATGTGTTAAAATATCTTACCTCTAAATTTTCCACACATGACTAATGTATCCACATGTTTATTTGAAATAATTTATTTAACAAGTTCTTACTGAGTTCAGCCTTTCATGGAAGGCACAGGTTCTGCCTTCAAGGAGCTATAGACTCAGTAGACACAGAATATACATTCACATGTTAAACATTGACTGTAGTTTTATCTGTTGAAATGCATTTTCTTGTTCAAATCCTGTCTTCCAAATCAGTCAGTATCATTGCCTGAGATACACAATCAAAGCACTTTTATAACATGTATTAGTTTTTTAGGACTGTCACAGGAAGCACCACAGACTGGGTGGCTCAAACAACAAATATTTATTGCTCGTAGTTATGGAGCTAGACGTTCTTGAACCTGCCAGTGAGAATCCTTCCTTCTCTATCTCTTCCCAGCTTCTGGTGATTTGTCAATAATCTTTAGCATTGCTTGGCTTTCAGCTGCAACATTTCAATCATTGCTTCTCTTATCACATGATATTTTCTCCTATGTCTATGTTTAAATCTACTTCTTTTAAGAAAGGCACCAGTCAAATTAAATAAAAGGTCTACTACACTCTACTATGACCCTATCTTAACATAGCTAATTGCATCTATTTTTACCTTGTTTCCAAATAAGATCACATTCTGAAGACCTGGGAGTTAGGACTTCAATATAGCTGTTGGGGAACCAAGTCAACATTTCCATGGGACTTTAAATCCTTTCATAATCCTGCTGGTTCAACCTATCTTCATTTCTCATTCATTGTGGGAGAAAGAACATGCCAATTATTGATTTCCTTCTCTGTGGCAGGCACTTTACATATGTTAACTAACTAATCCTTGGGAGGACCCTAAAGAGGAAGTCTTATTATCCTCTTTTCACTGGTGTGGGATCTGAGGCTTAGAGAGTTTAAATACATTTCTCAAGATTTACTTGTTTTAGGTCTTCGCTCAAGTCATACCAAAACAACGAAGCCTTCTGGAGAATCCAGACAAAATTGGATTTTTCTGGAATCCTATATTTTCTCTCTATATAATTCTTATTATTTGTGTTTGCCTATCTATCTAGTTACCATAAACTTTGTGAGGTAGAGTCCCTGCATTTCCATTGTTGGGCACATGGGCACTCAGTAATATTCATTGAACAAATGTTTGAATAAATGACTCCTATTGCTAGGGAGTGGTTGAATTAATATCTGAAAATTTCATTCCAAATCTAAACGATAACATGGTATTTTTGCTGATATGTAGGTGAGGGAGAGGGGTTGTTGAGTCATATGAGCCTCCTCTAAAAGAACTCTTGGCTAAGACAAATTAGTCTACTATGATCTCATCAATGTATCCCACACATTTCTGACTCACTCAATGAAAAGCAGAACTTTCTAATTGTAAGACATTTCCAAATTTGAAAAAGGCTCTCTTTGGAGGTAGACAGTTCCCTGTCCTTTGGGGTTGTTTAACCATTGTGTGCATGACTAATTTAGTCCAATGTTACAGCAATGCTTCCTATCCTTTTTTTGTGCCTTGGCATGCATTGAAAACGTTACTATTTTTATGACATTTGAGCTAACAACCAGACACACTGTTCTCAGGGCTGCAGTGATCAGTATCTGTATCTCTCTTAACTTTTTTTTGGGGGGGGGGGTAGACATGTGGAATGTTCTAGGATGGGAAATTCAATCCCAGCAGACATTTTAGCTATAGGAAAAATTATGATATTCTCTAATCTTGAGGTTCTTTAACCAGAAAAACTCCTTTTCTACATTCTTTATACAGAATCCAGAGTAAAGTATTAATGGTGCAAATCATATCATGTCACTCCTCTTCATAAATTATTTTACTTGCTTTATAAAATGTTTCAAAGAAAATCCAGAATTTTTCCTTGAAGTAACTGGCTCTAAATTGTTGAATCTCTGCTTACCTCTCCCAATAATTTTCTATGACTTTCCCCTTTGACCACTGTAATCCAGCCCAATGAATTTATTTCAAGTCTTCAAATAAGCCCAAATTAGTCTTGCCTCAGGGTCTTTGCACAGTTACCTCCAAAGGCAAATATACAATCATGACTCTTTTTCATACTTCAATCTTCTGCTTAAATATCACACCTCAGTACAGATTTCCCTGATTGCCTTATATTAGGAGTTTCTATGTGTTATAGTCTCTTGCACCATATGTTTGTTAAGAAACCTTGTAGGGATTCTTAAATAACATATATTTTATTTAAATTGTCATTTATCGGTCCCTTATCTCATTCATTATACCTACCACCTTTCTCTTGACCTGTGAGTTTCACAAAGCAGAGAACTTGCTTTATGCATGATTCTAGAACCAGTGCACACAACCATGCCTGGCACATTATAGAGCACAGTACTTGTGAATTGAATGAATTAATTAAAACATTTCCAGGATAACTTGACAGATAAACAAATAGAAATAGTGTACACCCAAAGGGGGTGGTTGTGTAATGAATCAGATGGCCACAAAGGATGGATTTGAAGGAGTGGTCGCATTAGGATGTAGGAATTGAGAAAAATTTCATGGAGGAAACTAGACAGCTCCTGATATACCAACACATGAAACTAAGTCATGTTTGTGCGTGTGTATGTGTGCTTCTGGAAGTATTTTAGGAGAAATAACGATAAATTAAAATATATTGTTAGAAGAGTATGGTTTGGAAAAATAAGTAATGCAATTTGATTTGATTTCACCAGTGGTTTTTAACCAGGTGTGATTTTGCCTCTTCCCTCTCTGGCTCCCCAGGGACATTTGGTAATGTCAATTTTCTTTGCTTCAACCTAGGGGTGTTACTGACATCTATTGGATAGAGGCCAAGGATGCCATTAAACATTCCTCAGTGCAAAGTACAATCCATCTGAAAAAAAATGTCAGGACCCTTATGTTAATAGTTATGAGTATGATAAATTATGGATTAATACAATATAGTATAGAAAGATTACAGATTATAAGACTGAAAAATAAGGCAAGGCATAGCTGTAGAAATATTTATATGTCAATGTCAGTCATTTACTTAGTAGGTGTTTTTTTTTTCAAATTTATGACAGGATTACAATAGGCTTAGGGAGGACTAGCCTGGTGACTGTATGAAGACAGTCTAAAGCACTATTGGAAAAAGATCTATTTGGAGGCTACATTCATGGTCTAGAATAGAGATTAAAAGTTCCTGCACCAGAGGAATGCCAAGGGAGATGGAAAAGACTGGGTAGATTTATGTTATTTCAGGGTCACAGTATTCAGGGATTGCCAACAACAGAATGCATCAATTTTGGTTAAGAAGTTTTAAATATAAATTCTTACATCTCTTTGATTTAGTTCACATGAATTTTGAAGGAAAATACCACAAGTCTTGACTTTCTTGTCCATAAATGCTTGGAATGTCCCTGAGGTTTCTTCAGTATTTCATATCACATATTTTTATCAGTGAGTGGAGAATTGAAAAACATGTATTGTGATCACTAACAACTCTGTTGCTTTGGTGAAGACATTTGTTTTTGTACCATATTTGGGGATAAAATGGGTGTAAAAAAAAAGTAAAGGGAGAGAGAAGAAGAGAGAAGCAAACAAATCAAACCACAATTGTTTTAAAATTTCCCTTGTAGAATATTTGTTTATAGAATACTTGGAAGATGAGGTATTTGAAAAATAGAGTCAAAGAATCTTAAAGTTGGAAGGTTATCTAGTCAGGTTTTCTTTATTCAAGCACAAAATTAAAACATTAACTGGGATGTCTGACTACCCTTGCCTTAAAAGATCTTCAGTGGTTGGCCCGCTGTCAGGTTGTTCAAAATCTGTGCTCATATTTGCAGTAGGTTTCTAAGTTTTCAAGATATTGGCAACTGACAAGTCTATTTCAAAAGTAAATAGTATCGTTATTAAATTATGACAAATGACATATGAATAAATACTGTGTGAAAGTGCCAAAGTAAAAATATGAGATAATTTTTTATTTGGACTTCATCTTTTATTAGGCGTTTCACAGACCTCAGCAAAAAGATGTCCTTCAGACTCAATTTTATTCCTTACTTCTCTAGTCTAGGAAGAGCCAATTACTGTCACAAACAGAAATCATCTGTTTGTCAGCAATAGCCCCAGCATGGTCCTGATTTCAGCCTTAGAAATTCTGTTCTCTAGGAAGAATAACGTTTTCTATCCCTCTGTGGTCAGTAGGCCACACCTGGCAGGTACTTCCTGCTCACAGATATGGGGTAGGGAAGCTGAGCTTTGTAGCCTTCTACTGATTTGTTTCAGAGCTTCAAAGTACATTTACTTAATTTACATTATCACATATTCTTGATAATATATATTTGATCACAGGAGTCAAGAGCATATATCCTTTTCTTTTATAGAAGAAACATAAGACATGGAAGGTTTAACAATCCTAAGAGACCAGATGTCTGGTCAGAGTGATGCAATATATATATATATATATAGCCACTGACCAGAATGCTGTAAGGACCAGAACAACCACTGATGCTCATTGTAGCCAGTGAACTGGCCTGATTGGGGTGTAGGGCCAGTGGCCAATCTCCCATGGTCCTTCTCTCTGCTGGCCCTACCCCTGATCACACCCCCCACACCAATAGGGGGCAGGACCAGCCTGGCAACCTCCTGCAGCCCCTTCCCGCAGCTGACCCCACCTCTGATGGGCCCCCATCACCATGATCAGCCCACAGCCCCTCCCCTGAGCCAGCTCCACCCCTTATTGGTTCCCCCACTCTGATCAGGGGCAAGGCCAGCTGTCCAACCACCCATGACCCCTCCCCTAATGACCCCCCTCATTCCATTTGGGGGCAGGGCCAACCAACCCACCTGCCCATAGCCCCTCCCCATAGCCAGCTCCACCTCTGATCAGCCTCAGCACCCCATTTGGGGCAGGGGCTGGCCGGCCTACCATGCACAACCCCTCCCCACAGCTGTCCCTGCCCCCAATCCTCCCACCCTAATTGGGGGCTGGGCTCACCAGCCAGTTGCCCAGGGCCCCTCCCATCAGCCAGCCCAGCCCTGGTCAGGTTCAATCAGGGCAGGCTGGGCAACTAACCTCCTGCAATCTCCTCTTCCTGACAGGCCCAGTCCTGATCCACCTGATTGGGTCTGGGCAGGGTGGGGCATAACCCACTTGTGCACGAATTCATTTACTGAGCCTCTAGTTTATAATAAATGGAGTCCAGGAGAAGGAATTACTAATGAAAACTGGGAATGAGTGAAGAGGAAGAGGAAGTATTCTGTCAGTTATTAAGAGAGAGAGTCAATTAAGACAAGGGTGATTAGTAATGTAAACTTAAGTTCTAGATTTTTAGATATGGCCATATGTGACCATGGATTGGAGAGATGGGCAGAAGGTGAAGGATTCCTTTATGTGCCACAGTAGTAATGAGTGCAGGTCTATAAAAAGGCTGACTTAGATCATCCTCTGCTGTATTCTCATTCCTGGGCCTCCCTCCTCTGACATTTATCCCAGTATTTCCACAGCAATTTTTAGAATGCACAGTTGCTATTCCACAATCTGTCCTGATTTTGCTAGCATGATTTATAACCTCTTTTCCTTTCTCCAGGTAAAACTAGAGATTTTTTTTGTATGTCTGATAAAAATACTAGAAAGTGCAATAAAAATCATACAACTAAAATGTTTTATTGACAAATAATAAAAAAAAATTTCTCTAAAATAAAATATCTATTCAGATTCCTTGATTTTTTAAGGGGATAAACTGATTCTTATTAGAGTTGTGCAGATTTTTTTAAATAATCACAGAAGATATTATAGCCTCTTGTCAACAGTTCAATGATAATACCATGAAAAACAGAGTAAAGACCTATAAGACCCTTCAAAACTTTATAGGTTCTCTATTTTGTATCTTTGGAAATATGTGTCCAAAAATAAAAAAATAAAAATATTGAATGAGTTTCTAAATCACTACTCCTATGATTTTTGTCTTATATGCATACCTCAAGCTATTATTTATCCATGATTTTTTTTCTTAATAAAAGCTATCTGAACAGGAAAGCAATGCTATGTCTAAAATCATGGTATAGGAACCATGCTTTGGAAACAGTCTTAATATTACATGATGAAAAATGCATTTCAGTTTTTATTTAAACAAATGTGTGTTGGCAATTCTTATTCCCTGGTGTGTGTGTGTGTGTGTGTGTGTGTGTGTGTGTGTGTGTGTGTGTGTAAAGTTCAGTGTTTATCACTAGTGTAAAATATGGACCTACAGTTGTTGGTACATATAACAACAGCAGAAATTGTAAAGCCAATTACTATGGAGCTGTGAAGAATGTATTGTTGCAACAAAGCACATGGGATCTTGGTTCTGCATGAAGAACAACTGCTGCTATTCACTTCATCAGTGAGTGACTCTAAGAGAGGAAAAGGCCAGGAGACAGCACTGAAGAGAGAAAGGCAGTGGCCTTTCCTGTTTGCTGATTGGAATGTGTTTGTGTTTTCAAAAAGAATGAAATTCATCCCTTTAACAACCCCTTAGATGGCATAGCTAAGCCAAGTTGGCTCTCCAGCTGGCTCCTGTTTCTGAAGTGTAATTCTGTGGTAATGAGCTGGTGACAATGTGAGGAAAATAGTCTAAACATTCTGAAAAATAATTCCAAACATGATTGCAGACAAGAAAGAATGGAGGAAAGTGAGAAAGGAAGAAACAAAGGAGGGAGTGAGGGAGAAAGGAAGGAGAAGGAGGAAGAGGGAACAAGGAAGAAAGGAAGGAGGGAGGGAGGGAAGAAGAAACTTCTAATAATCACTTCAGGGGAATTAAGAGCAGAAGGGACATGCACAATTACCTATCAATATGGGTCTTACCTATCGGTAGTGTATTCTAATGTCTCTCTCTCTCTCTCTCTCTCTCTCTCTCTCTCTCTCTCTCTCTCTCTCTCTCTCTCTTTTTACCATGTAAATGAATGAGCCTCAATCACCTCAGATTTTAATATATTTATATACTTTGGTTAACTAATATTTTTGCAATACTTGATCACTGTAAAAAATGCATAAGAATATGCAATTTTAATTTTCTATTTGTGGAATAGAAAATGTGAATTCTCTTGTCCCATTCTTCCTGAGCTGGAGCAGGCAAAGTGATTTCTAAACACACTTTAGTTAGAAAAGAGATGGAAAGAGATTTCAGGAAATTTGACTTTTCTATTAAAGACAATTAACTACTTGCTACCGCTGGATTTTCCTATAAGTTCCAAATGGAGCTCTTTAATTTGTTAGTGAACTTGTCAACATCTAAATATAAATATTTGAAATTCTACTATGGCAAAGCCTGTTAGTATGCTCAGGAAAAAGGATTATGTTCTCTCCTGCTCATCCTTCTCTCTATCCTCTTTTATCTATTCAGTCTTTTTTATTTCCTGTAGAGGATAGAAGAAGACCCATGGTTTCAGCATGAGGCTTTTTTTACTGGGGATTTCAGAAGATTCATGTTTTTTGATAAAGTTTTCAAGATAGAAGTGTCATATTTCTTTTATTAGTCAGTCTACACAACTGCGATGTATGCTCACACTAGATATCAAACTCTAATACATGTACCTTGCTCTGTAGTATCTTTTGCTGCCTAGAAGCTCTAAACTACAGGCTCTCTGATGCATATTATAGACGACATTTCTTGCAAGCAATGAATTATATCTAGCATTAATAAGGAATCTAAGAGCTTCAGGTTTCAAACTCTTCTTTTTGACAAGGGTTGATCTGCAGGCCTTGGACACCTATGGGAAAACACACTGGTGAAGCCATGGTCAATGTCTGTGTGTACCCAATTTTCTCTTTCTCCAGAGCAAGCTCAGAAGCCTGGGAGCTTGATTTGCAGACATGTGGCACTGATCATTAAATATGTACATCATATTCCTTGAGAACTTGCAAAGTCTTTCTAAGTTCAAAGTTAAAATTAGACCTGTTAGAATCTTAGCTAACTTGCATATGACCTTTTATTTTATTTTATTTTTCTGTTGTGAACTATGAGCAAACTGTAACTGAAACACAACTCCAGAACCTGGCTGTCAGCAGAAATTCTCTCCATTCTTAATATGTAACCTTTTCCCTTCAGCAAGGTTAGTTTATATGTTTAAAACATGAAGGTGATTCTACATTTTCATTTATAGACTTTTATTTTAGCTTGGACATGATACTTTGACATTTTATACACATGACAAATTGGGAACCGAAGAGCAGGGTAATTAGAAATTGCAGAATTATAGAATGATATACAGCAATATCTGAAGTAGTCTCTTATATTTTAAAATTTATTGCTTCAAAATTGTTTCCACAACTATAATTAAGAACACTTTGAAGTACAAATACCAATATTTCTGTTTTTGCTCTGGGGGGATGTTTAGAAATCTCAAACTGCTTCACAGTTGGAGCAGCTCAACAATAAAGCCGGAGATAAATGAGATCACATAGTAAGGTTAGAGTAGAAATCTAATGGAATGTAACTGGGATGTCTATGGCATGTTTGATTGCTTGAGTCCCCAGAGTACAAACACAGACAACTGAGGCCCCAATGTAGCAATTCTTATCATTTAAGAATCATAAGATAACAAGGTGGAAGGGCAAAGACAGCTGTGATGTCCAAACTCTCAATAGTTCACAATGTGGTGTTTGTATTAGCACTTACTAAATTTTAGCAAGTACACTCATGTTGTTAAACTTAAATTATGGTTAACATGCAATATTATGTTAGTGTCTCATATGTAACATACTTATTCAAAAGTTATATTTCTAATAAAGTGATCACCATAATATCTAGTAACTCTAACATTGCATAAGTTTTTATGACATTATTGCCTATTCTCATGCTGTGAATTACATTCCTGTGACTTATTTTTTTATAGTTGAAAGTTTATATATCTTATTCTCCTTTACCTTTTTTGCCTTCCCCTCCACCCTCTTCCCATCTGGAAACCATCAGTTTGTTCTCTATGTCCATGAGTGTGTTTCTGTATTGTTTTGTTTATCCTTTTGGTCTGTTTTTTAGATTCCACAAATAAATGAAATCATATAGTATTTGCCCTTCTATGTCTGAAATAGTACATAGCACAATGCAATAGGTCCATTCATAATGTTTCAAATGGCCAAATTTCATTCATTTTTAAAGGCTTATTAATATTCTATTGTGTGTATATATATTCCACATCTTCTTGATTCATTCATCTATCTGTGGATGCTTTGGTTGACTCTTGGTTATTATAAATAACACTGCAATGAATACAGGAATGTATATATATATTCAAATTAATGTTTTGGTTTTTTTCTATAGATACCCAGAATTTTTTGAGGAACCTCCATATTGTTTTTCATAGTGTCTGTACCAGTTTCCAATGCACTTGATATATTTCTGACATTGTGCTAAGAGCTTCATAAATATTAACTAAATTAACTTCATAACAATGCTTTTAAGAAAATTCAATTTCTACTCCATTGCACAGATATAGAAATTAAAGGATAGGTGGCCCTTGAACTAGAGGGGTTCAAATACTGTTTTTGATCCAGAATTGGTTGACTCTGAGAATGCAGAAACCCTCTGAGATAAAGAGCTTATTGTATTTATTTAAATATATATATATAGCCAAAACAGGTTTGGCTCAGTGGATAGAGTATTGGCCTGTGGACTGACGGGCCCCGGGTTCGATTTCAGTCAAGGGCATGTACCTTGGCTGCCGGCACAGGTTTGAACTAGAGGGGTTCAGTTATAAGCAGGTATATATTTTTATTTTTATTTTTTAAATATATTTTATTGACTTTTTACAGAGAGGAAGGGAGAGGGATAGAAAGTCAGAAACATCAATGAGAGAGAAACACTGATCAGCTGCCTTTTGCACACCCCCTGCTGGGGATGTGCCGGCAGCCAAGGTACATGCCCTTGACTGAAATCGAACCCGGGGCCCGTCAGTCCACAGGTCAATACTCTATCCACTGAGCCAAACCTGTTTTGGCTATATATATATATTTAAATAAATACAATAAGCTCTTTATCTCAGAGGGTTTCTGCATTCTCAGAGTCAACCAATTCTGGATCAAAAACAGTATTTTCATATGCCCAAGTGCACTTTCCTTACCAGGCATTCCCAGCAGAGGATGGAAACTGTTTCCAATCTATAATTGGTTGAAAATATGTATTTGAAGGGTCAGCTGTAGCATCAATATTTTCAACTGTACTGGGGTACTCGCTGCTCAAGGGTCAACTGTAAAGACAGGTGAAGTAATTTGTCAGCCTCACAATTAGTAAGTGAATTTCCAACCCAGGTGATCAGAACCCAGAACCAAAGTACATTTAGCCAATATTCCAATCTGTGTTTTAGGTGAATGAATAAGGAAGATCTAAGGTGATATTTTAAAGTGCACAGGACCAAGCCAGGAAGCCGAATATGAAACAAGGATGTAAGAACAGGTTTTCCTAAAGGATGAAAGCTTTGTGTTTATTTTTGTTCTTTTAATTTATCTGTATTGTTGAAAGTATTACAGATGTCCCTTTCTCCTCTCCCCGACCCTCATTGAAACCCTCCAACCTGCTTCCATCCCTTCCCCAGGCCTTTCACATAATATTACCTGCCTTTGGGCTATGCATATATGCATATAAATTCATTGGTTAAACCTTTCCTGCCTTCTCACACCCCCTTCCCTTCAAAATATATAAGTCTGTTGCATGCTTCCATGTTTCTGGATTTTTTTTTTCATCAAGGAACAGTTGTTTTGATAACAGCAAAAGTTTTTGCTCCTTTATAGACAGAAGTAGTAGATTGCCTATTTAGAGGCTCAGATTATATTTGCTCCACCTGGGGACTGGGAAAACACGCTCATTATTTGTGTCAAGGGCAGGATTTTGTCTTTGAAAAAAATTTGCACTATTTGGAGCCTCAACAGTTTTCACTGAAAGCCCAGATCTAGAGCTCAGACTCCAATCTTCCTTATCCTTTCTCCCTCATAGGTTTGGACAGGGATCCTACTGAAGCAATGCCAACAATAGTACATTAATCATCTAATTGCTTTTATCTTAACCCCAGGTCCTGGTCTCTGTGATAAAGCTGGTCAGCACTGTGACAGTCTGGTTTACTGAAAAACAAAGTTGTCAGGACTACTTGTGCAGAATGTCCACTCAGCTTTCCAGTGATAGCTTAGTAGGGTGTTATTTATTGCAAAGTGAATCTCCAAGCACCTGATTCTATTTTTGTATTTCTTCCATGAAAACATGGGATCAGTGTTCACATGAAGAAAACATGTAATAAATTTAGCAATCAGCTATGCTTTGGGGAAAAGAGACTAAATCTGTGGGGTCATGAGGGTATGCACAACATGGCATGGAATTTTACAAACTATGCTTGCTAGTCATTATAGTATCCCATGGATGTTTTTCATTTGAAGATATTTTGGCACTATTTTTCTTACTTCTCATCTCTGATTTTATTCCTTGGAATTTTTCCACATTTAAACTTTCCTTATTGCTACATATAGCTCATGGAATGTTATTTTTTTACACTCCCTTAACTGCTGACATATTCCAAAGAACTGCATTTTCTTCCAATACCAACTTTGATTCTATTGCAGTTGTAAACTGCTAATACAGCTGGTTTGAAACAGTGACCAGCTCTACCAGATATTCTTTGTATACCAGTGAACACTTAGAAATTCAGGACCTTAAATTGTTAATTTCTATCCCAAATTTATAACATAAGAATGATGTGGATTGACAATAAAATTCGTTCAGGAATAAGTATATATGAAAGTTTGAGTCTCAAAATCATTATAAATCAATATTATTTTCCTATTTCCTTTATTAGAGAAAAACAATACATTTCCATGATGCTGAGCATTTGAACATAGAATTTGGCAATCCTAAGACAGCTTGAAATAGTAACATATGCCATGTAGACAAGTCACCAGTAAAATTTTTACTTATATTTTATCTGGATATTTTGCTATTGTATAGCCTTATTAACCTCAAAATAATATTCTCACTTTTATTCTTTAAATACATCTTCTGCTTTATATCTTAATTTGTATTTTGTGTAACTACTTGCCCAGGAATTAAAAATATTGCAAGAAAATGACATAAAAGAATTAAAATAATGTGAAGACTCATATAAAGGAAACTTTATGACTTTTAAAATTGAAGAGAACTTTTGCTTAATCTGCTTCTTTTTTTACAGGAATTATTGAAAACATGGTGTCAATCTGGTTCTCATTTTTCTTGCCTTATCACCACATAAACCTGCATTTAATAGCCTAACCAGATAAATAAATATTGAAGAAAAGCTCTTTCTTCAGTATGATTTCTAACACAGAAGAAGCGGAGGTATGTGAAAGTGATGGAGTAGCATAGTTTAGTGGGTGTCAGTAGAAAATGGCAGCTTGACATAAACTGTCAAATTTGGTGACTACTTTGTTTACATGATCTCCCATGAACCCGTGTGACTGAGCAGATATATAGATCCTGATGGCATTCCTGCCTTGTTTTCTAACACTTCAACCTTTATATTTTTTCTCTGTTGCCTAACTCTTGTCTGCTCATAAAAATAGACAAAGGAGTGAATTTTAAGTTATAAGTATTATCTAGAAAGGTAGCAAGTCCTAAAATGTTTTTAATGTAGGTTTCACTTAACTTTAGACACAGTGGATTGTCTTTTAAGAATTTAGAAATTATCTCTGTGAATCAGAACAGCTGAAGGCCACTTCTTACCAAATATAGTGTTGTGTTAATGTGAGTGTATATGTAACGCACACACAGCTATCCAGGAATACTTATAGCACCTTCCTTATATGTAGTAATATTCGTCTTTCTGCCAAGTTATTGTATAGAACTCCTTTTCCTAAGAAATGTCTACTTAAATTCCACTAGCTCAACTATAACTGTCTCTTATTCAAAATGTAGCCTCAAATTCTTGATCTTCATGGATCTTTTGTAGCTTAGCCCAGCTGGCTTGGCCACTGAAAGCCAGGCACTGTTCCATCACAATGCACCAATGCACACTTCTGTTCTCCCTTTCACTTAATAGTAATGTTTTTTAAGTTTCTGAAGGGTAAGCAGTATGTTTTTTGTGTGCTACATACTAACCAGATGTCCCTTACTAAACAAAAATCTTTGCCAGGGGAAAGGGGAAGAAAATGTGTAGAAACCTTTAGCCAAATGGACAAGAGTGATTTTCTATACTGATCGCAGTAACACTTGGGGAAATTCATTCTGAGGGCACTGGAGCCTCAGCAAAGGGTCAACTCCTGATCCTAGTAAAATTTCTGTCAATTTTCTTTGCAGTGAAAGTGGCTTTGGAGATGGAACCAAATTTGGAATTAGAATTGCAGATACACATGAGAACTTGTATGTGTAGAACAAATAATTTCTTGCTGCCTATTGCTTGTGGGACTTACGCCAAGAAAAAACAATTTGCTTTGCTGCAAGAGCCCAGCTAGCCATTACTGGAGAATGTTTTTCCAAGATTGCTTATCAGTGATTTTTATAGGGCTGAGAGGTTTGTGTGTCTGCACAAAATGTTAGTTACTTTTAAAAGCCTAAATTTCTCTACATAAGTTTGAACTCTTTTTTAATTTTAATGCAATCAGCAAGATTAGCACCTCCCTCAATGAGTAGATATTAATGGATAATTACATGCTTATGATAAAATAGATTTAACTATTACATTGCTGTTTCAAGTAGAAGGCTACTTTATTCAAATAAGTTCCCTGGCTTTATATAGGAGTTCAAGCTGTTAGCTATTAATTTGTTGTTGCAATTGTGTACTTTGTTCGGGAGAGAATTCTGGGGGGAATATTTTTCTTCAGTGACTCTTCAATGATTGACTGATTGTTTCATTCATTCATTCATTCATTCATTCATTCATTTAACAGTCATTTCTTGGCAGTAATTATTCATTTAATAAGACTTATTGGGCCATACAGAGCTACAGAGAGAGAAATGAGCAAGGAACTGTTATTATCCTCATTGAAGTTAAAAGTCTAGATGTAGGTGATTGACATGCAAAAAAAAAAAAAACACACACACAAAAAAAACCCATCATTCTTCAGGGTTATAAGTAAAATAATAGAGATATACACCAGGTTCAGTGTTCTACTTGAATCAAAACCCCATATAAATGATTTTCATGTGAATCCTAAACTTGGCATTATGTAAATATTTATACATCTAGAGAATGACAAAAAAGAACATAGAGAGTTGAACAGCTTAACTCAGTTGTTAAGCCCCATTGTATTATAGGCCAAAATCATGACTTGGACTTCTAAACCAGAGAATCTGCTTTAAATTGTGAAAAATTCCACTGGGTTTTTAAGCTGATCCTATAATTCTACTCAACAATCAAAAGTGACTTAGGTTGGAAGTGCCTACTTCAGGATTAATCCAAGAAATTATTTTCTTCAAATTGTTTTCTTTATTAATTTAGGTATTACATATGTATCCTTATCCCCACATCACCCCCTCCCCATTATGCTCCCACTTCCCTGGTGCCTGTGTCCATTATAAATGAATTTGGATAATAGTTATTTTCTCAACTCATAAGGACAGATGCTATATAAAATTTTGCTTGGAGGTAAATTAATATCTATAAATAATATGCATGTCATTAAAACATCAGTTATTTGATGTTAGATATTCCTCAGTGAACCCATTTCTGATCTAGCACTCTCATAAACCAAATAAATTGGCAAGGAAAAGATAGATGAGGAGGTTGCTAAAAGAGATTTAAATTTGTAGCTCTAGGAAGCCTTTGAAAGATGGTTCACTATAAAAGTAGTTTGCCTTATAGACATTTTGGAATCACCTCTGTTTCCTGCAGCAAATTAAAATGGTAACATTCTCTTATGACACCCAGAACACCCATCTAGTTTCAGGGTGGCTATCACCTGCCTGGAGTGGTGGATCTACAAAGCTGACACTTTTCTGTCTCATCTCTTAGACTCCAGTGGCAGGAAGTGGAAATACTTGCTTTTTTATTTATTTACTAAGGACTTACTAGGTTAGAATAAAAGATTCTGCTCTTACTTTTACCTTTAGATATAGGAAATTAGTCATTAATTATACTGAAAGGAAGGCATTACTTCTAAATTTGTCTGTGTTTTCTGCTCTCATTAGTGCTATTCTGGACTACATGATAATGAGCATAACATAATTAAAGAGTAAACATTAGGCAGCTAGAAAACCAGAGTCAGGGTTTTTGAGTATCAGATGGTAGCAATCAGAGAATGAGTAATTTCTGTTCAATGAGGGTGGTCTTTCTCTAGCTTGAACTCAATGTGTTTTTTCCCTTGTGGCAGGGGGTTTTCAAAGAAAGCTCTTCTTATAATATAGTAGGAGTATATTAGAGAGATGATAGCACTGAAAGGAGAAGTACAGAGATACTCATGAGAAACTGTTTATATCATAACCAGAAAGCTGAAGTGCTATGCAAATTAATGCCAGGAAAAAATTGGCAGCTGCTGCTTCTGGTATAGGAAAACTGGGTTAGAAATGTAAAAGGTGATGAATCTTTATTTAAACCATCAGTTTGATAAGTTTGGACTGAGAGTATAGGAAATGAAATGATCCCTAATAAATATTTGACACTGTGGCAAAAGCAACGCCTACTTCATAGAAAACTGGTGGGCATAGATTGCATGGGATACCCATTTAAAATGAAGGTCTAAAAGAGATACCTTCATTAGCTACCAGTTTCCCAAATTCCCCAGTTAGGAGAGAGATAGTAAGTGAGAATAACAAAGTTTATGCAAAGTGTTTCATAATCTGTGTAAACTCTTGGCTGGCATTAACAGATTCACCATGTATTTTATTTTTCATGAGCAAAATCAAATCCATGTTAGACAGCACTTGTCATGATATGCATGTTACTTGAGGCATGAATGTACTCACCTTGGTGATATAATCAGAAGGTACACCTGAAACCTATATACTTTTATTAACTAACTAGAAGCCTGGTGCACAAAATTCATTCATGCATGGAGGGAGTCCCCTCAGCCCAGTCTGCACCCTCTCCAATCCGGGACCCGTCAGAGGATGTCTGACTGCTGGTTTAGGCCCAATCCCGGGCAGTTAGACATCCTTCTCACAATCTGGGACCACTGGCTTCTAACCACTCACTTGCCTGCCTGCCTGATCACCCCTGACTGCTTCTGCCTCCTGGCCTGATTGCCATATCTGCCCGCCCTTCCACCCCTGTCAGCTTGGTTACCCCTCACTGCCCCCTGTTGACCTGGTTGCCCTCAACCCCCTCTGCGGGCCTGGTTGCCCCACATAGCCTGATGTTCGGCCGTTGCATGATGGCATCTCAACCAATGCATATTACTGTTTTATTAGTATAGATGTCACCCCAATAAATTTAATTTAAAGAAGACTTTTTTACAGAGTATCTCTGACCAGACTTGGCTCTCCCCAGGCAATCTCTTTCCCTCCACATTGTTTGAGACACTACTCTAACCAGCCTGAAGTGTTAAGCACTAGAGTTCTTTGTTAAATTTTCCCAGATCAGACATGGGAGTAGGAATAGAAAGATAACACTAGAGAATTAAAGAAAAGAGAAAATGGAAAAAAAATATTTGTGATTATTTTTAGTTAGAAAAAAAGTGTATTTTATTAGTCCTATATTCTTAGACGCATTAAGAGTTTGAAGGGCTTGCTTAAATTTCTTTAGTTGAATTCTATTCTATTTTATAATGGGATTAATTATAAAATAGAATGTATGAAATTGGAAAATTATAGATGTTTCAAGATGTATTTGTCATAAATGGCAAGAGTCCACCATCTCTCTCTTTTTCCATAAACTGTGGTCTCCTAACTGGAAAGAAAAACTGAGCAATCATCTAATTATGACATAGTTGCACTTCAACAAGACTTAGATATCATTTCGGGAGACCAAGATATTATGGTGCTGGTCTTGTGGAAACTGTTAAATGAGTGATGAGTGTTCATTCTCTCTCTCCAACCCTATCACCATCCCCTGTTTCATTCTCAGGTATCCTGAATCATATTTGATTCCCTCATTCTTCTCTCTCATTCTGTCAGGCTAATTACTGCTATCTTCCTGTGTCCTCATTACTCTTATCTTCAATCAGCATTTCTTTGCTTTGTAGTTTTTATTTTTAGGGCCAGTATTGCACCAAAGTGAAAATTAATCTGCATCTTTAAACTAATGAGATATGTCTATCAGAGACTTCCAGAAATGTTATTCCCTTCCAGATCATAAAGAATGTTTTCATATGAATATTCATAGGAAACAGATCCTTTGACAACTCTGTTTAAACCAAAGAGTAACTGTATTCATGACAGGTTATGTTAAGCAAGAAGACTATTTTAGATAAAGTAGGGATTTTATAACTCCCTTCCATCAAAGCATCATAAAGATGAGTAACCAATATCAATATCATTGTCTTAAGGGTTTTCTTTTAACTAGCTTGTAATTGTGTAGTCCTAGAAATCATGGGAGATAATACCAATTTACTTTCCTCAGCATTCATTGTCTGTGGATATCAAGGTGACTGATGGCAGAGGGAATAAATCTAGAATTCATGACTTCAAATAACTTGTTACCTAAGAGAATCTTTAGGTCATATTGTAGATCTATCATGATTTGCCTTCACAGGAAAAAGGGCAGTTTGTTTTGACCTGTGAAGGTCTAGTGGATGTGATATATGTTAGAATGAATTTTTAAAGAGATATTATTTCTAGACTAGAAGCCTGGTGCATGAATTTGTGTACCAGTGAGGTCCCTTGTCCTGGCCTGCAGGATCAGGCTGAAACCAGCTCTCCAACTCCCGCAAGGGATCCTATATTGTAAGAGGACACAGGCCATGCCAAGGAACCCCACTAGTATATGATTTGGGCCAGGAAGGAATGTGGAAGGTTGGCCAGCCTAGAAGGTACTGCAGGAGGGCTCCAGGGTGTGTCCTGCTTGTCTTGCTCAATCCCGATCAGCCAGACCCCAGCAACAAACTAACCTACTGCTTGGAGCATCTGCCCCCTGGTGGTCAGTGAACCTCATAGCGAGCAGTTGAGTGGCCTTAGCATATCATTAGCATATTATGCTTTGATTGGTTGAACAGCCAACTGAATGACTAGACACCTAACATATTAGGCTTTTATTACATAGGATTAATTTTTCTTGAGTCAATGCCTAAAGTTTTTAAAAATCTTTTCCATTTATTCCTTGCTGACCATGTATTCTGTTTTCATATTTTGCATCTCTATCATTTTAACAAATAATATTTGATGTTACTCCCTGGCATCATATTTCTACTAATTATTCTCTAGCTGCTGCCTCTATTTGCCCTCTGGCATGCAGAAAAGCAAATGTTTGGTATTCTAAGTCTCTAGAACATTTGATTTTGATTAGTAGTAAAAATATGTTTCTTGTTCATAAACATTATTCTTCTCAAACTAATAATGATTCAGTGACATGGACAGCTTTGATTGCCACCTGTCTTTTTCAGAGATGTCTGTTTCTATTTTTTATTGTTAGATATTTTATTTTATTCATTTGCTTATTTTGAGACCATTTTTTAAGGAGAAAGAAATATTTACTTGTCAACAGTATTTTTTTAAATGACATAGCAGGATAATATTTATTTCATCAAAACATAAAGACTAAGCATGAAAATCTTTTAAAAAGAACCCATATATCCTCATTTGAGTTGTAAAGTGAACAGAAATATCCAGTTCGGTATTATTAAGACCCTAATGAACATTAGAACTTGTGTTATTTGGCTTTTTTTTTTTGAAGAGTTAAAACCTAAATTTATTTTAGCATAAAGGTTGTGCAAGTATAGTCAAATTATGCAGAGGGTTGAGAAAAATCAATACAAATGGGAAATTTTATCTGAATAGAGTTAACCTTGACTGAAACATGAGTATTTAAAAATATCTTCTTTACATTTTTTTTAAATTGCTAAACTTGAAGAAAGGGGAAATTACTTAAACTTACTACTAAATCTGATAAACTTTGTATGTTGGAGAATTTATCAGACTAAAGAGATAAATATATTCACAGCAAGTTTGTATGATACATACAACAAGAAGCACCTGTTTTGTTTTGTTTTTTTGATGGGTATAATGGCAATCCCCTTTTATTTATAATAATGAGATGTAAAGAAACCACTTTTTATAAAGGCTTCTTTCTTTAATAGGATACATATGTTTAAGTTAAGAGAGATTATCTTTTCATAAGTATATATTTGGTAACTGTCTATATGGTAGGGCTTTGCATATATTATTACCTCCCCTCACTGCTTTGAAGCTATTATAACATTTCTAAGAAAGTATGAAGGATTTATTTGGAATATATTTAAGGATTCTCTTATCTAATCTGAATATTTATGAAGGCTTTATTATAGAAAAATATATTATTATGGGTTTTCCTCTACTATTAAAATTAGATTAAATTTGCAAAGCTGTTAAGTGGTTAAGAAATATTTGCAGATTTTATTTGTGAGGAATTACACATAAATGAGAAGTTAATCTTTTGGAAAAATTTAATATTTCAATGTCAAGAACCAGTTTATTGCAATAATAAAATACATTTCTGCTTATAAAGCACTGTTCAATGCACATGCTCATTGGCTCACAACATTGTGACAATGCCAATATTATCATCTTATTTAGAAGTGAGGTAACAGAGACTCAGGTATACACTCCTTAGGCTTCTGATCTCCCCCCTTGTATTACATAATTTTCTCACTATATCCACATATCTTCCCTTTGCCTTGGTGCTCATTACCAAGACAATAATGGGTTTGTACACTTTCAAGATAGTTTACTGATATCAACTTCTTGTTTTTTAATGGTTTGATTTATATTTAAATAACATAAGCTGTTTGTAATAAGTTATAGCCTTTTCAGATATTACTTATAACAATGTCTAGCATGCAGTAGGAACTCAGATATTCATTTAATTAATGGATAAATTATATAAGATGTAAGTAGAACTTTTAAAGGGAGAATTCCATATATGCACACAAGGAAGGGTCATTTGGAAGGTAGAGAAAGCAAAAATGGAACCTGAAGGTATGTACTGCCTTGTTATTTAAGGTGCAGTTTCTGATCCAGAAGCATCATCATCACCTAGAGAATTGTTAGGAAGACAAACACATAGGTTCCATCCCAGACCTCCTATATCAGTCTACCATTTTACAAGGTCACTAGTGATGCATTTTGAGGCTCATTGCCTAGTACAATGGTTCTCAACCTTAAACACACATTAGAATTACCCAGGGGGAATAAAAATAAAATAACATGACCAGTCCTCACATACAGATCATTTAAAAATCATTTCTGGATATGGGGATTAATTATAGATTTCCCTTAAAATCCCACTGACGATTTTCAGGCACAGCTAGGAGTGAGAATCACTGCTGTAGCATAAAATCCTCAATTGACATCAAGGCCTCTCAGGTTGTTGCTGTATGACACTGGATTTAGTATAAGATACTTAATTTCAGTGGACCCCAGATATCTCATTTGTAATAAGGTGGAGTCACTTGAATATCTTTAAAGTCTATTAAGTTTCTAACATTCAGCAATTCAAAAAAAAGTGGACCCCGCGCTACAGTCTTTCCTAATCATGTAAAGGTTCACCTATGTGGATTTATAGGGTGTTTACACTAAATGTTTGTCAACTATTCCAAAAAATCCCTCTAGACTGAGAAACTGTATTGGGCCACAGTTCTTCGCTCCATATTCATGGTACTTTCTTTTGCCAGTGGGGTCACATCCAGCCATCTTATGAGATAAATGTTGGCCCTCGGCAAGAAGCGATCTGCAAAGACCTTTAGTCAACACTAACTCAGTTCTTAATGGTAGAGATCCAGGTGTCATCCACAGGTATAGGTATATCCTTAGTTAATTTAGTGTATTTTCTTGGACTTCCTCCTGTTCCTTTGTCTGGAGTAAAACCTCATACAGAGCAATAGAAGAGGAGTTTGAGGATACACAGAAAATTCATGAAGGGCAATGTGAAGAAACTACTTTATTTAGGAGGCATTAGTGAGCTATTGAAATTTTTGCAATGGGCCCATTATCTGAGACACTGAAATATTTTTTGAATCATGAATAAATGATTGAATCAAATAATGAAATTGATTGACATGTTGTCCCGTGTCCCAAAAAGTTGTGGGTTTGATTCCCTGTCAGGTCACATACCAAGGTTGTGGGTTTGATTCCCTGTCAGGTCACATACCAAGGTTGTGGGTTTGATTCCCTATCAGGACACAGACTAAGGTGTGTATGAGAGGCAACCTATTGATGTTTCTCTCTCAGATTGATGTTCCTCTGTACCTTTCTCTCTTTTCCTTCCTTTTTCTAAAAAAATCAACAAATAAATTCTTCGGTGAGGATAGAAAAAAAAAGAATGAAGAATTAATGTACAATAATTGCTTAAGAAAAAAGATGTAGCTGGCTTGGTTGCTTAAAAAAAGATGAGGAGGCTATTTGCTTAAGTACAAAATGAGAATAATGAATTAGATGTGGGAGGTATAAATGACATAGAAATGGCAAAGAGATGAAAGACAATTTGGCACCTAAATGGCAAAGCGATGAGAGACAGGAGATACACATCACATTGGAGTACTTCTTCTCAAACTATAACATGTGTAAGAATTGAATGGAAATCTTGTGGACCCACTAATTCTTGGCCTTTGCTCCTGATATTCTCATTTAGTGATCTAAGACAAGACCCAATAACCTGCATTTTGAGCCAGTTCCAAGGTACTGCTGATGCTGCCAGTCTGAGGACCACATTTTGAGTCACACAGTTTCAGGGTTTAGGACCTGGAGTTAGAATATCCTACTTTTAATTCTGATTCTGCTACTTACTGACTACGATATCTCAAACAAATATAGTACATCTCCTAGGATAATCTTTAAAATGCTATCACACACAAGTTACTTGGAATCTTGTTAAAGTGAAGGTTCTGATTCAGGTGGTCTGAAATGGGGACTAAATTCAAACTTTCAACCCATACCAACACTGCTGGTCCATGAACCAGACCCTGATTTGCAAATTTCTAGCACATTATTTGTCTCTACTTCACATGCTTATTGTTGCAATGAAATAAAGGCATATAAATAAAATATTTGCAAATTGTGAAGCACAATGTAAATGTAAGGTGATAGTAATAGATTATTAGTGAGGAGATACGGAAGAGACAACTCGGAGTTTTGAGATGACCAGCCAAGAGAATTTTGGTGCATTTATGGAAATCAGGAAAATTGGTTTAAGATAAATGTTGATTTTGGGGGAAAGTGGCAAGCTATTAAAAAAATTAAATTGGAAATAAGATTGAAGAAAAATTTAGTCTTGTGATACCAATTTAGGAGTTGTTCACATATGATTAAATGATATTTTTGAATATGTGGGTTGCAAAAAGAAAAGAGATTAGGTATAGAATCTGGGAAAGAGATAGCATTTGGAAGATCTGAGAAGGAAGAGGTGTTATCAAAAGATGCACTATGTTTTATTACGATGTTATAGAGACATTACTTATTCAACCCCAGGCAATATCAACAGATTTTATATTATTATTAGAGGCCCAATGTACAAAATTTGTGCGAGGGGCTTGGCCCTCGCAGCCACAGTAGCTTGCCTCAGCCCTCACAGCTTCGACTTCATCTAGAAGGTTGTCTGGAAGGACATCCAGAAGGTCATTTGGGTATCTGGTCTAATTAGCATATTATGCTTTTATTATTATAGATTGAGTATTGGACTTGATTGACTTTTCTAGCATTCCCTCTCTTGGATATTATGGAAGCATCCCATTTTGTGTGTAAGGTTTATAAGTAGCTGTTTCATGGAGAGTGGAAGATACACATCCAGAATTTATTAGTGTCTATAGGCACTGAGGAAAATAGAGCAATTGAGGGAGATCATAAATTTCTAAAAGATATAAGGAAGAAGAAATGAGGGATTCTTCAGCTAGATATTAAAAAAGTTGATTACTTGCCTTGTCAATCAGTTCAGATATTTGGACATCTATGAAGCTCAAGAGAAAAATGCAATTTAGTAGTTTATGGAAAACAGCAGAGATAATGAAACCATTGGGTAGAGTGGTAAGTGAGTTTGCCTATTAATAATTGCATAATTTTATTAACAAGCATGATTCGTTTAAGTAACTAGTACATTTGACTATGTCATGGTGATGTTATGATGTTCTTAAGGATGTTTCAGAATAATGACTTTGCATAATAAGAAAGGTTAATAAGAGTTCTCCTGTGTTTCCTCATAAATCACTGGCTCTTTTGCTTTTTGGATACTTTTGTTTTCCTCTTAAATTTTGAAGTACACGATGTTAAAAGCTGGACATTTTAAAGTTTGATTTGCAATCATCTGAACTGCAAATCAACAGAGGTCTCTTTCTAACATTGATTTACTCTCAGAGGGTCATTCATAAACATATTCATTACAGAAACAGTCCACACATATTCAATAATACATCAATCACTGAGCTGTTTACATTAAGAGACACAATTGAAATTGAACAATATAATTCAATAAAATCACTGGTCTTTTTATTTATTCATCTAAATCCTAGTTGCTCAGTTACTGTAAACAGATCCATTGAAAACAATTCACTTTCCTGTTGTTTCACGATTGATCTTCTCAAACACATGATTATTCTTAATTCAGACAAAATATTTCATTTCTTTAAGTACATGAAAAGGAATTAGAGCCATCTGAATGCAATAAAGGATGAGGAAGGAAGACGCTCAATAAAAGGAAATCAAACCTGTTTATAAGTCTGGGATCTAAACATTTGTGAAGTTTGTGGTTTTTGGAAACTATATTCACATGTTAGAAAAGAAAATTATGAAGTCTGAGTTAAAATGCCCTGGTACAGATTTTTATTCTTCCTTGCAACCTAAATACTTCTTTTAAACAAAATGTCCCCCTTAATTTAAAAGAAATTCCATTCAGGCAAAGCACCAGTGAACAGTGGAGAGAGAGAGAAATAATTTTTTCCTTGAGAACATCAAGGCATATCTATTATTTAGAAGACAGAAGTTCAAATATGAATGTATTCATAAAAACAATTAATGTATAGTGCATAGTGATGATGAGATGCAACAGATTATCATCTCCTCTAAGTGGTATTTTGTTTCCATTTCTTCCACTATGAATATATGATACTGAAAATATGCTAAATGAAGCCCTTGGGCAAATTAGAAACGGAGAATGGTAAAATATTAGGAAAATATTTTTTTCTTATTTCAGTTAAAAATGTGTTTATTTAGAGAGTAAGAAAGTTAATAGAAGTGCTTACTGGAATCATAAGGATGACCATCTGCTAATCAAATACTATCCTAGAGTTTCACTGCCCCTTAGGCATTTTATTGACATTTTAAACTTGATGAATTCTTTAAGGGAATGAGAACAGCCAGTTTGAAACCACTGTATACACAGCATATTGCATACTGTATATGGAGTCATTTTAAATCAGTGTAACTTCAAGTGATGGATCATCAAAAAGATACCAGACTGCAGGAGCTTTTTAATTTGTGGGCTTTCAAATTCTGATGACTGGGTGAAAAAAAAAAAGAAAAAGAAAGAAAGGCTAAAGGGAACTGGCGTTTAAATTTCATGTGGCTGAGCTATTCAGTTGCATTTAGACACTTCTATTTTTATTTCTTCAAGCTGGGCCCATTTCCAAGTAGGAAGCTGTGGAATTATTGCTCTCACTCCCACATTTAGTGCAATCCTCTATAATACTAAGGTTAGGTCAGCCTTTTCCCTGTGCCCTGCATTAAACCTACAAATAGATCAGATTTCACGATAAGGGACAAGCAAAAAAGGACAAAAGATTATAAGTGAAACATTGAACCAGTTTGACTTGAATTAGAATTGAATCAACTGCATAATCTAATGTTCACATAGTGCTTTGGCCTCAGATCCTGGTTGGTTTCACCCCATAGCATCTGTTATTCTTTCTTTTCTTCTTTTTTTTCTCATTGGCCTGCTGTGTTCTGATACATTTAAAAGGACAGCTCTTTGTGTTTTAGGCAATGGAAAAATGCTGTTGAAGTCAGCCTTGAAAGGCACTAACTGTACCTAAAAAAGAGAGGGGGGAAAAAAGAAAAACTCCTTTGCCCCACCTCCCATTGGTTGTTTGGAAACAGCTGTTTGAGGCCAAGTTTGTACTTTACTTTTATCAGTCCATTTGGTGAGATCAGAATGTGCTTGAATAACTCTGAAGGTTAAAAATATGTTGAGTGAATTTTCTGCTGCTGCCATTCCAGAAGGCCAGCTAATACCATCAGTGACTGTCAACAGCGGCCAGGCTTTGCCTTCCTCAGGATCATGACACATAGTGGAAATATTCCTGGCTTCTATGCATCATAATCCCTGCATGGTATGTGTCACACTAAGGATAAGCACAGCAGGATAGTCTGCCTATGGCTGACAAATCTGGTCTACCAACATATGGAATTGCCCCTCCAATATAAAGCACACTATTGCATTGACTTGTCATGATTCAGGGACCAAGGTTTTATTTTGATCACTTTTTGTCCTGGGTCATAGTTATCTTATTTATGACACCTATAGCATTTGTCTGAGAAAACTAGGCATGCTGATTTTCATATTCAATCTCAATCATTTTAGCATTCCAACAATGATACTCCACTGGTCTTTGTTGCTAGAGTATCACTGGTCTTGAGCTTTAGATGTTCTTTTCTAATTTTTATTTACAGGGAAACCTATTTTTTTTTCATAACATAGAAGAGTCTTTGATTCTGATAATTATTTAATTAGCTTACAGAATTGAATCATGCCATATTATTATTGTTGCTTAGAAATTAGAAAATAGCCTCTGACCAACAAGAACTTTTAAATAATACAAAATCCTTTTCCACAAGCTCATGTTAATAATATATTCTTCTTAGCTTAGGAGCATCTTCTAAAAGATGTTAAGTATTAATCTTGTGATTTGTGGTGTGCTTACATTTATTTTCAAATAATTCAGAGTGTTTTGTTAGTTATTTAGCTATTTTTATTTTTTAATTTTTTTTCTTTATGGATTACATATGTGTCCTTATCCCTGTTGCCCCACCCCCACCCCCCACTCAAGCCCTCACCCCCCTATTGTCTCTATCCATTGGTTAGGTTTATATGTATGCATACAAGTCCTTTGGTTGATCTCTACTCTTCACCTCTACCCTTCCCTACCCTTCCTCTGAGGTTTGACGGTCTGATTGATGCTTCACTATCTCTGGATCTGTTTTTGTTCATCAGTTTATGTTGTTCATTATATTCCACAAATGAGTGAGATCATGTGATATTTATCTTCCTCTGACTGGCTTATTTCTCTTAGCATAATGCTATATCTTGCTTTTTTTATGTTTCCATTATGCCTATTGTTGAAATACTCAAGGACTTTGACAATTGTGGTGTGTTAATAAAATTTAATGCTTAAGAGAGAAACAATATTTTTCAATTGACAATTTTAATACAGCAACCATAGTAATTACTCTATGACTTATTGAGCACCATTAGGAAGAAAGAGGAAGAAAGAGATTGCCAATAACCCAAGTTATAGATTCTGAGTATCCACTTTAGGGATTTCTGACCAAGATATCATGGGAGTATGGTAGAAAAAGTATTATTATCCAAAAGATAAAATGATGAATTCAGGGTAAACATAATATTAAAAAGGGTCGGGAACTTACTTTGCTTCTCTGTGCCTCAACTTCTTCCACCAAACTCAGACCTTTTCTTGACTTTAAAGGAGTGCCAGTTGGTCAAAAGACCAATGAGCTATGTGGAGAATTATTATTGAACCAAAAGTCTGTCACCAGGTTTAGATGGTTTGATATGCAGTTATTCTAAAGACCAATTAAATATCATACTTAATCATCATGAAGTATATAAATTTATATTATTATATGAATAATATATCTTAGTTTATCTTCTCTGTTGTATATTTTTACTAGAGGCCCGGTGCACAAAATTTGTGCACTGGGGAGGGTATCCCTCAGCCCAACCTGCACCCTCTCCAATCTGGGACCCCTCAGGCGATGTCCAACAGCAGGTTTAACCCCAAATCCCCTGCTGTCGGACATCCCTCTCTCAATCTGGGACCGCTGGCTCCTAACCACTTGCCTGTCTGCCTGATTGCCCCCTAACTGCTCCCTTAATGGCCTGATTGACACCTAATTGCTCCTCTGCTGGTCTGGTCACCCCCAGTATAGATATGACCCTTCACAGAAAATTTTACTAACCCTGCTTTAAATAAGGGCTTGACAATTGAATCATTGGGACCAGATACCAAGATTTTCTTTCTTTGAATAGTGGAGGGAATAATTATCTTATCTTTAAGTTGCCCTGAAATAAAAATGAGAGAATGATTTAGAAAAGTATAAAAGCACCATATAAAGAAAACTGTCTTTTTCATGTACTGAAAAGACAATAAAGTGGTAAAATGAAAACACTATTTTTATTCTCTCCCCTTTTTCCTTTACAGCTCTTATTTAAACTTTGAAATTTATAAAATTTTCACTTCAATTTTCATTTCTTTACATTCAATATTATTTTATATTGGTTTCACATTTTATATTAGAATAGTTATTAGACAATCATATACTTATCAAAGTGTTCCCTAATATTTCCAGTACCCACCTGCCATCATACCATCATTACAACACTATTAACTATATTCCCTATTTAGATGACAATGGGTTTACAGTTTCCTTCCAGTCTTTCTTTTGTGTTGTTTGCCTTTCCTTTTCTTTCTCACTTCTTCCCTCATTTTCCTTATATAGTATCTCAATTGGCCATCAAAGCTCAGTGAAGGCATTAGAACATGTCGGTTAGCACTGGGAGCTTCTCTGATTCATATCAGTCAGTCCTGTAACCTGCAGTGTGGTAGGCCTCCACTGAGGTGGCACCACCCCTCAACCCTGCCTCAGGGTTGCAGGTCCTTGCCCCTTTGCCCTAGTGTCCTTCCATGCTTCTTGATCCCTGGCTGGGCCCAACCACATCTTGAGGCCACTGCAGAACCCCTCTCTCTGCAGGTGAAGCAGATCCTGCCAGCTGGTCCTCTGCCCCAGCCTGAGCCCCCTCTGGTGCACCAGCCTTGCCAGGTTTTTACCTCTGATCTATAGCATTGGTGACAGAACACTCCTAGCAAGCCTGGTACCCAGAGGGGTACAGGGTCAGTTCTTTGCCCAGAATGTTAGAGGTTGCAGTTGCATTTGCAGGTGTCACCCAGAGCCTGCTGGTGAAAGCAGTGTCTATGTGGGGTGTCCTCATAGAGGGATGGTGAGACACTGCTCGGTGCCCCTTGGAACACCTGCCTTCTGGCCAGCTGCTTTGCCAAAGCTGTGGCACTTGCTCTGGAGCTGCCCTTCAGGTAGCCCACAATCAGGCCTCATGCCTCTTCTTCCACATTCGGCCTTCATCCATCCCTTTCTCCTGCAGTGCTTGGGGTCCAGACCTGAAAGAAAAGAACCAAGACCAAGAAGGACAAAGCCCAAAGGAAGTGAGTCTTAAACCCCCACATCCCATTCTCTGAATTTCCTCCCACATCCTTTCTTGAATGGGCACCCTGTGGCCCAGCCACATGACCATTGGGTGGCCTGGTTGAGTCAGTCACCATGAAGCTGTGAATCTGTGGCCAGCGGCCCCATCTGGGTCTCAGCAACCCCATGCCTGTGATGTTCCTAGGGCTCCACTGGAGTTGCTAACCAGCCCCAGCCACTCCTCCCTAAGGCTGCGATGTTCCTGAAGCCCCATGGGAGTGGCTAGGCAGGCCAGCCATACCTCCTCTAGGCTGCGATGTTCCCAGGGCCCCATAGGTGTGGCTAGGCAGGCTGCTGACCCTCCCTGGGTCTGCTATGGACCCAACCTTGCAGGTGGCATCTAGTGCTACCCACCCCATCTCCCAGGGCCCCAATGGACTGGTACCTTGTCAGTGGTGCCTGGTGCTGCTCACCAGGCATCCTCGGCCCCGATGGACCTGGACCCCAAGGGGAAGGCCATGGTGCTGTCCAACCCCCTGCATATGCAAATTTACCTGCCATCTTTGATGGATTAATTTGCATACTTGCTTTGATTGGCTGGTGGGCATGGCTTGGTGTAGCAGAGTGATGGTTAATTTGCATGTTTCTCTTTTATTAGTATAGACTAGCAGTCCAATGCACAAAGATCCATGCAAGAATGGGCCTTCCAGCTGGCACTGCTTTTGCTCTGGCCAGAGCTGTCTTTCTGCCTTCCTATGCTTCCTAGAGGCCCAGAACAGCTGGGGTGGAGCAAAACATCACCCTGCCCCTGGCCACTCTGCTCAGCACCTGTGTATGCAAAGTAACCCGCCATATTTATTTGGTTAATTTGCATACTCACTCCTGATTGGCTGGTGGGTGTCGGGAAGTTATGGTCAATTTGCGTCTTTCTCTTTTATTAATATAGATTGCATTTCAAATCTATTTAAAATGTGCTATGTTAGTGAATTAAGATTAGTATAGCTATTTAACTATATTTCAGCCACAGATGTCTCAAAGTCTTTGGAACAGCCCTTTGTTATTAGACTCTGTTAGACTTTAATGTTGATACTATTTTAAGGAAAATTTCAGAGTGTTTTTCCCATTGAGAAATATTTCCAAAACTATTTTCACTAATACAATTATTTGAAGGGTTTGGTATTAACACATGAACTTTCCATCAAGCTCATTAGGAAGTGTTGGTCTTGAGCCCTTTGGGAAGAATGTAACTCCCTTATGGGGAAGTAGGGTAATGTTTTTCTAAGATGAAAGCTAGATAATTATCTTTTCTCCCAACTTCTGCTCAATTCAGATTATTCATTACAGATACTATTTTCATCTACTGAAATATATTTTCTTTCTTTTTTTTCTAAGACTGGGTTTAACCTTGGGAGATTTTCCCATCTACCAGGATTGTTTCCATTCAAGACTTATTAAGATGGTTAATATCTGTTTTGCTCTACCTAGAGCAATCATTCTAAAACCTTAGGGGAGAGTTAAACTTTGTGTATTTTGGGGAGAAAAGTGTATTGAGAAGAATAGGCTAAAAAGTACAATAAAGTTTAGAAAGTGTTGTAAAGGTAAAACAATGCACTTATGTTTAAAACTCCACTAATACAGAAATGACAATTTCTAACTAAATGGATTATACCTAAAATAAATCTAATACTTTAATTTTTTCCTAAACACAATAAATAAATCTAGTACTTTAATTTTTTTCTTAAACACAATAAAAAGTGTTTACATTTTAGAAATGTATTTGATATAAGCAGTGAAGATTCTGTATACATATGTATATTGCAACTCTGTACTCTTAAGTAAGTTAATGAACTCTGTAATTTCCTCTTTTGCAAAATCAGGGGGCTGGGCTAGGTATCTCTTGGGTTTCTTCAGGTTCTAATATTGAATGCTTTTGTGACTCATTTTAAGAAATTTATCACATCTTAGTTTTTCAACATATTTGTTTTACTTTTTTTTTCACAGACTTCATACAGGAAGGGAGAAAGAGAGAGAGGGAAATAGAGAGGATGAGAATTATTGAATGGCTGTCTCCTGCATGCCTGCAACCCAGGCATGTGCCCTGACCAGGAATCAAACCATGATACTCATCGACTGAGCCATGCCGGCTGGGCTTAAAGTTACATATTTTTTATAAAGGCTCTTTTAAAAATGATTTTGCACCTTTTATTGTGCTTCCTTAACATTCAGAGAGGGGAAAAGGCAGAGGAGAATGAGCAAGAAGCTGGAATAAGATAAAGCCCACACTGGTTTTGCTCAGTGGATAGAGCATCAGCCTGTGGATTGAAGGGTCCCAGGTTCAATTCTAGTCAAGGGCATGTACCTTGGTTGTGGGCACATCTGCAGTAGGGAGTGTGCAGGAGGCAGCTGACTAATATTTCTCTCTCATTGATGTTTCTCTCTATCTCTCTCCTTTCCTCTCTGTAAAAAAATCAATAAAATATATTTAAAACAATAAAAGATATAGTTCCTGAAGTCCAAAGAGTTAAAAGTTATTTTAGGCAATACAATTTTTGAGGAAGATTTGAGGATCAACAATATTACTGAAAAATTTAGTGTCTATTTTGTGGCATGCATTTTATGTGTGCTAATTATTTAATTTTTACAACTTGAAACAGGTATTAATATCCAATTTATACCATTGGTAAACTGTGGCTCAGTGGAGCCTAAGTCCCATAGAGTTAGGAACTAATGCAACTGGTGTATTTGGATTTGAGTGACTCCAAGATGCTAACATGCTCTTACCAATCACAAAGGGGTCTTTGTTTATGAGTGCCGAATAGCAGAAGAGAAGTTGAGAAGCACATACAATAAAGAGCTTTTATGTCCAGGCTCTCAAATTGTTTCAACAATGATACATTTTATCAACTTTTGAATTTTTATTAAAAAATGTTCTTTTCAGAACAAATTAAAATAAAATATATAAATATATATATATGGTAGCCAAAAGCCTTATGTTAGTTAATTCTATAGTAATAATTGACATAATAATGCTAATTATAATACTAAAATATTGACTGAATAAATAAGGATTCAAACTTTAAGCTAAGGTCATCATTGTCTTTTCTCATTACACAGAAATGCTTCCACATAAATATGTACATAAAATTTACCCTCTACAAGACATTACCTAAATACATATTGTTATTTTCTAGAATGTTTGTCTTGCACTTCAAATCCATAAATGAATGAATATTGAGGCTTTGTATTCAGAATTGTAAAATGAAGAATAGTTTATGCTTACTCCTATAATGACTAAGAAGCTATCAAATATTTATTATTGAATTGAGGCAATGAGAAGTGTGAAAAGAACAAAATGAGCCTATTTTTAAAACAAGAAAAATGCAATTATGTCTTTTTGGGATATAAGAATTTTCAGAATTATTATAAATAGAAGGGCCTAGATCAGCTTGATTACTTTAAAACAGCTTCCTGCAGCCTCCCACCAAGTAGATGAGCAATTAGTATAATCACAGCAATAAGTCAAAGACACTTGCTGTTCAAACTTGTGTTGTGGCTCTTCCTTTTGGCATTGCTCCAAGGCTGTTCCAATTGCACACACACAGACATGTATGCACATATTTAATCCAATTTTATTTGGTAAAAGGACAAATGCCTAAGATTTTTTAAAATCAAGGTTAAATAAAGGGCAATGAACAAGTAAAACTGTGCTGAAAAGAACAGTGGCCAACTCAGGGATATTTTTATACCCCAAACAGTCTTACAGATGGAAGTCTGGCCAACAAAACCATAAAGCATCAAGTCTAACTGTGAGTCAATCTGTCAGTGCAAGTACAAGGTGACTCAGGAAAAGATTGCATTTTGTTTTCTGAGTAATACTCCAAGGTTCTGGTACATTTATGTGAGTTGGATATTGTTGCCAGAAAAGAATAAAAATTACTTCACAAATGAGAAGACTGAACTTTAACAACTGACTTCTGTGCTAAAAAAATAAAGACGAAGAGTAACCAAGTGAATTAATTTTTAAAAATATATCTCCAATAGTTAGAGATTAAAAGTAACTACTCTGAGTCTACTCCTCAGTTTTAGAGACCAGCATAATATTTGTATATCTCCTACTGCTGAAATGATTTAGTACAGGAGAAATTATTTCTAAGAAGAAGCAATATAATGTGTACCTTCAGTGCCAATCACATGAGCTTTTTGCTCTGCTTTTTAGAATATTTATTTTTAAGGGTTACTTTAGGTTTCATCTACTATTTAATTAATTATTACATCTAACTCTCAAGTTGTTGGTTTGTTGCTCCAGTTATCCAGACAGACTTGATTTTTCACTACTTTCATTGAAGTTCTTCTATTGTTCTCAGGGAATAGTATTTTATATCCCTGTAAGACTTTCCTTACTGAACACAGATTAAAGAAGCGAGATTATTAGTAATAGTGATACATATTAAGGCATAAATTCAAAATTGAAAAAAGGGGAGGACAGAAGAAGAATGGTTGGTAATATTGTAAATTATACTGAAACTAGATACATGGAAAGATGAGAACATCAGGAAGAAAGAAGAAACTTTAGAGGCAGAAATTCAAGGTCAAAGGTCATTATAATATAGGAATCTGAATCAGCTAGCCAAGATAATGCCAAACCTGTCATCCTCTTTAAAAGTCACAAAGAAAAAGAAGAGTACAAATGTTTAATATCGTTTACCACAGATCCCACACCATGATGATGTATCTGACTGAAAGAATACAGTTGTACCAATATAAATGTATTATTGTTTGAAATATAAAGACAAATGCTTGATAATCTTCTGAAATCTAGATTAAGTTTGAAGATTACCTCAATTTCAGATAATGTGGGTATAAAGGACTGAGTTGTGTCTTCCAAAATTAATATGTTCAATATCTAATCCCAGTTCCTCAGAACGTGACTGTATTTGGAGATAAGATCTATAAATAAGTAATTAAGGTAAAATTAAATCAGTAGGGTGTGCCTTAATCTAACATGATAGGAAATTTGGACACAGATATGCACAGAGGGAAGTACATATGAAGTGAGAAGGAGAAGATGGCCAAGGAAAAAAGTCTCAAAAGAAACCAACCCTGCCAAAACCTTGATCTTGATCTCTGTCCTCCAGAACTGTGAGAAAATAGATTTCTATTGTTTTAGCCACCCAACGTATGGTATTTTGTTATGACAGCCCTAGAAAACTAATACACTGGTCAACATTTTATCCAAAGGACATTATAAGGAAAAAAACACATCCCTATAGAATAGGAGAAACTGTTAATTCCTTTGAAAGACATAAAGAACCATTTAGGTTTCACTTGACCCATGTGACTTGGTGGGCAAGAAACTCTAAAATGGTTCACATTGGTTTTCCCTTCCAATTCACTTAGTTACTCTTCATCTTTATTTTTCAAAGATTAACGGTAATTACTCAGAATGCTGGATTGAGAATAAGAAAAAACCCACAAAGCTTTGGGTAAGGATGGGTGCAGGAGGAGGAGTAGAACTCCACAGTGAGAGTGTTTTGTTATTGTTCAGTGATAACTATCTGAGCGAAGAGTAGCACGTGGCCAGGCATTTGTGTTTGTTGGTTGACCTTGAATTGAATCACTTTTTTAATTCAAAAATTTATTTGGTTATAAATCAAATTGTGCATGGGTTATTACTTGATCACCATGGTTGGAATTATAGTTATTTTATTTAATTCTCTAGTTCTTTATTTGACCAAACAGAGACGTTTAGATATAAATTAAAATTATGAAGAAAATTAAAAACTACAATTTTGAATTATATTTACATTTTGGGGGGGCGGTGAGATACAGTAGGGGAGGCATCTATGATTATTGCTTTTTAGTAGATGAGTCTTTTTATAAGATGATAAAGCTAGATGAGGTCACTGCTTAGACAGTACAGCTGCTTAAAGAGATAATATGCACGGTTCATAGAATTTAGACCTCATGGAGTCATTTGATATTTAACAGACAGCAAAATATGATGATTATTAGAGTAATCATCTTTTCTGGAGCCTGTAGGAGGGAGAATAATAATATATTACATCACATCACCTGATTTCTCAGAAGATTTTTCCCCCTTGGTTTTTGGAAATATAATGCAAAGGCATGCCATTCTTTTACTTTTTTTTTTTCATTTTGATGCACCTTAGTAGCTGGTTTTAATGCTGCTAAATCAAGCCCTGAGAGGCTTCAACTAATTCACCAAGAAAAAGCTCTGAATCTGAAAAGATTTTTTCCATTCATGTCTGTCAGAGAGCTATTGCTGCTCTCTTTCAGTGGGGGAACCCAGATAATCTGAAGCAGTTCTTGCTCTGGGCGTATGCTGTCAGCTTTTATGCTGACCAGCATGGGATACTGAGGTCCTGTTAGAGCAATTTTTTGAGGGTAGGAAGAAAGCTACACAAATGGATTAAGTACCAAGACATCATTTTTGTATAGATGTTCTCTTTGATACATAACAATCTTCCTTTTAAAATATATATATTGTTTTTTCAGAGAGGAAAGGAAAGGGAGAAAGAGAAACATCAATGATGAAAGAGAATCATTGATTGGTTGCCTCCTACACACTAGGGATCCAACTCACAACCTGGGCATGTGCCCTGACTAGGAATCGAACAATGACCTGGTTGATACTCACATACTGAGCCATACTAGCCCTGCAGTCATCTTCCTTTCTGCATAAAATCTTCTCCCTTTGTCAATTTTTGGCTAATCAATATTCTTAATACCACTCTCCAAATTTCTACGATACTCAATATTATTTTCAACATCTACAATAGGAGACCTATTATTCTGTTGAATATTCTGAAATAGAAACCAAAAGACGACAGAAAAAGAAATTTAGAGAGGTATTAAGAAATATGTTAAAGTATTAAAGAGACTCTGTATATAATTTTTATTTTTTCCTAAATATTGTGGGCTTTTTGTTTGTTTGTTTGTTTTTGAATATTGAACTAAATGCACTTGGTACTTTTTAAGCATGCATTTTTTGTGTGTCCTCAGGTTATTAATCACAAATTAATCCATTACATTAATTTATCAATATGTCTTTTCTTCTGTGAGTCTTTGAGCAGTTTGCAATAGTGCTTCAAGATAGTTATTCTTGTCCTCATTTTACAGATGTGATATAAGGCAGAAAATGGTAAGGTAATTTACTCCCAGTTTCCGAGAAATCTATACTATGTCAACTTCAAATTACAAATCATAGTGCATGCTGGGGCATATGTTGGACTTCTCTTTGATTAATAGGGCAAAGCCAGAGCTTGATGACCTCTCAAAGAGGCTTTCAGCTCTGTAATACTAGGATCTTAATTCTGACGAATGGTCCTGATGGTAGCTAGAGCCAATCTATTTCCCCACACTCTAGTTCAAAATTTGAAACAAGGCACAATCATGCAAAATGATATTTTTCCTCCCTACTTATTTCTAGGGAAGAAAATCCATTTCTGACAAGCAATATTATGTTTTAATTTGTTTGTAAGTGTAGGTTGTTGTAAAGGCTAATCTTATTTACAGGGTTGTTTGGAAATTCTACAAATAATTTGATTCAGGGGTGGGATACAATGGGAAGTTTGGTTCCAGCTCAGTGAATGGCAGGTTTGTACTGGACAAGGTAGGGTAGGTTCTGATTTTTACCAGGACTAATTAGGTAAGTTGCAAATTTCCCAGTAGGTCTCTAGGCTAAGGTGAAAATTTTATTTATATTTACATTAAAAAATAATGTGTAGTCTTCTCTAGAAGACTACACATTAATTCTATTTCTAATGTCTTGATTCTCAGTGCTTAGGAAGAATAATAATTTCATCTGATTATGAATAGAGAAGGGGGGCAAATAATTTTATTTTATTTGCCTCTGGACTCTAAAATGGCAGGTTTAAAATAAAGACAGAAACTTCCCGAAGTGGAAGTATGAGAACAGTTTTTTGTGTGTCAACTTTTCCTAAACATACTTCTAAAGGAAGTATATTTAGTGCCTCAGAAACCTTGCTGAGGACTTAATGCAAATGTGGAAGACTTGCTGCTCCTCCTCCTCCTCCTCCTCCTCCTCCTCCTCACCATCTATTGACTTTTTTTTCACATTCGGTATTATTTTGTACTAGAGGCCTGATGCATGAAATTCATGCATGGGGGGCATTGTCCCTCAGGCCAAAATAAAAGTTTATCATTGAAAGAGCTCCAACTTTTGGTTCCTTTTAATTTTTTCTTAGTTCTGTTGTCCATTTGAAGTTTGGAATCTAGTGTTCATCTTAAGTCTCCTAATTCTAAAGGATCAAGAAGATGATGTGCATTTACATACAAGTAAATTTGAAATTTGGTAAAGAACATGAAAAAAAGAAATGTTTGCAACAAAACAAAAAAAAAAGAAGAAAAGCCATTTATTGTTCTTAAAGAACTAAAGTTATGAAGTTAGATTGTCATATAATATGGGCTATGCAAATCTAGGTATAAAGGATAAGAACCCATCTACATATTATGAATGATTCATTGATAGACAGTGTACTTTCTGCTCTATTCCATCTTTTCCCTCTAGATTCCATGCCAGCAGGTGTAGATGTATATATTAATTTGTCTGAGGCATAGTTCTCTTAATGTACGCTGAAGCAGAGAGAAACTATTACCAGATACAGATGACATTTTCATTACAATGAGTTGCTTAGGGATCCACTGTTCCTCTGGGAAATCCTGCCCAAGTCAAGGCCATGGTATTATAATTATAATTCCATAAGTCTGAACAGATAAACACAGTGGAAGAGCAAATTTCACAGTAAAATCTGAGACTTCCAGACTGTTTCATATTTTCTAGTTATGCACAATTCATGTTCTGATGCCTCCATTATTTGGTAGCCCAGATGGTACCAACAGAAGGCCCACGTTATAATTGTTCCATAACAAAGGGAAAAAGTAGGGATATCATTGAAAAATAAAAGTTTAGAACAATAAAGCTGAATAAATAGCCATAAATAAAATTTTGTTATTTTTAGTAACTGAAATATATTTGAAAGTTTCTGGGCACATAAAGTAAAATATGACTGAAATGGACCAAAAAACAATAAATAAAGTGAAACTTTCTAATGATAGCTGATATGTTATTTCCCCCTATTTTTAAAGATTCATTATCCTGTGGGTTTCAGTTAGTTAACATTGAACAGGGATATAGAGGACAGTTTCAAACTATATAAAGCAACCTATGTTACGCTTTTTCCTGTGCATATGTATCTTTTCACTTAAAGAAAAGCACTTTATGGCTTCTCTTAGATTGCTAACATCACTATGATGCTTTGGAGCCATTATTAAGTAAAGTAAGGGTTACTTGAGCTTAACCACTGCAACATCACAGCAGTCAATCTGATAAGCAAGAGGGCTACTAAATGACTAATGGGCAGGTAGCATATATAGCATAGATACTGTGGACAAAGGGGTGATTCACATCCTGGGTAGGATAGAGCTCAGTGGAGGTGAAGGGCATGAGATTTCATCATGCCACTCAGAACAGCATGCAATTTAAACTTCTGAATTGTTTATTTATGAAATTTTCCATTAAAAATATTTGAACCATGATTGACTGTAGTTAATTGAAACTGCTAAAAGGGAAACCATGGAAAGTGAAACTGTATCCTAAATATGGTAAAATGCATTTCTAAGGGCTTTCTAAAAATGTTGATATATTAAACTTTGGGTTTCTTCGTCTTCATTTCTTTCTCTATCTCTTCTCATTTTTCTTTGGTTCCAGGAGAATTAGAAATTAGCAGGAAACCAAAGAGCGAGTATCAATCATTATTCTTCTGTTGGTAATTGGTTGATTTCCTCTTTTATTTTGAAACTTCCAAATAGGCTCTTGAAGCACTTATTAGAGAATTTCAAGATTGGAAGTGAAGAGGAGTAAACTTTTCATTGACATGCTGTGAAACAGTAATTATTACTAGAAGCAGGGAATAATGGAAAAGAGAGCCTGTTCCTCACCATCTATTGACTTTTTTTTCACATTCGGTATTATTTTGTACTAGAGGCCTGGTGCATGAAATTCGTGCATGGGGGGCATTGTCCCTCAGGCCAGCCTATACCCTCTCCAATCTAGGCCCCCTTTAGGGATGTCCAATTGCCTGTTTAGTCCCAATATCAGTGGGATAGGGCCTGAACAGGCAGTCGGACAATCCAGGACTGCTCGCTCCCAACTGCTCGCCTGCCTGCCTTCCTGATTGCCCCTAACTGCTTCTGCCTGCCAGCCTGATCACCCCCTAACCACTCCTCTGCCAGCCTGTTTGCTTCCCTCCTCTGCTGGCCTGGTCACCCCAAACTGCCCTCCCCTGCAAGCTTGATTGCCCCCAACTGCCCACCTTTGCATGCCTGGTCCCTCTCAACTGCCCTCTCCTGCTGGCCATCTTGTGGTGGCCATCTGTGTCCACATGGGGGCAGGATCTTTGACCACATGGGGGCAGCCCTCTTGTGTGTTGGAGTAATGGTCAATCTGTAAATTACTCTTTTATTAGATAGGATAGAGGCGTGGTACATAAGTGGGAGCCAGCTAGTTTGCCCTGAAGAGTGTTCCAGATCAGGGTGGGAGTTCCCTTGGGGCATTGGGTAGCCTGGGAGAGGGACCTGTTGTGGTTTGCAGGCCAGCCATGCCCCCCAGTGACCTTGGGATCTGGGATTAATTTATGTTCTACAATGAAACTTTGTAGCCTGAGGCGGAGCCAAGCCTTCTGCTCACTCCATGGCAGCAGCCATTTCTGTTGGGACAATTACCTTCTATAATTGAAACATTGTAGCCTAGAGTGGAAGCCTAGACCTGCCAGAGCTGCAGAAGCTTGGCTTCCTCCATCGCCTGGGCAACCCTAGTCTCTGGTCTCTCCAGCTCTGTGGCTGCCGCCATTTCTGTTGGGATATATCTTCTATAATTGAAACTTTGTAGCATTGAGTGGAGGCCTATGCCAGCAACGGCAGGAGGAAAGCTTGGCTTCCTCCATCACCAGGGAAACCTAAGCTTCCCTCCTGCTCTCAGTGGCCACAGCCATCTTGGTTGCATAATTTATTCCTGATTGGCTGATGGGCATGGCTGTGGGCGTGGTTTGATTGGAGGTATGGTCATTTTGCATATTACTCTTTTATTAGATAGGATTGGTTTTAGGGACACAACACAGTGGTTAGAGACAATCATATATTTTACAAAGTGCCCCCATGATATTTCCAGTACCCAGTGGGCATCATACCTAGTTACTCTATATAATAAAAAGCTAATATACAAATAGACCAAATGGCAGAACAACCCAAACAACTGAACAACCAGTCTCTATGATGTGTGCTGACCACCAGGTTGTGTGTGAAAAACATGGTGAACATTGGCCATGGTTGGATGGTGGAGCAGGGGAGTAGGGACAGCAGACCAAGGCAGGTGCCAGTCACTGTCATCAGGGAGAGCCTCTGGTGCTTACTGAAAATTCTTTGCTTCCACGTGCCACAGGCCCATCTGGCACTCATAGCCGTCGATGGTGCTGGAGCCACCGCTCGCACCCACTGCCAGCACTAGTTCTACTTGCACTCATAGCTGGCGCTGAAGTCACCTCTCACACCTGCTGCCAGTGACCAGTGTTAGTCCCGATCACTCAACACCATCAGTAGGTGTGTGTGGCGGCTGCAGGCCCTAATCACCTCTGAAGGCTTTTCCACCTCACCCTGCTCCTGAGAGGCAATCGGGGCAGCAGCTGCCACTAACACCCGCTGACAGCGCTGTCTCCAATCGCTCTGCGCTGTCAGCGAGTGTGAGCAGGGCCAGCATTGTCAATGCATGGAAGTGGTGGCAGCAGGAGTAAAGTTGACTGCAGACAGGGGACCATGGGAAGCAGCAAGAGGGGCTGGGCAGGGGTGTGGACGATGGGCTAAGACCTGGCCCTGGGCCTATCTCAGCCTCGCGACCCACAGTTTCTTTCAAGGTGCACACATTCATGCACTGGGGCACTAGTTACATTAATAATGACTATCTTTGTATACTATACTTTATACATCCTAAGGATTTATTTTATAACTTCCATTCTGTAATTTTTAATCTCTTAACCTTTTGACTCAGTTTTCCAACCCTCTCTCCTCTGTCTATGAAGGGAACACCTGTCACTGCAGTGCTGTGGGTCTGTGCTGGCTCCTTTAGTCATAGCTGGGAGGAGTTGCCAACAGGAGCTCTTTGACCATTGTCTGTGTGCTATCTACCAATATTGATGGCTTGCTTGTGTCCCAATATTTTGTTTGTACTTTTCCCTTTCTATTGTGTAGCCTGGCACACTTACATTTTCCCCAGATACAGGAGTGGGGTCCTCGGCAGCCAAAGTGAGCACTTGTCCTTTAAAAGCTTAGAAAATTGTGACCCCTTAGTCACTTTATACAGTTATTCATTGGGGATATATTCTGTGCCTTTTGGACGAAAATATAAAAATGGCAAGATTTTATGTTTAGATTGCGTATTACAGTTCTTAAAGTCCTTTAATACTTTCCTCAGTGTTCCAATTATTGCAACCAGGACTACCAAAGTTATAGCCTGACTTTTTGAGGCTTGGACTACATAGAGTTTGAAGATCTTTGTTTTAAGAAAAAATAATAACAATTTATGCTTTTGAAATAAGTTAGCTGTTTCTTTAGAAGATGTTATAACAAATTACAAAATTTTACAGGCTGAAAATATTCCAAAATCCTTAGAAATAACTTAGCATTTTTAAGTATCAGCTACCACAAACATTTCCATATCTCTTATACTTTGGCTATATATGGTTAATTATTGATGCATATGTTAATAATCTATAATGTTTCATGTAGAGACATTAGGAAGATAATTCATTCTCTTAGTGTGGTTAATTCTTTTTTAAAAAGTAAACATTTAAATATTTTTAAAAGAAAATTAAACTGAACAATGAGAAAACAAATAACTGACTTAAAATATGGACCAAAAACCTTAACTAATACCTCACCAAACAAGGTATATATAGACGGAAATTAAACATATGAAAATGTGCTCCATATCATATATCATTAGGAAGATGCTAATGAAAATAATGATGATATATCATTACACACCTTTGAGAATGTCCAAAATCAAGAACACTGAGAACACAAAATTCTTGTGAAGGTATAGAGCACCAAAACTCTCAATTCATTGCTGGTGAAAGTGAAAAATAGTGCAGCTACTTTGGTAAACAGTTTTTTGTTTTTTGTTTTTTTTTACAGTATCAAACGTATTCTTAAAATCTGACCCATAAATCACATTTTTTGGTACTTACTCAAGGAGTTGAAAATATATGTCCACGTATAAATGTGTGCATGAATATTTAAATCAGTTTTATTCATAATTACCCAATCTTGGAATCAACCAAGATTTCTTTCAGTAAATAGGAGATAAATAAAAGGTTGTGCATTAAACAATAGGATGTCATTCAGTGATAAAAAGAAATGAGCTACAAAAACACATGGGGAAAACATAAATGCATATCACTAAAGCCTATAAGGCTATATATTTTATGATTCCAACCATATAACATTTTGAAATAGACAGGACTAGGAAGACAGTAAAAAGATAAATGGTTACTAGGGTTCAATTTTGGGGGATAAAGGATGAACAGGCAAAACACAGAGGATGTTTAGGACAGTGAAAATACTCTGTCTAATTCTATAATGGTGGATATATGTCATTATACACTTGCCCATACTTACAGAATGTACACCACCAGGAGTTAAACTACAGACTTTAGGTGATAATAATGTGTTGATGTAAATTAATTAATTGTAACAACTACAACACTCTGGTGAGTGATGTGATAATGGGAGAGGCTATGCATATATGGTCAGGGAGTACATGGGAAATCTCTATACATTCCTCTCAATTTTGCTGTGAACCTAAAATTACCCTAAAAAAATCAGTCTTAAAAATTACTCTCGTTTTAAATTTGTTTTAAAATTAACTTAAAATGTATTATAAATTTAAATGTATTATAATTTAGAAAAGCTTATTTCAGCTTAATAATTGTCATTAATAATGTCAAAGAAATTTTAAGAATTGTGGTCACACTTAGAAATTATTATCCCCAAAAGAAAACATATATGAGGCTTATTTAAAAATATGAACCTTCCCAGAAGGTCACAGTTTGATTTCCAATCAGGGCAAATTCTCAGGTTACATGCTTGATCCCCATTGGGGGGTGTACAGGAGGCAGCTGATCAATGATTCTCTATCTTCCTTTTTCTTCCCCTCTGAAATATATATATGGCTGACATGCAAAGTGTCCCCTCTGCAGTTTGACCAGGAAATCGGGAGTTTGATCACTCGCTATGACATGTGCTGACCACCAGGGGATGGTGAAGAATGAAGGAAGACGATGGCCAGCAGCCAATAGCTGGGAAGGGAGGTCCCAGCTGGCAGCCAAAATGTCCCAATTGGCCCTGACCGCTGTCCAGGACTAGGGATCCTACCCATGCATGAGTTTCATGCAACAGGCCTCTAGTGTATATGTAAAACTAGAGGCCTGGTGCATAAAATTCATGCACTGGGGAAGGGGCTTCCTCAGTCTGACCTGTGCCCTCTCACAGTGCGCAAACCTCATAATTGATCACCTCAAAGAGGTAGGTAGGTCCTGCCTACCCATCCAGGGTTCCTCAATGGATTGCCCCAAAGAGGTAAGTCAGAGCCAAGGGTCCTGCAGTGGGACCCCCAGGCCTCACTGCATGGAGTGGCCACTGGGCCCTGCCTCTGTGCCACACATGCAGCATCAAGTCCTCACCCATCTGTGTGTGCCTGCTGCACACACAGCCTCCTGGTGATGGATTGTGAGATTGTGATGGCATGAGGCATCCTGGTGTAAAGGCATGATGACCACCTAGGCCAGTCGGCTAACTCATTAGTCAACAAAGCCAAATTTCAACAGTACAATGATTGAAATTTATTTTGAGAGTCAAATTTTTTCAACTTACACTTCTAACACCTCTTTTTCAAAATAGACCCACCCAGGCCATGGTATTTTGTAGAAGAGCCACACTCAAGGGGCCAAAGAGCCTCATGTGGCTTGTGAGCTGCAGTTTGCCAACCAGGGACCTAGGCTATTATTAGTATAGATATGAGCCTTTGCAAATATACTTTGCTTTAGTTTTTCTGATACAGGCTTGTACCCTACAAGCACAGAACTACAGATAAGTTATAGTGAAATTCTCATTGAAAATCAAAAAGTACATGGTATATTTATAATGTACATAATACATTTACAGAAACTTCCATTTTGATCTGATATTAATAAGAACCTCATACTCTACTAGAATTTTACTCAATGGATGCTCTCACATTTATTCTGGCTCTGTAGATTTCATCATTGTTTTTCTTCCAATGCTAACCTGGTTTGGGTGCCTGGCAACATAGGACAGTCATTGTGTAGTAGTATCTCTGGCCCTGTGCATTGGTGTCATAATGCCAGAAGAGTTAGCACAGTGGTTGGCAGGAGTATTCCTAGAGCCCAGCACTGCACATGGAGAGAAAGTAATAACCTAACAATATATTCAAGTGACTACAAGCCACAAAAATATATTCTATTGAAACCAAACTAAGTTATTCTTATATTAGCTTTCTACTACTGTGTAAGTAAATACTTCATGATATAGTGAATTAAAACAGTAACATTTTATTGCTTACAGTTAAAAGTGGTAGATATTGGGGTTTCCTTGGGATGGCTTGTCTCTGCTCTATGTAGTGTCTATCTGGGGTGATTTTATTGGACACTTAGTTATTGCTGTTAAACTGGGCATCTTGATTGTCCTTTGTGTTGTTTCTTTTTCCATATGATATCTCATTCATTTTGATCTTTCTCTCCATATGGTTTCAATCTGGCTACTAAGATCAAAAGTGGAAGGTCCAAGTCATCTTAAAGCAGGGCTTTTAAGATTCCACTTCTTCAACATTCTATTGGTGATAGACCAGCTTGACTCAAGGGATCTCAAGGAAAATACACTGAGTAGCCAGATTGTTATGATCTCTGAATGCATAATAATCTGGCCACTCAGTGTGTTCTCTCTGTGTGTGTGTGTGTGTCTGTGTCTGTATGTGTATATGAGAGGCCCGGTGCACAAAATTCATGCAGGGGGAGTGTCCCTCAGCCCAGCCTGCACCCTCTCCAATCTGGGACCCCTTGAGAGATGTCCAACTGCCCGTTTAGGCCCGATGCGAACCAAATAGCTCCCCTGCCAGGCTGTTTGCCCCTAACTGTCCTTCCCTAAAGGCCTAGTCACCTCTAACTGCCTTCCCCTACAGGCCTGGTCACCCCTAACTGCCATCCCTGCAGGCTTGATTGCCCCCAGCTACCATCCCATGCTGGCCATCTTATGGTGGCCATCTTGTGTCCACATGAGGGCAGGATTTTTGACCACATGGGGGCAGCCATCTTGTGTGTTCGAATGATGGTCAATCTACATATTACTCTTTTATTAGATAGGTAGAGGCCTGGTGCATGGTTGAGGGCCAGCTGGTTTACCCTGAAGGGTGTCCTGGATCAAGGTGAGGGCTCCCTTAGAGTGTGGGGCAGCCTGGGCGAGGGGCCTGTGATGGTTTACAGGCCAGCCACACCCCCTAGCAATTCAAGAGGAGGCCCTGGTATCTGTGATTTATGTATCTTCTTCAATTGAAACTTTGTAGCCTGGAGCAGAGCCAAGCCTTCTGCTCACTCTATGGCTGCTGCATTTCTGTTGGGATTCTATAATTGAAACTTTGTAGCCTTAAGTGGAGATGTGAGTCAGCAAGGGCAGACAGAAAGCTTGGCTTTCTCTATTGCTGGGGAAACACAAGCCTCCCTTCTGCTCTCTGTGGTCGGCAGCCATCTTGGATGGGTTTATTTGCATATTTGCTCCTGATTGGCTGGTGGGCATGGCTGGTAGGTATGATGAAGGTGTGGTCAATTTTCATATTACTCTTTTATTAGATAGGATATGTGTGTGTGTGTGTGTGTGTGTGTGTGTGTATTTTAGAGGCCTAGTGCATGAATTGTGCATGGGTGGGATCTGGCCAGGCCAGCCTGGTCAGGGGGAGGGGACATGGGCAGTTGGCTGGCCTGCCTGCTTGTCAAACTCCTGGTCCAGGGGACAATTTGCATACTAGCCTTTTATTATATAGGCTATACACTGAGTGGTCAGATTATTATGCATTTGGATATCATAATAATCTAGTCATTCAGTGTAGACTCTACTTCTTGATAAGGAGAGCAGTAGAGTCACATTGCAAAGGGGTGTAGACAAAGGGAGGAGCATTTGTTTGTTTTTTTAATCCTCACCAGAGGACATATTTATTGATTTTAGAGATAGAGGAAGAGACAGAGATAGAGAGAGAGAGAGATCATTTTGAGAGAGAAACATTGATTGGTTGCTTCCTATACTTGTCCCAACCAGGGATTGAACCTACATCCCTTTTTTTATATAGGACAATGCTCAACCAGAATAAGTGGGAATGTTTTATTGGGGCCATGTTTAACAACCCATCACAATCCCCTACTCAGCTTCCTTTTAGCTGGATTCCAGAAATGTTTATGACCACTGCCATACCAATTGATCCAAAATCTGGTGTGACCAGGTTAAGGACACAGTGGATTTATCCAATCACAGTTAATCTATCTCAGTTTTGGAAACTATCCTAGATAATAAAGAAGTAATATGCAAAGTGAACCTCACTCCCTCATGCCATCATAAGATGGCTGCACCCACAGTGCAGGCAGGGTTCCCATAATGAGCTGTAACAAGTGATCAGCAGGGACCTGAGGCTGCATGGCACTGGGCTAGGGTGGAGGACATGAGGCTGTGACCCCTGCCCAGTGGGGCATGACCAGGAGCCTCAGACTATGCCCCCTCCACCTGGCAGGGTGTGTTAGAGGACCTCAGACCACATCCCCCACCCTGGGGCTGGGATGAGGAATATCAGGCTGTGCCCCCTACCCCAGCACTGGGCCAGGGAATCTCAGGCCATGCCCCTGGCCCAGCAGGACTTGAAAGGGACCTCAGGCCATGCCTTCTACCAGTGGGGCTTATAGAGGACTTCAGGCTGCAGCCCCTGCCCCAGCGCTGGGCCTGGGGACCTCAGGCTATGCCCCTGGCTCAACACTGGACTGGGGAACTTGAGGCTGTGCCAGGGGACCTGAGACTGCAACCCCTTCCCAGTAGTTCTTGACAGAAGATGTGAGGCTACGCCGCTCCCCTCCCCATCATGGCAGGGCTTGATAGCAGCCCTAGGGCTGTGCCCCCTACCTGGATTGGCTTGACAGGGTGGGGTAGGCTGGGTCTGGATCTCACCCAATGAGGAGCACATGGGTGGGCACTGACTTGGCATGCCCCAGACTCTGACAGGAGGAAGATTTTAATATACATATATATTTTACTAATTTTCTTTCATCTGTGACACTATTATAGAGCAAGGGCAAATAACAATATTAAAATATTTCCTCTAAGTAATTCCTTTTAATGTACATAAATTTTGTGCACCAGGATACTAGTAAAGATATATATGGCCACATGAATACACTTTTAGACTAGAGCTTCAGAGCCTTGGAAAGGTTGTATATAAGTGAGGAGCTTAAGCCTCATGAGCATCATTGATTATTTGTATCTAGAGATAAACATTCACTCCCTTGATCAGGCCAAGAGTGATAGATTCTCTTTCTTTTCTAGCCCAGATATAATTAATCTGTAAACATCCTTGACTCAACCTTTAAAAATATATTCACATTTAACAATTTCTAAAGAATTTTAGCACTAACGCAGTAGTCCAAGCCACCAGCATATTTTGCTAGGACTCTTACAATAGACTCCCACATAATCCACCTATCTTATTTTTGCAAAGTAGAGTTGATTTTTCTAAAGGTAAATGAAATCATATTACTTTTCTGCTATTATTAACTTCAACTCACTCCCAACACATTGAAATATATTTCAAAGCCACTCAACACTGATCTGTTACTGGCTACCTGTAAGATGTGATTTTCTATCAGCTTCTCTTCTCTTCTCTTCTCTTCTCTTCTCTTCTCTTCTCTTCTCTTCTCTTCTCTTCTCTTCTATTCTCTTCCTCTCTCTCTCTCTCTCTCTCTCTCTCTCTCTCTCTCTCTCTCCCCCTCCCCTCCACCTTTATTTTCTTATCCACCTCTAGAATATAATTTTTGCAATAATAGAGATTTTTTTGGATCACCTTATCCTCTGGACCTTGCTTGATATAATAAAAAATTGTTAAATAAATGAATACTATATAATTGAATTTTAACAGCAATAAGATATATACTACCGCTGAAACCGGTTTGGCTCAGTGGATAGAGCATCGGCCTGTGGACTGAAAGTTCCCAGGTTCCATTCAGGTCAAAGGCATGTACCTTGGCAGTGGGCACCTCCCCAGAGGCAGCTGATCAATGTTTCTCTCTCATCAATGTTTCTGATTTTCTACCCCTCTCCCTTCCTCTCTGTAGAAAAATCAACAAAATATATTTTAAAATAGACATATATTACCATTATTGCATTTCAGAGAAGAAAGATATTCTAAGAGAGCAAATGACCAAAATCAATTTAAGCATATGGCAGAGCTCTTTCTACTAAACACCTGCTTATATAATTTTAAGGCTTATTTCAATGAGAGATGAACTTAACTCATTTTCATACTGTGATAGAGGAGTACCATGAACATATAAAAGTTAGCTTTATTTCTGAATATTTTTAATATTTTCTTAAATAATAATATCAAAGCATTTACAAAGAAAAATTCATAGGCCCTTGCATTTGGCATACCATATTGTAGTTTCTATTGGTAAATAAAATTTAGGCATGGATTCTAAACTTGCTGTTATCACTTCAGAATTTAATGTAATGAGGCAATTTGAAAATGATATAGTAATTATTTTTTTCTCAGATTATTCTCTTTCAGAAATTGGTAATGAGTGATAGTTCCAGAAGAGAAATCATAGACCATATTTTCGGAAGTCAAAATCTCCTTTTCTGTTTGACCTATTAGGTATAAGACTTAGAAGTTCACATTCAGCATCCAATAACAAAAAGAGCAGCTCTTGCAGATCTCCATATTGTATTTAATATTATAAGGTTAAACTGTTTTTTTAAACTTGGTTTTGCAGAGCTTCTTTAGAAATAAGAGTTGTGGAGAGATGTATGGAAGAAAGAAGAGAGCAAAGGAGAGATAGTTTAAAGACTTAAAGCCATGTCATAAACATTCTGGTTGTAGCCAGTGATGTTTATACTCAATGTCAGTTTTTCTTCCTATTGGGTATGGATGATGAAGTTTTTCAGCTATCCTAGGGAGTCAGAGCATAGATTAAAGCTAGCTGCCTCAGGCTCCAGGCAGGGGAAAGCAAAACAAGAGCTAATTCCTTTGCCTTGAAAAAGATGTAATATAACAAGCAAATAAGTTGTAGGTTTAATAAAGAACTGGTGAAAGCTTTGACATATTTTCATGAAGATATCTAGCCTTATATCAGTCCTCTCCTCAAGATGCACTTACATCATCAGTCAAATAGTCTCTAGAGATCTATTAGGTATGCCGACTAATTCCTTAATAAGCTTTGGAAATTAGCTTTTTCCTTAATAAGTTCTTTAAAAATTGAGCAACCAACATATTTATGAGGTAAGCAGTGCATGCTGGGTAAATATTATATGTATATTACTTAGTTAGGGCTTTGCTCTGGTATTTTATGAAAACTGTCTAGGGCTGAGGAAGAAATATTTCTCTTCTTTTTATATTTTTTAAGCCAAAGGCAGATTTCCACTTCCATTAGTAATTTATTAAATTCAAAAATAAGGAAATTGCATGTAAAAAAATAAAAGCTAAATTTCTCTTCAGGCCTTCCACATTAAAATAACATTTAAAAAGGATAAAAACAAAGCCAATTTAATTTGTTTCCCTGATTCCTAACTTCTTTACTTATACAGTGTCTCCTATTAATTTTCACCAGCACTAGATTGAGTTGTCATTTAACTCTCAAATTCCCTCACTTTTGTTGGTTTAAGTGATACCCACAGGGGACATTTTTCAAAGTGGTATGCTAGGATTTAGCTGTGGGAGGCCCATTAATACACCACATAGAATTTTACTCCCCTTAATGACATTTAAAGCGAGCTGTTTGTTTTGACTGTGTTCTTTGTGTAGGCCTGAAGGTTACCATAGTAAAACCCCTTTGGCAAATGTACACTCAGAAATTTCTGGGTTAAAGTGGTAGGGGGTGAGGGAGAAGACAATTCCAAAACATTTCAGGAGCAAAATCCTCATGAAAGGGAGAGTCTCCAGGGGCTGGTTGTTACCATTTCCTTCTCTGAGAAACAAGAGTAAATGACTCTCATTCCCTACTTCCTCTACCCTCAAAACTCTATACCTAGACACCCTCCAAATTCTAGTCTTTTTTATTCTTTCTACACAGTGGATTTTATGAGATTATCAGATCCATTCTTGTTTATGAATATGTAGGTTTTTTGTTGTTGTTGTTGTTTTTTTTGCCTGTGGTTACAAATGATGATGAAACTGAAAGTTTCATAGGTAGCGAACAAGGAAGGACTGGGGAATCAGACAGGTCTTCATTCAAACCCTTAATTTGCTACTATTGGTCAGCTGTGTAAACTTGGTAGGCACCTTATTTCTCTGAGCTTTATTTCCTCTCATCTATAAAAATGCATTGCTATTCTACATTCTAGCAGAGTTGTCATGAAAACTGCTTAAAATGAAAAGAATATTCCCAGCACGATTCTTGGCACATGGTGGTAAGCACAGATAAATGTCAGCTTCCATCACATTCAAAATCTGTTATTGTTTGGGTAACAAATTTAAATAAGCAAAGATAAATGTGTATTCTCTTGTATTATGACACCTTCTGTCAAATATCTTTTAAAAATTTATTGTATTTATTGAAGTAACATTGGTTAATAAAATTGTCCCAAGTGTACAGTTCTATACTACATCATCTGTGTATTGTATTATGTGTTTATCACACAAAGGCAAATCTCCTGTGATCCAATCAGTCTCTCTACCCTTCTCTACCTCCCCAACCCACTTTAACTGTTAATTACATTTCTTGTCTGTGTCTATGAGGATATTTTCTTTCTTTTTTAAAAAATATATTTTTGTGGATTTCAGAGAAGAAGGGAGAGGGAAAGAGAGGTAGAAACAACAGTGATGAGAGAGAATCATTTATCAGCTATCTCTTGCACACCCCACACTGGGGATGGAGCCTACAACCCATGCTTGTGTCCTAACTGGGGATGGAACCTCAAATTCCTGGTTCATAGGTTGACATTGAACCACTGAGCCACACCAGTAGGGCTATAAGGGTTTTTTTCTTAATCCCATCATCTTTTTCATCCAGACTCCCAAGCCCCTCCCCTCTGATGGCTGTCAGTCTGTTTTCCGTATCTATGAGTCTGCTTCCATTTTATTTGTTAGTTCATTATTTTCATTAGATTCCATATATAAGTGAAATCATATGGTATTGGTTTTTCTCTGACAAGAAATCAATAATTATCACGTGAGTTTCATTTGACCCTACTCAATCTGTTCTGTTGGAATTCTACCAGGTACATCCAAATAGTGTAACATCCTCTTCAATTGTGGCTGAATGTTCACTTTATGTCGTAATGATTCATGCATTATAAGGGAAATTGAATTAACCAAGAAGGGAAATAAAAATTTTAAGAATAAGTTGAACAAGATCAATTCTTTTATAATGGACCTCTTGCTCTCAGCCTTGAAAAAAAGGTGTTCGTGGTCTATGACTATCATTTGTAAAGTGAAAACCAAGTTTCTTGCCCAAAGGCTGTTTTTTAATACTTTATTTCTAAAGAATCCTACAGCATCATTATAGCATGTTTGCCCCTAGATTATTATTCTTGCCACTGCTCTGCTTTAAACTGAGAGTAGGGGAAGTGTGATACATTCAACTCCTGACCCCTATCCTTGATTTATTGCATTTATCCTACAAATTAGCATAGTGTGCAGTAGCTTTAGGAATTTGACAAGCCCTATACTACTACTTGATAGCTGTGTGACTTTCGGCAAACCACTTAATATTCTCAGCTTCAGTTTTTTCATCTGTCAAATGGAGAAAATGACTTATCCTTCATATGTTTTTGTGAAGCATTGACATTTGAAAATTTATTGTGTTGAAAATTTCCTATGTTTTGGTGTAACAGCTAGACTCTAAGGACAATTACCAATGAACAATATCTCCTGAAATTAACACCCTTAATTATTGAATGTGGAATGTCCCTCTAATGCACTTTGACAAACTAATATTTCAAAGTCGGAAGAAGGTTAAGATGAGATTTTAGGAAAGATAAAATCCATCAGCAAGAGCCACAAAGGTAATTTTGAGTATGCTTATGGGATAGTAGGACAACTAAAACTGACAAGAGAAGATAATGCATGCTGGGAAATTAGGTAAATAAGATTTGAAAGGCAAATAAAGCAGTGGTGATACCCTGTCAGGTCTGGGCCTAAGATTTTGGAAGTTCTAGAAGCATCATCTTTTGTCATTTTAGGAACCCTGAACTGCCATTTAAAAATCTGGCTACCTTGCTGGAGAGACCATGTATGGAGAAAATGAGGAGAGATCACTGGGGAAAGAAGTAACAGGAAGAAAAAGAAATAGGGGGCTAAAGAGAAAGAGAGAGAGGCCAAGCCATGCCAATAGATGTTCAATGTTTCAGTTGAGCATAGACGTTTAGTCATTTCCACCAGGGTCTCAGATATGTGAGCCCCATCAGCCACCTGACTATAGTTTCATTGTAAACCCTAAGCAAGACCAGCAGAACAGTTCTGGGCATAGTGAATATACAAAGAGTATGAAATAATGAAATGGCTGTTGTTTACTAGTAAGTGACTAAGCATTGTGAGAGTTTATTATATAGCAGTAGATAACCAAAACAGCTGGGTTATTTGCATATATTTCTTCCTTTTTTTCATCTCCTTTCTCCCCTGTGTGTGTGGTTTTTTTTTTTTTTTTTTTTGGTTCCTCACAGTTTACTCCTTGGTATTCTCCCTTTCTCCCTTGTCTATGGGGAGCTTGCTAGTTCACAAAGCTTCAGGGACTGTGTTCATAATTCCCTGATCTATTACTCCATTTGTGCCCTTTCATTTATGCTATGTTATAGTCTTCGCCATGTGTCATAAAAATATAGAAAAACATGCAAAAAAGAAAATGCAAGGAAAATATATCCCATTAGTTATTAAAGAAACTAGAGGCCAGGTGGCCAAAATTTGAATAGGGAGTGTGGGGTGTTCCTCAGCCCAGTTATCAACCTCTCACAATCTGGGACTGCTGGCTCCTAAGGGCTTGCCTGCCTGCCTAATTGCCCCTAACCTCTCCCCTGCCAGCCTGATTGATGCCTACCTGGTACCCTGCTGGCATGATCGCCCTCCAACTGTTCTCCCCTGCTGGCCTGGTAACCCCCAGCTGCCTTCCCCTGCAAGAATGGTCACCCCTGCCTGCTCTCCCCTGCCACCCTGATTGCCCACAACTGCCCTCCCCTGCTGGCCATCTTGTGATGGTGTGAGGGCATCACACAAGGGCACAAAGACCACCTAGGCTTTTATTAGTCTAGATACTTTAAATCATGTTAATACATATATGTATATATTTCAACTGTGAATGCTATTTCTATAACCAGTTTATTTTTCACTTAACATTTAATCTATAAGCTTTTATTTCCTGTCTAAGTATTGTTCTAAGGCAACTGTTTCTCTTTTTGTCTATTTTCAGGTTTGTCTGTTTAAACACTATTTCAAAATATTTCTTCCTAGCTTATTTAAAATGATATTTTCCTCTATATTATTTGTAAAAATCATACACTTTATATATTTATTTTTTCTTTTGTAAACTCATTGAATGAAATAATTTTAGGTAATAAATTAATTGATTTTATGAATAATATGATGTATGATATTCTTTCTAGTTGTAAACACTTATAATTTTATGTGAAAATTAAGAAAAATACTACACTGTTGATTTTTTGTTATTGTCATTTTGATTATTTTTAATTTTATTGTAATTGGGAGAAAGATTATTGTCAGTATTATATCTGCTTTCTGTGTTTTTGTTTTTGTTTTGTATGATTCATTGCGCCTTAATGAGAGATTAGTTTTTTTAAAATATTGCAAAGGCTGCTTTAGGGGCTGATCTCTTAGGATGTAGGGTTTAATAAAAAGAAATCTATCAAATCACACATTAATTTTTCAAATCATTATATTCTTATTTTCTTTTTTAGCCTTTCTTATTAAGTCTGTTTCCCTATTAAATTTTACCTCTCATTCAGACATCTCATTTTTTTAAAAATATATATTTTATTGATTTTACAGAGAAGGGTGAGGGATAGAGAGTTAGAAGCATTGACCAGCTGCCTCCTGCGTGCCTCCTACTGCGGATGTGCCTGTAACCAAGGTACATGCCCTTGACCAGAATCAAACCTGGGACCTTTCTGTCCCTAGGTTCTATCCACTGAGGCAAACCGGTTGGGGACAGACATCTCATTTTTATCCTCAATCCATATTTGTATACTTTCATTATTCATATCTTGATCAATGGGATCTATATCTTATTGAAAATTAGAAGGCTGACATCAGTTTATTTTTGTGGAAGATTGTTTGGTGTATTATATCCTCATCTCAGCCTTTTGAGAATGCCATTTTCTCCTTTTTGATTCACACAGGTATTTGTCTGTCTTCTCATGTGAATGCTAATAGTTCCACTCTTTCCCTGAAGTTGCCCAGATTCTTCTTGAATTTTCATATTGTTTACCTGGGTTACTTCAAAGTTGCCCTCTTAGATTTCATGTGAAAGTGCTGGTTTGTAATGCCAATTCCAAATTCCATAACCAGAAGAAAACCGGGCAGGTCAGGCTTTCAGTCTCTGTTGTGACTTTTTTTTTTAGATTATAGAATCCTTTCCACTTTCCTACATACACATTGCTAGTCTAGTTTGTTCAGGTACCTGTGGCTAGCGTTATGTGGCTTTAAGTACAGTTTCACAATGAGCCCTTTCACAGCAGATTCTTCCTGTGGTGAATATCTCAGCCTGTGAGACCTTTTACTTAGGGTGATTTGGCTTGAGGGTCCATTAATCTGACTTTGTTATACTCTTCCCAAATCTTCTACATATATAAGTTTGCCAAACTTCAGTTGTGGCAAAATTTTAAGCCCCTCATGCAAATCCTATCTTCCTCCAGCAGGAGATATAGTTGTTTATGTGTTGTAATTATTTATAAATGTTTTGCCAGGACTAACAAACTTGAAAGTCATTCAGGAGACTTCAGTTTTGGACCTACTGATGGATAGTCAGCCCACTAGTAGGTGAATAAATCCTTTTCTAGGATTCTTAAAATTTCAGAGTGCTTGAACTGTAAGAATGTGAGGCAAAACTCTTGGAGCCCAGTTGCTCTGCATGTGGAGAAAGCTCTCTGCAGTATGATAGCAGGTGGACACTGGGTATTCATGGTCAGCAATCTACTCTAATACTAACTCTGCTCTGTATGTGTATACTTCAACGAGTGACTTCTATGAATGAGAGTCAGTTGGACTTTCCCCCACATATATGCCAACATTCTCACAATATGTAGTTATGAACTTTAATAGAATTTTTTGTAAATTATGGGACATAGTGTGTCATGGGGTCACACTAGAGAGTGTACTTAGTAATTTTTTCTGAGATTTTAACAATTCTTCCTAATTATCCAAATATAGCCACATTTTAAGCTATTCTCTGTCTGCCTTGGCTGGAGTTATCCTTGCCCATCTTTACTTGTATTATGCCAACTATGTGGCAAACTCCGACCATACCCTTTAGTTTCCTTGCTGTTACAGATTTTTCTAAACACGTAAGCTTATTTGAATTGAGTTTCAGTGATGTGAACATAGAAATACATAACAAATGCACACCAAATATTGGCAAAAGATTGTGGATTACATGTTTTAACTTAAGGTATGTATTATTTTTTATGATTCTAAATACTAGCTATTTACATTAATTGTTATTTTTTATCTAAGCCAGTTTTTGATACATTTTATAAAAACATCATTAACCTTAGTAGAGTTCCATTGAATTGCTTAGTCTTTTTATCTCGCATGGTTTTCTGTATTTCCTCATTCCCTTAGTGTTTTAATTTTTAAAATCTAGAAGTGGAAAAATTGTATTAGTGGATAAATTTTACTAAGCACCGTGGTAACCAATGTTTCTGTTTAATATAATTATATAGATTCTATTCCTTAGAAGAAGCAGAGCAGTGCAGACTTTTTAGGAGAAGCAAGGTAGAGTAGGTCAAAGTATGTGCTGACACATAGATGGAGAGCAGGTAGGCAGCTTTGGTGGGGGATGGAGGGAATGAGCAAAAACAAAAGGAGAGTGAACTGGACATGGACAACAGTATGATGATTATGTTGGTAAGTGGAGGTGAAAGAGGGTATAGGGGGATAGAGTGATGGGAAAATAATAATAAAATAAAAAATAAAGGTTTGGGGGATGTGTGTGCTGACAATTCAGCTATTTGTATTCAAAACTTAGCCCTGCCATTTTCTTAGGTGAGTGGATTTTAGTTAATTTACAATAGTTCTCTGCACCTCTGTTTTCCTTTGGGTAAAATGAGAGAAGTGTTTTAGCTACTTCATGTGGTTCTTGTGACTGTTATTATAGGTTAAAAAAAAACTTTTGTAATACAACCTCATTACCATTAGCCACCTGTAAATCTATACATGTCCTAGGACACTACTTTTATGTATGTAATTAACAACATCTATGCTTTCAATAATATTTTGTTAATAATTTTTTAAAGTCACAATGTGTGTGGTGGGTATGTGTTCAATACAGGAGCAAGTTAATGAGAAATGAGTACTGTTCTATGAGGAAAGCTGCATGGTAGGCTGAAACAACATCTTCAGGAAAAAAAGAGGCTCAGGGGCTGGATTATCAAATGTAGCAGCTCACTGGTTCAATTCATACCTGACAGGCTTCAATGACTCTCTATGCAAATTGATCTCCCAGCTGCAAGGGTAATTAACATGGGTTTGTTGTAAGGATCTGTTCTTCCATCCATTCTTCTTCATGATTATTTTAGAAGCTTAACAATGGTCTGTAACTACTTAATCCACTCTTAGAGCATATATAAAATTACCTTACTCTAGAGTGTAAAATAAGACTCCTACCCTCTTCAAAATGCATGCTGCCTATTTGATATGCTAAGATTGGCACACCAGATGGAGATGCAGGAAAACTGGATGTAGCTTTTATTCAAATACTTATTTGAACTAATCTCTTTTGATCTCCTTGGGGTTGCAGACTTATTAGTGGATTTGCTCTTAATATTTGCTATTGGTTCTTTAGCAGTGAAGTGTGTGTGTGTGTGTGTGTGTGTGTGTGTGTGTGTGTGTGTGTGTGTATTTCTATATTGCAGGAGGTTGGGTTGTTAGGGAAAGAGCAGAGCATCAACAAAACCATTCAGCATAACCATGGGCCTCTTTCTAGCCAGAGAAAGCCACCCAAACGCTTAATGTTGTATATCATCACATCACTGAGAATCACATTCTCTGTTTCTCATACTCATCAAAGTTCCTTATGAGTTCACAGGATCTGATTCAAAAATCAATGCCAAACAATGTTGCCCACTCAATGCTAGAATGGAGGCATTTCTGTGAAAAGGATTTGTAGTGGCTCAGTACTTCAGCAAAATTTTTTTAACCCAACATTGTTAGTTAAACATCTAATAAAATAAATAAATTATTGATTGCAATATTACATCTATTCAGAAATTAAACAATTTAAAAACCAGTGGCTTACTGCAATGATTCTATTTCTACCCTCATATATCACTGATCTAGTGTATTCCATTACATGACTCTACTATGGTTTATTTTTATTTTTGATTTTTAATAGAGATTTAAGTGATTTCCATTATTTTTTTAATTTCAAATGATGCTTTTCTGTCTCCTAGTGAATACATATGAGATTTTTTCTGTAGCGTTAAACTGATAGGTTGATGATGAGTTTTTCAGTTTTCCTAGATATAGTCAATTATTCCCAAATAGTTGAACACATGTACACTACCACCAACTGTGAATTCTTCTTGTTCTAAGTACTCACCATATCTTGACATTGTCTGAAGTTTAAAATTTTACCAATATAATTGTATAAGAAATACTACGTTGTCATTTTAAATTGTATTTCTTTTATTACTAAGGTGGTTGAGCATCTTCTCTACATTTATTATTTTTGTGGGAATCCTCTTCTGTGAATTGCTGTATCATATGTCCTACTTTTAATGAAATTTCTTTCATATTTGTATTAATTTCTAAATTGGATATCAATGAGTTTTGACCTAAAAGTATATTCTTATGTTTTAAGTGCCTTTTGAAGTGTGATATTTTTTATTTTTCACAGTAGATATATTTTCCCAACTCTTTCTTTATGAATTCTGTTTTTGGGGAGTTGATTAAAAAATACCTTCCATGCTACAATATCATATATTTTTTTATTATTTTCTAAAGGCTTAAAGTTTTACTTTTTAAAACATATTTTCTTTAGAGTTGATTTTTTGTGTATGGTGTGAGGTAGGGGCATGGTTTTATGTTCCATTTCCCCCACTATGAATAACCTTTTTCCCCAGTAACTTTTATTGTATAAATATCCTAATCTGCAATATCACCTCTGCTATAACCTAAGATAACTTTCATATATGGTTATGTTTCAGTATATTATCCTATAAAAGGCTTACAGTCATAACTATTATAACTATAAAATAAGTCTTGAAATCACCTCACTGATGTTTAAAACAGTTAAAATTATTCTTGGCCTTTTTTTACATAAAATTTGGAACTGATTTTTCAATATGTAAGTCAAAAGCTTATTTGGAATTTTATTGAAATAGCATTAAATGTATAGATAATTTGGGAGAAAACTGATATTTTTTTATTAATTGGGTCTACATATGTATGAGCATAGTTTATTTCTCTATAGGTTTGTTCATCTTTCAATATATTATGAGTATTGAAGTATGTAATACTTTTATATTTTAATTAAATTACCTCAATATGGTCTATTTGTGTTCTACTGTAAATATTATATTTTCTAACATGTACTACTTGGGAGTATAAATTTATACATTTATCTACTATTCATCAATGTTCTTCAACCCTTGTGAATTTGTGTTATTTTTCTGTAGCCATCATCAAGTAATGGCAATTTCATTATTTTTTCCAAATTCTTATTTATTTTATGCCTTATTTAATCTGACTTCATCAGGGAGATTTTTGTAGAAAATCTAGTATAGTACTGACAATGTTTTGCTAAATTGTTATTATTTTTAAATTTTAAATTAAACCTCTTATTTTAAAATACTTGCAAATTCACATGCAATTGTAAAAATAATATGGACAGAGCTATTTAGCTTTTGTCAGTTTCAAACCCCAATGGTAACATTTTGCAAAACCATAGTACAATATCACAACCAGGATATTGTCATTGGCACAGTCCAGATAAGAAACATATTCTTCAAGCCAAGTATCTCTCATCTTGCTCCTTTATTGTTTCCCCATTTTCCTCCCCCTTCCTTCAATTCCTTAACCACTAATCTTTTCTATCCAGAACATCTGTTTTAATCCTGATTTTAAAAACCATTTTCTGAGAACTCTTCTTTGTGTATGTTTTTATCAATTAACTATTAATAGATATACTTTATCACATTGCTTTGTTTCCATTTGTAGTTTTTTATGATGGTTAATCATAAATAAGTGCTGATTTTTTTATACAAGTGATTTTAATATATCTGGTGAGATAATAGTTTTTCTTTAATCTGCTAATGTGGTGAATTATGTTGACATTCATCTATATAAAGCATTTTATATTCATTGGATAAACCCATCTTAGCCATGTTGCATTTAAAAATAAATTGATACATTATTTCTGTTTAAATTTTTATGATTCTGTGTTCATGAGTAAGGGAATGAACTATAATTTTCTTCTCTGTTACTTTCTATTATTAATATTTATATCATATTTATTATGCTTCTATAAAATGATTTGAGAACTATTTCTTATTTTTCTATTCACTGAAATAGTTTTTATAAGAATATAATTATATGTTATCATCAGTTTTAGTAGAATATCTTCAATAGGTCCCTGTCCTCTGGTACTCTGAACCCTACTGTTTAACTCCTGTGTCTTACTAAGTAGAATTGGTGGTGATTTTTGGAAATCACTAAAATTTTCCATCCAGGGTATTCTTATGGTTCTATTACAAAAATCTTTATTATAGATTAAATATATGATCAACCCCAATAGTTTATTATTATTACTCTGCCCTTTCCTTTTTATCTTATTCTAACCTAAGATCTTAGGTAAATATCTATCTATCATCTATCTATCTACCTACTACCTACCTACCTACCTACCTACCTACCTATCTATATGTCCAACTATCAATGCACCAGGACATTGTAGACATTTCCCAAAGATTTTCCTCCCATCAAAATTATCCACAATCTCAGTGGTACTAGAATGGCTTGGAGTAGAGGAATCAGCCCAATGGAAATTTTAGTTGGGCACATTTAATTTGAGATTCATGAGATATATCTATGGGATTTGTAGTCAGTTTCATTTCTGTTTCATTATTGCTGGCCATCCTGGTATAAAATTAGCTGCTATTTATTATTGTGATCCAAAGTTGTAGGTTCATAGTTCATACTATAATATGAATGTGTCCTTCAACAGCTGTTACTGGTGTCATGTTGGCAAGGAGAGGGAAGCCATGTTTAAGACCTTAGAGCAAGGAGTTGGCCTGTGGGAATTGCTTCCCATCATCAGTTGGGTTAAATCATAAGTGTAATTGTAAATATAATTGTTTCTCCTAAACACCTAAGAATAACTGAAGTGTTGTTTTTGGTTAGAAGCAGAACAGTGTACTTGATAAAATAATCTTTTATTTCCTGTTGGGAATTACACAAAATGTAATTTATTAATTCCTGTATTTTGGTATATAAATCTGCAGTGGGACTACAAAGAATAGTCTGCTTGTGTGAGAAAATGGGTATGTAGCGATTGCAATGTTTTATATTATATTTTAGCTTATATAACATATCTTGTTTTGTTGAAGTCTGGTGGATCTGGATAAAATGGAATGCAAGTGTCACCAACACAGTCAACTGGACTGAAGTTAAAATATATCCAAGTGATCCAAATCTCACATATCTTGATTATGAGTCAATGTGGTAAGCAATTTGATTACATATTTTTGTAAATGTTGTAGTAATTGTAGTAATTCAAAATGTATTTAAAATGTCCTCTTGACCCTCACTGGTATGGTTCAGTGGATAGAGCATCAGCCTGCGAACTGAAGGGTCCTGGGTTTGATTCTGATCAAGGGCACATACCTGGGTTGCAGGCTTGATCCCCAGTGGGGGACTTGTAGGAGGCAGCTGATCCATGATTCTCTCTCATCATGGATGTTTGTCTCTCTCTCCCTCTCCCTTCCTCTCTGAAATCAATATATATATATATATATATTTTTTAAATGTCCTTTTGGCCCTCGTTGATTTGGCTCAGTGGATAGAGCATTGGCCTACAGACTGAGTCCAGGCACATACGTGAGTTGCTGGCTCCATTCCCAGTAGGAGGTGTGCAGGAAGCAACGAATCAATGATTCTCCCTCCTCATTGATATTTTAACTCTCCCTCTTCCTTCATTTCTGAAATCATTAAAAATATATTTAAAATAATAAAATTTTCCTCTATTTGTCTTAATTTCAGATTTTTTGCATGTTTTTTCTCAAAATTACTGATTATACTGAAATTCAAATGTAACAGAAAGCCAAAATTCACTCCCCAAAATAAAATACTGTAGCATAAAGTATCAAAGATTTCTTGTCAAAAATTTTGACAATGGGTACTTATTATTTATATCAAGTTTTGACAGTGAAAGAAACTTTACTGTCAATTATTTTTAACAAAAGTATCAATGTTATTAGAAGATATATTTATGTTTGTATTCTATGAAAATTACATCAAGAATTGTTAGGTGAAGAGGTAGTTTAAGAATATGAAGCAAAATTAGGTAGAAAAATATTACAGAGATTAATACAGTAAAATGTAAAATTACTATGGTATTTTATATATACCTTTAATACCTTTAATTAAATTTACATTGTAAATTTTTACTTTCATAATTTTTTTAATTTTTAAAATTTTTCTGTTTTGAAAAAAAACTTAAATATATAAAAAGTTGCAGAGCACAAATACCTTATTTTTAATCACTTAAATTGCTGTCATTATGCTATATTATTTCCAAATACGTTTTTTAAAATATATTTTTATTGATTTCAGAGTGGAAGGGAGAGGGAGAGAGAAACATTGATGATGAGAGAGAATAATTTTCAGCTGTCTCTGCATGCCCCCTTTTGAGATTTAGGCCCACAACCCAGTTATGTGATGTTGACTGGAATTTAACCTGGGACCCCTTGGTCACAGGCTGACCCTCTATCCACTGAGCCAAACCAGCTAGGGCTATTTTCAAATAGTTTAATGACTATTTATTACACAAGACATCTCCGTTGTAGTCACTATGCAATGATCAAAATCAACAAATGAATATGCATGCATTACTAGCATTGCACCTTCAAACTTTATTCAATATTTTCTAATGTCACAAAAAAATGACTTTTACAACAAAAAGATCCAGTTCAGAATAAGAACTCAGTTGTTCTGTCATGTGTCCTTCAATCTTCTTCAATCAGGATCAGTTACATATTTTTTTAATTTTTAGTTTAGGACCTTGACAATTTTGAAGAAGATAGGTGATTGATTTTGTAAAATATCCCTTGGTTTAGTTAATGTGATTGTTTTTGTAATTAAATTATAGTTAAAACTCTTGAAGCAATGTCACAGTAGTGATATTATTTTTATTGGCTCCTGTCATGTGGACACAGCTGAGCTTTGTCTCCTTCTGATGTTAATGTTGATCACTTGGCGTTTGACATGCTCCTTCACTGGACAGATAATCTTTTCTTTTTATAATTAACTAGAGGCATGGTGAACAAATACATGCACTCAGGGAGGTCCCTCAGCCTGGCCTGGCCTCTCTCACAATCGGGAGCCCTTAGGGGATTGGAGCAGGCCGAAGCTGGTAATCAGACATCCTTAGTGCTGCCGTGGAGGTAGGAGAGGCTCCCGCCACCACCGTTCTGCTTGTCAGCTGTGAGCCTGGCTCAGGGCTTCTGACTGAGCGGTGCCTCCCTGAGGAAGTGCACTGACTTCCAAGGGACAGCTCCTGTGTTAAGCGTCTGCCACATGGTGGTCAGTGCGCATCATAGCAACTGGTAGTTCCCATTCATTGGATTTGCATATTAGCCTTTTATTATATAGGAAAAGTATTTTTCGAGGAGATAATTTAAGACCTTTTCTAATCAATACTTAACAGTTTATTTATATTTATATGGATTCTATATTTGCTGTTTTATAGAATTGGTTGTATATGTTTATTAACAATGTTTATTTTGATGCTTAAATTGTCTAGTGAGAACCTCTTTCTACTCACTTCTTTATAATTTTCTGAGTACTCATTGTTCTTTGAGGATTTGTTTAGTTTTTATTTTTCTTCCAATAAGATATTTCAGGCATAATTTTTATTTTTCTTTGACTGTGCCTGGTCTAGCCATTTCTTTGAGAACCTCTGGTTCATTACAGTGGAGATAGGTACTTAGAGACCAAGATTATATCCTAAATGTGCTTATGGCTTTTAGATATACTAGTATACTCCCCTCTCCTGTGCACATCTAATTTCCTTGCTCAGCTCTACCTAATAAATTTAAATTAACTTATTCAGGAATGTAAGAAGCAGAAGACAAGGAGCTATCAGTTTGAATTCTCCAATATTATGTAGTCTTCAGTAACCCCCTAATTCATCCCTACTAACATACTATATACATTTTAAACTGTTCATTGCATGTTTCTTCTAATATAACATCCAAGGTCCCAAGAATTGGTTGTTTTTGTCTACTGATTTATTCTGAAATCTTAGGAAAGTTCCTCATATATAACAAGAAATAAAAATTATTTGTTGAATAGTGAATAAAATGGACTCCTTTGATTTTTATTTCTTCAGTATGTATCCTCTAAGTGTAGTGTTTTGGGAGTCATGTGTTCTCTTGTATATAAGCTATGTGTTTTGAGTTATTTCTTATACTCAATATTTCAGGTCATTGCTTTATAAGAGTCAATGGCATATTTAAATATAAAATATATTTAGTTGGGAAGTCATAATATTATTCCAGAATCGTGTGTGTGTGTGTGTGTGTGTGTGTGTGTGTGTGTGTGTGTGTGTGCTGGACTATAAATTAGGGCAATGTTGTTATCCTTTTTTGGTATTGGTTATTAAATTTTCATCTAACTTAAGGACCACTGCCATTCCACAGAGTGGCTCATTAGTTCAAAAAAGTGCCTTTTTATAACTTAGTTAAAAGGACACTTCCTCCAGGTGGCTCAGTTTCATGGGTACATAACGTGTCCAGCAGAGTGCTTTTTCTGTTAATTAAAAAAGTACACTTTCCTCTGGGTGTGTGTGGCCCTTAATTGGTTGCATTGCCTAGCAAACACACTGGGACTGGATTTCAGGTCCTATGTGCTCTACTAATTAGGTGTCTTGTGCAGTGAGCAACCTGCATAACTTTACACAGTGGCCCTCTGCATCTGTCCCAGCAGCTACAATATATGAACCATGGGCTTAGTTTCTTTTAACCTAGTTTTCTATTTATAGTTGCTGTGCTCTCTTAGTTGGGTGGGTATTTTCCTCTGTGGGAGCAGGTCTAGTTGACTGTGTTCCCCAAGTGGCTTAGTTCTGAGCATATTGAATAGCACAGCAGTCTCTACTCTTTAGGGTTGGAAGTACTGCTGCCATCAGAATGCCAGTTTTCTTGAGAGCCACCATGAAATGTTCTCTCTGCTCCCGGATTTCCTTACACTCATCCAGCTTTAAGCACTGTGGGTGTATTAAGTTCCTCTAATTGGGTCCAGGAATGTTTGTTGATGTTGACTTTCTCCACTAGTTACCCTTGCAACTCTCAGGGTCAAAGTCTTTCAATGATTTGTCAGAATCTTATTCTTATCTTGATACTTTCTTCTGCTGGTTTCCTGAGCATTCTCCAACTTACGAGAGAGAAAGGCCTATACAAGTTCTCTCTGCTGAGACTCATGGTAAACAGTCCTAAATGCCATATCAAACAAATATAGTATAAGTGTATTTCTCATTTATATGAAACTTTATGTGGTCACCAGGATCTGTGGGTATTTTGTGCAATACAATAATTGAGAGGCCTGAGATCTTTTCTTCTGTGACAACCACCAAACATGGAAAGCAAAAAAGAGTAGATGATTGTATAAGAGATTTTTAGGCCAATCTGGAAGTCACATGCATCATACTGACTTATATTTCATTGTCCAGAAGTTACCCCTGTGTCTTTCAGTTAACCTTGCCTAGGCTGAGGCATGTAGCCTTCCTGTCAACCCAGTAAATCAATTAATTAGATTTAGTGAATCTAACTCTGTCTGCCAAAGGTAACAAATCATACTCAGTATACCATCTTCTTAGAATCCCTCACCCCCCTGGGTAGTTTTACTGATGGAATAGAAAATAATTGGTGATGTATAAAGTATATGATAGGTAGATTAGTAACAGATATGTGAAATAAGGAAGCCTCAACTAGAGAAGTAAAGGTGGGAATAAAATTGAAGGGGAAGAGGGGTAAGTTACTACACTGGCTCAATGACAAGTTAAAAACTTATTCAACTCGCAGTTTGAGTTAAAAAGAGAAATGTAAAGTTTGCTGATGGGTCAAATGATGGTATCAAACACTGAATTTAATAACACGATAGGAAGATACGACTTCAGAGAAAAATGATGAGTGTTATTATGGGTATAACAGACTTGACTTTCCAGAAGGACTACAGAAGGTAGTGCTGATCAGGTACATAGAAATGTGGTGCTGGCTTTTAGGTAAAGGGTCAGGACTAGTGACTTAATTGAATATTGCAGGAACACTAGAGCTTAATTCATGCAATTGATAAGGGAGATATTATAAAGGTACTAGAGGTCCATGCATGGGTGGAGTACCTTGGCCTGGTTGGCTATTGGGGCCATCTTGCCCAGTTCCAGTTGGGACCCATCGGGGCCAGTTGGCCACAGGGAGGGACTGCAAGAGGTTGGCCAACCACAGGAGGTTGGCTATGGGAGTACACTGACCACCAGGGGTCAGCTCCTGTGTTGAGCATCTACCCCCTGGTGATTAATGTACATCATAGCGACCAATCAACTGGTCATTTGGTTGACCAGTCATAACAGCCGCTTAGGCTTTTATATATACTAAAGGTCCAGTGCACAAAATTTGTGCACTGTGGTTTAGGGTGTCCCTCAGCCCAGCCTGCACCCTCTGCAATCTGGACCCCTCAGAGATGTCCAACTGCCAGTTTAGGCCTGATCCTGCAAGGATTGGGACCGGGCCTAAACCAGCAGCAGGACATCCCTCTCACAATCCGGGACTGCCGGCTCCTAATCACCTGTCTGCCGGCTTGATAAGTCCCTAACTGCTCCTCTGCCAGCCTGATTGACAACTAACTGCTCCCCTGCCAGCCTGATTACCCCCAACTACCAGCCTCTGCAGGCCTGGTCACTCCAAGCTGCCCTCCCCTGCAGGCCTGATCCCCCACAAATTCCCTCCCCTGCTGGCCTGGTCACCCTCAACTGCCCTCCCCTGCAGGCCTGGTTGCCCCCAACTGCCCCTCCTCCAGCCATCTTGTGATAATGTGGGAGTGGTCATCTTGTGATGATGTGGGGTTGGCCATCTTGTGACAATGTGGGGCGGCCATCTTGTGACATGAGGGTGTGAGGGTCAATTTGCACATTACATCTTTATTATATAGGCTATAATAAAAGAAGTCTAAAGGTGAATAAGTGCTTTGTAGTATAATAAATGCTTGTAGAAATATTTCAGAAACCGGAGGAACTTTTGACTACTTAAGTCTTTTAACATTTTGGAAATTTTAGTTTGGAGGAAAGACATACAGATGCCCAGAACTTTATTTTGTCAATATGGCTATTGAGTTGCAGGAAAGGTTTTTCTATGATACCATCAGCAGTGTAATGCTTTTTGTTTATATATGAATATTAGATTGCATTGGAGGGTGACATATTGGGATGTGGTTAACTATCTCGACCAATATATGAGGATATGAGAGAGCCAAGAATAAAAATAACCACAAATCATAGTAAGCTTTGGAAAATTTTTCAATCATACACACCTCATTCAGCATGAGAACCATAAAGCAGGCTTTTTCCCCACCCACGCATGTATGAAAGCCAGTCTCAATCACAGTATTCCTAATACAAGATACTTACTACATGTAAACATAGTGTTGCTTATTGAGAACATTTTGCATGGTATTCCTATTTTTAAATATTTAGAGATATTTGGAGAGAGAAATAGCTTCTCCATTTTTCTTTGATTCTTAAGGATAAAACATATTCTGGAAATAAATTCTTTCTAAATTTGGATTCACAGGATGGGGATAACAAAAGGAAGTAGGTAATCTTTGTCACAGCAATTTTTTCAAATGATAGCATCTTTCTATCCTACCAGTTTATAGAATTACCTCAGGGAAAGAAAAGGTAGATAGCAAATATTGTTCTGCAATCCAGACCAAGTGATTAAAATAAATTGGCAATGTGGGAGATTGGAAATAGAGGTGCAATAGCAAATCCTTGGCTATATTTAACATGTTTATCTTTCAGATCATTTAATGTGTGAAGAAAAACGCAAGTATTCACTTTTATCAAATCATTTTAAGTTAACTCCAAAGTTATATACATATTTAATACCAGGTATTCAGCTTTATTACAATTTTAAAATTATTTCAAATTAAAAGAGGTGACTGGATAAGAAGCCCAAATTGGTAGCTACAAAATAGTCATGTAGAAGTAAGGAAACATAGAAATTATAGTCAATAATGTTGTGATGACTATGGTGCCAGTTAGGGTATTGGAAATATTGAGGAATACACTTTATAAAGTATATGATCTTCTAACCACTAAACTGTAAACCTGAAACCAATACATAATAAAAATGAGTAAGACCTCTTTTCAATTAATTTTTTTCATCCATTGATTCATTCATTCATTCAGGGTTGAATTAAGCATTCTTTCTCTAGTTAGAACTAGAAATACAATAAAGAACCAGGTAGACATGGTTAGTTAAACATGGAGTTTAAACTCTATCAGATAAGACAAACGATTAAAAATAAAATGGAGTCCAGCTGTCATGGCTCAGTGGTTGAGCGTCAGCCTCTGGATCAGGAGGTCACAGTTTATATTCCCAGTCAGGGCACATGCTTGGATTATAGGCTTGATCCCTAGCACGCAGGAGGCAGCCTATCAGTGATTCTCTCTCATCATTGGTGTTTCTGTCCCCTTTTCCCTCTCCCTTCTTCTCTGGAATCAATAAAAAATATTTTATTTTATTTATTTATTTTTTTACAGAGTGGAAGGGAGAGGGATAGAAAGTCAGAAACATCCATGAGAGGGAAACATCGATCAGCTGCCTCTTGCACGCCCCCTACTGGGGATGTGCCCACAGCCACGGTACATGCCCCTGACCGGAATCAAACCCGGGACCCTCCAGTCCACAGTCTGACGCTCTATCCACTGAGCCAAACCGGTCTCGGCAATCAAAAATATTTTTAAAAAGTCAAAAATAAAATGGAAATAAATGTAATAAGTATGTTGATAAAAATCAAACAGGTGCCAAATCTGGTTGTGTGTGTGTGTGTGTGTGTGTGTGTGTGTGTGTGTGTGCGCGCGCGCACGCGCACTAACCAGACTTTTCCTGGAGAAATTATGTTTATGCTGGTATTTAAAAAATAACAGGAAATAGAATGATTAGAATCTAGGCTTACTATCACCCATAGTTCGAGAGGATAGGGAGCATGGAACAATAAAAGAATCAGTGACTTTGAATGTAATCATTGCTTGGGTGTCTTCAAGGTAAGCAATTTAACATTCAGATTATATATATATATATATATATATATATATATATATATATATATATATATTATAGTATAGTATATATAGTATATTGAGTATAGTATATTTTTAGCTTGAAATTCAATGACTTTATCGAATTAATCCTGTGTGGTTAAATAATATTTTCTGCTTTGCAAATTTTATGATTCCAGATTAACCAGACATCTCACAGCTGCAATTTATTCATCTTAATTCTGAAGACTATCCAACATTGAGGAAAAAAAATATCTTTTGGCAAGTTGAGAATTCCCATTGAACATAAAGCTAGAAATTCAGTACAAGAAGAGTTTTGACTTTCAAAAGATGCTTTGGCTATAAAAATACACTCTGCAGTTTAGATTTCTTTTGTGCAGTGGAATAGAGGGCATGGATTCTAAGATGATAGATGAAATGCACTTTCTTGCAAGGTCTGAGGTGGCGAAGAGTTCAGTAAGAGAGCAAGCAATGGTGATATTGTAGTGAATTCTGATCACTGAATTAAACCAACCAGCTGGGGATTTATTTCTGCCATGTTATGAGAAGCATATCTAGGGAAAGAAAAATATTAGAATTTATACTTACATTCAATATTTGTTCCACAAATATTTACTGAGCATTTTCTGTTTAACACATACCATACTGGGCACTTCAGGAGTTCAGAGTCTGGTGGGACTGGCAGATATAAAAAATCAATTATTTCATCAATAATAGTAATAACTAATGCTCAGCAAGTGCTTATTGGGTGCAAGCTCCTGTGTTAAGATCCTTTCACATCCCTTTTCTGATTTTGGTCTCACAAAAGTATTAGAGATGAGTACCATTTTTAATCTAATTTTACAAAGAAGTAAAACGAGGGTAGAGAAATGGGATCAGTACTGTATGTCAGGTTACTCAAGCAGTACAATAATTGCTATGAGAGAAGAAAATGATTCAGACATAGATTTTAGAATTATCAGACAGGATTATAAGATAACTATGATAAATAAAATAATGATGTTAATAAAAAGAGTAGACAACATGCAAGGTCAGGTGGTTAATAAAAGAAAATATTTGAAAATGCTAAGAAAGAATAAAAATAGGTCTTAAAAGAAACACACACACACACACACACACACACACACACACACACACTGTGACAGAAATAAAGAATGCCTTTGATGGGCTCATCTGTAGATGAGACAAAAATCAGTGAGCTTGAAGAGAGGATGTTAGAAACTTTCCAAATGAAAATCAAATAGGAAACATTTTTTTTAAAAAAAGGGTATCCAAAAAACTGAGGCACTTTCAGAAGTTTTAATATGTATAATATATGTGATATTATAATTAATATGTAATTTAAATTTAAAAATTAGAAGAAACAGAAAAAGGAGAAGAAGAAATATTTCATATACGAATGGCTGAGAATCTTCCAAAATAACTGACATACACTAAACCATAAGCCCAGGAAGTTCAGAAAGCATCACACAGGACAAATAACCTCAATTCTACATATAGGCACACTATTGTAAGGAGCAGCTATAGGGTCAAGCCTTGGATTGACCTGTGGCAGGGCCACAAACAAGTCCTAGTTTGGAGGACAGAGCCCTCTTAGCATACTTAAGCTTAACCTTATAGCCCTCCTTAGTTCCTTCCTAGATAGCTAATGGGCTTTGGGAAGTGTACCAAGTGCTGCCAAAACAAGGTGAAACTAACAAGAACAATATAAACATATTGACCACTACCCTTGTTTTGATCTCACTATAAATAAAGCTTCAGTTGCAGGCTGGGTCTTTCTGTGTCCTCATCCAGGCATGGGAGATCCACAGAGCCCCAGCTGTATTCTCTTGTCTGTCTTCTTTAATCTTTACCATGCCTCCTCAGGTTCACCCTTGGCCATGCTGGCACAGCACACATTATATTAAAACTGTCAAAACTAAACACAAAATTTTGAAATAATCTTAGGGAAGGGGACATCTTATGTATAATGGAACTAGGTGTTTTCATCAGATCATGCAAGCAGGAAAATTATGGATTGAATTATTTAAATAGTGGAAAGGGGAAAAAACTTCTACCCATCTAGAATTCTACTCCCAGAGAAGTTAACCTTCCAAATTAAGGAGAAATAAATGCATTCTCAGACAAACAAAATTGAGGGATTTTATAATAGCAGATTATGCCCTGCAAGAAATCCTATCTAATAAAAGAGTAATATGCAAATTATACCGTACCTTCGCTACACCCACCAACCATGCCCACCAGCCAATCAGGACCATGGGGCGTGGCCAAGGCAGCCTGGGTCTGGGGATCCAGGTGGGCATGTCCGAGGCAGCCCAGGCCTGGGTGGAGGCATGTCTGAGGTGGCATGGGCCATGGTGGGTGTGGCCAAGGTAGCCCGGGCCTGGAGGGCCATGTACCATGTGGCCCAGGCTTGAGAGGCGTGTCCAATGAGACCCTGGCCTGGGGGTGTGTCCTAGATGGCCCGGGCCTGGAGGGTCCTGGGGGTGCTTGTACAAGGCAGCCTGGGCCTGGGCTTGTGGGGCCGAGGCCCTTGCTAGCTGGGGTGAGCTGGCTTGGGCTAAGGCCCTGGCAGGAGGGTTGGGGGGCAGGGCTGGGTTGGAGCCAGCCTTCTTCCCCATTGCAGGGCAATGGCTGGGTGCCCAAAGCCTAAAGCCTTGGCCAGAAGGCTCAGTATGTGTGAGGGAGCAGGTTGGGCTGAGGGATCACCCACCCCCAGTGCATGAATTTTGTGCACTGGGCCCCTAGTATTAAATATATTTCTGCAGGAAGAAGGAAAGCAAATGATGTGATCAGAAATTTTCATTACATAAAGAAAGATAGAACATTGAAGAAGAAATAAAGGCAAAACAAATATTTTCTTTTTCTCAATCTGAATTCATCCAATAACTGTGAAAGGTAATAAGAGTAACAAAATACTGGATGATGATAGCATGTGGAGAAATGAAATGAATAATGACAGTCAGAATGGATAGGAAGTAGGTATCTTATAATAGACTATTCTCCATTCATACTATTGTCCCTTATTTCTTTATGGTGGAGGTGATGAGTAAGATTAAGAGTAAGATTAGTGCCCTTATAAAAGAGGCCCCAGAAAACTTCCTGGCCCCTCTACCTGTGAGGTTACAGTGAGAAAGCAGCCATCAAGCAGAAAGCAAGCCCTTGACCAGACACTGAATCTGACAGCACCTTAATCTTAGATTTCTGGTCTCCAGAACCATGAGAAATAAATCTTTGTCAATAGAAATTATAAATCATGCCTCCCAGTCTATGGCATTTTGCTATATCAATTCAAATGGGCTAAGAGAAGCAATACCAACTTAGTATCCAAAAGATATAGATGAGGAATTAGCAGGATAGAGAACTTGATAGCTGATGAAAATAACACAGCCTATTGGTAACAATGTCAGAGTTTAAGTTGAGGAGGCCTCTACTTCAAGGTGTATGCCCTTTGCTCTGTATGTCATGGGCTTGCAGGACATTGCTTCGGGGCTCAGCTTATTCCTTCTTAATGGACTTAATTTTCAGCAATTGCACTGTTTTTGACATATGATATGTAAGAAATGCTTAGATATGAGTATTGCATATCAAAGTGAACATTAAGAGTGTCTACTTCAAGTTTTTATTTCTATGTTTCAACAAGAAAAGTAAACACATCTTCACATCTTTTGAAAGCTGGAACAGCTGATTGATTCAGTCAGATTATTCCTATTAAAAAGAAAATGAGCCACTGGAATGAAAACAATGACTCTATAGAAATGTCCTCTTTGTTTTGGTTAAGAACATGGCTGTGTACTTTGGTAATGAATATATCTCTTTCCATTTTCTCTCCCAGGTTCCAACTCCTCACTAATACCTGGTCCAGTTCTAACTTCCCTCACATTACTTGTTCACTGTTCATTCACTGTCCTTGCACTCTATTCCCAGACCCATGGAAGGTGGGGACCACGTGGCTTTTTCTAAAGCTTACATCTCACTGTGGAATGTTATACTTGGCTCTCTGGCTCTGAAGCTGCTTTCTGTCTTAACAACAAAACCTACATTCAGCCACCCATCCCAAGAGTGGCCTTTGTATCTTCACACACTGCAGCACTCACTCCAAGACATTTAGCTGTTCTGTTTTCCATTTATGTGAAGTGACCTGAAGTACCTCCGGCAATGGTAAGGGCAAGGTCAGAGCACAATGGGCATGATCAGTCAGAGTTTCCTTGAGAACACTGCTCTCCCTCTTATTGTCGCTTCCTTATTCACTTCAGTGATCATCAGCAGGCACTCTAATTCCTGCTCTAAAGAGAATTGTTTTCTCTCAGTTCTTAATAAAAGTTTAATAGCAGATAGAGCATTTTAGTGAGAGCTCATGTTAGCAAGATTTTTATTTCACCCAGTATACTGGCATATTATGCACTTGAGTAATCTATGGACTGTTGTAAATAAAGTAAAGAGCATATATTTACAGAAGTAAGCAAACTGCATTTTTATGATACTACCCTTGAAACTTTCACACTCTGATCAGTAATAGCTATCCTTCTCATTAGCATGCCTCAGTGAGATGCTTCTCTAATTAGCTTTAAACTTACTCATGAACAGCAGTCATTTCAAGTACTGTTTATTATTAAAACAAATACCTGGAAATTATGCTATTAGTGCAAAAATCAATCCAACTTTAAACCCCCCATTTAAACTTAACACATACACTCCCACATGTAACACACTTTCTTTGTATTTCTAATAAGCCAGGAACATACTAGTATCTGGAGTAAATAACTGAATAAAGGGATTTCCTCTATTTATAGTTCAAGTGTTTATAGTTGCTTTGAAAGAGAGGCAGATTGATACCAATTTTGGGGTGAGTGAAAATTTTAGTCTCGTTACCCCTGCTTGAATTCTGTTTATTGAATCAGTGAATATATTGGGACATTTACTCTGATTCAGGCATTAAAGCCATAGAGATAATGGGACACTTACCATATTGCAGGGAGTGGGTTGAGGAAAGTGGGTCCACTTGTGTATACATACATGTATAGAATCAAGTGGGGGGGAGCTGAGTAGGTGTCTGGAGTACTTTAAAGTAATTGGTAGATTTCACTTACAATCAAAGGCTTTAGAAAGAGGATCATTAGGTTTATTTGGATCAAATGTTAAGTCATAGGATATATCACATTTTAAAGCTAGCATAGGCTCTCTGGCTCTGAGACAATCGGAGGTCTTCTGAAGTGGCTCAGTGGTTGAGCATCGATCTATGAACCAGGAGGTCAAGATTAAATTCTCAGTCAGGGCACAGACCCTGGTTGTAGACTTGATCCACAGTAGGGGCATACAGGAAATATCTGATTAATGATTCTCTCTCCTCATTGATGTTTTTATTTCTCCCTCTTCCTTGCTTTCTAAAATCAATAAAAATTATTCAAAAAATAAAAAATAAAGACAATTGGAGTAAAACCTCCATTTTAATTATGCCACTACTATAGCCATTTCTGCTATTGAAATCTATTGACTGTGTGCCTTGGTTGATGTGAGTTATGAAATTATGTAAATAAAACTGAAACAGAGTACTTGACAAGAAATATGTTTTCCTTTCCTTTACCTTTTCTCAATTGCTTTTCTACTGTCCTCTTCACCCCCGACACCTTCACCTAGCATTCCTGGCCTTTCCACTGCCCTCTGGTCTATTCACTCAGTACTCTTCTTTCATGGTCAAGTCACATCTTCTGCCAGGAATGCACTCTGTTCCCTCACCTTGCCTGGCAGGTCAGATTTCTCTTTTTTTCCTTTAAGGGGTTCCATAAATACTGCTTCCTCATCCAGGTTTATCCTGATCTCTCCAACTGTAGTCTATCCTTCTTCTGAATTCCCATTGCATTTAGCATACCTTTGTTGGTCCTTGTTCTCATTACATTGTACATTACACTTATTTCTGGGCACATCTTATTTCTTTTAAGCACTTTAACAGTGGGGTTACATTGTTTTAGAAATCTGTAAATCCAATGATTTGTCCAGCATCACCTGTATAATAAAGAGCTATTATGCTAATTAGACGAGATGGCGGAACAACCTTCTGGAATGACCAGTAAGGCGGGGGGGGGGGGGGGGAGGGCATGGGGCCGTGAGGCAACTGGGGCTACAAAGGCCTACTCTTGCATGAATTTTGTGCATTGGGCCTCTAGAAAATATATAAAATCTATGTCATAATTATTTTTAAACTAGTATTGGTTCTTCCATTAGTTAAATACAAATTTAGGTGTTCTCAGAGTTGAAATATTTTAACATGACGTTTTTACAAACTGTATAGTACCAAAAATCATAAAATTTAAAGATTGTGTATTGAATCACTACAGGACCAGTTGCTTCACTCCATATGTTCTTTACTAAACAAAATGTTGAAAAGACCTTTGTTCAAAATCATTTTATTAGACAAATAGCTCATTATACCATCCCCTAAAGTTTGATTTGGGCTCAGGATAGTTCCCGTAAATTAAAAAAGAAAAAAATAAAGAAATAAAAGAACCATATCAAGCAATTGAACAATACATAGCCATTCAAACTACACTTTAAAAGAATATGACATGAGGAAATGCTTATATATTATATTGAATGAAAATTGTAGGATGCCAAATATCATAATATATAATTTAAATTTAATACCAAACAAAAATAAATGTACTGAAATATAACTGAATATTTTAAGTGACTGTTGGAATAAAATAAAATGCTGATAATTTTAGCTTTTCCCATATTTACTTTTTATTTTTACTAATTCTCTTCTATACTAATAAAAGGGTAATATGCTAATTAAACTGGTTGACTGGACATCTTCCAGACATCTGACTTCCTTCCAGACAAAGCCATGGTGTCGGGGGCCAAGGCAGGGAAGCCATGGTGGCAGGGAAGCAAGCAATTAGGGGTGATATCAGGCCAATGCAGGAGAGCAAGCAGTTAAGGGGCAATCAGGCTAGCAGGCAGGAGAGTGGTTAGGAGCCAGTGGTCCTGGATTGTGAGAGGGATGTCCAATGGCCAGCAGTCCAACGTCCCCCAAGTGATCCCAGATTGGAGAAGATACAGGCAAGGTTGAGGGACACACCCCCTTCCCCATGCACAAATTCCATGCACTGGGCCTCTAGTATATTATAATTAGTAGTTTTTTTTTTTTAAAGTATAATCAGGAAAACAAATATATTTTAATACAGGATGGGATAAAATAGATTTATAGTTATGAGTTCATGGAACAGTTTAATTTTGTAGTGATATTAATTATTATATTATTTTCCATATGGAACAACTATAAACCTACATTTGCTCCACCCTATAGAGCAGTGGTTCTTAATCACTGAAGACATTTTTGTCACAACTTGGGGGAGGATGTATGCTATTGATATTTAGTGGGGAGAGGCCAGCAATGCTGTTAAACCTCCTACAATCCACAAAATAGTCCCCCACAGCAAAGTATTATCTAACACAAACTGTTAATAGTACTGAAGTTGAGAAACCCTATAATAGAAGGAAAGCAACCAAAATATCCTAAATGTGAAGTTGACTAACCAAATTGTGATGTATTCATTAATATAATGGACTATTGTGTACAGCTTAAATTTATACTATCAAATTATTTATTGAGATGGCAATCTCACTAGTTTTTTCACACCCTGAGCAATCTATGTTTCCTCACAGGAAAGCTCTGTGGTATGCTCGCAATTATATTCTCTTTTGTTACATTTATGTTCTTGTATTTCTGACAAGGAGAAGAATTCTTTGGGAGCCTGATAAGCACTTACTTGCCACTTCCTTCAACAAACCTTGAACAGTGCTAGTACAGAGAAGGGAATTACTCATGGTTAGGTGTTTATATCCCCTGAATATTTCACTGGTCCATGTCTGAACTCCAACTCAGACAGTGTTCCCCAATGTATGACAGTTATGTCTATTTGCTATTTGGGTCACATTTTGTATACTCATCATAATTGGTGGAAGAAAATATTTTCCATGGCTATTTAACATTCCAGCAGAAAAGTTCTTCAACAAAGCATTGGCTCAACTGTGTTATGTCCTTATCTTTAGACCAAACCTTGGACAGGGTTAGGGTTATTATTAATGGCTCAACCATGCCAATGCTTACGTTAAAGAAAGGTAAGGTCAGGTCTGTCGTGAGGTGAAATAAGAAAATGGTGCTCATGGTCAAAGGGAATAGTCACCATGAAATTGTATTGGAGGTATCTTGATTAGCATTATAATGGCTCTATGTATTCTAGGCTTCATACCTTTAAAGATAATATTTGATTTCTTAAAGAAAGCTTTTTGCTTTCATGCTATCTATTAGCATTTTTTTTCGAGGGGAGGGGGGACAGGAGGAGGAAGTAAACTTTTATGTCTTCTTGTTTTAGTTCTATATAGATGGAACACCAAAAGGACATTATACTTAATGTTTCAAGATTCTTTGTCATTGAATGTTATGTAGGATTATCAGTATAAAACTAATGTGAATGGGAATATTCAGTCAGATTATGCACTGCACATATAAAGGCAATTCCAGAAAGGTTATTTGTCCCTTGATATTTCAGTAGATTGTGTAAATGTGCCATACAGCTCCAAAACAATTCAAGGATTTTGCTTACAGGAAGAGGCTATATAAACTTTGGCAAGCACAGACCATATTAAGATTGACATATAATTTCCTGAAATGTTCCACTGACATCATTACAACTTATACTTAGGGAAGAATAGCAATCAGAACAATCAACACAGCTGCTTTAAAATATAACATTGTAGTATTGAAGCAATATTCCTAATAATGCAGCTTGAGGACTGCAACAATGTCAAGAAACATAAATAATTGCTTGCTAAGGTGAGGGTCACTATATTTATTGTAAGGAGGAGAAAAATATATATGAACAAATAAGGGCAGGAATCAGGTGAATTTGAAGGAAATCAGAAAAAGATATGATGAGGAAAAACTCCTTGAGGACTAGCATCAGGAAGTATATGTCCACACTGACAGCCTGGTTTATTATCCCAGCACACCTATAACTGAAATCTCTATAGCCATTGGGCAGTGCCTCAGGAGTTGCTCCAGACCTCTGCCAAGTGCTATATCTGCCTAACTGGTTCCATTATTCTGTTTTTTTTTCTTGTCAGTGGTGTTAAGTATATTCACAGTATAAGCATATTATGTATATACTTGTAATAAGTATACTTCTATACAGTATAAGTATATTAAGTATATTATAATAGAACTTTTACCTTAATCAAATTTTAGAATATTTTTATTACCCCACAAAGAAAATCTATATCCACTAGATATACTCCCCATTCCTCTCCACACTCTCAGTTTTAGGAAAACACCTACCTACTTATTTTTCCATTGATTAGCCTGGACATTTGATATGAGTCTAATCACATAATATGTGTGCTTTAGGATGGACTCCTTTCACTTGGCATTATATTTTCAAGGTTCAACCTTATCTAGTACATATCAGTACTTCATTCATTTTTATGGCTAAATAATATTCCATTGTATTGATATGCTACACTTTACTTATCCATTCATTACTTATTCAATGTTTGGGTTATTTCTCTTTTGGCAGTTATTAATAACTAGAGGCCCGGTGTATGAAATTTGTGCACAGGGGGTGTGTCCCTTAGCCCAGCTTGCACCCTCTCCAATCTGGGACCTCTCAAGGGATGTCTCACTGCCCATTTAGGCCTGATTCCAGAACTAAATGGGCAGTTGGACATCCTTCTCACAATCCAGGACTGCTGGCTCCCAACTGTTCACCTGCCTGCCTTTCTGCTTGCCCCTAAATGCTTCTGCCTGCCAAGCCCCTTAACCACTCCCATGCCAGCCTGATTGATGCCTAACTGCTCCCCTGCCAGCCTGATTGCCCCTAACTGCTCTACTCTGAAGGCTTGGTTACCCCTAACTGCCCTACCCTGTACGCTCGGGTCCTCCCCAACTGCCCTTCCCTGCAGGCCTAGTCACCCTGAACTGCCCTCTCCTGCAGGCCATCTTATGGTGGCTGTCTTGTATCCACATGGAGGCAGCCATCTTTAACCACATGGGGGCAGCCATCTTGTGTGTTGGAGTGATGGTCAATTTGAATATTCTTATTTTATTAGATAGGATGCTGTTTGAACATTCATGTACAAGTTTTAATGTGGACATATTTTTGATGTCTTGAGTATATGTCTGGGAATGGTATTGTTAGTTTATAGGTTATGTTAAACATTTTGAAGAGATCCCAAATTGTTTTACAAATTGACTTCAAGATTTTACATTATCTCCAGCAGTTATGAAATTTCTAATTTTTCCACCTTCTTGTCAGAACTTTTTATTATATGTTTTTATTTTATTTTATTTATCCTAACAGGTATGAGTGGTATCTCATTGTGGTTTTAATTTGTGTCTTCCTAATGACTAATGATATTTAGCTTTATTTCATATGCTTATCACCATTTCTATCTTCTTGTGAAAGAAGCACTTTTTTATATTTTAGTTGGGTTATCATTTCATTATTGAGTTGCAAGAGTTCTTTATATATTCTGAGTATATTGTTGGATATATGATTTGTAATATTACCCTATTCTGTGGATTGTTTCCTCTCTTTCTTGAAATTAAACATGATAGATTGATGACTTTTTGTCAAATTTGGGAAGTTTTTAGTCACAAAGTCTACAACATTTTTCCTGCTTCTTTGTCTCTCTTCTCTCATTCTTGTACTCTCATTATGTGTTTTACTCCATATAATGAGCTACATTTCTCCAATGCTTTCCTCATTTTTCTTCATTAACTTTTCTTTTTGTCTTCAAATTAAATAATCTTTATTGATATATCTTTCAGATAGCTGATTCTTCCTTCTGCCAACTCAAATCTATTCTTAAATCTCTAGTGAATTTTTCATTTGTCATATTTTTATTCCAAAATTTCCATTTTTAAATATTTTATATTTCTTTATCACTTTTCTTTCTTTGCTAAGATTATTAGTGCCCATTCCTTTAATTCCTTTAAATATATCTCCTTTTGCTATTTGAACATTTTTATATTAGCTACTTGCAAATCTTTGACTGCTAAGCCTACTTCCTTAAAGGCAGTTTCTATCAATTGCTCCTCCCAACCCTCCCACACTCACTGTGTATAGGTCATGTGTTTTTCTTTACATGTCTCATAATTATTTAGAGAAAATTGATATTTTAGATAACATCTTCAAGTAACTCTAGATATTGATCTTCACCTGGGGATTTTCATTGTTCTTATTTGTTTGCTTGTTAATTTGCTTAGTGACTTAGTTGTACTTGTTCAGTAAAGTCTTTCTCCACAGTTTGCAGCCTCTGATGTCTCTTAGCGATTCCAGACTTGGGCATGCACTACCAGTATGACTGTGGTTTTAGCCAGGCTCTTTATTTTTATTTCTTTTTTAAAAAATATATTGTTACTTATTTCAGAGAGTAAGGGAGAGGGAGAGATAGAAACATCAATGATTAGAGAGAATCATTGATCTGCAGCCTCCTGCATGCCCCCTACTGGGTATAGAGCCTGCAACCCAGGCATATGCCCTTAAGGAGAATCAAACCCTGGACCCTTCAGTCTACATGCCAATGCTCTATCCACTGAGCAAAACCAGCTAGCCTAGCCAGGCTCTTGAGCTGTCTCATTCTTTCATCTACCTGCTTCTGTTGGCATTACACTCAGATGTTAGCTTACACTAATTGCTAGCTGATTGCTGTAATGCATTAGATACCATAATGCTCTGGGACATAAACTACTTCTATTCTTATCCTACTGAAATCAGTCCCCTTGGAAGGGGTAGGTAAAGTGTTGCAAGTCTTTGAAGCTGTTTTGATCTTCTCCTAAGCAGAACCTCTGGGCTATAAAGCCAGGATCTGTGCATGGCAAAAGAACAGGGAACTTGGCTCTTCATGTATCCTTCCTATGGAGCCGGAAGTGTGTTGTAAGTGGCTGATAACTGGTGCTGCTATCCAGCTTCTGTCACCACTCAGTATGAATCTTCCTCAGCTCAGATTGGGAGAATAGGATCTGCTGGTTTCACTAACTGCTAAATCCACTGGAATTCGTCTTTTCACACTAGGAACTTGGTGAAGCTGGTTACTCAGCTACCTAGACCACTGGAGCAGGTCTTCTGTAATAAAGTATGAATGAGGAACTATAATCTTCAACAGCTGCCTGGCAGGATCATACCTATATAGTGGGAAATGGGGTGAAATAATGGATGCTGCTTTAGACTGAAGTATGAAAAAATAGTCACAGCCCCTAGCTCAAATGCTATTGCCCTCATTGTTCTTGACAAATTTCCATTGATTCTGTTGAATACAAGCTTTTCAAATTTTGTAAACTCTTTATCAATCTTGAGTCCTTGAAAACAATATTTTATGATTTTTTAAAAATATATTTTATTGATTTTTTACAGAGAGGAAGGGAGAAGGATAGAAAGTCAGAAACACTGATCAGCTGCCTCCTGCACACCCACTACTGAGGATGTGCCCGCAGCCAAGATACATGCCCTTGATTGGAATCGAACCTGGGACCTTTCAAGTCCGCAAGCTGATGCTCTATCCACTGAGCCAAACTGGTTTTGGCCATATTTTCTGATTTTTAAATAGCTTACTAGATATCTCCAAGTGAGAGGTTTGACTCTGAGCCATTCATGCAGCTTTTCTAGAGGTCCCACTCCTCTCTACAGTTCTTAACATGCTAACTAGCCCACTCTCTCAAACTCTTTTATTTTGATAGTACTATTTATGTCAAATATGTCTGGACTGATTCCTGCCTGCTGGATCTTAAAAGCTCTTTACACGTCGGGATTGAAAGCAGAAGTCCTAAATAATGCTTAAAGACATTTTAATGATCACTAGGTTCTGTTTTAAATCTATTAAAATGCATATCAAATTTTATATCCTGGTAATTCTTATTCTGTCCTCCAAAAATTTGAAACATTCAAGAAAATATTACTTAATAGAAATGTTTATTTCTCTGTATGCAATCTCCAGAGAGCTATCAAACACTTTTGTGAATATTGTACCCATGGTAACTCTTATTCTATTCTCAAAATCCTTAAGCATTAAAGAAAATGTTACTTAATTCTATCTTTTATTCCTCAATATGCATTCTCCAGAGAGTTATCAGCCTCTTTTTTAAATACAATTTTGATCACTGTTTATGAGCAGGCAAAAATGGATAAACAGAATGTTCTCATTAGTTGAGATTTGATTCTTTCCATAACTGGAAGTAATTTTAAATAATAAAGCTTCCTAAAATAACTTGTTGCAGCCCTAACCAGAGCAACTACTATTCAACTTTATTTTGCAAATTATTATTAGACAAAGTCTACAATGCACATGCCCTTAACCAGAGTAAAACCCTTCAGTCTAGAGGCCTTCTATTCACTGAGCCAAACATTCTAGCGCAATACACAATAATTTTTAAAATTGTATTTACCAGTGGGGAACGTTCTTGTCTCAGTAAGAGGCTTTCATTCCTCTGTTCTCTTTGGATAATTTGAGTGTAGGAATTTCTGATTCTTTGAACCCTTCACTGTAATTTCAAGTCAGGAGTAACAGCCACACCAAGAGTAGTGATCTTGAAATCAAGCTCTGAAAATTCTTTGAAGATTTCTTGCATCATCTTAAAATCAAAGAGGTCAAATGGGAAGGAACCTCTGTTGACCAAAATACTTGTTCCAGTTGTTATTGTTGTTCTTATTCTGATACTGATTTGATTTTGACTCTTTTTCTCCTCCTCTTCTTCTTTCTTTTTTTCTCTCTTTTTCTTTCTATATTGTGTTTCTAGGTTAAATTTAATAGCACAAAAAGCTTGCTATTAAAAATTTTAAAAACTCACTGACTATATTATATCATTGAAAAAAGATTAATTACATTTGAGATTACTTTTTTATTGTTAATCCTCACCTGAGAATAAATTTTCCCTTGGATTTTTAAATTAATTTAATTAAATAATTAATTAAATTAATTTTTAGAGAGAGTGGAAGAGAGAGAAAAAGATAGAGGGAATACCAATGTGAGAAATACACATCGATTGGTTGCCTCCTGCAAGACCCCTGGCCAAGGAGGAGCCTGCAACCAAAGTATTAGAATTTACCCAGGGCCCCTTGTTCCAGAGCCAAAGCTCTATCCACTAAGCCAAATCAGCTAGGGCAAAATCACATTTAGAGTGAACATGGATCTCATTGATCTTATTTCTATTCTGGAAGTACTAGATTTTAGCATTAATAATCTATATGAAAATAACTAACATATTTTGAAGTAGAGTATAAGAGGTGATGGTCATATGAAAAGAAAATAAATCTAACACTATGAAGTCAGAAATATTCTAAAATAAAAAAATAAGGCAATATGTGGAAACTTTTATGATTAATGAGAGTGAATTATGAATGATTGCCAAGTATTATGACAATCTAATCATCACAAAGAATGTTCTGTAAAGTAAGGGTCTTTACATTTAAGAATTATATTGTGTAACCAAAATATAAAAATTAAGAATGAGCCAAAATTCAGATCTTTCATACATTACTAGAGGCCTGATCCATGAAATTCATGCATGGGTAGGATGTGTTCCTCAGCTCAGCCTGCACCCTCTCCAATCTGGGAATCCTTGAGGGATGTTGCTCTCATAATCTAGGATTTCTTGCCTGCCTGCCTGCTTGATTGCCCTTAACTATTCCTTGCCTGCATATTTGACACCTAAGTGCTCCCCTGCCCCACCCAATTGCCCCTAACTGCCCTCCTTTGTTGGCCTGATTGCCCCAAACTTTCCTCCCCTGTCGACCTGGTCACTCCCAGCTCCCTCCTCTGCAGGCCTGGTTTCTCCCAATTGCCCCACCCTGCTGGCCATCTATCTTGTGGTGGCCATCCTGTGTCCACATGGGGGCAGCCATATTTGACCTCTTGGAGACAGCCATCTTGTGTGTTGGAGTGACAGTCAATTTGCATATTTCCTCTTCATTATATAGGATGTTAATCATTGATAAGTTGGTATGTTAGAATATAGGTATTAATATTAATTATTTTATTGCTTTCAGACACTTGTTCAGTTTTGCGATCTCACAACTGATGAGTCTATACTTATATAGACATTGGATATTCACAGAGGTGACAGATAAGAAAAGGGCATAAGAGGGAAATAGTGAAGTCTGAAGAATAATGTGTAAGTGAACTTTTAATGGCATAAAGTACAAAAATATGTAACATTTTGTTTGTCTAAAATTCATCAAAATTAGGGTTAAATGTTTTTCTATGCTGAAAAAATGGAGTAATCACGTATAATATTTCTTAAAACATTTCAAAGATACTTCTCATAAAGGTCATTTTGGAGGAAAATAAGAATAGAAGGCAAACAGAGCAATATGTGAACAATTGGTGTGAATTCTTAGATTAGGAATTAGATGTGATTTTTGTTAAGTGAGCATTTTTAGGATTTTTTAGTGGTGTTGGGCCCAGAGCTCTGCATCAGAGCTATCCTTCTCAGTTTAATATTCTCATTGACAATGGTGACTTAGAGTCCTACCTTAGGAAAAGAAGGCATTCCCTCTATGAGGCACACATCTTGTCATCTTTTAAAATTGAAAATATAAATTAGGCTTTTATTAGTCAGCTAGTTGGTGTTAGACACTATGCAAAATGCTTTATTTGTGTTCATTATTAAATATTTACTGATATCCTAGAAGGTCTATCTAGTTATCCTTTTATATGTGAATTTCCAGATGAGGTTTAATCATACCAAAATGCAGAGTCCTTGAAAAGAAGCTTGTGTGCATCACTCATTACTTAATCTTTCATATTTAAAGCATTGCCTAGCATATAGTAGGAATCAATAAATAATTACTTAAAATTATTTACAGAACTAAGGCTTATAAAACTTTAAAAATTTATTCACAATAAGCAGTAGAAGTGAAATTTTATTCAGAGCTGCCATTTAGATTCTGTTTATTCTTGACTTATGTTAAAATATATATTAATAATTCATATGCAAATAAAATGTTTCACAGGTAGTCATTGAAATGAGAAATGAATTATGTAAAAGACCTATTGAAAGGATAAAAATTACTAATTTGATAATATTTATGGTAGTCCAGCTAGACAGTGGAGCTTGGATTCTATGAATCTTTTGGAATAGAAAAGAAAATACAGATTTGAAACTGCAGAGTCAGAACTGGAAGGTTGATGTTTATATGTATGAAAATATATGCACATACAACAGAAGAAAATAGTTAGGGGGGTTCATATAGAAAATGATCCTAAGATTTTGAGTTTGGGTGAGTGGAATATGGATGGCACTAGTCTACATGAAACAGTTATAGCCTACATAGAGGTGGGGGTTCATATATGATCTCATCTCTTATTTAGTTGATTAATCCCTTGAAAATCCATATGTCCTATTTATAAGAAATTCATTGTCTTCCATTTGTGGCCTTTTCTCTCATTCTTGTAAATCATTCAAGATACAAGAACTCTGCTATTTTCTCAATCCCAGAAGGATGGGGTGATTAGTGGATAGTCCTGTTTCCAAGGAAACCGGGAATTATTTTATTTCATTCCCACTGCTTCTTGCTGACATATGTTCCTGTTTAGAAATTCTCCTTACTTCATGGGGACTTCCCTCCTCTGAATCTATGTCCTTATTCTGATCTCTCTCTACACTGTTAGCAGTGGTGTCTCATGCATGAGTTCCAAGATGAGAAATCTCCGAGTTTAAGAACTGCATGTGGGACATTTTTTCTCCAAAGTAAATTGTTTGGCCAAATAATTGGATTCTGAAGGCTTTCAACTTCATGTTGCACCAGAATTAGTTTTCATCATATACTGACCTGACCTCTCAAATCTTATAGCTCCTGTGTTGAATAAGCAAATTATCTTCTTTTTCTGGGATTGGTTAATTTCGGGACTTCCATACCCTTTCTTATCATTGAGCCTTCACTGAGCTATCATCATTTTCATCAATATATTAAGTATCCAAGAGTGAGAATTGGGATTTTTTTCTCTTCTGACCAAGAAGATCTAGACACTTGATTATCTTCTCACCAAGGATTAAGCATCTTGACTAAACTACTAAGAAAATAGTAATATTTCCCCTAAAATAATAGATTTATTCATATAAGTTATGGGAAAATGGTCTTTTATAGGAGGCCTACTGAAAAAGTTAGCCTGTGAATTAGATCTGTGATAGTATAATTTCAAAAGAAAGGCTTACTCTGCTTGACTTTCTGCTTTATTAGACAGTCTACATGAATGCTGGGGAGAGAACATGATTTAGCCCTCAAGAGAGATAACAGAAAGGATGATTATGGAAGAGAGAGTGTGAGCTGGAGTCCTTAGATCCAACATGATAAAGAGAGTCCTCCCAGGTGACATGTGTAAAACCATTTCATGAGTCAAGATGATGAAATAATGAAGATACCTACTAGCAGATTTTGTTACTGGATACTGACTCTTGGAATTATCTTGATTGTATTATCTCATGGTGGCTTTGATGAGATGATTTTTGAGGGCTCTTCTTAGTCTGTGAATATAAATTAAAAGAAAAAGAGTTAGGAGACAAAGGGAAAATTGAGTGAGTTAAATTTATGCTCAGCTTGATCCACTTGCTGAACTGATTATTATTTTCTATCACTACTAATTTATTTTTTCTCCCACATTTCCTCTTAAGAGTTTGTTCATATATACACATGAAATAATGGCATGACATACCCAGGATTTTCCAAAAATGAAATGTATTCGCTCTTTTCTGAACTATTAATATTAGATATTTGTGGGTGTGAATTATGGCATACCACTATTTTACTATTATAGTTATTTTATAAGGCTTTATTTTATAATTTTATGCTAATTCTTTACCCATGCCTCTACAAGGTTTTTATGACATGAATAGTTAATTATCTTTCATTGTGACAAACTAATAAAAAGGAAAAAGACAAAAAGCAGGCTCATTTACTTCAATTATGTAATAACCTTCAAAGCTTCAGCAGTTGCAACTACTGATGATCAGTCTTGGTATTTGGTATTTGGCACTCTCCAAATCTGCACCTAATCACCTTCTTCTGTAAATAAGTTATTTGTCTTGATAAATTAGGTTTTGAGGCTTTTTTGTTTCTTTGTTATTTTCTTCTGTGAAAACACACTATCTTCCACTTCCAGTTATTGAAAAATCAGAATGTATTAGGTCATATCCTGTGTAGGAAATGAATTGAAAAAAAAGGATGTTTGTAGACTAAATCATCTTATTTAAAATATGCCCTTGTTTTAGAAGCCTTTTTTTTTCTCTCTATCTCCTCCTCCTCCACCCCCCGCCCTGTCTCTCTCCTTTTTGTTTGTTAATCTTTACCCGAGGATATTTCCCATTGCTTTTTATTTATTTTTGTATGTGTCTTTTCTTACCTGAAGTTTTATTTTTTAACTTTTTTTATAGATTAAGGTATTACATATGTATCCTTTTCTATTTATTTTTGTATGTGTCTTTTCTTACCTGAAGTTTTATTTTTAAACTTTTTTTATCGATTAAGATGTTACATATGTATCCTTATGCCCCCCACCCCTCACTCATGCCCTCATCCCCTGGTGTCTATGTCCATTGGTTAGGCTTATATGCATGCATACAAGTCCCTTTGGTTGATTTCTTTCTCTTATCTCTACCCTCCCCTACCTTCCCTCTGAGGTTTGATGCTTGATCAATGCTTCTCTGTCTCTGGATCTGTTTTTGTTCATCAGTTTATGTTGTTCATTATATTCCATCAGTGAGTGAGATCATATGATATTTATCTTTTTCTGACTGACTTTTTCACTTAGCCTCCAATCCTCTCCATGCTGTTGCAAATGGTAAGAATTCCTTCTTTTTTTTTTACTGCAACAAGTATTCCACTGTGTAGACGTACTACAGTTGTTTAATCCACTCACCTGCTGATGGGCACTTAATGGGCAATGGACCTAAATAGATACTTTGGAAAGTAGACATAAGGAAGGCCACGAGAGATATGAAAACATGCTCAAAGTTACTAATCAATGGAGAGATGCAAATCAAAATGTCAATGAGGTACATCTCTCACCTGTCAGAATGGCTATCAACAAATCAACAAACAAGTGCTGGTGAGGGTGCGGAGAAAAAAGACCCTTGTGCCCTGCTGGTGGGAATGCAGACTGGAACAGCCACTGTGGAGAAAAATATGGAGTTTCCTCAAAAAACTAAAAATGGAACTCCATTTGGCCCAGGAATACCACTTCTAGGACTATATCCCAAGAAACTAGAAACACCGATCAGAAAGGATATATGAACTCCTATTTTCATAGTAGCACAATTTACCATAGCTAAGATTTGAAGTATCTATTGCTTTTTCAAAAGAGTGGAAGGAAGAGGGAGAGACAGAGAGAAACATAGATGTGAGAAAGACACATGGATTGATTGCCTCCTGCATGCACCCCAACCAGAGCCAGAGAACCTGCAACCAAGGTACGTGCCCTTGACCTAAACTGAACCCAGGACCCTTCAGTCCTGTGGCTGATGCTCTATCTACTGAACTAAATCAACTAGGGCTCTCTCTCTCTCTTCATTTTAAAGGGAGAAATGTGGAATAAAATTTATAATGAGATATTCTCATGCATGAAAAAAAGGAGAATTGTTTTTTTCTCTTCAGTGATTCCACAGAACTCAAAGAATGTAAAAATTACAGGAAAAATCAAATATTGTGTTGACTTAACAAATGAATATTATTTAGCATGGATAACATTTTTTCAAATAACAATCTCCTGTAGAAACCTCTCACTGAGGAAAGTTATCAACCAAAATAGTCAGAGAATTATTAGCAATAACAGTAAAAACATGTACTTGATTTTAATCTTTTATTTGCCTTCCAAAATCCCAATGTTCTTTACAAATCACTGTTTTAAATCTACATAATCAGGGAGATTAATCAGCAGCAGGTATTAGTCTTCATTTTATAAGCTGTAAAGATTCATATGCTGAGATAAGGCTTCCCTGAGATCATATAGGTAGTCCATGGAGCTAAAAGGATTTTGGATATGGGACTTGAAAGTCATTCATTGCTCTTTAGATAATAAATCTATTTCAGCAAATGTAATTTGTGCCTTAACTAAAAATTTGGTTAGTTTTAAACTTTTTATTCACTGAAATAACCAACAAAATGGAAAACGCATAATAGTTCATTTGCAGAACATTTTATATCCTGTAATTAAGACTCTGTCAAGTTAGTGTCAGCTCTATTTCTTTTAAGAGATATTGGAAATGAGGCACCTTGCATCTGTCACTGACTGACTTGGAGGCAGCTAGTTTCACTTTTTGCTTGTACAATTTTATTGATGCTTTCACACAGTGTGTGTGTAGATGTTTTACAAATATAACACTTAGTCATGCATTTTTCTCATGCACAAGGTCTTTTGTGATTCAGTAATCAGTTAATATAATTTTCACTGACTTACTTAAAAATATATAGTTTAGAACTGCTCAATTCATTTTAGCAGCATTACTAATTTCCTGTACTTTATTAATTGTTGTCATTGTGGCAGTTGTGTTAAAATCATGAGCAAATTCTAAGCAAGATTCATGCCAGTGTATGAGTGTATGAATTAGACCTGGGAAAAAGACAGACAGGAGTGGGACTGGAATGATTTGAAGAGATCATGCTTCTAGTATCAGAAGTCCAATTCAAGTTTCAGTTAAACTCTTTGTCATTTTGACCAAGCACATGTAGACCATTATTTATAGATGCCTAGTTTTAAGGGGAAGAAAATGTATCATTAATATGCAAAAGCCATTAATGTAGAAAAATCAATTGTTAAATAATTGCTTTATATAAAAATCCTAGGAGGTCTCTATAATCAATATGAATTGAATTTGTTGAATTTCACATAAAAACATCAAGTGATTTAAGAAAAGCATTTCAGAAACAAAAATGAAAATCATAATTTCTCATTATTGCTATGAACCAAAGTTTTCTTCCTTTGCTTATTTTACAAAGCTATGAATGTGCATCAGTGACATTGACAATTGGCTGGTTCCTGGATTTTTGCCTAATGTCTCATTGATCCAGAGTCAATAATGACTGACTCCACAATGTTGGCAATAGATATGCTTCCCAAGATTGTGTTTTACTATGTGGTCTATATCTATTTCCAACATCTCTCCAAGGAAAAAATAACTATTTATAAATTCCATAGATTAAGATAAAAAAGAAAATGTTTCATTCAGTTTTACAAATTATAAGTATAAACAAAGGGTTACTAAGGTATTTATACAAAAACACACAATGAACACAAACTAAAAGGGCAGATTTTGATCTCATGGTGCCATTTGGAGTCAACAAATAAGTCCAGCTAAGGATGCAGAGAAAGGGGAACCCTAGTGTACTACTGGTAGGGATACAGACTGGTGCAGCCACTAAGGAAAACAGGATGGAGTTTCCTCCATAAATTAAAAATTGATTGCCATTTGACCCTGTGATTCCACTTATAGAAATCTATCTGAAGAATTCTGAAACACCAATCAGAAAAAATATATGTACCTCTATGTTCATAGCAGCACTATTTATATTTTTAAAATTTCATTTTAAAATAAAAAAGTAGACTTACTTAAAATTCATTTTATAATAGTGATTTCAGTTTCACTTTTTTGTCCATATAATATTTAGCTAAAATGTATAAGAATACCTTTCCTGACCTAATTTGTGTTTATTAGAAAATTACATTAGATCAATTTGGCTAAATTACTGACATTTCTAAGATAATGTACTGTTGGGGGCGGCCCCAGGCAAGACACCTTGAGCTTTCTCTAAATCTTTGTGCTGGCTGAATTCAAGGCGCCTGCAAAAACCAGGTCTTGAAAAACATATTCACCGATGTTATCAGCTTGGCTTACTTTGCCTCAGGTGTCCGGGAGAGGGCCTTGATAGGTAAATTCAGGCTTGCCTGGGGATTGGGTGAATGAATAGGGCCTGGGCTCACCGAAACTCCTTTGATCCTAATGTTGGAGAAACACCTTTGTATTGTGGAATATAAAAAAAACACAGCTTCATGGGCTCAGGGCCCATGGCTGTTTCTCCATGAGAGGGAGAACAGAGGCCCACCTAGCCCCAGCTTTTTAATCCTACTTCTGTGTCTTCTCTTCTATATTTCATTTTTCTTCATCCTCAGCTCCTACACTCAGAAACTGAACCCATTCTCTCTCCACACTGAACGTGGGGGAGAGAGAGAGGAAAAAACACCCTTGATAATGTACGTTTTGTAAATTGTGGAAATGCAATTTCCTCAGAGGGTTTATAGTACCTTCTGGATTTAGTCCTCTCCCAAAGGATTTGTAACTTCTGCAGGGTGCATTGTTCTATGTTTTTATTGAAGCTTCAATAGAATCATAGGGCACAGTCAGGGTGATGCTGATTCAATAACCCCATTTTCCTTAGTGCTTTAAAAGTCACTTTTTTATTACATTTGATTTCTCTGAACTTTTACCAATTTCTCTTGGGCTTTCCTGAATATATATGGATGTATAAAACACCAAATTATGATGTCTAAAACCTGACAAATGAGAAAGCCATTCTGGCTTCCTACAATAAATGTATTCTAGATGAGTATAAGTGTTTAGTTTGCATATCTTAAAAGAAATTTAAACAGTGAATCACTTTAATGTGAATTATGTTCTGAAATCACCATCATGTATTCTTTGCAAATCATTCAGCAATTGCATCATGAACTATTTTTTTTTTTAAGTGGTGGATACTTAATGAGTCACATGAAATTTACTGAGAATCTTTCTATATGTTATCTAATTTATTCATCACAACTCTGTGGAGTCTGTGCTATTAATACCAGTTTTTATAAAAGAGAAAATTGATGCTTAGTGAGGTTGTTATACTCCAAACAATGGTAGAATGTGTAGAGCTGGCTTTGAACTTAGAAGTTTATTTCAAAGTTCAAGCCTTTGTTCACACAATACTCAAAATAGAGTTTGAGTAATCAATTAATAATATATATATTATGGTTTACATAATGGTGATTCTTAACTATGAATACCTAGTTTCCAAATACTGAGAGTTTCCCAGTAAAGACTATTGTGGCTATAGTGTGGGTACTGTGTTTTGGGATGAAACCATAGTAATAGAGGAAACAGTTGAACAGTGGGTGATAGTGATAGGGGGTGAATCTCAGAAATCTTTTTTATAATTAAGACTAGAGACCTGGTGCATGGAATTTGTGTATGGGTGGTGGTGGTGAGGGGGAGGTTTGACCCTCAGCCCAGCTTGCACCCTCCCCAATCTGGGAGCCTTGGAGGGATGTCCGACTGTCCCACCAGGATTGGGCCTAAATGGGCAGTCGGACATCCCTCTCACAATTGAAGACTGCTGGCTCCCAACTGCTCACCTGCCTGCCTTTCCTGATTGCCCCTAACTGTTTCTGTGTGCCAGCCTGATCACCCCCTAACGACTCTCCTGCCAGCATTATTGATGCCTAGTTGCTCCTCTGCTAGCCTGTTTGCCCCCAACTTCCCTCCTATGCCAGCCTGGTCACCCCTAACTGCTCTCCTCTGCAGGCTTGATTGCCCCCAACTGCCTTCTCTTGCAGTTCTGGTCCCTCCCAACTGTCCTCCCCTGCTGGCCTGATTGCCCACAACTACCCTCCCTTGCAGGCCTGGAACCTCCCAATGGCCCTCCCCTGCTGGCCATCTTGTGGTGGCCATCTTGTGTCCACATGGGGGCAGGATCTTTGACCACATGGGGGCAGCCCTCTTGTGTGTTGGAGTGAAGGTAAATCTGTGTATTGCTTTTTTATTAGATAGAATAGAGGCCTGGTGCATGGGTGGGGGCCAGCTGGTTTGCCCTAAAGGGTGTCCTGGATCAGGGTGAGGGTTCCCTTGAGGCACAGGGTAGCCTGGGTGAGGAGACTATGGTGCTTTGCAGGGTGGCTATGCAGTGACCCAAGCAGAGGCCATGTTATCTGGGATTAATTTATGTTCTGCAATTGAAACTTCGTAGCCTGGAGCAGAGCCAAGCCTTCTGCTCACTCCCTGGTGACAGCCACTTCTGTTTGGGTTTATTTAAATTCCATAATTGAAACTTTTTAGCCTAGAGTGGAGGCCTAGGCACTAGGGCTGTAGAAGCTTAGCTTCCTCCATCTCCGGGGAAACCCTAGCCTCTGCTGTCTCCAGCTACATGGCTGCTGTTGTTTCTGTTAGAGTATATCTTCTATAATTGAAATTTGTAGCATTGAGTGGAGGCCTAGGCCAGCAAAGGCAGGCAGAAAGCTTGGCTTCCTCCATTCCCGGGAAAACCCATGTCTCCCTCCTGCTCTCAGTGGCCGCAACCATCTTGGTTGGGGTTTATTTGTTCCTGATTGGCTGGTGGGTGTGACTTGTGGGTATATTGGAGGTACAATTTTCATATTACTCTTTTATTAGATAGGATAGCTCATTAATGTCCATATTTTCTTGTTGACAATGAAAATGCTGACAGAAATTCAAAGTGGATATAAAGTAATAAGGTTTGAAATATGGGCTCTGAAGCCCAGCTATCTAGATTCAGATATTTTCACTTACATTTGTGAAATTAATTAACTACCCACTTTCCTCATCATGCAATATAATTTGCCTTATTTATGGTCATGTATACCTTTTATTCTCTCTCGGCATCAACTAAACTTATAGACAGCAGGATTCTGTTAAAAAGGCCCTAACCTGTTTGACTCAGTGGATAGAGCATTGGCCCAAGCACTGAAGGGTCCTGAGGTTGTTTCTGGTCAAGGGCACATGCCTGGGTATGGGCTTCATCCCTAGTAAGTGGTGCTCAGGAGGCAACTGATCAATGATTCTCTCTTATCATTGATGTTTCTATCTCTCTCTCTCCCTCTCCCTTCCTCTCTGAAATCAATAATACATATATAATTATAAAGAGTTAATATGCAAATTGACAGTAACTCCAACACACAAGATGGCTGCCCCCATGTGGTTAAATATGGCTCCTCCCAGGTGGACATAAGATGGCTACCACAAGAGGCCAGCAGGGGAGGACAGTTGTGGATGACCAGGCCTGCAAGAGAGGGCAGTTGGAGGCAACAAAGCCTGCAACTGTAGGCAGTGGGGGAACCAGGCCTTCAGGGGAGGAAGTTGGAGGCAACCAGGCTAGCAGGGGAAGGCAATTGGGGGTGACCAGGTCAGCAGGGGAGGGTAGTTAGGGGTGACTGGGTGAGCAGGGGAGAGCAATTTGGGGCAACAAGGCCTGCAGGGGAGGACAGTTAGTGATGACCAGGCAGGCAGGAGAGAGCAGTTCAGGGTAACCAGGCCATCAGGGGAGGACAGTTAGGGGCAATCGATCGATCTGGCAGAAGAGGTCAGTCTGGTGAGACCACTCTTATAAGGAATTGAAGTTAGGGGTGACTGGCTTAGCAGGGTAGGGCAGTTAGGGGTGACCAAACCTTCAGGGAGAACAGTTGGGGGCAACCAGGTCAGCAGTTAAGGGCATTTAGGGGCAACCAGGCTGGCAGGGGAGTGCAGTTAGGAGTATTCAGGTCTGCAGGGGAGCAGTTAGTCATCAGTCATGCAGGCTGCGAAGTGGTTAGGGCCAATCTGGCAGGCAGGCAAGCAAATGGTTGGGAGCAAGTAGTCCTAGATTGTGAGAGGGATGTCATTCTATTTTTATTTTATTTTATACTAGTTTTTAAATAATTATTTTCAATTTTTAAAAATTATATTTTTCTTCTCTTTCTCTTTCTTTTTATCCACTCATCCTCTTTCTGCTTCCTCTATACTGAAATGAACTCCTCCCCATATTCATTCAATTCCTCAACCTTACGTTCTGAATATAAGATTCTTCTGCCCCCACCCTCTTTACTGGTTATTTGTTGTTTGTATGTTTTGGTTTATCTGTTGTCTATTGTGTTTTCTCCATATATATATATATATATATATATATATATATATATATATATATTCTTTTTCTTCCCTTTTCTACTTTTTCTTTACTCCTATGCCATTTTTTTCTCTCTTTGATATCATTTGTGCTCTCTTTTCTCTCCTCTAATTCTCTTTTCTCTGGCAGTCACTTATAATGGGGATATCAGTGTCGTGAGTACATTCATGTTTTGTTCCTTTTGTGTTGTGTCTTGTCAAGGTGAATTTTATAGTTTGGCCAACATAGTAGAGAGAGAGCCACATGACCAGATACTTGGAGAGGAGACTCCGTCCACGAATGGTTCAATAGCACTCAAGACCCAACTACAGAGGCAGGAAGTAGGTGGAAGTGTGAATGATGAAGTGAGGGAACATAAGAAAAATGTGTGGATAGAAGGGGATGTGTATGTGTGTGAGTGAGACACATTTAGATCCCACAGGTCCTTTGCGGGCAAGCTGACTGTGCTCGCCTAACCAAGCAGCCTCAGCTATTGTTACACAAAGTCCCAGAGGGGCCTGCTCCTCTGCAGAGGCCATGCCTCTTTGAAGGGGAGAGTGGCTATGACTAGGAGCCAAGTCTCACCTCCACCCAAGGTGCCCTCATATAACATCCAGGACTCTACAACCACCCCCATCAGGGACCTGATGCCTCGGCTGCAGTCCCATTGTCAATGAGACCCCAGCTACCTGAGCATGGGAACCTGAGAGTTCCAAAGTGTGCTCCCCTCTGGCTTGTTCAATGCTTTAGCCCAGGGCACTGTGACCACTTGAGCAGCATCCCTGTGTAGCCTACCCAAGCTCAAGGAGCAGCAGCCTTGTGAGAAGCCCACCCCCATCCAAGGAGCAGCAACTCCTGCAAGCCGCCTGCCCCTGTCTGAGGAGCAGCAGTTACATGAAAATCCTGTCCCTGCCAGCCAGAGGATGCACATTGCTGCAAGCAGACCCCACCAGAGGAGCTGCTGCCAACTTAGGAACAGCCACAGCTGTGACTGCCTGAGGAGCAGCCACTGCCTGAGGAGTTGCTGCCACCCAACTCAATACCTATATCTTTTGGTTAGAGGAAAAAATGGGAGAGAGAAAAACCACCAAAAGAAAGAAAAGGAGGAATCAACAGAAAAGCAGCTAAGTGAAATGGAGGCATACAATATATCAGAAAAATAATTCACAATAAGGGTCCTATTGTCTCAAAACCTAATGGATGAAAAAAATCAACAATTTATGTAATAATCAATAAGAAATAAAAAGTGATATAACTGCTATAAAAAAACACCATAGAAAGTTTCAACAGTGGACTAAGTGAAGTGGATCACTGAATTAGTGATTTAGAAGATAGCAAAGCAAAACACCCTAAACTGAACTGCAATTGGAGAAAAAAATTAAAAGAAAAGAGAAGAACCTAAGAGAGCCTTGAGACAGCATTAAATGAAACAACATATGAACAATAGGGGTGCCAGAACCACAGGAAGAGGAACAAGGTTTAGAAAACCTATTTGAAGTAATAATGTCAGAAAACTTCCCTGATGTGGGGAAGAAAAAAGTTACAAAACACAGAAAGTCCCAAACAAGATGAACCTGAAAATACCCACACCAAGACACCTCATAATTATGATGCCAAACGTTAAGGCCAAAGAGAGAATCTTAAAGGCTGCAGAGAGAGAGAGACAGAAAGTTACGAACATACGATCTCCCATTAGATTATCAAATGTCCAACAGAAATACATCAGGCCAGAAAGAAATGGAAGAAAATTTATAAAGTGATGCAAATAAGGGACTTAATCCAAGAATGCTTTATCCAGCAAGGCTATCATTCAAAATTGGAGGGGAAATAAGGAGCTTTACGGAAAAAAAAAAAAAAAAAAAAAAAAAAAAAGGCTAAGAGAGTTAATTGACCAAGCCAGCAATGGAAGAAATGCAAGGGACTGGTGTAAAAAAAAATGAAATAGAAAGAGAAGAAGGAACACAGGCAGAAAAATTAAAAATGGCTACAAACAAATACCTATCAATAATTAATTTAAATGTAAATGGACTAAATGCTCCAATGAAAAGACATCAAGTGGCTGAATGGATAAAGAAACATGACCCATATACTGGTATTTGCTGTCTACAAGAGAGCCACCTCAGAACAAGGGACTCACACAGACTGAAAGTGAAGGGATGGAAAAATATCTTTCAGGAAAATAGAAATAAGAAAAAATCTGGGGTAACAATATAATATCTGACAAAATAGGCCTCAAAGTGAAGGCCATAACAAAAGATAAGGAAGGCCACTTCATAATACTAAAGGTATTGATATAACAAGAGGATATAACTCTGATAAACATATATGCACCCAATGAAGGAGCACCCATATATATTTAAAAACACACACAAAACTCCTGAAAGATATCAAGGGAGAGAAAGAGAACAATACAATCTTAGTGGAGACTTTACTACCCCACTGACATCACTGGATAAAACCTTCAGGCAAAAAAAAAAAAAAGCAAATAAATAATAACCCTAAATGACTCACTAGATCAGATGGACTTAACTGATATCTTCAGAACATTTTTCCCAAAAACTGCAGAATATACATTCTTCTCAAGTGCTCATGGGACATTTTCAAAGATAGAGCACATATTGGGTCACAGGCAAAGTCTCTCCAAATTCAAGAATATTGAAATCATATCAAGTATCTTCTCAGACCACAATGGCATAATATTAGAAATAAACTACAATAAAACAATAAATAATATTCAAATACCTGGGGCTAAATAGCATGCTACCAAACAATAATTGAGTTACCAAAGAGATCAAAGAAGCAATTAAAAACATTCTGGAAACAAATGACAATGAAAACAATAATTGAAAATCTGTGAGACACAGTGAAAGCAGTTCTGAGAGAGAAGTTTATAGCTCTACAGGCCTACCTCAAAAAAAAAAAAACAAGAAAAAAAAATGCAACTAAATAATATATCTCTACAACTTAAAGAATTAGAAAGAGAGCAACAAGGACAGCCCAGAGTGAGCAGAAGGAAGGAGATAATAAAGATCAGAGCAAACATAAATGGCATAGAGACCAAAAAACAATACAAAAGATCAATGAAATAAACAGCTGGTTCTTTGAAAGGATGAACAAGATTGATTAACCACAAGCCAGGCTCACCAAGAAGCAAAGAGAGAGGATCCAAATAAACAGTATCAGAAATAAAAGAGGCTAAATAACAATAGATCCCATAAAAATACAAAGAATACTATATTAAAAAATACTATGAACTATATTCCAACAAATTATACAACCTAGAGGAAATGGACATATTCCTAGAAAAATACAACCTTCCAAAACTCAATCAGGTAGAATCTAAAAATCTAAATAGAGTAGGTCCTTGGTTATATCAGAGACCCTTTCCTACGGTGTGACATAATGTGATTTTCACCATAAGTCAGAACCCACCTACATAAGCACCTAAATCACTCACATGGAACACATACACAGCAATAATTAAGTGAAACAGAAAAGAATATTTAACAGAATTATAACAATTCCTAACCTTTACTTGTGGTAAATAATAAAAAACATAAAGCACATATATACATAGATCGAAATGACGGAACTTTTTTTTTTAATAAATAAATGGGAGATGGCAAAGTAACCATGAAACGAAGTATGCTGAGTCCAATAAAACCCGAGGACTGTCTTTAGGTCACTAACTATGGAGGAAATTGAAGCAGTATTTAAAAAGTTTCCAGCAAACAAAAGCTTGGGGCCAGATGGCTTCACAGGGGAGTTTTACCAAACATTCAAGGAAGAACTAAAACCTATCCTCCTCAGACTATTCCAAAAAAAATTCAAGAGGAAGGAACACTTCCAAGCTCTTTCTATAAAACTAGAATTCTAATATCAAAACCGGATAAAGACAACACAATGAAAGATTTACAGACAAATATCCCACATAAACATAGATGTCAAAATCCTCAACAAAATTCTAGCAAATCATACCAGTATTATATCAAGAAAATTATACACCCTGACCAAGAATGATTTATCTCAGGGATGCGAGGATGGTACAATATCTGCAAATCAAAAACATAAAAAAATTGAGAGATAAAAATCACAGTCATATCAACTGATGCAGAAAAAGCATTTGACAAAATCCAACACCCTTTCTTAATAAAAACCCTCAGCAAAATGGAAATAGAGGGATCATACCTCAATGTAGTAAAAGCCTTATATGACAAACCTACAGACATTATACTCAACTAGAGGCCTGGTGCACGAAATTCATGCACAGGAGTTATGTCCCTCAGCCCAGCCTGCACCCTCTCAACTGGGACCCGTCTAGGGATGTCTGACTACCTGTTTAGTCCTGATCATGTTAATATAGGCCTAAATGTGCAGCCAGACATCTCTCTCATAATCCAAAACTGCTGGCTCCCAACTGCTTGCCTGCCTGCCTTTCTGATTGCTCCTAACTGCTTATGCCTACCAGCCCAACACCCCCTAATCACTCCTCTGCCAGCCTGATTGATGCCTAACTGCTCCCCTGCCAGCCTGATTGTCCCTAACTACCCTCTCTACAGGCCTGATGACCCCTAACTGCCCTCCCCAATGGTCTGATCACTTCTAACTACCCTCCCTTGCTGGTTTGATCACCTCAACTTTCCTCTCTTGCAGGCCTGATCCCTCCCAACTGCCCTCCTTTGCTGTCCTTCCTGTGGTGGCCATCTTGTGTCTACATGGGGCAGCCATCTTTGGCCATTTCACCTAAGAATAGGAAAGAAACAGGGATGCCCACTTTCATCAGTCCTGTTCTACATACATAGTTCTGGAAGTGCTAGCCATAGCAATAAGACAAGAAATAGAAATAAAAGATATCCAAATTGGAAAAGAAAATGTAAAACTATCATTATTCACAGATGACATGATACTGTACATAGAAAACCCTAAAAATACCATAAAATTATTAGACTTAATAAATGAATTCGGCAATGTAGCAGGATACAAAATTAATGCCAAGAAATCTATGGCATTTTTATACACCAATAATGAACTTACAGAGAGAGGGATTTAAAATAATCAAAAAAATTAAGAAACCTAGGAATAAACTTAACTAAGGAAGTAAAAGACCTGTACTTAGAAAAATACAGGTCAGTAAAAAGAAGACATAGAGGAAGACATAAACAGATGAAGAACATACCGTGTTCATGGACTGGTGGAATCAACATCATTAAAATGTCCATACTATCCAAAGCAACCTATAGATTCAATGCACTGCCTATTAAATTACCAATGGTATATTTCACAGACTTAGAATGAACTCTCCAAAAATTCATCTGGAATAAAAATATACTCCAAATAGCTGTAGCAATCCTGAGAAAAAAAGAACAAAGTAGGAGGGATATCAATACCAGATATCAAGCTTTATTACGAAGCCATTGTTCTCAAAACTGCTTAGTATTGGCATAAGAACAGACATATAGACCAATGCAATAGAATAGAGAACCCAGAAATCGACCCAAACCACTGTGCTCAATTAATATTTTACAAAGGAGGCAAGGACATACAATGGAGTCAAGACAGTTTCTTTAATAAATGATGTTGGGAAAATTGGACAGACGGATGCAAAAAAATGAAACTAGAGCCCCAACTTACACCATACACAAAAATAAACTCAAAATGGATAAAGGACCTAAACATAAGATAGAAAGTCATAAAAACATTAGAGGAATCCACAGGCAGCAAAATCTTAGTCATATGACGAAGCAATATCTTCACTGATACAGCTCCTAGGGCAATGGAAACAAAAGAGAAAATAAACAAATGGGACAACATCAAAATAAAAAGCTTTTGCATAGCAAAGGAAACCATCAATAAAACATGAAATCCCATTGCATGGGAGATCATATTTGCCAATGTTATCACTGATAATGGTTTAATCTCTAACATTTACAGGGAACTCAGACAACTTAACAAAAAGAAGATAGACAACCCAATTAAAAAATGGGCTACAGATCTACATAGATACTTTGCAAAAGAAGACATAAAGAAGGTCAAGAGACGTATGAAAACATGCTCAAAGTCACTAATTATCTGAGAGATGCAAATCAAAACAACAATGCAATACCATCTCACACCTGTCGGAATGGTTATCATCAATAAATCAACAAATGACAAGTGTTGACGAGGACGTGGATAAGAAGGAATCCTGGTGCACTGGTGGTGGGATGAAGCCACTGTGGAGAACAGTATGGAATTTACTAAAAAAAAAACTAAAAATGGAACTCCCATTTGACCCAGTGATCTCGCTTCCAGGGATTTATCCCAAGAACCAGAAACATCAATCAGAAAGGATATATGAACCCCTATGTACATAGCAGCACAATTTGCCATAGCTAAGGTTTGGAAACAGCCCATAAGCAGATGAGTGGATTAAAAAACTGTGGCATACAATGGCATAATATGCTATGGTGAAAAAGGAGGAATTCTTACCATTGCAACTGCATGGATGGAACTGGAGAGCATTATGTTAAGCAAAATAAGCCATTCAGATAAATATCACATGATCTCACTCATTTATGGAATATAATGAACAATATAAACTGATGAACAAAAACAGATCCAGAGACAGAGAAGCATCAGTTAGACCTCCAAACTTCAGAGGGAAGATAGAGAAGGGTGGGGTAAGGGGGAGAGATGAACCAAAGGACTTGTATGTATGCATGCATATAAGCCTAACCGATGGACACATACACCAGGAGAGTGAGGCCATGAGTGAGGGGTGGTGGGCAATGGGAGGGTAAGGACACATTTTTAATTCCTTAGTAAAGAAAAAAATAAAATTAAAAAAAACACTACAAAAACTCAATGGACAATCTGGAAATAGAAATAAAAATAATACAAGAATAAACTCTTTTGCATACTCACAAATGTAAACTACTTTTGCCCACCCCTGTATAATGGCTCATTTAGGATGTGTTTTTATGAGGCGTGTCAATATTTAGCTGTATTTTGAATAGTAAACTTAATATTAAATGACAAATATCATCAAAGAAGATACTTCACAACCATTAAGGTGGAAGAAAATTACTATGTGTCTATGCACTGAAAATGGTATTACAGCTAAGATAATAAATAAAGTATAATTGAAATCCAGGGGGCTTTGAATATTAGTGATATAAAACTCTCTGATCTACAGTGTGTGTTAGAAGTGCTATAGGAAAATTGGCTGTAACTGTTGTGTGTTGGTCTCTTTGCTCAGCAGGTGATGTGCTGAGCTTAATAAACTGCTGTTCAATTTTTTATTTAACAAATAAGATAGGAGCTATGTCACAATTGCTTTGGGCAAGTGTCTTATAAAAATGTTTGTTTTTGGAAGTAAGTTAATTTGATTAGAGAGCCATGAAATCTGCTCAACAGTGTAATGGAACATCAACTAAATCTGAACTGGCAAAAATCCAGAACTTTGAAAATTAATGAATATTTAGCATTTATATGCTCTGAAAATATCTTAAATGTGGGGAAGAACAAGGGCAGGAGGGAAACATTGATAGACATATAGATGATCGATTGATAGATAGATGATAGATAGATAAATGTATAGCTCTTAATACATTTTTATTTCTTTCAAATAATATTGTGGCAAAATAATTACATAAGTATGCCACCATAAAATATTATAAAGATGATATCAAGGATGATATTTAATTAATTATTTTTTTAATTTCCACCCTCAAAATTCATGCTTTTCATTTAGCACCATCTCAAATACTTGGTAAGTTTTAGTTAAATGATAAATGAAAGACTTTATCAGCATGTACCTCATTTTTGTTAGATGTAGAGCAAGGAAGTATGTTTTATGACAAATGAATGGATGGCACTTCTTTTAAAAAATTAAAATGACTGTGAAAGACATTACTTTTATCTATAATATCAATTGCTAAAGCATGAGAATGAGTGAAGAGCTAAAGCAATCTGACTTTGTTAGAGGTCAAATATTGATCTTAGTCATCAAGATGTTATGCATATATAACAATTTTCTCCATTTATCTTATTAAAAGAAAAAATAACATATTTTAACACTACAAAAATGAATATAAAGGAGAGTATGAAAATACATTTAATTATATATAATGTAAGTTTCTAATCACTATGTTGTATACCTGAAACTAATATAATATTGAATGTCAACTGAAATTGAAAACAACATACAAAACAAACAAAAAGATATATATATATATGTATATATATATATACACACACCCAGTACTACAAGCCAGACAAAATATGAGAATTGTATATACAATATAGTTAATTCATATTTTATTTTCTGCTTCACTTTCAAGCAACATATGAATTTTGCCATAGCTCATTCTTTGGCTAGACACTGATTCTTAGATTATTCTCATTTCTAGACTGCAAACCAGTTTGAGTAGCAGCAAGATTTGTTTGGTAAAGGAAGAGATGGCAGAGTGATACTGGCAACAGAGATATAGTACGAGATATGCTATTACAGTGACCTAAATAAAACAAGTCTTTAACTCAGCAAACATTTATTTGTATCTCTAGATATAAAACACTGTGTTAAGCCTGGTGACTTACAAAAGTGAATCAGAAGCAGGCCCTGCCCTTGAGGATCTTAGAATGCAGTGGAGGAAATAATTCACAGACATAAATAGTTAAGAGGAAAGGAATCTCTGCCATGGAAATTGTCTCTTTGGTAGAATGGATTCATTCTTTATTTCAACAAGATTTAAATCTGTATTTGTCATCTTGTGTATTCCACTGACCATGAGTTTGATCTGGTACTATCAATGTTATCTAGGTATTTCCAAATCTATGCTAAAAAAATGACCCATTATTTGTTACATACTCCCACATAATTGATTTTATTGCTTAATTTCTTTGTCTCCACCAAAAGCAATTAGTCCTAAAGTACTCAAGTTTGCTTTTTGATGCTTTGCTCTTGAGATGTTTTGTTTATTCCTCGGCTGATTATATTTCCCTGTTTTATGTGGGCGATCCTAGTATGTATTTATTTTCTTGTCTTAAGTATTGATGGAACTTTTATCACTTCCAGAGGTGTCCTTCTTTGCATAATTACTTATATGATTAACCTCTGTACCTCTTTTCTCATATTCCTTATTTAGCTCTCCATAATTGAAAGATCCTATGCAACCATCTTTCTTCACCTTTCCTCTTTATTGACTCCATTGCCTAGACTTCAATCAGTCTTTGCCTGGTTGTCTTTAGGAGCCTTTAACATTTTTCTCCCTATCTTTAAGTCTTTTCCATTACTAGTCCACCTTGAACAATAAAATAAATATCATAAAAGGGTATTTTCAACATGCCCTCCTCATTTTCAAACACATTTTCTACTCATTTTATTCTTGTCAACCTAACTCTAAAGTCCTCTGGATTTAGAAGCTTCATCATGTGGTCCTCCCCTGATTCAACTATATTTCTCACACTTCCTTAAAGTTGATCTCTAGTCTAATCAGGCCATTCCTGCTTTTGCTGAGCACAACTTGGTCTTTCCTGTTTTATTCCCATATCTTAATGGATCCTGGTATCAGTCATAGTCCTAGCAGGAAATGGATGGCATATTTTATCAGGTAAATTGGAATGAGCTTAGTGGACTTTGTGAAAAAGTGTGTGCATGGCTTACTAAATCCTACAATCCAGCTCTCAAGCTAGTTATAATAGAGGGAAGGTATGGTTCCTGAAAGCAGAAAAGATAGCTCTTTGGGGAAAGTTGCCTTAATAAGCTGTGAAATTTTTCTAGATAAATACAACCAACATATGATGAGTTACTGGATGAGAGAGAGCTGGGAAAAATATTTCATGACATCCTTCTCCAACTCCCCACTTATTTCCTGCTGGTGCCTTTTAATAGCCAAGCCTAGCCAGAAATCAGAGGCAAGGGAAATATATGCAGTTCATACCACTTAAGTACTGGCGCACAAGCCAGGGTGAAGAAAGGTAGAATGTGAACCTGAAGACACAATTAGAGGATATCTAGCATGGTTCTAGCTTAGGCAGTGACTTCTTTCCCACCAAGTAGGTCCCTATCACATGATTTTGGTATAGAGACCCTCAACCTACAAACATCTGAATGTCAGCTAAAATTTTGAGTTTTTCATCTATTCACATGTTTATTTTCCCACTGACTCATATTTATAGTCATGCTAGTTGACTCAGGGGCCCAAGTAAAAACCATAGGACCTGCAATTGAGGAACTGAGGCCTGCAGGTTTCTTTGGAAAGATTAAAAAATTGTGGAATATGACTTAATTAACAGAGGGGCTCTGTAAATATTTACCTTGTTCTATCTACATTTGGGGAGACAATTTACATTCATGATTACTATTTAATAATTAGACAGTGGAATATATTATCAAAGGGATTGGGATTCAACAACTTCAGTTTTTTTTTTCCTATGAATGTTGGAACATTATGAGATGGGAGGCAACTTCTTAAAATAAACACATTTGGTAATAGGGTTCTAGATAGGAGGAAGGAGGATACTTGTCTTCCTCATTTTATGTTCTCTGATCTTTACAAAAATGATTTTTCTATCAATTACTTAAAAGCAAGGAGACGATTAGTGGAAAGGTAGAGATGTACTATACAAGTTTCATGTGCATTAACTGTTGGTCAATCCTTTTCTCCTGTTAAAAGTATAACCCTATTTTTGTTGGGGCTTTGTCATTCCTCATTCAGCCTATATATTTTGGAGGGTTAAACCCCCATCTCAGCCATAAAAGGAAAGCCTCATTAGCCTAGTTTATCAACCCATCCCTTTCTCTGGCCAGATTCAGTGCTATTTTATAATTGTATCCAAGGAATTGAGTGGTGCTCTTTTCTAAGATTTCGGGGGGGGGGGGGGGATGCTTTCTTATTGTTCTCTATTTGACATGTATGAGAATGAAAAGAGGTCTGGGAGGCACTGCAAGCCAATGTAGGGTCACAAGGACAGAAAATTGCTAAGCATAGGACATATTACTGGAGGCAGACATAAGAACTAGAGAGAGGAAAGGACTCTGATCAAAACATTTAAACTGTCAAAGTAAGCTTTTTGTAAAAGTAGAAAAGGAAGTTCAGAACATTTTGATCCATGAACCAATACATTTCTTTTATAATTTGAGCTATTTTGACTTGAGTTTTATAGCAATAGCAACCAAGAGATTATACACTGATATAAAGGAATAAAACCAAAATAACTACTTAATTTTTAGTTTCTTTCTCTCTCAATTTGGCCTACTGTTTATTTAATATGACATTTTACATGTCTGTGAACTAATTAATAATAATCTGCCAATTAAAGTAATGATATGTATCAGGTTCTAAATATAAGAAACATTTCAAATGTTGCCAAATCTCATATTAGTCATTCACATATATACAGACAGTTCTAAAATCAATTATTTCTATGACACATTATCTAGGACAAACTGTGCGCCTGTACAGCTTATATTAAGTTAGTTCCATATATATAAACAATGAAAGCTAGGCGATGGGTGCTAAGAAAGATGGAGTCAATGCAAATTATGTTGGTTAAATAGAACTCTCACAGACCTGTCTTTCTTGACAACATTTTATAATGTTGTCCATGCTATTAGCACTTTTAAATTGTAAGAATGACCTTGGTATTTCTTTAGTTAAGAGATGATACATTTTGAAGAGAAGCTACTTATGAGAGAGAGTGTTTAATGATGTTGGTCATCATGTGGAGCTCATCATTCCTCGTCAGGCTCTCTATTGTTTTGAAAACTGGAAACATAAAATCAGTGGATTTTCAGAAAAAAAGATCAACTCATTTGTATACACTAATTAAACTCTCTACAAGTCACCCTAACCCACAATCAAGATGTATTGAGCTTATAGTTTGAGATGTGAATATTGTTATGGTGAATAATAATCAGTAAAACACTTTTTAAAATATTCATTTCCTCCAAATGGATGAGTAGTTTTATATCAACCATAAAAATTAATCTTAAAATATTTAATAAAATTATGTTTATTTAACTTATAAATGTGTGATAAAAATGTACTTCACAATAGAGATCACCTTAATTTATTACTCTTAATTAGGATTGCAAAATATGATAAATATATACTGCTAATCTGCAAACTTCAGTAATATGTCCTCCTAGTAAATTGATATTTCAATGTAAAAGAGACAATGTATTCTTTTGGAAATTCCTTTTATAACAATTAACCTTTTCACCTCTTAGAAAACGTGTTGTTAGCATATTGGGATGCTGTTTCACTTGACATACTTTATATGGTACTGATCAGTGCCAAATAATACTTTAAATTTCCCTAAAATGTATTTTACATTTGTTAGTTAGGCTTTCATCTACTGATTATGACATATTTTAGTTTTTATTGAATGCTTTGATCCAGCATATAATAGTAATGTGATAGCATTATCTGCAGGTTTATCTGGCCATGAAATCAGCATTATCCGATGTTAGAGGGCTGCTTAAGGAAAAAACAAAAGAAAGTTGCTAGGAATAACTATGGGACTTATCTTGGATGGAACTCCTATTACAAAAAAAGCATACCAGGCTATTTCTGTTGTAGAAAATGTTCCATTCGGAAGTAATAAAAATGTTTCACAGCACACATGAATAATGAATAAAGAAAATCATAAGCAGGGAATAAGCATTAATACAACAGCAAGCAAATGAGTTGAGAAGGGTTTTATTTTACAGGTTTAACTGTAAACTGTATTATTTTAGAGCTTATATTAAAATTGGAAGTGCTCTTAGAAATGATTCACTGCCGCCCTGTCCCCATGCATCAGTCCCTGTTATAACAGTGCCATTGAGTGGAAGGCCAGCATGTGCTTAACACTTCCAGGGAGAGAAAATTCATTACCTTGCAGGGCAGCTTATTACCTTGGCCACAGTATATTCTTTTATAACGTAGTTAGCAGCATAACATGTGTGTCTCCTTTCATTGATTGTAAACTAAAGCTGGAGATTAAGTCTTATTTTTATATTGTTATTCAGTGATAATGTCTAGCACAAGGCTATCCATATGAAAGCTGCTCAATTAATATGTGTGATTTGTTGATGAGCTAAAGATACCATGTAGCTCTAAAAAAGACAGTCTTAGTTGTGATCTCTTTTAAAAGACTCTCAAAATCAATGGTTCACCATCATCAGTATAGAACCAACATGTGGTTTTATTTTACTATACTGACAATGTGACTTTGTTTCCTGAATTGTCCTTTTGAGTATCCTTCTGCTGATGCTTATATGAAATGCAGATGAAATAGATGAATTATATCACAAAAACTTTATTTTATTGTGTTGAAGAGAAAAACACCAACTGAGATGCTGGTCATAAAAATTCATTGTCTCAGCAGCTGTTTGGTTATAAAATATTGTACTAAAAGCTTATAAATATGCACTACACATTCATTTAGAGGCAAAATAGTACTTCATGGCTTTTTATCACTTTTTAAAAATTATTTTTCAGTGAATTAAAATAATTCTTAGAAAGATCCCGTCTTTTAAATTTTCTCCAGAATCACAAATCTCTTGTCATGAAAGAAAGAGGTGGGGGGGGAACTATCCTGGAATCCAAAAATTGCGATAGAGGTACCGATTTAAAACTTTTGTAATGTGACCTTGAAAGATCATTTAGCTTGGCAAAGATTCCATTTTCTTATGTGTAAAATACTGAAAAATTACATCTCTGATCTATGTCAAAGGTAATGAAGGATCGAATAAAGCATTGTGTTGAAAAATTATTTGTGAAATGGAAAACCTTATATAGATATGAAAGGATATAATCATGGGAGAGATTTTGAAATCCATTTCCTTACTTCCATATTTGTGGACTGTAGGAAGGTCAGTAGACATGCTTTGATATGATAGTCTTAGATACAGTACAGTCACTGTCAGAGTTGGTGGACTGTTTCTAAAGTGATCAGCATAAACAAGTCAGGAAGGCACAATAGCTCTAATAATGCATCTACTGAATTGAATATGGCTTATTTCCAGAATAGTGTCAATTACTTACAAGTTTCAAAAGATCCACATGTCCATCAAAATCCACATTAGTAATATTTTTAAGTTTATGGGCTATAACTCTCAGTAAAACATTTTTTAATTATGTTCAGAATTACTTCTCTAATGACTCAACTATTCATGAGGCTACAAAAATCCTACCTCACACCACATGCAAAAGTTCACTCAAAATGAATCAATAGCCTAAATGTCTGAGCTAACACTCTAAAATTCTTAGAAGAAAATGTAAGGGTGCATCTTCATGACCTTGGATTCTTAGATATAAAAGCAAAAGTAACAAAAGAAAAAAATAAATTGGACTTCACAAAATTAAAATCTTTTGGGCATCAAAGAATGATGCTGAGAAGTAAAAAGAAAACCCAAAGCACCTCAAAACAGGGTAAAATATTTTAAACCATATGTTCGATAAGTGCCTAGATGACAGAATGTGTAAAGCACTCTTACAACCTAATAACAAAATGACAATTCAATTAAAAATTGTTAAAAACTTGTTTAGACATTACTCTAAAGATGCACAAATGATCAACAAGCACATGAAAAAATGCTCAACAGCGTTATTCAAAATCACAATAAGATAGCACTTCAAACCTACTAGAATAGCTGTATTCCTCATCATTACCATCATCATCAACAATATGTTGGTAAACATGTGGAGAAATTGGAACCACCATCCATTGCTGATATAAATGTAAAATAGTGTAGCCATTATGAAAAATGGTTTAGCAGTTCTTTAAAAAGTAAAAAAAAATAATTATTATTATATCATATGATCCAGCAACTTTACTCCTAGTAACAGACCTCAAATAATTTTTAAAATGTCTTTAAATAACTACTTCTACATGAATGTTCATAGCAGCACTAATCAAAAGAGCTAAAAGGTAGAAACAATGCAAATGTCTCTCTACAGATAAACAATGTGGAATGTGCATGCAATGGAATAATATTCAGCCATACAAAAATAAAGTATTGATACATGCCACAACACGATGAACTTTAAAACATTATGCTAAGTAAAAGAAACAGACACAAGAGGTCACATGGTGTAACATTGCATTTATGTGAAATAGCCATCTGAGTTAAGTCCATTGAGATACCAGTTTGGCTCAGTGTATAGAGCATCAGACTGCAGCCTGAAGGGTCCCTGGTTTGATTCCGGCAAGGGCATGTACCTTGGCTGCGGGCACATCCCCTGTAGAGGGCGTGCAAGAGGCAGCTGATCGAAGTCTCTCATTGATGTTTCTGACTTTCTATCCCTCTCCCTTCCACTCTGTAAAAAATCAATAAAATATATTAAAAGTAAATAAAATTAGCTTTTGATAGGTGTGAGGGTTGTGGGGAATGGGAAATGACTGCTTAATGACTTTCTTTTAAAGTAATACCAATGTTTGGGAACTTAATATAGAAGTCGCAGAGCATTGTGAATGTACTAAATGCCACTCAATTATAAACTGTAAAAAGGTTAATTTTATTTTATGTGGGTTTTACTTTAATAAAAGGAAAATAATTCTACTTATTTTTTTACTCTGATTAAATGAAAAATATAAAATGCATTATTTTTTAGGCAATTCCCTTTCTGTGTTACTAATTCTAGCTTTTGACTTAAGTTTGGATGATAAATTGTGTTACACGCACACATACAAACGTTGGTAAAAATAAAAAGACCCTATTGTTCATGATTTGGTGTACTTACTGAAAGTTCTCACTGTGTTTTGGAGTTTCTAAACTGTCACTGGATATAGCTCTAGAACCTTAAAGACTATTCAAGAAAACACTTTTCTTTTCCTTTAAATTCTTCCTGTTTTTTTCTCACGGAGAGATGGTTTTCAATAAATTGAAAAAAATGTGAGGACTGCAACTTAATTATTAAACAAGTGGCTTGGTGCACAAAATTCGTGCACATTAAATGGGAATTAATTAGAGGAAATATTTTAATATTGCTATTTTGCCTTTCTCTGTAGTAGAAGTGTAAGAGATGAAAGAAAATTAGTAAAATGTATCTGTATATGAAAATCTTCCTCCTGTCAGAGCCTGGCATGTGCTGTGGGACCCAAAGTCAAGTTCCCACCCACCTGCACTTGCCTCAAAATCATGTAAGACCCAGATGCGGCTGACCCCACCCCAATGGGTGAGATCCAGACCCAGCTGACCCCACCTCCATCAAATCCCCCGGGTGAGGGGCACAACCTCAGGTGCCGGCGGTGGGGGCCACAACCTCAGGTCCCTTGTCAAGCCCTGCTGGGCAGGGGTTGCAACCTCAGGTCCCCTGGTGCATACCAAGTGGAAAGGGCAGCCTCAGGTTTCCCAGTGCACCCTCAGGTCCTCTGGTCAGGTGCCAGGGCAGGAAGTGTGACCTGAGGTTCCCTGGCGCAATGCTTGGGCAGGGTGGGTATGGCCTCAGGTCCCCTGCCTGGTGATGGATGCGGCATGAGGTCCCCCAGCCTGGCACTGGGATGGGGGGCACAGCCTGTGGTCCCCTGGCCTGGCACTGAGATGGGGAACATGTCTTGAAGTCCCCCACCAAGCCCCTCTGGGCAGGGGGCACAGCCTGAGGTCCCTGGCTGGGCATGAGCATGTGGGGCATAGCCTGAGGTCTACTGGCCCAGCACTGAGGTGGGGAAGTGTGCCTTGAGGTCCCCTGTTAGTCAAGCCCCATTGGGCAGGGGCCAAAGCCTGAAGTCCCTCTGCCTTGGCCGGGTGTCATGCAGCCTCCGGTCCCTGCTGATTGCTTGTTATGGGAACCCTACCTCTGCTGTGGGTGCAGCCATTTTGTGAAGGCTTGAGGATTAATTTGCATGTTACCTCTTTATTATATAGGATGCTTCATATTCAGAGACAGAATGGAGCAGAATGCCAAAATATTGAAAGAGGGGTTTATTTTTTTTAAGTAAGGCTCTATTTATGAAGTAAATGACTATTGTTGGAAATATTTTGTCAATACGAATTAAAAGGAAGTCCAGTGAATATAGTATCAATATTTTAAAATTTTATCTTCATTTGAAGTTAACATTTCTGTGCAAAATGTAAAACATTCTCTTAAAACTTTATACTGTGTCTATTTTCTTCATAGTTTGACAGGTGTTAAAAATATTCTTGAATTAAAATACTGTATTATTAGAGTGGGAGTAAATGAAGTCAAAACATGCCCATCTGCTAATAGAGGAGTTAAGGATTTGCTTTTGCAATTCTTTTTAAAAATCTCTTATCAGCGTGATAGCATGCGATAAATAATACTCTAATTCAAGTTCTCAATTTTATTTATACTGTCATTTATGTTAGGAATATCATAAGACTTCTGAAATATATTCTTTTTTTTCCGTTAATAAAGTAGCATAACATTTATTTTTTTTCTTAAAGCTTTATTTTACATTCTGTAATCATGGAAACTCAGATTAAATTACATCTCGCTGAGCTGGTTCCAAGTCAAGGTTAGCATGGTAAACCATTAAGCGGAAGCGTTCTTTCTCTTGTAGGTCGCCATCATTTTCTTGATTTCAGCAATAGCTTTCCCTGGGTTCAGCCCCTTGGGACAGGTCCTGGTGCAGTTGAGGATGGTCCGGCAGCGGTAGAGAGAGAAGGGGTTCTGCAGCCTGTCCAGGCGCTCCTCCGTGAACTCGTCTCTGGAGTCGGTGATCCAGCGATAGGCCTGCAGGAGGACGGCAGGGCCCAGGTACTTCTCCCAGTTCCACCAGTAGCTGGGGCAGCCGGTGCTGCAGCAGGCGCACAGGATGCACTCGTACAGCCCGTCCAGCTTGCGGCGGTCTTCCACGGACTGCAGATACTGCTGTTTGCCTTCCCGGGACTCGTCCTTCCTCTTCAGATAAGGCTCAATGGATTTGTACTGGGCGAAGAAGTGGCTCAAATCAGGAACCAGGTCCTTGATCACATACATGTGCGGGAGAGGGTAGATTTTTGAGACTTTGCTGAGGTTGGTGTCAATCCTCCGGGTGCAAGCTAAGGTGTTGCCCCCATTGATGTTCATGGCACAGGAGCCACAGATACCTTCTCTGCAAGATCTTCGGAAGGTCAAGGTGGCGTCCATTTCATTCTTGATCTTGATTAACGCATCCAACACCATGGGGCCACATGTGTTCAAATCAATGTCGTAAGTTTGCATGCGAGGTTTATCTCCAGCCTTGTCCGGATCCCATCGGTAGATGGCAAATTTCTTGACTCGGGGAGAGGTAGCGGCAGCTGTCTGGGCTCCTCGGCAGGCCTGCAGGCAGGCTCCCCCGAGGGCCGACGCCGGGAACCGGCGCCTCAACGATACTCTGGCCACCGCCATCTTGGCTTCTAACGACTAGCCTCACCCCTGACCCCCCCGAGGTCGCTCTCTGCCCGTGTCCCACCATGCACCGCGATGCTGAGCCAAGGTCCACCCTGGATCCGCTTGTCTCATCCAAGCCGCCAATATACTCTGTTTTAAACCAGGTAATTCATATCAGGCACTTTAGAATTTCCCCATATTTAGGAAAAAGTGACCTCGAGTCCTTGTGGAAATAAACAAATATAAATAGATCCATAAGTAATTAAAGAACAAATTAGTTAACTAAATACATAGTGACTACTAATCAGGGAGATCTGATTTAATGGAACCATATGATGTTGCAATTATGCATGTAAAAACAGTCAAATATAAGCTATTTTATCTATTTAACATTACCCTGTTTCTCAATTTACTTATAAATATGGATCATAGGCATATATCTTTTTTTTTTTTTAGTTTCTTCAAATGGAGATAATGTAAGTGAAAGTAGAGTATTGTCAATATATTTATTTATTGTTATGTTTATCAGAACCCTGGGATAAAGGTGTCAGACACCCAGCCCACGTTAATTTAAACAAAACATAAGGAAACAAAGAGACTCATTGACTCAAGATGATGTTAGTCTTTTGCTTAATTCTCTGGCCAACCCTCTCCATGTGATGAGAAGTTACAAATCTATGAGCAAATGGTCAATGATTATATATATATATATATATATATATATATATATGCACTTTTTTAACATTCCATAAGTTAATCTCAGAAATAGATTGATCTGTATGGGTCACATTGCTCAAGCCTAGATCAATCACTCTAAACGGGAGAATACAGTTTTCCTGCTGGCCTGCCTAGGTCAGATACTGATGTTGGCAAGTGTGGACAAAGGCCCTATGTGGACCATAGTAATAGGGGGCGGGGCCAGGGTAATATCCCCCTCCCCAGTGTGGTTTACTATATAGTTTACAGGTAACCACAAGTTAGAGAGATCCAGTATTACACTTAGTTTTAAGTAACAGCATTTAAAGATTTCATCTTTAGGATAAAATATGCAAAGTAAAGCATAAAAGTCTATTTAATAACCTTGATAGAGTTACTTTCAATCTAAAAGAGGAATTAGTTTATCCAATAACCTATGCATAATGTGACATTCTGATTAAAATAAAAAAAACTTTTTAAATTTTGGAATGATCATAGATTTATAGAAATATGAAAATAAAGCACAGAAAGATCCCATGTACTCTTTATCCTTGACTCTTTTCCCCAATGGTATTATCTTACTTATAATAAAACATAAAATATAACAATTTGACATGAGTACAATGTGTATATAAACATGTCCTGTCTTTTTATCACGTTTTAGTTTTGTATCATGACTACAGCGGTTGAAATACAGAATTATTTCATTTCCATAAAGATCTCTCTAATGCTACCCTATTATAGTCATACTCATCCCTTTCCCCTCAACATTCTCAAGCTCTGGTAACCACTAATCTGTATTTCATCTCCATAATTTTGCAATTCTAAAAATGTTGATGGAAACATACAGTATGTGACCTTTTGAGATTGTATTCTTTTTCGCTCAGCATAATGCCCTGAGAGGAATCAAGTTGTTGTTTCTATCAATAGTTCATTCCTTTTTATTATTGGGTAGTATTCCATACTATGGATGTACAGCAGTTTGCTTAATCTTTCACCTCAAGACATTGGTGGTTTCCAGTTTTTTACTATTACAAATAAACTGCTATGAACCACCATGTCCATGTTTTGCAGGAGGCACACGTTTTCATTTCTCTGGGATAAATGCACTGGATGTGATTGCTGGATTTTATGGTATATGTATGGGTTTTTTTGTTTGTTTTGTTTTGTTTTGTTTTGTAAGAAACTACCAAATTATTTCCTAGAGTGTCTTTATTATTTTACATTTCCATCAGCAATAAAAGAGACATACAGTTTCTCTACATCCTGGCAAGCATTTTGTGTTGTAATGTGTAAAATTTTACCTATTCTGGTACAGAAGCTGTGATACCTTATCCAGAATTTAATTATCATCTTCTTAATGGCAACTGTTATTGGATATTTATCATGTGTTGATTTTTTGTTTGTATCCCTTCTTTGGTGAACTGTTTCTTCATGGCTTTTTTTTTTTTGTCTATTTTCTAACTGTATTATTATTTTAACATTGAATTTTAAGAGCTATTTATATTCTAGATCTGTTATTGGTCAGTTATGTGGCTTACAAATATTTTTTCTCAGTCTATAGCTTGTATTTCCATATTCTTAATAGGGTCTCTTAGAGGGCAAACATTTTTAATTTTGATGAAGTCCAATTTATTGATTGTTTTCTTTTATAGTTCATGCATTTGGTTTCATGTCACAGATATATTCACCAGGCACTGAAACTCAACCTAAATCTCTCCTTATACAAAAATCAAATAAAAAACGGGTCGTATGGCTTCAATGTAAAATTATAACACTTTTAGAATATAATATAAAATGCTTATAGTTTTAATATAAATTGCTGTATTTCCTCTTTAGTTTAATGTTTATTTGAGAATACAAGTTTACAAAAATTGTATTTGCTTGATGTAAACTACGCAGGCAAAATTATTAAATGTCGGTTATTTCAGAATCCTATGAAGGAGTAAATCATAATCTTTATTTAACCTGTATTCTTTCTGACATATTAGGAAATGTTAACAATATTCTTTGATGCAAAAGGACATTAAAACACAAAAGCAGTCACAGACATTCCCTTTATAATAACATGAGAATCTTGTTTATCATAATGTTTGTGCTATTAGCAGGAATTACCAACTTTGAACTAAAGATGTTGGCTGAGATCAACATGACTGAGATTGAAAGCCAATTTTGGGATGCAGGGTGTTCCTCAGAAATATTGGTGGAGAAGTTAAGTTTTGGCACTCTTTAATGGCAGCGCTGGGCATTTTTTAATAGTGATATTTTCTGTGGATTGAGGCAGCAGAGTTATTTGTCATGATATGGTCAGGGACAAATTGAGAGTGACTGAAAGGAAATGGTGTTCCTTCCTCTACAAGCTGCATTTTGTAATTTCCCATTCATTTTTAGTTTAATAACACTGGTGTGGACTTTTTCTTCTGACTGAGCAATAAAGCAAGTAAAATTTACTTCTGACCAGCTGGTAGATAAAATTCAAAGCACCAACTAAAATGAGAGCAGAAAGAGCTGGAATTTGAATGAGCTATTTTTGTACCCATACTAAATGAAGGTTTTGGATGAGTATTGATCTGGAAATTAATCCTTAGATTCCCTTTTAACAAAGTATATTTAAACTACAAAAACTTTACCTTACCATAAAAAATATTATTTTACCTTTCACAGCCTTTGGGGGTACATTTATGGTAATACAAAGTTTAGTGTTAAAAAACATGAAGTGATTAAACAAACCAATTTGGTAACTGACAGGAGACCAGAGTTCACTGTACTCATTAGAGACCAGAGTTCAGTTCTCTAGGCTGCAATATTGACAGGAATTCTCAATGAATGATTCAGAAAACTCCTGGGTGTGGGGGGCTGGGTTATGGAAGAGTTGTTTTCAGGCTAACCTTGGAGGCTATTTATTTTTAAAGAATGGAATGATAGCATTGGATAGAGGTGTTGAATAGGGCTGCAGAAGAGAAGGTACCATTTATTACTGCTGCCAGTCTGCTAGAGACAATTGGGAGACATGTTTTTTGGTTACTGTGGGTATCTCCCGGGACAATAGTGACAATTATCACCATCCAATTTATTAAATCCCAATGGGAATGTTTCCATCATTTCTTTGCTAAAAATGTGTTAGTTATAACATTTTCCAGAAGTACTGGAAAATTTTCTTATGTGCCAAAAATAAGAGTGAAATTGACTAGAAGCAGAAAGTTCCTGTCCAAGCTGAGGAAATGCAAAAAGTAAACAAATCGTATAAATAGCAAAAGAATGTAAGTCTGGATGTCCAGTTTAAAGTTTTCTGTTTTATCCCCAACCCTAGTTACGAACTGAATGAAATGTCAACAATATAAATAGCCAAATAATCTTTAGTTAAATGAGCATTCTCTAAATATTTTGAAATGTGAATCTTGAAAATGATTGTCAAAAGCAACTCATTGTAATTGTCCTTTATGAGTTCTTAGGATAATAGTGTACATACTCTTTTAACTTAAATCCACCTTTCACTGTGTGTCATGGATTCTATACCCTTAAATTATGTTGGTTGGCAGTATTAATTATAATTTAAGTGTCTTTGATGGGAATACTTACGGATTTTGCAAATGTTGTTTAATTTAATTTAGTTTTATTTTTTACCTTAAATCTTCAAGATGCTATTTTTAAATGCATATGTTCAGAACCTAACAAATATGAAATCTTTTAAGGCTCCTACTTTCAAGTTCTCTGAGTTGAGATTGTCCCCAAGTGCTGGTTATCTTGACTATTACTATATTTATAAAGATTGGGAGAAATAGATATTTCTTCCAATAAAAAATAATTTACATATTAATCAGGCAATATTTTGAAAGTATACAATGAACTGTGGAAATACATTGATATTGGTTTTTTTTCCCTTTCTGATACTCTTTGAAACAAGTTAGTGTCACTGAAGATTTAGAGTAATGTTTTCATATGGAAGATACCACTTGAAATGTAGAGCAGTTTATTTCCTTCACATTCTTTATTTGAAATTTTAGAATTATATTGACTCATATTTTAAAGCATAATTTACAAAAGTTTATAGTAGATATGTTTAACTGCAAATCTTTATTACTTTAGGCTAGTGGAAATTATTAAACTGTTGTGGTTTCTATACATGATGGTAAAAGATATGAAATTGAGACAGGTGTTAAATCTCACTCACACTGGGGCCAGCATCTGCTATTTTGAGATGTGTTTCCTCCAAGTGAAAAATCCTGGAAGAAAGTCACTGTTATTCTAAAATGTGTTTTTTCTTTCCCTGAATATTACCCTAGCTTTTCTCCCTTCCTTTTTCTATCTGTTATATTTATAACTTTTAAATTAATTATTTTACTAAAATCATACAATGTTATTCATGGAAAGAACTTGGGTATTACTTTGGCCAGTCTTTATATTTTACAAACAAGGAAACCAAAAAGTCTTAAAACATTATGGTATAGGGGAGAAAAACTTACATCTTTTCCCCTACCCTTTTGGTTCTTAGCTGAGTATCTGTGACAACAGACAGATTAACAAGTGAAAAGCATTCAAATATATTAGAGGCGTGGTGCACGAATTTGTGCACCAGTTGGGTCCCAAGGCCTGACCAATGGGATTGGGCTGAAATTGGCTCTCCAACATCCCCTGAGAGGCCCCAGTTAGTGAGAGGGCACAGGCCAGGCTGAAGGACCCTACAGGTGCACAAACAAGGCTGGGAAGGGACACAGGAGATTAGACAGCTGGGGAGGGACCCAAGGAGGGCTCCAGGGCATGTCTGACCCTTCTCTCTCAGTCCTGATTTGCTGGACCCCAGCAGCAAGCTAGTTATGGTTGAAGAGTCTGCCCCCTGGTGGTCAATGCACATCATAGCAGTTGAATGGCTTTAGCATATCATTAGCATATTACGCTTTGATTGGTTGAATGGATGACCAGACAGCATATTAGGCTTTTATTATATAGGCTATGTTAAAGTGACATGGAAGCCTTCATAAGGAAATGAAGACCTGAAGGAATACTTAATCCTGAGTGTGATTATTTAAGGCTTGATGAAGAGTGGACAATGTGATAGAAAACAGAGGAGGTATGAGCTAAGTGTAGTAAACCTGGGGAAATTTAATAAGAGCTTCTCACTCAGATACCTCTCTGCCTCCCTTGTCTTCAGAGATATGGATATGCCTTTGCTCTATCTACCTCTCATGTGGGGTCTTGTGACCTACTTTTGGAGGTCAGAATATTCTTCCTGTGTAGAAATAGAATGACTTTCTAACTGTTGAAATATTCTTGTTAGTTCCTTACGGTCATGATGAAATGTCACTCCTATGCCTGTCATGTTAGCATGCCTCATATTTTCCCTGCTGTCCAGGTAGTCAGCCTTTTTATGGCCTTGATTACTGCCCCATATTTTTTACCAGAGTTTGTGGAATTGGGTAAGGGTAAAAAAATATGCAGTGAAGCCATCTCTCTAAGACACTCTAGAACCTTACTCTTATATCAAGTCAGTCCATCACAAAGTTCTACAGTGGAACCATATTGTTTTGACCAGTCATATAAGAGCATTCACTGATCCTTACTTTGGTCTAATGCTAATATTCAAGGTCAAAATACCTTATAGCTAGTGTTCTTTGGAACACAGTCATGATTTGGAGAAATGTCTAGGCCATTTTCTTCTTTGAGTAGTGTTTACCTCAGAGGGACTAAAGGAGGAAATTCTGTCTTTTCACTAATAGCAGTGATGCTTGTCCTCAACTACTGTTCTGAGATTCAATCTTACCAATTCTACAACTTATGAAACATAATTTTTCTTATTCTCTCTTGCTGTTATTATTTTATAATTACTATCATTTTATGTATTAGTCTAGGAAAAGCAAAGATATTTACTGTTCAGATCCTTACACATTATTTTATGGCATTCATTGGTGTATTAACTTTCCCTGACTTCATGTTATTCTTTCTCTCCTTATTTTCATTAGTTTCTTTGCTTGTCAGAATGCATGTAATTTTATAGAGAGCCTCAAAACATTTTATAATAGATGTTTGAATAAATGGCATTTATTATTCAAAATATACATTCCTGGGAAAACTGATTTAATGTATAATGTTTTGTTCTATATACAGCTACTGTAGCAGCTAAAATGCAATTTTTAAAAACATTCTAGTAACTGACAAATCTATTCAAAACAGTAATAAGGCACTGTGTCATGAAATGTGTAAATATGATGATGATACTAATACTAGTAGATGAAGAAGAGGAGGATGAGGGAGAAATGAAGATAGATATAAAAAAAAGATGAGGAAGGAGAACAGCTTAGTATATGCTTGGTGCTGGGGGTAAACTATCTACATAAATTTTACTTAAGAAGAAAGTGAGTTGTAGATAAGTTCAATAACTTGCTCTGTAGACAACTTGTAAGTTATAAAAAAAATAAACACTTCAATTTTGCTTCACCACTTTTTTAAATAAAAAAACAACATGAATTCAAATTTAACTTTTTGCTTTTCTTTCGCCTTCGGTCTAATTCATTACTCTCACCAGTAACTGGATTCAACTGAGATTTCTTATATAATCCATGCTACTACATCCTGAGAGAATTTAACTCTGTCCTAAAATGACATCTGAAGCCAATATTTATAACCCAGTCTTATGTCGTTGCCAAGTTCCCTGTGCTAATGATCTTAAGCTTCAATAACAGCTGTCATGTAGATGAATTGCAAGGTACTTTGGGAACTATATGAATGTATCACAAAGCTTATATCTCAGATATATTTTGTCCATCACCCCTGGATTAAAATGTCACCTACTATAAGAATTCCTAACAAAGCAGAAAGAAAAATGTGAGTACATATACCATAGCCAACTGAAAACTGAGAATAAAAATTAAGGTTGATAGAATGTCATTATCACACAAATTAGACTGGACATGCAAATTAATCTTTGGAATTTATAAAATGATAAAATTATCATTTTCTGTATTTTCCTTCATTTCTTTTTTTAAAGAAAATGTAAGGGGAAAACTAGTTATCAGCATTTTATAGTTAATTAATTTAGGGGTCATTCAATGGCAAAAAATGGTTTGATACAATTATGAAATAGCTAATTTAAAACTTGTCTTTACATAGCATACTAAATATATTTCTTACAATGCTGATTTTTCTCAAATGTATATAATAGTCTCAATCTTTTATGTAAAATAATATATTTTTAAAAGGATTGAATTTTGACATGTTTTGTTTCCATGGAAATTACTATTAAGGAAATCCATCAGATTGTTTCCTGTGCCCTTCCAAATGATACTGTATCAGATTTTTAAACAGGGACCTCATAACACAGATTTTTTAACATCTCTGGTTATTTCATTTTATTAAGGAAGTATATGAAATAATGCTTAAGGTAATGAATAAGAAAGAAAAGCAATCTGTATACGAGATGTTTAGAAGCTTTCTTTTGTCATCTAGTAGAAGTCTAGAGAACAAGGGTAGCTTGCGGTCCAAAGTCTGCAGATATCTGAACCCATCTTATGATCCATTTGCATTTCTTACAATTTCTCACTCACACTTTTTAATTGATCAACACATGGAAGCCTGTAGTCCCCTGCACACAGCGTGTTCCTTTTTTAATCTTACGTTTTTTATCCTGCTACCTCTTTGATGGTAATACTACTCTTCTTTACCTCATTTCATCCCCTCAACTTCACCATCATGTTTCCCTGGGTAACCCTATTCATTAAAACTAATTTAATATATATCTTTATTGGTAAAGTCTTTCTTCTCCTCCTCCCCATAAGTTACATCTCCATATCTGAGGCTTCATAAAATCCTGAGCATTATTCAACTATTGTACTTATCTTATTGATTATAATTGTGTGTTTAATATTTCCTTTTACCTCGGTTGTAAATAATGCACTTATTTTGCTTCACTTGCTCTACCACACATATGGCACATAGCAGTGTTTAGTTCATAATAATTAGCTAGATAAATGAGTGGATGGATAGGAGGGTAGATGGATAGATGAAGTCAAGACTCAAATATCCACTGGAACCTCAAGGCAAGAGCTCCTGATTTGGATATCATCTTTCTTCACTCAGGGGTGTGTGCGTGTGTGTGTGTGTGTGTGTGTGTGTGTGTGTGTGTGTGTGTGTCTGTGTGTGTGTGAAACCTCTGCCAGTACTGAACCGCACTTGCACAAGATGAGGCTTCAATGTAGCCGCTGGCCACACCTAGAAGACCTTGAAAAGTCTGCACTGATTAATTTTAATACAATTGAGCCTTGCTCTTTTATAATTATTATTATTTAGAGGGTAGAAATCTTGGAGGTTAGTGTATAATTTGCTTTCCATTTGAGAAACTTGGATAAAATCTACACATACTGTCCCAAAACAAATTAAGTTATAAATTTCTCAAGTATGAACTTGATTCAGTGTTTTAAAGAATGAAAAAGAGTGAGGTGGGTCAGAGGGTTAAGTTCTTCTCACATAGCCTGTGAGTGATATCACAACATGTGTCCTCTTGATTTGTAATGGAAATTAGACACAGTAAGGGGCATCTTACCTTTTAAGCCATGACATTTCAAAATTATACATTCTAAGCAGGCTGGATAATATTTAAAAAAAAACAACAACAACAAAACCTACCATTGAAAATCCAGTTCATCAGAGTCAGTGCACATACTCAATTGCTGATTTTTATATTGCAATATTTGGGGCTCTAAAATTGTGATGAAATAACACCAAAAACAAATGGGCCATATTATGCACAAATTGTTTGCTAAATCTAAATTGCTAAATTGAGGCTTTACCCAGCTGTGTCAGAACAAAAATATGTTCATATATATATATATATATATATATATATATATGCAATTGGAATACTTTAAAGGTAGAAAATATGCTTAGGGTCTTATTATAAAACAGTGAAAAAAGATCTCCTTCCTTTAAAATTTTATTTTAAACACAGGAAATTCATATTTTTGAACAAATCCTTCCACATTAACATTTCCTAGGACATGTGTCCCATTTGGTCTATAAACTCCTAAAATGGGATTATGAAAGAATAAATCTGCTCATTTCATAAGGAGGTTTGGATAGCTTGGTTATAAAATTAAAACTGGATGTCTATAACATAAAATATCTTGGGTTCTCTGGGATGTGCAATGACTCCACGTTTTAAAATTATTATCTATATCCTTAAGGTTCATGGAAAGGTCATTCTTGGTGAATTTATTTTAGAATTATTGTACTGTGAAAAAAACGTTAAAAATGTAATTGTGTTTCAAATTTAAATGTCTAAAAAATAAATAATGCAACTGCTTGCAGACTCCTTGTGAAAGGACCTACCATTGCTTTTCTCCATTCCATTTGTAATATGTGAGACTGGGAAGCTCATTGCTATATCATTTTTCCCCTAAGATAAATTCAAAATCCAGATTTTAAATGGATTTTCTCATTTTTGAATTGCTTGTGTGCACCAAACTATTTCTATCTATGAACTATATTTGGGTTTTCAATCACTCATATGCCATTGTGTTTCAGAAAATGACTCTTCCTTCTAGTGGTAGCAGAGTGAAACCACTCCACGCAGAGGAAGATCATTTGCTTAGGAATATATACTTTTTGAAGAAATTCTGTGTCTATATTCTGGATAGACCCTTATGGGTATTAAATTTTGTCAGGAGTTCTTTCTGCATCAATGTAATCATGTGTTTTTGGTCCTTCATTCTATTTATGTGGTGTGTTATGTTGACTTATTTTCATATGTTGACTCACCCTTATAATCCTGGAATAAATCCTACTTGGTCATAATATATAATCCTTTTAATATGATACTTGGTTTATTTTGCTGAGAATTTTGCCTCTATATTCATAACAGATGTCTGTGTGTTTTTGTTTTGTTTTGATTTTTTTCCTATGATGCCTTTGTCTTGCTTTGGTACCAGGGTAATACTAGCCTCATAGAACACATTAGGAAGAGTCTCCATTTCTCCTTTGTTTTTCTTTTTTTGTTATTGATACATTCAGATTTTCTATTTCTTCATGAATCCATTTTATTATGTCTTTCTAAAAATGTGTCCATTTCATTTAGGTTATCTAACTGTTGGCATTATTTTAAATTATTTTCAGGGTTTTCTTCGTGATGGCTACTAATAACTTCATTTTTCTCGTGAGTAGGATGAACTTTCTTATCTCTTTGCATGCCTCATTTTTGTTGTTGTTGTTGAAAGGTAGATATTCTTTATTTCTAGTATGCAGAGGCAAGATATTTTTGAAGAAAAGAAACAAGGGTGAGTGATTGATATAGAGGCAGGGAGGCATCAAACAGGCTGTCAAGCTACAGGGGGAAGGCTTGGGTGGATGGGAGGTGAATGCCGGGGGAGATCAACCAAAGGACTTGTATGCATGCATATGAGCATAATCAATGAATGAAAGACACTGGGGCGGGAAGGGGGGTGGTGGGGACATGTGCTGAGGGCTAGGGGAGGCTGGGGGGAGGATAATGGGGAGGGGGGAAAGGAAAACATGTACTACTATTAAATATAAGTTATACTGAAAAAAATCAATCAAAAATTAAATGTTAAAAAAAAAAGAAAGAGCCGAGACCGGTTTGGCTCAGTGGATAGAGCGTTGGACTGCAGACTGAAGGGTCCCGGGTTCAATTCCGGCAAGGGCATGTACCTTGGCTGCGGGCACATCCCCGGTAGGGGGCGTGCAAGAGGCGGCCGATCGATGTTTCTCTCTCATCGATGTTTCTGACTTTCTATCCCTCTCCCTTCTGCTCTGTAAAAAATCAATAAAATATATTAAAAAAAAAAAAAAAAAAGAAAGAAAGGTAGATATTCTTAACATTGTAATGTGGTAAATCTAGACATTTGATTCTTCCCCAGAGTTTGTTACAACCCATTGTCATTGTTTGTATACTTCCTTTTCTGAAGATATGTCTGCATTCTTTCTCTTCTTGGCCACTAACATCTGTGTTTATGATTTGATAGAGATTTTCTTAAGCAATGCTATGCAGGCAATTTGTAATTGTTTACTAGCTTTCACTTTCTGCTCACACAGAGCCTGAAGTTAAGCCAGAGGTGAAAGCATAGGTTCTCAGGTGTTTCCTGAGAATGGAGCCAGACTTGGGCATTTGTATGATCTACATTTCCTAAAATATGTGGGAACTTTTCAAAGCCCTCCCTTCCTATGTTTCTCCTCTGGTTTCTTCATTCTCAAGCTTCTTGGTCTGTTTTTTGTTACAACTATTATACTTTTATTCAAGTTTTGTTGGCAAATATATTTACCTTTAAAGATTTTCAACAAACACCACTGAGGAAGCTGCTTCCATCCCATGGAAGCTCTGAGGTAGATGCAACACATCAAGCCTTTGAGATGATCCTTCAGAGACCCACCAGACAGGTCAAAACACGCAGGCAAACTTCTTTAAAAATAAGGTCTGCATTGCTCCTTCTGTTTCCAATAACCTATACTAGTAAAGCCAGTTGCCATTTCAAGGCTGCTGCTAAACTGGGTTATGGAGGTGGCAACTATGTAAGTTAAAATGCCCCAGAGCTTTCTTACCCAAATCCAGTAGTTATTTTCCTTTAAACATTCTGTTAATTGTTTTAAGTTTTTTTTATTTGTTTTAAAGCTTTAAAAAATCAGAGAGCTTTTTGCCTTCTTATTATTTGCTTTTGCAAGGTGACAGTTTTTAAATTCTTATTGTGCTATTTTTTTTACTCTAACTTACTTTTAAATACGGAATTTAAGTTACAGATAGAATGGATACTTATGTGGTCTAGATTTTTATTTTTTATTATCTTTAATTATTTTCCACTATAAAGCCTCAAATTTTACATGGTATAAATATTGAACAATAATTTTGATGAATGCGAAAATAAATTAGTAAACCAATCAGCATTCCTGAAAGAAATTTAGTTAGCTATCTGACTTATTCTGCAGTATAAAAATCCTGAATATAGGACAATTTTCCTTATTCTCTAAAATAAATTCTTTATGGTGGCATAAATTTTCCTTTGCTTAACTATTAGTGAAGATAAAGAAAATATGGTTATTATTTTTATCTTTCTTTGTTACATAGATTAGTTTTTAAATTTTAATCACCCCATCATCCCCAACTCTAAGAGAAACAATCTTTCAGTCCTTCGTCATTATTTTTTTTTCTGTCTGAATTATCCAGATAAGGACTGGAAAATACAGACCTATCTCATTTGGCTAAGTTAGCAGTCATCAATTCACTTGGGAGTTGAGCAATCCTTTGCAATGAACTTCTGTTTAGAATTTTTTAATTGAGTGTGATAATATAAAACTGTAACAGGAATATTACCCTTGGGGATACTATTTCTTCCATAGTACTAGTGACTGGTCATAAATGTTTAATGGTTAATGGTTAATGCATCTGGATTAGGGTTATACCCAGTCCAAGTGAAGGCAGATCCAGAGTGAGACTGACAAACTTAGAATGATACATTCTCAAAGAACTCTGCCATATTTTTATGTCCTAAATCAGGGAAACATCCCTTGAAATATAAAATACTGAAAGTAGTATTCTTTAATTCCCAACATGTATTTTGAGGAAAAATATTTCTAGAGTGTTCATTATGTACCACGTAAATTCCTACTGCTGTCTAGTAATTATTTACTTGCAAACACAGGCTAACACCTTATAGTGGGTAGAGTGCTCCTGTGGTAGTCAAAGAGAATAAGGATCAGAGCTGCTAACACACTGGTGCAGAGTATAGCAGCTATGGGAGTACAGCTCCCTAATCACCCTTTGAGAGATCCTATCGCAACCAATAATCTCTGATTATGGTGTCTTTGCAGCTCCTGTGGCAGTATAGCCGGGGACATGCTCTCCCTGGGCAGTTTCAGTCAATGTCCATACACAATGGAGGAACAGAGCATAGCCATTTCTGCTCAATGCAGGACTCCTCTCTTGACGATCTTTCCTTAGAGGTTCCCTCTGGGCTTCAGACCTTTTCAGATCCACAGTAGAGTCTGAGTCTCCTTCTTTGACAAGTGTCGGACCTGCACCATAGTCTGAGGTGCTCTCTTCTACTCCCTCTTTTGTTAACTTTCACACACATTCCCTGGAAATAAATATTTTCTACTGCAAACTTTGTTTTGCCATTTTCTTTCTAGAAGATCCAATCTGACTCAGGAAGGAAAAATGATATATTAGAAGAAAACACAAGTTATTTATTTATTTGAGACGGCTGTAATGCTAGGAGCTGTTAGGTATGCCTGGATTTTCATCCCATTCTTCCTGCTCAGCAATTCAGTATTTTCATACAATACTATTCCTATAAAATGAGGACAATCTCATCTATCTTGCAAGGTTGTTGTAAATCTATTGAAAGATATACTAAAACTTTGCTCTTTGTAGGTACTCACAAATGGTAGATATCACTCTTGGTGTTGCTAATAAATAACAGCGATATTATGGGTTAAATTTTACCAAGAAAATATAATTATATATCAGATATTTAGTATTGGTTCTGGTATTAAAATTAAACATATTCCCCTGACCTGTCATTGAGCTGTGAACTCCTTGTTCGTAGGTCTGTGCTCAGCCACTGAGTCACACCGGCTGGGTGGTCTTTTATTTAACATTTATTTGTTTATTTTTTAAATAACACATTGATATTATCTCTAAATGTTTGGGCTGGTGATATATTATAACAACATATAACTATCTGCATATTAATTGAAAGCACATGCTGAAAATCAGCAATGTAGGTCTAAATGTCTGTAAATGACATCATATACACTATCTGGTCAATTAATTTCTAAAGGGATTAGTCAAAGAGGCCACATCAATTAAAAGTAAACTACTTAGACCTAACGTGAAAAAGTCAGCTTTCAAACCAGTTATCTTATTGACTAATTATGAGTTGGGGCAGTCATTAACTCACACATAACTTTTGTTTCCTTATAAAATGAAGGACTGGAGGAAACTTCTAAAATCTCATTAGTCTGTAAAATCTAAAAATTGATTATAATCAGTTCCCTAGAATTTAAACTTTAAGATACAAGTTATAACAATGTACCCAGATTTTCATTATTATATAATTGCTTTTGCAATATATACCAAGAATGGATTATTAATAGAAAAAATGGTCAAATGAATGATGGTTAATAGTCTAATAAATTAGATGAAATAACCATTGTTTTTACATTTGATCTAATCTGTATATATCCTATCTAATAAAAGAGTAATATGCAAATTTGACCATACCTTTGCCACACCCACAAGCCATGCCCATAGCCACGCCCACCAGTCAATCAGGAGCAGATTATGCAAATAAACCCTAACCAAGATGGCTGCCACCACTGAGAGCATGAGGAAGGCTAGGGTTTCCCTGGCAACAGAGGAAGCCAAGCTTTCAGCCTGCTGTTGCTGGCATAGGCCTCCACTCAATGCTACAAAATTTCAATTATAAAAGATACAGAAATGACGGCAGCCACTGAGCTGTAGACAGCAGAGGCTTGAGTTTTTCTGGCAATGGAGGAAGCCAAACTTTCCACCTGCTGTTGCCAACCTAGGCCTCCACTCTAGGCTACAAAGTTTCAAACAGAAATGGCTGCCACCATTGAGCTATCAGAAGGCTTGGCTCTACTCCAGGCTACAAAGTTTCAATTGTAGACATAGATTAATCCCAGATCCCAGGGCCTCTGCTTTGGTCTTTGGGGGACATGGCTGGCCTGCAAACCTCCACAGGCCCTTCGCCAAAGCCACCCCTCATTCCAAGGGAACCCCCTACCCTGATTTGGGACACTCTTCAGGGCAAACCAGCTGGCTCCCACCCATGCACCAGGCCTCTATCCTATCTAATAAAAGAGCAATTTGCAGATTGACCATCACTCCAACACACAAGAAGGCTGCCCCTATGTGGTCAAAGATCCTGCCCCCATGTGGACACAAGATGGCCACCACTAGATGGCCAGCAGGGGAGGGCCATTGGGAGGTTCCAGGCCCTGCAAGAGAGGGCAGTTGTGGGCGATCAGGCCAGCAGGGGAGGGCAGTAGGGAGGGACAAGGCTTGCAAGGGAGGGCAGTTAGGAGAGATCAAGCCAGCAGGGGAGGGCAGTTGGGGGTGACCAGGTCAGCAGAGGAGGGAAGATGGGGGCAAACAGGCTGACAGGGCAGTAGTTAGACATCAATTAGGCTGGCAGGGTAGTGTGTAGGGGGTTATCAGGCTGGCAGGCAGAAGCAGTTAGGGGCAATTAGGGAGGCAGATATGTGAGCAGTTTGGTGCCAGCAGTCCTGGATTGTGAGAAGGATGTCTGACTTCCCGTTTAGGCCCGATCCTACTGGGATCGGGCCTAAACTGGAAGTCAGACATCCCTTGAGGGATCCCAGATTGGAGAGGGTGTAGGCTTGGCTAAGGGACATCCCCCGCCCCCATGCACGAATTTCATGAACCAGGCCACTAGTATATATATAAAAACCTAAGTGACCGACTGACTGTTCGATTAGTAGCTATGATGCTCACTGATCACCGGGGGCAGATGCTCAACACACAGGCATGGAAACATGGAACAAACTGATGAATCTCAGAGGGAGCCAGGGTGGTGGGGAGTGGGCAGGAAAGATTAAATGAAGATCTTATATGCATCCAAGAGGCCCCTTGCATGGATTCGTGCATCAGTGGGTCCCCTCAGCCTGGCCTGTGGGGATTGGGCCAAAACCGACAGTCTGACATCCCCGAGGGGTCCTGGATTGCAAGAGGGCACAAGCCAGGCCAAGAGGCCCATGAACCAGACCTCTAGTTTATTTATGAAAAAGCACTACAACAATGACACATGTTAGAATTACTAGAATACCTATAAATTTCATCAGAAAATATTGTTTTAAAAGAAAACTAATAAAACTTTCCCACAATCCCTTTCCTTCTTTCTGAAAAGAAGAAAAAACATATGGGGGGTTATATTAGTACAGGAGTTAGCAATATAACACTCAGGATGATGTTCAGTCCTGCCTCTAAAATAGAATCTATGCTAGAGATTCTACACTATCAAGTTTGAATTTATCATAAAATGTATGTTCAAGATTCATGTCATCCAATACAATATAGGTTCAGGCTTTTATTCAGACTGAAGGGATCACATTTGGCTTCTGGATCAATGTCATGCTTGACATTAAGATCTCAGAGTTAACATGGATAGATAACAATAGGTCACTGGTAATTAAGGTTGGAAATGCCACCCATTTACAACAATGAAAACCTCACTTCAAATTATCTGAATTCAATTAGAAAAACCAGAGGGGTTAGATATAAAAACAGTGCCTAAAGACAATTTTAAATGGTATGAATCAGTTCAATATAATCGTTAGTCATTTCGTGTCTACTGTAAACCAGCAATATAATGGCAAGCTCAAAAGATACAAAGATGATAAGATATGGCTCCTCCCATTATCAAGGAAAAATGATTTATAGAAACCATAAGTTTTCACCAGGAATACTAAAGGGAAATTAATAAAAGTTGATATTTTGTGATGCATACCTAGGACAAATTAAGTATTGAATTTGAGCGAAAATGCTAATTGCCCAAAGTCAAAGTAGAGAAGACAGATATTATAACATATTAATAATAACATATCAGATACAAGCAATTGCATCTGCTTATCTAAGGATTTGTTCGGTGTGGCAATTATAATTTTGCATCTTGGCTGCCACATAGTTTACAATACCAATAGGTGACTCATTTTAGGATGACAGAAACTATAATACAATATACACAGATTCTTCTCTCATCTATCTCTTTGTCTCTCTCAGTCATACACACACACACACACACACACACACACACACACACACACACACAGTGACACTGATAGTTGATGACTTATCACTGTGGTAGTAAAAATCAATACAGAGCTATATTTGGAGGATAACTGTTTTCAATGACAATGCTATTAACTAGAATGATATTCTTGCCAATTATTTCAGCATATCTGGGGTAATGGGGAAGCCTCTGCACTGTAATAAAATGAGAATAGAGAATGGCCAGCAGTATTTGATGCTCCAATTGTAAATTTGACATACACATCATGGAGTATTGTGGATAATAAGGTAGTAAATGTCTCTGTCATCTTTCATAAATCTTATTGGTTTAAAGACAGTTAAGAGAGTAACAGGAATATGACACTTTTGAATGTCATTTAAATATGACTACTCTCCAATGTGCTTTGGAAACAAGGAAGTGTTGTTTAAGAAGTATAAGAAATCTTTATTCATGTTCAAAGTACAGAGGTTCAATGTATCATGCTTTCATGCCTATGAGTTCACAGCAGCTGTCCCTTCCCGGGTCTGTAGTTGATTACTGGCAATGAGACTGTGTGGTTTGGTAATAATAGTTCACTAATGGTCACTGAGTGCTTTGTATATGCGAGGCTCTGCCTTATCTCATTTAGTTCTCACAACAACAATGACTAAGTACTGTTTTTATTCCCATTTTACACACAAGGCAGCTGAGACTGTCAACCCATTCCCAAGTTATTTCGATGATAGAATATGCCTTTCTAGTTTTATAGCTCTCAGTTGTAATATAGTTAGGGGACTAAAATCATGTATACAATGACTTTTTAAAAATAAAATTACCATGCTGTTTTAAAATACCACTTATTACGCCAAGGTGCACATGTATAGCAGTTTTGTTTTACTCTGGGGCTGTGTTATAGGGTGGATATGTTTTCCAAGCAGAATTGACCTCATTATTCTGCACCAATCATCTCCTACAACCTAAGGTAATTTGCTGCCAAGAAAAGTCTATATACTTTTACATTTCTTAATGCCCTTTTTAAAAATGTCATCTGTTAATGTTACTTCAAATACTGCCTACTTTGGCATGGCACAATTACACACTGATTCCTAGACAAATATACCATTTAATTATAGTTCCCTATTCTTCTAGTCTTTTGTAGACAGCTTTCCAAAGATAAAATTTAAAAGCACTGACCAACCCAAGTGAAAAATACTTGAAAGGCAAATAATAAAGATGCTGTTAAAGGCTGAATGTCTCCCAGTTATTTTATGATACTATATTTAATTCCACCTGCAAAGACTGGAATCAGTTATTTAAGGAAGAACATTTAAATCTAGTATTAGAATCTGGATAAGGATAAAAAGAAATTCTGAATATGTTTTCCACACAGATCACAGCAGCATTACAGTATGCTGGATGCTTTCCAATACAGCCATTACACTGTGAGTCTTTTTATATGTCTGTGTACGGATCTCTATGGGTACCTAAAAAATATGTTCTTGCTAGCAATCTGTGCCTGCTGTTTACCCACAACTTCATGTTGTGCATGATCTTGAGCAAAGCATCTAACGAATGTGTTTGTATCCCAGTTTCTTTATCTATAAAATAAAAGGCTGGGTCAGATGACCCATGAAATCCATGCCAGAACTAAAACATATTGATTCTGCAGCCAGGAATGATGATTTACTGGAACTACTGTGCAGTTTAAACCAACTGCTATCAAATTGAACATACTCATTTATTCTTCCTTTTTTTACTATAAAATACTTTTATAGATACAGTGCTAGAAATATCATTGTCTTTTTAATAATAATAATAATAATAATAATAACAAATGATCATCTCACTATTAATAAGAAATACTGAATTCCTAATTGCCTTGGAATTCTTAGCCTCTTCCTTTATGCTTGATAATTTTTAGCATACATATTTAGTAACAGGAGTTTGTGGTTGATCGGTTCTGACCATAAGATATGATTTATGAGAATGAGAAGTTGACACACACATTAAGGATGCAGAGAAGAGAAGTGGAAAGAGTTTTCGATGGCAATATTGAACACTAACAGCAAACCAAGAAACTGCTTTCCTTTGTACATTCTGTTATATGAGAAAGGTATATATCTATTTGTGTATGCACAGTTGCTTAGGTTTTCCATTACTTGAATGGAAGGCACTTCAAACTAATCAAGGTTTAGAGTTACCCACATGTTAGGATCAGATGAAGTTTAAGAACTATGAAATCTCATTGCACTGAGCCATCACATTCTTTCAGCCTTTTAATATTTTCCTGTGATTGATGAGATGTTTGTGTTTTAGTTTCATACACTTATTTTATTATTTTTTTCACTTAGTCATAGTCATTATAATGGATACATTTTTGCATTTGAATTTAATAGTAATCCTTTTCTATTGACAGGCCTTCCTGATATTGTTTGGTATTTATTTTCAATGTCTTTCAGGTTTTTCTCTCTTACTGTGTACAGATTATGATAAATGGTCAGTAACTTCATGTTAGTTATTGGATGCAAACATTTCCAAGAGTGAACTATTGCAAGAATACTGTGCTCCTGGATTATCAAATCAAAAGGTTGAAAGTGCTTCAAACAAAACAGAAGCATAGTTTACTGACAACTTCCAAGTCTCTGTTGAGTCCTAGAGGATAAAAATAAACTTTTTTAAATATAAGGATAATAACATTTTATCTGATTCCCATCTAGTCTTTTGAGAATAATATATTAGTCAACGGAGATACTTTTGAGATAGCATTCTTAGCATTAAAAAAACACACACACACACTCTCCCCATTACCCTCCCCCACTAATGACTAACTTCACAAAAATTCTAGAAAGGCCTTGTAAATATTATTAGATATCATAGTGTTTATATAGGAAAATTTAAAATAGATTTAAAAATGAATACCTTAAAATTTACACACATATTTGGAACTCACTCAAGAATATAAGGAACCCTAGGAAGTGGATTCTAGGTCAACCACATCCTGTCTTCTGAACCCTTCTGTTATACAATGATGACCAGTGTACAGTTATCAGTTGGTTGCATTCACATTGGATAATAGATACTCAGCAAGTATATTTTATGTCACAAGGCTAATTGATGGAAAGTTCTGCTGGACCAGCATGGCTCAATGGTTGAGAGTTGACCTATGAACCAGGAGGTCACGGTTGGATTCCCGCTCATGGCATATGTCTGAGTTGCAGCTAGATTCCCAATATTGGGTGTGCAGGGGGCAGCAAATCAGTGATTCTCTCTGATTGTTGATGTTTTTGTTTCTCTCTTCCTCTCTGAAATCAATAAAAATACATTTTTTAAAAAGAAGAGTTCTTTCTGTTGAGCTGATAACTGCCTCCTGTAATTATATCTATTGATACCACCATTCAATCCATATTTCAACATATTATTTATACAATATCTTGAATTAGTAAAATGGTTTATTGAAACAAAAATGTATTGCATTTCAAAAATGTAAGAGTCTAGTTTCTTTTTCACAAAGTATAAATATGGTTATTCTGTCATTACTTGAATTGAGTAAACACATGTTGTATTCTGGGGATTGTCATATATTTTTCTATATTTATACATTATCTCTTTAAATAATCCATCCAGTTTCTTGCTTGAGATTAATGTCAATCAAGTACGGGTTAATTTTAAAGAGTACCTTGGAACATATAAAATAATTATCAAGTTTATATGTTTCATAAAAACATGTGGGCTATATAAAAAAGAAAAATAACATTCACTATTGTTAAAGGAGTATATAACTTATGGCTTTCTAAATAGCTTAGAGTAAGAATTTATCAATTTGTGAAAATGTATTTAAAAAAGATTTTTTATTTCCTTAGTCACTTGAACAATATTTTGGAACTAGTAAAAACATAATATATATAATGTTTAAATATTTGGTATAACAAAGCTGTATATATAGTTATAGTATAGACAGTTATAGATAATATTAAAATTAATTTTGTATAATTGATTCTCATAGAATATTATTAAATTTTACCAATCTATTGCATCCAAATGCAATAGTTATGACTAATACAAGTATAATCCCAACATGAATGTCAGTTGATATTTACTTTTATATGAAAAGTAAAAAAAAAGAAAGTAATATGCATGTTAGAACTTCACTCATTTAACAATGCGATAAGAGATTTTTTTACTAAATTGAATCATAGTTTTCAAACATTGAAAGTATATTTTCTCAAATATGTTGTGTTAGTCACAAGGTAATGTCAATAGTTACCTAACACTTTTTAAGTTAATTTTTATGAACATTTTTCTTCATTAATTTAAAATCTAGAATGTAAGCATAATAAATGAAGCCCTGAATTATAATGTTTGCAGATTTTCCTGCAGGTAATACTCCAACCATGAACATTTCACACTACCAACTTTGCATTCCTAAACACAGGCTGTACAGTAGTTCACCATTATATTCTCACCATACTGGCATAATAAATATAAATAACCTCAACAACATAAAAAATAGAAAGTGATGAGTTTTTAGTAGTTATTACCTTTGTTTTAAATAAACTTTAATTGTAAGTTTTTAATTTAATTTTTAATAATGACTGTTTAACAATGAGCTTGGAATTTTCCTGAAAATTTAGCAATGGGTTCTTGTAATCTAGCACAAGCTAGCTCACACACACCAAAGGTGAGGCATAGTAAGAAAATTCCAGATGTATAGATGTTCGTAATTCTATTTTTTCCCCAAGGATCAACTGACTCTATTATGAAGTGGTATAGTGTCCTGTACAGACATGTGAACTCTGGTTGAGATGGCCGATCTCTCCCACTCAGTAGCTGTGTATCCATGAGCAAGTTTCTTAGTCACTCAGTGTTCTAGGCTCTGTAGCTGTAAAATGGGAATTACAATAATATCCATCTAATTTGTAAAGTAAGGTTATATATGTAAAGTTCTTAGGTCAAGGCCTAAAATTCAGTAAACACTCAATACATTAACTACATTATAATTAGACTTTAAGATAGAATCCCATATAATAAAAGGCTAATATGCAAATCAACCAAACTGCAGAATGATCGGTTGCTATGATGTGCACTGACCACCAGGAGGTAGATGCTCAATGCAGGAGCTGCCCACTGGTGCTCAGTGTCCTCTCACAGGGAGAGCACCACTCAGCCAGAAGCTGGGCTCTCAGCTGGCAAGCATAGTGACAGTGGTGGGAGCCTCTCCCGCCTCCACAGCAGTGCTAAGGATGCCTTGGCCATCAGTCGGATAGCCTCCAAGGGCTGCCAGACTGTGAAAGGGCACAGGCCTTTATGCCTCCCTAGGTGCATACATTTTGTGCACCTGTCCTCTAGTATAATATAATTGTATCTATAACTTAAAAGAGTACTCTGCCTACTGTATGGGATACTCAACTGTGTGAAATGACAGTTAAATATCTATCCTGTCTCTTTAGGGAGGCATAGGGTGATGGTTCTTATAATTAATTTCTAACAATAGACACATTAGTTTTGGGCCAGGTGGGAGATCAGTAGTGTGGCTTTAGAATTATAAGTTTGAGATACAATGAAGCATTTTAGAAGATGTGGAATAAGCTGATAGAAAGACATGTAAATATTCCATAGAAGAGGTCTGGGCTATAGTTACAGATTTTGGAGTTACATAAAGATGGAGTTTAAACCACATGGGTGGAAAATACCCTTCAGTAGGTTGGAATATATGGTAGAAAGATAAGAGACCTTGTTTGAGGAACATTTATGTTGAAAACGTTTGCAGAAGTGTCAGAAAAAGTAATTAAACACAGTGTTTATTATCCCCATTTAATTGATAAGAAAGCTGAGACTCATTTATTGATTTTAAGTATATTTGTTTGAGGTAATAGGTAATGATTTCCAGAGCTGAGATTAAACTGTTTCTTCCTACCCAAGACTCTTGGTTCATATGCCATGACTTACAGTCCACTGGTATTAACTTCAGCCTTTTTGATGAAATGAGATGTGTGTAACACTCAGTAATGGGTAGATTTTTTCTCCATTCCCTTTCTGCACCAAAAGATCCATCAGTGCACAAATGTATGTCTTATATGCAATACAGAAGAGAGGTGGAGAAAGGGAGTTAAGGAGAGGAAGAAAGACAGAGAAAAAGGTATTGGGAAAGGACTTATAAAGATTTTTTCTACCTAAGTCATTTATTCATTGTCTAGATCAGTAATGGTCCTTAAAAAAAATCTCTAAGGCCTCTGATGGACTGTATTTTGTTTACAATGGCTCAGGGAAGAAAGATAACCTGTTTGGATACAATTGGTGCCAAGTGAGAAAGGAAACAGAACACACTATTAACCTCCAAATATGCAAATATGATCTGACCTGACTATGCATGTTTCAAATGGGAGCCAATAAAAGAGGAAATGAGGTTAGAACTGAGTGGCTGGGCAGGTCAGCGAGAGGTATTCATTTCCTCTTACTGATGCTATATGCATGCCATTCAGCAACCAGAGCTCCACTTTCAAAAATGCCTGAACTCCAGACAGAATTTAAAATGAAATGTTATAAAATAGCGTCTAAGGAATCACCAAATGTCCAATAACTGGTCTATAAAATATATGTTTTTGAGTAATGTGTAGGAAGTGGGCATTACAATTAGTTTTAATAAAGAATGAGAAAAACAATGTTAAAGCTAATTTTAAAATAGCTCACACAAACCTGAATAAAAAAAGCTCCCATATGAATATAAAATGTTTGGTTTTATAAGTACAATACAATTGAAAAAAAAAACACAAATTGCTCATTCTAGCCCAAAGGCCACAATAGTTATAGGCCTTTTACAGTAGAGTTAAAGTAGAGGGGAGGATAACAATCTCAAAATTGTTTGTATTCAACTCAAGAGACACTCATCTAATGATGTTACTAAAGTGGTGAAACAGAACATTTTCATTTAGCATATAGGTATATTTCAGAGCATGCTGTGAAACTAGATTGAATAAAATGTAAATGAGTAAATGAGGGATAAACTTAATCCTGGAGCATTCATTATTTAGCATTTGTAGGAGATTTGTGATATAAAGAGAATCAAATCTGTTTAATACATTCATAACCTGCCAGTTAATATACCAGTATTAGCTCCTGCTTTTATAAAAGATGAATGTATATTATCTCATTTTTAAATAAAGGAAACTGAGGCAGAAAGTTAAGTGGCAGCTTAAAATTTGCCAGTAGAAGCACTTTCCCTTTAGTTGAGGGTTCATTCATTTGATGTGAATTACCTATTCTCAGGAGCCCCATGATGGCCCTAGCCAGGGTAATTTATTTCCAAGAAGGCAGTACTGTGCTTTTAAGAGGAAATATTTTACTTATTGTATTGTAGGATTGTGTCTGTTACTAATATAATAAGAAATATATATATCCTGACTATGCTAGCATTAAGCCAAATAGTGTGTTCTGTTTTTCCTTTCCAGATGTTTCACAGCATGTAAGTGTGTTAAAGAAGATTGATAAACCTAATAAACTTATATATAAACCTATCAGTAAGGGATTATAGAGAGGAAACTACTTCAGTTCAGAATACTTACAAGGTTTTGACCATTGCTTTTGCTGTACTTTAGCTTATTCCCATTTATAAGAGAACCGATTTTATCCTGTTTTGCACCGCTTATGTTTACACTAAGAAAGAGAAATATATGCAAAGCTTTAAATCAAATTCTGTCACTAACTTAGCTCTAACAAAAATATTCTTTGCCTCAGATGAAGTGGCAGTATAATGTGGTTGGTTAGGTGCCAATCAGTTTTATTTAAACTGATTATATTCCTTGAGAGAAAGAATTGAATTTCTAGAAATGTAAATGAGTAAGTGTTATTGAAGAGGGAAAAGGAGGCTTAAATAATTTTCCTATGTAGACATGTCATTAATTTAGCTGCTGAAAAATGACACATGGTCTACAGGGCGAATATATAGTGAAAATAGTTATTTTCGAAATTATAAAATTACACATTACTCATATATAACTAAAATAGTAAAAAAAAACTGTATAATGAATACATTAGAATCACTTAAATGTTGACAATGAAAGCCATCTTTAAGATTTTGATGACAATCTTCCTAGACCTCTTCTAATGACATACTTAAATAAACCTAATACAAGCCATATAGCGTAGGTTATCTTCTATCAACATTTGTTATATGTCTTTTAGTGAACATAAGCAATTATTTCTGTTGGGTGTTTACCTAGGTGCAGAATTTCTGGATCAAGGGGCATTATTCATATACTTATGTTTACTAAAAACTGTCAAGCAGGTTTACAAGCTGATTGTAAAAAGAGTATTGTTGCTTCAACTTTCTCTTTCATCTTTTTACCAATCCTTAGTATTGATAGTTTTATGTTTAATCCATTCATATGTATTTGTAGTGATACCGCATTGTGCATTGTGGGATTTTTGCACTTTTGTTTGTTTTGGGGATTGTTTTGTGTGTGGATGTGTTTTTGTCTGTTTGTTTTTTTGCATTTTCCAGAAGACTATCAATGTTGAGTAGTGTTTCTAATGTGTTTGATATCTTTATGTTTGCAATTTTTCACTTAACATTTTTCTGCTTTGGCAAAACCTGGATGCTAATCCATTAGCTACATCCACTAGCACAGACCCCAGGAATAATGACATTTGCAAAATAATTATTTTTTTCTTATAGTCTTCACAAGTGGAAGTTGTTTATTCTCTCACAAACCAAACATTACAGACTGAAGATTAGATCAATGCCATTTTTGTCCAATCCCTGAGCCACATACAGATCATTATTTGTCCACCTTCTTCTAAAACCATTGAAAGTTGAGGTTAATGCCATCTGGCAGCGCCATTCTCTTACTCTCTTGATTTCTGACATCTTAACTTACTGAAGATATCATCCCTGATCTGTCCTAAGTAATTTTAACACCAAAATATGCAGTATGACCAAAACTCTGGCCTCTTATGTCCCTCATGTTCCCCAGACCTTTCTTTTCACCCAAACATTTCAGAACATTTTTGCACATACTATCTCCACATTTATTGGTTGCTTATTTCTTTTTTTTCCTGAATTAAGCCCCAGTGCTTCCATTTTTTTTATTCTTTAAAGTATTACTAATAGTAGTACATATATTTTCCTTTTTCCCCCAATTGTCCTACCCCCAGCCTACCCTATCCCTCAGCACATGCCCTCACCTGCCCCCTGCCCCAGTGTCTTGTATCTATTGGTTATGCTTATATGCATGCATACAAGTCCTTCAGTTGATTTCTTACAGCCCTCACCCCACACCCTCCCCTGTCTTCCCTCTGTAGTTTGATAGTATGTTCAATGCTTCTTTGCCTGTGTATTAATCTTTTGTCCCTTTTTCTTTTCTTTAAAAAGATCTTACATATGCACTGGAAATAAATGTATAAGAACAAAAAATGTTTGAGTCTCAGTTTCAATGTCCAACTGTTTTGAGTCCCAGTTTCAATGTCAAATAGTTCCTTATGTGTACATCTCAGCGATGGTATCTGGATGGTGGATATATGGTGGCAATACAGGTTCCGCCCTCTCTGGTTTTGTCCTGGGCCGCCTGCAGCAATACACAGCTACTAACTGCCAGCATGGCAAGGTGTCGTCAGTGTCTTCCATCTCTGGACTGTCTTCGCGGTTGGAACAGACCTGTCAGTTCCTCTTTGTTGCAGGAATCCATATGGTCTTGGAGTTGTTTTCTGAAAATATACGAACATATTCTCGACCAAAAGTTAATAAAGGGATCTTTTCTGTAAATTAGACTTGGGATTCTTTTTATTTTTGCCCAAAAAATTTTCCTTTGGCTTATTTTGACGCCATGTATGTTTTTAATGGGTGCCCTGCTATTGGCATTAAAAATGGAAGTTACTTTTCTGGAGTAAGAATTTTCTGGATGTATTTTACTTACAGGGTATTTTCCCTTACATGATATTACCCCACTACCCCCCCCCCTTTTTTATTAATGGGGGTTTTGGAAATTTTATATTGTAGTCTTGGTAACTTTAAATTATAATTTTTTGCACAAAAACATGACTGCTTTAGGTTCTTGGCATGTTAGGCAATTTTGCAATGAGATGAACTACTAATAGAAATTTTAGTTAATATTTTAGGAGCAGCTTTTCCCCAGTACACTTAAATTTTCTTGAGTATTCACTTATTTCACTTGGCCAATTTAAATTAATCTGAAAACTTAATTACTATTTTACTGTCAAATTTAATACTCAAGCAGTAATCTTAGTTTACCTTGCAAATATTAGTGGGAAGGATTATTTGCATTCTTGAGTATGTCCTGAGCATTCCTGGTACTAGACTGGATTTAGATATAGGACAGCTATTGCTGGCCGAGTCTCAGTCTGTATCCTGGGTCCCAATCTGAGCTGTGCACAGGAGGTGAAGCAGCCATGGGGCAAGAGACCTCCCTCAGAAGGGGTGAGAGTTCAGGCCCCTGCCAGGTTAAGGGGTGAGGGTCTGTACCCCACCTCTGTTGACCTTTTAGTTCTCTCCTGTTGGCCCCTCTGTGACTGTGCCTGTCTTAGGTTGTTCTTTCCCTGAGGAATCTTACCTGTCTCTGGCTAACCATCCATCCTCTGGGGCCAAGCAGGGTGATGTGAGGTTCAGTTCTGTCTCCTTGATAGTCTATCCCCCTGTGGCCTCTACACCCAGAACCTGCCTTGGGATCCCATTGCCTGCTGGTGGGGTCCATTTACTGATCACATATCTTGGGGGATTCAGGTTTCTTCTCCAGGGAGGGCCCAGCTCACACCATTGGGCGAGAGACAGATCCATGGTGCCAGCCACCCAAGGATTCAAACACAGCTTGAACTGAAAGCTCAGGCAACATCTGTGTGTATTTGGATTATAAGAAGAGGGATTGGAAAAAGGGCAAGAGGGGCCAATATAGAATGCTGAAGTGCCTTCCCAGTGCCTTAATTCCTTCTGAAAGGGATTAATTCCTTTCCTGTTCTTTTTTAAATTGCTGCCAAACGTTCAAAGAATTGTTTTGTAAGTTTCTTTGGGATAATTGTACAATATGTTGTTGTCAAATATAAAAAATTATGATGACATGGTAGAATAATATCATGTAAGGGTATTTGGGTGTCACAGGAGGTTAAGGGGGGCCTAGCCTAAGGACTGGTATCCATAGGAGATGACAAGCTCTAGGCCATTTCAATTCAATCTAAAACTAGCTGCCATTTTTTTTATAACTTTATATATACTTTGTAAGGGTTGTAAAAACAGTAATTACTTACCTCAGTTCAAGAGGTCAAATATATTGACTTTCTCCCTTACTCTCACCTCCCACCCCTACTTACCATGCGGTTTGACATTCTGATGGACTTTTCTCAGACTGTAGATCCATTCTTGTTCATCAGTCTGTGCCATTCATTATATTCCACAAATGAGTGAGATCATATGATATTTATCTTTCTCTGCCTGGCTAATTTCACTTAGCATAATGCTCTCCAGCTCCATCCATGTTGTTGCAAATGGTAGGAGCTCCTTCTTTTTTACCACAGCGTAGTGTTGTGTAGATGTACCACAGTTTTTTAATCCATGCATCTGCTGATGGGCACTTAGGCTGTTTACAAATCTTAAATATGGTAAATTGTGCTGCTATGAATACAAGGGTGCATATATCCTTTCTAATTGGTATTTATAGTTTCTTGGGATATATTCCTAGAAGTGGGATCACTGAGCCAAATGGGAGCTCCATTTTTAGTTTTTGAGGAAACTCCATACTGTTCTCCACAGTGGCTGCACCAGTCTGCATTCCCACCGGCAGTGCACAAGGGTTCCTTTTTCTCAGCATCCTCACCAGCACTTGTTGTTTGTTGATTTGTTGATGAAAGCCATTCTGACAGGTGTGAGATGATACCCGCATTGTCATTTTGATTTGCATCTCTCCGATAATTAGTGACTTTGAGCAGGTTTTCATATGTCTCTGGGCCTTCCTTTTCTCTTCTTTCGAAAATATTCTATTGAGGTCTGTTGCCCATTTTTTTTATTGGATCATTTGTCTTCCTTTTATTAAGTTTTATGAGTTGCCTGTAGATGCTTGGGATTAAACCTTTATCAGTGATAACGTTTGTAAATATCTTCTCCCATACAGTGGGTTTTATTATTGTTTTGTTGATGGTTTCTTTAGCTATGCAAAATTTTTTTTTTTATTTTGATGTAGTGCCAGTTGTTTATTTTCTCTTTAGCTTCCATTGCCCTAGGAGCAGTATCAGTGAAGAAGTTCTTTTGGCATATGTCTGAGATTTTTCTTCCAGTGGATTCCTCTATATTTTTATGGTTTCCCATCTTATGTTTAAGTGTATCCATTTTGAGTTTATTTTTGTGTATGATGTAAGTTGGTGGTCTAGTTTCATTTTTTTTTGCATGTATCTGTCCAATTTTCCCAACACCATTTATTGAAGAGACTGTCTTGACTCCATTCGATGTTAATGCCTCCTTTGTCAAATATTAATTGAGCATAGTGGTTTGAGTTGATATCTGGGTTCTCTATTCTATTCCATTGGTCTATATGTTTGTTCTTGTGCCAGTACCAGGCTATTTTGGGAATAGTAGCTTTGTAATACAGCTTGAAATCTGGTATTGAAATCCCATCAACTTTGTGCTTCTTTTTCAGGATTGCTGTGGCTATTCAGGGTCTTTTTTTTATTCCAGATGAATTTTTGGAGAGTTCTTTCTAAGTCTGTGAATATCCCATTGGTATTTTAATGGAGAGTACATTAAATTTATAGATTGCTTTGGGTAGTATGGGCATTTTAATGATGTTGATTCTCCCAATTCATGAACATGGTATGTTCTTCCACCTGTTTACGTCTTCCTCTATCTCTTTTTTCAGTGTCTTGTTGTTTTCTGTGAATAGGTCTTTTACCTACTTAGTTAAATTTATTCCTAGGAATCTTATTTTTTTTGGTGTAATGGTAAATGGGATTGTTTTTTCAGTCTCTCTTTCTTTAAGTTCACTATTGATATAGAAATGCCATAGATTTCTTGGCATTAATTTTGTATCCTGCTATGATACTGAACTCATTTATTAAGACTATTAGTTTTTTAATGGAGTCTTTCAGGTTTTTTTAATGTACAATATTGTATCTTCTGCAAATAAGGATAGCTTTACTTCTTTTCCAAATTGGATGCCTTTTATTTTTTTCTACTTGTCTAATTACAATGGCTAATACTTCCAGTACTATATCGAACAGGAGTGGTGAGAGTGGGCATACCTGCCTTGTTCCTGTTCTTAGGGGAAATAGTTGTAGTTTTTGCCCATTGATTATGATGTTTGCTGTGGGTTTATCATATATAGCTTTTATTATGTTGAGGTTGATCCTTCTATTCCCACCTTGTTGAGAGTTTTTATCAAGAAAGGATGTTGGATTTTGTCAAATGCTTTTTCTGCATCAATTGATAAGACTATGTGATTTTTATCTCTCATTTTGTTTATGTGATTTATCACATTTATTGATTTGCGGATATTGTACCATCCTTGCATTCCTAAGAGAAATCTTACTTGGTCATAGTGTATGGTCATTCTGATGTACTGCTGAATCCGATTTGCTAGAATTTTATTGAGGATTTTGGCATCTATATTCATGAGGGATATTGGCCTGTAATTCTCCTTCATCGTGTCATTTTTATCTGGTTTTGGTATTAGGGTGATGCTGGCATCATAGAGGGAGTTTGGAAGTGTTCTATCCTCTTGAATTTTCTGGAATAGTTTGAAGAGGATAGGTTTTAGTTCTTCCTTGAATGTTTGGTAAAACTCCCTTGTGAAGCCATCTAGCCTTGGGCTTTTGCTTGCTGGAAGCTTTTTGATGACTGTTTCAATTTCTTCCATAGTTATTGTTCTATTGAGCTGTTTAGATTCTTCCTGATTGAGTTTTTGGAGGTTATATTTTTCTAGGAATATATCCATTTCCTCCAGGTAGTCCTGTTTGTTGCAGTAGAGTTGTTCATAGTATTTTTTTTAACAATCCTTTATATTTTGTTGGTGTCTTTTATTATTTCACCTCTTTCATTTCTGATTTTATTTATTAAAGTAATTTATCTTTGCTTCTTGTTGAGCCTGACTATAGATTCATCAATCTTGTTCATCCTTTCAAAGAACCAGCTCTTGGTTTTGTTGATCTTCCGTATTGTTTCTTTGGCCTCTATGTCATTTATTTCTGCTCTAATCTTTACTATTTCCTTCCTTCTGCTTATACTGGGCTTTTCTTGTTGCTTTCTTTCTAATTCTAAGTTGTTGGATTAGATAAGTTATTGCCACTGTTTCTTGTTTTTTTGCAGTAGGATTGTAGAGCTATGAACTTCCCTCTCAAAACTGCTTTCACTGTGTCCCATAGATTTTGGATTGTTGTGCTATCATTGTCATTTGTTGCCATGGTGTTTTCTATTTCTTCCTTGATCTCTCTGATAACCCAGTCATTGTTTAATAGCATGCTGTTTAGTCTCTATGTGTTTGATTTCTTTGAATTGTTTTTATTGTAGTTGATTTCTAGCTTTATGCTACTGTGATCTGAGATTATGCTTGATGTGATTTCTGTATTCTTGAATTTTGGAGAGACTTTGTCTATGACCCAACATATGGTCTATCTTTGAAAATGACCCATGGGCACTTGAAAAGAATGTATATTCTGTGGCTTTGGGGTGAAATGATCTGAAGATGTCAATTAATCCCATCAGGTATAGTGAGTCATTGAGGATTGATGTTTCTTTACTGATTTTTTGTTTAGAGGATTTGTCCAATGATGATAGTGGGGTATTAAAGTCACCTACTATGATTGTATTGCTGTCAATCTCTCCCTTGATATCTTCCAGGAGATTTTTTATGTATTTGGGTGCTCCTGTTTTGGGTGCATATATGTTTACTAGAGTTATTTTTTCTTGTTGGATTGCTCCCTTTAGTATTATGAAGTGGCCTTCTTTATCTCTTATTATGTCCTTCACTTTGAGATCTAATTTGTCAGATATAAGTATTGCTACCCCAGCTTTTTTTTTCATTTCCATTCCCTGAAGAACCTTTTTCCATCCTTTCACCCTCAGTCTTTATGCATCTTTTTTTGGAGGTGGGTTTCTTGTAGACAGCAGATACATAGATTGTGTTTTCTTATCCAGTCTGTTATCCTATGTCTTTTGATTGGAGCATTTAAACCGTTTACATTTAAAGTTATTATTGATAGGTACTTATTTGTCGCCTTTTTTGTTCTTTACCCCTGTGTTCCTTCTTCACTTTCTATTCCTTTTTCCTGCGGACCCTTTAGGATATCTTGCATTGCTGGTTTGGTGGTAATGAATTCCCTTAGTCCATTTTTGTCTGTGAAGCTCCTGATTTGACTTTCAATTTTGATTGATTGCCTTGCTGGGTACAGTATTCTAGAATTCAGACCCTTCCTTTGCATGACTTTGTATATTTCATTCCATTCCCTTCTGGCCTGGTAAGTTTCTGTTGAGAAATCACTTGCTAATCTGATAGGGGTTCCTTTGTAGGTGACTTTCTGTCTCCCTCTGGTAGCTTTTAAGATTCTTAGTTTGCTATTGGTATTTGCCAATTTAATAATAATGTGCCTTGGTGTCGGTCTTTTGGGGTTTATTTTGCTTGGGACTCTGTGAGCTTCTTAGATTTGTGTGGTTTTTTTCTTCCCTATATCAGGGACGTTTTCTGTCATTATTTCTTCCAACAGATTTTCTATTCCTTGCTCAGTTTCCTATCCCTCTGAAAGCCCTATTATGCAGCCGTTGTTTTGTTTCATGTTGTCCCAAAGTTCCCTTAGGCTCTCCTCCTGCTTTTTAATTTTTTTTCCAGAAGCTGCTCTAATTTGGTATTTTTTCCTACCTTGTCTTCTAGCTCACTGACGTGGTCCTCTGCTTCTTCTAGTCTACTCTTGATACTTTCTATTGAGTTCTTCACCTCAGTGATGTCACTTTTCATATCTTCTTTGCTCTTCTTCATTTCTTCTTGGCTCTTCTTCATTTCTTCTTGGGTCTTCTCCATTTCCTCTTGGTTCTTCTTTAATTCCTCTTGGTTCTTACTTATATTGTCAAATTTGTCTTCCTTTTTTTTTTCAGCCACCGTATTACCATTTCTCTGAATTCTTGCTCTAACAGGTTGCTTGTTTCCATTTCGTTTACCTGCTTTTCTGGTGAGGTTTGTTTTATTTCATTTGTGGGCTGTTTCTTTGTCTCCCTATGGTCTCTCTTCTCTGTGTGTCTGGTTATGTAGTTCTCACTCTCCTGTGTTGATTTAAAGGCACAAAATACAACACAATCAGGGGCAATGCACCAGCCACTGAACAGGAATGTATCCACGGTATTGGTAACTCCAAATTAAAGGTTATCGTCAGAGAAAGGCAAATTAGGTGATAGGTGAGAAAGAAGAGAGTAAGAGAAAACACACACACACACATACACACACACAGACACTCACACACCCACACACACCAAAAAAAAGGAAAGAAAGGAATGCCAAAATGAAATTGGGAAAAGGGGAAGAAGTAAAAAGGAATAAAAGGGGAATAAACAATAAATATGGGGTGAAAACTCCTATAGGACAGTCACTAATCCCAACAAAGTACCTGGAGTTTGATACAAACTACAAGTACCTGGAGTTTGATACAAACTACATACAACAACTAATATCAAGGGAGGTGAGGGAACACAGAAGCATAAATCTATCAGAAAACAATGCAAACAACAACAACAAAACAAAAAACAATGCCAAGAAACCCCACAAAACAAACCAAAAGAAAAGAATAAGCAAACCAATCTCACAAACATGCACAAAATATTGATATAATCAATATTCAAGTAGACAACAATAACAAGACAGAGAGAAAAACAATTTAGGATAGTGAAGTTAGAGAAGCGAGAGTTGTGTATGGACTTGGAGCAGGTGGTTGGAGATTAGATATATAAGTGATGTGAAATTTTAACAGGGGGTAAAAAAAAGAATAAGAAAAATCTAAAGCAGAAAAAGTGTAAGGGAAACAAGACACTAACAGGGAAAGGTTAGCAAGAGAGTGGTGGCATAAAGGTGAAGTTGAGTTAGAGTAAAAAGATACCAAAAGATAGATGAATATAGACTGTAGAACACTAATCCCAAAGTAGAATAAAGAAGAAAGATAATGGCACTTAAAAAAAAGGTGAATAGTAGTATAAATAAAATTGATTCCTTAATTTGTGTTACACAAAAGTCAGTTTGTGATTCAGCCCCTGGGTGGCAGTGTTTCTGGATTGGCCTCTAGGTCTATTGGTTCTCTCTAGCCTGAACTAAAATCCTGCTATCCCTGTGGTATTCAATACTGATTTGTGGGAATGGGCTGCCCCGGAACTGCCTCTCTAATGGTTACCGCCTATTCTGATCCCCAGGCTCCAGAAAAACAGCTTTCCCCTGCAGTCTCTCAGGGTATCCCCCACCAGGCGATCCCAGGTTCCTGGCTTAACACTCAGAAGCTCAGATTAGGAGAGGAAAAAACGCAAGTGTGCAAACTCAGGTTCCTCATGTATGTCTGCACAAATCTCCTTTCCCCCTTGGGTTAACAGCCAGGACCCTTCTCTGTCAGGTCCAAATGAGTTGCTTTCTAGGAATCCCCTCTGCCACCAGCTCCGAGGGCCCTCTTCCACATTACCAGCTCTAGCAGCCATGGAATTTTGTCAGGGGCAGGTCTCCCTGCTTTGCCAGCTCCCTGGGTTGCACACCCAACCTCAGGGGAAATCTGACCTTTTCATGGTGGAGTGCAGAGCTCCTCCTAATTCGCATCTGCGCCAACTGGGAACCAGCATCTGGGGTCTCTCAGCAGTCCAGTGGGTACTGCAGCTATATATTTTCAAGCCCTACCCCTTCAAGATGGTACAGTCCGCCTCTGAGCCGTTGGCCGCTTGGTCAGGGGAAGCCCATTGAAGCTCATCCAGCAGTCCCCCTCCTTCTCCCAGAGCCCAGCTGTCCCCCAACTTGCCAACAAATACTCCCCACACAACCCTCAGCTGCTCCCTCTGTCGGTCCTGGGACAAATTCAGAAAGTGTCCTTCTGTTCTGCTGCCTTTTTTTTTCTTGGCAAAATAATTATTGTTCAATAATAAATTACCACAAACTTTGAAACTCAAATGAACATACATGTATCATCTCCTAGTTTCTTAGAGTGAGGCATTTGGGACCGACCAGCTTATTTTGGTCCTCTGTTTTGGATGCCCATGGCTATAGTAGTGCTATTGACTGGGCTATATTCCATTCTTGAGCTAAAGATTGTCTTGCAAACTGAGTTGGCTTTGGGAAAATTTAGTGCACAGCATCAGCAGCACCCAATGACAAGAGCTTCCCCTGTAGTCTTTCTGGGTAGTTTTGTAGCAGAATTTCCTTAGCAAGACACTTACCTAAAGCAGCATTTCCTGTGACACAGAAGATGGAATTTTAGTAATATCCCAAGGCCAAATCTTCAGCAAGTCCTCCGATGGTTATGCCCATGACTCCTATTTCATTTAGGTATCAGAGTGCTGCTCTCTTCAACTTCTCTGATACTTCTTTAAGGGTGTGGATCTCTCCTTTGGGTGCTCTATTTTAGCCTTGGAAGTAGTGGAAGGTTCTCTTATCTGCTTTTCCTTTATTCCCTAGAAATCTTATACTCCTTAGTAGCCAATCCTCATTACTCCAATACCCTGTTATAGTTAATAATTCTTTCAATTAAACCTTCCCTGTTTAAATTATTACTTAGTTTCTATGTCTGGTTTGGACTGTGAATGTTACATTCTGTATTTGTTTTTAATGACTGTTGTTCTGTCATTACCAATTACTACTACAAAATCTATGATAGTTATAATAATGAAGAGTTATGGCAAATCTACAATTTACATAATAAATATTAAATGGTAATAGAACCAATTCAAACTAATAAATGAAAGTGAGAATTAGAGATGGAATATGAGAGAAAAGAGGTAATATTTTAAAATCATAAAACTAAGAATAGAAGAGAAAGCAAGATAATGTATAAGTGAAAATAATTGTAGAAAATAAGCTTAAATCCAGAGAAGATAAGTAGAATATAACTAAATTTCTATTTTCAGCATGGTGGCTAGGATAAACTAAGCACACAGATTAGCAACCACAACCTGTACTCTCCAAATAAAGCATGTTACATACTAGGTAAATAAATATACTTAAAGAAATCCATAGCCTAAATGTAAGGAAGTCAACAGGTCCAAATAAAACAAACCAAGCAAACTTGAGGGCTAGCAAGTATTAAAATCTTTTTTCACCCTCAAGGGCTTCTGCCACCCCATATAACTAGAACTGAAATAAATATACAATGTTTTTTTTTTATTTTTATTTTTTAAAATACATATTTTATTGATTTTTTACAGAGAGGAAGAGAGAGGGATAGAAAGTCAGAAACACCAATGAGAGAGAGACATCGATCAGCTGCCTCTTGCACACCCACTACTGGGGATGTGCCCACAGCCAAGGTACATGCCCTTGACTGGAATCGAACCTGGGACCTTTCAGTCCGCAGGCTGAGGCTCTATCCACTGAGCCAAACCGGTTTCAGCTATACAATGTTTTGAGAGTGTGATACACATGGAGGATTTATACAATTTTCATTTCCTAATAAAATGAAGCATGTATGTAGTCAATGACCCAACAACCTTATGCCTACATATTTACCCTAGAGAATGTTTTGCACATTAGTACCAGGAGACACTTCCAAAAGTTGTCATGGCAGAAAATTCATAAAAATCAGAAGTGAAATGCCTGAAATATCTATCAATAGATGAATAGGTTAGTATATTGTGGTATTTGAATGCAAAGAAACACTACTAAGCTGTGGAAAATGTGTTTGAGCTAAATACAATTACACATAATAAATCTAATTAACAGACTTTTATCTTGCTCAGGAAAAATTTAAAAAGTATTGGAAACAACTGTATAATATAAGAATAAAAACATGTTATTGAAGCAGAACATTTATTTGGTCAGCCGCTTAAAGTAATATTATTTGAAATCAATTTGATATAAGATTCTAGTGATGGTTATCTTAACTTCATGTTTTCCTTAACTTTGGTTTAGCTTATGGGGATGAGGTAAAGAATAAGTAAGTATATCCATATTTTGATTGACATAATAATAACTATCTAAAATATGTATTTAAATACACTTTCCTAATTGTAGAATTTGTCAATATGGCTTGGGCTTTTTTAGGAAGAGTAGAGAGAAAGGAATAATACTAATACTGAAAACATGGATTTAGAACAATCTTTATTTCATTGGAGAATGCTACTCTGATTTGTAGAATTCCAAGAAAGTGGAATCATTTTCACCCTCTGAAAAATTTGGTGTTGTTTAAATATCATTATGTTATATAACAATCAAGTCCTCTTTTTAAAATAACATTTGAATACAGTTTTCCTTTAAATAATTTGATTATATTAATATTTGTGTAATAAAATGTTCTATGATCAACATGGTAGGTGTGTGTGTGTGTATACCTGTGTGTCACATGTGAATATTTGGGAAGAAAATAAAAAAGCAAGAAAAATAATAACACTGACATAGTTACCAAAGTATCCTAAAAATAAGGCTTGTAATTAGTGATGAGTATAATGGATAAACAACTTGAAGAATTTGACCTTGAACTAATAAACCTTGTTTCATTAAAGTAGACAAATTTTATTTTATTTTCTGAGACTGTTCTTTGACAAAAGAAGATATTGCAACGTCACAATAGAAACTTTATAGCCTGTCTTAAAATTTGAGCTTAGATTGTTGGGTTGATAGCCTCAAAAATATTTTACTTTTTTTTTCTATTTTGTACTATATAAATTCCTCAAATTTTTTTCAAATTATCATTTTATTTGCTTGTCAAATGAACCATGTGTTAGGCACTGTTAGAAAAAGAATCACAGAGACAGACAGAGAATCAGAAGACAATATTCAGGAAAAGCATATTTTGCTCAAGCCCAAATTTTAGGTGGCAGGCCAGGAACTCAAGCCTAGATGATGATGATGATGATGATGATGATGATGATGATGATTTATTGCCTTTTAGTCCTTCATCACTTTGCCTAAATGGTAGAATGGCATACTTTTTTCCAAGACTAATCTGGAAACAGAGTTTTCACATAGTATTTGAGGGGAAAGACTAGAAAGAAAGAGACCTTTGGAGTGCTGTTAAAGAATTCTAGATGGAGTTAACAAAGGCCTGAATTTAAATGGTAGCCCTGGAAATGAAGCCTGCTTCCAGCTTCTTAACTGTGTCCTATGTCCTTTTACACATTTTCTGTGAGAACTAGTTTGATTGAGAGTCTTTACAATCCTTTTAAAGGTCTCTCTGGTGTTTTATACAATGAGCTGAATGCTTTTGGATAATCTCTCTGATTTATCTAAGCTTAGTAAAATGTTCAATAAAAGTGGACTATTTGAATTCAGTGAAAGAGCACAGACTGCTGTTAGATTTTTAGAATGTTTTCTAATTTCTCCATATAAAAGGATAACAAATTAAACATTCAGGGAAAAGAATATGCTCTATGGATTTCATGCTGATGTAAAACACTGAAGTTTGAAGTTTGGCCAGAGAGCTTTTGTCTATTTATAGTCTCCACTGTCTCAGCTCCACATTTCTTCCTGTTGCCTTGGTTTATTTACACATAGGGAAGTCAGGCTGTAGTTAGGTGACTATTTCCTTGTGGATTATAATGTTCATTTGTGCACAGTAGAGTGGGAAGGACACTGATAGAGAACACACAAGGCCTGCATTCTCAGCCAGGCCCTGCTGTTTCCTTAAGTTAAATTGCTAAGTGACTTAGGTTATATTGTTCATCAATTTCCTCAAAATAGAGATTCTAAACTCTTTGATTTATTTTATTTTCCTTATAGATATGTTTAATATCATCAAGGAAGTAAATAAGCAGAAAGTAAATAAGTCCTTTGTGCATGACAAATCAAGGGCTAATGTGTCTTTATCATTTATTGCTTTTTTAAAAATATATGGCCTCATTGATGGATGTTATGATGTTACAACTACTGATTCAAGACTGTTTAGAATGGAAGACTACTATATAAATAAATAATTATATCTATGTGGCAAATTCTATAGATCAACTCATTAAATATACTTTCCAATTTCTTTCTACAGTCTTTTTTCTTCTGTAGAGCTTGGGAAGCTAGTAGGTACATTATTTTTTGCCTTGCTTTGCAGCTAGTTAAGCATGTAATTTAGAATCTTTTCAGGAGACAAGGCCTCTGCAATGTGAGATGACAGCTATACCTGGTATGCTACTTCCGCAGGGTTCACTACAGAAACAGAGCCAATAGCCTATGGATAAAGACTCACACAAGTCACTGCAAGTCAGCAGCAGATGCTAGAAATCATGTAAAAGTTGATATTGCATTCTGGAGTTCAAAATCTGCATATCAGGTCGACAGGCTGCAAATTCAAGTAGAATTTCTACATCATGGTCTTGAGTCATAATTTCCTTTTATTCTGGAAGCCTGTGTTTGCACTTAAGGCTTGATCTAATTAGATGAGGTTCATCCACATTATCAAGGATAATCTGCTTTATTCATAGCCAACTGATTATAAATGTTAATCACAACTAAAAACCTACCCTTCTTTCAAAGCAACATCTATACTAGGGTTTGATCAAACAACTGGGCACCTTGGTCTAGTTAAGTTGGCACCTAAGTAAGCACATGAGGAGACACGATTTTAGACAGCTTTTTTAGGATATCAACTGTCCAAGCTTAGTGGTATAGACTTTGAACAATGGGTCCCAGGACTAGTGTGGGATTTTCAATTATTTGGTTGTTTAGATATCAAATTGATTTTCCTGGTCTAATACTTTTTTTTTTAACTTTATGATGAACTCAAGCTAGTTTTAAAAAGTCGAGAGTTCATACCATTGTCTGCAACTAAGAACCCAAATAAACAAATGAGCACTTTCAATTGCCATAATCTAAAACATATAGGCCCTAGGATTGGTTTTCAAATCTAGATTTTGTTTGAAACAGTAAGGTGATCCAGTTGGTATTAGAGAATGAGATACTGATAGTCTACTATGGATAAGGTCAAATAGTTACATAAATTATCCCCCATCACTTAATTTCTTCATAAAACCAAGACTTGAGAAAACAATGAATACTGTAACAAATCATTGTAAAGGTAGGAAGAATAAAAATATTGTGATATGAGGTTGCTGTTTCTAAGTGAAGTAGGGATCTTATGGGGGGAAAATGACATGACTTAGGTATTGTCACATAGTTTTGTTTTCCTTGACTGGACTAAATTAAAAAATAATGGGTGAAGAAAGCAGAGAAATAAATATCCTATTTCCTAAAATTTCAACACTGATAGCATAAAAAAACAAGACACAAATTTTAATTTTGAGATTGCCAAATCATAATTGTTGGTAGGTTGAATTTATAGCATTGGGAAAGTTAGAGAATTAATTGGGAGGATGGTGCAAAAATTTGTTGAGTATAAGCTTGAATGGGTTCTGAAACAAAAGAAGTACAATTGTTGCCTAATTTGTTTATACAGAGAATTTGCCAAAGATTATGGACTCAGGATGCTAAAAAGAGCACTTGAGAGAGGTTCTGTTGGTTTAATTAGATGATCTATACCAGGCCTCAGAAGAGGCTTGTCTGGAATGAAATGTAACTAACAGAATCTCCTTGTAGAAGGAAACAGAAGGGATATAATAGCTTAGCAAGATCAAATTTCGCGTGTGCATCCCACTGACCTACCCTCAGGTATAGTCCTCAGGACATCCCAAATGACTCATTTTTCCAGGGCCCTTGAGTGAACACCAGCATTCTTAAAAAGTACTAGGCAGTTGTCTTGTATAGCCTGGGATGAAGGTGGGATATGTTGCAACTGAAGTGGGTTTCTTATTTTGTAGTGGAAGAGGCTAAACATCAGTATTCTGCTGCCAGACAAGATGGCATGGGTATAATGATAGGCAGCAGAGAAAGAATGGTAATCAAAATATTTTGGTCCACCTGGGTTTTTGTTGACTTCTAATTTATTATGGAGTCTTTGGTACAAAAATAAATGGTCAGGCCGCCAAGGTCCCACTGATTTTTTCCAAGTGCCTCTTTCACTTAAAAATTAAAATCAAAAGAAAGAAAAAAGAAAAAAGAAACTAATTTAGGTCTTGCAAAAGACAGAGAACTGAATTAGGCTGCAAGCATCCATTTTACCTCCTACTTTATTGTGAGCCCTGAGTAAGTTTGTATGTATAGACAGCACTGCTTGCAGAAATTCAAAGCCATTGAGAAAGATGTTTGAAACATCATAAGTATTTCAAATAAGATTCCTTCCTAGCATTCCTCAAAAAAACCTATGACCATTATATGCAGTGGGAAAGGGACATAACTAGAAGATATTTATTATTATTAGAAAATGAGCTATTGCTAATTTCTGGGTACAAAGAAAGTCGTTTCTCCTTTTTTTTTTTTTTTTCAGGGAGAGCTATTGAGAGTACGGTAATAAATGAAGTTCACTCCTTACTTAGAAGATGAAGGAATCTTGATCTATTGCTTCTCATTTAAATCACTCGCTTGTGTAAGAAACAGATTGATGCCCAGCCGCTGTGGCTCAGTGGTTGAGTGTAGACCTATGTACCAGGAGGTCAGGGTTCCATTCCCTGACAGGGCTGTACCATGGTTGCGGGCTCAATCCCCAATGTGGGACATGCATGAGGCAGCCGATCAGTGATTCCCTCTCATCATTGATGTTTCTATCTCTCTCTCCCTCTTCCTTCTTCTTTGAAATCAATTTTTTTAAAAAAAGTAAAAAACCCATTGGTATTACAGAATAATGTTAGATTATTATAAATGATGTATTTAATATCATATGTGTTATGTGACTCTTGAATGAAATAAGCATTAACATGGGCACTTTATATACAGCTATTGCTTTGACTAACTTTCTAGTCCCATAAGTCTAGAACACTAGAAAGAATATATTTCACTTGGCTGGTCAAATAGTAAGTCTTCAATTTTTAAGTTTAGATATGTTATTTATCTAAACCTGGGCCATAATTTCACTGGCAGATAAGTTCAGCATTTCAGTGTCCCCTAGAAGATCAAGTCCTTTTCGTTGATGACACAGGTGACTAGAATCTAGGCAGTAAGAAATAGCAGGTACTTAGATGCTTTTGTAAGAAATGTGCATGCAAGAGGGTAGGAGGTAAACTGTAAGGAAATTCAGATTCTCGAAACCTTAGCAATTTTCCAAAGATATAAGGATCTGGAGGGACCATTTTGGCATTTTGTTTTCAAAGTAAGCTTGTGTATAGTATTAGAAAAGTAATTCAATTAACATTTTGGAGGCAACATGTATGACATTTGGCCTATATGTAATCTCAGCTTATTTATTAATTAGGGTGTTAGCTTTTAATTGGGCCCATACACAGAAGAAGATATTTTTTTAGGTTGCAGTGTAAGCAGTTTTACCACTTAGCCCTTATGACCCAAAGCTTCCGTGATGTTTGACATGTCTGTGACTGATTGTGCTGAAGGAAAGCAGTAATAGGGCCCAATAAAGGAATCATGCTGCTGGGCCCTGGATTTTAAAGCAAAGCTACACTATTTTGAGAGACACCTCTTGTCTTTGTTGTGAGATACTCTAAAGACATGTGTACAATTACTACTAATCTATGATCTGAGCTTCCCATTATGTTCTGTCATTTAATCTACACACAAAAAAAAACATGCACATAATTTTGAGAAAACTTGGAAAGAGTGGACAAACTCAAGAAAGTAGAGAACATATTTGAAAGGCAGATAAACAGCTTCAGGAAGTTCCCTAATAACTCAGCATGTCCAATAACTGAGCATGATAAACTTGAAAACTAGATGTTGCTAGCTCTTTGTGATATTCTGGTACTAGTTAAGAGTAGAATGCTTTGTAAATACAATTCAAACTTGTCCCTGAAGGCCAGTGTATAAAGAAATCCTTCCAGTAGGCAAAACATTGAGGAATACAGGTGACCTCTTCCAGAGTGATTGGAACTCGTGATGAGCAGGGTGTGGCTCCATTCAAATTCATGAATTGTGGTTAGTTTTGGGCCAGATGATCAGGGATTTGGAAAGATTTATTTGAAAGATTCATGACAAGGTTTGAGAGAAATTTATGTAAATGGTCCCAAATTTGAAATATTCGTGTCCCATGTGAATGATTAGCAGATGGCAGTGTCTGCAGAGGTATCTCTTAGTAATCATCTGAAACATTCTTTTTATTTTATTTTATTTTTTTGTCAAGCAATCTCTTTCTACACTCATTCCAGTTTTTATTCTGTGTGGTCGTGAACAAATTTCCCTGATGGCTAGGGCAAAGGATACAGATGGGCTTATGTATGTGGGACTCCCCTCCTGATGAGTGTCCTTGGTATTACTTTTCTTGACTACCCAACCTGTTAAGAGCAGGGATATACACATAACTCCTGCACCACAATTTGAAGGGACCAATCAAGAATTTGGGAGGTAAATTATGTCAGATTGTTCTGTTTTAAAAAGGCAATGATTTCTCTCCATTGGAATTGATTCTTATTCTGGATATTCGTTTTCCCTATCTTTACTTGTTCTTGCCAGCAATATTATTCAGAAACCTACTGATTTTTTTCATTCTCTCACCAGAAACAAAATAAAACAAAAGAAAATATAACTCTGACCAAGAAATCTAAGTAAACTATTTTGTGCTCATGGGATTCCTTTTCTTAAAATTCAGAAAAATGTATTTTATCACCATGTAGCCAATTGCCTTAAGTAAAATAAAGTGTTTATTTAAAATTCATTAAGGAGCAAGATAAGAAACTATGCATTAGAGTGTTTTTGCTATCCTATATAGTGCACAATTGCTTCTTAAAGTGCAACCAATGCATCATGATATTTTTCCATAACCAGAATGTATGGGACTGGAAACCAAGGGGTAGAAGTGAGGGAGTGAGAGTGGTAATTTCACTATTGCACTTAAGTAACTGCTCCTGAAATATTAGCTTCCTGTTTCTGTTACTTATTCAGTGCTGATTTAGAAGACTTGGAAGACAAGGAATTGATACTTCTAGCAATGGATACTTTGTTGCCACTGAACAGGAAGTTGAGAAAATAAGCCTTTTTTTATTTTATAGTACTGAATGAATGGACCAATAGGCAAAAAAAATCTTGGCTTAGTTATAGGAAATGATGTTGCCTAAGGACAATTGAATATGAATGGATATTTGTGATGGAAATACATTATAAATATGAATTATAGCTTCGTGACAATTTCAAAACTATACCTATAGTAGATATTCATTATTTGTCTTTATTAATGATGAATAATACCTTGGAGTATGCATTTTTCTAAACCCCTTTTTATTTTATATTATTTATGTGGGTAGTGGTTAAATATAATTTACTACACATACTAGGTGAGATCAAGGTAAGATTAGGACTTAAGTGTGGACAGAAAAGTATATTACCGAACAATGGATGGTGTTTATGGTAAGACTATATATAGTTCTATCCCTTTGGTGAGAGGTGAGCACATTTCATTCATCTGATCAATAGTTAAAATTATTATATAGGATCACATGATTTTTGCTAGAGTTGTTTTGTTTTTGAATATGGGAATAGAGGTGTGTTTGGGAGTGAGTAACCAAAGGTTTGTTTTATGGTAAATATTGCAGATTGGCAGTGGATGTTCTATCAGAACAATTTCAGGAAGCAGTTGTGTTTACTTTATTTCCGTGTAGTTCCTAGTTGTATAACTTTCTAACTCATTTCTCTGGCTATTTCAGCAACCTGTGACTTGCCTAATTTTCTGTGGTAAATTCTATTCTCCAAGTGTAAATTCTAAAGACTGATTTATTCATTCATTGATTCATATTTTCTACAATAGGGTTGGTGAAAAAATACTTTCATTTTTACCCAGAAATGGAAAATAAGATTCAACTGGGAGAAGCAGGAAGTGAAGAGTATGGTACTCTATTTTTTAAAGCAGGAAAGATATCACTTAAAATTGTGCTCCTCAAAATATCAATCCATCATTTCCCACTTTTTGCATCCTCTCATTTCTGCCTATGTAAAGAAGACGACTGAGGGCATTCATAATTATAAGAGTATCAGTGTTCTCAGTTATTGATTGGAGTCACTGCTAGCAGTATGGAGAGGGATAAAGTTACTGACTTCTATGGAAAACGATTAAAGTGTAGGCAAGATAGTCATTTGTAAAGGTTATGTGTACATGCATGAAGGTAAGATTGGCATCACAGGCCTAAATCATGCATGTAGCAAACCTGACCAATACCATGATCCTATATAAACACTGCAAAGATGAATGACAAATAAGAGAGAGGGAGTAAGAAACAGAGAAAATCAAAAGAGTCTGCTCTCTTTCATTTCTACACTGTCATTTGGCATGACAAGGATGGATAACTTTCCCTGTGAAAGTCCTGGGTTAAGCTACCAGTATCCCACTGAAGAAATTCAGGACCAGGTCAGAAAGAAGGGTGCAAGAGATTATTTTAGAAGAGGAAATTTCACCCGTCGAGGAGCTGTACCATGGGGGATGACCTGCCTAAAAAAAGATATTATCAGTAAATCAATGATAGTGGAGAAGCAACAAGAGCCAATGGAGGATTTCAATTTGTAACAGCTGATTAAACAGCTTTTTGGCCTTTTCATCGCAACTTCTGGACAGATCCAAATTACCAAGGTACTAGAAACTGAACAAGGAGAAGATGAATGAAAGAAGATCAAGCTCTGTAACCCACCTGAGTTCCCATGAGTCAATATTCGGCTCAGAGATAGGGGATCAGGTGGCTATTAAATCACATATGAGTTTAAAGAATTGGACTGGCCTAGATAGATTTTTTTTTTAATTATAGAAGTTACCAGGAAAATGTCTGAGACAGGAGAGCAGCATGTGACAACTGGAAGTCAATAATTAGAGAAAAAAATGTATTATGTTTCTATCTTTTTTCAAATTCACAGTGTTTGATGATCCACTGACATTTACCAAATGATGAAAAAATAAATATTAGTGAGAGAACCAAAAAAAAATTATTGAAAGAACCTAAATGATTTGAGCTACAAAATAAGACTAATTTCATTTTGTTGGACGGGTCCAAGGAAGTGGTCAGCAAAGGTTGGCACTGGAACTAAATTCCTGAAATATGATCAGTAAATTCAAATGAAGAAGAATATGGACAAGAATACCATGCAGCTGAGACCATTTTAGTATTAAGGCTAAAATTTGGCCTTAATGCTAAAATGTTTGATAAAACAGATTGGACAAAGGAAGTAACAGGAACTAAGATGGAAAGGATGAGCAGAGTGATGTTGCGTTCTTAAAATCTTTGATTTGGGAAATGTTATGATTATATGCATATTTTTCAACTGTGATGACAGGATGCAATTTGCCTTAGAATGGAAGAGACACTAAAAAAGAGCAGATTACTTAGGAGTGTTCAGTAATCAGTTCTGAGAACTTAAACAGATAAATTGAAAAAACGCGAATGAAGGCAGTTATACAAATTTCCAGTGATAGAAGTATTAGGACTTGAAGATAGAAATAGGCATGTGTATCAGGAGGTTTATCCAAGGATGATAATGAGATTTCTAATTTGAGTTGGATTTATGGTGAAAAATACTTTGGATGTGAACCAATAAATATTAGGATGGAAATTATTTTCTTCTTTCCTTTTCTATTTTTTTCCTATCTCTTTTCTTCCCTCACTTCTCATGTGTATCATTCAGTCTTTCTGTTTGAATTTTATTTTCCACCATATTTCACAATATTTGAAGTGGTTTATTCTCGTTGTGTTGTTGTAACCTTTCTAATGCTAGATTATAACTCATCCCTTTCTCTCAGTTTTAGAACTCCATGAAATGGTCCTGTGAACAATGAGCTAGATTTTACTCTACATTCACAAACAGCATTCTCATATGCCTATTGATTAAATTGTTATTGAAATATTCATTGAGCAGTAGTCAATAATCAATGGCCTTCCTAAAAGTAGGCTCCAGTAAACTTACTTGAAGTTACCCTATTAGAAATAATTTATAACAAATACCTATATTCATGGATGGTTTTAGATATAATCAAATATTTTCACTCATAAGATTCAAAGAACAAAAGAACTAAAATAAAAACAGATATAATCTTAGAAATAATGACCTGGTAAAGAAAAGAAAAAAAAAACTTTTGACTGCTTAAGTCTTCTGAAATTATTGACAAAAACAAAAATAAATGTTTTGGCCATATTTCTTTTCTGGTCATATAAAATGTGATTTATTCTTCTAATCTACTAGTACAAAAAGGGGGAATTTGACTTGATGTGGCCCAATGACATGCAAAAGAGAGATGTGCCAATAATGTAACTTATTTGGCAGATACATGGTATTTAAATCAGATTTAAAAAATCAGTATATTTATTTTTCAAGTTAAGGTTAGGAAAAACATTTATATGTAATGTAATACATTATCATGTGATATCATCTTCTGAAGTTCAGTTGAAATAAAGAAAAATGTGTAGCCTAGATAAAAACCACAGATTCAAAAATGTTAATAATTGCTTTCATTAATGTCAGGAATATGGCAACTCTAGCGTGATTTTGGGATGGGGACAAAGGGTTCTGTTTATTTTGGTTTGCATAGAAATATGCCAGTCTCATACAAAACAAAAGGCCAATTAAAGGGACATAAACATGCTTTATGTGTCATTACATGTATCCCTAGGCATGAGACATTTTAGCCAAACCTTACCACTCATAACCACAACCAGGGCTGGACTTACTGAAAGAAATATTGGAAAGTTTCCAAGTGACTGGTTAGCTAATTGGACCTCCTGTGGGGATGTGGGAGAATTAGAGGAAGGAAGATCAGTTTCCTGATGTTCCTGTAAACTGTTTAGAAATATGGCATGATGGGAATTTACCAACCTCTTCCTTTGTGTGTTATTATGTTTAATAGATTTATCCAGGTTCTTATAGTGTCCAAGTGTTGCCATAAAACAAATTTAGCAGCGGAAGGAACAGATAGTTTATTCTCTATATAATTTGGCACAATGCTTAAATCCATTATCATCCACAGAGTAAAAAGCAGATTGAACAAAGAAACTTTTATAAATGCAATATCTTTAAAAGTGTAATACTTAGAAAACAATATTCAACAATTTACTTGTATTCTGATATATAATTTAAGGAAACCCTTCAGGGCTAACACGGTGCATTAAAAATTCTGCAGTGTCACTAAAATATTAAAAACCAAATCTTATATATTAATACATCTTTCCCAAGCAGGTATTGTAAAGAATTAGAGGTTTTTAAGAATAAACAAAAACAAATATTATACGTAATCATTTTAGGAAGTAAATGTATTTTATTTAGAAAAGGTCTTTCTTCTTCAAAGATTTAGTAGTTAACAGTGGGGTAAAAATGTGCTAGCTCTTTCCTACAAATGTTTCCTTATACTTTAAAGAGATTTTTTTCAAATTATCTATAAGCACCTTTCATATTTTTAATTTTATGTTTTCAGTGATTTTTTTGTTAAATGTCCCCAGTGGGTTGTGTAGTTTTATTTTCAAAGCAGATATCCCTAGATATTTATAGACCTCAAATATTATATAAAAATTCCTAGAAAATTAGTAGGGTTTTTTTCCTCAACAAATGTTCACTGAGTATCTACTCAGTATGGTCAATACAAAGCCAAATACCGGAGCTGCAAAGGTAAAGAAAATGAATAATACCTATTCATTGTCATGGAGACATTCATATAATTCAAGCCATGTAATATCTATTTTTACTAAATTCTAGTTCTAACAGTATACAATTATATACCAAATACTTGCATCTGGATGTCTTATATTAATTCAAATGCAAAGACCCAAAATTAAACTACTCATTTTTTTTTTGTCTCTGCCAACAGTAACTACCCTCCTTCTTTAGAAAGTCCATGTTTTTATTTATTTACAAATATATTTTTTATTAATTTCAGATAGAAAGGGAAAGGAAGAGAGAGACAGAAACATCAATGATGAGAAAGAATCATTGGTTGGTTGCCTTGTGCATGTCCCACACTGGGGATCAAGCACACAACCTAGGTACATAACCTGGCCAGAAATGGATTGAGACCTCCTGGTTGACAACCACTGAACATGCTGGCTGAGCAAGAGTCCTTATTTTTAAAGAAAAATCTCAAACTGCAAATTTGAAAACTCCACATTCTTTTTATTTCTTCTCCTTTATTCTCTTTTGTTCTTTGATTTCTTCCCCTATCCTTTTGAGTGTACCTAGTTTTTTTTTTTTTTTTTAATCTTACATTTCGCTTTTTAAACTATTCATTTGCAATTTCTACATTATCATTCCAGTGGTTCCAGAAATAGCTTGGGATGTAGAATTTGATTCTAATCTCTGTTCATCCACTTGCTAAATGTGTATCTTTAAGAAAGTTTTGTAACCTCTGTGAATACAGGTTCCCTCAGAAGATTGTTTTAAGTATTAAGAAGGCAGTGCATGTAATGCACTCTGCAGAGTGTCCACCAGTGGGAGGCGTGCAATGGATACTGGCTTTATTCTTCTAGTTCATGCCCTATCACTTGTGTGGGCTTCTGCCAAACTCTCTAAACCTTTTATCCTAATTGCAGTCTCTCCTTACACTTCAATTTACAGACTAGCAATTTACCCTTCTTCTTGCTTGATTTTTTTTTATCATGCCACTTGACTGCTCAGAATGGTATCCTGATTCCCCATTTCAATTAGAATAAAGGTTCTTTCAAATATGAACTTTTTCTCTCATTGATTATTTAAAAATTTTTTAAGAAAACTTTTGATCACAGTTTACATTCAACAATATGTTAGTTTCTGTGTCCTAATAGTGACTCCTTTGGCAAGGCCCCATTCCCTGAGTGTGGGACATACTTCTGGGCCTTCTTGACTTAGCATACTCTGCTTCTTAAAAATGTGAGGGATTCAGCTAAAGCATAGAATGTATTGTGCGTTTCTGTGATGACATTAATAATTTTTAAAATATTGAAAAGAAATTTTTGTCCTGATTGAATCACTCTTGCAGGAAATAGAATAGGAAGGAAAAAGTGAATACTTTCCTCATTTAGATGAGGCAACATTATCTGATAAAATCCTCAGACAAGATCATGAAGATATTCTCTATGCTTTTCCTATGTTTTTTTTAAACAGTTTTTGAATTTTATATTTAACATGTTGCCAGTGATCCCTATAAGTTCATTTATATATGTTCTGATATAGCATAATATAGGGTTTTTGGTGGGTTTTTTTTGTTTTTGTTTTTTTTGGGGGAGAGGGTGGGATGTAGATGTCCAGCTGTTCAAACACCATTTGGGAAAGACTGTCATTTGAATGCTTTGTGCCTTTGTAGAATATATATGTTATTCTACCCATCTAGATGTGTTTATTCTTTTACCAATATTACATGGCCTTAGGTACTATATCTTTATAGTATGTCTTGAAATAGGGCATTGTGTATCCTCCAAAACTTTTCCCCCAGTTTCTTTTGTCTATTCAAGTTCTTTTATCTTTTCCCCCAAAAATGCACACTGGATTGAGTAAAATCTGTAGAAAAATTTTGGAAGAATGGACATCTTAATCATATTAGGATTGCCAGTCTACCAATTGTATAGGTCTATTCATTTATTTACATATTTTCCTATTTCTTTCATCAGTGTTTTATAGTTTTCAATGTATGCATCGTGAACATACTATTTTTTAAAGATTTACATAAGAATTTTAGTTTTTGAATGTATTGCAAATTATATGGTATTTTAAAAAATTTAGTTCCCAGTTTTTTAATGTTAGTATATGGAAATAGAGCTAATTTTTATATTTTGATCTTATATCCTGGGACAAGGCTAAGCAGATTTTTAGGAGCTGTTTTGCAGATCTTATGGTATTTTCTATGAAGACAAATATGTCACCTGAGAATAGAAATAGTTTCATTGCTTTATTCCCAAATTGAATATCTTTCATTTCTTTTCTTTATTGCACTGGCTGTGACTTTCAGAACATTGTTGAACAGTTGTGAAAAAAATGATAATCTATGCAAAGTTTCTAATCTTTTGTCTATTCAGCTTTCACTGTAAAACCTGATGTGCAATAGTCCATGTAAGATATAATAGAAGCTCCAACTTGTGCATGTGGATGATGCTGCATTTAATCTCTATTTGTGGTTTTAAGATAAATATTTGCCAGATGCCTATAGTCCAATAATAACACAGAAAACTCAAGTTACTCCAATAATATCATCATATTCTATTTTGTTGTTCTAAGTTTCAAACTTTATTGCTCTTACTTGACTCATTTAGATTAATTCCACACAATCAAATGAAGTTAAAGTCCTAACAATGAAGTACCCAAAGCTTAACCTTGGATTTTATAACTATATTTTTTATTGATTTCAGAGAGGAAGAGAGATAGAAACATCAATGATGAGAATCATTGATTGGCTGCCTCCTGCACACCCTACACTGGGGATCAAACCTACAACCGAAGCATGTGCCCCTCACCAGAACCTAACCTGGGACCCTTCAGTCTGCAAGCCATCTCTGTCCATTGATCAAACTAGCCAAGGCACCCTGGATTGTTAATTGAGGATATAGCCACCTCATTGGAATAAAATCTGAATTCTCAAATTTTATTTCAATGACTCATACTGAGTGACAATAAGGTTGACCAAAATAATTAGAATATCTTTATGATAGCGATGTAGTTTCAAACCTTTGAAAAATGTTCTCATATGGATTTATTCATTTCCAAAATATACTTATAATGGCTTCTTGGGACAGGCAATATTTATGTGAGTGAATGTCCTTTATATCCAGTATCTCAAGGAATCACAGCTCTGGCCACACCCTAGCTCTTTTCTCTCACACTGGTAGATTTTTGTCATGTAGCTTTCAGAGATGATGTAGACAATGCACAAGTCTCTGGTTATGTTTCCCACACTTCCTCACTTCCTTAGTTAAAGAAGTTTGCTAATATCTCTTCATAAGTAGATATCTTCTATTCTTTTTGTGTGGCTAGGAGAAGGTGGTAATAGATACTGACAAGTCACCTGCCCAACAGGGCTTTGACAACCTCCTATAACATCTTTCCTTTAGCTTGCCAGAGCCCCTCTTTCCTGCTCTCCCATCGTTTACATTCCACTTCAGTACTGCACTGTTCAGTATCAGCTGCAAGGCTATTTGAAACATCCACCTACTCCCAATGGCTCATACACCAAATTTTGCGAAGAGCATTTTGTCTCTGTGTTGTTGTTGCTTTAATTGCCTTTGAGGGAGACCTGTTTGCAGCACTTCAAGAAATCTATAGAAAAGTTTAGCAAAGAACAGAGGTAGCACAAACTGTTTATTCTGTCATTGTTCTCATACAGGCCATCAAATAGTGACTAATAAATATCAAAAGCAAACCTAAAATTCTTCAGTAAATAAATGGATTATTAAACATTATTTTAATCAGAAGAAAACAATTTGCAGATTACATTTAATATTTATACATACATTATGGGGATTAAATTGAGCAATATTTTTATTAAAATTACTTTGTTACATACATTTTCTGAAAAAAATAGTTGAAGCTAATGTCTAAATTCAAGTTGCTTTGTTTATATTTTATTTACACATTTTTTAAGCTCTTGAGGAAATTTCCTATGCTTGCCTCTGGTCTATTGCTTAAAAGCTCTCCATTCACTAGGAGAATTTATTAGTTATGAATTCATCTATCATAATCCGATAAGTAAACCCAATTCAGTTTCTTGCTCTGGCTATACTTTTTGTTGCCCTCCTTTGTGAAAGCCTATCTAAAAACCGTTCTGATCTTTTTATCCACTTGTGGCCTACCTCTGTGCTCTGATCATCTTCATTAAAAGATCAATAGGACATGGCCCCAGGATAGCTAACTGTGCTATTTCATTAACATCGTTTCAAGATGAGAGCCTAGAAATAATATTGCCTTGCTAATAGGTTTATTGGGAAAACTACTTAGTTAATACTTGCTATTTAAATAGCCCAATTTTCCCTAAGAAATGTACACATCATAAAGAAAATGAAAACATTTTTTCCCAAAACATTAACTGATGCTGTGTTTTAAAAGCTAAGATATTCAATTTGAAAGTTATCTACCATAATTTTTCTTTAATGAATAATTCATCATGTAATCCATTGATATTAACCTTTTCATTTTAAATATAGTCTAATGTCAAATATATATTTTTAAAAACCCTGAGCGTTATAACCTTTGAACAGAAATTCTGCTCCTAAATATATATTCTAACAGAATCATAATGTGTGTGTGCAAAGGTCTAATGACAAAAATATAGAGCAAAAATAAATTTAGAAGAGGGAGAAATAAATAAATGAAATGTTCAACAATAGAGAAGGGCTAAATAAATCCCATTACATTCATAAGTATAATTACCCTGATATTTTCTTATAGAAAAACTCAAAACTCACTTAATATATTCAGTAAAAATCATTATAAAATCTTGTCCTATTTATAGTTATGCTGAGTGATAATATATCTGACGTCCACTTGTAAACTACTCTACCAAAAATAGCAAGGGTAGTGATAGATAATTCAATATTGGAGATAGGTTAAGATTTTGTGAGTGATGGACATCCTTGGGTTTATTACACTGTCCTTTCTCCTTTAGTGCAGGCTTAAAGCAAATTTACATAATAAAAAGTTAAACTAAGTAAGCCTTCATTTCTATTTAGGAACAACTAGAGGTGAGTTTGCAGATGAATGGATTAATTTTAGAAATAAAAATTTAATGTTCCCTTAGCTTAGAGCATATATATGCATATATACACATAAAAACATGTGTTTAGGCATAAACATATATGTGTGTTTACCTGGAATATGATGGGACCTTTCATAAACTTTGTATTCTTTCATAATTTTCTATATATTTTAAAAATTTTGCATTCAACATTTGTTAGATTTATAATTATAAAAAAATAGTTCTGATGAAGACATATAAGACCTAGTAACAAACTATATCTCCATTACATAGAGATTTTAAGTATGAAAATCTTAAACTTACTTATTCCCAAATAGTCAGAGATCACTGAATTTAGCTATAATAAAGATTTTAATAAATAAACCTTTCAGGAACTCATGAATGTATTGCATTGATTGTAGAATCAATAGGTCATTTCTAATGAATCTGGCATAGTTAATGAATAAGGTTTGATCCACATATTATATCCAAAGCAGTGAGACATTTTATATTCTAGCAGGCAGAATCATTTAAACCCTGATTAGTTAACAGACTGTATTCATGAGAACAGTGAATTGATTTCAGTGACTTTATTGATTTGAAGTCTGTTGAACCTAAGCACCTTGCAAATTTATGGGTTGGCTTCATTGACTGTGTTTTGAAATAATATATAGTTGTTTTTAGAAAGTGGTATAAAAAGTTTCTGGCATCTGACCTTCCTTATATAAGATCATTAACCTGTAATTTTTTATTATTTTCCAAGGTCTTTCATAGAATAATAGTAAAATCATTAATTTTAGCTTCTGATATGTATGAAAGGAAAAACTAAAAGTCAGCTACTGTTGAAAAAATCAAATATATTTTTAAATGTTCATAAAATTTAGTTTATTTAATATTTAACTTTCCAGATGAATGATTTGATTGAAAAAAACGTAAGTCAAACTAGTCTTCCACACTGTTATCTGAACCTATTGGTTTACTTGGCAAAAACCAATAAAATGTTAGAATAACATGGATCCAATTAATGTTTTTCTTTGAATTCACAGCATTTCCTAATGGTGTCTTACAGAATTATTTAAACTCTCTCAAATCTAATTTGCTGAGTTTTCTATAAAGTTTAGATTCTGAACCTTTTGATACTATGAATTCAATCTAATATGTTACATAGTTCAACAGAACAGAAACTAATTCTGCTTTTATTATATACTGTATTGTAAATCACATAAAATCTTTAAAGAATTGGAAAAATGTTTCTCTCACAAGTCACATTATTACCAAAGATGTCTAGAGTGAGTAATGAGATTATTTAAATTCCCTGTTGGGTTTCATTTAATCTTTCTGCCAAAGGTGTATAAATAAAATTGAAATCTGTTTTCAGTGACCTTGGGTCTAGATATATCTGTTCAATTTAACCTATGATTCCTACCAAAATTCTATATCTATTTTCACTCATGACATAATACATTGGATATAGGGAAATATATTTTTTCTCATTCAAATAAACTTCCTCTAATTTAATGTCTTTAATATCTTCTGGTAAAATAACTATTCTTATCCAAACAATTAATGCAAGTGTTAATTTGGAGAGTGCTGTGGTTTGTTGATAGATTTTCCTTTCTAGATAGACATTGATCCATGAATCAATTCAATCATGAAATAAAGACAGAGCAAACAAACAAACAAATGTATATTGACAGTCCAACACATGCCAGAATTTTGCTTAATGATCATCTTCATAGCTGAGGACTTCAATGTTGAATTTTATTATCTTGTTTAGAATTATTTATTTGCCAGTTACTAGCTATTTGACTTTGATCAATGATTTAACTTTTTTATGCTTTGTTCTCCCAGCTATAAAATTATAACTACTCATTACAAGTAAACACATTTAGGATTATTTTTGCAATTAATAAAGTTAGGTATCTGAACCAAAAGGATAGTGTTAATCATAGAAAACCTCAGCAAACCCTGAGGTTTATAGATATTACTATATCTTGCTTATTAAAATTTAGTGTTATTTTAATATTTAAATATATCAGAATTAATAATTTTTAAAATTATTTTTATAATGTATGCATGGTCAAAAGATAATTCAAGAGAGTATGCAATGAGCTCTGGCCAGGTGGCTCAGTTGATTGGAGCATCATCCTACACACCAAAAGGCTATGGGTTTGATTCCCAACGAGGGTGCATATCCAGGTTGCCTGTTAGGTCCTTGGTTGGGGTGGCAATCAACTGATGTTTATTCTCTCACATCAATGGTCCTGTCTCTCTCACCCCTTCCTCTCTCTAAAAATCAATGAAAACATATTCTGTGTGGATTTGAAAAAAAAAATTTTAAGGGTATGCAATGAAAAGAGGCTTGCTCTCATCGCTGCCTGTAGTTCTAGTCTCCAGAGATAAAGGCCATCTACATTTTCTTAGGCATAGTCTCAGATATAATCTATGTGTGTGTGTATATACTCATTTCTTTCTAACACAAATTAGAGTATGCTAGTAGAGACTGATCTATCCTACCCTTTATTTCACTTAATATATCTTGACAGTTTTATAGTTCACAAGTGTAGAGGGACTTCATTCTTTTTATAACAGTACTAGAGATCCAGTGCATGAAATTCATGCATGGGGATGTCTGTCCCTCAGCCCAGTCTGCATCCTCTCCAATTTGGGACCCCTCAAAGCATGTCCAATTATGCTCCCCTGGTCACCCCTGACTGCACTTCCCTGCAGGCTTGATCACCCCCAACTGCCCTCCCTTGCATATCTGGCCTCTCCCAACTGCCCTGCTGGCCATCTTGTGGCAGCCACATGGAGGAAGCCATCTTTGACCACATGGGGGCAGCAATCTTGTCTGTTGGAGTGATGGTCACTTTGCATATTACTTTTTTTTTTTTTTTTTTTTTTTTTTAGATAGGGTAAAGGCCTGGTGCATGGGTGGGGGCCAGCTGGTTTGCCCTGAAGGGTGTTCCGGATCAGGGTAGGAGTTCCCTTGGGCAGCTGGGTGAGGGGCCTGTGGTGGTTTTCAGGCTAGCCATGCCCTCCAGTGACCCAAGCAGAGGCGCTGGTATCTGGGAATTATCTTCTATAATTGAAACTTTGTAGTGGAGGCCAAGGCAAGGCCCGGGCTACTGGAGCTTGGCTTCCTCCATTACCGGGCGCAACCCAAGCCTCCACTCTCTTCCGCTCTGTGGCTGCTGCCATTTTTGTTGGGATTTATTTATGTTCTATAATTGAAACTTTGTAGCCTTGAGTGGAGGACTGAGCCTGCCAGACTGTGCAGAAAGTTTGGCTTCTTCCATCACCAGAGACAACTGAAGCGCCTTCTGCTCTCTCATTTTCTATAGCCATTTTGGTTGCATTAACTTGCAACCTGATTGGCTGGTGGGTGTGGCTTGTGGATGTGGCAGAGTGATGGTTAATTTGTATATTACTCTTTTATTAGATAGGATTGTGTAAATTTAAGTGGCCTCCTTATTCATAGATTCTTAAATTGCTTCTTTTCATTTTTATCATAATCAATGCTATGATAATATGGGTGCATATATTTGAATACATGAGTACTTATGTCTGTTGGTTGGACAAATTCATGCAATTATACTTTCTAGTTCACTGGAAGGTGTCTTTAAATGTATTACAGGTATTGTTAACCTATTGTCCATACTAGTTGTGTCAATATAAATTTTCAATAATAGTATGTAATTATGTATGTTTTACCACATAATCACCACCACAGACATTTAATATCTATATCTACACAACTACTATTTGGTGTCCTACTGCAGCTTGGGAATTAACTTACTATATTTTTGGTATTTTTCTCTCAGTTTTTCACTTATCTATTACAATTTACCATAATATTTGGTTCCTTAAAGGGTTTTAAATTATATGTAAACCAACATATCTTTGTATGACTGCTTTTTGTGACTGACAAATTTTGATAATTGTTTGTTTTTCTAGTCTTTTATTTTATTTCATTTTATATTAAATATTTTATTCATTAGATACTTATTTTGGTATAAATTATAGGTAAGAACAAGGATTTTATTTTCCAAATAAAAAGCTTAGTGGACAAAAAAAATTATTGCATGAGCCATATTTCCCCACTGATTTGAAATGCCATTTTTATTTTTTAAATTATTTTAATATTTATGCTTTTCTCTAATATTAGTTCAAATAATCTGTCCATTCTTGACCCAGTTCCATGGTTTTAGAATTGTTATATATAATGTATTTGAGTTAGTCCTCATTCATTATTTATTATTTTTCAAAAATTTTATATTCTCACATAATCTTTAGTGTTAACTTCTCTTATCTTTCCACACTGAAAATTAAGCCAGCATATACCCTGGACAGAAATCAAATCATGATCTCCTAGTTCATAAATCAATGCTCAACCACTGAGCCATGACAGATGGGTGGAATTATCTTATTCTTACAATTATTCTGACAAAATAACTAAAATTTATAGATCAGGTATTCTTTGGGATCAAATTTAAAAGTTGGAATTTTTACCAATACTATCTTTTTGTTTTACTCCATAATATTAAAAAAATGTTTGTATTCAAGTTGCTCTTCTTTCTCTGAAATACAAACAATGGTAATTTTTTTTAGCTTTGCACAGTTTTTAAAAAAATATATATTTTATTGATTTTTCGCAGAGAGGAAGGGAGAGGGATAGAAAGTCAGAAACATTGATGGGAGAGAAACATCAATCAGCTGCCTCTTGCACACCTCCAACTGGGGATGTGCCCATAGCCAAGGCAATGCCCTTGACTGGAATTGAACATGGGACCTTTCAGTCCGCAGGCTGATGCTCTATCCACTGAGCCAAACCGGTTCGGCTAGCTTTGCACAGTTTTGAAATTTCATCCTTTTCATAAGTCTTCTAAGATTACAAACATTTGTTAGACTAAGTGTCTTAAAGATCCATGTTTCATTTTCTCATTTGTTCCATTTTTATGAGGCAGAACAAAGCTAATGTTGACTAGGAAATGAGAGGATAGAAGCTGGACACTTCAGGAATTAGAGTAAGACAGCTCCTGGATATATGTCTGGTTTTGATTAGGGAAATGATTGCTTCTACTGGCATAGCCTTCTTTATACAAATCCTGGCTAAGATATATTACTGTAATCTTTCAATCATCTCCCAACTGACATTCTGTCTTCTATTCAGCCTTTGTATTTCTTAGGGCAATGATACTGAGGTATAATGCTACATAGTTGATAAAGCAGAAACCAAAAATAATTTGAAGGGATCTCTGTTGGTTTCTAAGACCCACAACTTCAATTCTATGTCTAGTTTGTCTACATCACTTCTTTTACTACGTATAACATTGTTACTGCATTATGCAACTCTCCTATCGTGTGACTTGTAACTACAACAATAAGCAAACATCCATGTGGAGCTTGGACAAATATTTGCTACTTTTCTAAATATATTATTTCCCAAATACTCTTTAAGTTAATATGACCTCTTAGGATAACCAAAAATGTAGCATAAGAATTATATGAGTATAGGAAAGATATGTGCACAGGGATGCATGATAACAATCCACAAGCCTGTACATTTTTTTGAGGTGGTAAGAAAAACAAAGTTTTGTTCACTATAGATAGCTAATAAAAGTAAGAGGTTCAAGTGCCAAAAGCAATGCTGAGGTTAAACAGTAGAAGGGAGAATTTTGGATTTTTTCAAACATTAGACAAATGTTTTTAGAAATATCTAGACTTACTATTTTTAATTCAGTTTGAAGAACACCTCTTTACTTCTAGCTTGGAAACATGCTAGCTATGAGTTATCCTTAGGCAATTGAAAAGAGAAAAACCTTTTTGATTTTCACTAGAACCCATGTTCTTATACCAATGTCATAATAACATAGCAGCCACTCTCTCAAATCAAGCAAATCCCAGGAGATGTTATTATAATTGATGATTTTAGTTAACTCAACAACTCTAGGGTTAGAGAGCTTTCTTCTCTTCCTGTGTCCACACATATCTATCTGTCTATATAAATAAAAGACTAAGCAAACAAATGACCAGTTGACTGGTCACTATGAGGCGCACTGACCACCAGGGGACAGATGCTGTATAAGACCCTTTACTGTAAGGAGACAGCACTCATGAGTCACATATAATGTTTCCTTTTATGTAGCGGATCTACAACTCTACACCCCTGGCTTCTTCCAGGAAAATAAGACTGACTATTGATGAGTTGGGGAGGTAAATAGTACATGAGTAGATCAGTCTTTTTTTCCCTACCTTCAACTCAAGAACAGTTTCTGCACTGCTTCTCCATGCCACGCTTTAGTAAGGTTTGTAAACAAAGGGAGTTGGGGAGGAACTTTAGAGCTTTGCTTATGACTCAGAGTATTGTGGGGACAATGTCTATCAAATTATGCCATTTGGTATTAGAAAGTCCACTGTTGTGACATATACCTTGCTGGAAGCCAATTTCAGCATGTCAGCAGGGCTGAATCATCAGGGCCGGCTAAAAAAGCATCTCCCCCAAACCTGAATAGGATAATCATTTGCTGCCAAACAGCTCAGAGCATCTTAATCTGCATTTTATTGCCTCCTGTTGACTAAACACCTGAACAGCTGTAGGCTATTCCCCAACCTGACAGTGCTCCGGTAAACCTTAGCCTTTGAAGTGTATTATCTCCACCTTGCCTTAGGACAAATTGTGTTGGTAAAAGCAGGATCCTGAGTCAAGGTGGGTAGTCTTTAGCTCCTTTAGCTGAAGCTCCTCTGACCCCCAATGCCTTTCAAAACTATCTTTGTCCTTGGACTCCTTATTGAATCTATGCATCGGCTCCTTTCTCCAGATTGCTAAACCCTTTGTAATGCTGGGACAAGAACCCCAGCAACACCTTTGTTAGATTCTGCAATCTATCCTTCATTGGATATTTTGCTCTTAACTACTTTAGTTATTTCTGACATTTAACAAATTATTTAGAACTCACTCTGAGTGGAAAAGATACTGTTTATTGGGCCCTGCATTTCTTAGAATGAAAGTAAATTTGGGGGCTTCTGAACAAATTTATTTGTAAGCCTCCACCAAACACAGCATCATTCCAGGTAGATTTTATTAAACTATTATTATCAATTTTTGAAGATACAAAGGGTATTATTATCTTCATTTAATTTGATGCTTTTCAAAATAACTTCCAAGATCATTAGAGTCCAAATATATATGAAGTGTTCGCTGGGTATTACAATGTACACACCCTACACACACTACTGGATTTAATAATTAGGAATAAAGAATAGTGAAATGGTGAAAACTTCTTAAATACTTATGTGCTCAAATTTGTGTGTGATATAGGGGCAAGTACATAATATCTAATTACTTTTCTCTGGTGCTCATTCCTGAAAGACTGTGTTTAGAATCTGGATACTGAGTGTGGACTATTGAGCTAGCCCTCCTAAACATACTGCTCTTGCCACACATTGGGTGTTTATTAATGTAATGCTAACCTTTTGTGAAATTACAATGTGTATATTCCTTGATTCTTTTCAAAGTAATGATTCTGAACTTCTTTTCAGCAGAGTGAAAATCTTTGCTTCAGGAAACTAAACAAATAAAACTTCAAAGGCATACACACATAGACACAAAAATCAAATTTACAGACAATTTCAAGGAATGTATGAACATTTAGAAATTCATGTACTGGAGGTTAAAATTAGGCACCTATAAGTAAATTCAATAATGTGGCTCTTGTATTCGGAAATATCTGGCTTAACTATGCCATTTAGGCCATAAATTCTTGAAGTTACATTTGGAGTCTAACAAAAGATTGATTTCTTTGATATTTTCTCCTTTATCCTCCCATATTCAACCCTCTAAAAATAATTACAACTTGCCTTCTGGTACAATTCCATAGAAAACATCCTCTTTGCATGAACCACAGAGATGTACCGGAGATATACTTTAAAGTTATGTAGGTGCACGTCTCATGTTGAAATGTAGGGTAGACAAAGAATGTGTTTGCTATATAGGAGAATATTCTAAAAATGTCATATGATTATCTCATTTGAAAAAGGAGATAAAAGAGTCATAATTAATGTTTATATTCAGTGAGGTTAGTGCTTGTTGAATTTTATAAATAATCAGAACTTTGTAGAACTTACGGAGTTTTGGCTATAAAAATTTCTTAACTTCTGTGCATTCATTACATTTGTCTATCAGCATTACATGAAACCACTGATTTCCTCAGCAGATGTAAAGAGGAACCAACCCTCTTTTTGAGAAATAATAGCTGTAGTCCTCTGACATAAGTGATGCCTTAAGCACTATGTAACAACTGCAGAAAAGTAGGGTTCACCAAAGCAGTCATGGTTCAAGAGGGGTCATTAACACCTCCCTGAATCTGGATATATTCACCTCATTGTCTATTCTTGATAACTTTTCCGCATTAACCAGAGGATACTGAGCTTAAGAACTAGTTTTAAAAATTAACCTACCACTGTGACTGGCATAGTATTACATATCTGTAACCAATGGCTTAAAAAAAGAAACACCTGATAATACAAGACCTGAGAAGGTACAAAACAACTGGGACTTTAAGATATTTCTGATGAAATTATAAAACAGTACAACTACTTTGGAAAACAGTTTGGTGATTTCTTATAAAGTTACACATACACTTATCATTTCAGTCAGGATTCCTATTAACCAACTGAAAAAAGAAACCTACAAAAATGAATGAGTGTATAAATAAATACAGAAAATTTATGTTTATATTAAAATATTCAAACAAATATTTATATTATCTTTATTTCCAAAAACTTGAGGCAGTTAAAATGCTCCAGAATTGAAGAATAGATTAACAAACTAGGTACATCGATACATCGGAATGTTACTGAGCAGAAAAAATAAGGACCTACTAATGCACCCAACAATATGGATGAATTTCAAGTGGTTATATATATGAATTAGTCCATTTTTACAATATTGCAAAGGCAAAATTACAGGGGGAGAAAAATCAGGGGTTGCCAGTGTCAGGGCTTGGGAGAGGAGGGATAACAAGAAAGATGCAGAATGAGATGTTTTGGAGTGATGGGACTATTTGATATTTTGACTTGTCAAAATGTGCAAAACTATACATTAAAAAGGATGATTTTTAGTGTATGTAAGTGAATAAAGACCAATGAACTGCATCCATATTACATGACTAAACTGAAGACGTGAGCCCTTGCCAGTTAGGCTCAGTGGATAGAGCATTGGCCAGGGAACCAAAGTGTCCTGGGTGTGATTCTGGTCAAGGGCACATCCCTCAGTTGCAGGCTCCTCCTGGCCTGGGCCCTGGTTGAGGTTCCTACTCTAGGCAACCAATTGATGTAACCAGTCAATGTGTTATCTCTCACATTGATATTTCTCTCTGTCTCTCCCTTCCTCTTCCACTCTCTCTAAAAATCAATGGAAAAATATCCTCAGGTGAGGATTAAAAAAATAAATAAAAAAAGCTTGACCTTCCCTTTTTACCTTAATGGGGAAAAGGAGAGAGAGAACCATTTTTCAATGCTTTCTTGTTTTCTGGTCATAAATATAATGTTTCTTCTGATAGCTTGATACACATAAATTATAATATAGTTTTCAAAAAATAATTCCTAAAGAGTATTAATGCTAAGTATATAATTTTGAAATTTTACAGTATCTGCATTTTCATTAATTGCTTACTATTGTAAATTTAACATGTTATAAAATGCATTTGCACAACATGTTTTAATCAGACTTCTCAAGCAGTAAAGAGCAGAGTTCAAAGGACAGTATCAAATTAGCTATAACCCTAGAAGAAGCCACAATAATTATCCTCTTTGTTTTTGAAGCAATAATAATTTGCTTCTCCATAATTTTATGTAGTTGTTGAAGAACAGATATTTCAGTAATTTCATGGCTTAAGAACCTGGATACTCTGGATTTTAAATAACTAGCTATAAAAATAACTAGACTAAAAAACTATGGAAATAGTAAAATATGTAAAAAATCCAGGCATTCTCTCACCAAATTCCATGTTTTACCCTCTGTAAAAATACGCACCTTCTCCTTGTTATATATTAACTTAAAACACACACACACACACAAGATGCAATGTACCTGGTTTAAATTTTAAGTTTTTTTCTCTAAATAACTTTATTATTTGTTCTTCCATCCTCTCCTATTAGGCAGGCAGTTACAGTACTTAAATATTTACTCAGTAATTAACATTAATTATATTACTTATACACAGATATATTTCTTTTCATTTATTATTTTTGCCTTCAACTATCCACATGACTTATTTTGTAAGAATTCTAATCTTTTATTCATATCCCATTCCCATTTCTTTCAACAACTATTTCATATTTTTGCTACTCATGTAAAGACTTCTAAAATTACTTCTATTTTTTGACCACTTGAATTTGCCTTTGATTTCTTAATAAAATGAACTGTCAAACTGAACGTCTTTAAAGTCATAGCCATTCCCTATTTATAATTTTCTGTTTATACTGCTCCTTTCCTCCTTGTCAGTAGAGGAGTGTTTATTTTACTGTTCAAGACGAATCATTCCAATGGATTTCTTTTTCCAAAATGTATTTATCCTTATTGTTGAAAGTATTACAGATGTCCCCCTACCTCCACTGGGACTCTCTTCACCTCACTCCCGCAACTTTTTTCCATGCCTTCATCACATTGTTGTCTGTGCATATAATCTTCACTGGATTTTTTTATATATATATATTGATTTCAGAGAGGAACAGAAAGGGAGAAAGAGAAAGGAACATCAATTATGAGGATCATTGATCAGCTGCATCCTACTGGGGATTAAGCCTGAAATCCAACCATGTGCCCTGACCAGGAATCAAACCCTGACTTCCTGGTTCATAGGTCAACATTCAACCATTGAGTCACACCAGCCAGTCTCCAGTGAATTTCTTGATGCATTGCTGTTCATCTTCCCAGGTACATTGTCCCATCAATGAAACATGCTTTTCCTTTTTTCACCTTCTCTGTCTTTCCTGTTTAGCTAAAATTATGTTCAGTGTAATATTCCTTTCTTATTTAAAAGAAATTTATAATAACATTGATTTATGGTGAATTTGAAAGCTTTCCCATCATAGCTTGTTTATTCATGAAATAAAAATAAGTATAGAAAAAAAATGTTCTTAATAGACAATGTCTTTTGACCTTTACTACAAAAAGAAAATAAAATCACATTTTGAAAGTTGAAATAATAAAAATTGAAAGCATGATCCAAAATATTTATTTCAAAGCATTCATCAGTGAGAAAATGAGTAAATTTGAATGTGGATACTTGTTTGATCTTCCTTTGGAGGTAAAATTAGAGCTGCTTAGAAAAATTGCAAAGTTCAGGAGTGTTAGCTAAAACTATAAGAAGGGCTTTGAGAAAAGAAGTGGTTCCTGTGTTTGAGAATATATACATATGTAGAAAAATCATTAAAGCTATTTTTCTTTTGAGCTACATCAAATGAGGTTTTGTTTTGGTTTGGACAGGTATGGTGGTGTTTTTATGTGGGTTGTTTTTTTTGTTTTTTTTTACTATTTAAGTAAAGTTGACATACACTATTATATTGATTTCAGGTGAATAACATTGTGATTCTATATTAACCTGCCTTACAGTTTGATCACCCCTTTAGTTTTGCTTTGCCGAATTAAGTTGAAGAATTTTGTTAAGAATCACTGTGAATATCTTATTTTATATTCTAAAGTATCTACCCAAGTAATTAAATAATTTCAGGGATATTTATTTGGTAGTCTTTGAAGAGGATTAAGTGCAATACTTTCATTTCTCTTTCTTTCTTTGGATTCCTCCTTCCTTTGTATGTTGCTTTACATTTAATCATTTTCCAAGAGTTTACATTTTTTGTTCAATTGAGGATTATTCTGTAACTAAGAAATGTATACAAATACCCAATATGGGAATTATGTTTCTTTAGGAGGAACAGGAGAAATTAAATACTTAGCATTTTGCAAAGTGTTTTGTTTCATTTGTACATAGTGATTATAAATCCATCAATAGGGAACATGTATTAGGTACTTGAATGCTTTATGCCTCAGTCAGTTTTAAAATGTGTGTTACTAGATTTAAAAATAAATTCTATTTTTTTTCCAAACTAATTAGTGGGATTTCATGATATATTGTTTACTCATACTTTCTGCCTGTGGCTTATCATTAATCTTTATCTCAGTAAGTGACTATATAATCAAAGTAAGTTGTATATACAAAAAAAATTATACCTGAGTTCTTGGTATATCTTTATTTCTGGATAACTTATTTGTATTGTGAGAGAAGCATAGCTTTTCACAAACACTAAAGAGTTCAGTATGGATATGTTGTCTTTAAGGCTTTAAAGAAATGGTTGAATATGTGAAATTCAGGCTAAAGTTTTGGAATTCTGTTCTCTGTAAATGGATTTTTAATGATAATAGATAACATTTGTGGAATGTTTACTATACTAAATCTTCAATATATATTGTTCTACTAATTTTAATGAATCCAGTGATGGAGGTGTTCTTATCTCCACTTAATAGGTGAAAGTGCCACACTTTAGAGGGATTTGGTAACGTTCTAAATCCATCCAAGATACATGACCATGAAATGATCTATTAACTTTTATATGAACCCAGGAAGCCTGCTTACGAACCGACAGTTCCTACCCTAGCAAAGTGCCATGTCATTCCTTTGTGAATTCTTTGAAGACTTTCTTGATCATCACTAAGCCCATTATGTCATTACATTCAATAAGGCTAAGCTATGGGAATATTGGTATATATAAATGCAAAAAACAAAGTAGATAAAATATTTTAGCTTTGGAATAATATTTTTGTTTATCTTTGGATTTAGATTTATTTTCTGTGTGTTTACCAAAATAAAATTAAGTCATTCCATTAACATAGACAGGTGTGTGTAAATAGACTAGGACATGGATGGACCATGAGGTCTTAATGCTAAGCAAAATAAGTTAGACAGACAAACCCTGTATGATCTTACTTACATGTGGACTCTCAAAAAGCCAAACTCACAGAAAAATAGAGTAGATTGGTGGGTTCCTGGGGCTTGTGAGGGAAAAATGGGGAGATGTTGGTCAAAATTTATAAACTTCTATTTATAAGATTAATAACTTCTAAGTATCTAATGTATGGCATGGTGACTATACTTAACAATACTGTATTATATACTTGGAAATGTCTAAAGGAGTAGATCTTAAATATTTTCAACATATACACACATGCACACACACACAGAGCAATCATGTGAGGTGATGTATTTGTTAACTAACTTTATTGTGGTAACCATTTTACAATCTATAGGTATTTCAAATAATCACTTTTTACACCTTATAATTATACACTGTTATGTGTCAATTATATCTCAATAAAACTAGGTAAAATTTATTCCTAGGTCTTTAATGTTTATGCAATTGTAAATGGGATTGTTTTCTTCATTACCCTTTCTGATAGTTTATTATTTGTGTATAAAAATTCAACCAATTTCTTGATATTTATTTTGTTTCATGCTATTTTACTGAATTCATTTATCAATTCTAGTATTTTGTTAGAGTCTTTAAAATTCTCTGTATATAGTGTCATGTCATCTGAAAATAATGACAATTTCACTTCTTCCTCTTCAATTTGTGTGCCCTTGTTTCTCTTTCTTGTATGATTGCTATGGGAAGGACTTCTAGTATTTGTTCCTTCTATTAAGAGAGATACATCTAGCTTTCTCTCCTTGAGTATGATGTTAGCTGTGGGTTTGTCATATGTGGCCTTTTTATGTTGAGATATGTTCCCTCTATTTCAACTTTGCTGAGAGTTCTTATCAGAAATGGGTGCTGGGTTTCTGTATTTATTGATATGATCATATGATTTTTATCCTTGATTTTGTTTATGTAATGTATTACATTAATTAATTTGTGAATATTGCACCAAATGGTATCCTAGAAATGAATTCCATAATATATGATCTTTTTAGTGTATTTCTGGATTCCATTTGTGAATATTTTGTTTATGATTTAAGCATCTATATTCATCAGGGATATTGACCTATAATTTTCATTCTTTATAGTGTTTTTATGTAGTTTTGGCATTAGGATAATGCAGGCAAAAGGCAAACAACAAGTGTTTGTTGTTTAAAATGGAACTGCCACTTCTAGTTATATATCCTAACAAACCCAAAACAGTAATTCAAAAGAATATGTGCACCCCTATGTTTATTCCAGTATTATTTACTATAGCCAAACTATGAAAGAAACCCAAGTGCCCATCAATAGACAAATGAATATAAAAGTGTGATACATATGTACAATGGAATCTTACTAAGCCATAAAAAAGAATGAAATCTTACCATTCACAACGGTATGGATGGACATAGAGGGTATTATGCTCATGAAATAAGTCAGTCAGAGAAAGACAGATAGCATATGATTTCACTTACATGTGGAATCTAAAAACAATATAAACTAACAGGCAAAACAGAAGTCAACTCATGAATACAGAGAACAGAATTATGGTTGCTAAAGGGAAGAGGACTTGGGGGACTGAGTAATAAAGCTGAAGGGATTGAAAAGTACAGATTATTAGTTACAAAATAGTCATAGAATGCAAAGTAAAGCATAGGAAATATAGTTAATAATACTATCTAATAAAAGAGTAATATGCAAATTAACCATCACTCTGCTACACTCACAAGCGACACCCACAAGCCAACCAAGAGCAAGAATGCAAACTAACCTAACCAATATGGCTTTGGCCATGGAGAGAGCAGGAGGGAGGCTTGGGTTTCCCAGGTGATGGAGGGAGCCAAGTTTTCCACAACCTTGGCAGGCCCAAGCCTTCACTCAAAGTTACAAAATTTCAATTATGGAAGATAAATTAATCCCAACAGGAATGGCTGCCACTACAGAGCCAAGCAGGGTGCTTGGCTCTGCTCCAGGCTACAAAGTTCCAATTATAGAAGATAAATAAATCGCAGATACCAGGGCCGCCTCTTGGGTAGCCAGGGTCATGGACAGTCTACAAACCACCACAGGCCCTTCGCCCAGCCCACCCCATGCCTCAAGGGAACCTTGATCCTGATCTGGGATACCCTTCAGGGCAAACCAGCTGGCCCCCATCCATGCACCAGGTCTATATCCTATCTAATAAAAGAGTAACATGCAGATTGGCCATCATTCCAACACACAAGATGGCTGCCCCCAGGTGGACACAAGATGGCCACCACAAGATGGCTATCAGGAGAGGGAAGTTTGAAGGGAACAAGCCTACAAGGAAGGTCAGTTAGGGGTGGCCAGGCCAGCAGAAGATGAAAATTGGGGGTGATCAGACCTGCAGAGAAGGGCAGTTGGGGGGCGGATTTAGACCTGCAGGGGGGACAACTAGGCCTGTAAGGGAGGGCAATTAGGGGTGACCAGTCCTGAAGGGCAGGGCAATTAGGGACAAACAGGCTGTCAGGGAGCAGTTAGGCATCAATTAGGCTATCAAGGGAGTTGTTAGGGGTGATCAGGCTGGCAGGCAGAAACAGTTAAGGGTAATCAGGAAGGCAGGCAGGAAAGCAGTTGGGAGCCAGCAGTCTTGGATTGTGACAGAGATGTCCCCTGGAATATGGCTTAAACCAATAGTCAGACATCCCTCGAGGGGTTCCAGATTGGAGAGGGTACAGGCTGGGCTGAGGGACACACCTTCCCCATGCACGAATTTTGTGCACCAGACCTCTAATATTGTAATAACTATGTACAGTGCCAGTTTGAATACTGAAATATCAGTCAAAGCACTTTGTAAAGTATATAATTGTCTAACCATCCTATCTAATAAAAGAGAAACATGCAAATTGATCATACCTTCACTATACTACCAGCCCAATAGGAGCAATATGCAAATTAACCCCCTAGCAAGATGGCAGGTGGGCCCATCCACCCCTAGCCAGCCATGGTGGTACTGCAAGCAATCACAGCCCCAGTTGCAGCAGGGTCCTGGCCTGGCCCGCAGCCTCCCACTGCGAGGCCCCGGACATGGTCTGCACCTCACTGCTGGCTGCACTGGTCTGTATCACAGCCCCAGCTGCAGCAAGGGCTGTGGCTCAGCTCCCTGCCTCCTGTGGTAAGGGGCCCGATCATAGCCCCAGCGGCAGCAGGGGCTCCAGCCCGGCCCCTCATTGAGGGTGGTGCGGGTCCTGATCGCACCTCAAGCTGCAGCAGGGGCTCCAGCCAGGGCCCCCTCCTCCCGCAGCGAAGCACCGGCCATGGCCAGCACCTTGCCGAAGGCGGCCCGGGTGCCGATTCCAGTTCCAGCCACAGAAGGGGCTCCGGCCTGGCCCCCTGCCTCTTGTGGCAAGGGGCCCAATTTCAGCCCCAGCTGCAGCTGAGGCAGAGGCAGTTAGAGGCTATCAGGCCAGGAGGGGAGGGCAATTGAGGGTGATTAGGCTGGTGGGGGGGGGGAACTGGGGCCAAGCAGGCCAGCAGAGGGGACCAGTTGGGGCAATCAGGCCAACAGGCAGAGTGGTTAGGGGTGATCAAGCAGTCAGGCAGGTGAGCGGTTAGGAGCCAGCAGTCCTGGATCACGAGGGGATTGTTGACTGCCAGTTTAGACACTACCGCACAGAGGTCTCAGATTGGAGAGGATGCAGGCCAGACTGAGAAACAACCACTGCCCCACCTCCGTGCACGAATTTCCTACAGCAGGCCACTAGTTATGCTATACACCTGAAACTAATATAAAATAACATTGAATGCAAACTATACTTTTTAAAAATAAAATTAAATTAAAAATAGAAATTGGGCATTTGGCTTTTAATCTTTGTTACGTAAGTAACTGGCTGTGTGACTTCAATAGTTTAAGATTTCTGAGATGCATTTTTGGAATATGGGTAGATTGTGAGAAAATAGCTCTGGAAAGTGTAGACATTAGTATGTGAGGAAAAATAATTGTCTGTGATACTACCTCCCTTCTGATGAATATAACATGAAAAAATAGGGTTAGATGCAGAAAACACAGTGAATATAATTGATTTTTATTTTAAATGGAAATAACTTAATCATTATGATGTTATATTCTAAAAAAAATGATGATGTGATATTGGACTTTTGAACTTAGAGGGAAGAACCCATACATAGTGCTGATTATAGATGACATTTTTACAAATTCAAATTCCTTTAACATAAACTTGCCTGTGATCTTTGAGAGAAACAGATTTTCTTGACAATTCTTAGCTCTATATGCATTTTACATAATGGAAGAAACATCCTCTAGCAAGAGTTTCTGTAATGCAAATGTATAGCAGAAAATGTTCTCTTTAATTAGCAGGAAACATTTTTGCATCATCGAAAATAAGTTTACTGTTTTTAACAAGTGCTGCTTAAATAATTGTCTATCTATATGTAAGAAAAATGAACTCATATACAAATATTAAATATAATCATGAGCCTAGATATAAAATTAAATTTATAAAACTTGTGGAAGTAAAAATATGATCTTGGGTTAGGTGAGGATTTCTTAGATATGGTCCCACAAATATGATTTATAAAAGAACGAATTACAAACCTGACTCTTAAGACACTGTTGAAATTACAGGGAAAGAACCACAGACTGGGAGAAAATATTTACAAATAATAAATCTGATAAATGACTTATATTAGCATATATAAAGGAAGCTCTCAAATTCAATAAAAAGAAAGCAAACAACTTAAGAAATGGGTAAAAAGATTTAAACAGACAATTGACTGAAGAAATCAGAGATTGAAAATACACAGAATAAAGTGCTCCACATCATTTATCATTATGAAATGCAAATTAAAAATACAAAGAGACACAACTACACACCTAATACAATGATTATAAGTTAATAGAACTCCCATTCTAAGAGTTCTCTAGCAAGTGCAGTAATGAGAACTATTATGCACTCTGGTGAAAAAGAAAAATTTGAGGAAACTCATGATAATTATTTTAATTGAATGAAGCCAGACAAAAATTACATACTGAATGATCCAATTTACATATAATTAATATATAAGGACAGAAAACAGATTATTGTTTGCCTAAGGATAGCTGGGGGGCAGAGAGAGGCAGGAATGATAACGGGCATGAGAAAACTTTAAGAGATGATGAATAAGTTTATTATCCAGATTGTAGTTATAGTTTCATGAGTGTGTATATACATCAAGACTTACCAAATTGTAAGTCTTTAAATATGTATAGTTTTTATAGATCATTTATAATACCTTAATAAAGCTATTAAGATTTTTATAAAATGAATTTTAAAATATGATATATTAAACTTTTTTCCTTATGTTTTTCAACTCATCTTGATTTCACTTTGTGCCCCACATTACTAGAAATACTGTTATTAAACAGAATAAAACATAATTTCCTGTTTCAAGGAGCTTACATCAGTAGAGTACTTCATCTTCAGATAGCATAGCAAGCTACATTTTCTACAAATGTCCTCATGCTACAATATAAATACACACTGAATAAAACATTTTAATTCACTATTGAACTAGAAACAATATATCGGTACTCAGTATAGACCAAAACAAACAAACACGGATTCCAATAAGTAAATGATGAGGCAGATGAAAATAGAGCCCTGAACTCTGGATGACTTGAAAAGCATGAAGAACTGGAGACCAAGCTTTGCAGCCCCTACAAAGTTGGGAATCTATGCCCGAGTATCCTCAAACAGTGCTAGGTCCTCAGTGGAGCTGTTCCATAGTGAAACAATGGACTAGGAAAAATAAAAATTGCCAGTCAAAAAATAGATTTCACCAGGATGTGTGTCATTTCCTAGGTTGCTACGGGGGGAAATGTCATTAATAATTCTCTTTAAGGCAATTTGTAGTCATTATTCTGCTCTCATAGAAGTCTGGTTTTCAAATTTACAGTAACCATTTAGTCAGGGAAACTTCAAGCTGAGTTATTAAATTAACATGGTGTTAGGTTGGGGACACTAGCTGCCATTAAGCAGAGACCAATAGAAATCCTCTCTGAAGAACTCACCAATGCAAAAGATAGAAAATCATTGAAAGTCAGGTGGTCTGGTTGTTAGGTTCATAAATGTTGTAATATTTCTCTTTTCCTTATATTTTTGCATTATGTCATACGTTTTTCAATCTTTAAATTACAAATAAATAGTGTATGACCAGTGTTATGATGGAAGTATATGAGAAAGGTCTCATTTATTATGGAGGAGATTCTAGGTAAAGGGATCTTGCACAGCCACTGGATCATTTTAGAATTATTATTCTGTCAGGGAACTTTGCAAGTAATAGACAAAAATTATAGGTTGAACCAAGAGAGTTAATGGAGATGAACAAGAAACCTGATTACAGATAGCTGGGAAGTAGAACTGAGATGATTTGATGATCCAGTGATGGGGCAATATGAGTTAGAGGAAGGATCCTGGGAAGACTATCTGGAGTTTTGCTTGAATCCAGGGTAAAATCAGGTTGCCTTCACTAGTATATGGGAGGTGAGGAAAGGACCACATATAGAGTAATGGATGCAGAGACCAGTTTTTAGACCCGTCAATTGTGGGACTTCTGTGGGACATTCAGAGGCAAAGTGTGGTCTGCAGAGGCATCATAGGAAACACAGGGATTTCAGAGTGGGGCAAGAAATCTAGAAGGGAACTTTGAGAATGTCACTCTCCAAGACAGAATGGAAAAATGATCATTCAAACTGCTTGTATAATATACTGTATGTAGTACAACATAATATTAAATGTTAAGAAAAAATTTAAAAACCTAGAAAAAATATTGCCTTGTGAAACTTTTATTTTAAAGTGCCTGTGTAGCCTTAGCCGATTTGGTTAGCTCAGTGGATAGAGCATTGGATTCTTGGGCCTCGGACCAAAAAGTCACTGGTTCAATTCTGGTCAAGGCCATGTACATTGGTTGCAGGCTCCTCCCAAGCCGGGACCCTGGTTGGGGCTCCTGCAGGAGTCAACCAATCAGTGTATTTCCTTCACATCAATGTTTCTCTCTGTCTGGCCCTCTCCCTTCCACTCTCCCTAAAAATCAATGGAAGAAAACCAAGACACAGATTGTGTCCCTTCAATTCTGTTTTCAAGATATGTCAAATCATCTGTGACACTGACAATGCTCTGTCTCACTTCTGGGATAACGCATAGTTTATTTGCCCTTTCATCATCTGAACTCTCCCTTTCTTACATTGTTCCTCAGTGTCTGTCACCAACAGTAAGGAAGACTCCTTTTGATTCGTTACTCTCTCCCCTAAGATTAGGTAAATCCACCAATAGGAAGGAATGAATTTTTGCTGTTGGTATAATCCCAGTATCCAATATGATGCCTGCAAATCAGTATTTAATAAATATTTGATAAATATTAAATGTTGTTTATTTAAGACATAGACCATGCACACCAGGAGTTATCAAATGTTAGTGTAGCATGGTATGCTTGGAATCATTCTCTGTTGTTTTATGCATGTATCTCCTCCCAGTTAAGTATAAATAACTCAACGTTGAAGACTATATCTTTTCCTTTTTTGGCATTGCTCATCTTGTCTGACGTACTGCTCAGATAATTTTTATAGCATTCACTTGAACATTATTTTAGGCTACACATGAGATTATTCATTTTGCACTCTGGGTTCAGAGTAGATATGGTACAGCAAACCTGATGATTTATTTATTTAACTGAGGACTGATTTACCGCCAAGGTCCTATTAGCACCTCAACAAGGTTGGCTCCATAAACCTGGTAAAACCTGATGATTATCAGCTATTAGTAATTTGTTAAATCCTTTGTATAAAAGTCAAATAGAGGAGCAGAACACATCAAATTAAAGGTTTTATTTGGTTATGATCTTAGAAAGAGAGCAAATTGTGCCATCATAACTTCTCATTTTTATGGTGAAAAAAGGCTTTTGATTTCATCCTTCATTAATTTTGGCATTATTTCAAGTCCAATTTGGTTAAATAAAAAATAACTTTATCAAAAAATGCATGTGGAAGTTGAATTTTAAAGCCTCTAAAATGTTAATTCTCAATTTGAGTTTTGTTGTTAGAGCCAGGGGATGGGTTGGCTTATTGATTTAATTTCTTTTTCTAATGTTTGCCTCTATGTTTGAGAAAGAGATGGAGAGAAATGAGAGCGAGAGAAAAAGAAATAGAACATTTGACTAATGACCTTTTAAGTGTATCAAAACAACAATCTATTTATATCCACTGGGAAATGTTCATCCCTTTGAAGGCATCTCAGCCTCTTTATCCTATGTGGCCTTTTTAGGTGTTCCATTTTAATCCTGATCTAAATAAAGAAAGTAAATGTTGCACAGGATCAAATTTACAGTCTAGCTAAATGAGAAATCCATTAGTTAGAAACTCTGTAGGAGTTGTTTTGCTGAGACATTGATTTCTCTTTCCCTGTACCAACCCTGCTTTATACCCATTGAGCACACCCTCCTGTCCATTTGCCCATCTTTCTCACCTATCATCACCCCATAGAGAGCTCTAGGTGGCCTTTGTAGAACCATTGTTTCAATGGTAAAAGCTTCTGTGTGATGCCAGCAGTATCCTGAAAATTCCTGTTTGCTCACTATTTGCAACCCCAATATAACTCTGTAGTTTAGAACATGAGACCATTGCAAAATGTAATCAATAGTAATAAACAGTGATAAGGTTTTATTATATCACCACCTTATACATGTAAAGTTTATATTAGGAAAGTTCAGATCAAATAAAATGAAGCAGCTCTTCTTGTTAATTCACTCATAAGGACCATCTCAGTTTCTGCTATTGTTAGAAGGACACACACACACACACACACACACACACACACACACACTCAAAACACACTTTTTTTTCCAAATAGAGACCTTGAAAAGAAAAGCATATAGAACAGCCTATCATCAAAGTTTCATCTTACCAAGCTACTATTTTTTAGAGCTCAAATATGTGATAGAGCCGAGGAAAATATCTTTCTTTGGGTAGGTGAGGAAATATATAGATTTGTTAAGTCGTGGTCTTTTCATATGCTTGCTCATACTGATCATAAAGAAGACGTTTAGCTTTAATAGACCAAAAGAAATCGGGAATAATAAAAGCAGAGTTATGAGCATGTTGGCCACATGCCTGTTCTTTCAAAACAAGACATTTGAGGAATTGGAGCGACTCTCTTAAAAATTATACCAGTGCGGAAAGCATAAACCAGGACTTGACCATGCCTGGAAAACTGGGACCTACGGTCACCTTAATTATGAGAGGAGGGCAATTAAAAGTGGAATGCTAATAGAATCCATTAGAACTAAAGGACGAGGATTTAGTTTGGCAAATGGTGATATTTATTTGACAAATCTGATGAATAAATATGAAGCCAACCTCCCATATTAATGTGGAAGGTGAATAATTTGATTGGAGTTATTAAGACCATTAAAACTGATTGCTTTAAGATTTGTTGTTATTCTGTTAGATTAAAAGATAAATCAATGTCAGCTTTTTCCTGGGACCCTCCTCCCCAAAATCAATCAATGACTAAGTGAGTGTGTGCACTCTGTTTCTAGTCATTTTGGGTATTCATTTTCACAGGCTGATTTTTGTTCTTGAAGGTAATATTAGCTGTGTTTATGTAGAATGTGAACCATGTCACTTCTCTCATTATAGCTGTTGAAAATGTTCATTCAAAAATATGCTGTTACTTTGCTTAGTGGAATTGAGACTTTGCAAATCTTTAAGCCACTTAGAAGAAATGTGTGCATGATTTATGGAACAAGCAAACAAAGCATGACCTTTCCTGAACTGATTAACAGTGTTATTCTTCAGAATGGCACTTTACTATAGATTCACTCACATCGAACGAGTTCATAAATGTGCATAAGGTATAATACAAATAGGTAACATGAAAATATAATGGGACTGAAATAAAAGTTGCGCCAAACATTTGTATTGTTCTAGTATAAATTAGAAAGCTCAGATTATTTTCCCTGAGGCCTCTTTTCTAGTCATAAAAACAACAACATAACATCTTGCATAAAATTTTAGAATGGCTTGCAAGAAATTATTTCATTTTTAGTTTAACATTGTTTTTTTATTTTTAGTTACAGATATTTTCACACACTATAAATTGATAGCTGCCTAAAATGGAGCAGAATTTATTTTACATAAAGACAATTAAAATTAAATATTGATAGATGATTAAGAATTGTCTTGACATATTTTGTTTCCCTCCCAGTGACCCAGAATATGTGTGAACTCAAGAAGGATGTGATATAAAGTCACTTGGAAATCAGTTGCAACAGCTTTTGCAGTCACAAAAAAACTCTTTGAAACAGTATAAAATTACAGTTCTTTTCTATTTCCACTTTGCAATGTCGGCCTCCTTTAAACTGAGTAAGGTAAGTTAAAATGATTAGGTTACTACACTTTTATAAAGTAGATGCATGCTGGGTTCCCAAGATGGTAATACAAGCCTTAAAAAATGGATGATGAGCTCAGGTACCTGAAAATAACAGCCCTGTATTGCATTGCTGTTAGTATTGCTTACTCTAATTCCCAAAGGGCAGAGGCTATCTCTGAATATCTCTTACTTCTGATTACATGTGTCAAACAACAGCATTGGGAAGGGTTTCCTAAATGGAATATAAATATATAAAACCTAAATTTTAATATTTTAAGTTAAGATAGGATTATTGAACTGATATCTTTTTGTTATCCTTTGGTTAAAATGCAGAATTATTTCAGGTTCCTCTTTTCAAGGAAATTCTCCAGAAAACCGTGCTAAATAAGTCCTTCCCTCTTTTCCCCACAGACAATATTTAGCTTACCACAGCTTCATGCTCTTGGGGACAGTGAACAAATATTCCTGGTCAATAGTCACAGACCAACTATTTTAAAGTCAACTTACTTCTCTCTAGCTTCGCTCAGTCCTATTTCCTTTAATATAGAGTTAATTTTCAGGTTGAGCTTTGTTTTGACAATTCTTTATCATGTGAAGCTCAATTTACATGCAAGTGTATATGAAGAAGTGGTGTTAATGTGGGGAGAAATATTCCTAGAAAAAATGGAGAAGTAGGCAAAGTCTCTTTTTGTGTCTTCCTTCACATCCTTTGAGCACTTCCCTCTGTTTCCGAAGCCACTATTTCCGCAATGCCTAGGTTCTGTCCTATAAGGCAAAGAATGCAGGAAACGCACCTTGAAATTTTCTAAGGAATGTTTTGCATTTTAAACAAAACTACAGGCTCCCAATTATGAAACAATGAATACTATTTAACCATGCATATGGATGGCCCCAAAAGGTAAACGTGCCTGTTTCTTAAAATAACACAACTATTGAGACAAATACACCAGCTGACCTTTGAAGAGGCTCAGTTAATATGATCATCTTTTATTTAAAGCCTTCCACAATGACCATCTGAAATAAGAAAGCAAAGGTCAAGCCAAGGCCATGTTTTAAGTTTTCATTGTTATCCTAAGGCTATTCAAGCAAAATGAAATTTCAAAAATGATCCAATTTTGTTTCAATATTCATATGTGAGGATGATTTATCTTGTCAATAATTCAATTCAGTTCTTCCCTGTAGAGAGGAGAGAGATGCCTGGACTTTTGTGAACTAAAAAGATCAGAATGGGGCGGAAAAAGTGGAGCTGTGGCAGCAAAAAGGGGGGAGATTTTCCCACCTCATCTGCTTATATATCATTGCTACAGATTTACTTTATTCCCAATATCCTTAAAGGAGAAGCCATGGAAACATACTGTGGTCTCTCTTTATTTCATCTAGAGCATACCCAGCTGGGTTTTTAGGGAGTTCAAATAGTGGAATGTAGTGATATGGTGACAGCACAATTGGGAAATAGTTTTTCTGATAAAGCAAAGGGAAAAATTTTAATTTGGCTGAAAATCATCCATACTTGAATGGCATGAAGCTATTTTATCACAAATAACTCCAAGGGGTAGGACAGAAGGAAGAAGTAGTGAGTAGTAATCCTGTTCAAATCACTGTGCCCCAAAATACTTCAAATAACTTAATACAAAAAGAGTTCCTAAGAAGATAAATACAAACAAAAGGGGAAAATGTCTATCAGACAACACACTATCAGGGAAAATAACCAAGCCTTCTGTCCTTGATAACAATAACATACAGACTTTAAACTGTCATAAGCTCAGAAAAGAATGTGCAGGTTTTATTCCTATAAGCACAGAGAGAATTCTTCTTTCTTCATTTGTCTGGCTTTTTGATATTTTTCTGATGTGTCTCCTGTGAACATTCTTTCTTTTAGAAAATGTTATTCTGAGAACTAGGTTACTTTTTAAGTGAAATGACTGTAATAAAATGTGCAGAATTGATTGCTGAAGAGATTGCTGTTCTTAAGATTGATGTATTCTCTTTTGCCAAAAAAGACAGAAAGAGAAGAAGAAAATGTACATGCTAGAGGATACTTCACAGTATAATCTCAGGATTCCTTTAATATGACTTGGTATATTTTTTTCTTCTGAGTTAAGATATGCTATTTGTTCTCACTCCAAATAAAATAGCCCTGTTTTACTAGAAACGGGAAGCCATGTTTCTTACAAAAATTCAGAGGTGGGCTGAATTTGTTAGTCAAGGTAGGCTAGGCTCCACTGTGATAACAAACTACGCCTCTATCTCAATGGTTAGATAGGGCAAGTCTTACTTCTTCCAAATTCTACATGTCCCACAAATGTTAATTGGGAGACTTTGATCCAAAAGTTGTTCATACATGCAGGCTGACAAAGATTCCACCATGTTGAAGCTGAGCTTTAGAGAAAGATATCTTTCTCAATTGTAGAAAGGAGGGAGGGAAGGAGGGAGAGAGAAAGAGAGTGAGAGAGAGAGAGAACCGAAATGTATTTGGCAATGAAATGAGCCCATTGGCCACACTTGTTACATTGAGCCAGATATTTGGAAGAGCACTGGGAAGTGAAATCCTCCAAATGTCAAGAGAAAAAGGCTAACTGGATGTGGATATGTCTAGAATTTTCTGTCACATCCATTTTGCAGATACATACAGTTGACTAGAGAGAGGAATCTGTACTACATCATTGTGAAGATATAAACCAGAAAGGTGGACTATGGCTAAAGTGTGGCGAATTTTGTTGCATGAAGGGCTTTTTACTTGATCTTATAAACAATGAGTTTCATCTGTTTTTGAGCCTAGATGCTTCTCTTGGTACCATTGTAACATGCTTCTCTTGGTACTATTGATGGAAGCACTATCATATGAAGTAATAGTAAGGTTGAATATGGACAAATATTATTAGGGAACAAAATTTGATAAAATTTCCTCTAGAATGTTAACTTTTACAACTCTCTTTTTTGACATTTTCCTAGCCAATGTTGAATTTGGTTTAAGTGTTTTCTTGATTTTCCTTGTACTTTTTATCTCTCAAATGTGACTTTACTTCTCACCTAAAGCCCACTCCTGCCTTCTACACATAGTTCGAATTTGAAAAGCTATTTGTGACATTTATAGGGAAATTGCCTGTTCAATAGCTGTTTTAATAAAATTATTGTGTCTTAGAGGTATCATATGGATAGAGGTTGAAATTGAGATATTTTAATAATTTCCTTTTTTAAAAAATATAATAAGGGCTTCAGTGTATGATAACAATGAGGTTAGAAGTATCTGGACAGTGCAGGAAACCGAGAGAATAAATATTGACTGAAAGAATATTTTAGGATAGCATTTGAAAAGGATGAATTTATAGTTTTTTAAAACTATGTAAGGGATATTTTAGATACTGCCCTTAATAACTTATTTTAATATAATATTGATGCCATTCTTTATGTTACTGTTTTTCTAAAAAAAAAATCGACAAAAATTCTATTATTGTCCCTTCCCTGCTGAAATATCCATAAATCCTCATTATATGGAAAGGCATTCACAAAAATGTGCTAATAATATTACTTCACAATAAAGTATAATGATTAAAAAACATGGGAAATGCTAGGCTAAAAAAAAATAAGTAATGTCTTTTCTGGAACTAATTGATGGTAAAGCTCTAAGAAAGGATATAGTATACAATCTTTCTACAAAGCTATTTGATTACAAAGCTCTTGTTTCTCGTTGTAGGTTCTCTTTGAAGGCAAATGACATATTGCAAATAAATTAAAATCACTTGAATGCAGTTTTGAAATTGAATTTTTCAGTTGGTTTCATAGTGAAGAGGAAACTAAATAGATTTATTTCCTCCAAAAGTATTCCTGTAGGCAAAATGAGAAATCTAGTCTGGCAATAATAGGGGGAGAATAAAGTGATCTGTAATGGTCATTTGTACTATAGTAAGGCAAATACAGAATAAACTAGATATTTTCAGAGCTTTATAGTAGCTTAAACACTGAGGACTGGTGGTAGAATTAGTATAGATGTCAGTGATCAGTACATTTCAAACATGTCTGAGATTTATATCTTATAACTAGCCAAGTGGTTGTGAGAAAAATAAGACAGAAAATAATAATAAGTAATATGTATTAAATGTTTATTATGTCAAGTAATATTCAAAACTCTACTTAGATTATGTCAATTACTTATCAAAATGACTCTGAATGTTTTCCAGATAAAAAACCAAGCAGAGATTAAGAAAATTACCTAAAAATTTCATCTTTTAAGTCGTAGTCTTGGCATTTGTACTCAGATATTTGATCAAGAGACCATGTTTTTATATAGTGGTTAATAAATACAAATTTAAAAAATTTAAGATGGTAATAGCGTGAGAGATTGGGAGATTCATTAACTTGGACAGATGAAATTTGTGACACATTTTGAGCATAAAAAAAAAAACCAAAAAACAAAGTAACAAGTAATTCAACACATAGCTCCATAATTCAAGTGAGAATTCTAGAGATATTAATATCTGGTGTAATATGGTCAAACAAGCCAAATGTGGTAGTACAAAAGTCCAGGGAAGTGTATGCCAACAACACAGTATTAAAAAATATGTGTAAGGAAAATAAACTCATTGGTTTTAAAAGACTTTGTAACAATTGGTGATCTTAACAAGAGCCAATGGATGGGAGAAGAAAACTTAGTTTGCATGGGATAAATGATGGGAGTTAAGGAAACAGAGAGATAAAAAAGAAAGTCTTTAAAAATCTTAACAATGGATGAAAGGATAAAAGTGAAAATAAAAATTGCTTTTAATGGGAAGAGTTTTAACGCTAAAGGGGAATGTCTTTTTAAGAGGGATGTAAAAGAAAAAAATATTGCCTGAGAAGATATGAGAGAACAGAATCTATTAAAAAGGGGGAGGAGAGTAACTTTATGAAAGGAAGAGCATCCCTCATAAGAAAAAAGGAAATAAATGGAAGAATAAACAGGTGCCCATCAATGTAGGCTAATAGGATGTTTTGGTGGTATGGAGGGTTATCTGGTCAGAGAGCTTCCTTTTCTCTGTAAAGCAGAATAGAAAGCCATCTGCAGAGAAAAATGGATGAGATAGTCTTAAAGAAGCAGGACCTTTTCTCAGCACTCTAGAAAATTCTCTGCAAAAACATTATCAGAGAAAAGGGATGTGCCATATAGTTATTAAGGCCACAAAAATCAATTATATTGAAAAAGCAAAACGTTAATGTTTATTATACAATAAATGCAATTTAAAACTTCCATATTTGTATATTTTATATTTTGTAAAGCACTTCCACTTATATTTCATTTGGGCATCACAATAACAATAAACTTCACAAGAACTTTCCAAGTTAACTACTTTTTTAAATGTAATACATGACACAAATAATCAAATCAAGAATGATCTTCCCATTAAGGGAAAATCACCATTATATATATATATATATATATATATATATATATATCTTATAAAGATGTAATATGCAAATTGACTATCACTTTAACACACAAGATGGCTGCCCCCGTGTGGTCAAAGATGGCCACCATCATGTGCACACAAGATGGCTTCCATAAGATGGCCAGCAGGGGAAGGCAGTTAGGAGGGACCAGGCCTGCAAGGGAGGGAAGTTGGGGATGACCAGGCCAGAAGGGAAGGGTAGTTGGGAGTGTCCAGGCCTGCAGGGGAGGGAAGTTAGGCATCAGGTCATGCTGGCAGGGTAGTGGTTAGGGGGTGATCAGGCTGGCAGGCAGAAGCGGGCAAGGGCAGTCAGGCAGACAGGCAGGTGATTGGTTGGGAGTGAGCAGTCATAGAATATAAGAGTAGTCCCAGAATAAAGAGCGTGCAGGCTGGTCTGAGGGACAACCTCCCCTTCTCCCCCAGTGCATGAATTTTGTGCACTGGGCATCTCGTATATATATGTAAGTCTTCCAAAAGAAGAGCCAAATTATACATTTAGATTTATAGTCCATTTTTTCTCTTTCAAATGCTCATCTTATGCATTCTATTTATAATTGGAACTGTGCTATATTAATACTAGTATAGTAAGGTGAGAAGAATTGATAGTTTTATAGTATTGATCATCCTCATATAATTTACCTGTTTTTATTCAAGTTTTTTATGCCTCTCATTAAAGTAAGTCTTGTGCAGAAGTTTTGTACACCCTCTTCTTAAAGGTCAGTCTTACAGTTTAATTCTGGTATTACTCACTCTGTTTTTATAAGCCTGTTTGTTCTTCCCTCTCTCAACTTCTTTTGAAGCCACATTTATTTGAAAGATTTGGGAAGTAGGTAGAATATTTTTTTTTATTCTGCAGAGGGCACCCTTTAATTTTTGGTGAGCATATTTGTGTCTATTTGCAGGGTTAATTTTGAAGTTGTCAGGCTATATGTGAACATGGCTATGACTTTTAATGTTTTATTGCTGAGGCACTTTGTGATTAGCAAATCTTTCCTGCATAGTGCCTTCTAGATTGAGAGTGCAGAATAAGGTTGATTTGTCATCATTATCAAAATTGTTTCTGTAGCCACCTTCTCAAGCTCTTTGGGAGATACCACATGACAGTGATATGATATTAATGAAGAATTACAAACTGTACTTCAGGGTTATGAAAAGAAGACAATCTTGAATTCTTAATGTTTTCAAATAGTGATTAACTGGTTATCAGAAACAAGTTTGTGACCCCTTTAGTATGGCTCAGAGTATTGTCCTGTGCACCAAGAGGTCCCTGGTTTGATTCTCTGTGAGGGCACATGCCTGGGTTGCAGGCTCAATCCCAAGTAGGGGGCATGCAAGAGGCAGCCTATCAATGTTTCTCACTCATCAGAGTTTCTAGTTCTCTCTCCCTCTCCCTTCCTTTTCTCTCTAAAATCAACAAAATCATTAAAAAAACAAACAAACAAACAACACAAGTTTGTGTAGGAAACTAAATGAATATTTTCTTTATATAATTCTAAGGAACTTTAATATTGCTATTTTTAACATCATGATGTTGGACTAGAATAAAAAGAATGTGAAATAGGAGGTGGGAATAAGGTAATGAAAGTAGAAATGAGAAATTTAAACTTCCAGCAAATAAAATTGAAGTTGAATTTTTGTTAGATTCAGCAAACAACTTTTATCAGATTCTGTGTTCCAAATATAGAAAAGTATATAAGCACTTTCTCCAGTGGGACCTACTAAGGTTCTAGGGCAAACCTTTGATTTTAAACTATTGGATATTATACATTTTCTTTGTTCTAACCTTTCCCTTTCGTACTCTTGATAACCATCTTTCTCTGTCTTCCTTTGATGTGACAGCCATATTTCCTATGTATTCTATTTCTTTAAGGAGCAAGTAAATGAATATATACTTCAAAAATTACCATGGTTTTGTGTTGTAATTCTTAAGAGGAATTGCTATTCTTTAGCTAATTTAAAAAAATCACTGACTCAAGTGATTATTTCAAAACTGCCTCTACACAAAGTTGTATTTTTCTACTTTAATTATTTTACTAAATTAAAAATTTATAACTTAATTATGAGACAAGAAATTACATAACATAAATTTCCATATGGTGGGAGAATAATCAGCTCTGAAGTAAAACAAGTCATAGTCTGTTTATGTAACTTTCATCAATTAATCTCCTAAAATCAGAATATTCTAGAACATATGTATATATATATATATATATATATATATATATATATATATATATATAGAGAGAGAGAGAGAGAGAGAGAGAGAGAGAGAGAATGTAAGAGTATCTCTAATTTCTGAAGTCAGAGAACTACTTCCTATCCATGTATACCATTGTGGAGGAAGCAAATTTTATGAAAAGCTTTTGAATTTGACATTCTAAAAATTGATAGTATACTATGTAGAAGCTGCTGATAAAGGCATGATCTTTTAAGAGATACAGAGGATACTAAAGTTAGTCTTCCCTTATTGTAGGAATTCCTATATATTCTTTATGTTTCTTGTACATATTCAGATGTTGTCTTCAGTTTTTATCCTTAAATATAAATGTACTTATATTGCTCCATATACATTAACTGCTTAGGTTTTTTTCTGTAATCATTAAAAAACTTTGTAAAGTTAATGCACGGTGTCTAGGCATAGAATAATGTTGACTTACTCATATGCTCATTCATTTCAATAACTTAACAAAATGTGTTGACAGTTTTGTTGACAATTCTAAGGAAGGTCTTAAAAATGGAAAAATGAATAAGCCGTACCTTTTAGAATATCACAATCAATAAATAGGAACATACAACTATAAATAAAAGTTAATACAACTATAAATAAAAGTTACATGAAATAGGTGCTATAATAATTTATGGGTAAAGTTCTTTCAGAAGTCGGAGGAGGGTAAACATTATTTATACTAAGAAAGTCAGGGCTCCCAGAATGAAACCTGAGCTCATCCTAGAAGTGAATATACACTTACCATGTGAAAAAGAAATGAGAGGTAGTTCAGAGTATACCATGCTATTTTCTATCATCTCCAATTTGTCTAATGACAAGCATAGTGAGGGAGTTATTGGCAGAAGTAGTGTATTGTCCATCAGGAAGGAAGGAAGGAAAATGCTAAAGAAATCCTAGGGATATTCTTTCTGAAGTTAAGAAATTTTTATTTTGTTGAGTAAGTAATAAGAAGAGTCAACAATACACATTTTGAACAAAAAGTAACATAATCTGAGGTTGGGTTTAGGGAAGTAACGTAGGTAGCAGTGTTAGGGGTAGACTTGAACAGAAAGAGACAATAGCAAAAGGCCAGTTTTGAAAGCACTTGTGAATGCCACAGTGAGATATAACAAGGACCTCAGCTGGTTGGGAGAGAGGTAGAAGGGGATCTACAGGAAGTTTCTAAAAGAGGGGGACATTGACTGATAGCTAAAAAGGACATTTCCTGTTGAAGGACAGAGTAGAACATGGATTTTGATTCTTTAGTGTGGGTGCAATTAGAGAAAATATACCAAATAGATACAGGCTTGGATAAAACTTTTGATAAAGAAAAGAAAAAAAAAGTAATTTAAGCAAAATGGAAGGAGTGCATTAGAAGATTCATTTACGTTTTTGTTTACATAAAGAAGCTGGCTGAGCCAAGCCTACTTGAACATCAACCTAGGAACTGGGAGGTCACAGTTCAATTCCCAGTTGGGGTACATGCCTGGGTTGTGGGATCCATTCCCAGTGGGGGGCTTGCAGAAGACAACAAATCAATTACTCTTTCTCATCACTGATGTTTCTATCACCATCTCCCTCTCCCTTCCTCTCCAAAATCAAATATATATATATGAAGCTGGCTCGCTGAAACCGATTTGGCTTAGTGGATAGAGCATGGGCTTGCAGACTGAAGGGTCCCAGGTTCCATTCTGGTAAAGGGCATGCACACTTGGTTTCTGGCACATCCCCAGTAGGGGTTGTGCAAGAGGCAGCTGATCGATGTTTCTCACTCATCGATGTTTCTGACTTTCTATCCTCTCTGTAAAAAATCAATAATAATTTTTTAAAAACCAGTATTGTTGACTTAAGAAATAAGTGGCAAATTCTGAAATAAATAAATAAATAAATAAATAAATAAATAAATAAAATAAAATAAAATAAAATAAAAAAGAAGCTGGCTATAAAGAAGGGTTGAATCTCCATTCATCCTTGATGTAAGTAGATGGCTGATGTAAAGTGTAGGTGTGAGGTGAATGATGTCACATTTTGGATTGTGATCATTAAAAGACTGTAAAATTAGTGCACAGAATATAGGCATAGAATAAAATTAGGCACAGTATATGCTCATTTGACCTCCTAAAACTGTTTTAGGAAGCCACTCAGTAAAATTAACATTTATATTTTAAACATTTTTTAATTTCATTTTTAATTTAATAAATCATTATTGTTTAGATTATTATAATTTTTCCTCTTTTTTCCCCATAACTCCCCTCCACCAGTTCCCACCCCACCCTCTGCCCTTACCTTCCCCCCCTACTGTCCTCATCTATAGGTGTAAGATTTTTATCCAGTCTCTTCCCGCACCCTCACACCTCTTTCCCCCTCAAGAATTGTCATTCCACTCCCTTTCTATACCCCTGATTCTATTATGTTCACCATTTTATTCTGTTCATCATATTTTATTTTTATTTATTTATTTTTAATTTCTTTATTGATTAAGGTATTACATATGTGTCCTCATCCCTCATTATCCCTTCCAACTCCCCCTCCTTACTCATGGCCTTACCCCCTCCTGGTGTCTGTGTCCATTGGTAAGGCTTATATGCATTCATACAAGTCCTTTGGTTGATTTCTTCCCCTTACCCTCACCCTCTGAGGTTTGACAGTCAATGCTTCTCTGTATCTGCATCTGTTTTTGTTCATCAGTTTATGTTGTTCATTATATTCCATAAATGAGTGAGGTCATGTGATACTTATCTTTCTTTGACTGGCTTATTTCACTTAGCATAATGCTCTCCAGTTCCATCCATGCTATAGTTTAAAGTAGCCACCTTTTCCCTTTTTCTTCTTCTTCCCCTTCTTAAATAATACCTTTTTAGCCAAGACTGGTTTGGCTCAGTGGATAGAGTGTTGGCCTGTGGACTGAGGAGTCCCGGGTTCAACTCCGGTCAAGGGCATGTACCTTGGCTGCGGGCACATCCCCAGTGGCAGGCGTGCAGGAGGTGGCTGATGTTTCTCTCTCATCGATACCAACAATTAGAGAAACATCGATCAGCTGCCTCTGACTTTCTGTCCCTCTCCCTTCCACTCTGTAAAAAATCAATAAAATATATTTTAAAAAAAGGAATACCTTTTTAGCATTTCATATAAAACTGGTTTGGTATTGTTGAACTCCTTTAGTTTCTTCTTATCTGTGAAGCTCTCTATTGGACCTTCAATTCTGAATGATAGCTTTGCTGGTTGGAGTAATCTTGGTTGTAGGTTCTTTCTACTCATCACTTTGAAAATTCCTTGCCATTCCTGTCTGGCCTGCATAGTTTCTGTTGAGAAATCAGCTGACAATCATATGGGTGCTCCCTTGTAGGTAATTAACTGTTTTTCTTTTCCTGATTTTAATATTCTCTCTTTGTCTTTTGCTCTTGGCATTTTAATTATGATGTGTCTTGGTGTAGTCCTCTTTGGATTCCTTTTTTTTTTTTTTTTTTTTTTAGTTCTGTGTGCTTCCTAGACTTGTAAGTTTATTTCTTTCACAAGGTAGGGAAGTTTTCAGTCATTATTTCTTCAAATAACTTTTCAGTATATTGTGCTCTCTCTTCTTCTGGCACCCCCGTAATTCTGAAGTTGTCCCAGAGGCTTCTTACACTATATTAAAATTTTGGATTCTTTTTTCTTTTCCTGTTTAGTGTTTTTTGCTTCTTGGTATTTCAAATTTTTGACTTGATTCTTGCGTACCTCTAGTCTTCTGTTGGGTTTCTGCATATTTTATTTAAGTCAATGTATGTTTAATTTCTAGTTGGGCCTTTTTCATATCCTCAAGCGGCTCCCTTAATTTATCAGTCTTTTCTAGGAACCTCTCGAAAAACCTTATAACCATGGTTTTTAACTCTATATCCAGTCATTTATTTTCCTGCATTTCTTTCATTTGTGATCTGTTTCTTTGTCTTCACATTTTTGTTGCTCTCCTGAGTTGGTAGGGTAACTTTGGGTGTTAGGAGTCTCAGCCTCCCCTGTTACCTGAGGTGGACACACTTGGTACACCCCTTTGTGGGCTGTATGCACAGTCTTGTTATAGTTAAGTCTTGATTGTTGTTGGTATCACTGGGAGGAATTGACATCCAGGCCAATTGCCTGTGAGGATCAGCTGTGTCTATGCTGTGAGGGCTACTGTGCTGGAGATAGCCTTATGAGATAAGATTTGCAAAATTGCAAAAGCCTTTGTGCTCAGGTTGGATAAAGCAGAGTCTCAGGGCTGAGCAGACAGCCTTGGCTTCCCATCAGCCCTGTCCTAAGAAGCCCCTGGGTCTCAGTGTCCCTTGGTAATCATTGTAAGCACCTCCGTGAGAGAGCAAGCTTCGAGTTTCGCCCACTGCGAGACAATCCAGTTTCTCCTCCAATGAATCTGGAATCCCAGATTCTCGCCCAGAACTGAAGTTCAGCACAGTCGGAAATGGAGTTCAGTGCATTCAGGGGCTTTTGTCTCCTTCTTGCTAAAGAAAGCCAGTGGCACACTAGTCAGTCCTCTCTCTGCGCACTTGCATGCGCGCCTCCAGACCTCTACCTTTCACAGCTCCACTGAGTTTCTGCCTGACAATCTAGATTTCCCTGTATGAGCTGGGGTCACCAAGGTCTCGCCTGGAACTGGGGTTCAGTGCAGTTGGGAGCTTTTGTCTCCTTCCCACTAGAGCAAGCCAGCCTGGCACTCAGCTGCCCATCAGCCACCCATCCTCTCCACTCGCATGTCTCTGTTCTTCAGGTTTTTGTAGCTCCTCTGATTCTCTGTGTACTTTTCTCTTTTCTTCTAGTTGTGGAATTTCCACTCAGCCAATTTTCCTGTGGTTCTGGATGATGTCCGCTTTGTCTTTTACTTGTAGTTTTGAAATTGTTGTGCAAGGCTGCAGTTGAGGTGTTTACCTATGCCGCCATCTTGGTTTCTTCTATATTTCAAACTTTAGAAAAGAGAAATCTCCCATTAAAATTAGAGGACCATTTTCTGGATTATAAACAACATTTTATTTTGTTTTACTGCTGAATTTTCTACAGACAGAAAAACCTTCAGGGATTCACTTCCACCTCCCTTGAGTCTGGATGGTTGTTAAACAGGAAAGATGCTTAAGCATAAAGTAAACTTGCATTTAAATAGCCTTAAAATTTCTTAGTACGAAATGTGGTTTGCTAATGTTCCCTGCCTCACTATCCTTGAGAAAGTTGTAATTAGTCTAAGCCAGGAAAGAAACACCTGTTAAAGGAGCTTTACTGTTGAAATGTAGGTAGATAATGACAATGTTTGTGTGTGACAAGCCTGACCTTGATATAATTAAATGTTATTAATATTCAAGCAATTTATATATTTTTGTGAATGCTAGCACATGCCTAGGTAAATCCTACTGAGAAATATATAAAGCTTTTCAACTCAAGGTACTACTGGAATTATTACAGTATTTGTCAAGGGAAGATATGAAAATGAATTTATTTTTTAATCCCTAGGGAACTCATTTAAACATGGATATAAACCCACTATTTTTAAACACATTCTATCCCTATCCATCCATCTTGTTATAGCTCTTCATTTGTGTTGGGAGGTCTTGCTGCACAAATTGCTCATCCTATTACTGAGTACAGAGCCACTAAATGTCTGTAAGTACACATTTAACAGTCATGAGTATCTTATTCTATCCTTCATGCCCTGTAAGTTTCTCCAGTTCCAAGCTGCATCTAAGAATTCAACACACGTTTAGAGGTAATGCATTGTTTAATATTTGCTCCCTTAAGGCTACTTTATTTCAAAGTGAACACGTTAATTTTTATCTACTATGTTTTTATTTTATTGCAGAATCTCAGAAACCCATTTTATTTCTTCATCTGCTTGAGTATTTTGTACTGCATAACACTGAGGAATTGGACTTCATTGTAATGTAGGGCTTTTCTCCCTAAATGATTTGATGGCTTACAATTTTGCTTTATATGACTGTATAGTCAAGCTTTCCCTCACCCACATATAATTGGAACTGGTACCCAGAGTTCTAACTTTTAATGTGATTTCTTGCATTATTTTTCACCTTTTAAAATTTCCTCAATGACTCAAATCCTTTGGCATTTGAAATGTGTTTTGTTAACTAGAATTATATAAACAGCTCATTTAACTTGACCTTCAAATGTTCCTTCCTCTGTCATTCCTTGGGTGTGAATATTGCACAGACTGTTAGCTGTGAAGTGCCATCAACCTTCCCCCAGCTCTTCCTCTTCATGATGCCAGTCATGCTTCGTCAATGCTGACAAGCAATTATTAGTCTTTGTTTCCTTTACGCTGTATATTGGCAAAACAATCATTAAGAGAAATTGTAGAAGTGGAAACCATTATCTTGGCACTATTGCGGTAACATAGCTTTTAGACTTGTGGAGAATATCCATTAGTTTTGTCCTCTTATCTAAAAATGATTTCTTCTTTTCTTTGTATTATTCCAGCAGTTGAATATTTCACCAAAGTCTGCCACATTAAAAAGGGATACCTTTATTTCCACAATAGCTGAAATCTTTTTCTTATTGGCCTTTGTTCCATGCTTAAAGGCATTCCTGGATCATTTCAATTCCAGTTGTAATTTGGGTACTTTTAAAAAGTCCATTTGACTCTCAAGAGCTTTTTTCAACATTTTTTTCTTTTAGTACTGGTCTGACCTCAGTCTACTGAGACAAATGTATTCTGAGATGCATTTATATAAACTGCATGTATATAGATGGACCAACGACAGTTAGCTAGGTACTTTACTCTAATTACAGCTAAGAAAATTTTGCCTTTGAAGTTTTGATTATATCAGACCTTAGAAGTGGGGCAAGTTTTTCTGAGAAAAATTATTCTTTCAAATTCTTTCAGAAACTTTCAAGTTCAATCATTTCTTAAATATTTTACCTTGTGGAAATAAATGCAGACCACCCAAAAAAGAAAAACAAAACCTAGTTATTTAGAGCTTGCTATTTATTGAAAGTGAGTCAGCCACCACCATGCGGGTTCAGCAGACTCAAAAAATGGTCAAGGGAGGATAGGGGAGAAAAGCTTCACAATGCTCTGATGGGTGATTATTGGCATCAGAAAGCTGCTGGTAGGCTGTCTAGAGAAGGGCCTTCTTTCTATGATTGTTTCAGAAGCATATCTGACTTTCTCTAGTGAGTTAGGAGATATAGGTCACAGAATAAAAATCTGTCAGTCATCATTTGACCAAGTCGTGATCATTCTAAGGCCTGTTGTTGCACAGATTTGGGGTTGGACTTTTGACCTTATTTGTGGTGAAGTTGTGGTTGTCATATATGGTCTTGCCATATCTGTTCTCTCAAATTCTAGACTGTACCTTCTCTGGAAATTGATTTTTAAAAAAAATCACGCCTGGCTAGTGTGGGTCAATGGTTGAGTCCACCTATGAACCAGAAAGTCACGGTTTTATTCTCAGTTACATGACATGTCTGGGTTGGGGGCTAAATACCCAGTAGTGGGGTGCTCAATAGGAGGCAACTGATCAATGGTTCTCTTTTACCATTGATATTCCCTTCTTTCCTTTCTTCTTCTTTTTTTAATCCTCACCTGAGGATATTTTTCCAGTGAATTTCTTTTTTGTCCTGCCCATGTTTACTGCCTTGTAGATGATATAAAGGTATATTTAAGATCATCAAACATCCATTAGCTTACTTAATTGTAGCTTAGATATGACTCTTTTTAAATAATAGTTTATTGCTATTTAAAGAGAGTGGAAAGGACAGGGAGAAGAGAGAGAAACATCGATGTGAGAGCGCAACATTAAATAGCTGTCTCTTGCCAAAACCGGTCTGGCTCAGTGAATAAAGCATCTGCCTATGGACTGAAGGGTCCAAGGATCGATTCTGGTCAAGGGCATGTACCTTGGTTGTGGGCACATCCCCAGTGGGGGGTGTGCAAGAGGCAGCTGATCGATGTTTCTCTCTCATCGATGTTTATGACTTTCTATCTCTCTCCTTTCCTCTCTGTAAAAAACTCAATGAAATATGTTTTAAAATAAATAAATTAAAACAAATAAATAGCTGCCTCTTGCACACCTCCTACCCAGAATTAAGCCCACACCCAGGTATATGCCCTTGACTGGGAATAAAACTGCCAACCTCCTGGTGCATCAGAAGACGCCCAATCAACTGAGTCCCACTGCCAGGCCCATAGATAGAACTACTGATTAAAGTGTTTCTAAGGGATGAACTCTATGGCTGCTCTGAAGTTCTTTATCACCATCCTCTCCCTTACATAAGCAATTATATTACACTATTACAAAATAGCAGAAAGCATCAATAAAGAGTTTTTAAATTGAAATTATATTTATCATTTCTGGGTTCATTGTATATTTACATATGAAGCAAATGTCAAGTGATTAGTTCATATTTCACAGGTGATCAGAATTGTATTACAAAAAATTATTTTTTCTACCAGAAAAAAATGTATTCTCAATGGAGTATTAAACTTAGCACGAGTTATGTATGTAATGTAAATTTTAACTGAAATTTAATCATAAGAATAGATTTATTCTGAAGTTTTGGATACTAATATATAATTGTAGATGGTTATATATACATACTTATATTTCTTATTAGCAAACTGACTTTACTTATTAGACACTGATTAATACTAAGAAATGAATAGTTGAGGATAAGTTGTGTTATAGAGACAAATTTTCAGTCACTATGCTTTTCCAAATCTCAAATAAAATATGAGTCGATCTTGGTCATAGTGGCCATTGTCACTTTTTCGATTGTGTTTGATTACAATGCGAGGCAGGAAAAAAATATCCTTTTTTATTGACTGAAATATCCTGCAGATATAAAATAAATGTGTCAAACTTAAGGCTTTTTAGAGTAGAAAGAGTTCCAGAGTGAATACTCCAAGAATATATAGCCCATTGTACTCAGCATAAGGATCTAACATTCAAGCTATTTTTATACTTGGATTGGATTATTGATAAAAATGGGGGAATAAAGGGGAATGAGAAAGATGGCCAAAAATGAACAAAATAACAGAAAGAGACCTGAATCTGAAATGCCCATAGACACAGAATGAGTTAGATTCCTGCAGTGATACTTAATTTGGACCCTTTCTCTTTATTCTCAGATCTTTTCTGGTTCAGTTGTTTTGTTATTTTATTTCATTTTATTTTATTTTTTTACTGTTTTTACTTCCATGAATTAATAACACTAGTTTGCAGAGCTAGACATGAGCAATGTGCATGCTTATTGTTGCTTTCTATTTAAGTAGGAACAATTCTCACCTTGAACACAGAATATATGCCTTTTATTATAACCTCCAAACACACCTTGAGATTAATCGTACATTCTTTGGATTCTTATACATTAAAGATTTAATCTCAGTGTGTATATTTGATCTCTTCAGTGTAAAAACTGAGAGGTGCAATCAGACCATATTAAATAGGGCAGCTTGCAGAAGCTAAAACAAACTGGACATGGATTATTTAGGATATTATTTCAGTGTGGATTTCTTTATTATACACTATTTAATCTTCTTGGCTAGATTGCCTTCTTCATCCAGTATTGTACAAGTTCCAAATAAACATGGCCCCTGAATTCCTTGAATGCAGACTGAACAACACTTTGGCCAATGATATCCAATAGGCCCATTTAGGAGTACACTTTCTGCTTCTTACTGGCTTTTATATCTGTGATAAAATACTCTGTCTTTAAAGAGAAAATTCGGTCCCTTCACATATCTGCTAGCTCCCAGCCTTTGCTTATTCATTATTCATTCATTAAATGAATCAGTTTCATTTATTGAGTGCCATCTATGTGCTGGGCTCTAGTCTAGATTTTTAAACAGACAAAGATATTTACTTGTATTTATAGAACTCCAGGTGTGTGTGTGTGTGTGTGTGTGTGTGTGTGTGTGTGTGTGTGTGTAAGAAGTAGATAACCTGCCAGAGACACATGAAATAATCATAGAGGATATCAGAAAGTGATACACATGATGAAAAAGTTTGAGCAAGGGGAGTGAATAAGGCTGTATGATGAGGTGGTACATGTCATTTCACTTAACAGTTTGACTCACTCAGGCTTCAATGAGAATGTGAGATTGCAGGAAAGATAAGGGGAATAGAATTGATAAGAGAGAAAACATAGTAAAACTCTAAGTTGGAAGCATGACTAGCATGTCATGGGAAAATAGCAAAGAAGCCTGATGGCATGGGCTCAGGATTCGGCTCAAAACTGAATGGAACCAGTTCATGGAAATCATTGAAGATTATTGCCTTGACTTGGATTTCACTCTGAAAGACATGGGGAATCATTAGAGAGTGTTGAACAGAGGGGGACATACTCATATTTTAAAATCCTAGTTCTATCTATTGTTTGAGAATTGGTTCTAGTGAGACAATGGAAATGTAGGAGAGCTATGAGGAGGCCACTGTGAACTCTAGAGGAGAAATGACATTTGGAACATGGTATTAGGATTCAAAATGGTGAAGGTTGTAAGATTCTGGAATTATTTTAAAGTAGAGTTAGGAGGCTTTTTTGACACATGGGTATGAGGTGTGAGGGAAATAGAGGTATGAAGGAGCATGGATATGTCTACGTCTCAGTAATTCTCAGCAGCTACCCTAGATCATTCAATCTAGATCATATTTCAGGAATTCTGAAAAGCCTGCTACTCGGTCTCCCTGCTCCCTCTCCTACATTAATACATGATATCCTTATTACAGCAACAAGAGATACCTTTTTAAATATAAACTATGAAAACTTTGCATTGAGTTATTTTATACTTAGTAAAAATTATAAATCCTTCACATGAAGTTTCAGGTGTTAAAAGGACAAATACAATCTATTTGCCGATCCCACTGACCTTTTATCTAATCTTGCTCTTTGCGCACTATGCTTCAGTCACCACTTGCCTTCTTACTTTCCCTGAAGAGCTTAAGTTAATGGATTCCTTAGCATCAGCACTGTTCTCTTTGAAGGAAATTTCTTCCCTGGAGTCTTTCAAGGCTCATTTCTTTACAAGCTTATTATTTCCTATATCACTTCCTTCTCTGAACCCGAGACAGCAACTTCCCAAAATTAATGGTTTCCTCTTCCTGTTGACAGAAAAAAAAACTCTTTAAAAACATTTTGTAAAATATAATTTTTATTGACTTAGGAGAGGAAAGAAGAGGAAAAGAGAAAGAAACTCAATGATGTGCCTCCTCCACACCCCCTATTGGGAATGGAGTCCTCAATCTGGGCTTGTGCAGTGACCAGGAATCAAACCATGACCTTCTGATCCATAGGTTGATACTCAACCATTGAATCATGCCGGCTGGGCAAGCCTTTTTTTTATTTAATAGGACATAGTTTCAGGTTACTAGATGATGAGTAGAGTATTTCCCAAAATTATCCCATGTGGGGTTCTTCACAGTGTTTCACTAGGCAGACCCATGGTGAATTTGCAAGATGCATTGAAGATCTCTGAGTAACATGGAAGAGTGCATCCTACCTAAGGATTTACCTGCTCAGGACTATTATGTAAGTAAGAAAGGCATTTTTATTGTGTTTGAGAACTTGTACTATTTAGGGTCTCCATTATCATTTTGGTGATATGTTTGTTGCAATTAGCCTACCAGTGTAATGCATGATTCAAAACAGAATTTCTCTTGTTACATTACAAGGATAAATTCTAGTTTATTCCTTTTGTTTTCCCTATTGTTTAAGTATTAGTCTCTGTGTTCCTCTAAAAATGCAAGCTTCCTAAAGGCAGAGACTAAAACATTGGGATTAAAACAGTCTGAATATATAGAATTACATGGGTCCCAGTAGTAAAGTTTTCATCATTGTAAGGGGCTATATTTCAACATTCTTTTAGGAAAATTGAAAATAAACATAAAAGCTTAAGCATTTTTACTGATATTCCATGGCGAAATATATTTCAGGATAACAACAGCCTAAATTGATGAAAAAGTTCATTACAGAAGATATATATAAGGGGAATGATAGTATCAGGAAATCTTTACTATGTAATCTTAGGGGGAAAACTGATTCAGGAATCTCGAGGAAGATGTCTGCCAATGGGAAGGCAGGCTGCAAGATAGTGTGTGAGCGAGAGAACAAAAGGAGAGAGTGTGGATGTGGGGGAAGTGTCTATTTGTGAGTGAGGGAGAGCTATATATTCCAAGGGACTGTTGGGGAGTGCTGCACTGGGCTCCCTTGACTGGGCAGCCCCTGCTGCTGCTAAAATCTCTCCTGGAGTGGCTGGCTCTGCCTAAGAGATGGCGCCACCTTGAAGGGGAAAGTGGCTGTGATCAGAAGCCTAGCTTTACCTTCAAAAGCAAAGGACTCAGATACCTCCTGAGACCCTATAACCACAACGCCCAGGCAGCAGCTGTGAACTCACGAACACTGGCTCTCAAGCAGAGTGAATACTCAGACACAGGCAATCCCTGCAATTTCTCGCAGAAAGGTTAAATAATGCCTAGAGAAAGGTGAGGTATGCGATCCAGGCTGGAGGGAGAAAAACACATGCAACAGGATCTAGAGTTTCAAAGGAAGTCTGTGCCCCACAAAATCCACGGCTGTTGGGGTCAGTGTAGCCTGTGAATATGGAAGGGGGTCCACAGGGCTGCTTGCAGAAGAACTCTAGAAATCAACCCATAGCTGAGTTGGGCAGAGAAGGGAAGCCAGAAGTTCTACCAGCATACCGCATAAGCCTGTGATGGCGAACCTATGTCACATGTGTCAGCACTGACACGCGTAGCCATTTTCAATGACACGCGACCGCATGCAGTCGCATACAGAGAAGTATGAGGCTGCATGCTGAGAAGGACATTTCATCCTTGGCTACTTCACGGCCAGGTGCACTAGCCAAGGATGAAACATTTGCTGTAGTATAGTGTAGACACTCTGTGCCAGAGGTCTGTAGACCAAACGACACATTGACTAGTTCTGGGACTTCTGGTTAGGCCATTAGGGGATCTTTGACCTCACTTCTGGCCAGCGAAGCAGGGAGCAGCGGAATGCCACTGGGGACACATCTCTGGGGCCCCTGTGATCGCCATTACAAGCAACCACATAACCAAGGCAACCATCATCCAATCTACTGTTCTGGGGTGTCGTGGATTTCTAATTGACCATCATTACTGAGATAAGTAAGGGGGAGGCTGGTAGAAGTGAGAGCCTGTGCTATGGGTGCAGTTTCCCACCATTAGAAATAGTGGCAGGCATCTTATTTTATATAAGGAACGTCATTTTTTAGCATAGCGCAGACTCCATTTCACCACTATTACTGTTGTGCATCCTTATTAACCTCTATTTCTGTTTATTAACCCTGCCTTTTCCTAAAAGACAGTTACATGTGCCATCTTGTGGTCAGTTAGGATGGTTAACCCCTAATTGCCTGCAGGGCTAACAGGCTATCTATGATTCTGTCTTCTGTCACTGCCCCCCTGATGGAGAACCCCCCCCCCCAAAAAAAACAAGGTTAAGTAAAGGTAGTGGTAGTAGCAGTAGCCGACCCTTTCAAGAGACATAGACCGAGATGTATGGTATTATAGAACAAATGGCAGATCATTTTGCGTTCTATGTATTAAAACAGTAGTAAGCAGAATGTGGAATATAAATAGACATTTTGAAACTAATCATTCTCAGCTCTTGAAAAAGAGATTGGATGAAAGGAAGGAATACATTTCCAGGCAGCTACATCTTTATAAGAGCCAATCTAATTCCATCCTTAAAGTTATAAAAGGCTCTACAAATGTAACATCTGCAAGTTTGAGCATTGCTCACTCCATAGCTCAGCATAAAAAAGCACTCAGTGAAGGAGAATTTATTGAAGAAACTCTCCTAAAATGTGCACCAGTTCTATTTCATGATATGCAGAATAAAGATGCAATTATTAAGAGAATATCTGAGTTACCACTCAGTAGAAATATCATAAAAGACCAAATAATGAGACTGAACACAAATGTATAACATCAATTAAAGAGAGACATAAGTAATTGTAAATATTTTTCGATCTCTCTTGATGAAACTACCAATGGCACATCACATGCTCAGCTGACCATTATTGGTCGATATTCTGATGGTCTCACAATGAGAGAACAGTTGACAAATATAGTATCAGAGCCAATAAGTACATCAGGAAGGGAAATATGTAAGGTTGTTATACAAACATTCTGTGACCTAAGCATTAATATCTCTAAAGTTGTGTCAGTGATGACAGATGGGGCACCAAACATGATGGGGAAAAAAGTCAGATTTGTCAAATTGTTTACAGAAGCTATTGGACATCCTTTTGTGCCTTTTCATTGTATTATCCATCAGGAGGTTTTATGTGTCAAGGCAGGATTCATCGACTTAAATTACTTAATGTCAGTTGTTACAAAATTAGTTAATTTAACAACAGCTCCTTGCCTCCTTCACAGGTGAGAATTTTCTGCACTTTTACTGGAGGTTGATTCCACCTACAGTGGACTGCTGATGTACAATAATGTAAGATGGCTGAGCTGAGGAAAGTTCTTGAGTGCTCTGGGGAGTGCTTTGAAGAAATTAAGGTATTTCTTGAGGGTAAGGATCTGGGAAACTTTTCTCAGCTCAATGATGATAAGTGGGTCAACACCCTGATATTTTTTATAGTTCTCTCTGTTCCTATTAATGAACTGAACTTAAAGTTATAAGGTTTTGGAAAAAGTATTGACATTATGTTTGGATACATAAACGCTTTTGAAAGTAAGCTTAAAATTTTCAAGTGAGATGTAGAAACTAAAACTTATAAGTATTTTCCTCGAGTAACAAAGTATTTGAGAAGGCCAGTGAAGCTGTATAAAATGAAATGGAACCCTTGCATATCAAGTACCAGCATGGTTTAGACTCATTACTTGACCAGTTCAGTGATAGATTTAATCAAATTAGAAGCCTAGAACAGATCATAAAAATAACTAAGTATCCTGATGTAGTAGTCTACAAGTTTGGAATTAAATGGTTTCCAATGGATGCAAGTTGATTATTTGGAGATGCAACTTGCAGAATTTCAAGACATCATCTGGGCTCAGGTTTTTGTTAACTTGAGGTCAAAGCTTGAGAATCTGGAAAGGTGCAGCTTGGAGAATCAAGAGGAGTGCCTCTACGAACAGGAAATTTGGAGTGTCTGGAACCGATTACCAGACACTTTAGCACCCTGAAAAATATAGCAATAGCTTGACTCACAATTTTCCCTCTATGTACTTTTGTGAGACCTTATTCTCAGTGTTAAATAGTACCAAAACCAACAAAAGAAACAGATTGACAGATGAAGTTAGCAGCACTTGCTTGGGCTTGAAGTGTAAAAAATACCAACCTGCAATTGAAGGTTTAGCCAACGAAGTTCAGTAACAAAAAAGTCACTAATAGGCAGGTTAGTTAAAGAATTTCCCCTCCCTTTCACTTATCTCTGTTCACAGCACCTCACCCAAGTTAAATAATATCAAGACCAACAAAAGAAACCAACTGACAGATGAACAAAGAAGTCACTAAGCAGGTAAGGTAAATAGTTTTTGGTTTATTAAATACAATTATATATTACAATTATACATTTTTGCTATTTAAACTATAAATATTATGAAATTATGTGTGTGTTTTTTCCTCAAAGTCATACACCACCCAAGTTATATTCATGGTTTTTTTTGGTGAATTTTGACACACCAAGCTCAAAAGGTTTCCCATCACTGGGATAACCAGTACCAAGGAAAAAAGATGTGCGCAGAGATGCGCACAGTGCTGAGGGGAAAGTCACGAGTTCCTATGCTTACTCTGTGTTTTTTTTTTGTTTGTTTGTTTGTTTTCTCTTTACATCTTTGTTTTTGATTACTAAGCCCAGTACATAGGATCTTCTAATTAAAAACACTCTGGGAGACTGCAAAGGAAGGTTGTTTTTGTGCAACCTGGGGATCAAGGCAGAGAGAAACAATCAGAAAACCAGCTCTAGGGCAGTCCATTCCCTTAGCCAAGTATTAAGTGCAACATGAAAAACAAAAAAATGAAATACTGGGAAGAGAGGACTTATAGCCCTGGATATCAATACAGAAATACTGCCACCCACGGTTTGAATCACAAATTCATTCTTATGTAAATATATTTAAGGCAGGCTGAGAAAAAGAAATACTACCTGCTTGAAAACAGGATTGTGGCTTATGACACAGAGGAGCAGTGGAATACAAAGAACTTCAATATTGTCCTGATTACCTGACAGAAAACAGGTGTGCCAAACAGAACAGTAGAGGAAATTAATGGTATTCACTACTGAACATTTTTTTATTTTTTACTTAAGAAGCTAATTTTTTTCTAACTTGATTTAAACCTTTTTAATTATTATATTTTTATTTTTAATAATTATTATAATTACTATTTTACTTTTTTTAAGTTTCATTTTTTTAATTTTGTTTTGTGATTAGTGTCCTACATTCTATTTAATTTCTCTTTAGCATCGTTTTACTCTATCTCAACTTTACCTTTATGCCAACACTCTCTTCCTCACTTTTCTTCTTTTGTTGTCCTGTTTCTCTTACCCTATTCCTGCTTTAGATTCTCTCTATTCTTTTTTTTACCCTTGTTAAAAATTCATCCTACTTATATATCAAATTTATGATCCCCTGCTCCAACTCCATACACAATTCTCTTTTTTTGCCTTTTTAAATCTTTTTATTGTTTAAAGTATTTCAAACAGTAGTACATATGTCTCCTCCCCCCCATGACCTCCCCTCAGTTTCCCCTCCCCCACCCAGTACATGCCCTTACCTGCTCTCCCTAGTGTCTTATATCCATTGGTTATGCTTATATGCATGTATACAAGTCCTTCGGTTGATTTCTTTCAGCCCCACCCCAACCACCCAACTCCCTCTGCCTTCCCATTGTAGTTTGACAGTCTGTTCAATGCTTCTCTTCCTCTGTATGTATTTTTCCCCATTTCTTTTTTTTAAGAAATCTTGCCTCTGCAGACTAGAAACAAACATATAATAACAAAAAATGTTTGAGTCCCAATTTCCATGTCCAACAGTTCTGAATGCCAGTTTCAATGTCAAACAGTTTCTTATGTGTACATGTTAGCAATGATATCTGGATGGTGAACACATGGTGGGAATGCAGATTCGACCCTCTCTGGTTTGGTTCTAGGTAACCTGCAATGACATACAGCTGCTGACTACTAGCATGGCAATGCACCATCAGCATTTTCCATCTCTGGAATGTTTCTCCTATTGTCTTTGTGGTTGGAGCAAACCTGTCAATTCCTCTCTGTTGCAGGAATCCACATGGTCTTGGAGTTGTTTTCTGAAAATACACAAACATATGCTCTACCAAAAGTTAATAAAGGAATCTTTTCTATAAATTTGACTTGGGATCATTTTTATTTTTGCCCAAATGATTTTCTTTGGGTTTATTTTGAAACCATGTGTGTTTTTCATGGGTGTCTTGCTATTAGCATTACAAATGAAAATTAATTTTTGTAAAGTAAAAATTTTCTAGATGTAATTTACTTACAAGATATTTTTGCTTACATGATATTACCGTACTATGCCCCTCTTTTGATTAATGGAGGTTTTTGTAAAATTTATACTGCAGCTTTGAAAACTTTATATTTTAATTTTTTGCACAAAAATATGACTGCTTTAGTTTCATTGCATGTTAAGCAATTTTACCATGAGATGAACTACCAATAGAAATTTTAGTTAATACTTTAGGGACAGCTTTTTGTCCAATGCAATAAGATTTTCTTGAATATTCACTTATTTCAATTAGCCAATTTAAATTAATCTGAAAACTTGAATAATATTTTACTGTCAAATTTAATAGTCTACCAACAATCTTAGTTTACCTTGTAAATATTAGTAAAAAGGATTATTTGCATTCTTGAGTAGGCCCTGAGCATTTCTGGTGCTAGGCTGGATTTAGTTAGAGGGTAGCTGCTGTTGGCCAAGTCTCTGTCTGCTACCTGGATCCTGATCTGAGCTGGGTGTGGGAAGTGAAGCAACCATGGGGGCAGGAGACCTCCCTCAGAAGGGGCGTGAGTTCAGGCTCCTGCAAGGTTAAAAAAGGGTGTGGCCCCACCTCTATTGACTCCCAAGTTCTCTCCTAATGGCCCCTCTGTGACTGTGCCTGTCATAGTTTGTTCCTTTCCTGAGGAATCTTATCTGTTTATGGCTAACCAGTCATCCTCCAGGGCCAAGCAGGATGATGTGAGGTTCAGTTCTCTCTCCTTGGTAGCCTATGCCCCTATGGCCTCCATGCCTAGCACCTGTCTTGGGATCCCCTCGCCTGCTGGTGGGGCCCAAACACTGATCATATATCTCGGGGAACACAGATTACTTCTCCAGTGAGGGCCCAGCTCACACCATTGGGCCAGAGACAGAGCTGTGGTACCAGCCACCACAAGGCTTCAACTTTAGCACGAACAGAAAACTCAGGCAACAGGTAAGGGCAATTAGATTGTGAGAAGATGGTCCCTCTTGGCAAAAAGGGCAAGAGGGGACAATACAAAATCTCATGTGCCTTCCAAGTACCTTAATTTCTTCTGAAAGGAATTAAATCCTTTCATGTCATTTTTAAATTGCTGCCAAACATTCAAAGAATTAGTTTGTATGTTTGTTTGGGATAATTATAATATATGCTCTTGTAAAATTTCAAAAATTATAATAACATTGTAGAATAATATCACATAAGGATATTCTTTGCTCTAGGTCATGGCAATTCAATTTCAAACTGGCTGTCAATTTCTTTTTGTAACTTTATATAAATTTTGTCTGGGAGGCAAAAACACAAATTAATTACTTTAGTTCAAGAGGCCAAATATATTGACTTTCAATTACAATCTCTTCTCTTTCTTCACTATCCAGTTTGTACTCTCTTCCCTTTTTTTCTTTTGTTATTTTGTTTTGTTTTGTTTTGTTTCATTTTGCCCTTCTTTTTCTCTGTTGTATTGTTATTGTTTGTTTGATTGTGGATTAGTTTGTTTGGTTTTTTTGTATGTTTGTGTGATTATTTCTCCTTTTTTCTTTTTGCTTCTGCTTTTCTTCTCCTTGCTTGTTATTAGTTACTATTTGTAGTTTGCATTCATCTCTGGGTGTTTGTTGTATACATTTTTTGCATTAGTTATTCTATTGGAGTTTTCTCCCCATATAAATAGTTTCTCTCCCCTCCTTCTTTTTTATTCTCTTTCTCTTTTTTTCCTTTTCTCAATATCATTTTTGCACTTTTTTTTCTCCCAATCCCATAATTCTCTCTTCTCTCGTGGTCACCTTTATTTGGGATTATTAGTATCGTGAATACATTTGTGTTCAGTGCCTTGTGTGTTGTGCCTTGTTGTGTCATATTTTGTGCCTTTAAGAAAATGTAGGAGAGAGAGAGCTACATAACCAGACACCCAGATAGGAACAGCATGGGGAGACCAAGAAACAGTTGGCATAATAAAAAAAAAAGGAACATTACCAGAAATGGAAGTAAATTAAAAGGAGGCATGCAATATGTCAGAGAAAGAATTCAGAGAAATTGTCATAAGGTCACTGAAAAGGTTGGAAGACAAACTGAACAACATGCATAAGAACCAAGAGAAAGTGAAGAACAAAGAAGAAATGAAAAATGGCATTGCTTTTATAAAGAACACAATAGAAAGTATCAACTGTAGACTAGAAGAAGCAGAGGACAGCATTAGTGAGCTAGAAGACAAAGTAGGAAAAACTATCCAAGCAGAGCAGCATCTAGGGAAAAAAAAAAAAGCAACCTTGAAAAACAGGAGGATAGCCTAAGGGAACTTTGGGACAACACGAAACAAACAAACATATAAAAATATCTGCATGATAGGCATGCCAGAAGAACAAGAAACTGAGAAAGGAATAGAAAACCTGTTTTAAGAAATAATGACAGAAAACGTCCCTGATATAAGGAAGAAAAATCTCACATGAGTCCAAGAAGCTCATAGAGGCCCAAACATAATGAATCCCAAAAGACCGATGCCAAGGCACATTATAATTAAATTGGCAAACACCAATGACAAAGTAAGAATCTTAAAAGCTGCCAGAGAGAGAGACAGAAAGTTACTTACAAAGGATCCCAAATGAGACTAGTGACTGATTTCTCAATAGACACACATCAGGCCAGAAAGAAATGGAATGAAATATGCAAAATCATGCAAATGAAGGGTCTGAATCTCAGAATACTGTACATAGAAAGTTATCAATCAAAATTGAGGGTGAAATCAAAAGCTTCACAGACAAAAAAAGGACTAAGGGAGTTTATTATCACCAAACCAGAAATGCAAGAAATGCTAAAGGGTCTGCTGTAAAAGAATTAGGAAGCAAAGAAGGCACACAGGGGTAAAGAACAAAAATGGCGACAAATAAGTACCTATCAATAATAACTTTAAATGAAAATGGATTAAATTCCCCAATAAATAGACATAGGGAAGCTGAGTGGATAAGAAAACATGACCCATATATCTGCTGTCTACGTAAAACCCATCTCAGAACAAAGGACTCACACAGACTGATGGTGAAGGGATGGAAAAAGGTTTTTCAGGCAAATGGAAATGAAAAAAAGGCTAGGATAGCAATACTTACATCTGACAAATTAGACCTCAAAGTGAAGGCCATAACAAAAGATAACGATGGCCACTTCGTAATTCTAAAGGGAGCAATTCAACAAAAAGATATAACTTTGGTAAACATACATGCACCCAACATAGGAGCATCAAAATACATTAAAAAAACTTCTGGAGGACATCAAGGAAGAGATTGAGAGCAATACGGTCATAGTAGGGGACTTTAATGCCCAACTAACACCACTGGACAAATTCTCTAAACAAAAAATTAGCAAAGAAACATCAATCCTAAATGATTCACTAGATGAGATTAAATTAATTAACATATTCAGAACATTTCACCCCAAAGCCACAGACTATACATTCTTCTCAAGGGCACATGGGTCATTTTCAAAGATAGACCATATATTGAGACACAGGCAAAGTCTCTTCAAACTCAAGAAGATAGAAATCATATCAAGCATCTACTAATGATCATAATGGCATAAAACTAGAAATCAGCTACAGTAAAAACAATTTAAAAAATCAAATACCTGGAGGTTAAATAGCATGCTATTAAACAATTTTTGGATTACTAAAGAGCTCAAAGAAGAAATAAAAAGCATCATGGCAACAAACAACAATGAAAACACAACAATCCAAAATCTATGGGACACAGTGAAAGCAATCTTGAGAGGGAGGTTCATAGCTCTGCAGGCCTACCTCAAAAAACAAAAAACAATAGTAACAAGTTATCTAACCCTACAACTCTTAAGAGTTAGGAAGCGAGCAACAAGAAAACACATAAGCAGAGGAAGGAAATAATAAAATCAGAGTGAAGATAAATGACATAGAGACCAAAAAAAATCAACAAAACCAAGAGCTTGTTCTTTGAAAGTGTAAACAAAATTGGTGAACCTCTAGCCAGGCTCACCAAGAATCAAAGACAGAGGACCCAAATAAACAAAATCAGAAATGAAAGAGGTTAAGTAACAAGTGATCCCACAGAAATATAAACAATTATGAAAAAATATTATGGACAACAAATAGATAACCTAGATGAAATGGACATATTATTAGAAAAAATAACTCCCAAAACTCAACCAAGAAGAATAAAAAAAAAAAACTAAATAGGCCAATAACTACCAAGGAAATTGAAACAGTGATAAGAAATCTTCCGGCAAACAAAAACCCTGGTCTCCATGGATTTACAGGGCATTCTACCAAGCATTCAAAGAAGAACTAAAATCTATCCGCCTCAGACTATTCCAAAAAATTCAAGAGGAAGGCCACTTCCAACCTCTTTCTATGAAGCCAGCATTACCCTAATCGCAAAACCAGATAAAGACACCACAAAAGAGAGAACACAGATGCTAAAATAATCAACCAAATTCTAGCAAATCAGATTCAGCAATATATTAGAAACATCATACACCATGATCAAGTGGGATTTATACCAGGGATTCAAGGATGGTACCATATCTGCAAATCAATTAATGTGATACATCTCACAGACATATTGAGAGACAAAAATCACATAATCATATCAATTGATGCAGAAAAAGCATTTGACAAAATCCAAGACCCTTTCTTTTCTTTTTATATAAAAAAAAATATATATATATATATATAATATATATATATATATATTATTGATTTTTTACAGAGAAGAAGGGAGAGGGATAGAGTTTCTATCATCAATCAGCTGCCTCTTGCACACCTCCTACTGGGGATATGCCCACAACCAAGGTACATGCCCTTGACTGGAATCGAACCTGGGACCTTTCAGTCTGCAGGCTGACACTTTATCCACTGAGCCAAACCAGTTAGGGCCCCTCCAAGACCCTTTCTTGATAAAAACTCAGTACAGTGGGAATACAAGGATCATACCTCAACATAATAAAAGCCATATATGACAAACCCACAGCCAACATCATACTCAGTGGGCAAAAACTAAACTCATTTCCCCTAAAATTAGGAACAAGAAAAGAATGCTCACTTTCACCACTCCTCTTTGAGATAGTACTGGAAGTACTATCTATAGCAATCATACAAGAAGAAGAAGTAAAAGACATCCAATTGGGAAAAAAAGATGCAAAACTTTCCTTATTTGCAAATGAGATGATACTGTACATAGAAAACCCTAAAGAATAGACCTAATAAATGAATTAGGCAATGTAGCAGGATACAAAATTAACACCCAGAAATCTATGGCCTTTTTATATGACAATAATGGACCCACAGAAAGAGAAATGAAAAAAAAGTCTATTTACCATTGCACAAAAAAATTAAGTAATCTAGAAATAAACTTAACTAAGCATGTACTCGGAAAACTACAGGATATTGAAAAAAGAGATAGAGGAAGACATAAACAAATGGAAGAATATACCATGTTCATGGATTGGTAGAATCAACATTATTAAAATGGCCATACTATCTAAAGCAATCTATAGATTCAATGTAATATCTATTCAAATACCAATGGCATATTTCAAAGATCTAGGACAAACTCTCCAAAAATTCATCTGGAATAAAAAAAAGACCCCAGATAACCTCAGCTCCCCTGAGAAAGAAAACAAACTTGGAGGGATCACAATACCAGATATCAAGCTATATTACCAAGCCACAGTTCTCAAAACTGCCTAGTACTGGCACAAGAACAGATATATACACCAATGGAGCATAATAGAGAACCCAGAAATTGACTCAAGCCATTATATTCAATTAACATTTGACAAAGGAGGCAAGAGCATACAATGGAGTCAAAATAGTGTCTTAAAAAATGGTGTTGGGAAATTGGGGTGCATGCAAAAAAAAAGGAACTTAGATCATCAACTTAACAATATACACAAAAACAAACTCAAAATGGCTAAAGAGCACTTGAATGTAAGATGGGAAACAATGAAAATCCTACAATACTTTGTTGGCAGCAAAATTGCAGACATATGTCATAGCAATAGCTTTAAAGACATATCCTAGGGAAAGAGAGACTAAGTAGAAAATAAACATTTGCACTGCATCAAAATAAAAAGCTTAAGCACAGCAAAAGAAAGCATCAACAAAACTACAAGAAAGCCCACAGCATGGGAGAACATATTTGCCAATGTTATCTCTGATAAGGGTTTAATCTCTAACAATTACAGGGATCTCATACAACTTAACAAAAGGAAGATAAACAATTCAATCAAAAAATGGACAAAGGACCTACATAGATACTTTTCAAAAGGGGACATTCAGTTTGCCCTGAAGGGTATGCCAGAACAGGGTTGAGGCTGGGGCATGAGGCTGCCTGGGTGAAGGGCCTGTGGTGGTTTTCAGGCTTGCCATGCTCCCTGGTGACCCAAGTGAAGCCCTGGGATCTAAAATTAATATATAGTCTACAATTAAAACTTTGTAGCCTGGAGCGGAGCCAAGCCTTTTGCTGGCTCTGTGGAGAGAGCCATTTCTGTTTTGTTTTATTTAAATTTTATAATTGAAACTATATAGCCTAGAGTGGAGGCGTAAGTGCTAGGGCCACAGAAGCTTGGCTTCCTCCATCACCCAGGCAACCCTAGCCTCTGCTCTCTCCAGCTCTGTGGCTGCTGCCATTTCTGTTGGGATTATGTATCTTATATAACTGAAACTTTGTAACATTGAGTCGAGGCTCAGGCTGGCAAGGGCAGGCAGAAAGTTTGGCTTCCTCCATTGCCATGGAAACCCAAGCCATCTTGGTTGGGGTTTATTTGCATAATTTTCTTCTGATTGGCTGATGGCCATAGCTGTGGGCGTGGCTTTATCAGAGGTACAATCAATTTGCATATTACTCTTTTATTAGATAGGACAAGAGCCCTAGTGCACATATTTTGTGCACTGGAGAGGGGGTCCCTCAGCCCAGCCTGCCCCCTCTCACAGTCTGGGAACCCTCAGGGGATGTCCTAATGGCAGCCTGCAGTCTGGCCTCCTTCTGTGGGAAGCAACCAGGCTGATCAGCAGAAGGTCCTACCCCCATCACCCCGCTGTTGCTGTCATTGCCAGCTTCTGCAGACACCAAGGTGTTTTCATCAACATGGACTCCATTCCCTTCACCACAAAAAAATGAGAACTTTTTTTTGGCATTTTCAAGATGTCTCTTTTATAGGATATTGCATTTCTTTTCTTTTCTTTTTTTTAAACCTCACCTGAGGATATTTTTTCATTGATTTAGAGAGCATGGAAGATAGAGGGAAAGACAAAGAGAAACATCAATGTGAGAGGGACACTTCGATTGGTTACCTCCTGCATGAGCCCTTACCTGGGCCCTGGCCAGCGAGGAGCCTGCAACCTAGATACATGCCTTGATCAGAATTGAAACTGGACCCTGTGGTTGGTTAGCTGAGGCTCTCTATCCACTGAGCCAAACAGCTAGATATGGGCAGGATATGTCATTTCTTAGCTCTTCCAACAGTGGACCTTTTGTTTTTCCCTCCAGGAGTGAGGTGCAAAAATCCTAGATCACCTCCTTGGATTCTTACTACCCAAGTTACCAAGAACACTGCGGGTGGTGTGCCAGGAGCTTAGGCAATGAGTGGTCAGACAAGGTCTTTTCTCTGCAGTTCATGTGCGGAGCCTGGCCCTCCTATCTCCACTCCGGGCCTGCTCATGCCTCCGTGGCAGCGCTGGCAGGGCCCCCTGTCTCTGCTCCAGGCCTCCTCAGGCCACCACAGTATCCGTGGCTTGCCTCACCTTGCATGCAGTCCCCTCCCCAACCTGCGTGGGTAGCCTTCTCCTGAGTGGTCAGAATGTTATGGTGTCCTGGACAATTTGCATATGACTTCTTTTTATATATATAGATATCAAGCTATAACTTTAACCCTGTGACCAAAATAACCTTTATTTATCTTTCAGTGTAATGAGTTGTGAAAAATATAAAATAACCTATGAACATTTCTTGCCAAGCCACTTAATCTGATTCTAATAAAGCCTTTAGATATAACTTTATATGAAATATATTGGATAAAATCACTACATAGATGCCATCAGAAAAAATTATTGTATAATTCCAGAATAAAACAATCACAAATATAGAAGTTGGAACAACTCTCTAGTCTCTTCAGTAAAGATACTTTCTTTACTATAAAGAAAAATATGTAACTACTAGAGGCCCAGTGCATGAAAGTCATGCACGGGGTTGGGGTGTCCCTCAGCCCAGCCTGCATCCTCTCCAATCTGGGACCCCTCAAGGGATATCCAACTGCCTATTTAGGCCCAATCCCTCCCAACAGTTGGACATCCCTCTCATAATCCAGGACTGCTGCTCTCAACTGTTCACCTGCCTGCCTTACTGATGTCCCTAACCACTTCTGCCTGCCAGCCTAATTACCTCCTAACTAGTCACCTGCTGGCCTGATTGCCCCTAACTGTCCTCCCCTGCAGGCCTGGTAACCCCTAACTGCTATCTCCTGCAGGCCTGGTTCCCCACAACTACTCTCCCTTATAGGGTTGGGTCCCCCCAACTGCCCTTCTCTGCAGGCCTGGTCACCCCCAACTTCCCTCCCTTGCAGGCATAGTTCTTCCTAACTGCCCTCCCCTGCTGTCCATCTTGTGGTGGTAATCTTGTGTCCACATGGGGGCAGCCATCTTGTGTGTGGGGGTGACAGTCAGTTTGCATATTACTCTTTTGTTAGATAAAATTCTAGACAATAAGCTATTGGGGACAGAGGTTTTACTTCTATCAATGGAACCTAAGGCTCATTAATATGTTTATTGACATACTAGAGGCCCAGTGCAGGAGATGGGGGATGTCCCTTAGCCTAGCCTGCATCCTCTCTAATCGGAACCCCTTGAGGGATGTCTGACTGCCCATTTAGGCCCTATCCCAGTAGGATCGAGCCTAAACAGGCAGTCAGACATCCTTCTCACAATCCAGGACTTCTGGATCCAAACTGCTCACCTGCCTGCCTCCCTGATTGCCCCTAACTGCTTCTGCCTGCCAACCTGATCACCCCCTAACCACCACCCTGCCAGCTTAATTGATGTCTAACTGCTCCCCTGCCAGCCTTTTTGCCCCCAACTTCCCTCCTCTGCTGGCCTGGTCACCCCTAACTGCCCTCCCATGCAGGCTTGATCACCCCACCTGCCCTCCCTTGGAGGCCTGGTCCCTCCCAATGGCCCTCTCCTGCTGGCCATCCTGTGGTGGCCATCTTGTGTCCACATGGGGGCAGGATCTTTGACCACATGGGGCAGCCCGCTTGTGTGTTGGAGTGATGGTTAATCTGCGTATTACTCTTTTATTAGATAGGATAGAGGCCTGGTGCATGTGTGGGGGCCAGCTGGTTTGCCCTGAAGAGTGTCCCATATCAGGGTGGGGGTTCCCTTGGGGTAAGGGGTGGCCTGGGCAAAGGGCCTGTGGAGGTTTGCAGGCCGCCCCGCCCTCCCCCAGTGATCCAAGGGGGGGCCCTGGTATCTGGGGTTAATCTATGTCTACAATTGAAACTTTGGAGCCTGGGCAGAGCCAAGCCATCTGCTCACTCCATGGCGGCAGCCATTTCTGTTTAAAACATTGTAGCCTAGAATGAAGGCCTAGGCCCACAATGGCAGGTGGAAAGCTTGGCTTCCTCCATTGCCAGGGAAACCCAAGCCTTTGTTCTTTCCAGCTCAGTGGCTGCCACCATTTCTGTATCTTTTATAATTGAAACTTTGTAGCATTGAGTGAAGGCTTAGGCAGGCAATGGCAGGCGGAAAGCTTGGCTTCCTCTGTTGCCAGAGAAACCCAGGCCTCCCTCCTGTTCTCAGTGGTGGCAGCCATCTTGGTTGGGGTTTATTTGCATAATCTGCTCCTGATTGGCTGGTGGGTGTGTCTGAGGGCATGGCTTTCGGTTGTGGCAAAATATGGTCAAATTTGCATGTTACTCTTTTATTAGATAGGATAGTTGACATACAATATAGTATTGGTTTTAAATGTACCTGGTACAGCATAGTGATTTAATACTTACATACCTTTTATGTAATTACCATAGTAATATTTTTTACATGTATCTATCCAGTTTTTTCACTTGTCACTGTATTATAATAGTATTGACTATATTTTCTCTGCTGAAAATTATATCACTGTGACTTATTTAATTTATAACTGGCAGTTTGAATCTCTTATTCCCATCACCCTTTTGAACCTATTCCCCCACCCCTACCTCTCTAGAAACCATTAATTTGTTTTATGTATCTACCAGTTTTTTTTTCAGGTTGTTTTTATTTTGTGTGTTTTTAAAATATAGAGTGGAATCATACATTACTTGTCTTTCTCTGTCTTATAGAAAATATTATAGCATAATATTTTCTGGTTCTATCCATCTTGTCACAAATGGTGAAAGTTAACTTTTCTAATTGCTGAGCAATACTAAAATATCACATCATTTTGTCCATATATCGACCAATGAATGTATACCAAGGTTCCAAAGTTGCTTCCATATCTTGGCTATTGTACATAATCATGCAATAAACATAGTGGTGCAGATGTCTTTTTAAATTAGTATTTTATTTTCTTTGGATAAATACACAAAAGGGGAATTGCTGGGTCATATTTCTAATTTTTTGAGGAACCTCCATCCTGTTTTCCATAGTGTCTGCTCCAATTTACAATCCCACCAACAGTGCATGAGGATTCCCTTTTTCCAATAAAACTTGTTATTTGTTGACTTTTTGACAATAGCCATTCTGATAGGTGTGAGTCAATATTTCAGTGTAGTTGTGATGTGCATTTCTCTGAAGATTAGTTATGTTGAGCATCTTTTCACGTGTGTGTGGTCATTGTATGTCGTATTTGGAAAAGTATCTAATCAGGTCCTTCGGCCATTTTTTTTAACCAGATTGTGTTTTTGAGGTTGAGTTGAATGAGTTCTTTATATATTCTATATTTTAATCCCTTATCAAACATATTGCTTGCAAATATCTTTTCTCATTCAATAACTTGTCTTTTCCTTTATTGATGATTTTGCTCATTGTGCAAAAGCTTTTTAGTTTAACTTAGTACAATTTGTAGGTTTTTGCTTGTGTTGCCTTGACTGGGGGGATATATCCAAAAAGATATTTCTCTGACCAGTGTCAAAGAGCATACTGCCCTGTGTTTACTTCCAGGAATTGTATGAATTTGGGTCTTATGTATAAGTATCATTCATCCAGTTTTGAATAACAAGACAAGTTTCTTTTTGTGACAAAATGTCTGGCCCAAGGCCAATTTGCATGTAACTCTAATAAAAGCTCGGTGCAAGACAGACTTGTACTTGGTCTTCCAAAGCGTATAGCTGTTACGATAGCAGATACCTTAAAATTGATAATTGTAGTTCCCACTAGAGTTTAGAGATTGTTTTATATGGACATTAACCTCTTCCTCCACCAAAGATAAGTGTCCATTATAATACAAAGTTTTCTGCAGGCTTTTGTTTCCAGCCACAAGGCTTTATACAATATTTACATTCAGCCCCATTCTTGTAATTACACCTTTCCTTGAAGCCATTAGCATTATTGAGAAAATGATTCCAAATTGTTACCACAAAATAGACTGCATGCTCTCCCCTCTATGGTTGCACATTTAGTGCTGAGAATTTAAAGCCTAAGAAATCTTAAATGCTACACTAAATAAACAGAATCCTCGATTTAGAAACTCTTAATTGTCTATACTAATGGAGGTTTTCATAATCCAGATAACTCGAAGGCAGGGAAAACTGAAGCTTCACTGAGCATTTGATTTTAACCCTCATTTTCACATCTTTCTCTCCCCCCTCTGGCTGGATCTTAACAGTTTAAAATGAGCAGCAGAATTCAGCTGAATTGGCTTTCTCTTCATAACTTGCTTTCATCTTCCTTTTTTTAGTTGAGAGTCATAATAAATTGGTATCAATAAGTAGGTGAAATAGGGTACAGTTATTTTATACAATGGATAATTTGATATTGGATGATGGAGATTTCCTTATTTAACATATATCAGCATAAAACAGCTTTTAAAAATATTTTCTATTGTAGTATAATCCACTGATCAATAACACTGACTCTTCACACATATTTGAAGTCATTTGCAGGATTGTGGACAAAGATAATTACTATTATAGCTATAGGTACACATATTAATTGTTGTCTCTGGATTGTTTTCTCGCGCCATGCACAATGCCATATGTGTCACTGAGGATACCTTAGTAAAAAAATAGAGAATATCCCAGCTCATATGGAGTCAGCTACATTTATAGAACACTTAACATGTGCCTGACATTGATCTGAATGCCTTAAATGTGTTAACTCACACCATTCTCAGCCCAACCCTGTGATATAGGAATTGATATTTAGAGTTATCTTATCAAAGATGAAATGAAGGCAGTAAATGGAGACATATTGTGCCCTAGAGCTATACTGCATAGTCTGGATTCAAATCCTGCTAGAGTACATAGTCTGTTCTTTACTCTGCCATGCAACCTCTTGGTGATATCACAATGCAGTGATGACAATAAATAAGAAAAGTAAAGAAGAGAATAGATGTTTTAAAGAAAATATTCCAGATTATGATCCTTTACAATTTTACCAACCTTGTAAATCACTATAACTAACAAAAGTAGTGACCACTTGGGGGGAAAACAAACCTTTAAGTATTATATGATACAATACAAAAGAATAAACCAGGACACTTTCTGTAATCTGAGGAGATGATTTTCCTAACCCCTTGAAAGGGGGAGTTCTGGGTACATGGAAATGAGCATATTTTATCTCTCCCTCTGTGTTTTTTTTTTTTAAATCATGCTACATTGGTCAGTTTCTTGGGATGTGTAAACTTTGTGAATAAATGTTTTTCTTTCTTTTGAAAAATCTGTGATAATTGACTTCACCTTTATCTCATCTCAGATACCCTAGAGGATTGGGCTACAAACATGTTGGAAAAATGCTGGCTTGGAAATAGCTGAAAAACTGTTAGGCAAAATTCTAGGTGCCATGAGAAACATCTTTTGTACTCCGTTTGTGTTAGAAAAAAAATAGCCTAAGTATTACTCTGATAACACCTAATTCTACAAATCTCAGTGTATTAACAAAGTAAAAAGTAGTCCTTTATATATTTCCTCAGAAACCCAGGCTGATTGAGGCTCCACTGTAGTACAACTACACCACATAAAACAGAATTTACTGCATCACTTCAGCAAGGGAGAAGAGATCAAGCTCTTTTAGATTTTTGTCTTAGAGGTAACATGTGAGTCCCATCTACACAACATTGGCTAACCCCAGTTGTACCGCCTGCTCAAAAGAGATAAAGAAACTGGGACATCAGGTGGCAGATTTGATGAGGGCTACTGTCTCTGCCACCATACACTTCTCTGGCCATCAAATATTTTTTTGTTCCTTTCCTTCTACACTTTCGACATGAGTACAGTCAGCCAAAGTCAATCCAGTCAACATGTTTTGCTCAAAATCTAGGATCTCTAAGTATTGGGCATTGTGTTATACATCAGTTTGGAAGTGGTGTGTCTAGTTTGGAGATTAATGAATTCTAAAGTCAAGTGATCTTCTCACCAGAGTATAGTATATATTATAATGTGGTAGTCCAAGGAAAAGTTACTCAATAGACATTATCACCTGGAAGAAGAAGAATGAGTACCACAAAGTAGTCACTGGTGCATATTTCCCAAGTCCTACTGGATGGATATAATGAAGTCCTTACTCTGAGGGTGATATATGTTCCTCAAAGAGGACCTAATCTTGCTCACTTTTCTACTCTCCTTAATGGTCTCTGATTCTACTGCAGAGTCATTGTTTCACCTCCTCTTCCTCCCTCCCCCACCCACCAGGCTCTAACTAAAATGAGCAGTGGGGAAAATGAGCCAGCTGGGAGCTGAGCAGCATTTGGAGCTCACTGCCTGTTGTATGAAGGTTAATTTGAGCAGTTACATTACAGGACTTTGTAGTCTAGACTGGTATTTGGTTTGGCAGGTCAATTCCTTCAAATATATAATAGGCTTCTTATTTTTATGATTCCAATTCATTCCAAGTGCTAAGAATAATGCTACAGCATTTTCCTAGCCATAATTCTCACATTAATTCTATTCTTATGCCTTTCTGCCTTTCTTACTGTCTCTCTTGACATAGTCAGACTTTCTCTTAATTATACACTGAGTGACCAGATTATTATGATCACTGAACACATAATAATCTGGCCACTCAGTGTACTTCTATTGAGTACCTCATTTATTTGATATCAAAGAGACTATAAATTATGCACCTGATCAGTTTTCCCCTTTGCACTAGCTGATAGAAAGCTCGGGGCAAATAGATGACTGATCTCCAGCAAAAGTCTAGAATACTTTTGGCACCCATTTGAGATACAAATACACTGAGTGGTCAGATTATTATGCATTAGGAGATCATAATAATCTGACCACTCAGTGTGTTCTGCCCTGAACTAGAAATTTAAAAACAAAACAAAACTAATTTGTAATAATTTAAAATTACCTACTTTAGTGGGTAAGGGCACAAAGAACATAAGGATAATTTCTTGGGTGCAGGAAAAATTTCATTTCTTGATTTATTCACTTTGTGATAATCAGGCTGTATTTGATATTGTCTTATGCTTCATTAAAAACTGACTTTAAAAAATAATCAATCTTTCTTTGTTGATAGACTAGCTAATTCAGACCAATGAATGCTTCAGCTTAGAACAGCAAGAAGATTCCATCCTAACCACTCTGGGAAGTGTGTGGTTTTTCTTCCTGCTTCATGAGAGTATTGAGAAGGGGCAGCTGAGGAGCCAGGAATGGGTATATGCTTTCATTTTTCTTGTGTAAATACTTTGGAATGGAATGAGTAGCACCTATTCCTATATGCTTAACTTTGTAAGAAACTTAAAAGTGCTTTTCAAAAGTGACTATATATTTTACATTCCCCCAAATAATGTATGAGAGTTCTACATGACCCAAATCCATGCCACCACTTTATCAGTCTTTTTTAATTTTAGTTCTTCTAATTGAGTGTAGTGGTATCTCATTGTGGTTTTAACTTGCATTTCCTTAATGACAAACAGTATTAAGCTTGTTTTCATGTACTTATTTGACATCGATATATCTTTTTTTTAGTGAAATATCTGTTTAAAATTTTGCCTTATTCTTTTCTTATTGAGTTTGTGTTTTTTTTATCTCATGAACCCTACTACCTATGCAGTAAAATTTGTAGTTGCCTCAGAAGAATCCTGTTGTAATAGCTATAAGAAGAGTACAAACAAACATGGAAACAAAACAATATGAATCATTTGGGTGATAAGAGAGACAGATAGAACACTAGTAAGGAATATTCACAATACTCTTGAAAGCTGCCCTTGAATACCTCATAATTAAAATGAAACCAGAGTTAGGCCTTATTGGATGAATAAAATAGTTGGGAAAAATTAGTGCCCCCATGCATTCATTTGTGTTACTATTCCCCTCCCTTCCTTCCTCCCTTCCTCCCTTCCTTCCTTCCTTCCTTCCTTCCTTCCTTCCTTCCTTCCTTCCTTCCTTCCTTCCTTTCTTCCTTCCTTCCTTCCTTCCTTGAAAAAAAATAACAAGCAAGAATTTATTGACCACAGCAAAAATAAACTTAGGACAGTGAAATAAGGAAAGATTTAGAAGAAGCAACAGGAGAGCTCAGGCTGCACTGCTTTGGCTCACTAGGAAGTCAGAGCAAAGGGGGCCTTAGAGACAGGTTCAGGGGGTTAGCCTGGGACCAGCTGTGGCTGCTCATTGCTCCGCTGGTTGCAAGTCTCCTAAACTCTTGGAGTTTAGGAGATACATGCCTGTGGAGGAAAGAGAAGAGGAAGGGAATTGCATGAGAGTGCTCCCTGGAGAGAGAGCACCCTGGGAACTGCCTTTTCAGGGGTTTTGAAGGCTGGATGAAAATATTACTAGTTTCTTAAGGCCCCCAAGGATTATTTCCAAAGGGCAGGGCAAGATCCCGAACCATTCCTTTTTGATGTTCAAAATTATTTCTGTATGTCTGATGGACTTAATCAATCCAGGTTGAGGAACTTCTGGAAAAGACACTGTTGGTCTCCAAGTGCAATCTCATCTTAAAGGATGGAAAGATGGGACTGATGCTGAGCAGTGACACTAGAAGTGAAACACCTGAGGAGACCTGGCTGTGGCACAGATTGTGGCTAACGGCAAAGCCTTTCCACACTACTATTCCTTCAGACCAGGTGTTGGCAGTGTTTTCTGTCAAAGGAGGTTTTCATGGCTGTGTATGGTCTGTGTCATATTTTTCTTCATTTGATTTTTTTTGACATTTTAAAGACATAAACCAAAACATTTTTAGATAATGAATCATATAAAAATAATCCTGACTTTTATTTACCAACTCTGCTTTTGACTATCTCTGTTGAATCTGGTCTAACATGTTACCAGGAAAATTCTCTGTGTCCTAGTTTGCCTATATGTAAAATAACAACAACAACAATAATAACAAATGTCTTATTATTTGTTTTAAGGACTAAGTAAGAAAATGCATGTGAAGTGCTTAGAAATTGTCTGGCACACTGTAGCCCTTAGTGAACTTTAGATATTTCTTATAAGATAAAAAGAAAAAAAACTTATATATACTCTAAGATTTAATCCTGGATTTATTTGATTGGTGCATATTAAAATATCTTATTTTTATCTGTGATTTCTTCTATATTTTCCCAATATCTTATAATATGCACATAAAAGGAGTGAGTGTTAATATTTTTAAGGGAGTACACTATCATCATGATTTGTGTGTTGAAACTAGTTAAATATTTCTGAGTGTAGACATTTTGTGGTGTGTTTGGAGGAAAAGTCTCTAATCCTGAATTATATACATGAGGCTGCTGGGAAGTACTGATCTCAGCATATCAGATTCCATCGTGACGCAAGGAAGAGTCTTGAAAGTTCACATCTCCAGGATCGAGGAAAATGTAGCTCCCCTTAGTATGAATTAGAAAATATATCTGGCATGTGGCTACTACAGCTCATCAATCAGTAAAGTGAGTTTGGGTGCTTATTTATTAAACAATTCAAGTATCATTTCCAAACTTCAGTCTCCTCAGAATGTCAGTAATGCATACTTCCTCATCATGTTCAATGTTTGGAGCTGTTCTGCAGCTAGTGCAGCTCTGCACCACTCTATTTGATTTGAAACAGAAGCGGCAGCTCTGTCTGATATAAGGCCATTGAATGATTAATTAGTGCCTCTCTCATGCAGCATACTAGGAGAATGTTCTTGCCATAGTCATCATTAACTTTAGAGCTGCAGATGTTGGAACAGTTACCTCAGAGCAATGCCGTGTTTAGGTATCATGATGTTGGGTGACCTAATTGCACTGCTAGAAGTGTTTGCTTCCTATTGTCTTTAAAACGACATCATTATGGAAATCCTATAGAAGCTCATGGAAAAAATAGATGTAAACTCATGCAACATGAATGTATCACTGTACCAGTGTTATTTATATTCATGTGTATGTATATATTCATGCGATTTTCTAGTTTTGGCTAGAGAGCAATTTGTGAAATCTATTTGAGGAAATGCAAGACATATGCATATACATTATATCTCAGTATTTTTGTGACAATTATGTTCCAAAAGTATAGACAAATTAAAATAATCTGGGATAGGTTAAAATCTTACCACCAAAGTCACTGAGCATAGCTAAAAATAGGACTAGTTATAACTATAAATGATAAAGACCTTTCTTCACTCTTTCCTTAAATTATTTCCTTCAGTATGCTCTCAAATGTTTGGGTTTCTGCAGACAGAAATTCCAATAACCCATATGATATTGAAAAGCTGACATTGTGAAAATATATTACAATGAATATGGCTTCAGGGAATAGGTCAGGCAGAGGTTAGCTCATAAGTATAGACTGTAAAAAACATATGGTTCTTCATTTTCCATCTAGCTTTAGTCATGGCCTATGTCCCAAGTTTTAGTACTTGCCTAGGACAACATTACTAAATTTGGTGTTTTATGGCTATGACACTGTTTTAGTCAAAATGCAAAGGTAGCTTTTGTTCTTAATGCTTAGGTGCTTTTTCATTAGTTATGCAGTAAGAGAATAAGACATATTGATACTATCAATTAATCCTACCCTTATCACTGATATTACTATAAATCATTGTTGATAACAAGATATTCTGATGGCTGATAAACTGCAGGGATATAAAATGGAAATAAAGCAGTAGAGGTAACTTGTTGACTTACAGTAGAATTCTATTAAAGCACAAATAATATAGATATACACACACATTATCAGAGGTGTAAGAAGTAAATGAGATAATAAAAATAAATTACTTTCAATATCATACATTACACATTTAAAAGATGGTGTTATTACTATAATTATTATTTGTTTTCTTTATTATTTTTTTTGGTTTCACTTTATACAATCATGTCTCTGGAACTATAGTTACTATGTGTAAATTTCCATTTGCCTTTTCTAAAATGTCATAAAAAAGAAATCATAGAAGAGAAGAGGAATGAATGGACAGAGCACAGAGGATTTTTTGTGCAGGGAAAATATTCTGTATGACACCATAATGGTAGATACATGTAATTATACATTTTTAAAACTTATATAATATACACACACCAACATTAATCTAAACTATAGGCTCTAGGTGATTATGATGAGTTAATGTAGGTTCATTACAGTTAATAGCAAAAAGTGTACCACCCTGGTAGGGATGTGATCTTATTCACCTAGGGATGGAGGGGGTTTCCCATGTGTGGGAGCAGGGAACATATATTGGAAAAATCATTGTATCTTCCTCTCAATTTTGTTATGAGCTAAAACCTGCTCTAAAACAGTCTTAATTTTAAAAAACATAATATAATAAAAAGAATCGTAGAATATGTATCTTTCTGAGACTAGCTTCTTTCATTTAGAATGAAGCATTTGAGATTTATCCTTGGTGGTGATGTGTGAATCACTTGTTTGTTCTTTTTGGGTGCTGAGTAGCATTCCATTGTTTGGATATACCACTGTTGGGTTGTTTTCAGTTTGAAGATTACAAATAAAGCCACTAGGTACATCTATATACAGGTTTTTTAGTACACTTTAAGTACCATTTCACTTGTGTAATGCCAAGAGTCATATTATTTAACTATATGATAAACATATGTTTAGTTTCATAAGAAACAGCCAAAATATTTTCCAAAGTGACTATCATTTTGCATTTTTACCAGCAGTGTTTGTAATTTCCTTATCCTTATTATTGACAATTTCTTTTTTTATTGTTGACACTGTTTCAGATGTCCCCTATTTCCTCCCCCTTTTACCTGTTTCTACCTAGTACATGTAGAAACTTTCTTTGATTTTAGTCATTCTAACAATTGTATGATGTATAGTATTTAATCATGGTTTTAATATGAATTATTTTAATTAAATAAATATTTTGAGTATTTCATGGGCATGTTTGCCATTTTATATATCTTTTATCTTCATTGAAGTTTAATTTTTGCCCATTTTAAATTAGACTGTTTTGTTCTCTTTCTCTCTCTCTCTCTCTCTCTCTCTCTCTCTCTCTCTCTCTCTCTCCCTGGGACTATTTGCTTTCTACCACTGAGTTTTGATACTGTTTTTATATAAATCCTAAATGTAAAAACTTTACTACACTTATTTATATATATAAAGAACCAGGGGCCATCACATCGAAACACCTAAACTGATGCCCGAACAGGCTGTGTAGGGCGACCAGACCAGCAAGGGGGGTAGTTGGCAGCAACCAGGCTGGCAGGGGGCATAGTAGGGGGTGATCAGGCTGGCAGCGGGTGGCAGTTGGGGTGACCAGGCCAGCAGTGGGGGGAAATTTGGGATGACCAAGCTGGGGGGTTGGCAGTTAGGCCAAACCAGACTGGCAAAGGGGGGCAGTAAGGGATGACCAGGCTGGGAAGGGGGTCAGTTGTAGATGACCAGGGCAGTCGAAGGGGCAGTTGGAGGCAAATAGGCTGGCAGAGGGGTCATTTGGGGGCAACCTGGTTAGCAGGTGGGGGCAGTTGGGGGTAACCAGGCTCACAGGGTGGCAGTGAGGGACAACCAAGCTGGGAGGGGGGTCAATTGGGAGTAACCAGGCCAGTGAAGGGGGTAGTTGGGTGCAACTAGGCTGGCATGGGTGGCAGTGAGAGGTGATCAGGCAGGCAGGTGAGCAGTTAGGAGCCAGTGGTATCAGACTGCGAGAGGAATGTCCGAATGCTGGTTTAGCCTGATCCTGGACATTCCCCAAGGGTTCCCGGATTGGAGAGGGTGCAGGTTGGGCTGAGGGGACCCCTTTCCTATGCACAAATTTCATGCAAAGGGCCTCTAGTCCTATCTAATAAAAGAGTAATATGCAAATTGACCATACCTCCTATCAAGCCATACCCATAGCCATGCCCACAAGCCAATCAGGAGCAAATTATGCAAATAAACCCCAACCAAGATGAATGCTGCCACTGAGAGCAGGAAGGAGGTTTGGGTTTCCCTGGCTATGGAAGAAGCCAAGCTTTCTGTCTGCCCTTGCTGGCCTAGGCCTTCACTCAATGCTACAAAGATTCAATTATAAAAGATACATAATCTGAACAGAAATGGCAGCAGGCACGGAGCTGCAGAGAGCAGAGGCTAGGGTTGCCTGTGAGATGGAGGAAGCTAAGCTTCTGCAGCCCTGCTGGCCTAGGCCTCCACTTTAAGCTACAATGTTTCAATTATAGAAGGTAAATGTCCCAACAGAAATGGCTGCCACCACAGAGCCAGCAGAAGGCGTGTCTCTACTCCAGGCTACAAAGTTTCAATTGTAGAGCATAAATTAATTCCAGATCCCAGGGCCTCCACTTGGGTCACTGAGGGGTGTGGCCAGCCTGCAAACCACCACAGGCCTCTCACACAGGTTGTCCCATGCCCCAAGGGAACCCCTACCCTGATATGGGACACTCTTCAGGGCAAACCAGCTGTCCCCCACCCATGCACCAGGCCTCTATCATATCTAATAAAAGAGTAATTTGCAGATTGACAATCACTCCAACACACAAGAGGGCTGCCTCCATGTGGTCAAAGATCCTGCCCCATGTGGACACAAGATGGCCACCACAAGATGGTCAGCAGGGGAGGGCCCTTGGAAGGTTTCAGGCCTGCAAGGGAGGGCAGTTGAGGGTGATCAGGCCATCAGGGGAGGGCAGTTGGGAGGGACCAAGCCATCAAGGGAGGGCAGTTGGGGGTGATCAAACCTGCAAGGGAGGGCAGTTAGGGGTGACCAGGCTGGCAGAGGAGGGAAGTTGGGGTCAAATAGGTTGGCATGGGAGCAGTTAGACATTAATTAGGCTGTCAGGGTAGTGGTTAGGGGGTGATCAGACTTGAAGGCAGAAGTGGTTAGGGGCAATCAGGGAGGCAGGCAGGTGAGCAGTTTGGAGCCAGCAGTCCTGCATTGTGAGTAGGATGTCTAACTGCCCGTTTAGGCCCCCTAAAAGGGCAATCGGACATCCCTCGAGGGCTCCCAGATTGGAAAGGGTGCAGGCTGGGCTGAGGGACATCCCCCACCTCCCGTGCATAAATTTGTGCACTGGGCCTCTAGTGTATATATATATATATATATATATATATATATATATATATATATATATATATTGTCTAAGTGACCAGTTGACCAGCTGGTAGGTATGATGCACACTGACCACCAGGGGGAGACACTCAATGCAGGAGCTACTGAGCAACAGGAACGTTGCAGAGTTCCCTCTCCCATGCTGGGACCCCTTTAGGGATGTTGGGGAGCTGGTTTTGCCCTGATCCCCTTAGGCCAGGCCATGGGACCCCACTCACTCTGCCGACACCTTTCAAGCCATGGCACTGTCCCAATTGTGGCAGGCCGGGGAAGGACCACAGGATGTTGGCTCTAGGGCATGTCTGGCCCTTTCCATCCAGTCCCATCCTGCCAGCCACCTGCTAATTAATTTCCTTTCATGTGCACAAATATGTGCACTGGGCCACTAGTTTATAAATATTCTCCTAGACTGTGGCTGGTCTGTTAATTTTCTTACTTACCAGTGTATTCCAAAGAGCAGAAAATTTAATTTTTATGAAGATAAACTAATTTATTTGTTTTTATATAGACTATACTTTTTTTGTATCTCAGTAGTATCAAAATCATGTTTACAAAAGTTTAACATTTATTTTCATTTATAAATTTTATAGTATTACATTTTATATTTAGGTCCAAGGTCAGTTTTGAGTTAATTTTGCATGTGGTATAAGGAATGCTGATGGTTCATTTTATTTGCATACTAGATACCTGGTGCACAAAATTCATGCATTGGAGTGTTGTACCTCTTCCCTGCCTGCACCCTCTTCATTCCAGGACCCCTCAGGGGCTGTCAGACATCCCTCTCACAGTCTGGGTTCACTGCCTCCTAACTGCTCACCTGCCTGCCTGTCTGATTGCCCACAATCACTTTGCCTGCCTGCCTATCACCTCTAACTGCCCTCCCCTGTCAGCCTGATCACCCCTAACTACCTTCCCCTGCTGGCCTGCTCTCTCCTAACTGCCTCTGCCTCAACCCCTGCCACCATGGCTTTGTCCAGAAGGATGTCTGGAAGAATGTCTGGTCTAATTAGCATATTACCCTTTTATTAGTATAGATGAGTTTCCAATTTTACCACCATCATTTGATGATAAGTCTACCATTGAATAATTTTTCCATTGCTAAGAAAAAGATGCAATTTTTTTCATGCTTCTCATTTGAGTATTGCCTAGAAAATGGCTTCTTAGCACTTAATAACACTTCTTTAGTTATTATTTCTACTTCCTATTAAATTCCTTTTTCACTGCAATTAAAATATATATTCTATATAATAAAAGGGTAATGAAAATTGACCCTAATGGCAGAATGACCGAAAATGACCAGTTGCTATAATGTACACTGACCACCAAGGGGCAGGTGGTCAATGCAGGAGCTTCCCACTGGTGGTCAGTGTGCTCCCACTGGGGGAGCTCTGCTCAGCCACAAGCTGGTCTGACAGCTGCAAGCACAACAGAGGTGACTGGAGACTCTCTGGCTTCCTCAGCAGCATTAGGCTGTCCGACTGTGGCATAGGCCCGCTCCCCATTGACAGCGGGCCTAAGCCGTCAGTTATACATCTCCCAAGGGGTCCTGTACTGCAAGAGGGCACAGGCTGGGCTGAGGGACCCCCCCCCACCCGCAACCAGGTGCATGAATTTTTGGTCACCAGGCCTCTAGTATATATATAAAAGGCTAAGTGATCATCTGACTGTCCTACTGTCTGACCGGCTGGTACATATGATGCATACTGACTACCAAGGGGCAGATGCTCAACACAGGAGCAGCTGAGCTGCAGTGACTTGTCAATGGCGGTTCTTGGGTGATGCACCCAGGAACCAGAGAGGAGGGCACCTGTTTCCTCACAGGGCCACATGTTTCCACCTTTGACAGTGAGTGATATTGTTGCTGGGGCACTGTTGGCCCCAAATCTCGTTTACTGCCAAGCTGCAATGAATAGTAATATTAAATTATTTCTTCTAATTCATTTTCTTTCAATGTGCATGAATGCATGCACTGGGCCACTAGTGTGTCTATAAAATAAAATAAACCTTGCCTTATCAGAATTTTATAATTTATTTAACAGTCCCTGTGTATTATGCCTATGACAACACCAACTGTTGTACAACAGTTCAGTTCTGGCACTAACCATCAGTAGGTACTGCAAATATTAGGAAGTTCTACAGGTTAGTGGGCATGGCACCCAATAATACTGTACTCACTTTAGATGTCAGACATAAGTGAAGACCCCAACCCCACTTCTGACCCAGTGGCTACTAATTCTGAAAGTTTGCATGATTGGCTTCAGGCCTGATAATTTGTTCAGAACTCTGGAAGGCACTCTATTCATGATTACATTTAAAATACAAAGGATACAAATCGTCAACTGGCAAATGAAAAGACGTTTAAAGTAAGAGCATATCACACTCCTGAGACATCAATGTTCTCATCAACTAGGAAGGTCCTATAAGCATTAATGACCAGAGTTGTAATTGTGGTTTTATTGCATAGGCATGAGTATTTAAATCATTAACTATGTGATGTTACCAAATCTCCAACTCCTCTTTTCTCGCTGGAGGTTAAGCTGGCTCAAAATCCCAACCCTCTAATTGCATGGTTGGTGTTTCTTGTGACCAGTCCCGCCCTGAAACACTCTAGAAGCTCACCTAAAGTCACTTCATTAGCATAACTCAGGTGTTATTTCAGGGTTTTATGAAAAACAAAAACATTCCTATCATTCTGAAAATGCCAAGAAGTTAGAAGTCCCTCCCAGAACAAAGAAAAAGGCCAGTCAAATTCTTTATTATACAATAACATCTTACTACCAGTATTTAAAAGAGCTTGCTCTGTTTCAATATTTAAATTATAAGAACATTAACAAAATAAGTTTCTAAAAGATTTTCAGTAATATTTTTGAAGGTACATTGAGGTATAAAGCAATAAAATACTGGTTCTCTCTCTCTCTAATTTCTGGGTTGAAAGTTCCATCCTTGGTTAGGACACACATGAAAGGCAACTGATTGATGTTTCTCTCTCACATTGATATTTCTCTCTCTCTCTTTTAAAGCATGTCCTCTGGTGAGGATTTTTTAAAAATAGGTTGTGGAGGGCTTGATTCCCTTAACTAGTTTCTAATTATCTAAAACTAAACAGATAATGGTGAATCTTTGAACTACTTCCTATTTAAGATGTTAACTTCAATGTGTAGAAGCTGTATAGATTTTCAGAACTCCATGCAGTTTTCTACATCATGTCTTTCCTTTAGAAGTGGCATATATTCTAATCCAGAAGAGTGAAGATTGAGGATAAATTTTCAAATATAGTCAAATTGAAATTCAGTCTTTCAGAACTATCATTACTCATTTAAAAATTCAGTCTCTGCAAATTCTATTTTAGGAGTTTCACAAGTAAATTATGATAGCTTAATATGTTCATTTGCTGGTAAGTGCTCATGGGAAGTGTTGAAAATAAATGCAGCTCTAATAGTACTGACTCTAAGACTCATCTCAGAGAGAATTTCCAAGTTGTCTTCTCTAGTACAATATGCAATGTTTGTTGAAGATGTTTGGTTTTCAAAATGCTATATTAATTTTTTCTGTAAGCCTTCAACATTGTAAGTTTCTATGCCGCTGTGAGAGAAACTGCAAGCAGGGAGTCCGAATTGATCAGGCTTTATTAGAGGTCTCCGGGCGGGTTCACAGGCTTGGGGAGAATGGAGCCGGGGAAGGCGCACCCTGTGACTGGGGCCAGGGGAAGGGGAAAAGAGGGAACCCAGCCGGACCTCCTCCCGGACTGCCTGGAAGAACAGTCCGGGAGAAAAGGGTGCCACATGGCGCACCGAGACACATTTTAAGGCAGGGGTTGGGCCCAGGGCGGAATGGGAAGGGGTGGGACACAGGGCACTCTGGTATGTGCTTGATTGGTGGCTCAATGTCTCTGTAAATTACATCATAACTCCGCCCACCAGTTGGGGGGGCACCTATCAAACATATTTTAATTTTTCTCTAAATTAACAGATAAAGTTGCAGTAGTTTTAGCATTGTAATCCACCCAGGAACAAAATTTTCCCAAGCCATTCTTTCTTGAATGGTGCTTGATGTAGTTACAATGATGTTATTTCTCAGGACTTAACACTGTCAGAATCAAAATCATGTGAATCTGATTCTAAATCATACTGAACATGCACTTTAGTAAATCAAATAATCATGAAAATAATAATTTATAGTGAAATTATCAACTGATTTTTATTTTAATGGACTTAACTATAAATTATATAGTACCTACTATGTAATGATCAAAAATCTTACTTGGGTTACATAGTATTACTTTTAAAATGACTGAATCTCATTCTATCTCTACACATAAAATGGATTCCATCAATACATCTAAAACAAAGGTCAAGCTAAACTTGCCTAATAATTAATGTGTTGCAATACTGCAGATGTTAAACGAAAATACTGTGTTCAAAAATAGGAATATTTTTCAGATCATAGGAGCAATGGATATTTCAGTCATTTGCAAAGAGTTCTGCTGCAGTCAATTGGATACAAAAGGTAGTCATTGTTTTTTTATGTAATTTTGCAGCTCCCATAAAAGAAAATATCTCTGTTAGATTTCTCAGTAACTGTTCATTCTGCTCTGTGCAAATTTAAATAAGGCCTACAAGATAAAAATACATAAAACTTGCATGCATGTATGCCTATGTGCACATGCACACATACTCAAAGAAAATCATTTGGGGGGAAAAGTACAAAGATCATCCCCCCTCAACACTGTGCTCATAAACAAATGCTCTGGAAATAGTTTATCTCCTGAATCAAATTTCTATTTTTAAAATCTTTGTACACACAGATCACATGATGTTTGTGAATTCTAAGAATGTTCTAACTTACTGCCACACTGATAATTTAATTGGAACCACTTCTATTTTTAGGAAGTAGCTTAATCACGTATTTGGGATTCTAGTATGCTTCAGGAAAGGTTTTTGTTTCATACTAAAACAATCTGAACTAAAAGTAATCCATTTTGACATTATGTGGGTGGGTTTGTCTTTTATACAATCAGTATCTCCATTGTAAAATCGTGGGCTTTTCTAAAATTATCTTTAATGTTGTTTAAAATTATTTCTGTATTATCATAACATTTCTGTGTTTTCTAAAGTGTATTTCAGTAAATAGAGAAATAGTTTAAAGATAATTGGAGGAAAAGAAGACATTTTAGCTATTGAATCATAAAGATTTTTTTTCATTGTTACAAAAGCTGCAAGGACTATGGATTTTAAGATAGACTAAAAGATATATGTCATGCATTTCTCCCCTTAAAAGTTGGTTTTCCGGTGAAGGGAACTGAAACTATTTTTAACAGATCACGTATTTAAAGAAATTAGCTTTAACCATCTGATAGAATCTTTTAATCCTCTGAAAACCAAGCATTTCCTGTTTGTTATGGGTAAAAGCTGATGATTTCATTGAGAGTGGTGTTTAACTAAGGATGATGGAGAAAATCAAATTGAGAAACAAGATGACATCATTCAGATACACAGGGTACTTAATCCTTGTTCTGAGTGTTCAGTCTGTGGCTTGGGCATGCATACTTCTTTTATGAGTGACAATTTTCATGTGAAACTTAATGGTAAATTGATAACAGGTCTAAAACTTCATGCAATAAATTAAGAGAACCATAGGTTCTGTTAACCACTTGCAGCTAGAAATGTGCACATAAGTTCAATTTTTGAACACCTACATCCACTGGTCCAGTCAAATACCAGGAAGCAATCAAATGTCAAAATTACCATGCATCTCCTACCCACATGTGTCCCTTTACTTGAACACATTTGCATAAACAGCTATTTTAATCCTATCTAATAAAAGAGTAATATACAAATTGACCATACCTCTGATCAAGCCATAGCCACACCCACAGGAGCAAATTATGCAAATAAATCCCAACCAAGATGGCTGCCGCCACTGAGAGCAGGAGGGAGGCTTGGATTTCCCCAGCAATAGAGGAAACCAAGCTTTTCTCCCACCGTTGCCAGCCTAGGCCTCCACTCAATATTACAAAGTTTCAATTATAGAAGATACATCATCCCAACAGAAATGGCGGCAGCCACGGAGCTGGAGAGAGAAGAGACTAGGGTTACTGGGGTGATGTCAGAAGCCAAACTTCTGCAGCCCTCCACTCTAGGCTACAAAGTTTCAAATAGAAATGGCTGTCACCACTGAGCAAGCAGAAGTCTTGGCTCTGCTCCAGGCTACAAAGTTTCAATTGTAGAACATAAATTAATCCCAGGGCCTCCGCTTGGGTCGCTGGAGGTGTGGCCAGCCTTCAAACCACCATAGGCCCCTCGCCCAGGCCACCTCATACCCCAAGGAAACCCCCATCCTGATCCAGGACACCCTTCAGGGCAAACCAGCCAGTCCCTACCCATGCACCAGGCCTCTATCCTATCTAATAAAAGAGTAATACACAGATTGACAATCACTCCAACACACAAGAAGGCTGTTCCCATGTGTTCAAATAATCCTGCCCCCATGTGGACACAAGATGGCCACCACAATATGGTCAGCAGGAGAGGACAGTGGGAGATTCCACTGCCTGCAAGGGAGGGCAGTTGTGGGTGATCAGGCCAGCAGGGGAGGGCAGTTGAGAGGGACCAGGCCTGCAAGGGAAGGCAGTTGGGGGCAATCAATTCTGCAAGGGAGGGCAGTTAGTGGTGACTAGGCCGGCAGAGGAGGGGAGTTGGGGGCAAACAGGTTGGCAGGGGAGCAGTTAGACATCAATAAGGCTGGTAGGGGGTTAGAGGGTGATCAGGCTGGCAGGCAGATGTGGTTAGAGGCAACCAGGGAGGCAGGCAGGTGAGCACTTTGGAGCCAGCAGTCCTGGATTGTGAAAAAGATGTCTGACTGCCAGTTTAGGCCCGATCCTAATAGGATCGGGCCTAAACTGGCAGTCAGACATCCCATGAGAGGTCCCAGATTGGAGAGGGTGCAGGCTGGGCTAAGGGACACCCCTCCATCCCCTTCTGCATGAATTTCATGTGCCGGGCCTCTAGTATTTTATAAGAAAACCATTTAACAGATTTCCTGACCAGATTCATGGATCTTAAGTGTTTATTAGACATTACCATTCTATAGAAATTAAGGAATAAGGTGATGAATGTTTTTTTATTCTTCCTTGGTATTTATAGATTCACTGTATGGCACAAAACAAGAGTGAATATATTGAAACATTTTGTAAAGAGAAGTAACAGAAATGGAAAGAAACTATTTTATATAAATTATTCTTTCCATTCTAAACATTAATCATTGACTTGAAAAGTGTAATGGGCCACTGGTCCCTTTTGTTTTCCTATATTAAGACTCATGGCAACATTTTAGTGTAGTGAACAAATTAATTGAGTGCTCTTCGATGTGACCATATATCTGGAGACTTCAAAGTTATTTTGCCTAGGAACCTGTACTAAGTTATTTTATAACTAGAAATTCTTCGATCTAGTGACTTCATTCCCTTTAATCAAAATAAATTTTTATTTTAATTCATGAGTGCAATTTAATCAGCAAGTTTGTTATACAGTGGGGTCTATTTTTTGTAGTTTGAGAATCTCATGAAGAGAATGTTATTGCAATTGTTAGAACATTTGGCTCTCTTCATTATACCCACATTCTTCTGATCAACATTCTTTTCCAGCTTGTAAAAACATAGCAGCAAATCTTTTATTAAATATTCTGGCCAAACTTTGCAGATATCTTTTGTGAGTAGACTGCTTTTGCAACTATGTGGTATAGAATAAGTATAGCTTGACTTATAGAAAGGAAAACGTGCATGATTTGACATAGCATTAGCTTTGAATTCCAGGAAATAAGAGGGCTGGTATCTAATCAGTTTGGGCCACTATAGATTTCACTGTCAGTTTGGGCTTCATAGACTGGGTGCCTTACAGGCAATGGCTCTTTTCATTCTTCTTTTTAAACATTACCACTTTAATGTGTATAATTAAATTAGTTGTTAAATTGTTTATATTTATATTATAGATATAAATTCTTAATCTGCCTTCTGTATTCTGAATGTGGTTTTAAAATTAAAATTTTACAATTGACATTTGTTTTCCAAACATAATCTTCTGGGTTTTCAGAATTAGTTAAAAATACATAAAGTTTCATGTTTCTGAATCTATTTTTGTTTGGTAGTTTATTTTGTTCATTAGATTTCACATATAAATGAGATTATATGATATTTGTCTTTCCATGATTAGCTTATTTCACTTAGCATAATATTCTCTAGGTCCCTCCATGCTGTCTCAAAGGGTACGAGATCCTTCTTCTTTACTGCTTTATAGTATTCCATTGTGTAAATGTACCATAGCTTTTTTTTATTATTATTCACTCATCTACTGATGGGTTCTTGGGCTGTTTCCAGATCTTAGCTATTATCAATAATGCTGCTATGAACATAGGGTGCATATATTCATTCTGGTTGGTGTTTCAGGTCAATTGGCAGTCCCATTTTTTTTATTTTTTGAGGACACACCACACAGTTTTCATAGTGTTTCACCAACCTATATTTCAACTAGCAGTGTAGTACAGTTTCTTTAAAAGCTTCAGCCAAACCCCCCCACTCCCCACTGCAAGTCACAATCATGTCTCACAGGCTGACCATAGAGCCTCTTCCTTGTCTCTCTGCTTCCTCTCTTGCCATCCTTTATGCTCACATGCCTTAATCCTATTTAATAAAAGCCTATTATGCTAAGTGTATGGTTGTCCAATTGGCCGTTCAACCAATCAAAGTGTAATATGCACATTATATGCTAAGGCCATTCAACTGCTCAGCATGATGTGTACTGACCACCAGGGGCAGACACTGTGATTGTTAGGTTAGCTTGGTGCTGGGGTTCGGCCAATCTGGACTGATCTAGATGGGCTGTACATGCCTTGGAGCCCTTTTGTGGTCCCTCACCTTTTGGAAAATCTCCCACATCTCTCCCCGGCCCCTATTGTACACCAGTGGGTTCCCTCCGCCTGGTCTGCACCCTCTCACAATCAGGGACCCCTCAGAGGATGTCAGAGAGGCGGTTTTCTGCCCAATCCCTCAGGCCAGGCCAGGGGACTCCACTGGTGCACCAATTCGTGCACCGGGCCTTTAATATTTTATAATTTAATATCTTGACATCCTGGGGTTTTTTCCTGACTATGAAGGGATTGTCCCATCCAGGATTAACTAGTAAATGAAAACAAAACAAAACAAAAACACTAAACTATATCTAGGTTATACATTCTCTTCATAAAATGACTTGCAATTCTTTTAAAAATAAAAAGTTAGATTTTTTAAGGTTGTTTCCAAAGTTTTCACTTATTATGCTGGTATATACATCTGAATAAATCATTAACATGTTTCATCTTCATTTCATCATTTGTAAAAAAGAAAACATGGTACTATGTCAGTGCTATTGTGGAAATCAGTTTTATTATAAAGGTCATATCTTATAAGATATGTATGCAAATCACAAGATAGACTATAAACACTACTGTATAAATGCCTGTTATTTTAATAATGTAATAGGAAGATAATCAGGAATCATAAATAAGCTACTTTCAAAGATGTTTTTCCAATTTTTATGCAAAAGCTATTAAATTATAGTATAATTTCAGAAGGCAATTTAGTGTCTGATATATTTGTTGATCAACTTGGATATTGCTGCCTCAGGATTTATGTTTTGTTTGAGTTGTTCTAATAACTTTAAAATATAATTTACTTTATATGAATTTATGATCTCATTTAAAAATGTTCTAAGCCACTTAGTGTTCTCAGGCAGTGGTGAATTTCATGAGTTAATGATACATTGGCTTGAGAAGAATTTCCTGTTTTCTGTTTTGGGTGCTTTGCTGTTTTTGCAGTATGCCTCTAATTTTATGAGAAAGTTGCATGGAAAAAAATGTGACAGTATGAGGCTATGCACCAAAATACCTTTGGGATAAACTATCTAAGTTGTAAATAATTAAAAAAGGTTTTTTTTTTTTTCTTCTGGAAGCAAATATTTAAGAGGGAAGAATAAATAAAGATCAATGCTTTAGTCATGAAATCAGTCACACTTTTCTGCTACTGCCTAGACATCACTATCATGTTTTCTTCTTGAGTAATCAAACTCAGAAAAAAAAATCTGTGAAAATGACCCCTGTTGTAAAAGTTCAGTCTGCTTAGAATGGTAGTTATAATTTGGTCTTAACCAATTCAGCCTTCAACTACCTCCCTCTCTCCTTCCTGGAGTACACAGGGGTCAAATTTCAACAGGGACTTTAAAAACACCCAGGCCATTTAATGGGCCTGGGATTCCTGCCCTTCTTAGCTTGAAAATTCCTTTTCTTTTTTCTTCTGATGCAATGTCGGCTTCTCTATGACATCTTCAGGATTTTCCTACTTGTAACCATGACTCATTTCTCTCTTTTCCATGCTTCTTGCCTTTTATAGTTAGCTAAGTTACAGCCTTTAGGTATGTCTGGTAAATCCTTTTTTTTTCTTTTTTCTTTTTTTTTTTTTTTAGATTTAGAAGTAAAACTTATGCAGGCTACTTTCTTTTCAGTGAGTTAATTGCATACAAAAGCAGATACAGATGTAGAATGAAATAAAATAGATAAATCTTAATATCCTTTCATTTTCTCTCTGCAAACCAGTGGACTGAAGACAAGAAATGCTCAAGCCCAAGTAGAGAGTTAAGATTTCATTCTCTGATCCCTCTATGCAAAGTAGGCGAAGAAGAACTTCTGAGCAGGAGAGCCCATGCTGTTCTGACAGTGATTGTTCTGGAGAAAGATGGAATCTTATCTTTAGGAAAAAGAAATCTGGGAAGTCCCCTATCTTTAGGGACCTGCAATAGCAGTCACATGGCCATTGGTAAGAGGTGCTTTTTTAGGCTGCTCTAGAAAAAAGCCTTAATAAACCTCTCTGCTCATAGAGTCTGGTTCTTAATTGAAAGCTATCAAACTGGCAGAGGCCTGACCTCCTGTTTGCTTCAAGGGTGGCCAGAGGGGTGCCCAGAAATTTACATGTTGAGACTTTCCAAGTAAAAATACCAGTTCTTGTAAAAGTCAAATTAAAGCCAATACATATTTACATTTTAAACATCAGCAAAGAAAACTACATCCAAGCTATATTGTATGTGAGTTTCAAGAGCTACTCAGACTTCATCTACTCTAGAAGACATTTAAGTGGTATTTCTTGGATTTATAAGTATCTCAGAGAAAGAGGATATTCCAAGGGACTTTATAGCAAAACACCTTCTTGTATTTTGAATTATTTATTTGGATGTACATTTCTCCACTAAACCAGGAGCTCCTTGAGGTCATGGAATGGAATGAAAAACACATGAACTTTGGTATGATTTGACCGTGTGTTTAACTGCTGGCTGTGTGACCTTGGACAAGTATTTAACTTTCTGAGCTTTGTTTTTGTTTAATCTGTGACACCTTCTGGAAACTATTCTGTTCAAACCTGCCACATATTAGACACATGGTACTTATATGTCCAGTGAATTAATATAATGATTAATTCATTAATGTTTCCCTGTGTGAAAGGATTTTTAGTGATATTTATTAGTATCAGTGTGATGGTGAGTTTAAATGGCTTACATTTAACTATAAGATATGCTTTAGGTAACTCATATGATGGTAGAGCTGAAGGTTGTTTAGAAGTAACTTCAGACCAGTTTATCTCAACAGTGCAGGAGAGAGGGCATTTCAGGTTCTATGCATGCTAGGTTTTCTCCAGAGGTGATCTAGAATGGTTTAAAATTTTGTTACAAGCCACACTATGATATTTACTTATCTGTTCTTATACAGTATTGAACTATTATTAATTATTTCTCTCCTAGTCACTGTCCAAGTTAAGAACAATTCCTTTTTCAGCCAAATGATTCTATCAGCAAAGGATGAAAGTTACCTTAGTTTCCATGACTTTTTTTAAGGCCAGTGGGGTCCAATACAAGGCCTGTGATGCACTGTGCTTTTTTTATGTTTTAATATATTTGTATTTATTTCAGAGAGGAAGGGAGAAGAGGAGAGAGAGAGAAACATCAATGAGGAAAGATAATCATTGATTGGCTGCCTCTTGCACTTCCCAAACTGGGGATAGAGCCCACAACCCAGGTATCTGCCCTGACTGGAAATCGAACCGTGGCCTCCTGGTTCATAGGTTGATGATCAACCACTGAGTGTCATGCCAGCCAGGATGCACTGTGCCTTTGTACTAAGCCTTATATTAGACAGGGCACAGTCACAAAAGGAATTAAAGTGGAGTTGAGGGAAAAAATGAAGAGAATTCATTAATTCAGAAGAAATTTTTGTCTCATTTGAAATTAATGTCTGTGATTATCCACTGTTTAATGACTTAAGGGGTCACCAGATAGAGGTACCAAGATATACAGAGTAACTTAAGACTTCAGTATTTTATAGTCAACTGGTGTCTTTATGGTGGTTAATTTAAAAAAAAAAGAGGACTAACTTCAGCTGGAAGATATGTTTGCTGACAGAAGTTTGTGGAAAGGACTAACTTTAAAAAGAGCTGCTTGTTTGAAGCAAGGAAAAGGAGCTCCCCAGACAAATATTGTCAGAGTTCAAGGCCTGTGGTTAAGTTCAGCTGAATGAACCCATCACAGGAAGAGTAAGCACAGGAAGACTAAGAGGTTTTGTCTGAGAAGTAGAAAAAGGTATTATTTGTGGAAGGTTTATGAAATAGAGTGAGCACTGTTAATGAAATTTTATTACAAAGATGGGTTTAACTTTTAAATCTAAAAATACAGAAAATGCTCCTTTCTACCAGTTCCATTCTGTTCCATCAGCAGCCCTGGGGAGGTAGATTAATAGATGAGAAGTTGGTGCTGACTCCAGACTCCATCCATTAGGATAACTGCAGGGATCAAGACTTCACCTGGATTGCATTATTTTCATGCATAGGGTCACATCTTGTTACTGGTTCGCATACGCTGATGACAAGCATAAATTGTCTTATTCTTAGTTTTGTGATCTGTAAAATTGTATTGGGGTAAAAAATAGAAATAAAAAGCCCATGTGTGTACACACACACAAATCTATCTGAATATTCTCCAAAATGTCTCTACTGTATACACCCTCCTATTTTAAAATTTGACCCACATTCATTTTTATATATGCAAAGTTGCCAAGGCAATTAACTCAACCCAATTTTATCTTTAAAACTTTTCCTGACATTACAGCAGGAGAGCTGCCTTATTATTAAACATAAAACTTCACTATTTCTTTACATCTGATGATAAATGATATATCACTGAGAAAAAGTGTCATGATTTTTTTAACATTACAAAATTGGATGGAATTTGAACCTTTATTCCTAAAAATAAAATGATTAGATTACAATAATTGTCTCATAAATTTTAGATAACATCCTCAAATGGCAAATCTGTCATTGTCTGATAGATAGTCCCCAAATCCTATTATAACAATTAGGAAGCTGGAACACCATCTATTTTATTTTCCATTATGTCATCTTGCCTGACATGAAAATTGAAATAGCACTGGATATCTGAATATAGTTTTCTATGTTGGAAAAGTGTACTGCAATGGTAATTGGGAATCATATTTTAGTCCTTCTAGGACTAGACAAACAGCTGCAAGAACTTGGGCCAATCAGTTAACATCTATATATTTTTATCACTTCTAAAATAAAGAGGCTGAACTAAATGATCCATTCTACAGCTAAAATCAAGTCTTCCAGATTTATCATATCATCCAGATTCCAGGCATCAAACTCAAGAAAATGGGAGTCTTTCTAGATCGATACAATATATAACTATGATCTACATGTAAGCATTTCCTGGTTTCTAATTAATTGTTTTAGACTTTCTTCTTTCTTTTTATTTTTAGTATAGGTTTATTTATTTTAGAGAAGGGAGATAGAAACATCAATGATGAGAATCATGATTGGCTGCATCCTGCATGGCTCAGACTGGGAATGGAGACTGCAACCCAGGCATATTCCCCGAATGAGAATTGGAATCTGACCTCCTGGTTCATAGCTGGCTGCTCAACCACTGAGTAATGCTGGCCAGGCTAGCCGTCCTCTCTTGTCCACACTACTGGTCTAGGCTTTTTCCTGCTCTTCCTCTGCTTCCTTAGTGTGGCTAATTTCCAGTATATCTTTGCCATACAGCTTGGGAAATCTTTCTAAAACTGAAAGCTAATGATGAAACTACCCTATTTAAAACAATTTAGTAGTTCTACCTAAATCCTTAGCATTCAAGGTCCTTCATTTTCAGTCATCCCTCCACTCTTTCTAGCCTCAGTGACCGTTGTAACATTAGACTTGTGCTGGTTCACCTTGACCTCCTCCCCCGCTGAATACATTTCTTAATATTTTTCTGAAGGCACAAGGAAGACTAAATCTTGATATTTTTGTTCAAGTTGCTTTCACTCACTAGGCTACTCTGTTTCCTGTGGTGAATTCTAATAAACTATTTCCCTTCAGAGTTATCTTAAGCATCATTCTACTCCAGGGACATTATTTTTCTTTATTATTTTTTAATTTCTCAATTACAGTTTACATTTAATGTTACTTTGTATCAGTTTCAGATGCACAGCATAGTGGTTAGGCAATCGAAGACTTTAACAAATTGTTTTCCCAAACATAGTCATCAATGTTACTATCCATCAGAGAAATGTAAATTAAAACCAAAATGAGGTATCACTCCACATTACCTCTTCACATTAGAATTGATTACTCTGTTTTGCCCACTGCCTTATACTTACATCATAGCACCTATTTTATGTTATTGCTGAATATAATTATGTGTATTATAAGTGCATTATCCCATTTTTATTTTTATTCTTAACTCTTTGAGAATTAGAGCTTATGTGCTTAACATTGACAATAGAATTCATGGGAACATCCTTTGTAAAGGTAAACTCCTTTGTAATTCATAGACAGCCATTGAAGGCACCATGATTTTTAAAATATTTTCTTGACTGCATTTTTTGCATCTATAGAGACTATAGTTATGTGACTTTATTATCAGAATTGAAAATACTGGCTTGGGATGTACATGGAGATGTGTATCCAATCATTTGAAGAATTAATGTTTCAATTTTATTTCAATGGCCTGATACAAAACTTGGGATAAATTTGGAGTTGTCTTAACTCAGGTTAAGAAAAGGGCTGTTTTTCACGTGAAAGCTTTAGAAACTTCTTCATTAGATGCTCATGTAATAAGATATTTAATGTCTCTTTGACTACTACTATGTACTTTATAAGAACCAATTGTATATGTGCTGCTTTTACAATAACATTTATTTTTTGCATGTTCTTTCTTAGGACTATAACCTCAAAATGTCTTCCTGCATTTTTTATTTTTTCCCCCTTTAACAATTTAATGAGCAACATCTTAGTCACTCACTGTATCAAGAACCTGATAATTAAACACACACACACACACACACACACACACACACACACACACATACACACAGAAAACACAAAGCAACTGAACTTTGGGGGTTTATATTCTAAGAGGAAAATAATAAAGAAACATTTATTGCAATATGGTAACAATTATAATATTAAAAAAAGATGTCAAAGTTTTTTTTTTGTGGTCATATTCTGGTAGGATTTTAATACTAATGTAATTCAGCATGCAGACAAAAGGAAGACGGTATTTCCGGTAGAGGAAGAAATAGACCAAAAGACTTAAAGGTAAGAGAGTACCAGCTTCAGCTTGTCCAAGGTACAGCGTTTGTTTGGGGAGTTGTAGGTAAAACACAAAGCAAAAGAGTTGGTCATAGGTGAGTTTATGAAGACCCTGGCTGCTATTCTAAGAAAGATTACAGCCTGATACAGTTTACAGGAAAAGGAAGCATTGAAAATATATTAATAGGGAAGGGGTATGTCAAAAGTATCTTTCAAACTAGTTAATTCATTTGTAGCATGGTATGAAAAAGGAAGCAATGAAGGACAATTATGGGACTCTTGCAATATTTCAAGTGAAGTTTGATCAAGTTCACATTGAGACAGTGCTGCTAGGAAAAGAGAAGGGACCTAAGGAATTGTTAAAGAGGTAACAACAGGATTTAGTGACTCAGTAGATCTAGGAAATTAAACAGTATTAGATATAATACTCACTTTGGATTAGGGAGACTGGAGCTGTTGAGGCCCTTTAAAAGGCAAGAGTAAAAAGGGGAGAAATGAAGAAAGAAGACTTTGGGTTTATTTATGTTGTTTGGAATGCCTTAAGGCATCTGTTATTTTCTGAAGAAAATAGGAATATAAGAAATTTGTCTTTATTTAACAGAAATCCCACAATTGGACTTAACCACACTGGTTTATTTCTCTTATATAACAGTAAATCCACAGAGAAGTGGCTGTTATTGTTCTGCTGCAAAATAATGTCAGGACTCCCATTTCCTTCATTGTCTTGTTTTTGTTTTTGTTTTGTTTTGTTTTGTTGCATTCTGGTCACCTGCTCGTTATAGGTTGGCTGCTCCATCTCTAATCTACATTCACATTCTAGACAAGAAAGAAAAAGAAATAGAGAAAGAACTCATGGGCATGGACAGCAGTGTGGTGATTGCCAGGATGAGGGGGGTTGAGAGGAAGGGGGGAGGATGGAATAGGGGGATAAGTGGTAATGGATGGAGACCTTCTTGGGGTGGTGAACACACAATACAGTGTACAGATGATGCATTATAGAATTGTGTACTTTAAATATATATAATTTTATTAATCAGTGTCACTTCAATAAGTTTAATAAAAAAGATAAAAAGGGAGGATAGGAAGACAATGATAAAATCAGAAGCAAAATAGTTTCAAATTCCCCAGAAAAAGGACAATTTTTGGAATAGGGGTGTGGGAAGTTTTGCAGGTGCACTCTCAAACAAAACAACACAAACTGGAGATATTTATTTGTTTAAAAAAAACCTCAACCATTAAAAGTATCTGAAGTTGTTGCAAATAAATTTTCTTGAATTACTTTTTCAAGAAAATCAAATAAATCTGTAAAAAGAATAAAAGTATCTGTTACTTGAGCTGCAAAGTGCCATCTAAGTTCTCAAAGACCCAGGTCATTGTGAGGGAAGATCCACTTTGGGTGCATATGACTAAGAAGGCGAGACTCACTGCCTCGTCAGCTGCAGCCAAGGACTACAGCATTCCTGGAGAAGGGGTAGGCCATGAGCATTTCTCATCTGTCCTAGTGCTATGTTGCAAAAGCTAAATCCTGGTCAAGTTCATGGGGTCCCTTTTCCATTTAACCCCCAGACCCTAATGCATGGATGATAGACTGAGAAAAATTGGGCCCCCACTTGTTGCCCCAATTTACATTTAGAGTGTATGTCCCATCTTAGAAAATGTAAACTCAAAGTATCAAACACACTATCCCAGCCCAGAGTGCTTCTCTTAAAACTGAGGCATCATCCAACAGAAATGAGACACTATCCCCATTCTCAGTTCTGAAGCAGTAGCTCAGAGATTTTACTTACAGAGAGAGGCAGGCTATACAGACAGAGACCTAAAAAGCTCTCGCCACAAAACTGATTATATTTGGCAGAATGTGCAGAAGTTGAAGCCTGGGTTGGTCCTTAACCAAGGGAGATTCTGAGGTAAACAATTAAAAAGAGGCCAGAATTTCTCTGAGCAATAGGTTAAATTTTAGGCCAGCAAGTTTAACAGAGAGGGCAAGGGGAAAACAGCTAAGAAGAGTCATCCTGAGGTTATAACAAACCTCAAAAACTGGCTAGGAAATATACCCTACAATTTATGTTCTAGGGCATTGTCAAAACCAATAAAGCAATAATTGGCAGTTAGTAGAGGCTAACAGCTAGGTATGATACACACACAAAAAAGCTTAAAATAGTGAAAGGGGCATAAGAAAGTCAAAGAGAACACTGCTAAAACCATTGTCATTGCAGGGTGAAGATGTGCATCCTAGGAGTGACATTAGAAATTACATACCCTGAGGGGGATGGATTTCATTAAAATAGTCCAGCTAAATCATGAGTAAGTAGACAAACAAACAATAACAACATGTTCTGGAGAAAAGAAAAAGTGTGTGACTTGGGTACAGGGACAAAAACAGGCAATAGAAACTGCCTATAAGAGTGCCTAGATGATAGTCTCTCACAAGATAAAGTCTTTAAAGCAACCATTATAAATAATTCAGAAAACAAAAGTAAAAGTTGTTTCAAGAAATTAAGCATAAATATAATGTGCCCTCAAATAAAGAATATGAATAAAAATATAGATAGTAGAAAATAAAAGTAAACTCAGGAATGGAAAAGTACAATTACATAAATGAAAAGTTTATTACAAGGTCCCAAGAGTATATTCGAATGACAAAAAGAATCAACAAACTTGAAGATAGATTGGCAGCAATTAAGCAAAATGAAGAACAGAAAGCTATGCAAAAGATCCCTACAAAGATATATTGAAGTAAAAGGCTGAATGACAAAGACAAATAAACTATCTCGAAAGCACAAGTGATTTAGTATGTACAAGGACCTCCGGTAAGATTAACAACTGACGTATGATCAGAACCCTTGGAGACAAAAAAACATATTTGCATATTTAAGTATTAAAAGACAAAAAAATGTCAACCAAAATTTTTATTTCCTGGAAAACTGCATTTCAAAAATGAAACTGAAAAAGACTTTGCCAGATAAATAAAATAGAGGTGTTGAGGGTGATTTATTATTAACAGACCTGACTTCCCTGCCTTAAAAATTACTAACAGTAAATTCTTCAGGATTTAATTAACTATTTCAAATTCACATTCAGAAAACAGAGCCCTGGTAAACATAAGTACATAATTATAAAAGACAGTATAAATGCTTATTCTCCTTTCTTCCCTTTGCTGGTCTATAAAGAAATACTGCAAAACAAAATTTATGTGACAGTATTACTATTCCTTCAACAGTATCCTATCTAATAAAGAGGTAATATGCTAATTGACCCTCATGCTGTTGCAAATATGACAGTGCCCACAGCCAATAAGGAGAGAATATGTTAATTGAATGCCATGACCTCAAAGATAGCAGTGCCTACAGCCACAAGATGGTGGCATCCAGTCCTCTCAGTCCCATGGGGCAGCAGGCATGCAGCAAGCTCCACACGCCTGTTTCTGGAGCCCCCAGCCACTCAGGGCCAGCCTGAGGCACAGGAAAGCCTCAGATGCCGACTGCCCAGCTGCCCAGGGCCGGTCGGAGGTGCAGGCAATCCTCGGAAGGCAGCTGCCTAGCCGCTGCCTGAAGCTCAGGTAACCAGGGCCGGCCAAGGCTTGTGCTGCCAGCAGTAGCAGTAGCAGAGGTGTGATGGGGTGTCGCCTTCCCCATATTGCTGGGTCACCTCCCACCCCTGAGGGCTCCCAAACTATGTGAGGGGGCAGGCCCAGGCTGATGGACCCCTTTCCCTGCTCCAGTGTATGAATTTTCATGCACTGGGCCTCTAGTAGAATAATAATAGGTTAGGGTGTTGTTTTTGTTTTAAATATTTTTTGTTCATTTTTAGAGCAAGAGGAAGGGAAAGGGAGAGAGAGAAAAACATAAATGAGAGAGGAAGTCATCAGTTAGCTGCCTCCAGCATGGACCCCAATGGGATAAAGCCTGAAACCCAGATATGTGTCCTGACTGGGAATTGAACCAGCAATCTCTTGGTTCCTGGATTGATGCTCAGTCACTGAGCCACACTAGCCAGGAAGGTTAGGGTAGTAAAACTCAGTTCTCTGTTAAAAAAAACCCAGAAGTTATGCATCTTATATATCTACCTGCTAGTTTTTTTATGTTAAATTATATCAGTACTTCTTAAATTTATGTGGAATCATATTCATTCCTCCTTAAAACCTTCATTCAACTTTTATTGGTTATCTAAATATTTGTGAATAATAATAAATTGTGTGGCATGCAATTTTTCTACTGTAGTATCATTCTAATATTGCTTCCCAAACTTATCTTCTGCTATCTGCTATTGTGTCCACATGTTTCAAAATTATGTTTCTTTTACTGCTTCAAATGGGCCTCTAATGAACTCCCACACCCTTTTCTCTATTCTCTCTACCTAGAATTACCTGTCTCCCAGTTTTCCATGTCAAAGTCAGCTCATTCTTCAAGGTGCGCTATTGATTATACTTCTGTCACTTTGTGTTTTCTTAACCAGCCAACATGCCACCTTTGAATCTTGTTTTATTTGCATTTTTATGTGGCATCTATATTAATTGGCCCCAGATTATGAATATTTGAGTAATTTCTCTATGTAACTAAGGATGGAATTCCTTTGTTTTTATCTCCAAAATCTAAAAAATGCGTAAGGAAGGGTTTTAAGACATCATAATGAGAGTCTCAATAAACTATGATTGAGAGATATTTTGCCTGAATCTTGAATTTAATTATGCATGAACACTTTGTGCTTTATCAATATCTAGCAACAAAATATGCATTAGTTCAGGAGAAAACAGCATATAGAAGGAGAGGACTGTGGGAACAACAAGAGTCTCAGGGTGGCTGGGGGGGGCACTAAGACAGTAAACATGTCACCAGTGGATGGGTACAACATATGAAAGTAATCGCATGAGAAACAGATTCAAAGTCTCATTACCCTATTTGAACTCATGAGGATTTTCAGAGCTCTGTTCATTTTCAAAATAAAAGGCTGTTTCCACCTTTAAGGATTAAATATTCATGCCAGTGAGAGGATAGAGCAGCTTTGAACAAATTCAACCCCTTGTGGTTAACAGAGAGGATGCTCGTGTTTGCTTCAGGTACCGTGTTCATTTAGGCTTCCAAACATTAAAAAACAGGAAAATTGTCAATTTGTGTATGTTTTAAAAATTAATTGCTATCTGCCTCTTGAGATCAAATATTATTTCCAGTATTTTTCCAGTCATGCAGTGTTTCACAATTTTATCTTCAATGGGCTATTTTTTAAGTTCTTTTAAACTTAATAATGTTCATTGTTTACAACAGTGCTATAACTCACATCTGGAGAGCTACAGGATGATGGAAGTCTTTAGAAACTAGTTGTTCTTTTTAAAAAATCAAAACATGCAGCTGCATCACTTACAGCACTATATTGTTCTTCTGAAACATGGGGAAAACTGTTTAAAGTCATATGACAGGTTATTATTTTGGTTAATGTGAAATGTTCCTCTGACAAGCTTATTGAGTTTCATTTGTGTACATAACCCCATAGCCAACCTATAGTTTATTTCACCTCTTTCCCCTCAGAAACTGAAATCAACAAATGTGCTATCTAAAAACAAACCAAAACAACAGCAGCCACAACAACAAGAGAAAAACACCTGGAGTATTAAAGTGTTTTAACTGGTATGATTTACGTTAATGGTGCAGAAGAGAATTTTTTTGGTTCTCAGAAACATAACATGCAATTGATGTGCCATATTGCAGTATGGTTTTAGCTATCAACATGTCAAGATTCAGTTTTGCTGTTAACATTTTACAATTTAGAAGGCTGTAAGAATATGTGCAGTGTAGCAACAACACAGGCTTCATTCCCTCAGCTATATTTATTGGGCTCTCCTTCTTCCCCCTTTCCCAGAAGAAATTGAAAAATAAAGAGAGCAGGAGAGACAGACAGGCATCCACTCACTATATTTCATTTTCTTTATTATGTCAAGTAATGAGAAATAAAGAGACAGAAACCCGAGTTCTTAATAGAATATGCTCAGACCAAAGAAGATTCCAGACAGAGGAATCACAGTCTATTTTTATTGGTATATTACCACCAACAGATAATTTAACCATGTCAAAGAATATACCACTTGATCCCAGACCCTCATCAATTACGAATACCCTAAGGTTAAGGATGCACTGTGCATGCTATTGGATTGAGAGATGATGATGATGTCACATGTACAAGTAACAGTGAGTAAGAAGTAGGGGAATATCATCAGAACTCACTAATATTGTTCTTTAAGCTTATTTTTACTAGATAATGGCCTCAAGCGACAGGACTAGGCTGCAGTGAGCAGGGCTAAGTTGATGTATAAAGAATAAATGAATGTAAAATATTAATTGTACATAATCTGGACAATCTGTAAAGAACAAGCCTATTTTGGTTATTATTTTCTAGTTCTAATAAGATAATGTACATTCAATATTGGTTATACTGAGAGCATTGTCAGTATCAATATTCATGTAGCCATCAGGTTTCAAGTTCAATAGCAGACACAAAGGTTGAAATTGATATTATGTACACATATGCATTTCATGACCAAGTAAAATACTTTAGACTGAACATACAGTTTTAAATGATTGTGCACAATGAGCCAGATGGAGCTATTTTTAAAATACTTCTATTTTACAGCTTTTTGAAAGGAAGGATTTTCCTTTTAAAATGGAATCAACTATTCATCATAAAGAGAGAACATTATGTTCTTGGCTTAGTTTTTCCATAAAGAACTCAACATAAACAGAAGAAAGAAACTCTAGAATGTGTGTTTTATTTCCTGTTCATGTAAGATTGGAGTCAAAAAGACTTAAGAGAGAAAGAATAGTTTTTAAAATAATAGGTATATACCATTAAATGTATTCTCCAATATAAAATTAATACCTTTCTTATCAGCAAAACCACCCACATTTTTTAGTTCTTTACATCTTACTCTTTTGTAACATCTGCAAAATGCATGTTAGAGCATTTATTTTCGGGTGATTAAGTGGTGGCTATGTCAGTAATAATCACATCAGTCTCAAAAATGATCCAACAATAAGTATAAAAACATGTGTTTATGTGTGTAGGTGAGAGATAAAGATAGAGGGAGAGAAAGAGAGAGAGAGAGGGGAGGAGAGAGACAGCTAATCAGGTGGGGGTTAGGGAAAGAGAAGGGAAAAAAATGGGAAAAGCGGACAAAAAAACACTAGGAAATGTTTAGAAGTGCTAAATATGTTTAGTACCTTGGTTATAGTGATGGTATCATGGGTATATGAATATGTCTAAACTCATTAAGATGTAAACATTAAATATGTGCAATTTTTATATAATAATTATATCTCAATAAAAGTGAATGAAATATTTTCTCCCACACAGTGATTAGAATAAACAGAAGAGTGTCCACCTTTGGGACTAGGTATATATAAGATAATAATATGAAACTAGAGGTCCGGTGCCCAAAATTCATGCATGGGTAGTGTTGCTAGGCCTGGTCAGTGATCAGGGCCTTCCTTTCCCCAACAATCAGGTAGGCAGGCAGGAGAGCAGTTGGGAGCCAGCAGTTCTGGATTGTGAGACAGATATCCTACTGTCTGTTTATTTGGCCTAAATGGGCATTCAGATATCCCTCAAGTGTTCCCAGAATAAAGAAGGTGCAGTCTAGGGTGAGGAACACCCCCCAATGCACAAATTTTGTGCATTGGGCTTCTAGTAAATGAATAAAATAGTACACTGATATTACATGTTGTGATCAATTAAATATGATGCTAAATAATGACCTCAGGTTTCAAGGCTATACACATATATGCACACACACACATGCAAACACACACACACACGTATATATATGCACACACATACACATTTATGTATATACATATATAAGACAAACTATCAAGTACAGAGATTAAATATATACCTGGATGGAATAAACAATTCTGCCAAATGTCTCATACTACAATACATAATGCAGCTCATTGTTAAATTATTTATAAATGATAAGCCATTAGAAAACCAATGTGGCATAAAAATATTATTTCAATGAAAAACAAAATTCTTCCAAGTGTTAATATGAAAGGCCTAGAAGTAGCCATTTCATAAAATGAATTCTATCTACCAGCACAGCAGCCCATAAAATGAAATTATGTTCTCTCTGTATATGTCAGCACTGATGATATCTAATCAATAACTCTGCCCTGTCAAGCTCAGGCTGAATTTGTAGGGAGAAAAAATTATGTTATATAGTACATCTATATTATTCCATGAATAAACATTTATCTATTTAAAACTAAATATACTTGCAAAAAAGGTAGAGAGAGAGAGAGAGGGATATATGCTTTTAGGTGAGTTATACTTTTAGTGACTTGAAATGTTTTTAATATATCTTGAAATAAGCTGAATGGAGGATTGAAATATTTGTATTTATATTGCACAACAGTTTAACAGTTTCTATTTACCTGGTTTGTAGCATCTACATAATAATAAAGAAAAAGTGGAGGAAGAAGTTCCAGTAACTATATAGTGATTATAGTCAACTAGGAATATCAATTCTGACATTTTTTTAAAATTTGAGAGCAGTAATATATTTTTTAAATTCATTGTGTTTTTACTAGAACCAAATATTGTCAATGTCAATAACGATAGGGGTGACCAGGCCTGTACCCCTATTGTTAATGTAGAGCTTGACAGTTTACATTGTTTTATATAATTATAGCACTTATTCAGTGCTTGCTATATCTCATAGGTATGTACCATTATCAGTGCACGAAATTCGTGTACAAGGGGGGAGGTCACTCAGCCCAGCCTGCAACCTCTTCAATCTGGGACATCCCTCTCACAGTCCAGGACTGCTGGCTCCCAACTGCTCACCTACCTGCCTGCCTTCCTGATTACCCCTAACCACTTCTGCCTGCCTGCCTGATCACCCCCTAACCACTCCTCGGCCAGCCTTATTGATGCCTAAATGTTCCCCTGCCAGCCTCTTTGCCCCTAACTGCCTTCCCGTGCAGGCCTGGTCACCCCTAACTTCCCTCCCATGCAGGCTTGATGGCCCCCAACTGCCCTCCCTTGAAGGCCTGGAAACTCCCAACAGCCCTCCCCTGCTGGCCATCTTGTGGTGACCATCTTGTGTCCACATGGGGGCAGGTTCTTTGACCACATGAGGGCAGATATCTTGTGTGTTGGAGTGATGGTCAATCTGCATATTATTCTCTTTTATTAGATAGGATAGAGGCCTGGTGCATGGGTGGGGGCCAGCTGGTGCCCTGAAGGATGTCCCAGATCAAAGTAGGGGCTCCCTTGGAGGGTCAGGCAGCCTGGACAAGGGGCCTGTGGTGGTTTTCAGGCTGTCCACACACCTCTGCAACCCAAGTGGAGACCCTGGTATCTGGGATTTATGTATCTTCTACAATTGAAACTTTGTAGCCTGGAGGGGAGCTAAGCCTTCTGCTCACTCTGTGGCTGCTGCCATATCTGTTGGGATTCTATAATTGAAACTTTGTAGGCTTAAGGGGAGGCCTGATGTGGCAAGGGCAGGCTGAAAGCTTGGCTTCCTCCATTGCCAGGGAAACCCAAGCTTCCCTCCTCTCTGTGGCCACAGCCATCATGGTTGGGATTTATTTGCATATCTGCTCCTGATTGGTTGGTGGGTGTGGCTTGTAGGTGTAGGAGAGGTATGGTCAATTTGAATATTACTCTTTTATTAGATAGGATTAGGAAACTGTAATTTTAAGACTTTGAAATTAAAAAAAAAATGAAGTGAGACTCATAATTTGTACTTCAGTGTATCTTGTATTAAGACCTATGCCCTGAAAACTTAACGGTACATCCAATGAATATCATTTCATTAATTCTGATGAAAATTATTCCCTGTAACTAAGATACATGTCCAACTTATTGGTCTCCATATATTTTTAACTATTTTTCCTTGATCCTGAAATCTCACTTATCCTTGAGGACCCATCAGAGTCATTTTGTTTCGTTAAGAAAATGACATGATGTCCCCAAATTCAAATACTTTCTTGCTCTTTATCTCTTTTGTCATGTATTTTTCTTTTTCAGAACTCTCTTTCAGAAGTCCATTTTTTCAATTTAGTTTTTGGGTGTTTTTTTTTTTTTCTTTTGCTAACGTTGCCCCCCAAAAAAGCAGAAAACATACTTGACACTTAAATGCCTTGTTACTTCTCAATTATAATTTCCTATATCACACTTATTTGAAGCCTTTCTCAACCACATGAAACACAGGCAAACAACTGAAGATATGAAAATACTCTGTAGAATGTCTCTTGAATGATTCCCTGTAATCCTTCACAGGTTACTGCTTTACTTCTACCAAATTGGTCAACTCGTTTCTGTACATCTGCTAAAAGAATGCAATGAGAGTTCTAGTCTTGTTTTGACCTTCAATATATTGTTCAAATTGATGTCAGATATATCATTGGTAAACATCACATCTGGCTACAAACATTCAATAGTGCTCTACTATTCTAAAAAAAACAAAAAAACAAAAAACCGCGTTTAAGATCTCTATCTGAAATTGCATAAGAGATCCTGGCCAGGTAGCTCAATTGATTAGACCATTATCCCGATATACCAAGGGTACAAGTTTGATCCCTGGTCAGAGCACATACAAGAATCAACCAAGGAAAGCATAAGTAAGTGGAACAGCAAATCTCTCCCTGGGTCTCTCTCTATCTCTATCAAATCAATACATAAAAAATTAAAAATAAAATGGCATATGAAGCCCTCCCTAATCTGGCTCCTGTATTTATAGTATTCCTTTCCTTCTTCTCTCTATTCCTTTCCCTATGCCATCTGTGCGCAGATTACTTCAAACACATCTGTGGCTTTGCAAATTAAATAGTTGTTTTCAAGAAAGAGCAGAGAAGAGTAAGCATCTGAGCAGAGGCAACAACCAGAATGAAATATAGTAATTTGAAGTGGTCCAGTGTGTACAGATGAGTGTTGTGAGACTGTAAAATATGAGAGTTGCTGTGATATTGAGCCTTTCCTGATCTTGGTCTGATAAAATTATTTATTTCTTTCATTAAAGGCATCAAATGATGTTTTTATTTATTTATCTAGTAAAACTGAATTTCCAGGGCTCAATTTACTTTATATTTGTTTTTGAAAAACTGACGTGTGTGACTCATTGTAGGCACTTACATGCTTCGCTCAATTATTAAACAGTTGAGAGATGATTTAAAAATGTATTAATCCATTTCAGGATCCCAGATCTTTGAAATATTTTAGGAAAAATCTTGATAAACTTTTATATATTCCAAAGTGATGTGCTTTGATATTTCAGGCAACATGAAATATTTTTACTGAACTTTGTGAACCCCATGGCTACAGGAACAGGGACTTCAATAAATATTAACTTTTTAAAAGGGAAATTAAAATTAATTGCAAGCATCTATTCTCAAGTTGCTGTAGGAAAGAACTAAAGGAGGAATCAGACTCATTGGGAAGTCACAAAGTGAGGTGAACCATTCCTGGTCCAAGGACATTAGAGGCAGGGTACTATTACTTATCTTAAGAAGGTTTAGAGCTTGTCATAGTAAAACATACCATACATAAAAGACAAAAAAAGATTTTTTAAAAACAAAATCAAAGCAAAAAGCCAAAAACATTTGCTAGACATAGGAGTGCCTTATGGGGAAATCCAGTTAGACAACGAACGGTTAAGTATCATTAGGGGTGAAGAATAATTAGGCAGGTAACCAAAATCAAGAAATAGGCACGATGCCAAAACTGGTTTGGCTCAGTGAATAGAGTGTTGGCCTGTGGACTGAAGGGACCCGAGTTCGATTCTGGTCAAGTGATTGCACCTTGGTTGTGGGCACATCCCCAGTAGGGAGTGTACAGGAGGCAGCTGATTGATGTTTCTAACTCTCTATCCCTCTCCTTTCCTCTCTGTAAAAAAATCAATAAAATATATAAAAAAAAAGAAATAGGCAGGAGTCAGGAAGTATATACATAGTATATGTCAAATGAGGTGGATTCCTATACTTACGGTATAATCAAATATTATATTTTGAAATAGTTTGCTAATATCCAAAATTTGTACTTACAAATTTAAAAAATGAGGTAGACTTACATGCACTTGTAGGAAATATATTCAAATTATTTTAATAGAAAAATTTATATTTTTGAATAGTATCTAATCACAATTTTGGATAGTAATAATAGCTTTGCTTTTTTTGATTATACTAAATTATGGCAAGTATCTCTAAGGATTTACTTTATAGTGTAAGTTACCTTCCCTTTCCAACAACTATCAAATTGTGTTTTGCCATTGTGAATATTATTATTAAATTAATACACCTTTCTCACTAAGCTGAGTTTTCATATGAGCAGGGAAAATGTCTATTCTTTCTTACTGTTTTGAGTCAAGTGTCTTGCACAATTCCTGGGCAAGGGGAAACACAGTGTTTGCTAAATGAATACAGTATACACATAGCAAACATTGAAATGAATATGTTATAACAAAATTATATTAAAATCAACTATTTAATAAGGCCTCATTTTTTGTATTATGCATTTTTATTGTAAAATTTCAACATGTGTTTTGCAGTGAACAAGTTAGAGAAATGCCAAATAAAACAATGAAGTAACATATGATATGAAGCATCTTTTCACATGCTTGACATCTGTATATATATATATTTTTAGTTATGTATGTTTTAAGACCTTTGGCTAATTTTTTAAGAAGTAGGTTGTTTGTTTTTTTAATCTTGAGTCTTAAGAGTTCTTTGTGTGTTTTGGATAACAGATCTTTATCAGATTTGTTTTTGCAAATGTTTCCTTCCAGTCTGTGGTTTTCCTTCATTGCATTGAGTTTATTTTAAAATATTTTTATTTAATTAGTGTAATTTCTAAAAAAAATTATGCTAATCTCAATTATACCAGTGTAATCTGTATGGCAAAAGGCCTGTGGTCATGACGCCATAACGTTGTCAATACCAAATGAGTAGTGGCTCTCATGGTGGGTGGGGTGGTAGGTGGGGTGGTGGTAGGCGTGGAACCCCAGCAGTGTCTGTGGAGTGTGGGAGGCATTGCATGGTGGCAGACATGGCCCTGATGGCAAGCTAGGCCAAGGGGGACCCTATACACACTGGGCCTCTAGTGTTAAATAAATCAACTAATTTCTACTTTACCTTATGTCTTTCTATTCCCAATTGTGTTTCTTGGAGCAATTATCTGATCAGTTTCTTTTGCTAATTAGCTCTATATTTCTAAAGAAAATATTTTAATATCCCAATATTTCAATTTTTGAAATTATCTATGTTCTTATGTTGATACTTAAACATATAACATTGTCTACATTCAATCCAATTACTAAATATAGTTACTTCTATCTCTTTCCAAAGTGTTTGTCATGAACAAGAATATTCTAAGCACTACTACTTATGATTTACACTTAACAGCCCCATTAGGTGGGCACTATTGTTATCCCATCCAAGTGACTGTCGTACAGAGAGGTTCATTATCCGCTGAACATCAGCAGCCAGCAGGTTGTGGGGCCAGGGATGCTGATTACTAGAGTCCTCTCTTCTTGCCATCATCTCTTAATCCATAGCATCTCTTACCTTCTTAATACAAATGAGCATAAAAATGCATTCTACAAACATTCATCTCTAAATTTAACATTTGTTCTAAAATAATAGTGGCTAAAGCCCTTAATGTTAGTAAAATTGTATTCCAGTTGAGAAGTAAAAGTAACTAAACAAAGGACTCAGAGTATTAAAGGAAGCATTAATAGGGAGAAACCGAAGAGGGTTCTTTCAGAACTAGACACTAAATCAGAAATCTACAGGAAGAGAAGGTCTTTTAGAATGACAAGCTAATGCTTAGGCTAGAAAGCAGAAACCAGCTGGTGCATTTATGAGTAGAAAGAAGTAAAGATGACAGGGAAACGAAAACATCCAATAAATTTGTGGTCAAAGAGTCAGAAACAAGCTAATATGGTTTTGTTTGTTTTTTTGTTTTGTTTTGTTTTTGAAACCAGGTGTAGCAGACAATCTCAAATGCTATGTCTCCTTCACACTCACAGTCTCCATATACTAGTAGATATACAGTATCCCATACCTAAGATTTTTCTTTGCTGAAAGATCTTCCTTTCTGAAAAGCTGACCAGAGTACATATTTGACCAATGAATCATGTGAGTCAAAATATATATTTTAATGAATGGCAGGAGTGTTCATCAGTTAGGGCTGCTGTAAAAAATACCAGAGGCTGTGTGCTTAAGTAGCAAACATTATTTCCTCACAGTTCTGGGGTCTGGAGGTCCCAGATTAAGGTGCCGATAGAAATGATATCATTGAGAGCCCTCTCCCTGGTTGGCCAAAAACTGCCTATTGCTGCATCCTCCCATATGGAAGAGCAAGATCATTTCTCTTGTTTCTCTCTTCTTTTCTTTTCTTCTTCGTTTTTTTTTATTGTTAATCCTCACCTGAAGATACTTTTTTTCCCATTGATTTTTAGAGAAAGTGGAAGAGAGGGAGGAAAGGAGGAAGGGAAAGACATCATTGTAAGATAGACACATAAATGTGAGAGAAAGGCATTGATTGGTTGCCTCCCATACACACCCTGACAGAGGTAGGGAAATGAACCTACAACCCAGATAAGTGCCCTTATCCTGGTAGACCTAGAATTGAAGCGAAGACCCTCCAGTGGGTCTAACTGCTGAGCAATGCCAGTCAGAGCTCTTGTGTCACGTCTTATAAGGACATCTATCCCATCTTGATAGCTCTACCCTTATGATCTATTTGTCCCCCAAAGGTCTGACTTCCACATACCATTACATTGGGATTAGGCTTTAAACATGTACATTTTGATTGGATGCAAACATTCAGGCCACAGCAGCTCTCTTGCTCCATAGTAGGACACTCTGAAGCATGTTCCACACAGTCTTATTTTAAAAGTCTCAGGATCCCTGAACCAGGTGTGGCTCAATGGTTGAGTGTCAAGTCAGGAACCAAGGGATCACTGGTTTGCTGACCTGGTCAGGGCATATGTCCAGGTTGCAGGTTCAATCCATAATACTGGTTGTGAAGGAATCAGCCAATCAATGATTCTCTCTCATTATTGATGTTCCTTTCTATCTTTCCTTCTCCCTTCCTCTCTGAAATCAATAAAAATATATTTTAAAAATAAAATAAAAGACTCAGGATCTGTTTCTGAGAAAACTCAAACAAGGCTTAAATCTAAAACTTGGATTTTATTATAAGTTTATTAGGAAGCAATGGGAGACTTTTTAAGCAAAGGAGTATCATCCAAGTTACTTTTTAATTAAAAATATCACTTTAGCTGCTTTTTAGGGAGTTGAGTTGAAAGGAAGCAGGAAGATCTGCTGTAAGAATATTCCAATAGTATAGGCCCCATATGCAGGTATATCAAATTTGTTTAATTTGAGGAAAAAATATGATGAATTTATATATCTTGAGAGCAAGTTGACAACATTTAAGGCTTACATTGTATAATAGTGTAAGGGAAAGGGAAGTATCAAAGATTAATTTTAGATTTCAGGTTATTTGTTGTTTAAATGGAATGAGGAAGGCTGGGAAAAGGGCAAGTTTGGAGGTAAAATCAATATTTCAATATTTTTTTGCCTATGTTAAGATTAAGATATCAAGTATTCAGCCAAATATATTTCAGAGTGCATCTGGAGTTCAGAGAATTTGGTACTGGAGATCCAGTTTTGAGAGTTACTGGCACAAAGAAATTATTTACAGTCATGGGTCTAAATGAGATCATGTGAAAGTATCTAGAAAAGGAAAAGGGTGATCTCTACAGAATACTGTATCTTTCAGAGTATGACATATCCCAACAGAGACCAGGAAGAAGGGATGTTGAGGTAAGAACACCACCAATGAAGTGACAGAGGAAAACAGCTTTCAGTAAGGAGTCTTGTTCAAAGGACATAAGTAGACATTGGTAGATATCAGGAATGTTATCAAGATCTGGCTCAGTAAAGTGGAAAAACCTGACTAAAGAGGATTGACAGATAAATGATATGTGTGAGGTGGGAAATGAAAATGGGAATTATAAATATTTCTTTCAAGAGGAATTTGTTGTGGCACAGATGGGAAATGGGAGTGTGTGGTATGATATAGGGCAATCATATTGCTGAGTGCTTATAGAAAATATTCAGTTTTTAGAAGTTTTACTCTTCTATTTATTGTTTTTCTGGTGTTATGGAGTGAGTGTTTGTGTCTCCATAAAATTTATATAATGAAACTCTTCTCTCCCAATGTGAAGGTATTGGAGGTCAGGTCTTTGGGAGATAAATACACTTAGATGATGGGTTTTATGCCCTTATAAGAGTCAACAGAAAGTTTGCTTCCTCTCTGCTCTCCACCATGAGAGATGTCCCACCACTACCACCAAGACTGACCTTATCCTTCAACTCCATAATGGCTTATTAGCATACTCCATTTGAGTCATTAGTAAGCAAAGTGAAGATACCACGTAGGTTTCTGATAAACAAATGAGGTAATAATGCAAGTTAAGAAAAATGCTCCCCCTACTCTTCTGTTACTTTAAGACAAGTCTTCCTCATAATGACCAAGGAATATCAAAAGTATATTGAAAAAGACTGATGTCTATAAACCATACAAGACTGAGCTGTCCAGTATTTATTAAGATTCACTATCTGAGCAGTGACCAAAGTTCCACCTCCATCCGTTTCTCCTCACAATCTGCACTCTTGTCCTGTGTTTCAGTTCTTCTATGTCAGCTTTTCAAAATAAAAACTATTGATTTTTATAATTAATTTCTTCCAAGGTGTTAGCAGTATTAATTCTGTCAGCATATTTGGCACTTTGTTAGGGGTTTTCAGGAATGACAAATCTTTAACAAAAAGGGAAGCATCGCTATGATAATGAAAAATGCATTGTTACAGACTGGCAGTAAAGACATTACAGCTCCTCTGAAAATATTTTCTGAACACCTGGGAGTTAGGTCAGGAGGATTTCTCAGCTGACACTTGAAAAGCATGCCGCATAATAATTAATACTTACATGTAAGCAGGCCCTGATTGAAGTAGCTACAAGTTGAACATTGCTAATTCATGTCTTACTTTGTTGGGACACCTGCCATCCTCCTACTATGTTTAAAATAACAATCATAACAAAGACAATAAGACTCTAAAAAGACAATAGAACTACCAACCATTAATAGAAGCACTCCATGCTGATAAAAAATGTTGATGGTAGGAGTCATACTTTGGATGACATTGTGAAGCACCTATGTGTAATTTGTGAGACATACTCAAGAGGCAGTAAGTTGTAATTATTATGTTGGCTTTGAATTTCACCCTCCGATATAGACTACTGATACCAGGAGACTAGGTCGGAATGGATTTGGGAATGGATGTTGACGCAAAGTGGTTAAAAACAGCATATTGCCTGGCTGGTGGTGCTCAGTGGTTGAGTGTCAATCTGTGAACCAGGAGGTCAGGGTTAGAGTCCCGGTCAGGACACATGCCTGGGTTGCAGGCTGCATCCCCAGTAAGGGGCACGCAGGAAGCAGCTGATCAATGATTATCTCTCATCATTGATCTTTCTATCTCTCTCCCTCTCCCTTCCTCTCTCTGCAATTACAAAAAACAAAACAAACAAACAAATACACAAACAAACAAACAAACAGCATCTTTATTGGGACCACAGAGCTGCCCAAATTTCTGGCCTAGGAATGAGGATGCTGGAGGAGGCGATCCTGCTGAAGTTGCCTTAGCTGTGGACCCAACTGCTGCTTCAGACCTTCAAAGTGCGCCAGCCCATCACTGACACTGCGTGTGAGCGGCAGCAGCCACGCCCCCCTCAGAGGCCCTGGGGGTGTAATGACTGCTTGTTTACTTCTTTTTCTCCATTCCACATCTTGCACAAATATTTTATATGGTGAACCCTAATCAGGAATCATGCAGGGAAGGAAATTCTGGGGAAATGTAGTTGCAGCTTAGCTAAGCTGAAACAGTACAAAGCCACCACAATTGGTGGTAATGGAAATTTGTAAAGCTGCCCAAGATGTGCATTCTCCCCTATTTATGGAGCTGCTGTGCTGAGCAGTTGCTGAGTAATTAAAATCTCACCATCAGAGGTGTCATTATTAGAACCCTGTTGGTGCTCTCAGATGTGAAGTCAGGCATGGGCCTTCACTGCAGAGCATCCCCTGGATTCTTGCAGCTTATCAGCAGCCAGTGAGCCTTTGGATGGCACAGCCATACAAATACACACTTTACAGCTATAAAATGAATGTCATGCTTCTATCTGTAAAAGCTAATAACTCCTCACTCCTCCCATTTCTTTCCTATGCATGTACATACACACCAACAAATACACACACCCATGAATACACACAGAACATAGCCTAAGGTAATACCATACATTACCTCAACATTAAAGAGAAAAATTGTTCTGGATGAGTGTATTTAAGAACCTGTGAATGTGCATAGAGAAGACACATGTGCAAATAAAATGGAAAGGAATTTGGTTTTGATCTAATGGCTTCATCGATTTTTCCTAAGCAGAATTGTAATTACCTGCACGGGAGCTTAAAATAATATGTGCAGTAACTTTCGGGAGTTATCTGATTAAATGAATATGTTATTTGTATTCTATATGGAAATGAGCTTGTGTGTTTTGACTTTATGCATGAGGCTTGGACCCCCTGGGTATCCTGTGGGGACCAGGCACAGCTGATTTCTTCATCTGCAAGGCAGAAAGCCTGACAGCCACAGATGTGAGCTCTCCAGCTTTAGGTGTGAAAGCTGCTTTGTGAAGCCAGAATTCAGGCAATTAAGCAAGTTCCCCTCCTGGTAAGCTGGTGGTTAGCCAGGCCACTGTCAGTGCGGCCCACACCACTCCAGCAGAGGGCTTGGCAGGATGGAACACCTGAAACTTCTTGCTGGAAAAGAACAAAGACCCAAAAACGAAAATGTTAAGGACCTCTTTTATAAGATTTCTTTAGCCTTTAGCTCTATACTGATAGAAACAAATAAAAGAGAAAGGACCCAAGAAAATATAATATCATCAGTAATCATGAGTAACTCCTTAGAGTTGCCAAGCATATTAGTTATGCATTGTCTATGGTTATATATTAATTATATATTATACTAGAGGCCTGGTGCATGAAATTTGTGCACGAGGGTGGGGAGGAATTGACCCTTAGCACAGCCTGTACCCTTTTCAATCTGGGACCCCTCAAGGAGTGTTCGACTGCCCACGGGATCGGGCCTAAACAGTCAGTCAGACATCCTTTTCACAATCCAGGACTGCTGGCTCCCAACCTCTTGCCTGTCTGCCTGCCAGATTGTCCCTAACAATTTCTGCTTGCCAGCCTGATCACCCCCTATACCACTCCCCTGCCAGCTTGATTGATGCCTAACTGCTCCCTTTCCAGTCTGATTGGCCCTAACTGCCCTCTCCTGCCAGCCTGGTCACCGCTAACCGCCCTCCCTTGCCAGCCTGGTCACCTCTAACTGCTCTCCTCTGCTGGCCTGATTTCCCCAGCAGCCCTTTCCTGTCAGCTTGGTCACCCTTAACTGCCATCTCCTGCCAGCCTGGTTTCCCCTAACTGCTCTGCCCTGCTGGCCTGGTTCCCCTCAACTGCCCTCCCGTGCTGGCCTGGTCCCCCCACCACTGCCCTTCCCTGCAGGCCTACCACCCCCCCCCCCCAACTTCCCTCTCTTGCAGGCGATTTTGTGGTGTCATCTAGTGTCCACATGGGAGCAGCCATCTTTGACCACATGGGGGCGGCCATCTTGTGTGTTGGAATGATGATCAATTTGCATATTATTCTTTTATTAGATAGGATTATAGCTAATGTAATTTTTGCAACAACCCTGTAAAACCTGTATCAATATTTCTGATTAGAGATTATGAAATGGGCTCAGTGTGGTTCAGTGCTTTATTATCAGATATACGGACTGCAAATGGCTGTGCCACAACTGAAACACAGATTTCTCTAATATCAGTCCCAGTCAGGGTCCACTTTAAGTCCTTTCTAAGCAGACAGGACACACATGAGTTAGTAAAATAAATAGCCAATTTTACTTGGCTCTCCAGCACATCTGTCTTATATTATGCTATGGCTTTAATGCATCATTTATAAAACTAATTCTACCTTGTCTTTATTTATTCATTAGTTTAAGAGTTACTAATACTGTGAATTGGCACATAGCAATTTGCCAACATTTTGAAATAAATATTTAAATTGTGAATAATTTGTATTCTAGATGTCGAAGATGCAAAGGGAAAACGAAATTGTAAGCAGCCACATAATCAGGACTTCTGCTAGGGATTTATTCCTTTTGCCACCAATAATGAGACTGTTTTTTCCAACAATGACACATATACTGCTTCAAGAGGTGACCAAAGTCAAAGTTAAAGAAGTTTTCTGAAGGACAAGAAGAAAATAAGTGGCTCTGCTGGGATTTGAACACTGCCCTCTCTGATTCTATGGCCTGGGCTCACTCAGTACTTCTCAAGCATTGTTTTCCAACTTTATAACAACTCCGTAAAGTCAGAAAATATTCACCTTTTTTGTAAATGAGGAAAATGATACAAAATAACTTAAATTGTATGAAATCCCAAGGATATTAATTGACAGAGAAGGAAACCAAATGTCTTACTTCAGTGCTTGTGCTTTTTCCACTAACAGGTCTCCTCCAAATTGCTGAGTATGCAGAATGTCCTGAAAGATGTATCCACACTTTAACAGCTGACAGCTCAATTTTGAAAATGAAATGTATTTTAATAAACACTGCCTTGATAATTATTCGAAGTGCATGTATACATTTCTTTTGGACAACTTATATACATGGGAATGTAAACAAACCATAAAAAAATAACTTACTTTTTTAACACAATGGACTAAAATAACTCATAGAGCTGTTAAAGACTGCTGAGCCCTCCAGTACCTGCCACTGAAGCCTGACACAGTCTGGAGAGCTCTTTTTCTATTAAGCTTCAAAGAACAGTGCATTTTGAGAGTTTTCGGTTTTTTTTTTTTTTTTGGCCAATATTCTCATAAACACAAGCTTAACTGAAATACTCATTAGAAAAAAACATTTTTGTAGTAAACAGAAAATGTAGCTAGATGCAGTGTTCTATAAATTGCATGCTATGTTACTTTAAGTGGAAAGAAAAGAACCTCAAGAACCATGAAATGAGATATACACGTCACTATCAAGAAAAAAAACCCACAATGGAACAATAAGTTTACTTAAAATACCTTTCATTTGAAAAAAGTCTACACTGAATTTTAACATCAATTATTCTTACCTAGAATTGTGTTGGTTAATGTTACACTTTACCACTTCAATTGCTCCATGAGAACTAAAAATTGAATAAGTGATATTAATTTAATACATTAATACTATTTTGGGCAATAATGGAAATAAACTACTCGATCCGACCCTTTTAGAACTGAGTTGCTTTAATTTTAATTGTCTTTCAAAAGCACTTTATGTATCCAATGACCCAGCCATACACACATGCGCCAGGAGGTGGAGCTTAATTTCCTACTAAGACAAACCTCTGCATGCCAGACCACTGCCACCAGACTTGAGGGTAGACTAGGCTCTCCACTCCTCACTTCCAAAGAACAGAGTAGGGAAAGCAAAGAGTAACTGTGTGAAAAACTACCCTAACAAGAGATGAAACAACTAAGGAAACAGTGGCATGTTTCATGTGTCCCAAAAGAATGTGAACAGAGGGCAGTTCACTTCTACACTACTTCTTCCAAAAATCCACAGCCCTGCTTTAACCATGGAGAAAATATCAGACAACCCACATTGCAGAACATTGCAGAGGATAGTACTTCTAGACTGTCAAGGTCATGAAAACAAAGGCAAATTGATACCAGAGACTGAGGAGAGATGACAACTGAAAACCAATTACGGTTACATCAAACACCTTGAATTGGATCCTCAAACAGAAAGAGACCATTATGGAAAAACTGTTAAATCCAAAATAAAATCTCGAGTTTTGTTAATAGTAATGTGTCAATGTCAGGTTCTTTATTTTGAAACATGCACCATGCTTTGTATATCACTAGTACAGTGAAGCACCATGTTTAGTACTCCCCAATTGCATCTTTATTCATTTCATAGTAGCAAATCCTAATATACAATATATAATATTTGTATGCACATCTTTTTGCCTTTATTGAAACTATTAGCTTTTAACTAGCTTTATATTTCATTTCTTACTTTATATAAATGGTAAATATTTCTACAACTTTATTTTGCATGGGAATAAGAGAACAAGAAAAATAGGTTTATTTATGTTACCCTTATTAATTTGTGCAGTTATTGTGTCTTTTAAATTAATGTTCAAGAAAAAATATTAATTTTTATTAAAATGTTTTATTATTTTATGTTAATGATTGTTTACTTGTTTATTTCATCCCTTTGTATTCAGCATGTCTCTATTGAAATAAATTTGTTTCTATGAAAATTGAAGCTTTTTTTTTTTTAGCCCATGTAAACTTAAACCTCATTTGTTTGGCCTGTGTTAGCCTTTGAGTTTGAAATGATTGCTCTAGGACAAAGAATTATCTGACCCAAAGTGTTGATAGGAATGAGGTTGAAAAACCCTGATCTAAAATTTCCAGTACACACTTGAATGCAATCATTTTATAAAAAGGTAGTAGGTGTTTTTCAACATCTTACAGCTAAATGCCATGTTTCTTTGGGGTTTTAAAAGATGTCCTTTATTAGTAATGGTTGTTGACTTTTACAAATATTTACTCTATATTTATGAGATGTCACATTTTTAATATATTAATGTGGTGAATTGCATTAACTGATTTTCTAGTGGCTAAACTCCTCTTGCTTGCCTGGAATAAACTCAACTGGATTATGATGTATTACATATTTAGTATATTTCTGTATATAGTTTGACATTATTTTGCAAATATTTTTAGTAAGCCCTGTCTGTAAACTATTTCCTCCTTATTATGTGCATTAATTATATCCTTGTCTTTAAATGCACATTGACCTGGTCTTTAGGCAAATCCACAACAATGTATTGAATTCTTAATGTTCCTAAAATGCAATTTTCAGCCAATAGCATTAATTAAAATTGTATCAAAACAAAGTCCATGCTGAAACGATTGCTTGTGTAACATGAGTAATTATGTGACTGTGTTTAATAAAGGAGTAATTAGGGACTATTCTTATTCCACTTTTCACTGCTCCATAGGTTAGATTCTCTGGAATCAGATGTTAAAACAGAGTTATATATATACCTTTTTTATTAATGGTCAATATATAAGAAGAAAAGAGGGAAGAACAGAATCTGGCATAGGAACAAAATTCAATGCAGGTCCAATAAAGCCTTGGCCTACCTGAAGGGAAGTGAGTCCCGTCGTCTCCTGTGGAATTAAAATGGTTGAAGGACAGGCTCTCAGGAGAAGGAATATTTGCAGTTGAGGCAAACTCCTAGAGCTGAGAGCTGAAGGATCTGGGTCAAAGACACTCCCCAATACTGGAATGACAAAAATCCTCTCTTAAATGACATTCTGAGAGACTTATCTTCTGGTCTACTATACTTCTTATCCCTGAGAAGGAATCCTATCTAATAAAAGAGTAATATGCAAACTGACCATCACTCCAGCACACAATATGGCTGTCCCCATGTGGACACAAGATGGCCACCACAAGATGGCTAGTAGGGGAGGGCAGTTGGAAGGGACCAGGCCTGCAAGGAAGGGCAGTTGGGGGTGATCAAGCCTGCAGGGGAGGGCAGTTGAGGTGGGACCAGGCCTCCAGGGGGGGACCAGGCCTGCAGGGTAGGGCAGTTAGGGATGATCAGGCCTGCAGGGGAAGACATGTAGGGGCAAATAGGCTGGCAGGAGAGTAATTAGGCATCAATGAGGCTGGCAGGGGAGTGGTTAGGGGGGTGATCAGGCTGGCAGGCAGAAATAGTTAGGGGCAATCAGGAAGGCAGGCAGTTGAGCAGTTTGGAGCCAGCAGTCCTGGATTGTGAGAGGGATGTTTGACTGCTAGCAGAGGAGAGCAGTTGGGAAGGGAGGGCAGCTAGGATTGGGCCTAAACAGGCAGTCGGACATCCCTTGAGGGGCCCCAGATTGGAGAGGGTACAGGCTGGGCTGAGGGACATCCCCCTTCCCCATGCACAAATTTAAATATATATAAAATTTAAAATCTTTATTGTTGAAAGTATTATCTATGTCTCCTTTTCCCCCCCATTAACTTCTCCCCAGCCACTCCCACCCCCTAACACATGCCCCTCTACTGTCTGTGTCAATTGGTTATGCTTATATGCTTGCATACAAGTCTTTTAGTTCATTTTCTACACCCCCACCCGACCCTCCCCTGCCTTCTATCTGAGGTTTGATGGTCTGTTCTATGCTTCTATGTCTCTGATTCTATTTTTTGTACATCAGTTTATGTTGTTCCTTATATTCCAGAAATGAATGTGATCATGTGATATTTATCTTTCTCTGACTGGCTTATTTTGCTTAGCATAAGTGCCCATCACCAAATTAGTGGATTAAAAAAACTGGTACATCTACACAATGAAATACTATGCTGCTGTTAAAAAGAAGTCACCATTTCCAACTGTATGGATGGACCTGGAGAGCATTATACTAAGTAAAATAAGGAGTTCTTGATATAAACAAAGGTTATAGAGATACAACAAAGGAGTTAAGTAAAGCTCTATGTTCTCAAATTTGGATTAAGGTCTGTCATATGAACTTGAAGTGTTTTATCTCTGGGAAGTAAATATACCTCTTAGATTACTCTCAAAATATAAAACTAAGAAAATATTTTCTTTGGAAAATTAGTATTTATATGAGAATTTTGGTAATTGTCATTTGTGTTATTTGTTTCTAAACAGACTTACTTGAAAATATTTTGGATTTAAAGAATTGCTATAGGGATGTGACAGCAAGTTTTCATATTCTCCTCATTGAGCATTATGGATTAAATTGTGACCTCTCCAAAATATGGTTAAGTCCTATGCGGGAAGCCAGATATTGCCTCACCAATAGAGATTTAAATAGAACAAACAGGAAAGCTGGTCAAAGCTTAATGGATCTGTTTACCCATTGTTTAGGTGAAACTTTAGTTGCCCCTCCTTTAGTCTTATGTTAAGTATGAACTATTTACTCATTGTTTAGGGACATATTGGTAATTGTAAAAGCTTCCACACCTTTTGTCTTATGTTAATTCTTGCTGGTTGATTTCATTGTTGGAATTTCCTGACCTAAAGGACATGGATGTATCACTTGGCCCTAATAAAAGGGGATAGGAAAACCAGAGCGGTGCAGTCCCTCCACTAGAGATGGGCTCCCGCCTGGCCCCCATGATTCCCAAAAATTAATGCTTTTCGAGTCTCTTCTCATTTGTGTGTGGCTTTCTCCAGATGCTGAACCCTGACATGGGAACCCTGGACATGCAGGACGTGAAAAGGATTCCATATTCCTAACCCCTGGTACCTGTGAATATGACCTTACTTAGATATAAGGTTTTTGGGTGGTGAACACAATATACAATATACAGATAGTGTATTATAGAATTGTACACCTGGTTGGGGAATTCATGAAAATGTCTTGACTTTGATAATATGTTCCTCCTATCTGTTCTCTTCATAGGAAGCATATCTTAATGTTTAAAAAAAGTTCAGGAAAACAAATAAGTAGAAGAAAACAAAGTCTACCTTAAAATTGAAGAGTCTGCAAGTGAGATTTTGGGTTTAAAGGAAGCAGCATGCTATGTGCTGTGAGGCTCATTCACTATCGTATTTCAGCCATTTGATGTGCAGCATCTGGTACGTGACCTCTAATAAACCCTCAGGGCTTTGGGGTTCAGTATAGAGAGCTACCCCTTACAAGGCCTACATTGTGGAGAGTCGGGAATTTCTGGAGGAGTTTGAAAATTGAAAAATTCAGTAAACACTGTGATATTTTTGTGCCTGAACCCCCGGAGTTTAACCAAATTAGAGAAAATCAGACTATCAGAAGCAAATTCAACTTCTTTACAGTGTTGGCTTGGAGAGATGGGTACATTGTTTGATTGTCTTCATATGCACATTCTGTGCTAATGAATACTTTAGAGACCAGCTTGGAGGTAAAGAAAACAATTTCTGGAACAATATCTAACTCCTATCCCTGCCAGAGGAACTTAGTTAAGATGATAGAGGTTGAAGAATGTGACCATCTACCCGTGAGATTCAGTGACTTGCTCCCATCTTTATGACCCCAAAGTTGGAGCTCTGAATCTCAGAAAATGAACTCTTACTAGAGTTCAGAGGTAATAGCAATGCTAAGGACACTGCAGGAGCTCAACTGATATATACTCAATTAAAAGTAATGACATATTGGAACACAATGAAAAAATTATAATGAGTCTTTATAGTCTAGAATATGTACATAGAGCAGAAAATCACTAAGAAGTGTGACCAGTATGAAATTTCAAAAAATGCTTTTCTCATACCACTATTTGTTTTTGTGTTTCAGAAATTATGATCTAAGACTGTCTCTCTGCTTTATTTTAATTCAAAATTTAGAGCCAAAATTAAGACTTTCATTTTATGGTATACTAATACATAAGACTGTAATGCTTGTGCAAAGTTTCACCTTGGTTTCATTACTCTTTTAATTCATAGATACCCATTTATAACTCTCAACTTTCATAAGCATATTTATATACCAGAAGTTTTGTTTGCAAAGACATGTCACAGAAAGGAATATTTGCCCTTAATTTAAGACTCTTAAAAAAAGCCAATGCATTCAAATCTCTTATTTTAATTTTTAAAATAATTTAACATTTGTGGAAATATGTTAGTAGGAAATTAATTCAAGTAAAGGTAGTTGTGTATGGTAGTTTATAGGTTACCTAATAGAATCAATAACAACAAAAGAAGGGAGACTAGAAATTTAACAAAAATACCAGTTGTAATTGTTTAATATCATAAAGATAGAACTAAATGATTCTTATGAGTTCATAAATATAAACCTAAAGGATAAATGTTTTAACATTGTTTAATGCTCACAATCATGTGTTTGAGGTTTAGGATAAAATTTCTAGGAGAACATTATATTTCAATCAAAATTAATATATTTTTAATAACATGGTGACAGTGAACATAGCATTCTCTCAGGTGACTCAATAAATGAGATAATGATAACACCAATTTTTAAAATGTGAAGTATGGATACTATATGTCTGAATTAATAAATTATTTTATACAGAATGTGATTATAAAATAGGTGTATTTACCTAAATTTAAAAAGTCAACATACATAAAACATGTCATAATTCTATCTATATCCTAAAATGTACATATTTAAAGTGGATCAACCTATTATTGATTATATCACTGGAGAAATAATGAAAGTCTTATGTCCATAGAGTAGGTGTTCCGGTTAATAATGGCAGATTTTGTAATCAAAGAAAACACTGTAATTTCAAGAGAAACATCAAAGGTGCTTTATTCAAAGTAATGTCCATTTGCTAGCTACCCTTTTCCCCCACCTTTCAGGTAATTTGTGGATACCGTCCCAACAGAACTTTTCTTGTTTTGAGGCAAACCTTTCAGAAACCCAATTTTCCACTTCTTACATTTTGAAGTGCTGCTAGAAAGTGTTTGTGCCATCAATCGGAACAAGTGGTAATCTGAAGGAGCAAGGTCTGGTGAATACAACTGGTGGGTTAATACTTTCCAGACAAGATATTTAATGTGTCTTGAACTGGTTTTAAAGTGTATGATGGTGCGTTATCATGAAGCAAAATTACTTTGCCTGTCTTCTGGGACATTCTGGTCATTTCAAAAACAAAGCATGATTCTAATTGATCATGTGTTGTCAATAGTGATCAGTATTAATGGTTTCACCTGGTTTTAGAAGCTCATAATACATCACACCTTCCTGATCCCACCAAATGCAGAGCATTGTCTTTTTCCAAAGTGATTTGGCCTTGCAGTTGATGTTGATGGTTGACCTGAATCAACCCATGATTTAGTGCACTTGGGATTCTCAAAATAAATTCCCTTTTCATTGCTAGTCACAATTCGATGCAAAAAAAGACTTGCTTTCATGCCGTTGAAACATCTTACTGATTGATGACTTTTCGATTTTCCATTTGTCTTTCATTCAGTTGATGTGGCACCCATTTTCTTTCCTTTAAAATATTTCCCATTGCTTGTAAATGATCAGAATTTGTTTGCTGAGCAATGTTTAATCATTCTGCAAGTTGTTTTTGAATTTGACACACATCTTTATCCAATAATGCTTGTAATTGTTGGTCTTCAAACTTTTTTGGTTGACCTGGACATTCTTTGTCTTTCACATAGAAATCATCACTTTTAGAGTATTTAAACCAGCATTCACAAGTATCTTGAGATGGAGCATGTTCACCATAAGATTCTCGAAATATACAATAACTTTTCCTTCAAAATAATAAATTAAAACTTACCACAAATGCTCTTTTTTTTGGCACAAAATTCAACATTTTTAAGCATAAAAATATCTATGATGTTAACACTTTCAGCAAATTGACATATGAAGTTTTGAATCTTGTTGTCAATACAAAATGACACACATATCAAATCACATATATATCAACATGTGTGTAACCCCATCTATTGAAAAAATCCATTTATTAACTGGTACACCTAGTATTTAGAATATATCTTTGATTTTTTTGTATTCTACTTTATACTGATTATGGAATACAATAAATGATGACATATCAAAATAAATATGAACATTTAACTATCAACATTATAGACACTTTCATAATATACACTATTCCTTAGTGTTACTTAATATTTTTGATATGCAACTATATTCTTCTTGAACCATAAATTATGTTAATTTTATGTGACTAATGTCATGTTCCACTGGAATAAGACTGAGAATCTAGTTCAAAGGCCACATATTTTTCTTTGTTATGTAGCTGTTAATTTGGTTCATGAGCATCAGAAGATCAAGCAACATTAAAAAATAAACAGCTAGTTTCTATGCATTTTATAAGAAGAGTTTATTTTAAAATAATATAAAACATTAAATATTTTAACTTATTACACATTTGTTTCTGTATTTCTCACAAAAATTGTTTTGCAGTCACTATAGCAGACATGGGTCATAACTGGGTCTTTTTTCTCTTCTCTCTCCCTCTCTTTTTTCCTTTTCCTCTTCTTCCATTAGAATGATTCAATAGTTAAAACTTGTTTCAATTTTCTTTACAGCAATGACATCAGGCTAGTGAAAATGACATGTTACAGCCAAAAGCATTTAATAGTATTTGTTCCTAACATTGTTAATACTTTAATTTTTATCAAAACATTTAGATCATCACTGTAAGTTTTAAAAGACATGCTGACATGCCAAGGGAAACTTTGAATAACCATTCTGCCGTATTTTCTCTATATTATTCAAAATTCTTGTTTGAAAATCCTTATTCCTCAGGGTTGTTTTTTTTTTTTTGAAAAAACACACAACCTCTTTTTTTTGTTTTTGTTTTTAAAGAGCTCATCAATTTCTGCTTCTTATTTTTCCATTTGAAGTTTTAATCCTTTGTTGCAAATCTCACAATTGGTTGCACTGGAGGTGATTAAGATGTCACAAGTATAGGATTGTTGTAAATCTGGACAGAGAATACCCCATATATGATTTTCTAAGGAACAAAGGTGTCATTTTCATGAAAATTTATTAAAAATTTCAAAGCAAGAAAAATGGAATGAAAGATATAAATATGAGATCTAATAGTACCGATTGTAAAATAAATTGTTAAAGATAAAAATTTTATATAAAATATTAATAGTTCTGAAAACTTTATATATAATTTATGGTTTTTTTAGTCTTTGAATATATTTGCATGTGAATCTACAAACTAAAAGTATGTGTATATGAATATACCTTCCTTCATCCAAACACTTAATTGACTGCTGAAAATGATCTTGAGCAATGAAGACCAATTCCTTGTTTGGATTGTAGAAAACAATGTAATTTTATAATTGTACTTTCTATTCTCCATTTTATTTAAAAGAATGGTATTTAAAATATTAGAATTCTTATGAAGTTGTATATTTTACATTTATTATATATTAGATGGGAGATTCTATTGATATTTTTCTAAATAATTTAAATATGGAAGCTTATTGAGCAGGTTATCTCTTTCACAGTGAGTACTGGAAGGTGTTTCATAAGGCACAGAGTAGGATTTCACTTAATACTTAGTAATGTATAATAGAGAACACTTTTCTCTCTGTAGAAAAATGCTGCCTTGACAAACTTTCCGACTGTTCTATTTAAAGTGATACTTTCCCACTTCATGCTGCACCATTATATAGTTCTCCTGATGAGCACCAGCTCCATCTGGGGGTGAGGCTGGCTGGGAACATTTTCTGGGTATCTGATAACTTGGCTACCTAGCTGTCATTTGTGTGCATCAGTTAACTAGCTTTCTGATTCAATAGCACTGAGGTGCTCATGGAAGAGATTTTGGTAAAACCACCAAGAATATTTCCAGTTAGTGCATTTCATGGGATTCCTTTCAGGTCAATGGTGACATCATCATGGCTAATTCTAGAAGACACTACTTAGTAATCCTAGAACCCTAGACCTCACAATCAGCCTGTCTTTTCCTTCTCTGTCCTGATCCTGGACCATTTCTCTTCTCTCTTTTTCATTCTAACGCTTATTTTATCTTAAAATTCTAATTTATATATAATTTTGTCAGCTATACCCAAATGATATTTTAGCTCCTTTTTACTATAACTTTGTTTATAAAATTATGTCCACACTCACATCTTCAAGTACCTATATTACTTTGATGACTATTGAGTCTCTATATAAAACCCTAACCTTTCTCTTGATATTCACCCTGTTTGTATAATTGTGTCCTACTGAGTTTTGTTTGGGTATCTTACAGGTTACTCACAGTTAATATGTCCCAAATTCTTCATCTGCTCCTACTAAATCACATCTATTTATTTTTCCTAATTTGGAACCTAAATATCATCCTCCTTTTTCTTTTTTCCCAACCATTACAATCCTAATCAATTAACAACTACTGCCGATTCTAAGTCCTCCAATAGTCTGCAATCTACCTTTTATCTTCACCACCATTACCACAGTTATATTCTTATGTTTGACAGCCTGGAGTACTGCAGCAGCTTTCTAATAGCCAGCTCCTGCTATTTAACATAACTTTTCAAATGCAGAGTAATTGTTTCAAGTAGGTAATTCAGTTATATTACCTTTCTAAAATTATAAAGTCTTCCCCATCTCTGTTCCTCTGATCTGATTGAGTGGTGAATGTTATAACTTGGCTTCAATGCTGGATTCTCTAGTGATTGATTGGTAAATTTGATAAATATACTTAACCCCTCCATGCCTTATTTCTTTTTAAATAATATTAATATTGGACTTACAGTACTAAGAGAATAAAATTAATTTATATAAATCTGCAGCACAACTGTTGGCATATGGTAGTACATGATAAACATTAATCATAGCCACATTATTACCACCATCATCAATATCATTATTATAATCATCATAGGGGAAAAGGCAATGTCATGGCATTTAAGACATTTCATATCTACTCTTTTTTTTTCCTTTTCAGCTTATTCCCCCATAAATAAACCCTTAAAACCCTTAAAACACTTGCTAACTCTCTCTTGTACTTGAAGACATTTTATTCTGTTCAAATGGAATGTATATTCTTCCTGCTCCTCTTCTTATTATGCCTTCCCTTTATTTGCCTATAAAAACTACAATTTATCCCCCAAGCCACTATTCAAATTCATTTTGGGAAACCTTTTCTCATGCACACACAGGTAGTCAAGCACTCTTTTTTTCTCTCACACATATGTATATGGCAGCACATATTTCTAATATTGGATTGTTTCATTCTTATTCCTGTCTTTCTTCTAGGCCCTAGAATCATAACCTGGAATCTAGAGTTATGAAGGTGCTAAAAAACAGAAGTTGAGCTTTATTCAGATTTCCAGTGCTTTGTAGAGTGTCTGGAATATCATAGGCACTTAAAATTATTTTTAAATAAATGGTATACACAGTTAATGAATTAATTGTTTGAAATAAGCATATTTTTATTATAGCAGAGAATCTTGGTGAGCTTTAGAGAGAGCTTTGATTTAATATATGACTTCCAAAATGCTCTCTTTCTCTGTTATAATCATACTCTGCTGATCTCCTTCTTTATGACTCACGTTTGTTCAGTTATCAAATATAGAGTCTGTCTAAAGGGCCTTGGAAATCTAGCGTTATTTTTTTTCATCCTAACTCATCAGTTTTTGCCCAGATGCAATGTTATGTTCCTAAAAGGAAATCTGACACTGTCCTTCCTCTGCTTACAAATTCTTTAGAACAGGTGAATGTATGCACAATCTACTCTAGTTCTGAGTGCAAAGCAATCTATCTCCAGAAACTTTTATAGTCCATCTATAGCAATGTTCTTCAGTCTTATTTCTACCATTCACCCTAAGTTACTCTCAACTCTTTGCATCTGATATTACTGGCTAAAGCCAAAGTATGTTACTCTTCGTCATCTTTGTATGCACTCTTACATTTTCCTAATTTTCCCTTCATTCACTTTGGGTATACTAGTTGTCCCCTCATCTCCAGTTCAAATAGTACATTATTTGTTCTTTCATTAGTCACTCTTTAAATGCATTCATTGCACAAGAACTATCTTCGATTTCTTGTGTTGGTACCTCTCCATTTCTCCACATCTTTACCATATCCTTCTCATCACAATACCCTCCTCACCACCATACCCAGGCCCAGCTAACTCAAACCCTGAGCCCATCTCTGTTTCCATCCTTAATTCTTCCCTCTGATCTTTCATTTTGAAATTCATTTTCTCCTGCTCCTCATGGACCTCTATACTTTTTGCTTTCCCGTATTTTCAACTATATACTTTTTCTATTAGATTTTTCCAGGCAGCATAAAATATGCCTGTCTCTTACATTCTTAAGAAAATAAAAATTTAAAACCAAAATCTTTCTTCAACCTACAATGATCTATATCTTTTTTATTTTACTACCATAGTTCTTGAACTATCTGACAACCTCAAAGTCTTCATTACTTTCATCCCACCTAGTTCTTAATCCAGTGAAAAAAATCCATGACAGTCACAAAATCAACTGTCATCAAGAGTGCCAAAATGTTTTTATTGTAAATACAATGGTTACTTATTTATCTTGAAAAAATTCATTTTATTTACTTTATTAATATTGATTATTCTCTGTTGAAACCATTCATTTTCTCTTCACCTTGGCTTCCAAGACCCAACGTTCTCTTGGCTTTGTAACCATATTTTATATTTTATTTCCTGAAGTCACATTCTTAAATTCTCTTATATTTTGTACTTATTCCATCTTAACTCATCTAAATATATAGCTATTTCCAACTGATTTATAACACATTTGTAAACCTTATCCCCTGCAATGACTTTCAAATGACCAACAAAGTACTTAAAGTTTAACATTTAGTACTGGATAATATAGTCACTATTGAAAGTCTGTCACTGTAGGTCATAGGATATAATTGAAACATAACTTAATATCTTTTTAACCCATGCTTGCTCCTTTTTTATACTTTCCATTTTGGCGATTGATCTAATTATTTATTCTTCCTCCCAAGAGATTACTTGGAATTCAGCCTGTATCCGATCATTCTCAGTATCCATATCCTGCTAATCTCAACATTCTGCTAATTCTGTGTTATTGGCTATTTTCCCCCTTGTCTTTTCTTTCTTTTCACCTGAGTTTAGAAACTCACCTTTCTTTCTGGATGCCATCAACAGCACTTCAATTCATTTATCTGTCTGCAATATTCTTTTATTTTATTTACTACACAGTCAAAAACAATTCTCTTTCAAAAACCATTTTGTCACTTTCCTGATAAAAGTTATTCTGCACTATAATTTTGCTTTAATCTCCTTAAATCTTTTAAACATTTATGGAGAAAGTGGTTGCTTCATGCACCCTCCTAAGTTGTCCCTGTCAATGCTTTCTCTTCATCAAGTGCTTCTTTTGGGTTGTCCCCACTTATTTCCTGGCTCCCTCCATCTCTTGGTTGTGCTTTCCTCCAGCTGACCTTCAGCAACAGATCCATGTTACCAATAGGATGGCTTCTAGCAGGCCCTAGTCTAGAATAGAATAGATTCAAACCCAGATTCTTCTTGGTAACATTTGTGAAAATGTTGAGGATCACTGTATATGAATTAATTTTGTTCCTATACCCATCCCTAAATCAACTGGTATAACTGGGCTGCTGGGATTATAGACCTGGATAATATAGTCACTATTGAAAGTCTGTCACTGCAGGTCATAGGATATAATGCAATGATTGGCTTGGCTGAAGGCACTATATGTTCTTTGGAGTTCAGATGGAGCACTACTTAGACCATGGATTGGTAGGGCAGGAAAGTGGACTCCAGGATAAATTGAGGTGTTGCTATGAGAGAAAGTAGGAATCTCTCAAACTAATCCTAATCTTGGATTGGTAAAAAGCAATTAGCATATGTTTCTGATGCCTTTTCTGATCTCTGACTTCTAGCTTGGGTTGGATGATCCAAATCTATCTCTCTACAATCTGTTCTCAAATATATAATATGTTGTTTTAGTTGTAAACCACACTGTTAATGGCAGAGAGGCCTGTTGCAGTAAATTTAGTATCTCTAGTACATGGCCCAGTGCTTGTCATAAGTTTGGCACTCAATAAATGCTTCAGTAACCTATGGAATTAATAAATGAATACCATAGTCCAGGTCTTGGGTTAGGCTTCAAAATAGAAGCCCCTCAACTGCCTTAAAATTAGTTGTTCTGTCCTTTGTACAGATTTTTAAAGGCATTTATCTACATATCTACTAGTATGTATCACTGGAAAGCATTTTATTAATCTTTGAGCAAATATACTTTGCTTGATAATGTTTGGTGAAAAATGAATGAATATGTGAGTTAGTGAATAAATGAATGATGAATGGAGAGTAATTTACTTCCTCAGCTCTCCTGTGCTTCATTACACCCAATGGATTCAGACAGGAAAGATTAAGCAAGAATTCCATCATTGTGCAGTTGAGAAACTAGAAACCCTGGAAAAGCCAAATTACATTTGTCATGGAACTTTCTTCCTGACCTTGACAATGACAGAATAGAATTTAGGCCTCTGACTCTTCATGCAGAGTTACTTTTGCTGATTTGCATTGTCTGAATTCATACTCAAGCATCTCAATTTTCACTTACACATTGGAAAATTTTGGCTGTTTTAAGTAAGAGAATCAGGGTACATAGTTGATTTCTTTAAAAGACATACAGTGTCTAATAAACTTCTCTCTAAATTCCTATTTACATACCTTCAACTTAAAGATAGAAAGATAATTTTATTTGCTAGACTCCAGCAGGATACATTTAATTTTTAATTATTTAGGTTTTAAGTTATACAAAAACTATTGTCTATGAGTTATATACTGCTTATTAAAAAGAGACAAATCCATGTGCAGAAATAGAAGACATAAATTAATACACAAGCATTTGTTTTTATTTAAATGTCAACTCCAAAATCATCCATTTTCCTCAAGTTCTCACATGGTGAGAAATCATGACTATTTCTGGATCCTGCCAATAACATTTGTAATATTCCTAAATTCAAAAGACCAGGCAGCAAACACATTGGCTTGCACATAATAAACACTTAATAAAGATTTGCTGGAGTGAACAAAATATTAAATACTAAAATTCCTCCATTCTTTTTTCTTCTTTTAAACCTCACTTTTAACCTCTTGTTTTTATCTTCACTTTCGAATTTGTTTTAGTTTTGCTAGTTTGTGAGCTTAGATAAGACCTTCATTAATGAGTTTTAGAGTTTACTCCCTTAAATGGGGAAAATAATTTATTCCACATATTTGAGTATATAACTCTATATAATTCATTGTGTTAGATATTATGGGATATTAGTTAATGAGACAAATATAGTTATAACTACATTATATTTATATCAATATCATCTATAATCACCTATATATTTATATATTTTGATAGATCAATCAATACTTATATAGAGAGATGTATTTGTCCATCTTCAAAAAAACTTTTCAGCCCATTGAGAAAGGCAGACATTAATAATGTTATTTTATAAATTTAATACGTTTAAAAAGAAGTGTTAAGTTTCATAGGAATATTTAACAGGGATGAGTAACCTAGTCTATGGGAAGGAAAAGCTTCCCTAAGATATTGGTGGAAATGGGTAGTTTTTATTTTTCTGGACAAGACTCCCAAGCATGACATTGTGTTACATTTTCTACTAAGGCTGAAAACTTGGAGACTGGTTCTCTAAATTATCTGAATCTGATAGAGAAGAATCCTTTTTGTTTTAGTTTTCATTTGATATTCAGAGTGTTTGTGTATGTGTACGTTTCTCTAATGTACATCTGCTCAAATAATTCATATTTAGATTTTTATTTAGGTACTTATAGTGCTTATCTAAGGCAGATAATTAAGTGAAATCAGTAGCTTATATTACCTAATTTCTGATGATCTCTAATTAATTTTCCTGTAAAAATATAATTTTAATAATGTAGAGTATAATAAGAGACATCTGTTGCCTTCCACCTTTATTCTGAGCCCTACATTTTAATCTGCATATTATATATATATATATATATATATATATATATATATCCTAGAGGTCTTTGAGATAGTCTGCCTTCATCATATTGCTGGTATTATTTTTCTAATATTTTCTGGAATATTAGGGTTGCCAATTCTTGTGATATCATTCAGGCTCTAAAATTAACTTTAAAAAACTGCGGTCAGTCTTTAAAATCTTTTTATTTTGAAAATTTAATTTTTAAAATAATTTCCAGGCTTAGAGAGTTTATGTGACTTCCGCAAAGCTCTAAAACCCGGAAGGTGGTTGAGATTCCAGCCTGTGTCTTGGTTATTCAGTTACTTCCAGAGTGGTGTGTTCATAGCAGTGTTTGCCTCTCCAGGTCCTAGATTCCTCCTTTGAAATAATTTTAAATTAAAATAAGTTGTAAAAAAATTATAGAGGTTGTATTGACCTCCCATCCAGTTTTTCTCCAGTGATTACATCTGACATAACTATACTAAATTATCAAAACCAGGAAATTGGGATTGGCAAAATGGATAGGTATGCTTGTATGCTATGTCATGTCATGTTATCACATCTGTATATTTGTGTAGCCACCACCTTGTCAAAACACAGAACTATTCCATCATCACAAAGAACTCTGTCATGCTATACGTTTTATAGTCATCCATGAACTCTGGCAACCACTAATATGTTTTCCATTTCTATAATGGAATCACACAGTGTCTGACCTTTTGACATTGGCTTTTTTCACTCATGGTCTTTGAGATCCATCCAGATTTTTGCATGTGTCAATAATTTTTCCCTTTAAAAAAATATATTTTATTGATTTTTTTTACAGAGAGGAATAAAAAGTCAGAAACATTGATGAGAAAGAAACATCAATCAGCTGCCTCTTGCACACCCTCTACTGGGGATGTGCCTGCAGCCAAGGTACATGCCCTTGACTGGAATCAAACCTGGGACCTCTTAAGTCTGCAGGTTGACACTCTAGCCACTAAGCCAAACAAGTTTCAGCTGTCCTTTCTTAATATTGACTAGTATTCTATGGTATGTATTTGCCACAGTTTAACCAGCTACCAACTAAGGGATACTTTTGTTGTTTCAAGATTTGGGCTATAAGAAATAAAGTTGCCCTAGGACCCTGTTTTAACGTAATCACTTTAAAGGCTTCATTTTCAACTACGTTCGCATACTGGGGTACTCAGGGTTAGGACCTGAACGTATAAATTTGGGGAGACACCACAGCCCGCACAGTCCTGGCTCCTATTCTAGCTCTATCTGATATCGCCCAGCACAGGAGCTAACTACGCCTCTGAGAGCCTCGCATGTGGGCTTCCCACTTAACCTCAGCGGGTTGTGTTGGGGCGAGAGACCACAGTTCTTACAGTTTTTATTGTCCAACACTTTTCTCTTTTGCTAGGGCTTCCCTGACCATTTTTCTCTCAAAAACTGACTTAGGTTACAACATAGTTTTGTCTGAACCTATTGTATGTTGGTCCCTTACTTTTCCAAAACCAATTTTGGGACATTTGGGGCAAAAGGAAACCTCAAAGGACTCTTTTGTGTTTTCCCTCTGTTCCTGTAGTATCAGTCAGTTTTCCTTTTTCTCTCCAACTTTCAGTCTTCAGGTTTCTAGTGGTAGTTAATTGGAATAACGGGCGGGGGGGGGGGGAGGGGATTATTTACTTCATGTTTTTAAAAGTGGAACCGTAGTACTATTTTAAAATTATTTTAAAAATCCTCACCCAAGGATATTTTTCCATTGCTTTTTAGAGAGAGTGCAATGGAGAAGGACACACAGAGAGAAGCATCATCTCACATCTATTGGTTGCCTCCCACCCAGGATCATGCCTGCGAATAAGGAGCAGATACCTTTTACCAGAATGCAACCCAGGACCCTTCAGTCTGCAGGCCAATGCTCTATTCACTGAGCCAAACCAGCTAAGGCTGTATACAATCTTTTCAATGATAATTTTCTACAAAAATTTTATTTGCAACTGAAGTATTAACTAATTTTCTATTTTAATATTGGAAAATAATTACACTATTTAATCTGTAGATTATTTTCTTAGTACTATCTAATCTATTTCATTTTGCATAAATTTTAATTAATATATTATTAAAGTTTAATATTGTTGATATTTTAACAAAATAAAGATACATTATAACGATTAAAATAATCCAAAGTAGAGGTAATAAGATATTCTAAAATATTAACCTATATAATAAAAGCCTAATATGCTAAGTGTCTGGTCATTCAGTCAGCCATTCAACCAATCAAAGAATAATATGCTAATGATATGCCAAGGGTGCTCAACCACTCCCTATGATGTACACTGACAACCAGAGAGCAGACAGTTGACCAGTCGCTATTATGTGCACTGATCACCAGGGGGCTTATGCTCAGACCAGTAGGTTAGCTTGCTGCTGGAGTCCAATCAATCTGACTGAGTGTGATGAGCCAGACATGCCCTAGGGCCCTCCCATGGTTCCTCCTGGCTGGCCAACTTCTTGCATCTCTCCCCGGCGCCAATTGTGCACAGTGAGGTCCCTCAGCCTGGCCTGCAACCTCTCATAATCCAGGCTGAGGGACCCCCCTGACCCAAATGTACAGATTTCTTGCACTGGATCTCTAGTTTATATATAATTTACATTTTCTCTTACCTCATAATTCTCAGACACAAAGTTATCAATAAATATAAATAGAACAAATTCAGTAGAGAAATACTATTTAGATGATATAAGGAAAAGTCAGCATGAATAATATTTTGCTAGAGACTCTTCTACTACAACTTGGTCTAAGTTATATTTACAATGTTTGACTCTAATTGTAACTACCAAATCTCCTATTTGAATTCTTGGAGTGCTTTTCACAAGTAGGTGTTCCATAATTATTTCCTCTATTCCTACCTTGAATGTATATGGCTTTATATTTCTTCACTGTGATGAAGTTGATAATATACCAAACATGCCATGTGGAATACATCAAGATAATATCAACAATTTTAGTTAAAAAAATTACTAAGGAAGGGTAAGAAAAGTAACCAGATGTTCCTGGGAGAATAATTTTACATTAATTATTTTATTAAATACCCTCATCACTCTAATGTTAACTAAGACTGGTGGAGTATTTTGCTATGATCCACTTCAGTATTTTTTAGTAGCTAACAATCTTTTCCTGGGACCAATTGTTTGCTACATACTTTATGTCTGCTCTTTCAGATTCCTTCTGCACCTCTTCCATGCATCCTGCGCTAGTACAGGCAGGTGATCATTTTAAGTACGAAATCTTAGAAAGTCCGTTGACAGGATATTAGAGGGTGGGGAGAGAATGATGCTGCATATTTACTCCCTCCCCTGTGTTGCTGCACGTTTTTATATATCTGTACTCATAGCACAGCTCTGGTTGATTACACTTTGGGGCTTTTCCATATAGTTACTTGTGCTAGAGTCTAGGAACTATTCTTTCCCTTTCCTCTTGAAGACAACTATATCAGTGCTTCCTATTGTTGCTAGCCCCATTTCTTATTGGTTTCATGTATAACTATTCAGAGGTAACTTCTTTAATAAAATGTCTTGAATTACCTCATTCGAGTGGGTCATCTAGATCAAAGTTTTAAAATACAGATTAATTTATATTTGTAATTTTAATTTTAATCCCTTATATTTACAGTTTCCAAAGTAAATTTCAATGTATTTTATATAGTTTATATTTTACAACTCCATGTAAAGTACTTTGCATTTCTCTCAATGTTCTAGATAATATTCCATTTTTAAAATATTGTTATTAAGAATATGATTTCCACCCCTAACTGGTTTGGTCAGTGGATTGAGCGTCAACCTGGGGACTGAAGGGTCTCAGGTTAGATTCCTGTCAAGGGCATGTATCTTGGTTGTGGGCACATCCCCAGTGGGGGGTGTGCAGGAGGCAACTGATCGATGTTTCTCTCTCATCAATGTTTCTGGCTCTCTATTCCTCTCCCTTCCTCTCTGTAAAAAATCAATAAAATATATTTATAAAAGAGGAATATAGTTTCCAAACATGGTTCATAGTGCAAACAGCTGCACTTTGAAATTCTGGAATCCAACCTTTTCATAAGTTTAGCCAATTGAAGCCAGCTTAGTATGTTAAATATGACAAAGGCTGATAGTTAAATACACACAAACAAAGCAAAAAAAAGATTATATTTTCCCTTTTATGCTACTAACTTTACAGTTCTATTTCTAAAATAATCAGTCTTGACTATAACCAGGAAGAATGTAAAGAACTTTGATAGATGTAGCCACCTGCTTGATGAGTCTTCATTGACTTAATTTGTTTGATGTAGATGTATGCATTTGCTTTTCTTTAAGTTAATAAAGTCCTGTGTTTGATACTTAATTGTGTGTAACTTGGCTTTCACAGACTTCTCTGTAATTATTGTTCCAAAAATTAATTTGTTTTGCTCCTTCTGTTTTCCAGAAATCCAGAGTTAGGCTACTAATTGTGCTTCAGGGTGTTCTTAGGACAGAACTTTTGTTTTTGACTAGACTTGTCTGTTTCCTATATGGCCAGCTGCTCCAGTATACAACCATCATCCATCAACTCTACATATCCAAACTAACAAAAGCGAATTGTTTTCAGGGTTGCTTCTAAACTGGTAGCTGGCTGACATCCAGCTGCTCATTGATGATATTGTGTGCTAATATTCCATAGGTAAATGCCATTGAAACCAGTTAAAAACTATCCTCATAGTTTTCCTCCCATGTGTTTTGTATTAAAAGAACATTAGAAAATTTAGACCTTCTATATGGTCAGTGCTGAGAAAATTCAAGCACTGTTGTTGCTAGTGAGAAACAAGGCCTTGTAAAGAGCATAGCTTCCCAACATCTGAATGGGGATTAATAATTAAGTTCATCTTTTCATTATCACATATGTCTATATAATATGGACGTCACAGGCAGCTTTTCTAATCCCACAAATAACTCTGACCCTAGAGGAGACTCAGAATATAGCTTCTCACTATTTCAGTATTTTATTTGTCATCATTGTAAAACTATAGAGCAGAGATAATTAATTTATAAGTGATTAAGAGTGAGCAGAGGTGTTAATGTCAAGTGATTTTTGGGGATACATATTTCAGATAAGCATTTGAAATATGTACTGTGATTTCCTATTAGGTTTTTTTTTTGACACTTTAAAAATATATTTTTATTGATTTCGGAGGAAGGAAGAGAGAAAGAGAGATAGAAACATCTATGAGAGAAAAGCATTGATTGGCTTCCTCCTGCACATCTCCCACTGGGGATCGAGCCCTCAACCACAGCATGTGCTCTGACCAGGGATGGAACCAGTGACTTCCTGTTGCATGGGACTTCTGCCTTCTAGATTTAAGGCAGTTATTTTCTTTCTTTCTGTTTTATTTTTTTTAATTGTCACCTGAGGATATTTTCCCATTGATTTCTAGAGATAGTGGAAAGAAAGAGGAGGGACACACAGAGAGAAAGATCCATATGAGAGAGACACATCGACTGGTTGCCTTCTACACATGCCTCAACCAGGGCTGAGGATTGAGTCTGCAACCCAGGTATGTGCTCTTGACTAAAACCGAACTCAGGACCCTTCTTCAGTCTGCAGGCAGACACTCTATCCACTGAGCCAAACCAGCATGGGCTTCAGGCAGTTCTTTAAAATTTTTTTTATTGATTAAGGTATTACATATGTATTCTTATCCCCACATTGCCCCCTCCACCCCACTCCCGTTCCTGCCCTCATCCCCCCTGGTGTCTCTGTCCATTGGTTATGCTTATATGCATGCATACAAGTCCTTTGGTTGGTCTCTCCCCTTTACCCCCACCCTCTCCTACCTTTCCTCTGAGGTTTGAGCATCTGATCAATGCTAATTTGTCTCTGGATCTGTTTTTGTTCATCAGTTTATGTAGTTCTTAATGATGTTTGTTCGGTAGTTTAGTTGTAATTTTGAGGTGGTTATGGAAATATGCAAGCACTGCATTTATCTAAGCCACCATCTTGACTGGAAGCTGCTATTTCCTATTTACAATTTATTAAATTTAGCCCTGGCCAGTTTGGCTCGCTGGGTAGGACATCGGCCTGCATACTAGGGGTCCCAGGTTCGATTCTGTTTGAGGGCACATTCCTGGCTTGCAGGCTCGATCCCCAGTAGGGGGCTTGCAGGAGGCAGCCCATTGATGGTTCTCTCTCATCATTGATGTTTCTATCTCTCCTTCCCTCTTCCTTCCTCTCTGGAATCAATGAAAATATATTTAAAAAATAAAAGTTATTAAATTTGAATACCACATGTGTACCTATTTCAAGCATTTATCATTACATTATTATAATCTTGACAAGACTAGCCACTGCAAATATCTCCATTTTTCGAAAGGTTGCATTACATCACTTCGTTTTTAGGAAAGACCTGTGTTAATACCTGCTTTCACTAAGCAAAATACACCCAAAGAGGATCATTCCTTTTACAAAAAAAAAAAAAAAGCTGTGAAAATAGTGTTCAGCTTTTGTTTTGTACTGAGCCATTTCAGAGGCAGCACGCACCAGGAGCAGTGAGAGTAGCTCCCCAGACTCCTTCCCAGGAAGCCACCCTCAGGATCTCAGCATCAAGCCCAGTAGCTTTGACCTGTGTCTGTGAGCATCTGTGCTTTACCTCAAATTATCTTGTACATCTGTTAGCAAGATGAATCCCAGTGTATCAGAAAAAAGAGCTCATAGTGTGTTATGCTCAGAGTAAAACTGAACATAGTTAGGTGTGTCTTGATCATGGCACACAAAATAAAGACATTATATGTGCACTGAATTTTGGATCTGGGAATGCTCAAATGTTTTTCCATATAAGTTAATGATAATCGCTGCTTCACTTTTTGCCATTTGGGCTTACAGCATGTTTTATAGGAACTACTTTTGTACATTGAGGGAAATTTGTATTCCTTCTTCATCTTTGAGTGCACCCAGACTTTTAGTGGATTTAGCCGTGGTTTTCCATTCAAAGCAGGTAGCTGAGGAAAAGAAAAGTGAAATGTATTATTATGAGTCTTTCGTTGATGACATCTCCATATTCAATCCCACAGTTTTTTCCTTAGTCATGATTATGAAAGCAGATTCTCATATTTCTCTGCTCTTCAAGGTTAACTACATTGGCACTAACTGCTGGTGATTTGAGGAGCAATGGTAGCTCTCTTTGTAAGTGACTAATGAATAAGTGGCTACGTAATGTTTTGTGTAACAGGATCCTAATTTAATTATAAATTTATGGAACATGATGATGGCGGTGTCTGAGATGGGAGCCATGCACTAACAGAGCACCAGTCTCCCAGAAACTCGTCTTGATAGGCCTGATGCCAGAACCATATCTGACTAAGAGCAAGCAGTATAAATAGAAGGGCGGGGGTCAGTTCTGGGTGAGGCTGAACTCTCATTTCTCACATACTTTATTTTTGTCATTTACATGGGATCCTTTGAAAGACACATAATTTTAGTCAAAACAGTATGCATCTTTATGTGATTTTGTAACAGATATCTGTAATTATTGATTTTACATTGGCAAACCCATGAAGAGGGCAATTTGACTGAAATAGGTAGGATAGATGGAAAGAGTAGGAATGAATTATTTTGTAAGTGAGTAGGGATGAGAGGAAATCTGTCTGGGAACCACTGATAGATGCATTGGGATAAATTCTCCAAAAATATTGAAGTATAAGAGGCAGCTTGACCAATCTTCTAGTTCTTTCGTACATTGGCCTGAGTAGTTATGTGGGCAAATATTGAGCATGCATAAACTCAAAGGGGTAGATGCATATTTTAATCACATTCATATAATGGGTCTCTACTGATGTATACTTTCCCTGATAAATAGTTAGGAGGGAACCTACCTACTAGATACTGTTCAGTGTGCTGAAGGGAAATATCTTTCCTCATAGAACTTACATTCTAATGACAGACAAATGAAATCCAATAATAAAAAGATTATATACACTGAGTGGCCATATTATTATGATCTCTGAATGTGTAATAATCTGACCACTCAGTGTACATATTCTATATAATAAAAGGCTAATATACAAATTGTCCCCTTGACCAGGAGTTCGACCAGCAGGCAGGCAGGCTGGCCAACTCCCCATGTCCCCTCCCCCTGGCCAGACTGGCCAGACCCTACCCATGCATGAATTCATGTACCGGGTCCTCTTAAATATATGTATATGTATGTGTGTGTGTGTGTGTGTGTGTGTGTGTGTGTGTGTGTGTATATATATATATATATATATATATATATATATATATTAGTTGGTGTTGACTTCTAGCAAGAAACTAAAAAAAAATGCAAGAAGAGATTTTTTTTTTAAGTAGGAAAAGTTGGCTAGGGAAGCCTCTTTGAAGACCTGACATTGAACACAGCCCTGAATGGGAGAGTGGGCCAAGTAGATATCTCAGGGAAAAGCACTTTGCGCCCCAAGAGCAGCATGTCATATTCCCTGAGGCAGGAGTGTGGTTGGTGACTGTGAACAGCAAGGGGATCAGTATGATGACAGCACAGTCAGCAGGTGCTGAAGAAATGGATCATCACTTTATTAATGTACCAGGATTGGGATCACTATAGGGTTTTATGAGTCAGGTTAAGGATGTTAGTCAACATGGGATGGAAAAGCACTTGATAGTTGATGGGAGGTTTTAAATAGTAGTTGAGAAGCTCTATAGCAGGAAATGTCCTGTCCATGGACTATATAAGACCCAGGAAATCATTCGGTCTGGCTCTGCCAAGGCACCTGCAGGTGGGGGTCAAAATTCAATAAATCTAGGAACTTTTTTCATAGCAACATAAATTTATATTAAGTGAATTATATTAAGCGAATGATGTTATAAATAGCCCAATTGCCCTTGGCAGAAAAAAGGTTCCCTGTCCCTGATCTATAGACTCAATCTAACTGCTAGGTGAACAATAGACTATAAAAAATGGAAGCGAAGCAAAGAACAAGTTATGAGGAAATTCAATAGTCTAAGCAAGAGATTGTCATGCCTCGGGCTGGAGGATCTGTTTCAGTTATTGGCCGTAGTAATGGCAGGTTTTGACAATCCTCAAAAGAGAGGCAAGCACATTACAAAACGTTTATGCTTGCAGTTTTGGAAACATCAGGGGATCTGGGTGTCAGTAGAGACTAGTTATGCCACCAAATATTAACGTTAAAATGTAAACTTCCTATAATTTAACTTCCCATTGCAACTTTCAGGGCTTGCGCTAAATTATAACAACCTCCACCTATGACTTTCTGTGTTTCCCTGTGGAATAACAAAAGATGCAGAACCTGAAGAATGTATGAACATCAGGCATCTAATACAACATTGGAGTGTCTTATATTAAACTCCTACTAAATACCTCAAAAATACAATTACACTGTAGAAAAATGTTAGGAGACTTTTTTGTTAGCTCTTCTATTTTATTTTTACATTGGATAATAAATATGTAAAATAACATTTTGTTCAAATCTATTCCTCGGGTCTTTTTTGTGACTTGTGTTTGATTGTCTATCCAAAGTCACCAAGTGAGTTAAGCATCCCATAACCATTTTGATGATTCAGAATAGGAAGGAAAAAATTGTAGTTTAAATTCTGTTTTAATATGATGATTCTTGAGAATTTTATTGACCTTGGTGGACCTTTTGGAATTTTAGTTCATGTATAATCAAAAAGGGGGGGGGTGGTTGGAAATACTATTTAGAAGCTTAAAATACTAGTAATTATTGGACCCTGAATAACTTCCATTACATGACATTTTAATAAGGCCATTGTAAATGAGTCAGAAACACAGATTACATTTCCTTTGAAAATACACATTGCTTCATGACAGATTTGGACCAAATTCATTTCATTTTTTGCTGAATCCCAAGCATTTTTCTTTCTATTTTTTTGTCTTTAAATTCTCCAATAAACTTGCTAAATCCTTAATCTAGGTGAGCTCACCTGCTTCTCGTCCCCATTGAGTTTAGCCACAGGCTTTTCTTTAATAGCATGTACCTTAGAGAAGGGAGTCTTATACTGAGAATCAGCAGAAGCACAGAGTCTAATAAGAGCCAGGGAATATATATTTTTTTTCTTTTAAACTGGCAGAGCTCGAAAAGAATGATATTGTTCCTGAGTACTGAATCAAATCTATCCAGTATATGAACTCTGTGATTATGAAATTTCAATTAAAGCCATAAAAAGCAAAGTTCCCAGACACCAGAGCATGTCAAAGAAAAATCAGATGTTCTTTGTTTGATTGGGAAATACTTACCTAAGTTCAATAGCTGCATCCAGGTAGCTGAGTTTACATTTGTTTCCACTCATTATAGAAACAGTTGAATTATGGTAACATTTCCCCAAGAAGCAAAGCTGTCATTCAAAGTGTGATTTTATTGGGGTGCAAATCCCTTTAGCTATTGCTTTAGTCCATTTTTTAAAATGGATTTGAAGCCTGAGGGGAAAGTACAAATTAGGACGGATTTTTCTCTTTATGCAATGAACCTAGCCTGTCTTGTGTCTGCAGCCCACTGTAGGACCTGCAGGGCACTCATCCACCATGAGAGTCTGTTATCTCATCCTTTACAGAAGCTAGATGTAAACACAAGTACCTCTCTTCTTTCTCAAAAAATCATTACGCCTATTGGATTATGTTCTATGGCAACAACATGGATTTCCTTACACATTTATAAGTTAGTGATTGAAATGTGAGGTTCAGTTTTGAGGCAAAGTTGAAAGGCACTCAAAAAAGGTAAGAATGCAGAAATGTAGCAACATCAGTGCTTTCCCAGACCTTCACTTTGCAGGTAGAGGGGAGAATGGATGCAACTTTTTAAAATTTGAGAACTTGAGGAGGCTGTTAGGTAATGACCTAAGTAAATTTGTGTACAATCATTATACTATAATGGGGGTGTAACATTAATTTCCATCTGTGTGTACATTTTCTTCATTCCTAAATTCTCCTTTGTTGTTGACAAATGGTGAAAAATTGCTGAATCACTTTCAAATTATGTCTTAGTCTGAACGCAGACTGCTTTTTGTGAAATTTCACATAGAGCAGTTCGTGATTTTCTGTTATGTCTGAGGGTAATAGTATAAACTGCAATTGTACCAATTTAGAAAAATATTTAAGTCAAACCATATCTATAGGTTCTATCCATTTGGGTACTATAAAGCTGCATCTCCAGTTTAATAGTTTTAGATTCTATCCCTTTGGGTACTACAAAGCTTTATCTCCAGTTTAATATTTTTAAAATAGAGACCCGATGCACAAAATTTGTGCATGCCAAGGGTGGAGGGCAGTGTCTCTCAGGCCAGCCTGCACCCTCTCCAATCTGGAACCCTCTCACAATCCAGGACTGCTGGCTCCCACTGCTCACCTGCCTGCCTTCCTGACTGTCCCTAACTGCTTTTGCCTGCCAGTCTGACCACCTCCTAACCACTCCCCTGCCAGCCTAATTGATGTCTAACTGTTCTCCTGCCAGCCTGTTTGCCCCAACTTCCTTCCTCTGCCAGCCTGGTCACTCCAAACTGCCCTCCCATGCTGGCCTGATCACCACCAACTGCACTCCCTTGCAGGCCTGGTCCCTTCCAACTGCCCTCCCTGCTGGCCATCTTGTGGTGGCTATCTTGTGTCCACATGGGGGAAGGATCTTTGACCACGTGGGGGGCAGCCATCTTGTGTGTTGGAGTAATGGTCAATCTGCATATTACTCTTTTATTAGTTAGGATAGAAGCCTGATGCATGGGTGTGAGCCAGCTGGTTTGCCCTGTAGGGTGTCCCAGATCAGGTTGGGAATTCCCTTGGTGCATGGAGCTGCCAGAGCAAGAGGCCTGTGATGGTTTGTAGGCTGGCTATGCCCCCCGCCCCCCTGGGCAACCCAAGTGGAGGCCCTGGTATCTGGGATTTATTTATCTTCTACATTGAAACTTTGTAGCCTGGCAACAGCCATTTCTATTGGGGTTTATATATCTTCTATAATTGAAACATTGTAGTCTTAAGTGGAAACCTGGGCCAGCCAGGGTGTTTGGAAAGCTTGGCTTTCTCTGTTGTGGAGAGCAATCCTAGCCTCCTGCTTTCTCCAACTCCATGGCTGCCTCCATTGTAATTGAAACTTTGTAGCCAGGGTGTGCAGAAAGCTTGGCTTCCTCCATCACGGGGGAAACCCAAGCCTCCCTCCTGATGTCTCCATGGCTGCAACCATCTTTGTTGGGGTTAATTTGCATACTCACTCCTGATTGGCTGGTGGGTATGCCCTGTAGGTATAGCATAGTGATGGTTAATTTGCATATTACTCTGTTATTAAATAGGATTATTTTTTTAACAGAGCATATTTTTATGGAGTCATATTTTCCCCTTTGAAATTTCAGTGTTCTGATCTGGGATCAAATATATTTCATCCTAGTTATTCTATGGATTTTTTTTTCTTGTAGAAAACCCATGTTACTTATGGCTGCAGACAAAAGACCTCACCAAACTATAGTTACTTAAGGTGTATCATGAGAATTAGACTTAACCACTTGCTACATTCCACTTGGTTCTCAGCAAGACAAAGTTGGTAATATCTTTTAAGTGGGATCTTCTCCTTCAAGAATAGTTATTCCCTTGATTCGTTCATAACTCATTTTATATCTTTAAGTTAAATTTTAGATAGGTCTTGCTCAGAAGGGCTTGATTTCTTCTTCATATTTTAACCTTTTGCTTGGTGAATGAGACTCTTTCCACTAAAAGTTTTAAAATTGTTATTCATGACTCTTGGAAATACTTTTTGGTATGCTGATATATTTTCTGGTCATATTTCTTAAGTCAAACATTTTAATAATAATTTTGGTAATGATTTTAGATTTTTAAAACAGAGGTATAATGTTCTCACCTGCAAATAAGTATGAGTTTTGCCCTTTTCTTACCAAGGTATATATACTTATTTATTTTATTAGTCTTATGCCTTGGTTTAAACCTACACAACATTACTGATGATGAATATCATTATTTAGTTTTTTTTCCATTATGGAATAAATTTCCAAAGTATCAATATTTAACATATTTGCTGATGTTCTATACCCTCAATGACAAGGGTACAATATATACAATTCTTATTAGCAATTTTTTTTATTCAAAACAAGATTCTTTAAGAGAAATCTCTGTTCAATTTTATTTATCAAAATTATTTCAGCATTATTTAGATGACCAGTTTTTTGTTTTCTTCCTTTGTTGTTGTTGTTGTTGTTGTTGTTAATCCTCACCTGAGGATATTTTTTCTATTGATTTTTAGGGAGAGTGGAAGAGAGAGAGAAAGATAGAAACATTGATGTGAGAGAAACACATCGATTGGTTGCTTTCTATATGAGCCCTGACCAGGCCTGGGGAGGACCCTGCAACCAAGGTATGTGCCCTTAATCAGAATTGAACCTGGGATCCTTTGGTCTGTAGTCTGATGCTCTAACCACTGATCAAAATGGTCTAGGGCTTGTTTCCTTTTTTTAATTGAATTATATTCTCCAATTTTCAAATGTTGGTCCAGATAGACATCTCTGTTTAAATGCTCCTTATTCATTAAATGTTATTTTAAAATAACATTTAATATAAATTACATTTCCAAAAAATAAGGGCTATTTAATATTCACTAAAATATAAGCTTCAAGAGGGAAAGAATTTTTCTGATTATGTTCATTGCTGTATTCCTTGCTATAATTCCAATATTTTGAGTTTTGACTCCATCTTACCACATATCACATTTAAAACATTTAAAGAAAATGTGCTTGAAAAATATTCTATTACATGGGATATTTAAATGTCTAATTCCTTCTAATCTGATATTTATATCACACAAAACTATCTCACATTAGATACAAATTAAGGAATGTTATTGATTTTTCAGAAAGCAATTATGGGTGGTCCTGAGCAGACATTTAAAAAAACTATCTTTAATTATACACTGATTGCAGTGGTCGGTATTTAATACTCTATAGTCTTCTGTTTAATAAAACTGGGCCTCATACCATAGTCATTTCATTTGTCAAATTATAATATGGTACCCTATTAATGTTGGCTAGATTTCAACCAAATGACTGTGTAGATGTAAAAGACTTAATATCCTATTAGCAATCCCATGATTCATCTAGTCCCCCAGGCTTGTTTCTAATCATAGCTTCTAATATTACATGTACTATTGGAAGTGCATATAGAAAAATTACCAAATAGAAACTGGAATGGCTGACATAACATACATACTCGATAAAGCTCTCTTGCAGATCACAATTTATTGTATTTTATTTATATATACCTATGAAATTCATGTGTTACATTCAGCTTAAAAATACACACACATATTTTATACCTTTCAGATCTACCAGTGAACAATTATGTTTGCAAGTAAGATGTGTTATTGTAGAATAAACATAAATTGACTTCTAAAAACTGCAACCTATTGGCTAAGTTTGCTTTAAAAATATTATTTACACATTTTTATTACCTTTAAATGCGGATACTGAATTTGGAAGAGATCATCCAACTAAAACAACCAAGAAGATAGGGAAGTAAAAAAAAATTGTGAAGGCTTTCCAACCCATCAGATATATTTATTTATTTATTTATTTATTATTATTATTTTTAATATATTTTTTATTGACTTGTCACAGAGGGGAAGGGAGGGGGATAGAAAGTCAGAAACATCAATGAGAGAGAGACATCGATCAGCTGCCTCTTGCACGCCCCCTACTGGGGATGTGCCTGCAGCCAAGGTACATGCTCTTGCTGGAATCGAACCCGGGACCCTTCAGTCCACAGTCCGACGCTCTATCCACTGAGCCAAACGGGTCTAGGCAGGAGGTATATATTTATGAATAGCACATATCAAGGTAGAAAGAACTCCAGGAATATTTGAATAACATAATTTAACATTTTGAAGATACACTAAGAATAGCCTTAAAATGAAAACAGTGTCCACATATCTAAAAAAATCTTACTAGTAGTTTCAGATACTGGAAATAAACTTTGAGAACCATAATAAAATAAAAATTTTCTGTCCAACCATATTCTCCCACAGTCAATGGGTGGATCAAGAAAAGTTTCTGCTCTCCTTGACCCACCCACGGTCTTGCTAAATGTGAAACATAGTAGGAAATATACAAAGAAGGATTAGTATATATGGCTTTTATAAGCTGAGTGAATAAAATAACTCCATTAGACAAAGACAGTGACAATATAAAATCATGCATTTTAATGAGAGTTTGAAATTATTTTTTTCTCTAACACCTGGAAATTAAAATGATTTGTTATAAATATGTCAAATCAATTCAAATCATTCTACAGTCTTGCTACTGTGATTACAGGAAAATACTCTTTTTCTAATGAAAAGAACATATAATAATTTGTAAAAAAAATATTTGCGAAATCATGGTTGAGTTGTACTCCAAAAAGACCAACTTATCTTAATTATTACAGATTCAATGCTGCATTCTCAGTAAATTTTTTGTTAAAATATTTATATGACTCTGAATATCAAATAGAAAGTCTTTGCATATAAAATGTAAACTTGAAATTAGAACAGTCAGAAGAAGGTAAATCTAGAAACTGTTATTAAGAAAAAAAAAGACCTCTGGAAATAGCAAGCAATATAATTCAATTTATTTGAGGGAAATAATAAGTTGTCACTATGTACAGATGGGTACACTCATATGTGGAAGGGCCCACGATTTGAAAAGAAGGTAACTCATTCTTTAAATATTGTGGGTAGATTTTGAATTATGTAAATTATTGCTAATGGCCAAATAGGCTATGATCATAAATCTTGGCTAGTAGTGAAGAGGGAGTAGGAAAATACTTAACATTTTATGTCTTTTAATGGGTCACACTCACTTTGGAAGAGATTATCCAAGTATAATAACCAAGAAGATAGGAAATTAAAAATAAATTGTGAAGAGTCTCTTTAATTTAATATGATTGGTCAAATCATACAGGTTTTATGGGACAATGAAATATGCATATAGTAAAATAGGCTTGTGAGCTCATAGATATGTAATATGTGATTTTTAATACTTATTAGGATCAAAATAGTATTCTAATTAGACATACTTTTGAGATTATAATACAGAACATATTTCCCATGGCCAAAAGTTATTGGTTGAAAAATGTTTGCTCTTCAATACCATGTTCCTCATGGGAGAAATTTGTTCAGTTTGAGTAATGCAAATTGTAGTACTCACATTTTTAATATGATAATACTTGATCACTAAAGTATGTTGGTCAAATCATTAACCAAGTGGTAATAGTATCTATCCTAACTGCCTATTGTTAAGAAGACTAAAGTTTAGTTTTTGGTTTCTTTTTTGCTATATTGTATATTCGACTTAACTTGTAAAGCTTCTATAAAACCAAAATATATCTTATTTATAAATAGTATTGCTTATTTTTAGAATAATTAAATATAATGTTATATAATAAAGAGGTAATATGAAAATTGGCCATCATTACAACACACAAAATGGCCACCCCCATGTGGTCACAATATGGCTGCTACAAGAAGACCAGCATGGGAGGACAGTTGCGGGGGGGGGGGACAAGCCTGCAGGGGAGAGAAGTTAGAGGTGACTGAGCCAGCAGAGAAGGGAAGTTGGGGGTGACCAGGTTTACAGGGGAGGGCAGTTGGGGAACCAGGTCTGCAGGGCAGGGCAGTTGAGGGAGGACCAGTCCTACAGTGGAGAGCAGTGGGGAGTGACCTGACTGGCAGAAGAGGGCAGATGGTGGCAACCAGTCCTATAGGGGAGGATAGCTGGGAGCAATCAGGTCTGTAAGAGAGGGCAATTGAGGGCAACCAAGCCTGCAGGGGAGGGCAGTTGGGGGCAATCAGGCCAGCAGGGGAGAAGTTAGGTGTTGATCAGGCTGACAGAGGAGTGGTTAGGAAGTGATCAGGCTGGCAGGCAGAAGTGGTTAGGGGCAATCAGGCAGGCAGACAGGCAGGCAGGCAGGCAGGCAGGCAAGCAGTTGGGAGCCAGCAGTCCTGGATTGTGAGAAGGATGTCCAACTGCCCATTTAGGCCTGATCCCACCAGACAGTTGGACATCCCTCAAGGGTTCCCAGATTGGAGAGGGTATAGGCTGGGCTGAGGGACACACCCCCCCATGCATGAATTTTGTGCACCAGGCCTCTAGTATGCCTATATAAGTATATAAAACTTTTGCAGGACAACAGAGAAACTAGCCAAGGAATAAATAAAAAATATACAAAATTAAACCATTTATGTATATAAAAGCCCAGCAACTAGAATGACCAGAATGACAGGAATGACCAAAATGACCAGTCACTATGATGCCTGCTGTGGCAACCAACCAGCTCGATCAGGGCCCCAATTGCCTCCCCCCACATTCCCTCTCCCTGCCAGCCTTGAGTGATCAGCCCCCATCGAGTTGGGATGGCCGTACCCCATCTGTGCATAAATTCATGTACTGACCCTCTAATATAATATAATCATTAACATGTAATACATGAAACCTAACAACCATCATTTTCTATGGATAAAGTTTGTGGCTAGGATAACTATAAGAACACCTTTCAAATAGGAGTGTGATATTTTGCCTACTTCATTGCAGAAATGACAGCTCAGAAGAAATTGAAAATTTGTTTGGCTACTTGTATTTCTTTCAATCTTTTAAAATACCTTCCAATATTCTTTTAAAAAATATATTTTATTGATTTTTTTAAAGAGAGGAAGGGAGAGGGATAGGAAATCAGCAACATTGATGAGAGAGAAACATTGATCAGCTGCCTCCTGCACACCCCCTATCGAGGATGTGCCTGAAGCCAAGGTACATGCCCTTGACTGAAACCAAACCTGGGACCCCTCAGTCCATAGGCCAACACTCTATCTACTGAGCCAAACCTGTTTAGTCTAAAATACCTTCCTATATTCTTTTTATATTTCTCCATTTTTCTTTATGCTTTCTATGTTTAAGAAATATATTCAGGCATAGATAACAGAAAATAAACCTTATGTCATATTCTTAAGATTCTTTTAGCAAAGAATGTGCTTGACATATTCTAGTTCTACAAACTGAATCTATGTCATATGGTATATTAAGAAAATCATGAAGGCTTTCTTGCAAGACTGGTAAGTTTATAAAAATCACCAATAAAGCCATTAAAAAGTAAGATACTGATCAATTCTACTGATTTGGAATTCCTATGTGAGGATTCTTGAACACTTTTATTAAAAATAATAATAATAAGTTATCTGAAGATTATAACATACAGACAGAATTGAACATGTATACCATGTCAGAGTGAGCCAATGTTGCTTCATTTGAAGATATATTACAAATGAAACTATAGAACAATTATCAAGAGTTTCATTTCAATGTCTCAACAGTGAGCCAGCCTTACCATTAGTATTCACATTTGACACCACATCACATTGATTCCACCACTGTATCTGCTAACTTGTCACTTATCTAAAATTTTCCACACAGATATTAAATGTATTTCTTTTGGGGAAAGTAAGACATATTAAGATCATTTCTTTACCCTAAGGCCCAATTTCCTCATTTTTAGATCAAATAGCATAATGTTTATAACGATAAGATATTTTTAAAGGGAAAAAAAATGACAGTAACTCTTCTCTCATGATGAAGTCCCTTATTTCCAACTCTTCTCAGATATTCTACTTGGGCAACCAGTCACAATTTTTGAAAGATCTGACATATAATATGACTTACTGGGAAAGGATTCAGAAGTCTTTCTCATGATTTCTGGCAATAGAACATATAAATTCAACTTAATAATTTGGGTGTTAATTAGAGAATTATATATATATATATATATATATATATATATATATATATATGACTGAAAGACTGAATGATTGAATGACTGGTCAACTGGTTGCTATGACCACCAGGAGACATATGCTCAATGCTCTCTCCTGTCTGTATCAGGCCTGTGGGGATCAGGCCGAAACCAGCTCTTTGACATCCCCTGAGGGGTCCTGGATTGCAAGAGGGCACTGGCCAGGCCAAGGGACCTCACCAGTGTACAAATCTGTGCACCAGGCCTCTACTATTAAAATAACTTAACAGATATTGACTTATCCATTATTATCTCTAATCCTCATAAAAATATTAACTCTGATATTATATAAACATGAATAAAATAGCAAAACCTGGATTTAAATTTTGATCAAAGCCTGAATGAATTTTATAATTATTTTATATATGTAATCTAATCTAGAACTAATACTGCTATCATAATGCTCATAAAGTATAGAAGGCCTTACTTAGATGGCAATAAATATTTAAATATATTTTTATTGATTTCAGAGAGGAGCAGAGAGAGAGAGAGAGAGAAACTTCAAACTTGAGAGAGAATCATTGAGGGGCTGCTTCCTGCATGTTCCACATGGGGACAGAGCCTGCAACCCACACATGTGCCCAGACCAGGAATCGAACCATGATCTCCTGGTTCAATGCTCAACATTGAGCCGTGCCAGATGGGTAATATCAATAATTTTGATATCAGTCTGTTTAGGTTAGGTCATGAGGTGGGATTAATCATTATTCTAATTTCAGGAAGTTAATACAACAAATGTTTACTTTTTGCTTATAAAAAGTCTACTATGGATCCATTCTATTATATGAGGCAGTTGTCATCTGTATTTTCAATATCTCAGTGATAATGTCAACTCAAACTGGTAAAGTCCCCAACATTTTGTACTTGCATTATCTAAAAGTTATAGACTCTTTATTTGGTGTGATACAGGAAGAGCACTAGAGTGTCTCATTGAAGAAATCAAATATAATATCTTTCATAAGTGTCATGGTTCTTATAAGAATTGGACTGTAGGCATTCCACAAGTCTACAAAGATGAATATGGGAAAAAGGTTTAAAATGTTTACCAGTTGTAGCAAATAAAAATACATGGGGTATACCTATACTAAAAAGTATTTTTTTCTCTGAAATGCAAATATAGGCAACAACCTATATTTTATCTGGAAATCTACAAAGCTCAATAAAACATGAAATGTAGATGGCACTTTTTTGTTTTCTTATGGTATAATGTGAGTGGTAAGAAATAACAACACAATTTATTCTGCTATGATCTCTTCCCCTAATATGAATTCTCCTAATTTATTTTTACTTATTTTTTATTTTTATTTAAAGACAATAAATTATGTTGCTTTGATACATTTTATACCATTTGGGAAATAGAGAATACAAAAATTAATTAGTTTGTGGTTTAAATGTTTTTGTTTTTTTTCAATAATGTGATTTTTTAAAAAATCCCAAATTCAAATAGAGGAGCTATTTATATTAACAAGTGAAATAATATAATTATTCAGGTTGCAACAATGTAATTTTTTCAAGCAGGTTTTGTCATTAAACCTGCAGTAGCCTAACAGAGACAAAGTGCTATTCTTTTTTATTAGTACTTATCACTTTTTTTTAGTACTTTATAGAATTTCGCTCATTAATCAATAGGACAGAGTCAAAGCTCACAGATGAATTAGATTCAAAGGGAAGTATCTGTCAGATTACATTGCAGTGGTTGAGTTACTTTCCTTCACATAAACAAGAAGTGTTTATTCTTATTTTTTAAAAGTGAATGTCTAAACACAATAAGAGTATACAAGACAGATATTTATTCCAGTTGAATATTCTGTTACTACCACATCTTAGAGAAGAAGTAATTTCCCCACACAAATCAGTACTTCACCTCCACCACCACCTTCACCGGTCCAACATGTAGACATATGATATGGATAAAAGACTTAAATATAACTCATGAAACCATAAAAATCCTAGAAGAAACCATAGTCAGCAAAATCACAGACATTTCTTGTTGCAATATATTTGCTGATAGATTTCCCAGGGCAAGGGAAACAAAGGAAAAAAGAAACAAATGGGACTACGCTTCTGCACAGGAAAAGAAACCCCCATTCAAATGAAAAGCCATAACACTTAAGTGAGAACATATTTTCCAATGATACATCTGAAAGGAGCTAATTTTCAAAATATATAAAGAACAAATACAGCGTATCAAAGAGAAAATAAGCAATCCAAACAAAAAAATTGCCAAAGGACCTAAATAGACACTACTCTAAAGAGGACATACAAATGGCCAAGAAACATATGAAAAAATGCTCAAAGTCAGTAAGCATCAGAGAGATCCAAATTAAAACAACAATTACCTCACCCGCCAGAATGATTACCATTAACAGATTAGCAAACGACAAGTGTTGGTGAGGTTGTGGAGAAAGGGGAACCAAAGTACACTGCTTGTGGGAATGCAGACTGGTGCAGCCACTTTATAATCTTAAATATAAAACATAATAAAATAATGTTATAAAAGTAACAAAATCAGATCTGACACAAAGAAATAATTTAATTGTTTAATATATTTTTATTGATGTCAGAGAAGAAGGGACAGAGAGAGAGAAATAGATCAATGATGAGAGAGAATCATTGATTGGCGGCATCTTGCATGTCCCACACAAGAATGGAGCCTGCAACCCAAGCATGTGCCCCGAACAGGAATCAAACTGTGACTTCCTGGTTCATAGGTCCATGCTTAACCACTGAGCCATGGTAGTCAGACACAAGGAAATAATTTATACTAGGAAAACTGTTGTCAGTGTTTGTAGAAATTTATGACTAAAATCAGAGATTTGGCTTATTATTTGTGGCATAAAATCATAATTAAAAATTATGTTTATTTTTTTAATTATTTTGATTTATGTTCTTTCGCTTTTTAATTTTTTTTCCCTAGAATAAAGCAACTAGGGAAATTTATACGCTAGTGTCAAGATAGCAGAGGGAAAGGCTGGAGATGTGGATGGTTATAAAAAGTGGATTCTGAATTACATGGAATAGTCCACAGGGTCATGTCTGGGGCCTCATGAGATGACGGGTTATTTTGGCTGGCATGTCTGGTTCCTGGTCTCCTGATCTGCCCCTCAGGCACCCAAACACCCAAGGTCAGCGAGAGCTGGTCACACCATAGATATCTGCCAGACAAACTCAGACTTGACAGAGAGACAACACAGTGCAGTTCCCTGGCTTTGTGCGCATCTGTCACACAGTGATCTTTCTTGCCTAATGGTGGGGTCTGGGGTGAAAATCACTAAGGGACACACTTGGCATCACGGTGAACTCCGGGAAGACACTTATTCGTGTGCAGACGTGGTCTGCACCACCCACTCAGGTGTCTGTCAGGGCCTTCCCAGGTGATCTGGCCAAAGAATGAGGTGCATACCATTTCTTCCGAGCCACCGTTCACCAGTGGTATTTATTCTCTGGTCTTGATCCTTGGGACCCATGCTTTCTAGCTCTGCACTGGACACTGATTCCAAAGATGCTTGGCCACGTGGATCCACACTAAAGGTTTTTCGAATTTCTTCCACTTTTATGCTGATCTCAGGATAGAAAATTCAGCCAGATGCAGAGCCAGGGGTGGCAAACAGGAAAGCCAGATTGATGGCTGGGCGAGAAAAAGCCCACAACTAGTGCAACGCAAGGCCAGAGGACATTCAAGAAGGGGAGGGGCATGTAGCAAGCTGTAGCCCCCTCACAGTTTAGGGGAGGTCTTAAACCTGAAGAGTTGAGGGGTCTGCCATATGACATCTCACACAAGGGGACCTACTGGGTTGTGGCTCCTCTGTGAAGAGTGGTTTGTTTGTGACCTCGTGTCTGCCCAGAGGCTGGGTTACATCTCAGTCCACAATCCTGAGGAGCACCAAGCTGGCCAGCGAGCCAGGCAGTAGTCCTCAGCCCCTCTGCTGAGGGGGAGGGGGTCCTGAGTTCCACAGGAAGGCCCCAGGGAGGGACTGAGCACAGGAAGGGGTTTGCATTATGCTGGGAGAGGTTCAGAGAGAAACTACTGTGGGCTGGAAAGATCTGTGGCCTCAAACACAGCAGAGCCCAAAAGAATGGGATAAATAGTGGTAAAATGACAAATCTTGTAGCTAGTTTAAAAATAGATGATTCAGGGAGGATATATGTACCCCTATGTTCATAGCAGCACAATTCACCATAGCTAAGATTTGGAAACAGCCTAAGTGCCCATCAGCAGATGAGTGAATTAAAAAAAACTGTGGTATATCTGCACAATAGAATTTTACCCTGTTGTAAAAAGGAAGGAACTTCTACCATTTGCAACATCATGGATGGAGCTGGAGAGCAGAGATTATGCTAAGTGAAATAAGTCAGCCAGAGAAAGATAAATATCACATGATCTCACTCATTTGTGGAATATAATGAACAGCATAAACTGATGAACAAAAACAGATCCAGAGACAGAAAAACATCAATCAGATCATCAAACCTCAGAAGGAAGGAGGGGAGGGTGGGGAACAAGGGAAGAGATCAACCAAAAGACTTGTATGCATGCATATAAGCCTAACCATAGAACACAGACACCAGGGGGTTGAGGGCATGAGGGGTGGGGGGCAATTGGATTATAAGAACACGTATGTAATACCTTAATCAACAAAGAACAAAACAAAACAGATGATTGTTGCTTTGCTTAGTTTTGTTTTTTCCTCTTAAAACCACTCATTTTTAAAAGATAAAGGGGCTGGAGAGGTTCAGCCCCTTCATTCTGATCCTTTCTGGGCACCAGGAGGCCTCGGGCCCACACCTGCTGCTCTCTCCTTCCCAACAGCATTTCTTCTCCTCCCCAAACCAGAACATGGAGGATGGGGAGTCCACAAACTAAAACGCAGAGATTTCCACAGACACTGACCATTATGAAGGTAGCCTGCAGGGCATGATCCCCTTTCCCTGGAGCCCTGTTGACTCCTCTATCTGAGACGGTCCACTGTCAGCAGTTTCCCAAGGAAAGAAAGCTCTGGTTGGTAATGAATAGTGACTTCAGGGGCAGAAAGCAGGCAAGAGGGGGAACAGTGAGTGATTTAAAATCCTGGAACCCCAGGTTTCAAGAACAAGGATGCATGAGCAATCCAAAAGGTAGAGTCTCTCCTGGGGAAGGTTTGGTGAAGCTCAGGACCCTACCAATGAGGCCTGATGGGGGAAGGCACTTGCTCCTCTGGGTGGGAGAGGAGCCCCGTGTGGGAGCAGGGAGGGAGAAAGCCCAGGCTGGCAGTAGGGTGGACAGGCGGGGTAGCTACAATTGGTTGATGACCTGGTATTCGGAGGGGTAGGTCTCCTCCATCTCAGACGGCAGCTACAGGGCTTGCTCCTCCTCCTCTGTTGCGCGTTTGCCTGGAAGGTTGGCTACTGTGGCCAGGATTGAGGCTCCGCCAGCTCCTGCCACCAGGTGGAAACTAACAGCAAAGGTGACATACACCTATGAACCATGGTACTTATTGCTGCTGCTGGGCCAGGCTGAGCTCGAAAGTCCAGAGGAAAAGCCGATGACATAGCACACTGCAGGGCTGTGAGGATGCGGGCATAGAGATGGGTGGCCTGTAGGGCTGGATGCTGGGGCCCAAAGACATCAGAAGGAACGCCAGAGGCTACACAGGATGCCCAGGAGCAGCACTGTCTTCGGTGTTCATGAAGACATCTTTCATCAGGGCCGGGTGCACATGGCCAAGTAGGTCGGAGACCCCCAGCTCCTGGCGGGAACAGGTGCCAGCATGAATGTGCAACCAGGCAGGCTCAGCGAGGGCAGTTTACTGCTCTGTGGTGGACAAGGCGCTGGGCACGGTGAGGCCAGGCTACACTCTGGCTGCTTGGGCAGACTGCTTCCCGCCCCCCGGGGCTCCTTCACCGGCGCTCACTGAGCCCTGTATCTCTGGAGATGAACATGCCCTGGGCTGCCCATCTTTGCTCCTGATTGCTGATGCTCACTGACTTCTGGGGGGGATGGCACCCTTGTCCCTGGGGTTCCTCAGCTGTCCCAGGCCCAGCATGTCAGGCCCTAAACCCACTGCCAAAAGTGATTTTGATTTTATTTCAAAATTTAAAATTTCTGTCCATTCAGTCTTATATCTTATATTGTAAGAGAATTGTTTTAACATGCTCTTGGTGTAAACTATAAAAGAAGTTAAAAGATAAATACTTTTTTAATGTACCTCCAGGCATTAAGAACGTGAACAGTTCCCTAATATATTAATTTGCTATTAACTTTCTTCTGGTTAAGACATGTGCTGGTGGCTTCCATGAGCTATACATCAACATTAGCTTCACTGCATCCCAGTGACAATTTTCAAACTTGTTCTACACCCCAAAATACCCAGAAAATTTTGAACCTCCCTTTGACAATAGTTATTTACCAAGTAACAATTCTCAAATGGGAGTGGGAGTGTAGCACATATTAAAATCTCTTAGAAGTGAGAGTTGAATTTCCTCACATGTCATTTTGCCTTAGAACATTATTACTTCCAGCACAGTCTCTGATGTTCCTAATCAGGAGGATCTTGAAAGCATAGGTCCATAGCTCTGTGATATTTCTATTTATAAGTCTTTGATATATTGATATCTATCTATCTACCTATCTATCTATCATGTATCTATAATCCACTCATTCATTCAGAAAAAAATATGTTAGTCTCATGTTTCAAGTATCATACTGCCAATTTGGAACACAGCGATTAATTTGACACAAGCCCTAATTTGTAGGCTTTAGGAAAGAGATATTTATAAATGAATAATTATGTTTTTATGGAGCAGCAGCCAGCAGGTCTAGGGATTGAGGAAGGCTTTTTAGAATAATTGATTTTTATTCTGAATTTTGAAGAATGAGTGACTTCAGCACACAAAAGCAGGGCAATATATATTTCAAAAAGATGAGGAGGAAGGGAAAAGAGAGAGAACAAACATTTAGCAAATTATAGTTAATCCCAATGATAGCATCTGCAGGTCCTGGAGCATGTGATAGAATATAAGAATAGAGAGTTTGGTTGGGAGGAGAGCATCTTCACACACTCAAGTGTGAACACAGTAAATCTATAACGGGTTACAGAATTTCTGTGACTCCAGTGCAACTGGGAGTTTAAGAATCAATTAAAACTTGGAATTATGGATCACTCCTGTAGGTAATAGAATCACAATATATAAACATAAAGAACATGATCAAATAAGAATACTAGTAAAGCATGATTCATAGAAGAAATGCAAGAAAAGGTACTGAGATATTTTATAGGTGAGGTAGTAAGCAGATTTTTATCACCGTATAACAATATAGTGACTGAAAACAGCATACATTTATTATCGTAATAGTTTCAACGGGTCAGAAGTACAGGCAACTTTTATGTGGTCCTCTGCTCAGCGTCTCACAAGGCTGCAGTGTAAAACATGACTGGGCTGTCTTTGTTCAGGGGGTCCTCTTCCAAACATTCTTGGATGTTGTTAGAATTTCTTTTCTTTTTTTCTTTATTGATTAAAGTATTACATATGTGTCTTCATCCCCTGCACTCCCCCCTTCACCTTCCACTCATGTCCTCACCCCCCTAGTGTCTCTATCCATTGGTTATGCTTATACGCATGCATATAAGTTCTTCGGTTGATCTTTCCTCCTTATACCCACCCTCCCCTACCTTCCCTCTGAAGTTTGAAGGTCTGATCAATGCTTTTCTGTCTCTGGATCGGTTTTTGTTCATCAGTTTATGTTGTCCATTATATTCCACAAATGAGTGAGATCATGTGTATTTATCTTGCTCTGACTGACTTATTTCGCTTCGCATAATGCTCTCAGGGTCCATCCATGCTGCTGCAAATGGTAGGAATTCCTTCCTTTTTATAGCACCATAGTATTCCATTGTCTATATTTACCACAGTTGTTTAATCCACTCATCTGCTGATGGTACTTAGGCTGTTTCCAAATCTTAACTATGGTGACTTGTGCTGCTCTGAACATAGGGGTGCATATATCCTTTCTGACTGATGTTTCTAGTTTCTTGGGATATATTCCTAAAGTGGGATCACTGGGTCAAATGGGAATTCCATTTTTAGTTTTTGAGGAAACTCCATACTGTTCTCCACAATGGCTTTACCACTCTGCATTCCCACCAGCAGTGCACTAGGGTTTCTTTTTCTCCACATCCTAGCCATTCTGACAGGTATGAGATGGTACCTCATTGTTATTTTGATTTGCATTTCTTGGAGAATTAGTGACTTCGAGCATGTTTTCATATGTCTCTCAGCCTCCTGTATGTCCTCTTTAGAAAATTATCTATTTAGGTTTGTTGCCAATTATTTTATTGGGTGGTAATCTTCCTTTTGTTTAGTTGTATGAGTTCCCTATAAATGTTGGAGATTAAATCCTTATCGCTGATAACATTGGCAAATACGTTCATTCTCCCATGTAGTGGGCTTTCTTTTTGTTGATGGTTTCTTTTGCTGTGCAGAAGCTTTTTATTTTGATATAGTCCCATAGAATTTATTTTCTTTCCATTGTAGTACTGAGGTCCCTATTTTCTTACTGAAGGTCAGCTGAGCTGTAGTCTCTTTGGGACTCCAATTTATTCCTATGCAACTTATGTCTTCAAAGCACACAGGAAAATCTCTTGCTCCAGACTGCTAATAATGAGTCTGTCCCAACACTCTTGCAATATAATTAACCAAATTAACAGAATAACAGCCTGGCTGGTATGGCTCAGTGGTTGAGCATTGAACTATGGCCTAGGAGGCCACAGTTTGATTCCTGGTCAGGGAAGATACCCAGGTTGCAGGCTCAGTCCTCAGAGTGAGGTATGCATGAGGAATCCAATCAGTGATTTTCTCTCATCATTGATGGTTCTATCTCTCCTTTGCCCTTCCTCTCTGAAATCAATAAAATTATATTTTTAAGAAGAGAGAAAATGACATCCTATCACCTTTGTCATATTTTTATTGACTAGAAGCAAGTAACAAACTCTCACCATACTCAAACACAATTGGGATTTATCTGAGAATCCTGCCTACCATGGAGGCTCAGGAGATACTACAGATGATAGCCATAGTTTTGAGAAGACAGGCTTGAATTTGATGTAAGAAAACTTTATATAGAAGCAAATGTAAAACAAAAAAAGTAGGACATATTCTAGTTACTAGAATCTAGTACATTCTGATGCATAAAGGATGGAGTTTGTGCTCTATTATTATAATTTTTAGGCACAGAATATAACCTACAGAGCTAGTGGCATTCTGAATAAGAAGCTAATTTTGGTCTCTTCTTTCCACTCCCAACAATTCTGTGACTGGTTATTTGGATGTATGTTGTAACCACTGTCTGTAGGTATATTGTAAATGTTCTGTTTCTGTTGAATAGTTAAATAACAAAAGATAAATAATATTACTCATTAATGAAATATGAGTGTTACAAACCATGCTCAGTACTGTACTTAATCTAAACTTATTATATTGACATTTTTCATATAGATTCATTATTAGCATTTACATTTGCTGAGGGAATATGGGAAACATGTTCCTGTTGTTTGCAAAAAAAATCATTAGTGCAATGCAATGTAGATCAAAGGGGAGTGTTCAATAGAACAGCTTTAAAATAATTCAAAATGAAGTTAATAAGGAAGGGCCACATTTTTCTTACAGAATTTTAAGTCAATGTCCTAATAAAGCCATTAATAGCAAAAAACAAACAAACAAACAAAAAACCCAGGATGGGTTTTATTAAATAAAAACTACTATTTGGACATTGGGCAAAACTTGAGATGAAAACCTACCATTTACTAAGTGAAAATGGGGAGAAAGTTTAAAATCAATAAGTGTGAATTATACTGCTCCAAAGTTTTCCACTCTTTAATTGTATATACCAATTCTAAAATAGACAAAATTTTTTTAAAATAAACATTTATTTCTAGTTTCTAGGCTTATATTTTTTATCTCAATAATAGGGAATAACATCTTTCCACAGGGATTTGATAGAATAAACTTCTTTTAAATCATTTAAAAATCAGAGAATCTAGACACTTTGATCCTGTGAGTGACTCATAGCAAATTTCCTCTTAATATTTTATATAGTAAATATTTTATATTTTCCTATAGAAACCGCACTTATTGATGTCTTTCTTAGAGTATGCTAGTGTAAGCATTGATCACAAGGATGCTTAAGTCAGGTGAAGTTTCCCACCCCATTTCTCCCCAAAACCCTCTTAATTCTCCTTTTATAAAATATAAATGACCTGGGAGAGCATGTAAGTATCAAATCATTTTTTAAAAACCCTTCCATTTTTCTGTGGTAATAAAGCCTGTGCTTTACTCCATTGCACCTTCTCAGTTCCCCCATATTACAGACATTTTATCACCCCTCTCTACTCAAGAGTCTGAAGCACAAGATCTGCCATTTTATGTTCTGAAAAATAAGAACTTCACTCTAGGTCCATTTGATCCAAGAACCTATTCTAATTACTTCCCAAACTCCATTCTTTGTCTGAATAGTAGCTCTGAATGAATTATAAGAGTAACAAGATCTTGATACTCAGCCGGAGGGCTGGCCAGGCATAAGCAGTGGGCTTAGACTCCTTGAGCTGGTCACTTTGGGACCAACCCCAGAGGTATGGCAGAAATCTTGTCATTCCTATGTTAGCCACCACATTAAAATGTGGGCGAGCATTATTCCCAGTTCAGAGAATGCCACTGTGAGTTGCACAGACAAGAAATTATATATTATGGAATTTAGATCTTAGGATGGCATAAAAAATTTTTTTTAAAGAAGTAAACAAAAATATGTCAGAAATGTACAAAAGAAAATATTTTAAAAGTGCAGGCTCAAGTGTTGCTAATTATTAAGTAGTGCCAGTTTCAGAAAATTTAAAAATTAATAAAATAACATTACCTACTATGGAGTCCGTATTAAAATTTCCTCATTTATGTCATTGACCTCTTTTATAGACTTGCCTCAGAATATTACATATTGCATATAATTGAGATGCCATTTAACTCTTGTTTAAAATAGAACATTTTTCCACTTTTTATTTTATTTTTTATAACAGTTTATTGATTTTTAGAGAAAGGGACGGGGAGAGAGAGAAACATCTATGTGAGAGCATAAAATGGATCGGCTGGCTCATGTATGCCCTCTGGCAAGGATTGAGCCAACAACTCTGCCACGTGAAAATTGAACCATCAACCTTTAGGTGCAGTTGGTGATTCCATATCAACTGAGCCACACTGGCCAGGGGCCAACTTTCTTATTTCTATGACATCAACCTTTTTCAGGAAACCATACCAGTTGTTTGGGGGCATGTTTATCCATTTGAATTTGTCTGGTTAGTTTCTCATTATAAACTCAGAGTAATGTTTTTAAATAAGGATACTACTTAGGTTACATTGCCTGTTGTATGACCTTTCCAGGGATTCACACTTGGAGTGTGAATGTCAGTTTATCTCAGTTTATCAAGATACCAGACAGCTGCATCGAGAGACTTAATTTTCAAGTGCCCTCAAACTAGTTGGCAGAATTCATTTCCTGGGAACTGTATTACCACAGGCCAATTTTTTAGAAAACTGTTAGTCTGGGATCACTTTCAGCTCCTTGAGAGTGTGACATTGAAAACAAGAAGAAAGCATGCCAGGGCAGAATGCGAGATTTTACTTAGGACACTAAAAGTAAGTCACAGTCTTGACAGGTGTAGGTTACCAAATGATATTTCTCATGGGAATCCAGCATGTGCCGAATGGTAAAACTGGTGTGCTATTCATTATCTATAAAGGTAATATAGATATGTGTGTACATATATGTACATATATGTGTACATATATTCATACCTGTGTAGATCTGTTATTATTTTTATATTGCAAATGCACATGCACGTTGATTAGAACATAATATAGCCATATAAATAAGAAAATGTAAAACCACTGTTAATAACAACTAGAGGCCTGGTGCACGAAATTCATACATGAGAGGGGAGGGGTGGAGGGAGTGTCCCTCAGCCCAGCCTGCACCCTCTCCAATCTGGGACCCCTCGAGGGATATCTGACTGCCCATTTAGGGGCAGTTGGACATCCTTCTCATAATCCAGGACTGCTAGCTCCAAACTGCTCACCTGCCTGCCTCCCTGATTGCCCCTAACCACTTCTGCCTGCCAGCCTGATCACACCCTAAGCACTACCCTGCCAGCCTAATTGATGTCTAACTGCTCCCCTGCCAGCCTGTTTGCCCTCAGCTTCCCTCCTCTACTGGCCTGGTCACCCCTAACTGCCCTACCCTACAGGGTTCATTGCCCCTAGCTGCCCTCTCTTGCAAACCTGGAACGTCCCACTGTCCTCCCCTCCTGGCCATCTTGTGGGTGGCCATCTTGTGTCCACATGGAGGCAGGATCTTTGACCACATGGGGGCAGCTATGTGGTGTGTTGGAGTGATGGTCAATCTGCATACTACTCTTTTATTAGATAGGATAGAGGCCTGGTGCATGGATGGAAACTGGCTGGTTTGCCCTGAATGGTGTCCTGTATCAGGGTGGGGCCTCCCTCGGGGTGTTGGGCAGCCTGCGCGAGGGGCCTAAGGTAGTTTGCAGGCTGGCCATTCCCCCCAGTGACCCAAGTGGAGGCCCTGGGACCTGGGGTTAATTTATGGTCTATAATTGAAACTTTGTAGTCTGGAGCAAAGCCAAGCCTTCTGCTAACTCCATGGTGACAGCATTTCTGTTTGAAACTTTGTAGTCTAGAGTGGAGGCCCAGGCTAGGGCTGTAGAAGTTTGGCTTCCTACATTGCCTGGGCAACTCTAGCCTCTTCTCTCTCCAGTTCCATGGCTGCCGCCATTTCTGTTGGGATTATGTATCTTCTATAACTGAATCTTTGTAGCATTGATTGGAGGCCTAGTCTGGCAATGGCAGGTGGAAAGCTTGGCTTCCTCCATTGCTAGGGAAACCCAAGCTTCCCTCCTGCTTTCAGTGGCAGCAGCCATCTTGGCTGGGTTTTTTTTTTAATAATTTGCTCTTGATTGGCTGATGGGTTTTGCTATGGGCATGGCTTGATTGGACATATGCTCAATTTGCATGTCACTCTTTTATTAGATAGGATACCCAGGAAATAAAATAGTTAACTACTCAGGATATATTCCAGTTATTTTGTTTTCTATTTATGTTGGCACACACACTGATTTGATTGAGAATGATATGATTCTAAGATTTGGCCTCCTTTTTTTTTTTAAATCCTCATCTGAGGGTATTTTTCCACTGATTTTTAGAAAGACTAGAAAGGAAGGGGAGAGCTGAGAGAGAAACATTGATATGAAAGAGACACATCAACTTGTTGCCTCACCCAAGCTCCCCAACCAGGACCAGAATTGAGTGTGCAACCGAGGTATGTGTCCTTGATCAGAATCAAACCTGGGACCCTTCAATACGCAGACTGCCTCAATCCACTGAGCAACACTGGCTAAGGTGTTTAACCTCCTTTTTAACAGCCTATGTTTTACATTACAAATCTCTCCTGTATCATGTAGTAGTCTTACATTTCATTATATAAATGACTTCATAGTGACCCTTAGAGCAGAGGCTCCCTAGATGTTCACTATTCAAATTCCCCATTCTGGACATGCAGGAAAATTACACTGTCTAAAGTATGTGCCTGACTAATTTTGAAATACTAAATGTGCCACTAGGATCGTGGAATAGGTAAACTGGCAGGGATGTTTTGACAAATGTCAAGACCCATAATGTAAACAGATTGAATAAAATCCTTGTCTGTGTATTGCTTGGTAAAAGAGCCATTGTGATTTGTCATTGTTATGAACCAAGCAAAAATATACAAACAAACCATGTGGTCTTCAGACAAGCATTTATTAAAACGTAAGCTCCTCTTCTGGGAGATGGAACACTGGAAAAAGTTTAATTGGTGCTGTCATCTTTGTTCTGAATCAGTAGACTATGTGTGTTCTGTGGTCAATTATGTCTGAACTTCCTAACTCAGTCCTCACTATTTGAACAATTGATAGGACCAGAAATATCAATGAGAAAAGCTCTGGTGAAAAATGAGGCAATATATAAGGACCATCCAGTGGAGTAATAAAATAACAACAAAGAAAAACCCTAAATCCCTCATGTTATTCTTGTGAAAAACATGAACTCACAAAATGTGACACATTTTCCCTAAAATATCCTTCAACTAAAAAGTCAGGAAACTGGCAAGTTAGCACTTCTGTGTGCTTTAGAGAAATGACCTTACTAGCCTTTCATTCTCTTTCCTACAGTTTCACTCACTGTTTTCCAGCCATGGTGTTTTTTTTTTAGTTGGCATGCCATGCAAACCAATGTTGTTCCTTTTGCTTATGATTTCTCCTTGACATTTACCTTTCCATCCATGATCCGTTTTCCCGAGCAGCAGGGCTTTCCTCTCCTTCTGTGTCGCAATAATAAGATCAAAAAGGTGGCCGTGGATGCTCAGAGCCTGGTCTTCTGTACTGAGTTCAGCCACCGAGGTTAGGTCTATTATTATTTTACATTTACCATCTTTTGAGTTGTGCCTGTGGAAACAGAAATAAATGTCTTATAAATTCATATTTTCCTTCTACCTTCCCTCTCCACTCTTCTGCAGGAGTGATGGCCAGAAAAACAAATATTATCTTGACAGCGGGTTCCTACTAATATATATATAGGCTAGGTTTTGTACACAACAATTATTCTTGAGTTAGCCAGTCTTAAAGAACAGTTAACAGAGAAAATCACACACATGTTTAAAGTGACAGAGTTAAACCTTTTTTCTTCAGCTGTTTCTTTCTCTTGCTGTGAGCAAACACTTATTATAAATGTCAGAGAAAGAACATGTCCTGAGAGATTCTTGTCCTTTCAGTTTGAATGTTATGGCTGTTCTTCTAAGGAAAACTGTTGCAATGTTTTATATTCAGACTAAATTATGAATTTTATGTGACCTGAAATTCTCCTGAAACCTTCTGTGTTTCATCTAGGAGAAGTACTTTATGTAGATAATATAGCTATTATGAACTTACTTTAACAAATGTAAGTTGCTCCCCTCAGAATTATCAGTTTATAATTTATAGTATATCCTCAATGGTCTAACTTCCTCTTATGCTAGCTAGAACACTGTGTAGGCAGCTATGTTAGTCAGCAGAATTACTAATCCAAGGGGATGAGTAATATGTCTCAACATTTTCCAAAACCTATATACACATAAATCACCTTAAATTATCTTGGATATTTTTCAGAGAAATGAGGAAAATGTAAAAACATGGGGAGCATTTAGAATGTGTGTTAATTCCAAACAGTTTAAAAATAATACAATGAACTACATGGGGATTTCAATTTGGAAAAATATATAATAGTGGGTGAATTTATATATTTCAATGTATCAACAGTTTGGTATTTCAACGATAATAGCTGAGAGCTAATTTGAGATGATTGTAGAGCTAATTGAGGGGGATGCCGGGGTTCTTTTTTTATTTTTGTTTTCCATAGGATCAGGTACTTAATAATTTTAAAATAATATTCTCAGGAATTTAATTGACATATTTAGCTATTAAATTTGTATTAAAACCTCTTGATTAAGATTTATATAGAGTTTTAGGAGATGAGAGTTTACAATAAAATGGAAAGTTATAAAGATATGGAGCAATATGATTTCCTGTTTCTTTGAAGTACTTTTCAAAATAGTTTTGAGCAAAATACTGTGTGTGTGTGTGTGTGTGTGTGTGTGTGTGTGTGTTAGATTGCTTTACAGGCTTGATTCCTCAACCATCATTTCAACCATACATTTACTATAGCCTGGTGTTGAGTGAAGTATATTTTCTACCCTTGACTGGGATGGATTATGTGACTTGCTTTAAGAAGTTGAAAGAGTCAGGAATGACTGCATGCCATTTACAAATCATAGATTTAAGATGCCTTGTTTTGTTTTGTGTGTGTATTCTCTTTTTTTCATGTTTTCTCACTCTGCCCTCATCATAAGAAGCTGGGCTGCTTAGAGCATGGCTAAGAGACATATGAAGCAGAGCCACCAGATATTACCCATAGTTCTTTAGTAGGATGCATATCAGTTCTAGCCACTCCTTATGAAACGGATTCACCCAGTTGGTTCTTGCTTAAAACAGCCTAGTCCTACAAAGTTGTGTATATGTGAGAATAAATGATTCTCACTATGATTTAACAGTGTTTATGAGGTATAATTGACATGAAAGAAACACCACATCTTTAAAGTACACATTTGGATGAGTTTTGACATATGTATACATCCGTAAAATCATTGTCACGAATTGTCAATACCAGATAATCAACATAATCACATTCCAATTACAGACTTTGATCACACTCCTTTGTTTATTTGCCTTTCCTGCAGCTCATTGCCCACCTTATTTACAGGGAACTATAGATCTGCATTTTATGACTATAATGATATTTCCCACAGTATTATCTAAATGAAATAATGGAGTAGTTACTCTTTTTCTTATCTATCTTTTTTTGTCAGTAAAATTATTTTGAGAATCATTGATATAGTAGCATATACCAATAATTCTGAGTAATTTTATAGTATTATGTGGATATTCCATAACTGTCCTGTTTATTAACCTTTAGATCACTGTTTGTGTTATTTCCATTTTAGGGGCTATTACAATTAAAGCTGCTACAAACCTTCAAGTAAAGTATTTGTATAAATATGTTATTTCCTTTCTCTCAAGTAAATGTCTAGGAATAGAATGATTGAGGCATGTGGTAAATGTATATTTAATTTATTTTAAAAATTGCCAGACTGTTTACCAAGGTGATTTTACCAATTTACATTCCCAACATTACTGTAGGAGGGTTCCAGTCTATCCATTTGCTGGCCAACTTAACATGGTCAGTCTCTTTAAAATTGTAGACACCTCTGGTATATAGTAATATATCTGTGAAATTTTAATTTACTTTGCCCTAATGAATTGGGAAGTGTGCCTATTTGTCACCCATAGATCTTCTTTGGTGAAGTGCCCAAACCTTTGTCCACTTTAAATTATTAGTGAGTTTTCTGAGTTACATGTATATTCTGGATACAAGTATTTTGCCAGGTATGAGATTTGCAAAATTTTCTCCCAGTGTCTGACTCATTTTTATATCTACTTAGTAGTGTTTTATGAAGAAGAGCCATTTTTTAAAATATTGTTGAAGTTAAATTTATCAATTTGTTCTTTCATGAATAGTACTTTTTCTTTTTAATCTGAGAAATTATTGCAAAAGCCAGGATTCCCTTATGTTTTCAACTAGATTTTTTTTTTTAGTTTTAGGTATTAAATTTGAGGCTATGATTCAGCTGAGGTATTTTGTATGTATGTATGTATATTATAAAGTTTTTTGGATATTTATTTGTTCGTTTTGCATATTGCTATTCAATAACTTGTCACCATTTGTTGAAGATATTCTTTTCCTCATTGAATTGACCTAACATTTAGGAAAAAGTCAGATTGGACTTTACCCAGTTTTATTGTTCTATTTATCTTAACTCTAAAACCACACTGCTTTACTTATGGTAACTTGGTCATGAAACTTGAAATCTGATTTTGTTAGACCTATTATTTTGTTCTACGTTTTTGATTTTATTTTAATATCTTCTATGCCCTAATATATGAATACAAATCTTAGAATAATCCTGTCTATTACTTCAAAAAACATACTGAAATTTTACTTGGTATTTCATAGACGCTATAGTTGGAATTGTGAAGAACTGACCTCTTAATATTGATTCTTCTGATTTATGAACATGGTAAATTTATCTACTTACTTAGGTCTTCTTTATGCTTATTTATGTTTCCATTTATTTCTCTCAGCCACATCTGCATTTTTTATAGTGTAGAGCTAATACACATATTTTGTCAAATGTATCCTTAACTGTATCATATTTAAGATGCTTATGTAAATGACATTGTTTTAAATTTTCAATTTCTGATTGTTAGTGTATAAAATACATTTGATTATTTGTATATTGGTCTGTAGCATGAAAACTTATTAAGCTCACTTATTAGTCCTCGGAGCTTTAATGTAAAGTTGGTATGATCTTCTACATTGACAATTATTGACATTAAGGCATTGGCTAATAAAGATTTCTTTCTTTCTTTATTGACTGCATGCCTATACTTTCTTTTACTCTTACATTTTTCCTCAAACACTAGATCTGCTGATGCCATGTGGAATAGAAGTGATGAGAGTAAATGCCCTTTTCTTTTTCCTGATGTTCGGAGAAATGTTCCATTTTTTGCCATTAAATGTGACTTTAGTTGTATTGCCTGAAATCCCTTTATCAGATTTATACACTGCTTCTATTTTCAGTTTGTTAAGAGATTTAAACAGTCAGGTCCTAAATTTATAAACTAATTTTTTGTCATCTCTTGATATGATCAGTTTTCTCTCTTAAATGGTGAATTATGTTAATTGATTATAGAATGTTAAACTTTATATTTTTGGAATAAATAATTTTATTTGTCAATGTGACAGAATCATAGGGTTCTCAGGTATTTGGTCAAACCTTACTGTGGGTGTTTTGATGAGTGTTTTGGATGATATTGACATTTATTTTATTATTTATTTACAATTATTTATTATTATTATTTAAATCATCTGTGACTGAGTCAAGCAGGTTGCCCTCCCAATGTGATGGAACTTATCCAATCCTTTGAAGGTTTGACTAAAAGAGAAAGTATGGTCCTCCCCTGAGAAAGAATTCCTTTTGCCTTATTGCCTTTGAACTGAGATACTGGTTTTTATCCTGCATTCCAACTTGAATTCAAACATTGGCTCCTCTAGGATCCCAATCCTGCCAGCATTTGGATAAGAACTATATTATCAGCTTTCCTGATCAGGCTTTCGGACTGAGACTAGAACTAAACATCGCATTTCCTGTGTCTCCAGCTTGCTGACTCTGATATTGAAGGACCTCACAGCTCACGCTATTATTGTCATACATATACTATATATGTATATAATTCTACAATGCATTATTATATTTTTAAAAACAATTATCGGTTAGAAGATTGAAAATATAAGAAAATATTTTATATTTACTCACACATTTACATGTATTATGTTGATATAAACTTCCATTTGAAATTATTGTCCTTCTTCCTGAAGGATTTCTCTTTGATATTTATAGTATTGCAGATCTGCTAGTTATTTTAGCTTGTGTATATCTGAAAATGTCTTTATAATGATTTAAGTTTTTAAACAAATTTTATTGGGATAAAATGTTAGATCTCCAGGGTGGTTTTTTTTTTTTTTTTTGTGTGTGTGTGTGTGTGAGTGTGTGTGTGTGTATGCACGCGCTCGCGTGCATGCACGTGTGTTTAGTGCTTTAAAAATGTTGCTTTACGTCATTTATTTAAGGAATAAATAAACAGCAGTTCCAAGATTAAAAAAAATAAAAGAGATACCACTTCATTGTTTTCTAACTTGCATTGCATTTGATGAGCAATCTGCTATTATCATTATTTTTATTCCACTGTATGTAACGTCTTTTTCTCTAATTTTAAGATGGCTCGTTTATCTCTAATTTTATTTTATTTTTTTTTATTTTTAAAAATATATTTTATTGATTTATTACAGAGAGGAAGGGAGAGGGATAGAAAGTCAGAAACATTGATGAGAGAGAAACATCGATCAGCTGCCTCTTGCACACCGCCTACTGGGGATGTGCCCGCAGCCAAGGTACATGCCTTGACCGAAATCGAACCCAGGACCTTTCAGTCCACAGGCTGACGCTCTATCCACTGAGCCAAACCAGTTTCAGCTATCTCTAATTTTAAACATTAATATCATTTGTACTTTTTACATGGAATTCATTAAACATGTTGTATGTGAGGGTTTATAGTTTTTAACAAATTTGGAAAATCTAGCCAATATTTTTTTTCAAATATATTTTGTAGCCCGCCTTGTCCCTCAAAGACTCTAATCATACTTGTATCATGTCTTGATGTGTGTCACTGCTCACTGTGGTATTTCTCTCAGCCGTTGATTCACATGAGTACAAGTTAAGGTATTGGGTTGCTTATGTCACACAGATTTTTGTTATTTCTTTGTATACTATTAAACAAAGCATTAACTACTTGAATACATTGGGTTATGTTTATTTTTAAATTATATTTATTATCAATATAAGACCCTTTTTATTTTCAAATAAATATTATTCTGAATAATATTGTTCACCAGTATACATTTTATTGTCATGAATATGCTTCAGTAAATGAGTAAACATATTTTTTTATTAAATGAATGATAGTGTTACTGGCTTGGAAATCTGCTGTCATAATAAAACACTCAATACCATTAAGCTATATTGGCAATATTTTCATATTATCAGGCTGTCACAAAGGGATAATATATGGAATGCACTGAAATATAAATTGCTGAAGCTAAGAACTTCAATATTTTTTATTTGGTTAGGTCTAAATATAAGAGACTTATGATGCTAATTACACCCTTAGTGTTGGACATTTGTGCTTACATTATCATTCTCTATGGCCTCAGTATTGTTTCTTTGTTGTTTGTTTTTTTGATCCTCAATGTTTTTATTCACCATGGTCATTAGATATGTTCTTTTCATTCTGAGGCCAGATCCACAGTCACTGAATTCTATTCTATCTGTACATTTGAGAGAACTACACAATATAAACAATAAGTAAGGCAGAAATGGGAAGGTTGATTTATCAGATATGTACTATTATTCCTCTGGAAAGAAATGATGTCTGTCTTTCCAAACAGTAAGTATGATTTCAAAACAAATCACTGACAAGGTATCCACATTCTAAATTCAACCTTCAGAGTTTTCTGGACTAGAAAATTGTTTGTTGATATTGAATGAATTCTACTTATAGAAATAAATAGGATGATATTGTTTTAGCTAGCTCTCTTGGTAATAGCTTTATTCTGTACTCTTCCTCAATGTAACAATACCCTGCAAGACAAGAAAGACTATCAGCACGTTCAATCTTTTGATTTCACCTGAAATGAAGTTGCTGTGCCCCTAATAAATATCATTGTGTTGAGTTGATTACATGTTTGACGTTTGTAAAAGGATGAAAGAAGCCTGAGATATTCGTGTGATAAGTGGGAATGTGCAGAAACAACCCGACTTATAGCTATACAAAATTGTTATTTTTTTCTTTTCTTGTCAGACTATGCTGTACACAGAGCTGGTTTGGGAATCTGACTCCTATTGTAAACTATAATTAGAGATAAAGTCAAGAGAATTTAGAGGATCTGGTTAGGTCAGAAAGAAGTAATAACAAAGACTGTCTTCTCAAGAATGCAAATCAACACACAAAATTAACTACCTTTTGATTCACTTATAATCTTGGGTTAGCTATCCAGAGGATTTCCAACCCCTTTCATCATGAAAGAAAAACATATTTTTATATTATTCTTGTCTATATTTAGTATAGAGTTCAGTGTTGCTAAGGCAAGGGACAAGATGTGCTAACATGTATTAGTTAGCACTCATTGGCTATGGAGTCATAGAAAAGGCTATGTCCTACTTGAGGCTGAAGGATAGAAAATAACAGCTCATATATTCTGTAGATTAACTTGATAAAGGAAATCCTATTCTCTCTTCTTCCAGTGCAATAGAACTTGGCATGGTATGGTCTGGGGAACATATAACTAGATAGCAGAGTTGGAAGAACATCCAAAGCACCTCATTTTTTTTTGGTCATTCATCAAGAACATAGTCATATATAAAAGAAAGTTAAATAAGAATTTCCCAGACAGTCATTTAGAAGGATGTCTTCAAAGACTTTCCAACTGATCTGCCTCTTCTAACCTTCGATGTATAATTGTTGATAAATATATTCTCTCTATAAGGCCACTATTAACTGTCCTTTTGTGGCTTGAGAGCAGGGTATTTAAAAATTACTTCTAAAACCTGGGTCCCCCGAGATATGTGATCAGTACCAGGACTCCGCCAGCAGGCGAGGGGACGCTAAGTCAGGTGCTGGACATGGAGGCTATGGGGGCATAGACTACAAAAGAGACAGAACTGAATCTCACATCACACTGTTTGGCCCCAGAGAATGGCTGGTTAGCCAGAGACGGCTAAGATTCCTCAGGGAAGGAACAACTTAAGACAGGCACAGTCACAGAGGGGCCAACAGGAGAGAACTAAAAGGTCAACAGAGGTGGGGCACAGACCCTCACCCACAAACCTTGCAGGGGCTGAATTCTCACCCTTCCTGAGGGAGGTTCTCCTACCCCCACGGCTGCTTCGACTCCCACACACAACTCAGACCGGGACCCAGGTGGCAGACAGAGACTAGGCCGGCAACAGCTGCTCTATACCTAAATTCACTCTATTACCAGGAATGCTCAGGACCTACTCAAAAATGCAAATATTCCTTTCCACTAATATTTACAGGGTAAACTAAGATTTCTGCTTGAGTATTAAATTTGACAGTAAAATAGTAATCAAGTTTTCAGATTAACTTAAATTGGCCAAGTGAAATAAGTGAATACTCAAGAAAATTTAAGTATACTGGACAAAAAGCTTTTCCTAAAACATTAACTAAAATATCTATTAGTAGTTAATCTCACTGTAAAATTGACTAACATCCAAAGAACCTAAAGCAGTCATATTTGTGTGCAAAAATTAAAATTTAAAACTACCAAGACTGCAAGATAAAATTTCCAAAACCCCCATTAATCAAAAAAAGGAGATAGGAGAATAGTGGGGTAATATCATGTAAGGAAAAATATCCTGTAAGTAAAATACATCTGAAAATTCTTACTCCAGAAAAGTAAGTTTCATTTGTAAAGCCAACTGCAGGACACCCATGAAAAAACACACATGGTGTCAAAATAAACCAAAGGAAAATAATTTAGTCAAAAATAAAAAGAATCCCAAGTCTATTTTGCAGAGAGGATCCCTTTGTTAACTTTTGGTCGAGAATGTGTTTGTGTGTTTTCAGAGAACAACTCCAAAACCATGTGGGTTCCTGCATCAGTGAGGAACTGACGGGTCTGTTCCAGCCACGTGGATGGTCCACAGATGGGGGACACTGATGACACCTTGCCATGCTAGCAGTCAGCAGCTGTGCATGTCTGCTGGTAGCCCAGGACCAAACCAGAGAGGATGGAGCTTGCATTGCCACCATGTGTCCACCATCTGGATACCATTGCTGACATGTACACATAAAGAACTATTTGACATTGAAACTGGGACTCAGAACAGTTGGACATTGAAACTGAGACTGAAACATTTTTTGTTCTTATACATTTATTTCTAGTATACAGATGCAAGATATTTTTGAAGAAAAGAAACAGGGGAGAGTGATTGATATAGAGGCAGGGAGGCATTGAACAGGCTTTCAAGCTACAGGGGGAAGGCTTGGGTGGATGGCAGGTGGATGCTGGGAAAGATCAACCAAAGGACTTGTATGCATGCATATGAGCATAACCAATGAATGAAAGACACTGGGGTGGGGAGGGGTGTGGGTGGGGACATATGATGGGGGTAAGGGAGGCTGGGGGAAGGACAAAGGGGGAAAAGGAAAACATATGTACTACTATTAAATATAAGTTATACTGCAAAAAATTTAAAATAATAAAAATTACTTCTAATTATGCATTATTTTTCATACTTATAAGCTGAGTGATTTTCAAGCTACATTCAACAGAGCTCTAGATGTAAGATAAGGATAGCTATTGTAGGCAAGGTAGAGATCAATTACTGGCCTTATACTTCTTACCTATTTTATTAACAGCTGTTCTACTCAACAATTTGTATTTTCCCATATCATTTTGACTGAAAACTAGTCACAGCCCAAACTGTCCTGTGATATATAGGTCAGGTTCAGAGGAAGTATTGAGAAGTAAAAGTAATTGTGCTTTCATTACCTTTTGTTCTCAACAAATCCTTTTTGAGTGCCAATGCAGCTTAAGATAGCAGCAAGCTACAAAAAGGTTTACCTGTTTTTTTATGGAAATAAGATGAACAGACAGAGGTAAGGTTTCTACTATGGTGATTTTGTTAGGGTAGTAAGGGATACAAAAGAGCAAATGGAGCCATAAAATTAACCTGGTATCTGCCCTCACTAGAGAAAAATTAATGACTTCCAGTACCTGAAAATGCACCCTAGAACTGTTTGTTTGGCTTTTGAGTTTTTTATTGGCATCATTTATGCCTTTAATATAATTAAGCAAAAACATTCTTGTGAGACCTCAGTAACCCCTATCAATCAGTATTGAATCATATATATATAATGGTGTTGATGAAAGTGTCAAATATGAAATATTTTACATAACAACTTTGATCTCCTGAGACTTGTAACAAAACAAAGCCTGGCCTAATTTTCATAATAAACCATCTACATTAATACTTCATTTGCATATAGTTCCCGAATTATGGGTATTAACTTCTTTAAGGCATATTAAAGGCTCATAAGTAAAAATGCTTTATTTTTGGCGTTATTACTTAACTTAAAAAGTGATGTTGATATTACACAATAATTTTTTATTAGTGAGGTTAATTGCAATTTCAATAGGATTTCCCATTTTAGGGGGAAACAAAAACAAGTTCAAACATTAGTAAAATTTTTCAAGTTGAGTATTTTGATTTTACAATACAACTAATATACTTTTAATTTATTTTTAAAGGCTCTTTTATATTAAGCATTCAATGTCATGCAAAAGTTAAATATGTTCTTATAATACTGATTAAATTAATCATTCTGATTGCTATCTTAGTAACTGTCTTCAAAAACTGTCAAATTAAACATAAGTCTATCCTAGAAAATTAGAGAATTTATATATTAAACTATATAATTTAAACCAGAAAATATCAACATTTTTGATATTTTGATATGTCTTACTCGATACATGCCATTAATTTAGAACAAATATTGTGTAGTGAAAAGCTTCACACATCCTAGTTTATAGCCCTCAAATGTAATTCATGACATTGAGAAGTTGAATGGACCTATATAAGCCTCAGATGCTACAAATTTATAATGAGGGGACTATTTATGAATATAAATTCTATGTGTTGGGATAGCTGCTGTTTTCCTTTCGTCTTTATGGAAAAAATGGTTATATAAAATGTGCTTAACTAAAGATACTTTTTTTTTTTTGCAGAAATGTGTCAAGCATATCCAACTGTGCTTACTGTGATGCCAAACAATAGTCAAGAAACTTTTAGAAGTTGTACTTTAGTTCATGAAAGCATCTCTTACCCTCATTTTTGCCTCAAACTCTGTCTTTTCTAACAGATGTGAGCAATATAACTTGTATGTCTATATAGATTTAAATAGATCTATTTTAAAGAGATCTCAATAGACAATAGATGACAGATGATGATGATGATGATGATGATGATGATGATGATGAAGATAGATAGATAGATAGATAGAGACATAAATAGATAAATGATTATCATGCATGATAACATAGACCATAGAACTTCAGTAGAATGGCCTGGCATTAAACCCTACCTGAAACAATGAGGATCCAAAGGAATGTTAACAGAAAGTCTAATATAAACTATAGATCTTAGGAACATTACACACTGATTAAGCAACATTTCACGTTCAAATGAAGTGTAATATTTTTAAAAATTAAAATCAATGAAAATATTTGTTAAAATTTCTGAAAGGTTGAGGTGAAAATTACCTGTCATAATATGTATAACATCTATGTGAAAACTCCTCTAGATACACTAATTATGAGTCTTACATTACATGTCATGGCTTCTATCCTTGACACTCAGTCTTTTTGCTCTTTCTCTGTTATTTTTTTCTTTTATTGATTAAGGCAGTACATATATACCCTTATCTCCCTATTGCCCTCCACCCCCCCGCTTACACCATCACCCCCCTTAGTGTCTGTATCCACTAGTTAGTCTTATATGCATGCACACAAGTCCTTTGGTTGATCTGACCACCTGTTCCGTCCTCCCCTGTCTTCCCTCTGAGGTTTAATAGTCTGATCCATGCTTTCCTGTCTATGGAACTGTTTTTGTTCATCAGTTTACGCTGTCCATTATATTCCACAAATGAGTGAGATGATGTGATATTTATCTTGCTCTGACTTATTTAGTTTAGCATAATGCTCTCAGGGTCTATCCATGCTGCTGCAAATGGTAGGAATTCCTTCCTTTTTATAGCACTATAGTATTCCATTGTCTATATTTACCACAGTTGTTTAATCCACTCATCTGCTGATGAGCACTTAGGCTGTTTCCAAATCTTAGCTATTGTAAATTGTGCTGCTCTGAACATAGTGGTGCATTATCCTTTCTGATTGGTGTTTCTAGTTTCTTTGGATTTATTCCTTGAACTGGTATTACTGGGTAAAATGTTAGTTTCATTTTTAATTTTATGAGGAAACTCCATACTGTTCTCCACAGTGGCTGCACCAGTTGCATTCCCACCAGCAGTGCAGAAGGGTTTCTTTTTCTCCGCATCATCACCAGCACTTGCCATTGGTTGATTTGTTGATGAGAGCCATTCTGACAGGTGTGAGATAGCACCTCATTGTTCTTTGATTTGCATTTCTCAGATGAGTAGTGACTTTGAGCATGTTTTCATATGGCTCTTGGCCTTCTGTATGTCTTCTTTTAAAAAGGGTCTATTTTGCACAGCTAAAGAAACCATCAACAAAACAACAAGAAAAGCCACTATATGAGAGAATATATTTGCAAATGTTATCAGTGATAAAGGTTTAATCTCAAGCATCTAGAGGCAACTCATACAACTTAATAAAAGGAGGACAAGTGATCCAATAAAAAAATGGAATAGAATCTAAATAGAATCTTTTTGAAACAAGACAAAAGGAAGGCCCAGAGACATATGAAGACCTGCTCAAAGTCACTAATTATCCGAGAGATGCAAATCAAAAGGACAATGCGGTACCATCTCACACCTGTCAGAATGGCTTACATCAACAAATCAACAAACGACAAGTGCTGGTGAGGATGCGAAGAAAAAGGAACTCTCATGCACTGCTGGTGGGATTGTAGACTGGTGCAGCCATTGTGGAGAACAGTATGGAGTTTCCTCAAAAAACTAAAAATGGAGCTCCCATTTGACCCAGTGATCCCACTTCTAGGAATATATCCCAACAAACTAGAAATGCAAATTAGAAAGGATATATGCACCCCTATGTTCATAGCAGCACAATTTACCTTAGCTAAGATTTGGAAACAGCCTAAGTGCCCATCAGCAGATGAGTGGATTAAAAAACTATGGTACACTACACAATGGAATACTATGCTGAGGTAAAAAAGAAGGAGCTCCTACCATTTGCAAAAACATAGATGGAGCTGGAGAGCATTATGCTAAGTGAAATTAGCCAGACAAGAAAGATAAATATCACATGATCTCACTCATTTGTGGAATATAATGAACGACATAGACTGATGAACAAGAATGAATCCAGAGACTGAGAAAAATCCATCAGAATGTCAAACCTCAGGGTCAGTGGGAGGTGGTGGGAGTAAGGGGAGAAGTCAATATATTTGACCTCTTGAACTAAGGTAAGTAATTTGTGTTTTTACATCCCTGACAAAATTTAAATAAAGTTATAAAAAAATGGCAGCTAGTTTGAGATTGAATTGACATGGCCTACAGCTTGTCATCTTCTAGAGACACCAGTCCTTAGGCTAGGCCCTCCTTAACCTCCCGTGACACCATAATACCCTTACATGATATTATTCTACAATGTCATTATAATTTTTGATATTTGACAATAGCATATTCTTTAATTATCCCAAAACTTACAAACTAATTCTTTGAATGTTTGGCAGCAATTTAAAAAAGGATAGGAAAGGAAGTAATCCCTTTCAGAAGGAATTAAGGCACTGAGAAGGCACTTGAACATTCTATATTGGCTCCTCTTGCCCTTTTTGCCAAGAGGGACTCTCTTCTTGTAATCCAAATACAAACAGATGTTGCCTGAGCTTTCAGTTTAAGCTGTGGCTGAAGCCTCTGGGCAGCTGGCACCATGGATCTGTCTCTCGACCAATGGTGTGAGCTGGGCTCTCTCTGGAGAAGAAACCTGGCTCACCCGAGATATGTGATCAGTACCAGGACCCCGTCAGCAGGCGAGGGGACCCCAAGGCAGGTGCTGGACGTGGAGGCCATGGGGGCATAGACTACAAAGGAGACAGAACTGAACCTCACATCACCTTCTTTGGCCCCGGAGGATGGCTGGTTAGCCAGAGACGGATAAGGTTCCTCAGGGAAGGAACAACTTAAGACAGGCACAGTCACAGAGGGGCCAATAGGAGAGAACTAAAAGGTTAACAGAGGTGGGGCACAGACCCTCATCCACAAACCTTGCAGGGGCCTGAATTCTCACCTCTGAGAGAGATCTCGTCCCCCCATGGCTGTCTCATCTCCCACGCACAGCCCAGGTTACAGACAGAGACTAGGCCAGCAACAGCTGCTCTATACCTAAATTCAGTCTATTACCAGGAATGCTCAGGACCTACTCAAGAATACAAATAATCCTTTCCACTAATATTTCCAGGGTAAACTAAGATTTTTGCTTGAGTATTAAAATTGACAGTAAAATAGTAATCAAGTTTTCAGATTAATTTAAATTGGCCTAGTGAAATAAGTGAATACTCAAGAAAATTTAAGTATACTGGACAAAAAGCTTTTCCTAAAATATTAACTAAAATTTCTATTAGTAGTTCATCTCACTGTAAAATTGACTAACATCCAAAGAACTTAAAGCAGTCATATTTGTGTGCAAAAATTAAAATTTAAAATTACCAAGACTGCAAGATAAAATTTCCAAAACCTCCATTAATCAAAAAAAGGAGATGGAGGAATAGTGGGGTAATATCATGTAAGGAAAAATATCCTGTAAGTAAAATACATCTGGAAAATTCTTACTCCAAAAAAGTAACTTCCATTTGTAATGGCAACAGCTGGATACCCATAAAAAAACACACATGGTGTCAAAATAAACCAAAGGAAAATCATTTGGTCAAAAACAAAAAGAATCCCAAGTCTAATTTGTAGAGAGGATCCCTTTGTTAACTTTTGGTCGAGAATGTGTTTGTGTGTTTTCAGAGAACAACTCCAAAACCATGTGGGTTCCTGCATCAGTGAGGAACTGACGGGTCTGTTCCAGCCACGTGGATGGTCCAGAGATAGGGGACACTGATGACACCTTGCCATGCTAGCAGTCAGCAGCTGTGCATTGCTGCAGGCGGCCCAGGACCATACCAGAGAGGATGGAGCTTGCATTGCCACCATGTGTCCACCATCTGGATACCATTGCTGACATGTACACATAAAGAACTATTTGACATTGAAACTGGGACTCAGAACAGTTGGACATTGAAACTGAGACTGAAACATTTTTTGTTCTTATACATTTATTTCTAGTATACAGATGCAAGATATTTTTGAAGAAAAGAAACAGGGGAGAGTGATTGATATAGAGGCAGGGAGGCATTGAATTGACTGTTGAGCTACAGGGGGAAGGCTGGGGAGGGTGGGGGGCAGGTGCTGTGGGAGATCAACTGAAGAACTTGTGTGCATGCTTATGAGCATAACCAATGTATGCAAGACACTGGGATGGGTGGGGGGGGCAAGTGGGACATGTGCTGGGGTATAGGGGAGGCTGGGGGAGGATAATGGGGGGAAAAAGGAAAACATGTACTACTATTAAATCTAAGTTATAATGCAAATATATATATATATATATATATATATATATATATATATATATAAAGAAATTAGATTAAAAAATAAAAAAGTCAAAAAAATAATAAAAATAAAAAGAGTCTATTTAGGTCCTTTGCCCATTTTTTTATTAGATTGTTTATCTTCCTTTTGTTAAGTTGTATGGGTTCCCTGTAAATGTTGGAGATTAAATCCTTATTGGTGATAACATTGGCAAATATGTTCTCTCATGTAGTGGGCTTTCTTGTGGTTTTGTTGATGGTTTCTTTTGCTGTGAAGAAACTTTTTATTTTGATGTAGTCCCATTTGTTTAATTTTTTCTTTAGTTTCCATTGTCCTAGGAGCTGTATCATTGAGAATATTCTTAAACTATTCTGCCATATTGGCCTCCTCTTCTGCTGCATTCATTTTTATTGCTATATATTGCCTTTTAATATAAATTAGTATAAACTTTCTAATATGTTTCCAATTCTCTTCAGTTATAAATAAAATTATTATAATGAAGTGAAGTATAAATTCTCAGTACTAATTAAAATTTTGCTTTTATTACAGTGGCAAGTACAAAGGTATGAGATAAAAATTAGAAACCCAAAATAAGCAGGTCTATTTAAGTCCTTTGCCTAAAGGAAGGAAAGTTAGAACTTCAAGAATTTTTCCTTAATTCAGATATTATAGTAGGTAATCTGGCTATATTAATCAGAAGATACAAAGCAGATATGCACAATTATCTGAAGTGAGTAGAGTCATGAAAATTGTGTAAGGTAGAAGTATAGGCTGTAAGTTCCAGTGATCCTATGGCAAAAAGTAGAGAGATGGACAGTGATCAGGCATCAAGAACCCAGGGCAGCCCTAATCGGTTTGGCTCAGTGGAAAGAGCATTGGCCTGCAGACTGAAGGGTCCCAAGTTCGATTCAGGTCAAGGACATGTACCTTGGTTGTGGACACATCCCCAGTAGGGGATGTGCAGAACATAGTTGATTGATGTTTCTCTCTCATCAATGTTTCTGACTCTCTGTCCTTCTCCCTTCCTCTCTGTAAAAAATGAATAAAATATATTTTGGGGGAAAAAAAAGAAACAAGGACAAAAAAAAACACACACACACACACAAAACCTCAAGTGAAGACTGCATTAAACAAATTAAGACCACAATGGAGAGAATATGAAAACAGAGTGGCTTGTAGTTGCTCTCACTTATGTCTATTACCTTAATATCCTTTTATGTACTTAGTGATCAACTTCAAGAAATTGTGTTTACATAAGATTTAAAAGTAGTCAGGACCAGCCTCAAATTTGTTTGATGATAATTGTGAATATTTTGGTGGCAATGAAGCAAAAATAGATTTAGCAGTTATGATAATCCTATCTAATATAATAATAATATGCAAATTGACCATACCTTCATTACAATAGTAAGCCACACCCTTAAGCAATACCCACTAATCAGGAGAAAATACGCAAATAAACCCAACATAGATGGCTGGCAGCCATGGAGAAAGCAGAAGGGAGGCATGGTTTTCCCTGGCAATAGAGGAAGCCAAGCTTTCTGCCTTCCCAGGCCTGCACTCCAGGCTACAAAGATTCAATCATAAAAGATAAATAAATATCAACAAAAATGGCAGCAGCCACAGAGATGGAGAGAACAAGAGGCTAGGGTTGCCCATGGCAATGGAGGAAGCCAGCTCTGGTAGCATTGGCCTGCCTTGGCCTCCACTTAAGGCTACTAAGTTTCAATTGTAGAACATAAATTAATCCCAGATACAATGGCCTCTTCTTTGGTCGCCAGGGGCATAGCCAGCCTGCAAACTACCATAAGCCGCTCACCCAGGAACCCCACGCCCCAAGGGAGCCCTCACCCTGATCCAGGACACCCTTTAGGGCAAACCAGCTGGCCCACACCTATCCATAAGGCCTCTATCCTATCTAATAAAAGAGTAATATGCATATTGACCATCACTCCAACACACAATATGGCTGCCCCCATGTGGTCAAAGATCCTGCCCCCATATGGACACAAGATGGCCACCACAAGATGGCCAGCAGGCGAGGGCAGTTGGCAGGGACCAGGCCTGCAAGGAAGGGCAGTTGGGAGCGATCAAGCCTGTAGGGGAGGAAATTTAGGGGTGACCAGGCCATCAGGGGAGGGTAGTTAGGGGTGATCAGGCCTGCAGGGGAGGGCTTTTAAGGGTTACCAGGCTGGCAGGGGAGCAGTTAGGCAATAATCAGGCTGGCAGGTCAATGGTTGGGGGTGATCAGGCTAGAAAGCAGAAGTGCTTAAGGGCAATCAAGAAGGCAAGCAGTTGAGCAATTGGCAGCTAGCAGTCCTGAATTGTGACAGGGTTGGTCCGACTGCTCATTTAGGCCTGATCCCACTGAGATTGGGCCTAAATGGGCAGTCAGACATCTCTCAAGGGGTCCCAGATTGGAGAGGGTGCAGGTTTGGCTGAGGGACACCCTCCATGCACAAATTCTGTGCACCGTGCCTTTAGTGATTAATAATTTAAAAAATTTGACTATATTTACAGTTCATAAGTTTATACATTATATATAGTTTATGGTTGAACTGCATGTGATTGTTTTTATTCAACTACTTTGATAGTTCTACTTAAAAGGCAAATTCTTATAATTTAAAATAACATATAAATTGACATTTAGCATTTATTAGAAACCCTCAGTGGTCATTCCTATTTTTTCACACATAATATTTATTAGAGTTAATACTCATAGCTTGACAATGACCACTGATCATAGAAATAGATTAAACTATATCCATTTTTTAGAAGTTTTCAAAAGAGGAGGCAAGAATTTTTAAAATATCTAAATAATATGTGAAATTATTGCATATGTGCTAAACACAATTCACAGTTTTATGCATAGCCATAACATACAAATGTGTATTTTAAAGGTAAGAAAACTGAGACATGGAGAGTTTGAGAAACTTGTTCAATACGGCGTCATCAATGGATGGAATCATAATTCAAACACAGAGGGCATCTGACTCTGAAGCCAGATGCCATCACTCAGTGTGTCCTAGCATCACCTTCAATAGACAAAAGTGCCTTATAAATGTTAATATAAATGTAATAAATTCTGTTGGGTTGTTGGAAAGAAATGAAATATAAATAGTAGTTCTAAAGTAGAGATAATATTTGTGTTGGTATTATTTAAAGAGACATTTGCCTGTCATAGAATTAAGAGTGAGGGATGACATTTTAGATAACAAATAAGTACATTTAAATATGTAGAAATAAAAAAGGCTGTGGAATAATTTGGAAATATTGAGAGACCAAATTTGCTTAGTCATCTGATTCCATGGTATAGGAGGAGAATGAAAGGCTGGGATGATGGTATGGGGCTTAGTTATAAATTACTCTGAATGTCTCATGCAAATTAAATTCATTTTTTAAAACTTTGACCTATTTTTAAATGAAATCACTAAAATAATTAAATTCTGTGTGCTTGACTGTGTATGAGTAAAATGAGGGAATCACATTCTGCATAAGATGTACAACGAGACCCCTCCAGAATCATAGGATGAAAGGTATGGAAGCTAGTTCAAGAAGCAGTCAGAGTCCTTTTCTGTGTAGGAATTAAGATCTTTACAATATGTCTCGAGTCCTTAGGGATTTTTGTGAACAAGTACAGCTTGTGTGTATTACAAGATTAGAAGTTTCCAGTAATAAATGGTGACAGTGGAGAAAAGGCAGTTTGTAAAGTCTGTGCAGGGTATCTGGTTAAGGTCTGACAATTTCTGGCATAGGGCTGTTGGTATTGAGGAGAAGTCACCAAGAATATTTGTATTGTCTGGCCTCCATGGCTCATGGCTGAGTGTCTACCTCAGAACCAGGATTACTCATGGTTGGATACCCAATCTAGATGTCTAGGCACATGTCCAGGCTGTCCTTGGGGCACATGAAGGCTCAATTCCCAGTGGGGGCATGCAGGAGCCAGATGATCAATGATTCTCTCTAATCATTAATGTTTCAATCTCTCCCTCTCAAAATCAATACATATATATATATATATATATATATATATGAACATTAATATTAGTTATTCACTCTCAGAATGGACCTTCAATAATTTGTTGTAGTGTAGGAAAATATTAGATTCTGTATGTACATATTTCATTTAAAGTTCTAATATGCACTTCTTTAAAGTTTTATAATCCAGATCTATACCCTAGATTTGGTAGTATAACTGATTTCTTTGCTTTGCTTTTTAAAACATGAAATGTTCTTAAATGCCTTTAAATCTACAGGTATTCCTTCTATCCTCTTTTCTGAACACCCTATGTGAAAAACGCTATTATAGTTTCTTGAGGACTTGAAATTTTTCTTAAATGTCTTTAGTCCTACTTCACCAAGCAGACTTATCTGCAACAAATGGGCAACATATTTTTTGCTAATGAAGATATTAGACTTGGTAAGTGAGATTAGTTATTTGTAGGTAAAAATAAAGTTATTAATATAAATTATTTAGAAGCATTAGTCACAAATTGATGAAGTATTATTACAGTATATTCATATCAGTCAAATTAATTTCATGCACTTTTCAGCCATTAGAAAAAGACATCTTTAATTTCTGTTCTATTTCTAAGCTTTAAAATTAGCATGCAAATTTCATATATTTCACTATCAATAAAGACACTAAGTTGTCATAAAAGCATGGAGGTCATGGAATGATAATCTCAAGGGTATTAAAAAGAAGTAGACATTTCTGTCAAACATTTTTTCCCACTTTCTGTGGCCTGCTAATTATTTAATACAAAATCAGTGATACACTAACTGAATTAATTAGTCAGTAAGCCAAACAAACAAACAAACAAACACAAAACACCATCATAGCTAAAATGGTTAGTTATAATTTCTGTTATTTTTCTGTTCTTTTTAGTTTTAACTAATTATCATCCAATTTCAGGTATTTATTATTTATTGAAGTAGAATGTTTAAGATATCAGAATTTTGAGTCTTGAGTCATAATTTAAAGGTGTATTCATATTTTCATGTTAGAGCTTATTTTTCTGTAAAATCTGTATTATATTATCATTATTAGTTCTTTCAGGCTACATATATATTTTTAGACATGAAATAATATTATTTCAAATATATTGGTCTAATACTTAACAAAATTTTACAAATATAGCCAAATACATTCTGGTATTCTTTCTATTTATAACATAGCTAAATGCTAGTAATTTTAAGACTGAAATTGCTGTCATTTCCTTCAGAAAAACACTATTATAATTCACCTCATCTGTGTTAAATGTTCTCCCTTTGCTTCTCACAGTATCCTGGTCTTATTCTCTTATAGCATATATGATATTGAGTTGAAAATAAGAGTATGAGTACTGTAAAAATATCATTCATCTTTATCTCTGAAGTATCAATCACAATTTATGCACAATAAGTGCCAAATAAGTAAATTTATTACATTTTAGAAATATTAACCTTCCTCCTCATTTTTAAAGTGGAGGAAAAATAGGTTCATTCCTCCTGATACCCTATCTAATAAAAGAGTAATATGTAAATTTGACCGTACCTTTGCCACACCCACAAGCCACACACACCAGCCATGCCCACCAGCCAATCAGGAGCAAATTATGCAAATAAACCCCAAACAAGATGGCTGCCGCCACTGAGAGCAGGAGGGAGGCTTGGGTTTCCCTGGCAATGGAGGAAGCCAAGCTTTCGGCCCACCTAGGCCTCAATAGTACAAAGTTTCAATTATAAAGATACATAATCCGAAGGCAGCCACAGAGCTGGAGAGAGAAGAGGCTAGGGTTGCCGGGGTGGTGGAAGAAGCTAACCTTCTGCAGCCCTAGCGCCTAGCCCTCCACTGTAGCCTACAAAGTTTCAAACAGAAATGGCTGTCACCATGGCGTGAGCAGAAGGCCTGGCTACACTCTAGGCTACAAAGTTTCAATTGTAGAACATAAATTAATTTCAGATCCCAAGGCCTCCATTTGGGTCGCTGGGGGTGTAGACAGCCTGCAAACCACCACAGGCTCCTCGCCCAGGCTGCCCCATGCCCTAAGGGAACCTCCACCCTGATCCAGGACACCCTTCAGGGCAAACCAGCTGGCCCCCACTTATGCACCACGCCTCTGTCCTATCAAATAAAAGAGTAATACACAGATTGATCATCAGCTCAACACACAAGAGGGCTGGCCCCATGTGGTCAAAGATCCTGCCTCCATGTGGACACAAGATAGCCACCACAAGATGACCAGTAGGGGAGGGCCATTTGAGGTTTCGGGCCTGCAAGGGAGGGCAGTTGTTGGCCATCAGGCCAGCAGGAGAGAGCAGTTGGGAGGGACCAGGCCTGCAAGGGAGGGCACTTGGGGGCGATCAGTCCTGCAGGTGAGGGCAGTTAGGGGTGACCAGGCTGGCAGAGGAGGAAAGTTAGGGACAAACAGGCTGGCAGGGGAGCAATTAGACATCAATTAGGCTGGCAGGGTAGTGGCTGGGGGGTGATCAGGCTGACAGGCAGAAGTGGTTAGGGGCAATGAGAGAGGCAGGCAGGTAAGCAGTTTGGAGCCAGTAGTCCTGCATTGTGAGAAGGATGTCCGACTGCCCGTTTAGGACTGATTGGAATTGGGCCTAAATGGGCAATTGGACATCCCTCGAGGGGTCCCAGATTAGAGAGGGTGCAAGCTGGGCTGAGGGACACCCCCACCTCCCTGCATGAATTTCGTGCACTGGGCCTCTAGTGTATATATAACCAGGGAGATTCAGAGTCAATGTCAAAATCACTTATCCTGATATACACACGTTGCATGCCAATCTTTACTATGTTTTGTGAAAGCAACACAATGCATTTGACCATATTGAGACTTTTTTGCTTCATTTCTACGTAGATGCAGATTTTCTTTGGTGGAGTTAGAATATATCTCCAGGTGCAAATTTCCTTGCAAATAAGGAAAACCATTATTTTCTAAGTGTTTGTGTTTTTGTCTAAATTGATCAGTCCGCACATGAATGAATATGAATTCTACTTGGATTAGTAAATACACCAATGAGAAATCAGATGGCCTGTTTTTTTTCTCCTGTTCAGTATTTGGTAGACTCTCAGGATTATTAAGAAGATTGTTTGGATACATGTGAGGAGCTTAGAACAGTGCCTGGCACATAATAAAGGCTAGGTAAATGTTAACTATTATCATTTTTGTATCTTCAGTTAGGCATTTGTCTGTTTGCTATTATGGAAACAACTCTGAAGATCCATAAAAGCACATGATGTATCCTTCAGCAAGTGTATGCTATGTTGAGATGGGGAAAAGGTAATACATTAAGCTTCAGTGGTAAATGATCTTGATGAAGAATGAACAATGAAACTTAAATTAATACCAATCTCTTATTGTCATTGTACTCAGGTGTGCCTGGCAAGCTGGAATGAATACAGCTTAGCTTATAATGCTTCATTCATGTCCTCTTATGTTCCCTGCTCTGATTGTTAAGAAATTGTTACAATGCTTAGTTGTCATTGATTGCAAACAAGAGTGAGATTAATAAATCATAAAGTTCTAAGGTTGAAATGGCTCTCTTTTAAAATGAAAGATTAAAAAGTGCCAATGTCTCTGAAAACTTTGAAATGTGGAGCTTTTATCATAAAGAGTGAAAATTAGCTGGGAAGTATTATATGCATGCAAACAATTTTCTACAAAAAACATAGGGAGTCTGATATCTACATAAAAAAAAACTCTTAAAAGAGGTAATTATATTCTTTTATAATTGTTCTGTAGAACCTTTAACATAGCATGCATTAAAAATCTAAATAAAAAAAATTGTTATGCATTGTACAAACCATAGCAACACAAATCCTATTTCAGCATGATATTGTGGTTTTACTCTGGAAGAGGGCTGGATAATTTTCATTCAGCTTCCAATTTGCAATGAAATGCTAATTACGCTACCAAATAAAATGATATTTAATGACACATTGATTTGTATTATTGACTAGATAAAATGTTTTTATTAAAAGATGTTTTCAGATGACCTATATTAATTAGTACTCTCCTATTAAAAATTGTTTCAGACAATCTATTTCTTTTATACCGCACACAGCAATTATTATCAATGAATTTTCCCCGTGGTTAATTTAACTTTTTGTGATTGATAGAATTAATTTTCTAATTTAATTTTAGAGCTGGAATGTATGCTATAACTTTATTCATTGCTAAATGTTATTTTCCAATACAGGTTATTAGTTTCCTAGGGCTGTTGAATAAAAGTACCACAAGCTAGCTGACTTAAAATGACAGAAATTGATTGTCTTCCAGATCTGGAGGGTAGAAGTCTGAAACCTATAGTGTAGAGCTCTGGGTAAAATTTTCCATGATGCCTTACATCCACATGGCATCTATATATATATAAAGAGCCAGGGTTGTAAAATCCACAATAACCAGAGACTCGACTAATTGTCAGGTGAGTGGGCTGAACTGCTGACCTCTTGAAGAGAGAGAGAGGTGAGCTGATCAGCAGTGGCAGCAGCTGTTGGCTAGGCCTGGAAAGAGAAGCAGGGTGATCAGATCCTGCTTCTCTCTCCGGGCTTCACCAGCAGCCAAGCCCCTTTCTCTCTCCCAGAAGCCAGCAGGAGAGGAAAGTTGGGGGCAAGATTAGGCCTGCTGGGGAGAGTAGTTGGGGGCGAGATCAGCCAGGAGGGGAGGGCAGTTAGGGGCAATTAGGCAGGCAGGGGGGCAAGGAAGGGCGGTCAGGCCAGTAGGCAGAGGAGTTAGGGATAATCAGACAAGCAGGCAGGCGAGTGGTTAGAAGTCAGTCATCCGGATTGCAAGAGGAATGTCCGACTGCCCTATACCAGCAGTCGGACATCCCCCAAAGGGTCTCAGATTGGAGAGGGTGCAGGCCAGGCTGAGGAACCCCTTTCCATGCATGAATTTCGTGCACTGGGCCTCTAGGTTATTTAATATATAACTTCCCCTTTTTTATAAAAGGACACCAGTTGGTTTAGTGTCTACTCTAACAACCTTAATTTAACTTGATTATTTCTTCAAAGACCCTATTTTCAAAGAAGGTTACATTTTGACTTATCTTCTCTGGGTGACATAACCCAGAACAACAGTTGTTAATGTCAGTTGAATATGTGGATATTGATGTAGTTGCTTCCATTTAAGAAATTGGGGTGGGGAACATCCATATAATACATCAAATATAGTGCTAGTTCTTCTCAACTCAAATTGGATAGTAACAATTCTTAAATTTCAGAAAGTTTTCTTGTTTATCAAACACTTTCTTCTCATTGTAAAAAGGAAAGCACTATCATATAAATACTATGCTCTAACAATTTGTCCAACTGGAGCTTAAAATGGATCCAAGACCTGAATTTAAGTCCCAAAACAATAAATTACACAGAAAAAACAGAGATACCAACCTTATGGACCTTGCTCTTAGAGCAGATTTAATGAATTTGATCCCAAAGGCAAGGGAAATAAAGACAAAAATAAATGAGCAGGACCATATCAAACAATAAAAGCTTTTTTCACAGCAAAAGAAACTGACAACAAAACAAAGAGGCAGCCAACCAGATGGGAGATGATAATTGCAAACAACAGCTCTGACAAGAGATTAATATTCAAACTATATGAAGAACTCAGACAACTCAGCACCAAACAAACAATTCAATTAAAAAATGGGCAGAGAACCTGAACAAACACTTCTCTCAAGAAGACACACAGATGACCAACAAGCATATAAAAACATCCTCAATTTCACTAGCTATTGGGAAAATGAAAATCAAATTACAGTGAGATACTACCTCACACCTGTTAGAATGGCTATTAATAAGACAAGTAATACCAAGTGCTGGAGAAGTTGTGCAGAAAAAGGGAGCTTAATTAACTGCTGCTGGAAAGGTAAACTATGGAAAACGCTATGGAAAACACTATGGAAAACAATTTGAAGGCTCCTCAAAAAATTAAGAATAGCATTATCATAGGACCCTTTTCTGGATACCCACCCAAAAAAAAGTTTGTAAAAATATGCACACCACTATGTTCATTACAGCATTATTCAGGGGGGCCAAGACATGGAAACAATGGATGTTCTTCGATAGCTGAATGGACAAAAAAGGCTTGTTACATATATACAGTCAAATATTACTCAACCATAAAACACGATGAAATACTGGCATTTGTGACAACATGGATAGACCTTAAAAATATCACACTAAGTGAGATAAGTAATAAAAACAATTTAAGAATGACATAATTTAACTCATATGTGTGATATGAAACTGAAAGCAACAAGTGAACAAACAAGAAAAGCAAACAAACAAAAACTCATAGAAACAGACAATAATATGGGGGTTACCAGAGGGGATGGGGACGGGGAGATAATAAAGGGTAATGGAAGATATGACTTTGTGTAGTGGGCACAAAATACAATAGGAAGATCATGCATTACAGAAATGTATATTTGAAACCTACAAAAGTTTATTAATGAAAAAAAGTAAAGCAAAACACCTTCTAATCTAATTTTATATCATTTGTATCAAGACATCGAGGCACGAATAAGCTTGCTAGGTTCTCTTCAGTAGATATGTTCAATGACATAAAAATGAGCATAGGTCATTAAAATATTATAATTTATACCAAAAGGTTACCCAACTTTTAACTGAATTTAATTTCTTGGTATAATATAGTGATATAAGCATTTTATTCTCTGAGATTTGTGTTTTATAGCCAGACATGTTAATTTTAAAAGTGATTGGTCAGTTTGTAATATAATCCTTCTTAATCTGTTGACTCAAATTTACACATATTTTGGTCTAAAGACATTTGGCATACAAGTGTATATTCTCTAGCTATAAAAATGGTTATTAGATGGTATTAACATTTTAGGACAATACTCTGTTGAAGCTTTTTAATAGCCTTAAATAAAAACACATTTTTTTATTGCTTTGGTGGTATTCCTACAAAACTAGTTAACTCCACTCTACTATTCCAACATAGATGGAATCACTATCATTAAGGAGCTATCTTCTAAAAGCCTGGTGTTATAGCCAGCCAGTGTTGCTCAGTGACTAAGCATAGACCCATGATCCAGAAGTTCATGGTTCGATTCCGGTCAGGGCACATGCCTGGGTTGTGGGCTGGATCTCCAGTGAGGGTTGTGCAGGAAGTAGCCAATCAGTGATTGTCTCTCATCATTGATATTCCCCCTCCCTCTCTAAAATCACTACAAATTTACTTTAAGATATAAAAGAATGTTGCCACAAAGTAAGAATAATTTGGAGAGGACTAGATGAGTACACATTTATAAAGGCCGGAAATGGGGGACATCTGTAATAGTGTCAACAATAAATAAATAAATAAACAAATAAATAAATAAATAAAAATTTAAAGAAAGAAAACATCTATCATAATATTTTATAAATGTTTTTTAGAGATTATACTTATGTGCAGCATATTGAGTTATTTGAACATGATTGATCAGTAAATTTTTGAGTTGATTTAATAGGTTTTAGTTTACAACAAACTCAATTGAAATAAAGATAACTTTCCTGCCTAAAAAATTCCAAATAAGGTACAGTAGTATTAATTTAGTTTCTAGAATATTCACTTAGTAGTACTCATTGACAATATACCTTTTTAGTCTACTGAATATTCTGTAAGAAATATATTGTGTTGCAAATTTTCGAAACAGGATTCTTTCACTGCTGAGTTGCCAGCTAGTCATCCAGACCCATGTGGAGGCCCTTTTATCTCCCAAAGTATGTTTGATGGGGCTAAGAATTAAATGAAACTGTGAGTTATATTGTATTAGCTTATATAATTTCTGAGCATCATCTCTTAAAAGTCTACTATTTGTTTTTCTTAAATATATGAAAAAATGCAGTGTTTGAGTCCATCTTGGTTTAATCTAGGGTAAATCAAAATGCTGTTTTCAAAAGATATTTTGATTCTGACTTTTTCCTGTGGTTATCAAATTGGATTCAGATGCCCTGTCCAGGCTTAGCCACATCTATGTCTTTGGTGAATATCTTTAAATGGTTGCTGAGCTTGTAATAAGCAGAGTTGTAATGATCCTATTCCAAAGGAATTATGCATAATTAGGTCATAACAAGGGCTAAGTATCTGGCATGGAAAATTACTCAATGGCAGGAGAAACTTCAAGTTAAAGCCAAAGCCTTTATTAGTTCTTTTTGTTTATAGAATGTGGTCGCTATGGCTTTTATGTGAGGCCTACCAGAGGCTGCTTAAAACTTATGAACTGAAAGCTGCAATGCAAGCTATCTTTTCATGTTTCATGTTTGTATGTATGCATGTATGTATATATTTATCCACGTATCTGTCATTTAACTAATTATTTTTCTGTGATATCCTCTGTTCTGGAAATGAACTCTAATTATTAACAATGGATCATGTTCATCAAGTCTTATGAAGAAACCTGTAGTCTGATTTAAATATATTTTCTGTTGTATTCTAGAAATTAGAATTGCATCTTTGAATCTTGTCACCTTAAGCATTATTAAGTTGAAAGTTAATTGATATTTATGGGTTTGAAATGGGAAAAAAACACCAATAAAATAATGACCTATCTCTCAACCTTAATTACTCTAAATTAACAGTCTTGACATCCCCATATGGTCTTTTCTTAAGTGTTTAGAAATTTACTTTGTCTCAAACCTTTTCTAGAGGTCATTTTCTGTTTCTGCTGCATGAACTCTTCTCCTTCATTGTCTTTGGGACCATGATATCCAGTGGAAATCTGTTCATTTATTCCTTTGAAGGATGATTACTGATTTGCTTTTAAAAATTCCAAACTAGATTAGGAGCTACTGTCAAATAGTGACAAAATGTTAATGATCTATTGTCTCTTGCATCTGAAATACTGCCGTATATGGAGTAGACATTAAATGAATGTTTGTTGAACACTATTTTTGTGTGCATGATTGGTGTACTGGTTTCATTTGGAAAAGAAAAGCAATAAAAACCATTCAAAACTTTCCTCTTTTGTGTTTTAAACAAAACATTGGCTGGCTAATCTTCAAAGTTCTTGAAATAACAAAAAGAGAATCAATTCCTTAAAATGTCTTAAGACAGAAACATTTTGAAAGTAGAAAAATGTATCATACATATACTTAGACATGCCATCCAGATCTCATTCAACATTCCCCCCAAAATAGAACATTTTACACAATGTCTATATTTATTCATGAATGTGTTCATATTATACCAAAGGCCTGGTGCATGAAAATTCATGCACTGGAGTGGGCAGTCCCTCAGCCTAGCCTGCCCCCTCTCACAGTCCAGGAGCCTTCTGGGGTGGGAGGAAATCCGGCGATCAGGGAAAGGCAATGCCCCATCACATCTCTGCTGCTGCCACTGTGGCAGCAAAAGCCTCAGCTGGCGCCGGTTACCTGAATCTCAGGCGGCCCTGCTGCCATCTGAGGCTTGCCTGTACCTCGGGCCAGCCCTGGGTGGCTGAGAACAGCCCACCATCCGAGGCTTACCTGCACCTTGGGCTGGCCCTGGGCGGCTGAGGGGCTGAAGGGAATGAGGGACTCTGCCCACATGGGGGCAGGTCAGGCCTTGCAGAGCCTGCTGACCTGGTGAGGCTGAGGAGACTGGGTGCTGCCCTCTTGTGGCTGTGTGTGCCACCATATTTGAGGGTGTGGCAGTCAATTAGTATATTCCTTCCTTATTGGCTGTGAGCACCACCATCTTTGTGACAGTGTGAGCCTCAACTGGCATATTACCTCTTTATTAGATAGGATTATTCCTTCTTCTATGGTTATCTTCAGTTCATTAACATATCCTAATGAATTCTAAGCTGGATAAGATACATTCATCACTCAGAAAATCTAATTCAGGTTTATAAAATTTTAAGCTTTTCTTTATGTAACATTTATTAGTTGTTGTTTTTTTATTATTTACAACTTTACAAATTTTCTAAAGTATATATTTTACCATATAAAAATAAAGAATACAAAATAAGAACTTATTAAAGGTAAACATGTATGGAAATGTTGTCCTCATTCTGAATTTTCATAATATTACATTTTATTTCAATTTTTATTAATTTTCTAATAATATTTTTCATATTAAAATACCCTGTGTATTTTGTGACATGTTTTATAATGTATTAATATGGGTTTTTGTGTGTAGACATATTGGCTTTATTAGGTCCTTTCTTCATGTAACACTTTCTAATTTGCCACAGCTTTTATGTGATAATATAAATAAGCTAAAACACACATAGCTATTATTCTAGTTATTTCATTAAACTATCTCAAACATTGCAGATATTGGCTTTTTAAAATTCCACATATTTAAAGGAGGCCAATAAGCATTTTCTGAGAATTCATGATTTATTTTTATGTAGCCCATAACTTTTTAAACTTAAAATGTGTACACATTTGAAGCATTGTGAATCACTGGTTATATCATAGATACTTGTAAAAAAATCTACAGGTCAGCTCCCAAATTGTTACCGAATTTACCAGGTGACCAAAAAATCCACAGAAGTACCCAGAGACACAGGAAAAACCATTTATTTCCAGATGCTTTCCATGTACTAGTACAGTGACTTGGGGTCAGTTCTCTAAATCCTGAGCCAACCAGTATGGAGGAAGCTTTCTTTTTATACCCTTTGGTTTCATTGCCCCCCCCCCCCCCATACATGGATCAGACTTCTGGACCTTTTGGGGGCTTTGCAAAAAGCCCCTGTGTGTTGGGATGGGGACTGTGAGACCACACCTAAAGGCCTGGCCTGGTGCCAGCGCTGATAACCCCCTCCAGGGGTTGTGTATTGTTCATGGTTTATGGCCTCTGTAAAATGTGAGTATTTTGGTAAACAGGTCTTGCAAGACCAGATTAAGAAAGGGGCAGTGACTAGACTATAGACTAACAGGAGTGTGCATTAGGGATACTAATTAACTAGCTACAGAGTTAGGCTGTTGGTCTCCCCCCCAAAAAAATTGTCTCCTTTTCCTCATCAAAATGACCATACTGTTGTCTGTTCGGAAAACCTCATACCTTCAGTAACAGTCTATTTTTGCAGTTAAAAAACAGTTTGGCCACAACACAAGTAGGATGACTGAAGGTTTGGGTAATGGTCTATAAAATCTTTCCCATCTAGGTCACTGATTGATTTGAGAATGTCACCAAGGTAGGTAAAAAACAGTGATTGCTGCCATATATGAACTGTCAAATCATGTGAAATAAGAATATGGTCTCAATTCTAGTAGACATATTTCCCATTCACCTAACACACATTCACAAGTGCAGGACAAACACATAATGTATGTGTTACCCTCTTACTCCCCCAATATATACAAACTCTTAATGATTTCTTGGGCTGATTTAGAGCAGAATAAAATTATAAAATTATTCTAGGGAGATACCTCTGCTCTGAAACTGTAGGGCAGAACAGAAAATATTGTGCTTCATTTGTGCAAGCAGTGTCATCAGGCAATTTCTTTGGTAAAATTAAATGGTTCACTTTACCAGGGAAAATCTAAACAGTGATTTTTATCCCTTTGTAGTCTGTAGTGAAATGAAGTAAGTTTCTTTGTTCATTTACTATATGGCTCTTCAATGCTGCTTAATATTTCGAGGAAGCAAATATTTTGTCTGAGTTATTCTATCAAATAAAAATGAAAAAAATTAGTTTTATCAACAAAGAATGCAGAAATTTACTTAAGTAGTAAAGAATGTGGCTGTCTGACTATGGTATTATGTTACACCTCATGGTGCAGGCATCTTGTTTGCCTTAAATGGTTTCACAAGCAGGAGGGTTGACCCAGAGCAGATTCGCAGTGGCTGCACCCAGCACAGCTAAACAGCAGATTTAATGAGGTTGGAATTTCACACAATGCCTTATTCAAAGAATTCAGGCAGCAGGGAGAGCAGTTGTGATGAATTGCAGTTGCCCGTGGCTTTGCATCAAGAAGCAAAACCTTTTCCACAAATAGTTTATAAAAGATCAAAAATAGATGCCAATTACATTTAGCTTTAAAATTTTAAACACGGGGGGTAGGGAAAGGGGTGAGGAATGGGACTTCCCTTTGTTAGAGTAAAGAAAGTCAGTTCATGAACTAAAAGTATATAGCTCTCTTTACTCCTCTAGAGGCAGCAAGGATCAAATTATTTTTCTAAAACATTTTTAAATGATGGAAGTTTTCTTTTTGTTTTTCCACTTTATGTTGTTGTAGCACCTACCAACTTTATTGTATTTTTTATATGTTTGTCTGCCTCCCCTACTTTGTACTCTTTGAAAACAGACATTGGAGAATCTGTAAACACTTAATAAAAGATTGCAAAATGAGTGTTGAATGAACATAAATATAACCCATTCGTGTACTCTGTGTTTAACTGAGACATAAAAAGCTTAGACATTTTCAGTCTCTTAAGGAGCATTAATATAAAAATTCAATACAATGCACATCTTTCAATGAAGCTAATTACCAGATTTAATTTTGCAAATTCAATATCCACTTCTATAAAATTTCCTTCTGTCCATTGGAACATAGTCTCAGGAAGGTAAGTTTTATAAATCATTACTTTCCTGGGGATAAAACTACAATTACAGAAGGGGACCACTTCAGCCTCTGGGTCATTGGTATAAGGGATGAGAACATTCTCCCCTTTCATTAGAACTCTGTAGCTCTGGACCGTTTCATATAACTGGGGTTTTGATCTTGAACAACACTCTCAAAAAGTCATATGAACTGAAGGAAGTTAGGGTAAGAGTAGAATGATTACAAAATGTATCATTTAGATTTGAATGGCTTTGTCAGCACAAAAAGAGTAAAAAATAAAGATAGAGGAGAGAGAGAGAGAGAGAGAGAGAGAGAGAGGGAGAGAATGGAAGAGAGAAAGAGGAATGGAAGAGAAGGAAGGAAGGAAGGAAGGAAGGAAGGAAGGAAGGAAGGAAGGAAGGAAGGTAGGTAGGTTAGGATAACCAAAGGAGGAACACATCAGATCAAAGTGGTAAGGGATTATACATTTATTAGGTCATCTGGCTACTAGATGGATTGAGCCCCCAAATGTCGCCAATAGCCAGGGACAGGAAGTCAAAAATTTTGAAGGACTCTAGAGGACTTTTTCTAGGCAGAGAATTCTCTGGGCCAGTGGAGATTCTGGGAAAGTCCGGAGGGGAGAGATAATGGTCTTAGCTAGGAAAGTATTTCCTATATAAGGAGGGCATAGTCACAGAGGAGATTAGGTGCTTATGGTCCAAGAAAAGGCTGGACTTTATGGGGTGAAAGTGAAACTAAGATAACTGTGATTCAGGACCACTAGGCTTTTTTAGGGGACGTGCAGTAGCCCCTGTCAGGCATAGAGTTAGAAAAGAGTTGATAAGGGGAGTATTTAGTATGAAGCAGTGGACAGGTGAGGTGGATAATAGCTGTGAGATTAATCTGTCAACCCCCATAATAGAGACTGAGGAGGGGAAAATGGTCTTCAGCAAATTCGAGGTCAGAATAAGTGATCTCAGGGACAGTTAAAAAGGAGATCGGCTTACCTGCTACCACAATCGTTACCCGAGGCTTTGTCCTGGTGATGTAAGTCTGTGGGCCCTTGTCAGGGCCAGGACAGCTTCTGTTTTCAGTGGCCAGTATTAGGAGTTCTGGGAGCTCCAGACTGGATCCAGAGGGCAGCCTTGTTGGACTGGTTGAGGTCCAACCTGGAGAGATCAGACTGTAGTCTGATGTCTAGTGGGCTTCCTTTCTGGACCTTGGGCAAGGCCCAGGAGTGGGTTTTAGGTTTGGGTGGGATTTGGCCCAGTGTCCTTCTTGTTACATTTGAAGCATGGGCCTATAGGATACTTAGCTCCCAACTTATCCTTGATTGGGGTTCATGAGAGCAGAGGCTAGGAGCTAACCGGCCTTCTGGGCCTCAGCCTTGGCCTGATCTTGTCTTTGTTTCTGGATTTGGACCTCCTCATCTCTATTATTGAAGATCTTAAAGGCCAGGTTAATAAGGTCTTCTTGAGGGGTTTGTGGGCCTGTGTCTATTTTTCAAAATTTATGGTGTATGTCAGGGGCTGACTGGGACATAAAATGGGTGTTCAGAAGCAAGGTTCCCTTTGGGGAAGAGAGTCTAAGGTGGTAAATCTCTGGAAGGCCTCTGTGAGGTGGGAGAGGAAGCGATCTGGGTTTTGGTCAGGGCTCTGAGTGATTTTATTGTTTGTCATATTTGACCACCTTATAGGCAGCCATTTTAGGTCCAAAAATGAGACAGGTGAATATATGGCTTTGGAGCTGGTGTCCTGGAGAATTAACCTGATAGTCCCACCTCTGGTTAGTTAGGGAGACCATGTGAGTGGCAACTGGGTTGGCAGCTGCCTCTACAGAGACCATGGGTATGGTCCTGAGCTGCTAGCCCAATCTGATCTTTCTCTTCTGGATGAGAGAGGAGGACAGGATTACAGATATCATACAAGTTTAGCTCATAGGATTAGGTCAGGTACTCAACTTCCATAGTAAAGATGGTTGGGTCAGTGCAAAAAGACCTGAGGCACCTCTAAATCTGTGTGAGGTCAGACCTGGAAAATGGGATGTGTACCCAGACAATACCCTCGGGGGTTGAATGGGTACAGGAATGGAAGTGGTTGATGAGGAAGATGGTCCTTGGGTGGCCCAAGAGCAAGTGTTAAGTGGAAAGTCTGTATTGAAGCTCCAGTTCTCCAGATTTGGGCTGTCTGCTGGGGAGAAGGTGGTTGCTGGTTAGGAGGATTTGGGTTTGGGAACCCACTGCAAGTCAGGGAGGGATCACATAAGGAGGTGGAGGTTGGTTGTATGCTGGGTCAAAAGTAGAATCAGAATCAGCAGTAATAAGGGTCTGATGTTTTGTGTGAAGGAGAAGGATCTGATGGGTAGAGTAGGACTGACAGAGAGAAGGTCAGGACCAAAGGATGAAAAAGACTTGGACGTAGGGAATCTTTGACCATTTTCCATTGCGGTGACATTACCTAAATTGCACAATGTCTTAAAACTGAAAGTGCCATTTTCAGACCACTGAGACTTATTTTTTAGGTTATATTGTGGCCAAATAGTGTTACAAAAGAAAATGAGGCGCTTGGGCCTGATTTCCCCTGTGAAAATCAGAGTGTGCAGAAGGAGTGTAGTATGCCCACAAGAGAGGAATAATGATTGACAGACCACAAACCTAAAGGTGACTATTTACGGCAGGCATCCCCACTGCTAAAAAATTCACCATGAGAAATAAGAGGGCAACCCTCCTGACTGAGCATCCCCAATCTAGGACCCAAAGCTGAATGGCTGAGGAGCCTTCTGGCCTCGTGCTAGGACGTTTGAGACAAGAGACTTTCAAGATAATGTTCTTAGCAAATAGAAGGTGGTCTAAACAAAATGGAATGTGGTCTGAGCAAAAGGGAATGTCCATTATGAACTGGCCTAGAGGTCATTTCCCAGGGGTGGGATATTAATTCAATTATTTTGTCCAACCTATCAGGAAGGAATGAGAAAAAGGAGAAAGAGGAGAAAGGAAAGATATGCTGGGACAGTAGGTAGGTATAACATACTTTCAGCAGGAAACAAAACCAGAGCATCAGGTCATCCTGGTAGAAGAAATGATCTAGTGAACAACATTGCCCTCAGTCTAGTTTAGTTTGGATTCCAACTTTTGCCATTTTAATGTTTATATAAAGCCTAATTCAGGCTTGTGTAAGTATGGTATGCCTAGTTAGTATCAATGTTTCCATTGAATCTTAGAGAGAATGGAAGGGAAGGAGTAGAGGGAAAGCAAGCTATAGAAGGAAACATTGTTGTAAGAGAGCCCCAACCAGGTCTATACATGAACCTGCAACCTAGATACATGCCCTTGACCTGGAATGGAATGCATGGCCCTTTGGTGGGTGGGCCAATGTGCTACCACTGAACCACACTGGGTAGGACTGCCTAGTTAACTTTTGATGGAAAGAAGTAAGTTGATTTTCCCCAGTTGTATCATTGAGTGGTCATCTTCAAACTGGGATTATTTTCAAGAACAAAAGTGCATTGTTTTAATGGAGTCAATTTGTAACTCCTCACTTTACTATAGTTACTCTTTTATAGCATGGCGTAAGTTTTTGTTTATTTTTTCCTTAAACTCCTTTTTTTAAAATATATTTTTATTGATTTCAGAGAGGAAGGGAGAGGGAGAAAGAGAAACATCAATAATGAGAAAGAAACATTGATCTGGTGCCTCCTGTACACCCCCTTTTGTAAATGGAGCCTGCAACCCGGGCATGTACACTTGACCAGAATCGAGCCTGGGACCCTGCAGTCCAGAGGCCGATGCTCTATCCACTGAGCCAAACCAGCTAGGGCTAATTCATTTTCTTAATGTAATAACTATAAACAGCAAAATAAATAAGTTTTCCATTCACTCATCCCTTCAGATGTTGCAAATTACTATTGTTTTCATGGATGCCTTCACTGAACTACCTTAATCCCACTATTTTGATTTTCTCTCTCTTATGTCTATTTCTGTTAAGAAAGACGTGGGGAAGAAAAAATTGATACATTTCCTTCCTTCTAGAATGCTCTTAAATTAGATAGACAGTAGATTGCTGATGGTCAGGTTGACGGTAATTTTCATTTATTGTCCTCATTTTTGCCAAATCCCTACTATTTTAAAAGAATTCATTGCTCTTGAGAAAATATATGGCTAGTGTAAAGCAGTATGCTTCAGTAAAAAAAAAAAATAAACTCTTAAAAATGGCTTTCATTCACATACTTAATGCAAGTTTTAAAAGTTATTTTCAATCCCTACCCCCAAGGTTAATCATTAGAAGAAAAGAATCTAAAAATATTCAATGTAATATAGATAACTTTAATATCTTAATGTGATTAGGATGCTATTAAAGACAGCATATTTTTAAAATTACTCTAGATAAAAGTTGTAGTAGGAATTATTTATTTTGGACGTCTTAGTCCTTATCTAATAATGTAGTTAAATCTAAAAAATGCTATCTTGAAATATTTAATTTTTAGAAACCACCATTTTACTTTATTTGAATTATTACATGTTAAAATATTTTCTCCTTATTAACAAATAAAATTATAATGTTAATGTTGAACTGATTATTTTCAGTAGTATATCCTGTTTCCTTCATTAAATAAACAGAAAAATTTTGACCAGGATGTCTAATTAAAATAACATAGTTATTCTCACTTTTAAGAAGCTAAATGCCAGAATTGAACTCATGCATAAGCATATTTACTAAAAGAATATATTTATCATGTCCTTTGTTCCTCAACTAATATATAATTTTTGCTTTTCATTACTTTAACTAATTATAAGTTAATAGATATATAGCATACAATTCACTCAACTTTAATTATATTAAATTTCTATCATTTTAATTTTATATAACTTTTAAAAATTGTTTATTTTCAACAATCATTCTGGATTGTATTTCTCTTTTTATATTCATCAAATGCATATTAACAGATGCATTTGAGTTGAAAAAAGTAAAGTGCAACTTTTTCTAGAACAAAACATCTGGTTTGACTAATTAGTATACTAGAAAGAACAAGTATTACTTCTAAAGTTCTGATGACAAAGACAATCCTTGAAATGAGCTAAATCAGGAAACTCTTAAGTTTGACAAAACAAAGAAGCAGAAAGCTTAAAAATATATTTTATCAGAAAAATAGCATTGTCAAAGGTATTACTGTATTTCAGTGACCCCAATCAACAAATTCTGAGAATCTTATGTTAATCAAAGTGTCTATAAGGGAAAAGATTAATAGGTTTAATTAATGGCAATGTGATAATATTAGAAAGCAGGATTTCAACTTGGTGAAACCACCTAAGAAAAAGTTGGCATTGCCTACATCCTTTTAAATTTGAACATTCATGTGTCTTATTTCAGAATTTGACTCCTAGGTATGCACCCTAGAGAGACATTTGCACAGGAACTGCCAGAGACCTGTGTGAGAATATCATAACAGCAAAATACTGGAAATAATGTGGATACCCACTGTGACAGACTGAAAGAATAAACCCTGTGTTATTCACACATTGGCACATACCACAGTAGTAAAAATAAATGTAATATCACAATGTGCCATAACATGGATGAATCTTCTTAACAAACTCTGTAATTTTTTATAAAACTGTTCTACAGAAACTGAGAAAGCAAATGACATAAAAAAGCTGAACCACCAAAAAAGCCTGAAAAATAAACCTTGTACAAATCATTGGTTTCAAATTCCTGGATTGCAGAATAAATGAAGAAATTGTTAACTGAATTATTTGTTGGAATACATAATGAAAATAATGTTTGATAATAGAACACTATGGTATTCTTAGCATTGGTTGTATTAAAGAACTGTGTCTTTGCTAAAAAACAAAGTAATTTACCTTGGAATCAACCCAGTTTTCCTTTTGACTCTAATTGTGTCTATTAAGATCACTCCAGCTGATTCAAATCAATATGGAAAATATGACTATATTAATAATCATGTTTACCAGCTACATGTATAATATTTTAGACTTGAGTCAGTTTCAAGGCATCCATTTGCCGAAATTAGGATGTCTTTATTGTAGCGCAATTGCAAACATTCCGGAAACAGTTCACACATGACACAGTTCATAATACAGAGTAGTGGTTCGAAAATATTTCTTCCTGGCATAAATTTAAATATACACATAAACTATACATTCATACCCAAAACACAGGTATTGCTTTTTTAAAAATTCAAATAAACATGTTTATTAAATCCTAGAGCTATTGGTTATTAAGAGCTATAATAATATAGGCTATTTAAGAACTATTGAAACTCCATCTACTTGATCTGAGACCATATTTTTCAACATATGAAAATTAGCAATAAAATTCAGAATGACTTTTAATTAATATATATGTTATACTCTTATTAAATGTAGAGCAATATGAATTTATAAAAACAAACACATAATTTATTTCCTCCCTCATTTTTCCCCAAAATTTGCTTTATTTTACCAAGGTGTAAAATAAAATGCTACAGCACTAAAGATATGCCACACAGATGTCATCTTCTCTGCAGTGTTGGCAGAACCAGCCCCAGGCAAGACTGTGAAGGAAAAAATTGACATTGACATCACCAGACCTACTTTAGGCAGTTTTTCTTCCTCTTCAGGATACTTTCCTTTGAATCCTTAAGGAACTCCATATCTTTATGAAATTCCTGACCCTTGCCAATTAAATCCTCTCTCAGCAAATGGTTCAGTTTCACTTGATCATCCCTCACTGTCAATTTAAGGAGAGGTATTTCTTTACCACGATTCTTGTCATGTTAAGCCATCTTTCTAATTGTGGAATCAGTGGTGTGGTCCTCTGGAAAGCCAGATCAACTACTGAAGGAGACTTGTCTTCTCTTGTAAAAGTCAAAGCCGCCCTGACATTGTGTGTGTGGAGGGAACTTACCAAAGAGTCATTTCTGTAAGCAAACATCGCTGTTTAAAAGATTAGTGCCTAATTAGTGATTCCGAAGTCACCAATTAAACATGTGACCACTCATTCAGTGACGATGGCAGTTACAATGTACAGGGCTTGCCATTGTTTGCAGAGCTGTCTCTTAGCTTTATGACCAGTAAAACCCATTGCTCAAAGCAAGCCCTGTCAACCTTAATTGTTTCACATGGAAGTAGCTCATCTGCTGCTGTCATTTCCCAGGTATTAATCATTGACTCAAGCTCACTCCATTGTCTTCTAGAAGTCTTTCTTCTTCCCACATTTGATAGGATTTTTTTTCTCTATTTCACTTTGTCATATAACAATGTTTTTAGCATTCAACAGTTTTCTGTGCCCATCATGTCATCAATATTATATCTGAGATTATATGTGGAAAGTTGGCCTTGGCTACACCAATGCTTTAACAAATAGTTTCCTAATGTGGCTAGATTATAAACCTCATAAAAGCCAGATTTATGTTGTCCCAGGATGGGCACTTAATGAGTGCACAATTTTTAAGTCGCCAAGGAGAATTTAGCAGTAGATTTTCCTGGAAATAAAAGGCCAGGAAATACAGACCCTTTGTTAGATACCTTAATCTATAATAATGAAAGCATAATATGCTAATTAGACCAGATGTCCTTCTGGACGAAGCTGGGCTGTGAGGGAAGCCTGGGTCCCAAGTACCAGAGGAAAGCCAGTGCCTGCAGTCCAGGGAAGGAAGACCTATTCTTGCCTGAATTTTGTGCATCAGGCCTCTAGTTTTAATACAAAATGTGCCTAAAGAGGAGGAAAGTCTTATATTTACTACCATAACTCATTCTACAAAGAGTAGGGGTAGAGTCTGGAGGTTGCAAAGGATTTTAGGAAATGCACACTTGGTCAAAGAGGGAAGTGTTAACTTAGCTTAGGAGGGACATATTTTAAAAAATTAATAGGAAGATATAGGTGCTTTTCTGCTTTCATATCTGTATTATTCACAGGGAAAATATGTTCAAGTTTAATTATATATGAACACTAGAGGCCTGGTGCATGAAACTCATGCATGGGGGTGGGGGTGTCCCTCAGTCCAGCCTGTACCCTTTCCAATCTGGGACCCCTTGAGGGTAGTATCGGACCTAACCAGGCAGTCTGACATTCTTCCCACAATCCAGGACTGCTGGCTCCAAACTGCTCACCTGCCTGCCTTCCTAATTGCCTGTAACCACTTCTGCCTTCCAGCCTGATCACTCCTTAAACACTACCCTGCCAGCCTAATTGATGTCTAACTGCTCCCATGCCAACCTATTTGTCCCCAACTTCCCTCCTCTGCCAGGCTGGTCACCCCTAACTGCCCTCCCCTGCAGGCTTGATCACCCCCAACAGCCTTCCCTTGCAGGCCTGGTCCCTCCCAACTACTCTCCCCTGTTGGCCTGATCACCCACAACTGCCTTCCATTGCAGGCCTGGAACCTCCCAAAGTTCCTCCCCTGCTGGCCATCTTTTGGTGGCCATCTTGTGTCCACATGGGGACAGGATCTTTGACCACATGGGAGCAGCCCTCTTGTGTGTTGGAGTAATGGTCAATCTGCATATTACTCTTTTATTAGATAGGATAGAGGCCTCATGCATGGGTGTGGGCCAGCTGATTTGCCCTAAAGGGTGTCTTGGATCAGGGTGGGGGCTCCCTTGAGGTGTGTGATTCCTGGGCAAGGGGCCTTTGGTGATTTGCAGGCTGGCCACGCTCCAAAGCGACCCAAGTGAACGCCCTGGGACCTGGGATTAATTTATGGCCTACAATTGAAACTTTGTAGCCTGGAGCAGAGCCAAGCCTTCTGCTCACTCTGTGGTGACAGCCATTTCTGTTTAAAACTTTGTAGCCTAGGTGCTAGGGTTGCAGAAGCTTGACTTCCTCCAAAGCCCTGGAAACCCTAGCCTCTGCTCTCTCCAGCTCCATGACTGCCGCCATTTCTGTTGGGATTATGTATCTTCTATAATTAAAACTTTGTAGCATTGAGTGGAGTCTTAGACCAGCAAGGACAGGCGGAAAGCTTGGCTTCCTCCATTGCCAGGGAAACCCAAGCCTCCCTCTTGCTCTCAGTGGCTGCAGCCATCTTGGTTTGGGTCTTTTGCATAATTCACTTCTAATTGGCCAATGGGCATGGCTGTGAGCATGGCTTGATCAGAGGTACAGTCAATTTGCATATCACTCTTTTATTAGATAGGATAGCTATGTGGAATGGGGTGTAAATAACTATCATACTAAATACCTGTTTTCTACCTGTCTATTATCTGTCTGCGTCTATTATCTGAAAGGTTCAGAGTGGGCTGTGGTTGTGCACCTATACATGAGGCCATAATGTATCAAAAGAACTTTTATTTCAGGCATCTGGATGCAGGTGGATGAGTTCAAAAAAAGGAATCAATGGTGACTGAAGTGGTCATGGGCAGGCTTTTATTAACTTCTTCTGGCTGCAAGCAGTTCTGCTGATGTACAGAGCTTGACTGAAGGTCTAGTCCATCTTTGGTTCTTCCTGACATCAGATGGCTAGTGCTTATCATTCTAGGCTATGCGGAGCTCAAGTCTGCAAGCTTAAGTATCTCCTAAGCACAATAAGCTTCCTCTGCCCTGCTTTATTCTCTTTAACTCTTCATTATTTCTATCTATATCTATACCTATATCTATATCTATATCTAATCTATCTATCTATTATCTATTTATCTATCATATATCTATCATATATTTATCTTTTCTGTCAGGGAATGCAGACTATAGTACTAGAGTACTACTTTTGGAGAAAAATTTCAAAGATTTGAACAGATATGCAGTTCTTGATACTCTGCCTATTTCTTTTTATAGACACATGCAAACTGTTAAATCACAATATTAAGTTGTTACCACAGCTATTTATTTATTTTTTCTTGGTTTATAATATGAGGTTAGTTTTGAACTTGTGACCTAAAGGCAGAAAACTCTGTAATTATATTATCAATCTCCTAAGCCATTCAAGTTTCTGTACATAATTACATATACAATTTTATTAGAATGAATAAAAATTAGTTTCATTTAAATTATTTATTTTAATATGCTTCCAACAATAAGATTAAGTCTAAAATGTTCTTACACATAGTGTGCAGATATACTCAGTATAAAATTGATAAAGGACATAATTAAGTATCTGTTCCTAAAAAAAGATTATAGAGAGCAGTAGCGAGAGGAACCAAGGTAGCAGCATAGGTAAACATCTATTTTGCTGCCCCACACAACAAGTCCAAAACTACAACTTAACAACAAAACAACATCATCCAGAATCACTGGAAAGCTGGATCAGTGAAAATTCCACAAATAAAAGTAAAAATAGGACACCGTGACTCAGAGGAGTGGCGGAGCACAGCCTTGAAGATACCCCCAGAGAGGTTCAGAGCCATTTGCGTACACAAGCTGTAGGGCGGTCGTCAGCAAACCCAGCTTGATTTCTCCAACATGGAGGGTGGAGACATCCCAATGCACTGATTCCCCAGTTCTAGGTGAGGTCCGAGGTCCGGAGGAGGCACCCTAAAAGCTGGGTGTGGCAGAGGTCTGTGAGTTTGAGGAGAGTGCGCTAAACTTGGATCAGCAGTTTGCACGTAAACTTGGGGACAGAACTTCGTGACTGCACAGAGAGGACTCATGACTTGCTCCCTCGTTCGGGAGACCACCAGACTGCTTTGTTTTACAACCCTGGGCAAGACTTTGGGTGTGCAGACTCATTTGGGGAGAGGCAGAGTTGTCTGGCAACGGGTGGGGACCGGCAGCAGCTTTCTCTTGGAGGTGCGCAGCCGTTACCACCCGGGATAGAGACCCACGTGCCGAATAGGGCGGAGCTGAAGCTGCCTGCTTAGCCTAGAGACTCCATCCATCCAACCTGAATACAGCTTTCCTTCACAGCCAATTGGACTGGAAGTCCAACCCTCCTAGTGCTAACAACAATTAGCTGGGGTTAAATTCAACAATACTTTATAATACATAAAGGATTGCAGTTAGAGTATCCACCTCAGGTAACTGGGGAGGCTGAGCCACTGCAACTTATAGGCCATCTATCACACAAAGTTAATCGACCAACTCAGGAAAGTAGCCACAATGCAGAGAAATAAAAAGAAATCAGGTGTGAAAGAAATGGAGGAAAAAAAGACAACTAGACATAGAGTTCAAAACCACAGTAATAAGGTTTTTCAAGAGGCTCCTAGAAAAGGCCGATTAAGTTAATGAGAACTATGAGGAAATGAACAAGACCTATGAGGATATGAAAAAGGACCAACTAGAAATTAAGCATACACTGACTGAAATAAAAAATATTACACAAAGTCCTAAAAGCTGTCCAGAGGACCGCAAGATCAAAGTCAAAGATTTGAAATACAAAGAAGCAAAATCCACTCGGCCGGAAAAGCAAGCAAAAAGAATCCAGATAATTGAAGATAGTGTAAGGGGCCTCTGGGACACCCTCAAGCATACCAACATCCGAATTATGGGGGTGCCAGAAAAAGTGAGAGAGCAAGACAATGAAAACCTACTTGAAGAAATAGTGACCAAAAACTTCCCCCACCTGAAAGATACTGACTTAAAAGCCCAACAAGTGCACAGAACCCCAAAATATAGGAATGTAAAGAGGACCACACCAAGACACATCATAATTAAAATGCCAAGAGCAAAATATAAAGAGAGAATATTAAAAGCAGCAAGAGAAAAAAGTTAGTTACCTATAAGGGAGCACTCATACAATTGTCAGTGGATTTCTCAACAGAAATTATGCAGGCCAGATGGGACTGGCAAGAAATATTCAAAGAGATGAATACAAAGAATCTACAACCAAGATTACTCTATCCAGCAAAGCTATCATTCAGAATTGAAGGTCAGATAAAGTGCTTCACAGATTAGAAAAAGCTAAAGGAGTTCATCACCACCAAACCAATATTATATAAAATGCTGAAAGATATTCTTTAAGAAGAAGAAGAAGAAAAAGGTAAAAATATAAATTATGAACAACAAATACACATCTATCAACCAATGAATCTAAAAATCAAGTGAATTAATAATCTGATGAACAGGATAAACTGGTGAATATAACAGAATCATGGGCACAGAGAGGGAATGGACTGACAATTCTTGGGGAGAAAAGGGGTGTGAGAAGTGCAGCAAGAGACTGAACAAAAATCATATAACTGTGGGAGAGGAAAGTGAGGGGGAGGTGAGGGCGGAGGGTGGGATGGGTACCAGGTGGAGGGGAGCTATAGGGGAATAAAAAAGGGAGAACAATGTAATTAATAAACTGAATAACAAAGATAAAAAGAGAGCAGTAGCAATGAAAATGATTATATTAAATAGGGTCACACGAGTAAAATAAATAATAGCTCTATTTTTTTTCAGTATTTTTTAAATTATTATTTTATTGTTTAAAGTGTTACAAATAGTAGTACATATATTTCCTTTTATTCCCTCATTGACCTACCCCCAGGTTCCCCTACCCTCCAGCACATGCCCTCACCTGCCTCCTTTCCCCCTCCCCCCCAGGGTCTTGCATCCATTGGTTATGCTTATATGCATGCATACACGTCCTTCGCTTGATCTCTTACAACCCCCGCGCCCCACCCTCCCCTGCCTTCCCACTGTAGTTTGACTGTTTGCTCAATGCTTCTTTGCCTCTGTATCTATTTTCCCCTGTTTCTTTTATTTAAGAAAATCTTGCATCTACATACTAGAAATAAACATATAAGAACTAAAAATGTTTGAGTCTCAATTTCATTGTCCAACAGTTCTGAGTCCCAGTTTCAATGTCAAATAGTTCCTATGTGTACATGTCAGCAATGGTATCTGAACCATTGCCAAATGGTGGCAATGCAGATTCCACCCTCTCTGGTTTGGTCCTGGGAAACCTGTGAAATTATTACTATAAGCACTGGACATGCAACAAAATTCTTTAACATGTCTACAGAAATCCACTTAAAGATTGTTGTTTTGATGGATAATTATACTCAGCTATTTACTGACCTCCTCCCTTGGGCCTGCCTCCAAGTTGCAGATTCATAACTGATGTGTCTGAACTTGTCAGTTTTGAGAGTAAGAAATTTTTATTTTTCTAGTGCAACCCAACTGGCTTTGGTAATTATAAAGCTCCACCAAGACTAGAACATGATTTAATGCATTTTTAATTACGGTGTGTTTTGACGTCCATATTTGTGCAACATATATTTCACTACATCAAGTAATCACCATTCTTTTTTAGAATTACCTCCATGTGCAATGCCAACTGCCAAATGAAATATATAGCATGTCATCATCTCATTTCAAGTTTATAAACAGAGTAGGTTTAAGGGGACCCTTCTTTTCTCTAAGAAACTTAATATCTAAAGAGCCCACTTTATGTACATGGATATATACCACGACCCTTACTGTCACAATCTTCTTTGTCTACATTTGCAGAATCTTTATTTTAAGAGGGTTTGGTAAATAGTATGTTTTAGAGCTGATCTCTTCATATAGAAGATGTCCAGATGAGATACTTGCATAATCATTTTAGACTTTTAAAGAGCTAAAACAATCTTTAACAATATAGATAATGTGTAATTCAGAGCTTTGAGCAAAACAGAAAAGGTACACCTGCAAAAATCTTACTTTAGAAAAAAATTTTGATATTCCAGAGATAATCTAATCAAAGGTATTTAAACTAGTGAATTAGATATAAAATATATTAAATCAAATATTTTTCATTGTTCATGTATACATGCATACTGAGAGACAAGTTATGTGCTCTCATCAAAATGGCTGCATTATAATGATCATTATTTTAATTTTTAAATTGTGGAGATACAAATAAATATATATACTTTAAAGTCAGGTATATTAGTTTGCTAGGGTTGCCAACCCAAAGTACCACTATCATAAACAACAGAAATGTATTGTCTCACAGTTCTGGAAATCAGAAGACCAAAATTGAGCTGTTGGCAGGGTTGGTTCCTTCTGAGGGCTGAAGAAAGAATCACTCTTTCTTGCCTCACTCTTTGGCTTATCTAAAGCTGCCTTTTTCCTATCTCTCTTCATGTACCATTCTTTTATGTGTCACTGTGAACAAATTTTCCTTTTTCATAAGAACACAAGTCATATTGGATTAGGGTCCACCCCAATCATCACATTTTAATTTAACTGCCTCTGTAAAATCCCTATTTCTTTATATGACTACATTCTCTGAGATATCTGCGATTAGGACTTTAACCTAAAAATGTTGAAGTGTCACACAAAATTCCACCTATTACTGATTTATCGAGGTGTGATTTACATAAAGTAAAATGGACTATTTTTAGATATGTCAAAAGTAATCACCACCACAATTTAGATATAGAAGATTTCCATGAGTCTAAAATATTTTTCTGACACCCAGATAGTCTATCCTTCCCATAATGCTAATACCTAGAAAACACAGATTTTGAATTGTGAGCTAATAAATTCCTGCTGTTTTAATCTTAGTTTGTGACAATTTATTATAACAACACTAGGAAACCAATAAATATAGTTAATTATATTTTAAAGTGATTAAATGGAAAAGGAAAATTCATGTTTATTCTTATGGTAGCCATTTCTAGTGCTAGTATAGATGGGCAATAGAAACTCAGGTCAAGAGTATTTATCCCCCAAAATGGACACCCAATTTCTTGTCAAGCCATTAATATGGAGAGTTGCAAATCTAATATGTAGTTGAGCTAGGTTTTGGATTTGTACTAGCAGTTTTCATCTTTAATGTAGTATAGGCTTCAAATTCCTTCTGTTGTTGGTTTTCTCTTCATGTCTGTCTGTACCCCAATCTCACCTGTGCTTTTGCTATAAAAGGGTATTTATCCACTCTCTTACCCTCTCTATCGGTAGCCTGCTGTTGCTTGTTATGCATTGCAAGGTTTATGATGAGAGCAATTTTTTTTGTCTTAATCTCATTCTAGGTCTTCTTAGAATTACTTCCCTTTCCCAGTATGACATCCAAACTCTACTTTGTATCTCTAGTGTGTTTTAGAGAAGATAGAGCTTTCCAACTCTTTCCTACTGATAAAACACCCATGTTTTACACTAGAGAATGATAATGTGCTCAGTAGTATTTCCTAGCTATCCTCAATGGCAGGAACTTTTATTTTCTTCTCTCCCTTAGTAGCTCTTTCTCATTGACATGCAGACATAATCCACTGAAAGGAGATTGAGTGATATATCTAAAATCTCTATTTGTTCAGGGTTCCTCATTATTTGAAACTAATATATTAGCACACACTCTGCTTAGATTTCATTATAATTTTAGCTAATTTCATTTTTAACTGTTTTTTATGACAGCTATTTTTCCCCATCGCTACCAATGGTGAAAGAGTCAACATATTTCATTCATCTTTGGAAAGGGTTGCCACTCTTTGAAACTCAGTTAGCATGGTATGACCTCAGTTCTCTAAGAGGTTTAAAAGAAATAACTATGCTTTCATAAATTATCATTTTTTCCTTATAATAGTATTCTCTTGTGTGTTTCTACTTTTGAAGTAACAGAAGTTTAATAACTTTTATTACTTGATATTTACTATAACCTAAAATACAAATAATAAAAATTCACATCAAATATTAACCAATCAATTAAACTCCATTAACTAGGTCTAGAAAGCGTATTTTATTTGAAATATAAGGTTATTCAAAAAGGAAAACACATCAACTGAAAATAAATTGCAAAACAATATAAATAAATTACAACTTAGTATTTGTTTTAGAGAAAATTAAAAGTTATAGCAATAATTTTATTTATGTATATAGTAGAGGCCCAGTACACAAAATTCATGCATGGGGGGGTGTCCCTCAGCCCAGCCTGCACCCTCTGCAACCTGGGACACCTTGAGGGATGTCTGACTGCCCGTTTAGGCCTGATCCAGGTAGGATCTGGCCTAAATGGGCAGTCGGACATTTCTCTCACAATCCAGGACTGCTGCCTCCTAACTGCTCACCTACCTGCCTCCTGATTGCCTTTAACTGCTTCTGCCTGCCAGCCTGATAACCCCTAACCACTTTCCTGACAGCCTGATTGATGCCTAACAGCTCCCCTGCCAACCTGTTTGCCCCCAACTGCCCTCCATTGCAGGCTGGTCACCCCCAACTGCCCTCCCTTGCAGGCCTGGTCCCTCCCAACTGCCTTTCCCTGCTGGCCTGATCACCCACAACCTCCCTCTCTTGCAGACCTGGTCCCTCCCAACTACTCTCCCCTGCTGGCAATCTTGTGGCAGCTATCTTATGTCCACATGGGGGAAGTCATCTTTGACCACATTGGGGCAGCCACCTTGTGTGTTGGAGTGATGGTCAATTGGAATAGTATTCTTTTATTATATAGGATAGAGGCCTGGTGCATGGGTGGGGGCTGGATGGTTTGCCCTGAAGGGTGTCCTGGATTAGGGTGGGGGTTCTCTTGGGCTCTGGGGTGGCCTAGGTGAGGGACCTGTGGTGGTTTTCAGGATGACCACACTCCTGGCCACTCAAAGGAAGGCCTTGGTATCTGGGATTTTTTTTATCTTCTATAATTTAAACTTTATAGTCTTGGAAAGAGCCAAACCTCCTGCTCACTCTGTAACCACAGCCATTTTTGTTGGGATTTATTCATGTTCTATAATTGAAACTTTGTAGCATTGAATGCAGGCTTGGGCCAGCCAGGGTTGCGGGAAGCTTGGCTTTCTCCATTGCCAGGGAAACCCAAGCCTCCTGCCCTCTCTGCGGCTGTAGTCATCTTGTTGGGTTAATTTGCATACTCACTCCTGATTGGCTTATGGGTGTGGCTTGTCAGTGTAATGGAGGTACGATCAATTTGCATATTACTATTTTATTAGATAGGCTTCTCATTATTGCTATTGATCACATACTATTCCTTTTCCACTGTATTGCCAGGATAATATTTCTAAAATAAAAATATAATTATGTTATCTACTGGCTTCTCATCTTAAATAGTTCCTCAAGGCTCTTAGATCAAAGGCCAATATCCTTTTCATGATTTTTTAAGCACTACAAAAAACCCTGGACATAATTGGTTCTTTAGTATTATTATCTCTTTCCATTTCTCTTCCCATTATACTTCATATTCTGACATACTGATCTTAGTTTAGTTCCTAGAATTCTATCCAAATTTATACCTCAACCATGGATTGTATCAGTTGAGAAGAAAGTCTAATTTGTGGTTATCTTCATCATGTTGAAATGAAATATCAGCCTATTCATTTTTAATGAAAATATCATTATTTCATTAAAAATCATATAAATATGGCAGAAAATAGTTCAAAATACTAGCTACAAACAAATGAAAAATTATGTTCTTGAGGTGTTTATAGATTTTTGACATGTTTAAGTAAGATCTTACCTCTCTGGAACCACAAAAATGTTAAAAAGGTATAAAAAACAGAAGTTTTAAAATTATTTAGTTTAGAGAAAGGAGCACTGATACTACAAACTGATTCAAGGAAATCTGATTTATGTGAACACTTAACTTGTCTGTTATCTATCTGTTTATTTGTTTTTTAGTAGCTTATAATAACCACTAATGAGGGATGGAGTTAGCTACATGCTCTAAGACTCATCTCACTATTAGTGAAAGCAAATCTTAGACTTATTTCTATCACACATAGAATCATTTACTAAACATATTAATTAATAAACCACTAAAAAGGGTCTATACAACCTGCCCTTTAATCTTGATATGATCCAGGTCTTTGTAGTTGTATGTGCTCTTTCAGCAGGTTGCATAAATGATTCAGTTGAGTAAGATCTTTTAAGATCCTAGGGGCAGGTTTAAATTATCCTTCTATTCAGCATAAGGCAATCAGAAGTCTTTCTGTGTTTGGATATAGAACTGTTAGTAATAAAACTTTGCCTACTATCCCTAAGAGTAAAGGTTCTAGGCCTACATGAATTCTTGATTTATACCCTATTTATTTATATTTTAGTAGGGTCTGAAAGTAAATTATTCAATCCATGTATCTTACTAATATGTATTTTTAATTTTACATAAAAGCACATTTCTATTATTAAATATGTTAGTCAATAGACCAGTTTACCAATAAAACCTATTTTTGCTATAATGTTAGATGATATTACTAGAGTAAGGATTCTCTGTTTGGGAAGCCAAATACAATTACCTAGATCAGTACAGAAAATAGCATAATAGCTTAATGAAATCTGATTCACAGAATTGATTTGCACAATCCATTGAGATAAATTCATAAGGGAGTTGGGAGAATTTCCCTTTTTTCATTTTTAGTTAATTATGTGTGTTTTATAAAGTACTGTTCTCTTTTATATATTCCATTGACTTCAATAATTACCTTAAACTTTGATGCAGAAAGTCCCTGCTTAATTGCAGGCATTTTCATCATCAAGAGAATGTGTGTAATCTTTTAGGGAGACCTAACTGAGATTTATAGGGCTCTGCTTTGAGAGTGGAGCAGTTAATGCTATTTCTTTTTTACAGTCAAATGAGCAAATAAAGCTTAATTTTAGAGAATTTGATATTAAGCATGTCAATCATGTCACTAGACAGTTATTATGTTTATAATATAAAAATTTTTGTAAGTGGAAATATGCAATCTATGTTCCTGTTTGAATATGGTCATACTTACATTACTTTAAAATAATTAACTCATTAAATAAGCCAATGTTTACTAAATTTTCATTATATACCAAGATAATTCAGATCTTGGGCAAAAGCTTATAATTCTTCAGAGAGAGAAAAGTGGGAGGAGAAGAGAGGAGTATTTGTAAAAGTGCTAGACAAATCACGTTCAATTTAATACAAAAGGCAGCTGAAATGTGAATAATTCAGGGAACACTTGAAAAATGAATTGTCATAATCAAATTCAACCCATTTGTCATGTGGGAATCTCAAATATTAGCTTCATTACTAGATTGTAACCAGCATTGAGTAATTCAATTTAGTTACATACATTCCTCTGCAAAAATGTTTGTTCTGTGTGATACAACATCAATAATAAGCTTTGGAAAGTTTTTCTCCATATTTTATGGATATTTAGCCAATGTAGTCAGGTTACTACATTCTGGCAAAGGAAATGAATTTTAAAATGTAAGCCTTTTGGGAAGGCAGCTTAAAATTGGTAACTCATGTGAAAAGTACTTCTTCCTGAGCTTTCCACTTTTCTTCTATTTTAAGCTTAAACCTCAGTTGTAATGGCTGATGTTGAAGTCAGTATACTAATAAAAGGGTAATATGCTAATTAGACTGGATCAACTTGACTTCTTCCAAACATCCAACATCCTTCCTGACAAAGCCATGGTGGATGGGGGGGCCAAGGCAGAGGTCATTAGGGACAATCCAGCCAACATCAGGGAGCAAGCAGTCAAGGGTGCGATCAGGGTAGCAGGGGAGCAGTTAGGGGTGAACAGTCAGGCAGGCAGGTAAGTGGTTTGGAGCCAGTGATCTCAGGTTGTGACAGGGATGTCCAACTACCAGCAGTCAGACATCCCTCGTGGTGTTCCAGATTGGAGAGGGTGCAGGCTGGCTGAGGAACCCCCTTCCCACTCCCCCCCACATGCACAAATTTCATACACCCTGCCTCCAATAAGGTGATAAGAAGGTATAATTACAAGTTAGAATGTGAAATGACAGAAATAGCCTGGATTTCTGAAACGTGTTTATGCCTCCATATCAGCTTTTTTTTCTTTACTTTAAATATATATATATATATATTATTGATTTCAGAGAGGAAGAGAGAAGGAGAGAGAGATAGATATATCAATGATGAGAGAGAATCATTGATGGGCCTCCCGCATGCCCCCTACTGGGGATTGAGCCTGCAGCCTGGCATGTGCCTTGCCTGGGAACGATACCTTGACTTCCTGGTTCATACTCAATGCTCAACCACTGAGCCATGCCAGCCAGGCTTAGCTTTTTTTTTTTTTTCACTTAACTTCAGATTAATTCAGGAGTAAAATATAATTTTTAAGGCTACTATAATATTTAAAAAATATTTCAGAGAGAGAGAGGCAGGGAGAGAGGGGAAATAACACACATTAATTATTCCACTTATTTATGCATTCATTGGTGTGTCAGAATGATGCTCTGACCAACTGAGCTACCTGGCCAGGCCTAGCTATTACAATTCTTAATTCATTAACAAGACTAGAAGAATTCAGGGGTCTTTTAAAAATTCACCAAATTCTCTCTCTACATATAGATTTTCCTGCACAATAGAAAATGATTCTGATTCTAAACTTTATTTCTAGGTACAAATTTCAAATCTCATTAGGGTTTACCCTAATTGACCATGACCTCAACTTAACTTGATCACATCTTCAAAGATGGTATTTTCAATACGGACACATTTAAAGGTTCCAGAGGGGAAATATTTCAACCCACAAGACTGACTGACACTATTCCAGATAAGAATGTCAGCTTTGGATCTGCCTAAGGTTTATCTGAGAGAAACAAGATTAATTTTTAATTGTTGTCAAGGTTATATAGTAGTTAATGATTAATGGAGATGTTACCATATGACAGAAAATGTTCTGAGCTCTTTCTAAGAATTATTCATTATCTGTCTAACATTTGTAAAAACCAATAAATCTTTCTGTAAAACATTGTAAATGAATCTAAAATAAAAACTATAGAAATAAATCAAATGACTTTAAAAAAAAACACAACAAAAATCTTGAAATAAAAAATAATGATGAAGTGAACTTAAAATCAAATAAGACTAAAAAATATATTCATCTACAGTTATGTAGGGACCTTATTAGATCCTAATAAAATAAAATGTAAAGAAAATTATTAAATAATTGATGATTTGAACATTCACTAGTATTTGTTATTAAAGTAATTATTGTTAATTTGATTTATTATAATAATGGTTAAAGATTATTTTTATAAAAAATGTCTATTCTTTAGAATCACCTACTAAAATATCTACTAATATTATGTTCTGATGAGAGACCTGGTGGATGAAATTAGTTCCCCGGGGGCAGAGCCAAACCTGCGCCCTTTCACAGACTGGGGACCCGCGGGGACAAATGACTACATTTAAAAAACAATCACCCTGTACTTAATTTTCTTACTAACTCCTCCTTCGAAATTCCCCTCACTCTCACATTCTCTTTTTTCTTTTTATTTAACTACTAAAGGCCTGGTGCAAGAAATTCTTGTAGGGGATGTGTGTCCCTTAGCCCAGCCTGTACCCTCTCCAAACTGGGACCCTTCAAGGCATCCCCCTCACAATCCAAGACTGCTGGATCCAAACTGCTTGCCTGCTTGGCTTCCTGATTGCACTTAACTACTTCTGTCTGCCAGCCTGATCACCCCCTAAACACTCCCCTGACAGCCTGTTTGATGCCTAACTGTTCCCCTGTCAGCCTACTGCACCTAACAGCCCTCCCCTGCAGACCTGGTCACCCCTAACTGCCTTCCCTTGCAGACCTGATCCCTCCCAAGTGCCCTCCACTGCTGTCCACCTTATGTCCACATGGGGCAGGATCTTTGACCACATGGGGGCAGCCACCTTGTGTGTTAAAGTGATGGTTAATTTGAATATTACTCTTTTATTAGATAGGATAAAGGCCTGGTGTATGGGTGCGGGCCAGCTGGTTTGCCTTTAAAGGTGTCCTGGATCAGGGTGAGGGTTTCCTTGGGGCATGGAGTGCCCTGGGTGAGGGGCCTGTGGTGATTTACAGGTCAGCCATACCCTCTGGCAACCCAAGCTGAGGCCCTGGTATCTGGGGCTTATTTATTTTCTATAATTAAAACTTTGTAGCCTTGAGCAGAGCCAAGCCTCTTGCTCACTCTGTGGCTGCAGCCATTTTTGTTGGGATTTATTTGTCTTCTATAATTGAGACTTTGTAGCAGAAGCCAAGGCAGACCAGGGCTATGGGAGCTTGGCTTCTTACATTGCCAGGGGAAACCCAAGCCTCCTGCTCTCTCCAGCTCCTTGGCTGCCACCATTTTTGTTGGGATTTATTTATCCTATCTAATAAAAGAGTAATATGCAAATTTGACCATACCTTCACCACACCCACAAGCCACACCCACAGCCACATCCATTAGGCAATCAGGAGCAGGTTATGCAAATAAACCCCAACCAAGATGGCTGCTGCCACTGAGAGCAGGAGGAAGGTTTAGGTTTCCGTGGCAACAGAGGAAGCCAAGCTTTCAGCCTGCCTAGGCCTTCACTCAATGTTATAAAGTTTCAATTATAAAAGATACAGAAATAGCGGCAGCCGCTGAGCTGGAGAGAACAGAGGCTTGGGTTTCTCTGGCAATGGAGGAAGTCTAGCTTCCAGCCTGCCATTGCCAGCCTAGGCCTCCACTCTAGGCTACAATGTTTCAAACAGAAATGGCTGCTGCCCCAGAGTGAGCAGAAGGCGTGGGCTGCTCCAGGCTACGAAGTTTCAATTGTAGACATAGATTAATCCCAGATCCCAGGGCCCTCCAGCTTGGGTTGCTGGGGTGTGTGGCTGGCCTGAAAACCTCCACAGGCCCCTTGCCCAGGCTGCCCCTCACCCCAATAGAACCTGCACCCTGATCTGGGGCACTCTTCAGGGAAAACTAGCTGGCCTCCACCCATGCACAAGGCCTCTATCCTATCTAATAAAAGAGTAATTTGCATAGACCATCACTCCAACACACAAGAGGGCTGCCTCCATGTAGTCAATGATCCTGCCCCCATGTGGACACAAGATGGCCACCACAAGATGGCCAGCAGGGGAGGGCATTCGGGAGGGACCAGGCCTGCAAGGGAGGGCAGTTGGGGTCAATCAAGTCTGCAGGGGAGGGCAATTAGGAGTGACCAGGCCAGCAGAGCAGGGAAGTTCGGGGGCAAATAGGCTGGCAGGGGAGCAGTTTGACATCAATTAGGCTGGCAGGGTAGTGTTTAGCAGGTGAACAGGCTGGCAGGCAGAAGCAGTTAGGGGCATTCAGGGAGGCAGGCAGGTGAGCATTTTGGAGCCAGCAGTCCTGGATTGTAAGAAGGATGTCTGATTGCCCATTTGGCAGGATCGGGCCTAAACGAGTAGTCAGACATTCCTCGAGGGTTCCCAGTTTCGATAGGGTACAGGCTGGGCTGAAGGATATCCTTTGCCCCCCATGCACGAATTTTGTGCACCTCGCCTCTAGTCTTCTATAATTAAAATTTTGTAGCTATGAGTGTAGGCCTGGGCTAGCCAAGGCAGCAGGGAAACTTGGCTTCCTCCATTGCCAAGGAAACACAAGCCTCCTGTCTGTGTAGCTCCATGGCCACAGCCATCTTGGTTAAGTTAATTTGCATACTTACTCCTGATTGGCTGGTGGGCATGGTTTGTGGGTGTAGCAGAGATTCGGTCAACTTGCATATTACTCTTTTATTAGATAGGATTTTCCTGGCCTCACTTCATTTCAGTATCGTTCTTTCCTGCTTTCTTCCCTCCTACTCTTTGAACCTTTCATGGCCCCTGTTTCTCCCTTCCTCCTCCCTTTTATCCCTTCATTCCCCTTCTTACTCTTCCCCACCTCCTCCCCAATTCACCTTGACCCTGAACCCTCCCTCCCTCCTTTCCTATTATTACCTCACCCCTGTACTCCCCCTGCCCTTTTCACTGGTTTCTCTTTTAAACCTTCCTATTTCCTCTCTGGGACCTGCTTCCAGGCTCACCTGATTGCACTTCAATATTAAAACTTCTGCTCGGGGGGGGGGGGGTGTTAACCCCCAGCCCAGGGCCCAGCCCCACCCATGCTTTCACCACAGCCCCTTCCCTGGCCTCCCGCTGCTGTTCTCCTCCCATTCCCTAACCGGGACACCCCAACTTCTCATCAGCAAAGTACACCTAACCTTCCACCAATCTAACCCTGGCCAGTGTCTTTGGGGCCCAGCCCTCATGGACTAAAGCTATACCCTCTTTAGTGTCAAACTCTGCCCCAGCTAAGCTGTGTCTCCCCTCCCAGCATAGGGCACCCAGCCCAGTGAGGGTGGCTGAGGCCCACACAACCCAGGCTATGCTGCTGCAAAGCAGGAGTGCCTCTACCTGGAAGGCCTTGGACCGTCCACCCCTCCATCCCAACAGATCATGCTGGTGGGTCACCACTTTCCTCCCATGTCTGGACCAGACTCCCTACTCCGTGCCGCCTACACCCCACCTCTAGCTAGGCCCAGTGGTTTTGCCACTCCACAGTTGCCACCCCCATCTACGTGCAGCCCTTCATTTCATTCCTGTGTTTTTTCTTATTCCCTTTCTGTATTTTTGTTTCCTCTAGGCCTGTCTGCATGCAGGCCTGCCTTCCTCTCCCTCTCCTTTCTTATTCCCTCCTATCATATCCTATCCTACCTATCCTGGGCCTCAAAGTTGCCTGAGCAGAGGGTAGGATACAGCCTACCTATAGGTCAGTACGTGACAATGTCCCAGACAATTTGCATATTTCTCTATTACTAGTGTAGATGGATGGGTTTTGCTTCAAGGATTCTTACTTGGGGATTTAAAGATGCAGAAAAAATGACCATGAATTGATCATTACAGACATGAAATGATGACTACATGGATTTTCATTTTACTGTTTTTTCAAATTTCAATGTGAATGGAAATATTGGTTAGAAAATAACTTTTGAGCTTGGTTGGTGTGGCTCGGTGGTTGAGCATTGACCTGTGAACCAGGAGGTCAATGCTTGATTCCCAGTCAGGGCATGTACCCAGGATGCAACCTCAATCCTCAGTATAGGGCATGCAGGAGGCAGCCCACCAATAATTTTCTCCCATCATTGATGTTTTTATTTCTCTCTCCCTCCCTCTTCCTTTCTAAAATTAGTAAAAATATATTTAATAATATATAAAGGGAAATAACTTTTGATGCCTAGGTATGAAAACTACGTCAACACTAATTTAAGAGAAAGATGCAAACTGACCGTGCCTTCACAATGCCCGCTAGCCAGTTAGGAGTGAGTATGCAAATTAACCTCATCACCTTCATGGAGACTGACAGCAGCGTGCAAAGAGGCTTGTTTGGCCATAACCACAGAGACCTGGGATCAGGAAAGCCTGGTCTGCAGACAGCTCCCAGCAGGACCTGCTTGGTTGTCACCATGGCAACCTTGAATCAGGGAAGTATCGCCTGCAGGCAGCACCTATCACGGCCTGCTTGGCAGTCACCATGAAATGGAGCAGGCAGGCCCTTCAGAGAGCAGAGAACCACAGGGAGCGGGCCTAAGCTGTCAGTAGGACATACCCTGAGGGCTCATGAATTGGAGAAGATTCAGGTCAGGCTGAGGGACAACACCCCCCCCCCCCAGTGCACAAATTTCATGCACCAAGCCTCTAGTGTTTTTATAAAATCTATTTTATTTACCTAAAAAGGAAGACTAAAAACATGTCACAATTCTATAGTTTTATAACTTAAAAAGTTTTAAGCTACTTTAACTGATATTAGATTAAATTCACCTAATAATACAAGGAAAGAGACAGTGTTGTACTGAGTTTTTCAAAAGTAGCAAAAACTAAGTTGTTTTTCCCCATTGTATAATCAAGTTTCAAATTCTGTTCATCAGGATTAATAAATGGATCAGCAAGCCTTGAAACTATATTCCTAGCATCTAAACTCCCATTTTTCATTTCATTTCAAGTAAATTAATATTTTAACATGAATTGTGTATGCATGACTTGACCTATATGAAGACATGTTGATATGGAATGCTCATTAACAACTTACCACTTACCCTTCTCTCCTAATATCTGAATGTTCCTTTCATACAATTAAGTGCTGCTTTCACAAGAAAGGTTTTAAAATTTTAGGAAAATTTAAAAATTACTTTAAATCAAATGAAATAGTAATCTGTCAGGGAAAAAAAGGTGATATAATATTGGCTACTAGAAATTTGAAAACAAAATGATTATATGAATTACTGAAAAGAGAATAGTTCAGAATAAGTGAAGGTTGTGAGGGATGGAGGATACCAAGCTCAGGTTTACATTCAGAGCCATTCCCTAGGTAAGGTATGAAGTGGGATAGTTAGCCAGGGACATAACTTTCTGGCTTCTGTCACTCCCCAGGTGAGCCAAGAATACACAGAAATAAAGAGTAAAACTATTTTAGAATCAAAATATTATTTTTGTCCTAGCTGGTTTGACTCAGTGGATAGAGCATCAGCTTGTGGACTGAAGGGTTCTGGGTTTGATTCTGGTCAAGGGCACATGCTTGGGTGGAGGGTTTGATTCCTAGTAAGGGACATGCAGGAGACAGCCTATCAATGGTCTTCTCTAATCATTGATGTTTTTATTTCTCTTCATTCCTTCCTCTCTGAAAAAATTAAAAAATATATTAAAACAAACAAACAGGCAAATAAATCACACACATTATTTTCTTATGAACCAGAATAAGTAAATACATATTAAAGAAGAGTTTGTATGTGATGTCTTGCTTTCTGAAGATTTCTTATGGATAATTCTATAATCATTTTCTTTTCTCAAATCTTATTTATTTTTTCATAAAAAAATTCTTGATCTTTCAAGCTCAAGAAACATAATAAAAATGAGGTTTGTTGTATACTAAATTCACTAAGAATCAATTTGTAAGGCAAAATTCTCTAAATAAATAAAAGGTACCTCTCTTTAAATAATAAAAAGGAGAAAAATCTTCACACTTAAAAATAGGAGATTCATTCTCCTTTTACCTTGGCAAGAAATATAAACTAGAAAACATTTTAAAATGGTAGATCTTAAAGGAAATTTTCAAATGAATATTTCTGACACTAGTGATGGAAACAAGAAGGGTTCTGAGGCCTGATATTCTTTATGTAAGGGAGTTATAGGCATCAAAGAAGACAAATGGTCATGAGTTACTGTAAATAAAAGATCTACAAGAACTTCATCAATTGTTCCCTTGTCTTAGAAGAAATTCTGGAAAGTCCACATATTTTGTGACTGTAAACAGTTCTTTTGTATAGAAAGGCTAAGGTGCCATGATAAGCCACTGAAGAGTTCCAATCAGTCTTGTTAAAGAAAAGCGTGTGTGTGTGTGTGGGGGGGGGAGATAGAAAATAAATGAAAAAAGCTTAAATATATATACAAGTAGATACATTATTATTTTAAGGTTATAAGAAAAAGCTAAGAGGCAATCTGATATAATGAATAGTTAAGAGTTTAGTATTTAGAATAAGATAAGCTAGCTTCAAATTTTATCTTGTGTTTCTAAGAATTGACCTTCTTAGCTCTGAAACTAAACTAATATTGCTTGTGAAGAGATTCACCTATGATAATACATATAGCATACTTAGCATGGTGCCTACCATATAAAATTGTTCAATAAATGATATTATTTATCGTTATATTGTCTTACAGTTGTTTATGTGGTCCTAATTAATAGATGTTGATAATTTATAATAAAGTTTATAATAAAATTTTATTGTGACCAACTTGAAATGCCTTCTTTATTTCAGCAAGGTACTCAAATTTCGGATATTCATTGAAGTGGTTATAAAAATGACCACTGGTTTGTATCTAACTTATTTTTTACTGTACAACCGCTGCCATGTAACATTTTATATGGCATGAGCTCACTTCCCAGCCTCTCTGAGTTAGAGTTATGGTATGTATATGTATATGTATGTGTGTGTGTGCATATATATATATATATATATATATATATATATATATACTTTTATAGGCTTAACACTTTTCCAAAATATAATTTGGAAAATGTCAGAATGTGTCTGGAGTATGGATCCCTAATTGTCAATGATAAATGAGAAGCAGGTATTTAGTCACAATCTCTGACCATGCCTTTTTTCTTAAAGATCACGAACCCAGTGGTCTGGAGGCATCTTACTATGCATGGCTAGAAAAAAAGGTTAATGAAAGAAACTTCTATTTTTGAGATACTGGAAACCCCTTAAAAATAGAATCCCATGCTGGTAAATTATCATTTTGTTCCCCAATCCCTACCATTTCATAGTTACACTTCACTTTAAAGATATGAAATTTGTGAGAAATACAAAGACTCCTTCAACACCAGTAGTTGTGTACCAATGGTATAGAACAACCCATGAAAGAGATAAACTGTAAATTGAAAGCAGTCGAAATGAGTTTTTCCATGGATTATTCTGTTAAGTCAACATTTGTGCTAATTGCAGAAAGTAGTGTGAAGCCTCATAGGCACCATAAAGTCAGGGTTATTTTTCTATACAACAACCTCATCAGTTCTTAAATGGCTAAACCAAACAATCCTTACAGGATTCAGGATTCAGAAAAAACCTCAAGAGACCCACAAGAAGTTTATTGGTGTTTCTATGGATGTTCAGTGAGTTTGACAGTTTACCTGGGATATTTACAAAAAGTTGCCAGAGGTCTCTCAAGATCCATAAAACTCAAATTTGCATAGAACACTCCTTTGCAAATTAAAGGTTAGAGTAGGTCCCTGTGAGCTTTTGCATTAGCCAGAGCTTCAGCTACATGAGCAGTGCAGAGGGGAAGGATTTCACTGATCCTAGGAATTAATGGGTTTCCCCCGATTGTGTTTATTGCTCTCTTTGAAAAAGACACTGAAAGATTATACCTAAAAGAAAGATATGACTGTACAATTTTGTGGTTTCACCTGAGGGAAAACCAGAGAACCATCACTAAACTTAAAAGAAGGTTCAAGTACAAGGTAATCTTTGAAAGAATCAACATTATTAATTATATTAAAATAATTTTTCAATTCATTCCAGAAATAAATTAATACACTTAAATTTATTCATATAAGATGTCTATTATTTTTAAAAACTAGTATTATTAAGTTAATTAAACACATTATTACTTTTAAAGTCAGTACTGTCTATTTTTATATTTAAATGCATTCAATTTAATCATAAATATTAAAATTTCAGAAAGCTTTATTAATATAACCAACATAAGTTATACACAAATACATGTAGAATAATAATACTATCTAATAAAGAAGGAATATGCAAATTGATCATCACACCATAACAAGCTGGCTGTGCCCACAGCAGAGGCAGAGATTCTAATCATAAGATGGCTGTGCCCACAGTGGAGGCTTAATGAGCCTTAATGAGCAATCAGCAGGGACCTGAGGCTGCATGGTGCTAGGCCGGGGCAGGGGACATGAGGCTGTAACCCCTGCTTGGTGGGGCTTGATAGGGTACCTCAGGCCATGCCCCTGGTCCTGGTGCCAGCCTGAGGGACCTCAGGCTGTGCCCCCCGCCCAGCAGGGCTTGATGTGGAATCTCAGGCTACATCCCCTGTCTCACAGAGCCTGATTGGGGACCTCACACCACACACCCCAACCCAGCACTGGGCTGGGAGACCTGAGGCTGCACCCCTCACCCTGGCACTGGGCCAAGGAACCTGAGGCTGTGCCCCACACTCTGGTGCTGGGCTGTGGGACCTCAGGCCACCCCCGCCCCCGCCCAGCAGGGCTTGAGAGAGGACCTCAGGCAACACATCCTAGCCTGTGCCTGGGGATCTGAGGCAGTGGACTGCTCCCTGGCACCAGGCCAGTCGACCTGAGGCTGCATCCCCCCACCCAGCAGGGCTTGATGGGGTTGGGGCCGGCCAGGTCTGGATCTCGAGTGATTTTGAGGTGCACATGGGTGGGTTGAGTCTTGACTCTGATTCCCATGGTGCACCCCAGCCTCTGACAGGAGGAAAATTTTCATATACATTTTACTAATTTTCTTTCATCTCTGACACTTCTATTATAGAGAAAGGACAAATAGCAATATCAAATTATTTCCTCTAATTAATTCCCCTTTAATGTGCACAAATTTCATGTACCAGGCCACTAGTAGACATATATTTCTATTCCAAACTTACATGGAGTTTTTAATCTGAAATACAGTTTAATAAATAAACCCTTGAATGGAAACTGTAAAAACACTAAATATCATAAATGTGCAGCACTTTCTGTCTGGACTATAAACTTCAGATGCAGAGATCATGTGTGATGTATCTACAATGCTATTTATGAGATATAGGACTACTTTTTATCTACAGGCATTATGGGCAATGCTTGATTTTGCATGAGTATCCTATTACATGAAATCATATTAATGAAGATTAATAAAAATCTATAAATATAATTTTCCATCATATCAGATTTTAGTTTTTTGTCATTAATATTGTGTTTATGCCTTTAGCATAAACACAATATTAATGACAAAAAACTAACAGTTGAAAGGAAAATTACTGATAATTTTTAACTTTTCTAACTGTCACATTGTTCCACATGGTCTCTTTAGATACCAGCATATTTGCCTTAAACATGGAGAGAAAAAGAACCTTATGTAAGACTGTTTGGCATAATATGCATGACTAAGTTGTCTAAATGGTCAACTGAGAGCTACAAAATCAAAATTAAAAACAAAATTAAAAAAAAAATCTTGTGACCTCATATAGTTAATGGCTGAGTATACCAATGAGATTAAGTAATGTATTATTTTCATTCTCTGGAGTATATTTTTTAAAATAAAAAATGTGATGTTTACAAATTCTTCCCCTTTCTCTTCTTTTTTCATTTTCTTTCTTCTGTTGATTATCTTCCCATCCTTGTTTTTCAATATCTTATTCTATTGGGTTTTACTTGTAGTTTAATACTGACCTTGTTCAGTCAACACTATCCTATATAATAAAGGAGTTATATGCAAATTTACTGTACCTTCACTACACCCATAAGCCATGCCCACAAGCCAATCAGAGTGGGTATGCAAATTCACCCAACCAAGATTGTGTTTAATTTGCATATCCACACCCAGAAGATGGTGTAGAAGGAAGCCAAACACTACAGAAGGGAGCAAAGCTGTGGAGAAGTAAGCAAGTGGGACAGGGGAGAAGTGAAGGAGCAAGGCAGAGGAGACAAGACGGGAGGTAGCGAGGCAGCAGGGATAGGAGCGAGACAGTGGAGACGGGAGAAAGCCAGGTAGTGAAGAAGGGAGCGAGGCAGCAGAGAAGGGAGAGAGCTTTGTTCAGGCCTAAGGAAGATCTGTTCTTGCAGGAATCTTCCTGCAACCGGTCTCTAGTATACATACATGTTATTGATTTTGTATCTCTTTTACCTGGACTCCTTCATCCTAGCATTTCACTCATCTTAGTAGTACTGACTTGCCTCACTGGTACAATAAAGGCTCAGTAACTCCAGCTTTTGAAAACTTTGAGGAGGTTCCAGGGAACATGTGGATATTGTTCTCAGAAGTGGATGAGTCCACATGTTTTGTAGCCAACCCAAATATTCCAGGGTGCATCTCTATCCTATTATACTTTAACTAGTAATTTAGCATTATTTTGTTCATTTTTTAACTAGAAAAATATTATGTACCCAATATGATAAAAAATTATAGTAGTACTAAAAAAATTTACAGAAATGAAATGTATATCAACCTCACCCCACACACATATTACAATGCTTCATTTCTAAGTTATTTCTTTTCATGTTCTTTCATTTCAAAACAAAATAAAATTTGATATGACATTAAAATATTCACCAAATTTTAATCTACCTAGTTCAAGAAAAATAAATTTATCATTTATTTAGTCACTTTATTGTAATGATTTTAATAGGTATATGGTTAAGTAGAAGTTAAATTCTAATTGTGCTGTGTAAATGACGATACAATTAAACTTATAAACATTATTTTCATGGTAGAGAGATGAAGTGAAGCTTACATTCAAACTGTGAATATCTCCCCACTCAATACCTACCTCTTGGTTTGATCTCTCTCTTAGCTCATTTATAAACCAGCAGTTCAGTGTCTATTGCAAACATTTTTTAAAAGATCGAATGAGTTAATGGACATTAGTCTTATAGAACAAGGCCTGATACATAACATGTGCTCAATTAGCACTTCTTATCATGTTGGCAGGAATACATTTCATACAAAACATGAATTTTATTAATGTTGTTGTTAACAAATAAACTAACTTATTTATATTCTGACCACTTAAAAAATTGAGTTGACATAGAGATTAAAGTGTCATACGAAAAAGAGGAAGTGCAGAGAAACAAACAAGAAAAAGATTAGAATTCTCTGAATGAGGCTAACAGGGTACAGTGAGCTGATTGTCATTCAGTTATACTTCCTGATAGTAAATGCAAAAGTGAAACTGACTATATTTTACTGTTTTCTCCATCAGCAAAGAAAAGTAAGCATTTCTTTCTAGCAACTGACAAGAAAATATTGAATGATATTTTAAATTTTATGTTATTCTTGATTTTCACAGAGCCATTTGCAATGGATCTCAGTTTTTATTTATATCATTCAATCTTTAATCCTAGTAATTTTGGAAATGAGAAGAGAGCAAGATGCCTATGCTTCACTGGCACATCATTAATATTAGTGAAATGCTTTGACCAGGGCAACTATCACATCAGCCTTTTAAAAGCAAAATAATGGTAAACAACCACTCAAAAATGTTATGCTTCACCTAGCTGGCATGGCTCAGTGGTTGAGCACTGATTTATGAACCAGGAGGTCCCAGTTCAATTCCAGGTCAGGGCATATGCCCAGGTTGCTGGCTTGATCCACAGTGGGAAGCATGCAGGAGGCAGCCTGCCCATCAATTATTCTTTCTCATCATTGATATTTCTCTCTCTCTTCCCCTTCATCTATGAAACAAATAAAAATATATTAAAAATAATGTATGTGCTTCATTGGATTTTTAATAATTGTTGATGTTCTATTTTTAATCTTATTATCAAATAATATGATTCACCAGGGCAGAATCTCATTGATATTACTAGAGGCCCAGTGCATGAAATGCTTACACTGGGGAAGGGGGGGCCTAAGCCCAGCCTGCACCCCTTGGGGGGTGTCCAAACGGCGGTTTAGGCCCAACCTCTGATGGATTAGGCCTAAAATGGCAGTTGGACATCCCTCTCACAATCAGAGACTTCTGGCTCCTAACCACTCATCTGCTGTCTGCTTGATTGCCTCTAACCACTTATGCCTACCAGCCTGATCACCCCCTAACCTAACCGCTACTCTGCTGGTCTGGTAACCCCAAACTGCTCTCCTTTTCTGGCCTTGTCATCCCCAAATGCCCTCTCATGCTAGCCCAATCTATCCAACTGCCTTCCCCTGCTAGCCCGATTGCCCACAATTGCACTCCACTGCCAAGCATCTTGTGGTGGCCATCTTGTGACAATGTGGAGGCAGTCATCTTGTGATGATGTGGGGGTAGCCATCTTGTGATGACATGAGAGCCTGAGGGCAACCAAGCTTTTATTAATACAGATTACCTTAATATTTATTCTTTTAGTTTTCAGTAGAACTTGAAAAAACTAATCAGCTTCTTTATACTAATAAAAGGGTAATATGCAAATTGGTCAGGACAGCCTCACTGTAACAAGTGAACAGCAGGCTCCATGGGGCGACAGCAGGCGGGTTAGTAAGGGACAACCAAATGACTAAACAACAGGTTGCATGAGGTGACCAGGCCAGCAGGGGGGCAGTGAGGGGCGAACAAACAACCTAACAGCAGGCTGTGGGGCAACCAGGCTGGCGGGGGTGGGGGGCAGTTAGGGGTGACCAGACCAGCAAGGGGGGAGAGTGAGTGGCAACCAGGTTGGCATGGGGGGCAGTGAGGGATGACCAGGCTGGCAGGTAGGGGAAGTTAAGGGTGACCAGGCTGGCAGGGGAGGCAGTTAGGGGTGATCAGGCAAGCAGGCAGTTGAGCAGCTAGGAGCCAGCAGTCCCAGTTTGTGAGAGAGATATCTGACTGCTGGTTTAGGTTCAATCCCTGGGATCAGGCCTAAACCGGCAGTCAGACATCCCCCGAGAGGCTCTGAATTGAAGAAGGTACAGTCTGAGCTTAGAAGCCCCCCATGCACAAATTTCATACACCAGGCCTCTAGTCTATATAATAAAAGCCCAGCGACCATTATGGTGGGGCGACCAGAACGACTGGTTACTATGATGCACATTGACCACCATGGGGCAGACACTCAATGAGTTCCCACAGCTGGAGCGCTGTTCAGTCCGAAGCCGGGATCATGGTTGGTGAGCACAGCAGAGGTGGCAGAAGCCTCTCCCGCCTCCACGGCAGCACTAAGGAGTGGGGAGCCAAGTGGTAAGGAGTGAACAGGTGGGTGGTTAGGATTGAGGGGTCCCGGATTGGGAAAAAGCACAGGCTTGTTTAAGGGACACCCTCCCCCCCCCGCGTGTATTTCATGCACTGGGCCTTTAGTCATATAATAATCAACTAAATTACCCTGAATTGTATAAAATGCAATTTTCTAGAAAAGACAGTCAAGAGATCAACTTTTATATAGTTACAATAGTGTCCATATGGGTGAGCATAAAAGGAGCATGTAATTCAGAGTATAGAGAAATAGATGGGAGTAACATGTAACTTCCAAATGAAATCATATGACTTCATAAGGAAAACAGAACATGCCTTCAGTCACTTTCTCTTCTGTTGGAAACTAATATTGCTGGATTTTGTGACATTTTTTGTATTTCTATCAACTTTAATGCAGCCACATAAGCAAATGGCCATTCATGCACTTAGGCCATTAATGACATCTGGATGTTCTGGTAAATATTAAGACAACAGAGAAAAATAGTATTCCTATTATTTTGTCACTAGCTGCTGTGTGTGTGCATGTGTATGCATCCTTTGTTATAAGGTGTTATTTGCTAATCCTATCTAATAAAGAGGGGATATGCTAATTGACCATCACACCCTCACAAAGATGACAGCACCCAGTCCCCTCAGCCCACTGGAGTGGCAGGCCTGTGGCATGGACAGGTCTGCCCCAAGATGTGTCCAGCCACTCTGTGTACCTGCCTCTGGAGTCATCCAGTCCCTTCAGCTGTCCAGTCACCCAGAGCTAGCCCAAGGCACAGGCAAGCCTTGTATGGCAGCTTCCCAGGCATCCAGGGCCAGCTGAGGCTCAGGTAACCAGGGCTGCCTGAGGCTTGTGCTGCTGGCAGTGGCAGCAACAGAGGTGTAATGGGGGCATCACTGTCCCCTGACCACCGGGTTGCCTCCTGCCCCTGACTGTGAGAGAGGGCAGGCCTGGGTGAGGGACTCTCCCTCCAGTGCATGCATTTTCATGTATTGGGTCTCTAGTATATTTATAAAAGTACTAGAATGAGTCACTATTCTCGGGAAACCATATTCTCCCCAGTGACTTCCTCATGGTTGGGTACATTTTTTTACTTTCATGTTAACCATTTCAGGACACTGATGAGTCATGCCCACAAATAACAACCACACTGAATCCCAATCAAACTTTAAAATACATAGAAAATATTAGAAAAGAAAATTTAAAAAGAGAAAAAGTATTGCAATTTACATATTCTGGAATGCCTCTGTTTAAAAAGTCTTTAAATAGCCTCAGGGCTTAACTTTAATGCCCATGAGCCACAGGGTCTCTGAGAATGAGGCCACTTGTTTCTATAATCACAATAGACTGGAGCAATTTGGACTTTTCATGCATGACAACCAACTTCTGCTTAATGGCATCACAATAGTTTAGTGGTGCCTGGCAGTGATAAAGTCTATGTGATACAAGTGACTTGGAATAAAAAAAAAAGCCTCTTTATTTCTCCCTAAAACCCATAGTTATTTTAAACTTAATCTTAGTTGAACACAGAAAATTTCTCTATGCTTGGCGAAAGCAGAATCTTTCTATGTGAACTTCAAGTAACATATCAGCCGTCCACCTAACTCATTTCCTGATCCTCTTCCCCGCCCATAACAAAATAGAGCTGATGAGTGTGCTTGGAAAATCATCATGGGTAGGAGGCTTGCTTTTCTTTTCCAAAATACTCAACCCACAGTCTATCTTTGTGTGTGACAGGCAAACAAAATTGTCTGTTGGTCAGAGCTACTGCCAGGTGTTTCAGCTCAGAGATGGAGTGTCTATTGTGTAGGAGTTCTCTCTTGTTTCTGGAACGTCACGCCCACCCACCCACTGGAAACTCTAGCTGAGGATTTCCATCTTGATTATGTCATTCTACAGCCCCTTCAACATTTGCTGAAAAGGAGGATGGAGCCAGCTGGCTACATAATATTTGCTTCATAATAACCTATTGGTTGTAAAACTTCTTCTAAAATAATATCATTATAATAATGTTTACTATCTGATATGCATGTGTATAATGGATATATGGATTTGATTGGATTCATGCCAGGGCAATTAAGTCCATTCAGGAAATATAAGAGCAACATCATACATAAGAAGCCCAGATTGAGTGAATGGATTGGGAAGCTGAATTTTGCTAAAAATTTGTTGTTCAATTTGGAGGCAGGTGCTGAAATGGAAATATGTTTAACCAGATCAATGTCTTCTGAACTTTTTGAGAGCATTATTGATTACTTTTTTGATAGTGATAACATTATGGAGTTATATGGGTAAGAATGTAGATGGGAATACACTCATAAAACCGAATATATATCTAGGTATATATTATAATAACCATATTCAATAGTAGCAGGATTTTTAACACAATAATAGCAATGAAGATAAAAAGAAATAATCTCTAAATTTGTATTATACTCTTAGGATTCATCATTATATCATATTGCTTATTTGCACAGGATTTATAATTAGGTCAAGTATTACACATTCAACTGTTTCTAGAGACCAGAAACCTCACACCCCTGAGGTGGATTAACCAAGTGTAAATTTAGGGGTAAAGTGGTAACCTTCATGCTTGATAATTCATCAAAACAAAGATGCTTCCTGTGAACCAACTAAGCTTCAGTTGATTTGTCCTACTAGGAGGTATGGGCTATAGCTTGATATTCTAATTTATATGTTGTGGGTTTTTTGTTTGTTTTCAAGAAAAGTCAAATATCTAAGTTTTTCTTGACATGTACTAAATTACAAAGTAAGCATTTATTCAAATATATAATTACCAATTTAACTCACAGTTTTAACTGAGGTTCCCCCCTTCAATTTCTATGATTGTAGAATGAATAGCCCTAGATGGTTTGGCTCAGTGGATAGAACATCAGCCTGCAGATCTAAGAGTCCAGTGTTTGATTCAGGTCAAGAGCATGTACTTCAGTTGCAGGCTCCTCCCTGGCCTGGGCCCTGGCCAGGACTCATGCAGGAGGTAACCAATCAATGTGTTTATCTCACATCAATATTTCTCTCTATCTTTACCTCTCTTATCCACTCTCTAAAAATCAATGGAAAAATATACTTGGGTGAATTAAAAAAATAGAATGAATACGATAATGTTTAATTCATGGAATTTTTCTGAGGATTTTGTAAATCAGTTGAAAAGTGCCAGTCATCTAGTAATTGCTCATTAAAAACTAACAATTAGTATTTAACTAAAGTATCTATCACTTTCAAATTATATCACTTATTCAAATATTTTGTGCCTTTTATTTTTTAGGTTTCATGCAAATTTCTGGGTGAACATAAGAGACTCTGAAACACTTTTCTCTGGTATTGAGTTGTTGCATATCAACTACTACCCTGATCTGTGTTTATTCTAACTTTCAAATGAAGTAACCGCTTTTGGGATTTGTAAACTGCAATTTCAGATATGTGTTAGTAAGTGTTTGACAGTTGACTTTCCAAAAAGGGAGAACAAGAGAGAGAGTAGTTGAAAGAGCTCTGATGTATGAAATCTGCCAGTTTCCCTGGTGTAAATACTCCTACTATTGGTTAATTTAAAGTCATTAATTTGAAGTCACTGAACACAGAGTTTGAAAGAAATGTTAAAAGTCCACTCTTACAAGTAAGTTTGGATGGCTACAGTACAATCCTGAATATAAAGTTTGTGGGTGAGGCTGTGTGGCAATTTGAAAGAGAGTAATTTTTGTATTCATGATAACTAACAGAATACTAACAGAAGTGTCTTTGTACCAAAAGTCAAACATAACTTTAATAGGACACACAACATAAATTATACTAGTAAGTTAAAACTATCTTATATGGAAACTAAAAATAAATAAATAAAGCATTTGTTTTTTTACCAGAAGGAGAAATAAAAACGTAAGTATAAAGATGACACAATTTTTTGTTGTTTTATCAGACATTTATATAGCACTTCCTATGTGCCAGGCAAAATTCTAAGAACTTTATAAATGCTAACTGATGTAAATAATAACTCATTTAAAAAAAAGTAACTCATTAAAATAAAGAGACTTGAAATATAATCATACTCTAATAAAAACAGCCATGATCTGCAAAGAACTGGAAGTGATTTTGTTATGTGTAGAGGTTAGAGACCAGATGATCTATAAAACAGAAGATATAATCTTCCCCAAGAAGAATAAAAAAAATTATGACCACAGAAGGAAGGAAGTAAAATTATTATAAAATAATCAATAATAAAATTTATAAAATATGTAACGCCCTATATAATAAAGCCTAATATGCAAATTGTTTCCTCTGGTGGTCATTCGACAGGGAGATTGGGAGTTCAACCACTCTATGAAATGTGCTTACACCCAAGGGGCAGTGTGGGACATGGCAGAAGTCAGCGATATGGTACTGACAGAGGGTGGCAGTGGAGGAACTGCTGGCCCTGCTGGGCCTTGACAAGAGCCGAACCATGGTGGAATGGTGGAGTAGGTTAGCTGGCGGCATCAGGGCAAGGTGGGTGCCCAATCGCCCCATTGATAACCCTGCAGACAGTGACCAGCAGCAGTGGCAGGGGGTCGGCCCAATGCCTGGCTCACAGGTGCTTAGGCAGCCTGGTGTAGGGGCCCAACCCCCATCAATCGCCTCACAGGAAAATGGTGGAGCAGGTGAGGGGGTTCACCAGGCCAGGGCGAGGTGCCAGGTGGAGCTGTGAGGCTATGAGCCTGGGGGTACAAGGTGGGGCCTGATCCCCACAGACTACCTGGAGGGAACCCACCTGTTCACAAATTTGTGCACCGACCTCTAGTAATGTAATCATAACATAATGAAATTAGCTATGATTTATAAAGCACACATGTCCAGGATGATTTGCAATTCTTTTTTCAGTTGTTTATGTTTTCATTCATATTTTGAGTATAATACGACATGCTAAACACTGAGCTGCTGCATGCCCCATGATGGTGGGTAAAATGAGAGAGGTCACAGGTTTCCTGGAGTTCCAAGTCTAGTTGGGAGCTCATAATCTGTATAAGGTTATAAATACTAACATCATTACGAAAGAAATCCCCAAAGTTTTTTGACTCTCAAATAAAAGTTTATAGTATATTCTTCATACAAATTCTAATGTGGAAATTCCTCTTATGCAAATGGTCTATGCCCCAAGGTCACTCAGGGATCAGAGCAAATTCCATCTCAGGGCTTCCATCATATGCTTCTATAAGTCCTTTTCACTCAGCAGACGGTGAAAGACATTGATGGGTCATACAAAGAATTTTAAGGGCCATTTCTGTGAGAAGAACATAGTACCCTCACTCACTTTCCACTGGCCACATCCAATTGAAAAGAAGGCTGGGAATAAAAACCTACATTCACTCAGAGAAAAGGAAAGTAATTTTGAAGAAATCAGTTTCTGGCATATATTAAATTTCTCAATTGAAACTCATAATAATCCAATGTGAAGATAAAATATCTGCATGGAAGCTCAAAGAAAAGATTATATAACTTGCATAAGGTGCCATAATTTGTTAATGTCAATAGTAGGATTTGAAATCAGGTCATGATTTTAGTACATGAGAATCAATTCATAAAGATTTTTTCTAGTTTTTTTTAATCTTCTTTTATTTTTAAATTTCTGGGGGGAAATAATATAGGTGGCTTGAACAAAAATTTTTTTCCAAGAAAAGAAGCTCTCCAACATTTAGAATTAATTCCCAAGAACCCAATGAGATCAAATTACAAGAGGATTTTTTGCCTGTCTTTATTTTCCAATTAAAGGTTTTATGTAAACAGTAGAATTTTTTATAAAATTTCATGAGTAAACTTTATACAAAACATTATTCTAAATAGAATATTATTTGCAATTAGTATCAATAAGACAAAATGCTAAGTGAGGAATACAGAAGAAGTGTATTACTGTGGTTCAGTGAGGTATTTCAAATATCATTCTGTTCTCTTTGGAATTTAACAACTTATAGGTTTTAATGAAAGGTAAATAATCACAGATTTTTAAAATTCATATTTCACATTCTACCCAGCTCATGCCAATCTGAAAATCACTAATTTGATTTGTCTGTGTAGTGAAATCCCATTTATCTTTGCATTGTCATTCAGTACTGTATGAAAAATTCCTAAAATACTTTCTAAGAATGTGTAGAACTTGATTAAATATCCTTAAGACATTTTAAGCAGTTAATATAAATAGTCACGAATATTGTGAAAATATCTATTTTATTTATCTATTTAGTTTTATTAGAAACTGTGAATTTAGAGGAAGAACCAAGATGGTGCCCTATACGGCTACCCCACACAAAAATTTCAAAACTACAACTAAAAGACAAAATGGACATCATCCAGAACCACCGGATAGCTGGCTGAGTGGAAATTTCACAAACAGAAGGAAAGATAAAAGGACACTGTGACTCAGAGGAGCTGCAGAGGGCAGAGTTGCAGAGATGCATGGAGAAAGAGGTGTGGAGCCACAGCATGAGTTGAAAGGGCGGGTGGTTGAATACCTGGGTGGTTTTTTAGAATAGGGAGGAAGACAAAGGCATCCCACTGCACTGATGCCCAGTTCCGGGTGAGTCTCTGGGAATTCAGACTCAGATGGGGTGAAACTGGATCTAAGGGGGAAACACACTGAGATTTGGGAGCTGCAGAGGTGTGCAAGGTGGAGAGGGCATGTAAACTTGGGAGCTGCAGAGGCGTGCATGTGGAGAGGACTTGTGGTGGCTGGCTCTCTTGTTGGGAGGAAAAAAAAAAAACACTTGACTGCATTATTTTCCAGTTCTGGGTGAGACTTTGGCTATGCAGACTCATTTGGTGAGAAACTACTGTCTGGCAGCTGGCAGAGCTCTGGGGCAGCTTTCTGGCAGAGGTGCATGCAACCTTTGCCACAGGGCACAGAGATCGGGGTGCTGCTTAAGGTGGGGCTGACGGGAAATCAAGGCTGACTGCTCAGCCCAGAGACTCTATCCCATCCAAGCTGAGCACAGCTGATTCTCACACCCAGTTGGCCTGAAGGTTAACCCCTCCCAGTGATACCAACAATAATCTAGGTTTAAATACAACAAGACTGTGCAACCCATAAAGTATCCACCTCAAGTAACTGGGGAGGCTGAGTCACTGTTCCCTAGAGGACACCTACCACACAAAGCTATGTGACCAACTCAGAGAAGCAGCCAACATGCAAAGACATGGAAACAAATCACATTTGAAAGAAATAGAGGGGAAAAACATGACTGGACATAGAGTTCAAAACCACAGTTGTAAGGTTTTTCAAGAGGCTCCTAGAAAAGGCCGATGAACTTAATGAGACCCTAGAGGATATGTGCAAGACCCTTGAGGATAAGAAAAAGGTCCAACTAGAAATTTAGCATACACTGACTGAAGTAAAAAATATTATACAGAGACCTAAAAGCAGTCTAGAGGACTGCAAGAATCAAGTCAAAGATTTGAAATACAAAGAAGCAAAATCCACTCAGCCAGAAAAATAAGAAGCAAAAAGAATCCAAAAACTTGAAGATAGTGTAAGGAGCCTCTGGGACAACCTCAAGCATACTGATATCTGAATTATGGGGATGCCAGAAAAAGAGAGAGAGCAAGATACTGAAAACCTATTTGAAGAAATAGTGACTAAAAACTTCCCCAAGGTGAAAGAAATAGACTTAAAAGTCCAAGAAGTGCACAGAATCCCAAACAATAGGAATCCAAAGAGGACCCCACCAAGACACATCATAATTGAAATGCTAAGAGCAAAAGACAAAGAGAGAATATTAAAAGCAGCAAGAGACAAATAGTTACATACAAGTGAGCACCCATATGTCTGTCAGCTGATTTCTCAACAGAAACTATGCAATATAGATGGGAACGGCAAGAAATATTCAAAGTGATGAATAACAAGAACATACAACCAAGATTACTCTACCCAGAAAAGCTATCATTCAGAATTAAAGGTCAGATAAAGTGCTTCGCAGATAAGAAAAAGCTAAAGGAGTTCATCACCGCCAAACCTGTATATGAAACTAGTGGCCTGGTGCATGAAATTCGTGCACGGGGGTGGGGGGGGGCGGGGGATTCCCTCAACCCAACCTGCACCCTCTTCAATCTGGGACCCATCAGGCCTCTAGTCTCCTAACCACTCAACTGCCTGCAAGCCTGATCCCCCTGACTGCTCTCTCCTGACAGCCTGTTTGCCCTAACTGCTCTCCTCTGCTGGCCTGGTCCCCCTAACTGCTCTCCCCTGCTTGCCTGATTGCCTCTAACCTCCTCTGCCTCAGCCCTGCCAACATGGCTTTGTTGGGAAGGACTTCCAGAAGGACATCCAGAAGGTCTTCTGGAAGATGTTCAGTCTAATTAGCACATTACCCTTTTATTAGCATAGATGCTACCTTGTCCTAAAAATGCAGGTTGTTCCCAGGTTTTCCTATCATGGAAGGGCAGTAGCATCCTAGGTTCTGACCAGGGCTTAAGTGCTTATGCTTTATCTCAGCAGCTGTGATTCCTAGAAGAAGACTCTTGGATATACCTTGAACATTTCTATCAAATTTGCCAAGTCATCCTCCAAAGATGTCAAACCACTTTAAATTCCCATCATCAACCATGCGTGTGCCCTCCATCCCACTTTGATGCCAATATCATTGATTTCTCCCTAGAAGCTTTTCTCCCATCAGCAGGGAACGCTTGATACTTGAGCCAACCTCATTGTTCAGCTGCGGACTTGATTTCCGGAGATAGAATTATGGAGGAAGAAAAATAGTTTTCCTCAACCTTTCTGAGTTCTTAGTGGAGGCCCTTGTAATGAAAGACAGATCGCCGAGAGAAAAACAAAAGTTCATTAACATGTGTACCTCATGTATATGTGGGAGATATCAGGGAAAAATGAATAACTCCCCAAGCTGGCTTAAAATGCAGATTTAAATACCTTCTTCCTAGGGAAAGGGAACAGGAGATGTAGGCCTCCTGGAGGAGAGTAAATGATTTTTAGGAAAGATGAATGGGGGTGGAGAGAAATAGTTTGTAACAAAGTTTGGGTGTTATGTCCTGTGACAGGAGCCAGTCTTCTCTGCCTGATGACACTTCTCCCATCAAGGGGACCTATGACATTTAAGCTCCTTTAGGGCGGTCCAATTTTAGACAGATCAGGAGACTTCAGTGAAATCTTCTGCATGCACTTGCAGTTTTTCAAGAATCTGCAGCTCAAGATCATCAATATAATAATAAAGCATATGTTGGGGGGTGGCACATTCTCTGACCTTCAGAATAAACCCAATAAAAGCTTGTTTCCTCTCTCAGATGATTTGCCACAGTAGGTTATTTCCTGGGAGTGGTCATAACATACCCTGTGTATGTAGAGAGGTATGGGCCACATCACTAAATAATCCTGGGACAGTTTTCTCATCTTGAGGAAAAGGAGATAAAGTTATAATAGTTTATCTCCTTTCCACAGGTTTCTTGGGGGTTTGTGTCTCAGCTGCCCCCGCCTGATGCGCCCCCTGCCCCCAGCAGCCCCAGCGCATACGCATTGGGCCTTGGGGCTACTGGCTGCTAGGCCTGCGGGTTTGTATCTCCAGTCCACCCCCCTCCCACTCCCCAGCCTCAGGTCTGTGGTGGCGGGGCTTGGGGCTGAGTGCTGGCCTCCCTGCTGGTTTGTGTCTCAGATCCAGCCCCTCACAGCCCCAGCGCCCCCATGGCGGGGCTTGCAGCTGCTGGGTGCCAGCGTCCCTGCTGGTTTGTATCTCCAATATGGGGGCCGCTGGGTGCTGGCCTCCATGCAGGTTTATGCCTCTGATTCGGCCTTTGCAGCTCCAGCACCTGGGTAGCAGAGCTTGTGGGTGCTTGGTACCAGCCCCCTGTGGGTTTGTCTTTCTGATCCAGGGGCTATTGGGTGCCAGCCTTCAGCAGGTTTGCACCCTGCACGTGCCCCGCCAGCTGAGCCCCTTCTCCCCACCCCCCACCCCCACCCCGCCATCTCAAGGCCTAAAGCCCCTGCCCCGGCCTGGCCCGACCCGCCCTGCCTCTTCCACATCCTCCCCCCCCCCCCTCAGTACTTCAAACTTACTTCTACAGTGGGTCTATTAAGAGAACTGCATTTCCCAGAATTCCTGGCACCCACAATACCCTGCAGGAACCAAGAGCATATTGAATTTTCTCCACCCTGTGGTGGCCACCAGGGTCTCCGCACATTCCAGAGACTGGCAGCAGCCCCCCATTCCCATCGTGGATGCTGGGCTGGGGGGCATGCAGGGACCCCGGGCGCTCATTTGCATGTGATTCAGGCACCATAGTCTTTTTCTTTTTTTTAAATATATTTTATTGATTTTTTACAGAGTGGAGGGGAGAGGGATAGAAAGTCAGAAACATCCATGAGAGAGAAACATCGATCAGCTGATCAGCTATCTCTTGCATGCCCCCTACTGAGGATGTGCCTGCAGCCAAGATACATGCCCTTGACCGGAATTGAACATGGGACCCTTCAGTCCTCAGTCCGAGGTTCTATCCACTGAGCCAAACCGGTCTCAGCAGGCACCATGATCTTAAGGAGGGCTAGCCCTTAAGTACCTTGTAGGCCACCCTTATAGGGTGGTGGTTGCTTTCACTGCACTTCGCCACACCCCTGCCAGCCTAGGCCCCTGTGTGCTAGCCATGCCCCTGCCCTGCCCCACCCTCTGCTCTGCCCTGTCCCCTGCTCCACCCCCTGCTCCACCCCCTGCTTCATCCCCTGTTCCAATTGGCTGGTAGCATAGTCAATTAGGAGCCAAGGTATGGTCATATTTGCATGTTACTCTTTTATTAGATAGGATGCTGAAAGGTCTTCTTTAAGAAGAGGAAGAAGAAGAAAAAGGTAAAAATAAAAATTATAAACAACAAATATACATCTATCAACAAAAAAATCAAGTGAATTAAAAACCTGACGAACAGAATAAACTGGTGAATATAATAGAATCAGGGGCATAGAAAAGGAATAGACTGATAATTCTTGGGGAGAAAGGGGTGTGGGAGGTGCAAGAAGAGACTGGACAAAAATTGTACATCTATGGATGAGGAAAGTTGTGGGGGAGGTAAGGGCAGAGGGTGGGATGGGTACTGGGTGGAGGGAAGCTATGAGGGGGTGGAAAAAGAGGAATATTGTAATTAGTAATCTGAACAATAAAGATTTATTAAAATTAAAAAAAGAAAATGTGAATTTATAGGATATATGCACTTATACTAGGTAGTAATATATAGTGAAGTAATTTGCAATGCAATAATTAGATACTTTTATTAAGCTCTTAGACTTACTGCCAATCTATTTTCTTGGTACTTCAAATGGTCCTTTAAATTTCTTTTCTTTTTTAATAGATCTCAGATCAATAGATGGAAACACTTATTTTACATTGAGAGAATCAAGGATATTTTTTTGTCTTGGAATTCATTTTGCTATGTCATATGAACTCATTTTGCAGTCTCTTATGATAAAAAATATAATTTTATTTCAAACTGAAACAGAATGTGTTTCTCTTTTGAGTAAGCATCATAAAGAGAGCAAAGTTTCAAAAGCATAGGTCTGACTTCTTTATCACTAAAATCTCAAATGTTTGAGGAAAGGATAAAAAAGAAGAGACTTAAATGTCCATGTGAAGAAACTTTGTAGCTCAAGTTTCTTACAAAAATAACTAGCTGACTAATGATGGTACCATTGTCTAGAAATTAGCCCTGAGAAGAATATAAGCAAGATTGGAGCATTCTAGTTTATACCTCTGTCTATTTAAAGGCCTGCCAAGCCCTTGGTCCTGTGATGTTGTCAAGAAAGAATGGAAAATCCAGTTACAATTGCCTAGTAGGTCTATCATTATTCAGGTTGAAAACACAGTTTAGTCATTCACTAACTCAGAATTCTCTCTTTTTAGCAATTTAATACAGTACCATGAAGCAAGTGCTCCAGACAGTTTATAACAAGACTCTGTGCCAAAAATATATCACTTGTAAGGAAAACAGGAAACAGCAGAGAAAAAGTCAACTTTAACCAGTTTTCTGAGTCATCTCTTCCTGTGAATTCATCTTGTCACAAAACTTCCACTTATTTTTGAGAGTTGGAAATATGAGAGAAAAGCTTTAGAGCCTGATACTGCAGTTAATTGGTCTAAGACATCAGCTCTTCTTAGGGCTAGTTCTAGGCCAAATAACAAAGTGACAATTACTTCTTTTTTTTAAAAAAATTAATTTATTTTTATAATTAATTCTTTTTTATTGTTTAAAGTATTACAAATAGTAGTACATATGCCTCCTTTATTTCTCCCATTGACCTCCCTCGGCCTCCCCTACCTCCCAGAACATGCCCTCACCTGCCCAACACTTTGTCCCCCCCAGTGTCTTATATCCATTGGCTAAGCTTATATGTATGCATACAAGTCCTTCAGTTGATATCTTACAGCTGCCCCCCCTCCATACCTTCCTTGCTTTCCCACTGTAGTTTGACAGTCTATTCAATCCTTCTTTGCCACTGTATTTATTTTCCCCATTTCTTTTCTTTAAAAAATCTTGCCTCTGCAGACTAGAAATAAACATAATAACCAAAAATGTTTGAGTCCCAATTTCAATGTCCAACAGTCCTGAGTCCCAGTTCCAATGTCAAACAGTTCCTTATGTGTGCATGTCAGCAATGATATCTGGATGGTGTACACATGGTGGCAATGCAGGTCTGACCCTCTCTGGTTTGGTTCTAGGCAACTTGCAGTGATGCACAGCTGCTGACTGATAGCATGGCAAGGCATCTTCAGAGTCTTCTATCTCTGGACTGTTTCTCCTCTCTTTAACATATCTCCTCTTCCTTTTCTTTGTTTAAATCCCTCCCTTCAATATAATCAGGGCTTTCATGCTTATCTGACTTCTCAGGCCAAATTCTTAAAAACAAACAAAACAAAACAAAACAAAAAATTTTATTGTTGAGAGTATTACAGATGTCCCCCTCTTACCTCCTCTCCCCCCAATGCTACCCTCCACCTGGACCTACCCTACCCCAGGCTTTCACCACTCTATTGCCTATGGGTTATGCATATATGCATATAGATTATCTGTTTAATTTCTTCCTACCCCCTCCCCACTTCCCTCTGACATTCTTCTGTCTGTTCCTTGTTTCCATATCTCTGGCTCTATTTTATTCATCAGTTTATTTTGTTCATTAGATTTCTTGTTTGTTTATTTTTAGATTTAATTATTTATAGATTTGTATCAATTGACATTTTTCTGTTCACATTTTTAATCTTTTTTTCTTTTCCTTCTTAAAAGTCAAATTCTTTACTCACTAAAACCAGTGTAGTTAACATGATAATTTCATTAACATGATAATTTAATCAATTAACAAGATAAGCTAGTGTAAATGTAAATACAAATGGAGGTTTTGTGAAAGGTTGTTTAGAGTTATACAAACCATGCTGGAACTTCTTCAAGGGAAAAGACAGCCAATTGGTAATAGTAACCAAAAATAACAATCAGAATTTGTTCAGTGTTTACCATGTTCAGGCAGTGGACTAATTGCCTTAGATTATCCCTTTAAAATATTCCAAGAACCACAAAAACAAAACTTTAAGGAAATACCTTTATGCATTCTCTCTCTCTCTCTCTCTCTCTCTCTCTCTCTCTCTCTCTCTCTCTCTCTCTCTTTCTCTATCTCTCTCTATCTCTCTCTCTCTTTCTCCTTCTAATATCCTTGTGGTTATTTTATATATATCATATGTTCTAGTACAGAAGGATATTAAGGCTTAAATGATAAGTAGTGGTCCCAAGATCCCCTGGTAGAGCAGGGAGTGAGTTGTAGGCCTGTTGGAATTCAGCTGTCATGCTGATCTGCATGGTTATTCTTCATGGGAATGTACGTGGAGATGAGAATAGGAGCACAGTGGTGTCAGAACTCCTGGAGAGTGCTCTCAAAATCTTTATACATGAGACTCTCCTAACTCATGTCATCAGCATGACAGTCATGCATGTCATAAAAATTCCCCAAATGATTCAAACTCATACCCTTATTATGACACACATTAATGGGGTCACTGGTATGTGAAGACATGGGTGAACAGCAGTGTTATTTGATGCTAACTGGAAATCACAAGCAAAAGAGTAACCAGAGCACAAGTCTTCTACTTCAAGGATACTAGTCCGACCTCTTTCCTACAGGCACAAGTCCACTGAAGGCAGTGCTGGACATTTTAGGAGTTTCTCTGGATAATTTTCAGATGTGTTGGGCAAAAGATCATTCTGGTGCCTTTTAGGACAGCTATTAAATGAGGATGAAAGGCTCTGTCCTCTGGGATGATTTGAACTTGTCTTGCTCTTTTCAGAACCCACATTCCTGTCATAGTTCTTTCCTAACCACTCCTGTTAGCCACCTTGCTCTTTGAAAGGAGTCCTAAAATGGGAAATGTGAATCTCAATCTTGTCCCATCATTGATCTTTTCCCCCTCCTCCTCCTCCTCCCCTCCTCCTCCTCCTCCTCCTCCTCCTCCTCCTCCTCCTCCTCCTCCTCCTCCTCCTCCTCTTTTCTTCTTCTTCTTCTGGTCTGTTCTTGAGGGGCAACTTGGGGTTCTAGAGTTCTATTCTGGCAGTCCAAGTTATCGTTGCCAGATACATTCCAATTTGCAAACAGAATATTTGAGGAATCTCTCTGGCTTAGGACTCCAGCTCTTCTTCCCTGGCTATACAATTCAAAAATTCTCTCGTTTTTATTATTTTCTAAATGGTTATAATTGCTGCTTTTATTTCCTCTCTGATAATAAGTGAGTCTTGGTGCTGGCCCCCTAAGATGACTGCCGACTTTGCTTTATTTGTTCATTTGATACCTTGCCTAGAAGGCAGTGCAAAGAGTAGTGAGAAGTGCAATGAATTCTGTTCTAAGCTAGCATAGAGCAACAAAAAAGCCTATTTCTAACTGATTTAAGCTCCAGAGAAAGACATGATGACCTCTTACATTCTTAGGGACTCCAGGTTTCATGGAGTTAACGGGACTTTGCCCATGTCTTCAAATACTACTGAACACCTGTGAACATAGATATGCTACTTCAGACTGCTATAGATCCCCTGAATGAGGGTAGAAAACAAGTATCATTCAAAATGCTAAAAAATTGCAGCTATGAGGTGATAGCTCATAAAATTTACGTTGAATTGAACCACAACAATACAGGATTGAGTTTCCAGGAATAATAACAGTTTAAAACATTTGGCCAAATTTCACACCCCCCTGGTCCTAATTGATTGCTTTTGCTTTGCTTATTCAGGCAGGAGTGGACAGAAGGCTGAGGATGTGACGGATTATGGAGCACTTCCTTTCTTCTAGACTGTCCTAATGAGAGTCCTGGTTCAAAGTTAAAGATATAAATACACTGTGTTTGCCATTACTCATCATTTTGGGAGCTGCAAATGTTCCTAAACACCTGAGAGCACTAGAGGTTGCGACACTTTAGAAAGTACTGTCTAGTCAAAAATAAGAATACTTCATGAACTGCCCACCCAGAGTCAGATGAGTGAATGTACATTGCGGATGATAATGTGGGCAAAAGAGGACCTCAGTCCTCGTGTACATCTATCTGCCCATTCCTTGATTATTCTCATAAAATATTTTCAGTAATTTGTTGATAAATAGTTTTTAATACCTAGTGGAATTAAATTCACTAAAGGCATTAAGTTAGGATATACAATTTAAGCTAGTTACTTTTTATACACAGTTGATTTTTGGATTAACATCATTAGAGAACTCTGCTGCTGATGATAATGACATCACTCGAGAGATGTACTCATACTCAAAGCCACATACTATAAAATTGCATAGATAGGAGGATGAGCTTAATGTATATCTAACAAGCTCTTTGTGTTTAGGAATAACTTCAATTTTACCCAGGAATCTTTACAAGCATATTTGTTTTTGCTGCTGAACATTTTTCCATTAAGATAATATAATCCAGGATTTTTATGTATGCATTAAAATATTTCATTATAGTGTATTCTTATTATTCAGAATTTTAAAATATGTTAAAATAATTATTTAATATTTGTCATATTTGTGTAGAAAGGATGAATTTGTGCTCTAATATTCATGTATAAGTTTTGAACAAAAATGCAGACACATTAACAAGTATTTATAATTAATAAAAGTCATCACATTGTGCTAAAATGCAGAAGTAGACTACAGAGAAGAAATATGAATGAGAATTTCAGTTACTTACAAGTCATTTAAATTACAAAATGAATTCTTTGTAACCAGAAATTTAATTATTTAAGAAATAGTCCACCATTCTATTTCTTATTGTGATATTATTCCTTATAATGGGTTGAATGATTTTCTTTCAACTTTTTTTCGACTGGCTTTTATTGACTATTCATAAACTATACTTATTAACTTCAGATATGTTACAGATTTCTAGTTAATTAAATATACATACAATGTAAATTGACTAGGAATATAAATATATATTTGCAATTGTTTTTAGATTATCACTTTTATGGTATAATTACCATATTATTTCTAATGAAATAATGAAGCAGAATAACATAGTGATTTGAAGGACACATTTGAATTTTTCCCTTACCTTGATTTGTAATGAAATATTTAGGTGACAAAAAGAACGTCCTCTATAAGTTTCTGCTCAGCTTTCAATGTACTCTATCATGCTACCTGCTTTTTCTAATCTCTTCGTCACATTCCATTAATTAGTGAGCTTCTCTAGAATAAGAACCACATCATATTAACATTGAAATTGCCACCTATTTTCATTGCTTGGAACTTAGTAGGCATTCAATAATTAGAACTCTAATTTCTTCTCTTTGTAGTGGAAATAATATTTATAATATATTGTAGTGTCATAGCAGGAGAAAGAAATAAAGTATTATATAAATTAAAAATATTTTAGGTTATAAAATAATACAATCTTAGTAGATATTTTTATGTATATTCTACCCTTTATGATTCAGCTTAAATCATTTTTTATTTCTGAAATGGTTCTGATTATTCATAATTATTCCTTTGCCATTCTCCATTTTTTTTCTCATTAAATATAGGCTTATACAATTTTAGGAAAAAGAAAGAACTTAGTCCATTATATGTATAGCATGGGGGAAGAGGCTGTAGCTTCAAGAAACATAGTAGGAACCCCTGGCTGGTGCCTCAGTTGGTTGGAATATCTTATATACCATAATAAGTTTGTGGTTTGATCACCACCCAGGGCACAAGCCTGGTCACTCCTAACTGCCCTACTCTACAGGCTTGGTCACCTCTAACTGCCCTCCCCTGCAGACCTGGTCCCCCCACCCCCAACTGCTCTCTCATGCAGGCCTGTTCACCTCTAATTGCCCTCCCCTGCAGACTGGGTTGGCCCTAACAGGCTTTCCTTGCAGGCTTGATTGCAACCAACTCTTGTCCCTTGAAGGCCTGCTCTTTCCCAGCTGCCCTCTCTGCTGGCCTGATCACCCACAACTGCCCTTATTTGCAGGCCTGGTCCATCCCAACTGCTCTCCCCTGCTGGCCATCTTGTGGTGGCCATCTTGTGTTCATATGGAGGCAGCCATCTTGTGAGTTGGAGTGACAGTAAATTTGCACATTACTCTTCTATCAGATAGGATAGAGGCCTGGTGCATGAAAGGGGGCCAACTGGTTTGCCCTGAAGGGTATCCCAGATCAGGGTGGAGGTTCCCTTAAGGTATGGGGTGGTCTGGGTGAGGGGCCTGTGGTGGTTTGCAGGCCAACCATGCTCCCAAGCAACCCAGTTGAAGGTCCTGGTATTTTGGATTTATTTATCTACTATAATTAAATTTTGTAGTCTTGAGCAAAGGCCAGGGTGGGCAGAAAGCTTGGATTCCTCCATCGTCAGGTAAATCCAAGCATCCTGCTCTCTCCAGCTCTGTGGTTGCTGCCATTTTTGGGGGATTTATTTATCTTCTATAATTGAAACTTTGTAGCCTTGAGCAGAGGCCAAGGCAGGCCAGTAAGCTTGGCTTCCTCCATCACCAGGGGCAACCCAAGCCTCCTGATCTCTCAAGCCTGATGGCTGCTGCTATTTCTGTTGGGATTTACTTATCTTCTATAATTGAAACTTTGTAGCCTTTTGTATGGGAAGCTTGGCTTCTTCCATTGCTGAGGAAACCCAAGCTTCCTGCTTGCTCCCTGGCCCTAGCCATCTTGGTTGGGTTAATTTGCATACTTGCTCCTGATTGATTGGTAAAGGTGGGTTGTGGGTATAGTGGAGATGTTGTCAATTTGCATATTATTATTTTATTAAATTGGCCTAGAGGCCCAGTGCACAAATATGTGCATGGGTAGGGTTCCTCTGGCCATCAGGGCTGATTGGGGCTGTGAAAAGTTGGCTGTTGGTAGTGGCAATGGGAAGTTGGCTGGCCAGCAGGATGGACCATGGGAGTTTGGTCAGCTAGCTCTATTGGGGCCAATTGGGGCTGGCTGGCAAGAGGAAGAGATTGTGGGAGAGTGGCCAGCTACAGGAGGTTGGCTGTGGGAGCACACTGACCACCAGGGGGCAGCTCCTGTGTTGAACATCTGTCCCTTGGTGGTCAATGTGCATCATAGCAACCAGTCAATTGGTCATTCAGTCATTCAATTGCTTAAGCTTTTATATATATAGATCACCTTGTGGTTTCTTATATACAGATTCATAGGTATTTACAACTTTTGAAAATTCTCTTCTATTTCCCATTGATTACTTTTTTTCTTAAAGTTGATAAATAATAAGAGGTATTATATGATTTGTCTGAAACAATGTATATGTGTATATACAAAATTATGTATATGAATTCATTAAAATATAAAAAAAATAATGACAAAAATTTTTTGCATGACTGAAAAGAGAAATAATTACTTTCAGTCTTTTCTTTAGACAACTTGTCTTATAGTTGACACAGAGTATACTGAACATATTGAAATTGTACACTTAGCAAATTTTTGACATATGCATACCACCATAAAAACATCACCACAAACAAGATAGAAAACATATTCATACTTCTAAGACTCCTTCTGCCTCTTTATAATAGAACTTCTATTTCCCCTCCACCCACTTTCATACCACAACTATTACTGATCTGTCACAATCTATTAGTTTGTATTTTCTAGAAATGTAATAAATAGATGCATATATATCTATATCTATATCTACATCTATATCTATACATATTTCATATATATGGCTTCTTACAAAGTCATTTAATTATTTTGAGATTCACCATATTGTATCAGCTCTTAATAGTTCATTAGTTACTCTGTGGAGATTTTTATTATTATTGCTTTTAATATATAAGTAGATCAATTTAGAGAAAACTGACAACAAAATCAAGATTCCTAATCAATGCCCATATTTAGGCCTTTTATAAATTCTAAAAGCAATAATTTTTAGTGTTCAGGATAAAGTTCCAGCACATCTTCTGCCAGCTTTATCCTTAATTGTTGCATGTTTTTATGTCATTTGGTTTAAATGTTAGTGTGTAATTAGTTTTTCATATTAAATAGAAATTCAATTTATGTATATTGATCTTATATCCTGCAACCTGCTAAATTTCTTATTATTTTTAGTAGTTTTAGAAGGTTTCATTGCATCTTCTATGTATATAAACATGTAGCCTTCAAGTAAAGGTAATTTCATTCTTCCTTTAAAATCTAGATGAGGCCCTGGCCAGTGTTGCTCAGTACATAGAGGGATAGCTCTTGCACTTCACCAAAGGGTTTTGGGTTTTGCTCCTAGTCAAGGGCATATACATGGGTTGTAGGTTTAATCCTCACCCTGAAGGGGGCAAATGCAGAAAGCAACCAATCAATTTCACATTGATGTCTCTCTCTCTCTCTCTCTCTCTCTCTCTGTCTGTCTGTCTTTCTCTCTCTCTCTTTCTCTCTCTCTTTGTCCCTCTCTCACATCTTCCACTCTCTCTAAAAAAATCAATTAAAAACATATCCTCAGGGGCCTGACTGGTGTTACTCAGTGGTTGAGTGTTGACCTGTGAACCAAGAGGTCACAGTTTGATTCCCAGTCTGGGCACATGACCAGATTGTGGGCTCAATCCCAGTAGAGGGCATACAGGAGGCAGTTGAACAATGATTCTCTCTTATCACTCATGTTTCTACAGCTCTCTCCCTTTCTCTTTCTCCCTGAAATCAACAAAAATATATATTTTAAAAATACCCTCGGGTAAGGATTAAAAACAATAACAACAAAAAGTGTGAATAAAGTTTATTTCCACTTTTTGTATCTTATTGCACTGGCTACGACTTCCATTAACATTTTAAAAATATACGTTGAAATCAGGCATGCTATTCTTATTTCTTATTTTAAAGTAAAAAACATTCATTTATTCATAATTAATGTTTCTTATCAAAGATCTTTATCAGGATGAGGAATTTCCATTCTATCTCTAATTTCCTGAAGGTTGTAGACAGGTGTGGATGCTGAATTTGTTACATGCTTTTTCTTCTATTGAGATGATCATTTTAAAGATATAATTTGTTAATATGGAGAATTGTTGATTGCTTATAAATGGTGAGCCAAACATACATTTTTCTTCATCTGTTCATCGTGTTTTATTATTTTTATTTTTGTTGGTGTTGATTTGTTAGCTAATGTTTATAATTTTAATAAATTCTCCTATACCTCAGAGCTGGATATATCGAAAGTGTTTACAACATTTTTTCAGTGAATTGTCAGTATTTTTATATGTCCACAGATCTTTATCCTGTTTAGATCCACATTTTTCTCTTCAAATATACATACAAAATATTTATTTGATCTGTTTTATAACTATTACTATAAAAATGTTCAGGTGGTAATGGAGGCTAATTTATATGTTCAATATTCCTTCTTGAACTAGAAACTTGTCCATTAGATTTGCACCATTGGCTCTTAAAGTGGGTTTAAATGCTAATGTTGGTGGGAAAGACAAACCATTGAGCAAGTGAGCTACTGAAGATGCAGGAGATGAGTAAATAAGGAAGTGAGTAACCAAAGAATTTGTATGCATATATGTATAACCCATGAACACAGGCAAAAGTGTAGTGAAGATCTGAAGTCAGGGTGGGGGCAAGCTAGAAGGGGTCGATAAGAAAGAAAAAGGCAACATTTGTTATCTTATATAATAAAGAGATAAAATGCAAATAGACCATCACTCTAACAAACAAAATGGCAATCCCATTGTGGTCAAAGATGGCTGCCTCCATGTGGACACAAGATGGCCATCACAAGATGACTGGCAGAGAAGGGCAGTTGTAGGTGATCAGGCCAGCAGGGGAGGGCAGATGAGAGGGACCAGGACTGAAAGGGAGGGCAGTTTGGGGCAATCAGGTCTGCAAGGGATGGCAGTTAAGGGTGACCAGGCTAGCAGGAGAGGGCAGTTGGGGGTTATTAGGCCTACAAGGGTGGGAGGCAGTTGGGGGTGACCAGGCCTAAATGGGAGGACAGTTAGGGGTGAACAGGTCAGCAGGGGAGGGCAGTTAGGAATTACCAGGTCGGCAAGAGAGGACAGTTAGAGGCAATCTGGCTGGCAGAAGAAGGCAATTGGGGGCAACCAGGCTTGAAGGGGAAGGCAGTTAAGGGTGACCAGGCCAGCAGGGAGGGCAGCGAGGGGCAATTGGGCCAACAGGGAGGCAGTCAAGCATCAATCAGGCTGGCAGGGGAGAGGTTGGAGGGTGATCAGACTGGCAGGCAGAACAGTTAGGGGCAATCAGGGAGGCAGGCAGGTGAGCAGTTGGGAGCCAGAGTCCTGGATTTTGAGAGGGATGTCCCAGATTGGAGAGAATGCAGGCTGGCCTGAGGGACACCACCCCCCATGCATGAATTTCATGTACCAGCCCTCTAGTATTTTTAATAATAAAGCTAAGTTTAAAAAAAGAGAGAGAAATGTAAGTGATTCAGAGCCTAGGCAGAAGGAATCAGCTTTTTCCTTTGAAGTTTATAGTCTACTCTTTACTTGGGAAATTTTAAGTTGCCTGTAGTTTTGGAGATTCTTGGGTATCGTGTAAATGCGGGACAGTATTGTTAGTTTTCCAAAGAGTTTGTTCATTTATGATGATTATTTGTTATATTTGAATTCAACAACCTCTCTTTACTGACATCTTGAGGGATATGATTGGTAATAATCCCTAGGTACATAAGCTATGGGAAAACTGCTATTTCCAAGTTGAACATTCTCTACATATAAATTAGATCTTTTTAAAGTAAACTTACCCAAACTAAAATGAATTTTCCATTTATAAACAAAATACCAATGTATTCCTGAGATTACTAGTTCCAGCAAGACTTTGCATTTTCCAGGCAAGTTTTTCACAAGCCTTGAGATTTTCCCCTGCAGTTTTCTTCTAAATCATTTATAAAAATGTTAAACAAGGCAGCTGCTGGCACTTTATGTAGAAAAATACCTATTTATGTTCAACCTTTCCTCTTGTTTCTAAACTAGTTTTGTGTTCATGACAAAACAGCACCCCAAATCCCATGTTTTAAAATTTGAAATATATTTTGGTACATCATTTTTTCAATGAGATTTTTAAAGTCTCGGTAGTTAGAGCCACCAACTTATTTTATTGACATGCTTTTGCAGTGTTTGTTCTTCCCATAAAAACTTCTGTGATTCATCTTTTATAGCCAACTCATATACCCTTTTTATAAGAACCCATTAACTGCTATGCTAATATGGTATGTTTGCTAATATTTATTTAGGTCTCCCCTTACTAGGAAATCTATTAATTGTTTTAGAATGCTATTAGACTCTATTGTCTTATTTATTTTTGAATATTTTACTCCAAAGCTCCTTTTGAATAAGAGAGAAATAATCTTAGTCATTGCTAGTAACTTGTACATGTTAGAAAAATATTGTTTTTCTAATGTTTATCAACCAGATATTTGTTTTGAGGACTAATGTTTTCTACTTCTTATAAATTCCCCTACAGTTGGAGCTGGACATGTCTAAAGTGTTTACATTGCTAACTCAGTGAATATTCAGTGTTTTTGATGAATCCCAAGCAAAATGTTTTCTTTTACTTATCCTGAAGACAAGAAAACTCCATCAAGAATTTATAGAAAAAAATATATGACATTAGAGACCTGGTGCATGAAATTTATGCACAGAGGAGGAACAAGTCTCTCAGCCTGCCTTGCACCCTCTTGCAATCCGAGACCTCTTGGGGGATGTCTGACTGCCAGGCTAGGCTTGATCTGACCCTAAACTCACAGTTGGACATCGCTCTTGCAATCTGGGACTAACTGTAGGCCTGCCTGATTACCCTCTAATCATTAGCCTGCCTGACTGATCACACCTAATCCCCTCAGCCTCACCCCTTGCAACAGGGGCTTCGTCCAGAAGGACGTCCAGAATTACATCTGGAAGATTGTTTGGCTGTCCAGTTTAATTAGCATATTCCACTTTTATTACTATAGATACCTTTAGCCTTCTATCCACTATTCAACCCACCACTTGTGTGTGTGGAGGGGGGTTTGTCAGATAATTTCAACAAAAATGTAGTAGGTCTCACAATATCAAGCACAAGCATAAATTTTGTATTATAATTCATATTATAAACATACAGAGTAAGCAAAAAATAGTTGCACACAATTCACTTTACACAATGTCCTTGATTCTCAAAAGCAAAGGTGAACTATTTTTATTAGGCAGTTAAAAAAACAGAACCAGAAACACCTGCACTTAAGTGTTGGGAATGCTCTTTCTCTCAGATCTACCGCTCATAAAGGTAAATTAATAGATGTAGTTCCTGGTCTGATTTTCATTGGATTTATATTCTTTTATGGATAAATTATTGCAGATTTTTGTTTCTCTAATCCTTCCCATACATGTAGAAATTGCTTCACTACCTCTCCCTTCTACTTTCTGACACCCAAATTTTCTGGGGATGATAAGCCATTTTGAAAATGAAAGGTAATGAAAATATCTGACCACTGAAAATTTAACAGCCCAGCTGGTGTGGCTTAGTAGTTGAGCATAGACTTATGAACCAGGAGGTCACGGTGCTATTCCCAGTCAAGGCATATGATCAAGTTGTGGCCTCAACCTCCATGGGGTGCATGCAGGAGGCAGCTCATCAATGATCCTCTCTCATCATTCATTTTTCTCTCTCTCTCCCTCTCCCTTCCTCTCTGAAATCAATACAAACATATATTTTAAAAAAGAAAATTAACAGATTTTGGCTATTTTAAAATGACGTAATATAACAACATAAACTGATTAGTGGCCTAGTACACAAAATTTTTGCATGGGGTGGGGGGTTTCCTTCAGCCCAGCCTGCACCCTCTCCAATCTGGGACCCCTTGAGGCATGTCCGACTGCTTGTTTAGAACCAATCCTGGTGAGATTGGGCCTAAATGGGCAGTTGGTCATCCCTCTCACAATTCAGAACTGCTAGCTCCCAATGCTCGCCTGCCTGCCTTCCTGATTGCCCCTAACTGCCTCTGCCTACCAGCTTGATCATCCCCTAACCACTCCCCTGCCAGTCTGATTGATGTCTAACTGCTCCCCTGCCAGCCTCTTTGCCCCAAACTTCCTTCATCTGCTGGCCTGGTCACCTCTAATTGCCCTCCCCTGCAGTCTTGATTGCTCCCTACTGGCCTCCCTTGCAGGCCTGGTCCCTCCCAAGTGCCCTCCCCTGCTGACCTGGGTCACCCCCAACTTTCCTACTCTGCCAGTCTGGTCACCCATAACTGCCCTCCCCTGCAGGCTTGATTGCCCCAACTGTCCTCTCTTGCAGCCCTGGCCCTCCCAACTGCCCTCTCCTGCTGGCCTTATTGCCCACAAGTGCACTCCCTTGCAGGCCTGGTTCCTCCCAACATCCCCCCCCCCTTTGCTGGCTAGCTTGTGTTGGCCACCTTGTGTCCACATGAGGGCAGGATCTTTGATCAGCCATCTTGTCTGTTGGAGGGATGATCAATTTACATATTATTATTTTATTAGATAAGATGAGAAAAAATAGATCTAGAGATATAGAAGCATCAAATAGACTGCCCAACCTCAGAGGGAAGGCAGGGGAGGGGAGTGGTTAAGAAATCAACCAAATGACTTGTATGCATGCATATAAGAATAACTCATGGACACAGACAGTAGTGAGGTGAGGGCACATGCTAGGGGGGTGGGAACAGCTGGGGAGAGGTCACTGGGGGGAAAAGAGACATATGTAATACTTTAAACAATAAAGAATTAAAAATATTACTGTAATAGAATTCAGTGGAAAGACTCTTAAAGTCTTGGTCTTAACACTAGGGGTTGGGTGAAGGATTGGGGACAAACTGGCTTTCCATGGGCTCTGCAATGTGCTGATTCTCAGTGACCACCGACAAGCCAGCACTCATTACCAATACAAACTGGCACTTCAGGTTTGTATATCTTATAAATAATGAAAATCCTTCCCAAATTCTGCTTATAGTTTAGTTTCTATTATTGAGAGTCATTGTTAAAGGGTACATATGTTTTTTACATCTGAAATATTTTAAGTGAATTTTAGAATGTTGCAATGATATTCAGGCAGAAAACTGGATGCATTATTTTGCCATAGAATTTAGAGGATATTTACAGTTCCAACCTACAGAGATGGAAGAAGAGTGAGGATACCCCAGGCCATGGATGTCATGTGAGCAGAGGTCAAAATAAGCAGGTTTAGGAAGAAAACAGGTAGTTCTGTTTGACTGCAATGTAGATTGTATGTGGGTTTTAGTGGGAAAAAGAATGAAGTGTTGCTGCCTTGTAGGGATATGGCTTGTGGAGGAGTGGTGTGTTTGTGTGTGTGGTGGCGACAGGAAGTCATTAAGGGTTTGGAGATCCAGAACATGGTCAGAGGTGGGCTTTGGAAGTCTGCATCTGATTATTGTGAATATGCTAGACCAGGGAGAAGCTGCAGGCAGGTAGTTCATAAGGCAAAATACAGTTTTGCTCAGAAGTCAGAAGTTATTGTAAAAAAAAAGGATAATGTTTTGGAGAAATAGATAATTGATTGATGTTTTATTTCCTGTAAATCTTTTTACCCTATAGGTTTTTACTTATTGAATAAATGCCATGCATGGCTTCAGAGGGCAAACAGGTACTGTCTGCTTAGAATAAAGTGGTCATTATTCAATTTCAGGTTTTAAATTATAAAGGTGTTTCAGATACAATTTACAGTTATTGGTACTTCTGTTTGTTTTCTCTGAGAATTGTTTGGGCGGTTAGCAGTCATAAATAGTTGGGTATACATGCTCATCCGACTTTCTAAGGATGTTTGTCTATAGGACATATTTTTAGAAGTTGCAGCTTTACGTACTTTTAAAGAAAGCTGTGATATTTCTGTTGTTTTTCTATTCCAAATCTGACATTTTCTTTCAAAGGAAGTTTGTATTGGCTCACTCTCACCTTGTTATTCAGAAACAGAGCTTCTGAGAGCTCCACTCCCCAGAGAGCTATAGATCAATGCGGGAGCTCACATTTGTTTGAATGTATGTCAGGTAATCATAGTACAGCCCCTGACTATTAACTGAGCAAAGAGAAAGTGAAAAATCCTGGTATATTTCATTGGAATCACAAATTCTAAGGCTATTTCTGCAATAAAATGAAAATATGAGGTTTTGGCTAATTTTGCAAACCAGCTTATTAATCCATGACACATAAAAATGAATTGTGGTTTGGGTGATCATTAGACTTAACAGGCTTTATTTGCACTGTACTACTTAATTTCTATATTGTAATTTTCCCATGGGATGGCTAAAATTACTATTAAACGCTGCTCATTTCCATGCTGCCAAGTTCTCTAAATATGCATTACTTAAATATTTTGATATATACCAACACTACTGCTTTCATGTTTATAGATATCCCAAAAGGAAACCTAAAAGATGGCTAATAATAGACCATAAAAAAAACACAACAGAACAAAGCTAATAAAACATGAGATTTTGTACTGTGTCTGATTCCCAAGGCCAAATATAAAGGCTCAATTATCAGTGAGCTGGTTTCCTTTTGATATGAGATAATTATTAATAATATTTAACTACTATGTGAATAATGCTTTGTAACTTAAAAACGCATTCACATGCACTGTAATATCCTCATGATAGCCCTTTGCAGTATCTTTTGTTCATTTTCCTCTTTGTTCATTGCGCCCCTGGGAGATTGTTACTTTTGCCTGATTACAGTTAGAAAGATAGCGCTGGAACAGGTTTCCATCTCTGTCTGGCTGCGTCTGGCTCCTTCCCTAATACCTCCATGTTACCTCTCTTCATACTTGACCTTTGGAGCATCAATTTGCCAAGTCTTTCTCCAGTCACTTGCCTCCTATTGCATCTCCTGGTCATAGATGGGCTAGTCAGGTGGGCATCCTTAAAGAGGAGCCACCTCACATCAATCTTATAAAAATTTTATAGTGAGTCAGGAACATCATGGATGTGCACTGCATCCTGTCTGCTTATTTGTTTCAGGAGTGAAAGCATCTTCTCAGCTTTTATGCAAAAAATGAAAGGATCATTATGAACACCAATTTAAATTAGAGCAGGCAGAGTAAATCTGTAAAGGACCAAAAAAATTAATCACCTGTGGCAACTGTCATTTGAAGTTATCCTTCCCTCATTCCACTCCAGCTCATCCACATAAACACAAAGAGAGATCATATTGTTTACTGGTATCAAACTGCAGGATTTGGCTCGCCTGAGGCATTGCTCCAGCCCAGAATCCAAGCCGCCACAGATAGCAATTTGGAGTGCAGCTTCAGTGCTGGTAGAAAAGCTGTCACAGGCAGGTCTAAAACACTGAGAGCGCTGAGCTACTGACATTGCTAAAGATGATCATGAAGACATTTATCCAGCCTCTCCAGCCTCCCCTTCGCCCAGCCCTTCAGATGCTTATGTCAGGTGTGACAGGCTAGGTGATGAATGGGTAGAAAGTTGACAGGTGACGACAGGCGGCTGAGTAAGTGAAATCCTCCATCGTTAATACTTGCGATGTTACCTTCCTGACACAATGAACTGATATTAGAATGTGTGGCTAAATAAACCACATTGAGGAAAGCCACTCACTAAAAAATAGAGTCCAGAACAGAAAGCCGTACCCTCATTTCTGTTCACGCTACACAATGGCTGGACTTTTGTTATGTGCTACTTAATCAAGCCAGCATTATTCGGAGCTAAGTGGGATGCTCAGCTGTGTTGATTTTTTCTAGAACTACATCCAGAGAAAATATATCCAGAGAATTTAGCTTAAAGTCATGAGTCAGAAAAATCCTGTTTCTCATAAATCTCTTCTAGACTAGACTAAAAAAGAAATCAGCTCATTGGAATTTGATTAATGAGAAAAGGAGAAAGGTTTCAGGGTGAGTGCCTTGTTCTATTGATGTCCATGAAATGTTGGTGACTGCCTGACACATCCCAGTCCAAAGCAATTGAAAATCATTTTAACGTTGCTTTGTTTTTAGAGGCTTAGGGGTTATTGAGTTGAGAGAAATTGGACTGAAACAAGTAATTTTTTTTGACACAGGCCACTAAACAGCTTGGAGAGCATGAGCTAGAAGGCCACAAGCAGGGCATTTAGGATAGACTGGCGCCTTTCTCGGGGAGAGAGCTTACTTCTCAAAAAAATATACTGAGAAAGAGAAGTCTTGCTGATCTGAATTTCCTCACGTGATATCTGCAATTAGCAATCAATGACAATGAGGACAATGAGGATTTTGCCTTCAACTCTAATCACAATTGGGGTCAGAATGGACAGAGGAGCTGATAAAGTTGTACAGAGAAGAATTTAAGGTAGAGAGAAGAATTGCATGATTCAAGTTGAAGGATATGATTTCCTACTCTGGATAATATTTCATACTTTTTTTTGAAAAAATTATATTTGATAGGGTTTTTAATTTGGTAATATTGAGAGGGGACTGAAAATGATTCTTACATATTTTTCTACTTTATAAATTTTCTACTTTATTATTTTTCTACTTTTACAAGTTTATGGCTTCAGGAATTTTTTTATATTTTGAAAATTTCCATTCTATTTAAAATATATTTCTATTACTAAAATAAAAGTGCCCCAATAAAACCAATTTAATTTTTTCTGATATTATACTATGACTTAATCATTTGCTGGTTCTTCTTGCTTTAGAAAATTTGATGTTTCTAGAACCCTAGTAACATTATAAGCTGTTTATGTTATTTTTTCTATTTGGGGGCTTCTTAAAAAATACAATTTGAAAAATATTTGGCCCGTATGAATTTACATTCTTCTATAGCTAAAATTTTTAAATCAGTTTTCTGTTTTTCTTATATTTTTGTGTCATTCTCTTAGGCCAACTATAAGTATGTCCCAATAATTAATATATTAAAGTATATGTGATAATGATTATACTTTTTTTTACAAACCAATTCATTGATACTCTTGATTGTTGTGTCTACTCAGTTTTGAATCACCTAAACTTATTTTCTACTTTGCCTTTTTTTATTTATTTCCAAATTTTCATTGTCCTACCATTAAGGCAAAGTTTGTTATATCAAGTTTAAACATGAAGAAATTGAATTTTAAGCATTGCTCTCAATTCATGCTTTCTGTAATCTTAAGAGTGATTTTAATTTTATGATTCTGTTGATTCCAGCTTCAATCCTTACTCTTGACCCCAAAACAAGTTCTTTCTACATCTTAGAATTTGGCCAAGGCTTTTCATGCTTCCGAATATCAAGTTCCTCTTCTGGTAAATGGGCTTAAATGAGATAATACATACATGGTGCTTAAGAAATCTCATGGTAAACCCTCAGTAAATAGCTGCTTTTATTTTTATTCTAGGATCTAGGGATTATTTTTAGACCACAAAATAAAATGTATTTTCTCAGTTAAGTTGTAAAAGTTTATTGTCAACCAATTTTGTTTCTGGTGTTCTTCATGGGACTGGTTGTTGATAGTAAGGAAAATTAGGCACTCTTATAATCTCAAGGGGATTTCAGCTACAGAAGAGAGATGACACATCTTAATAAATAATAACTCCATGTGATGTATAAATGACAAAAGCATGTAGCATAAGGGAGTAATAATGAAAAAGGAGTGATTCACTACTTCTGGGGAGAGGGACATTGGGAATAATGTAAGCCACTCATCATGAACAAACTTGTCATAAGAAAGTTTGAGAACAAACATATGTTTACCAGTTACCAAGAGATGGGGAGAAAAAGAAAAATTCAGGTCAAGTAACATTACGTAGAAAGAATTTGTAAAGCATCATATAAAGTAAATATTTTATATATAAAATATAGCATTATGATATTACAATAAAAATTTATGTCAGGAGAACATATAGAAAGTATCTGTAGGTAGATATTATTGAGGTGGGTGTGCAAGGTGTATTTTTTCTTTTAATCAAAAATTTTATGAATAGAGACAAAGAAATTTCAATGTTTTATCATATTTGTTTTATCCTTTTTTAGTGTAATACTAAATATGCTCACAGTAAAAACAGCAAAACTGCTCAGAAGAGTGAAAATAAAAAATTAAGGTCAGTTTTCACCATCTTAGCAATATTCCAAAATATTAATCTCTATTAAGTATTTCTCTTCTAGAAGTATTCTATGCATCCGAATGTGTCTATAGTATTTATCCCCTAATAGTTTGATGCAAATCACTTTTGGTTTCATTAGGTCAATATGGTACTTTAAAATTTCTAAAACCAAATTTGAATGCCTTTAAGTATAAAATGCATTCAACACTCTTTTTATTTTTTTTAGTTAGCTACAACAGATGTTGATGAAGCTCTCCTGTTCTTTGAAGGGCAATAGCTGAATTGTGACCTCTGAGGCAAACATACAAAATAAAAGCATAAGAGTGTGTGTGTGTGTGTGTGTGTGTGTGTGTGTGTGTGTGTGTATGTGTGTGTGTTTTATAAAAAATTGTTACACTTCTGAATTATATTTTGCTGTTTTTAATAATATGTAATTATTATTTTCATATCAGTACATATAAATTTATATTTACACTTTTTAAATAACTAATAGTGCCCTGTTTAAAAACACATCATAATAAATATAACCAGTCAAGAAAAATAAATATAGTTTTATTTCCTTATTATTATAACAGTGTTGGAAGTATGATTCTGTACATATACATTCAGGTAGTTATGTGAGGTATCTATTGATAAATATTTAATTGGAAATTTGGGGTATTAACCATTTTTCTCTTCCATGTGTTTTGACTGATGACAAAAGAAACACAGAGGTAAATACAAATAAAAAGAAAGGGCTTATTGATGATGGGAAATGTCCCAAGTCACACAAATTCAAAGTTTTTTGGAAACAAGTAATAGAATAGAGGGAGATGCCTATTTGGCTTAAGCCAAATAGGCATCTCCCTCTATTCATCACTACATATATCTCAATACCACTTGATAAGCATTCAGTCTTACCAACTTTGACATGACTCAGGTAGGTTCATGGTGCATGGAAAACCCGTTGAGTTTACTAGCCTGCTTTTGGTCACTGGCCACAGGCAATAACCACAGACACACAGAAGACTTGGGCAAGCCTTAGGCTAGATTTGCTGACAGAATTAGAGCAGATAAACACTGGAGCCCAGTGGTCTGTGCTTCTGACTGGTAAGGGAAAATATCTCTGCCTGCTAAGGAAGAGATAGGTGCTATATCTTTGAGAGTTATCAATGAGTTAAAAAATAAAAATAAAAACTTTACAGCAATATAGGGTCAATTTAAACATTTCAGTTATATTTGTTATTATTTAAAACTAGAGGCCCGGTGCAAGAATTTGTGCACTAGTGGGGTCCCTTGGCCTGGCCTGCAGGATCAGGCCAGAAACTGGCTCTCCAACATCCCCTGAGGGGTCCTGGATTGCAAGAGGGTGCAGGCCAGGCCTAGGGACCCCACTGGTGCATGACTGGGGCCAGGGAGAGACATGGGAGGTTGACCAGCTAGGGAGGGACCATGGGAGGACTCAAGGGCTTGTCCAGCCCATTTCACTCAGTCCCAATCGGCCAGACCCCAGTAGCAAGCTAACCTTGCTTGGAGTGTCTGTCCCCTGGTGGTCAGTGCACATCATAGCAAGTGATTGAGTGGCCTTAGCATATTATTAGCATATTATACTTTGATTAGTTGAATGGATGACTAGATGACCAGACACTTAGCACAGTAGGCTTTTATTATATAGGATTTACCAATCTTATAGGCCAGTGGTCAGCAACTCATTAGTCAACAGAGCCAAATATCAACAGTACAACTGAAATTTCTTTTTAGAGCCAAATTTTTTAAACTTAAACTTCTAATGTCACTTCTTCAAAATAAACTCGCCCAGGCCATGGTATTTTGTGGGAGAGCCACACTCAAGGGGCCAAAGAGCCGCATGTGGCTTATGAGCCACAGTTTGCCGAACAATGTTATAGGCAAATGAAACTTTCCTAATTGTTTAAAGTTGAATCACTTTAAATATAATGAGGGTTCTTTTGCATAGCCTTATTGAGCATTTATATTATTTATCTCTACTTTTATATACATGAATTGCCAATTTCTAGTGGTTAACATGAATAATGCTATTTATCAAAGCAAGTATAGCTATTATGTATTGCACAATTACTCCATGCTAGGTTCCACAGTAAAATTTTTGCTTGGATTATTTAATCTAATCTGCAAAACAACTTGAGTGAAGAAATAGATACTTGGAGGGAAAGAAATTTGCTTGTGTTCACACATAACCTAGAGTAGGGCTTGGGTTTGTATCTGTGCTCCCTGATCCACGGTCTCTGCTTTTATTGTCTTTGATATTTTTCCCATCATGGCTATATTAAATTTTTTAAATCTAAATTTTAAAAATGATCTCTACTGAGTTATAACTGTATGCAGTTTTATGCATACAGTTAGTTCAGTTTCGCCAAATGTATATAGTTACATAACCATTACCACACTCAAGATATAGTGCAAGGAATGCATTTTATTATTTATGAACATCAAAAGAATACATTTATCATTAGTCAATCCTCAGGGTCACATTTATCATGTACTAGGTTTGATTTCATGTATTAACTCATTTTGTGCAGGTAATTTAACTTGATATTATTGAGAATATTTATAATTTTCTACTTTTCTCTAATTAATATATTTTATGCTTTTTCCACACTAACAAAGATGGATTATTGGTTCACAATAATCAAAATTGTGTTTGGGTACATGATTTCAATGCTTTATAAAGCTCTATTTTTAAATTGACTATTCTGAGATCATTAGCTTTTATATAATACATCTAGCAAACTTTTTAAGAACATTGAATATTCTATTGTAAAATGTTGTGGTAAAACTAAAGTTCTCACATTTGTATTAGAAAATAAGTTTTCCTCAGTAGGGTAATTAAGCTCTACTCATATACAACTACTATGCATGACACACAATGTTTAGTTTTAATTAAAATATAGTTGACATACACAATTATACTAGTGTCAGGCTATACCACATAGTGATTTAACATGTATATACCTATGATGTGATCACCACAATGAGTCTAGTAATCATACATAAACATATTGCATAGCCCTTTTTTCAGATTCAGATATTAAAAATGAAGGAAAATGAAATTACATTTCCTCAAACCCTCCATTTCTTGATGAAAACATTCAGGATCTGTCCTTCACTAGTTTTTTTTTCATATTCTGAATAAATTGTGACTTTATTATTGGCCAAATTTCTCTTTCTCCTTGAAAAATAAATCACTCAATTACCTTACATAAATAGTTGTATTTTTCAATCACCATTGCTCCTAAAATATCTTCAACAATAGTTACTTATAAATTTTAATAAAGTAACATTTAACTTCTATTTCAGGGAAAAAACTGGAGGATACAATGTGAGTTGCTTGATCTACATTAAAATTTTAGCAGGCTAGGGAATATAATAGACATAAAATTTTTGCCAGTCACATCCATCCCTTTTATAACTTCTTAAAATGACAAAAATATGCCAACTTATTACTAGCTTTTAAAGTTGTAGCCTCCTATATCATCTAAAGGAAGTGAATGTTTATAAACTTTTTGCTTGACATCTGCTTTTGTAAATAGTTTTATTTAATATAGCTATAGTCACTTATTTTTACACTGAATTGCCTGCTTTTGCAATAGAAATCTTATCATCTTCAAAGCCATAAGTATTTACTATTTGGCCCTTCATGGAAAAAGTTTCCATACACTTCATTTAGATATTCAAGGATTTTACATTTGTTAATTCATGTATCCCAAGGTTTATTTCATTACTTATGAATTTTAGAAATTACATCCAGGAAGACATGCAGTCAGTTCTGCTCTGATACTTGCTCTGAAAATATGGATTTATTCCAGTACATTTGCTCTATTAGGGAACAGTTTGAGCATACTGTAAATTTTGCTTTTTCTCATGCACAATTCCTTCTGCAACACTACCTGAAAACAGAAAAAGAACTGCATCCTGATGAACAGAGCTGCATATTAATACTGAGAATAAATGCACACATGCTTCAAACATCTACCTGCTACCTCTGTTCTCTGTGTGTGCTGTGAGCCACATTTCCCCTGCTAGTGTTACAGCTTTCAATAAATTTCATAGAACCTTTCTTAACCCAATCCTAATAACCACAAACTACAGACTCTTTCATGCCCACTCCTCAAGCAAACTTCTTACTGTGTAAAGAAAAGTGCCAAACTTATTAAGATATTTACTTATTAATTATTCTATATGTGGGAAACAGTACTATAATTTAATAGCTTCCTTAATAGGTTTCTCTCATTACCAACAAAGTTTTTGAGTGTTATGTCCCTAAATCCATTTTTTTCTCATAAACCTTTTTTTAGTGTGATTTTTGCATAGCACAGTGATTTTTAGGAATATATATGTTCCATATAGCAAACTGACTATCTATCTATCTATCTATCTATCTATCTATCTATCTGTCCACCTGCCTACCTACCTATAATCTATCTATCCATTATTCTATTTTGCTATCATCTATCTATCTGAGAATTCAATATTGAGCAAGTATTTCATGGAAGACTGTATCTAAAAGATGTATAAGGTCATTCAATATAATAAGTAACTAGAAGTACATAAATTAAAATTATAGGAAAATGCAATTATATAAGATTTTATTAAAAATCCTAGCAATGCCTAGTGATGGCCAGATTTGGAGTCACAAAAATGCTCATATTTTGCTGCAAGGAGTATCAAATGAATAAACCACCATTTCTGTATATGTAATGTATGACTCAGCAAATTTTTGCTAGCTATATATTCAAGAGAAATGATTACTTATGTCCATATATATACTTGTATAATAAAGTAATTGAAAAGTTTTTCAAAAAGGTCCCAAACCAGAAACAACCCAAATGGCCTCCAATTTGAGAATATAATGAAATAGAATTTAGCAATCAGAAAGAATTGCTTATACATATAGTGACATGGAGGAACATCAGACATATGAAGTCAAGTGAAGAAGTGAGATGACAAAGTATATGTACTGTATGTTTAATTGTATTTATGCCAATTTCAAGAGTAGGAAAAACTAATCAATAATTGAAGTGAAATAGTGATTTTCACTGTGAGTAGAAGACACTGGCTGGACAAGGACATGATGGTGACAGTTGTTCTATACTTTTATCTGGCTAGTAATCACATGGAGTATCATACATGTGGGAAAAGTCCTTCAGTTTTACACTTAATATTTGTAAATTTTATTGTACATAAAATTAATAAGCAAACAATAATAAACATGTTCAAAATTAAATCAGGGTCAGATTAAATACCATTTTTTACATGAAACCTCATGAAAGTCTTACAAAAAATATTTTTCTTCTTCATTTCTTTTTTGTAATTAGTTGAGACATATTTGGCAATTCCTGTATTTATATTTTATTACATTTACATGGGAGGACTTAGTGTGTTTTCCTTTCATATAAAATTACAAGCTCATTCAGTGGAAGTTATTCTATATATTTAATAAGTATAAAGCAGAGTTTTGTCCAGTGTGTAAATGCAAGACACATTATGAAACTGAAATGGATTGAATGGAGGAAGCAGGCATCCATTGATATTATTTCCAATGATTATTAACTCTATCAGTTATAAGAACACTTTTTCATATGATATGGTTGTGTTCCTCTACAGATCTATGTAAGAAAATAGTAATGTAAGTATCACTGTAGCATAAAATGATTTTTTAAAATATTTTGTTTAAAAATATTGTGGTGAATAAATAAATTCTACAGCTAAAATTTTTAATCTTTATTGTTAATGATGCAACATAAAAATGGGGCACACAAATGTGAATATTATAACACACATGCATTCTTTTAATGTTCAAATTAATGCATTTTCAATTCACTAAGAATATTTTTTCAGTAATATTCAAAGAGAAGATGGCGGCATAGGTAAACACCTATCTTGCTGCCCCTCACAACAATTTCACAAGTTAACAACAGAGTGGAAATTCCACAAATAAAAGTAAAGATAGGACATTGTGACTCAGAAGAGTGGTGGAAGGCAGAGTTGAGGATATGTGCAGAGTCAGAGGTTTGGAGCTGTGCACGCGCGAGCAGATAGGGCAGGCGGCTGGATACCCAGCTGGTTTTCTCGAACTGGGAGGGAGACCAAGGCATCTCACTGCACTGATTACCCAATTCCGGGTGCGGTCCGGGGAACCCACACTCATACGGGGTGAAACTGGACAGTAAGAAGGAAGCACACTGAAACTCAGGCAATGCAGAGGCCTGCGAGCTTGCAGAGAGGGCGTGTAAACTTGGGAACTGCAGAAGCATGTGAGCATGCAGAGAAGACTCATGGCTTGCTTTCTTGTTCTGGAAACCACTGGCCTGCATTATTTTACAACCCTGAGTGAGACTTTGGGTGTGCAGACTCATTTGGAGAAATGCTGAATTGTCTGGTAGTGTGTAGAGCTAGGTGGCAGCTTTCTCTCAGAGGTGGTTGCAGCCATTATTACCAGGCACAGAGACCCAGCTGCAACATAGGGCAGAGCTGACAGGAAATCAAGGCTGCCTGCTCCCGGAGACTTTGCCTATCCAACCTGAGCACAGCTGATCCTCACAGCCAATTGGTCTGGAGGTCAAACCCTCCTAGTGCTAACAACAATAATCTAGGCTTAACTTTAACAAGACTGTGCAACCCATGAAGGGCTGAACCAAGAGTATCCACCTCAGGTAACTGGGGAGGCTGAGCCACTGTCCCTTAGAGGACATCTACCACACAAAGTTAATCGACCAACTCAGGGAAGCAGCCAAAATGCAGAGACATGGAAAGAAATCAGATGTGAATGAAATGGAAGAAGAAAAACACTACTGGACATAGAGTTCAAAACCACAGTTATAAGGTTTTTCAAGAGGCTCCAAAAAAGGCTGATGAACTTAATGAGACCTTCGAGGAAATGAAGGAGAACTTCGAGGATATGAATGAGACACTCAGAGATATGAACGAGATCCTCGAGGATATGAAAAAGGACCAACTAGAAATTAAGCATACACTGAATTAAATAAAAATATTATACAAAGACCAAAAAGCAATCTAGAGTACCGCAAGAATCAAGTCAAATATTTGAAATACAAAAAAGCAAAATCCACTCAGCCGGAAAAGCAAGAAGCAAAAGAATCCAAAAAATTGAAGATACTGTAAGGAGCCTCTGGGACAACCTCAAGCATTCCAATACCCGAATTATAGGGGTGCCAGAAAAAGAGAGAGAGAAAGATAATGAAAACCTATTTGAAGAAATATTGACTGAAAACTTCCCCCACCTGGTGAAAGAAATTGACTTAAAAGTTCAAGAAGTACACAGAACCCCAAACTATAGAAATACAAAGAGGACCACACCAAGACACATCATAATTAAAATGACAAGAGCAAAAGACAAAGAGAGAATATTAAAAGCAGCAAGAGAAAAACATTTAGTTACCTATAAGGGAGCACCCATACGATTGTCAGCAGATTTCTCAACAGAAACCCAGATGGGAGTGGCAAGAAATATTCAAAGTGATGAATAGCAAGAATCTACAACCAAGATTACTCTACCCAGCAAAGCTATTATTCAGAATTGAAGGTCAGATAAAGTGCTTCACAGATTAGAAAAAGCTAAAGAAGTTCATCATCGCCAAACCAATATTATATGAAATACTGAAAGGTATTCTATAAGAAGAGGAAGAAGAAAAAGGTAAAAATAAAAATTATGAATAACAAATACACATCTATCAACAAGTGAATCTAAAAATCAAGTGAATTAAAAATCTGATGAACAGGATAAACTGGTGAATATAATGGAATCATGGGCATAGAGAGGGAATGGACTGACAATTCTTGGGGAGAAAAGGGGTGTGGGAGGTGCAGCAAGAGATTGGACAAAAATCAAATACCTATGGGAGAGAACAGTGCGGGGGAGGTAAGGGCAGAGGTTGGGATGGGTACCAGATGGAGGGGAGCTATAGGGGGGAAAAGAGGGGAGCAATATAATTAATAAACTGAACAATAAAGATTAAAATATAAAAAAGTAAGAAAATAATATTCAAGAATATTTTATATTGATGGCACATTCCAAATAAACAATTAAAAAATCTGATATTCTAGACATTCTTTTAAAATTCCCCAAATGTCTTAAAATGAATGTAGACTGAGATGGAATCCCATAATCCTCTAAATTCTACACATCCTTCTTCCTCTCCCAAGGCAATCAAAATTCCAAGTAGGCCAAAAACCACTTCATAGTTTGAGGTTTCCAAAGGTAATCCTAAGAATACCTTAGTGAACTAACTTCAGGGATATCTTGGATACATACAGAGACTGTGGTAAAATAAATATTAAAAGTTAATATATTTTAAATTCCCTATTATATAGACTAAAAAATTTTAGAAATTATCATTTTTTAAAGAAATCCTCAAATGTTGGATGTCCTTATCATTTTGAGCACCAATGAGGAACATCGTGTTTCCTATTATTTTTAAGCATCAATTTTTTAGCCAAATTTTTTATAAGAATGCTTATATCTTTAGTTGTATTACTCTAAATATGGAAAATCAGTTTTCCTATGAGCTGTATCATGGAAGCCTACTACAGGTATTGCTCAGTAGCCTGGGAAAAGCCTACAAAAAATACATAACACTGAGATTTTACAACCTTTGGTGAGACTCAAAGGTAATAATATCTTTGAGTTTTACCAGAATACAAAATATTTTGGTTAGAGCATTTTTTTTAATGGAGCTAATTGTATTGCATGATTTATACGAGGAAAACTGGTTCCCTTCTTACACAGCATATTTAAACTGATTACTTAATTAGTCCTCTGTTTTGTTTTTCTTACCACAAATCAGAATAAAATCAGTTGGCCTTCTTATAAGCATTCAATTAATTTTGTACTCAGAGCATAAATTTAAAGAATAAAAAGTAAAAAATGCATCAACATCATCACTTTAGTATTCCTATAAGAAAATAATTATTAAAACTATAGGTGTTAGCTGACCTGACAAGCATAAAAGTAGGTTGAGTTAATTTAAAGATTTTGTAGGAAGAAACCTTGAGTTTGGTAATTTTTCAACTAATTAAAACATATGAAGACTTAAAATACAATATATAATGCTGTTATTGATAGTGGATTTCTTAATAACTTCTATTCAGAGGTGAGTGATTTGGATGTAATTGTGAATTCATGTATATAGTTAAGAAGAAAAATAGTTTCTCAAATAATTTTGGTATGTGTCTCTTGGAATCCCAAACACTGAACAGATACCAATGGACAGTGCAAAAAATGAGATTGTTTCTTTATTCAAAATACATGTCATTTTTACTTTTTTATTTTTTTAATTTTTATTGTTGAAATTATTACATATATCTTCTCTTCCCCCATTGACCTCTCTCGGACTGCTTCTGCTCCCCAGCACAGGCCCCCTTACAGCCCATATTTAACACAGTGAATAGACAAATATACCAAATATCAGAATTTAAAAACTTGTGGTTTCTAAAACCTTATATGATTTTTCCTTTTTAGTTTTATAGATTAATGAGAAACACAAACAAAAAAACAAATGATCTTGAGTTACAGCTTTTAATCATGTTATTCATATAATGGAGCCAAAGAGAGTTCAGATTGATTAGAATGTAATGACTTTATTTTTCTGCAACCCAACAAATTATGCTCCTGATAGTTGCATTTCCCATAGAAAGTTTAAATGTTCAGTATGATATTTAATATATTAAATATTATATTTATACATAAAGTAAATAATATTATCAAATACATCTATAGAGTGTGTAGGTTGGTTAATGAAGTACTAAATGTTGCTTAAGAAAATTGCTCCATATGCTATGTTGAGATTGCCTTTAAAATATTTAAATATGTGTTTTTTTGGACATTAAAATTATAGAGGAAATTTTGTACTTTCTTTGTAAGTTAGAAGAATTGTTAAGTCATCATGTAATTTATGGGCACTTTTAGGAAAATAAAATCCTATCTAATAAAAGAGAAACATGCAAATTGACCATACCTCTGCTATGCCCACCAGCCAATCAGGAGCAAATTAACCCAAACAATATGGTGATTAATTTGCATATCCAAAGAGCGAAAACTGAAGACAGCTTAGAAGGAAGCCAAGTGCTGCAGAAGGGATGGAAGCTGCAGAGAAGCAACTAAGCAGGGTGGCAGAGAAGGGAGGGAAGCAGGCAGGGCAGTGGAAAACACTGCAGGAAGCCTCATTGCAGGAATCTTCCTGCAATGGGCTTCTATATTAAGAATAAATATATATTTTTTAATGCCAGACAATATTTTAGGTTGAAGGACATTTTTAGATGCTACTTTTGGTAGAGGGAGGATGGAGAGCTGCACTACATAAAATGCATAATCAGTATTTCAGAGTTCAGAGGCATAAAAAGAGTAAAAGGATCACTCGCCGGTAATCAATAATATAAACTAGAATGTCTATAATGTTCTTTCCTCACTGAATAATCTATATGTCTCAGATTAGATAAATGATTCTTTTACAATCCACTTCTTAAACTCAATAAAACCAAAACAAAATATAGTAAAGCCTGTTTGCTTCACAAGCTTGAAATTCCAGGTCTTCCTTAAACTATTTCTTTCAACTTATTTCTTATTTAAGGCCAAAATAAATAAAAATACTCAAAGTTTAAAAAATGCATGTGCTCTTATTTGCTCCAATAAATATTGGAAAAAATTTGTCTAAATAGTGTGATATGAAAAGTGTCTAATTGCATTATTTGCTCTCATAAATGTTAATTAAGAGGGAAAGGTATTTGACCAAAGGTTATCGATAGTAATCACTCTCCATTTTCAAAATAGAAACTTTTAAACCAAGAGTCAAACTTATATGTAGTGTTCTAGGATAACTAATTTGTTAATGGCAGCATTTATAAAAGGAAATCAAATTTCTGAATAAGAGACATGTGAATTAATGTAATTTGTTTCATGCAACAGATGGATAATATTTGAAAATAAAAAACAAATTTAATTTACTCAATGATCAAAGGATAATTTAGAAAACAATCCACCAATAGCTACAAGTATAAACCCAAAGAATAAAACATAATCTAGTAGCTGATGAACATTAAATGTAAGAACTAACCCTGGGAAAACCATTATCATAACTTTCTTGACCTCTGAGAGGCCTGTTGACACAGTACTATATATATCACCCCTCAACATTTTTTAAATTGTCCTGTATGCCTGGCACTGAGGGACAGAGCTTAAATGTAAAAGTGTTGTCCTCAGAAATTAGAATACAAATGATTTTTTCTTTTTTATTTGTTAAGAAGTTATTTTTACCATACTGATTTGCAGAGCTATCTGCAATAAGAAATATCAATCCATGATTATCTTATGCTCCATAAAATTATCTTGAGTAAAAGGTCAGTAAAAACCATGTTCCTTTCATTTAAACCAATAAACCTTTATTTTGTCTTACTAGCTGAAAGGAAAGACGCATACTTGTATAAGTCTGTTCATTTTCAACTTTAGTGAATAAATGTTGACCATTGATCAACCAGTAGACATAGAAATCCCACTTAGAAATAATAATTTTTAAAAAGTTGAGGAACAGTGTGGTATTCAGTGTAGATAAAGTGTGCGTGTGTGTGTGTGTGTGTGTGTGTGTGTGTGTGTGTGTGTTTGTGTGTATGTGTGTGTGTGTATGTTTGCGTGCACGCTACCCATGTGCGGGTACATGTTTGTATGTTCATTTATTTGACAAATTTCAAAATGATTCTGTCAAAGCAAAGTAAAATACATTTTAGTATTGAGAAGCCCACCAAAGTTTAAATATCTTAAAAATAACTTTTTTTCCCATGAATTAGCTTTTCTAAATGAAATGGCTGCTGCTAAATCCAAACACACATCTTTGTAGGGTTTCAGAATTTCTGATTGTCCTTTGTTCATCTCTCTGCTCTGGCCATTTCTACTAAATGACATTCCTGCCAACTTCTATGCACAATGAATGCCCCAATTACTTAGTAATTGAATGTTTATGATAAGTTGCAATACCATATGGTAGCAAAGATAAGTAGCTCTTGTTTTAATGAAGGTCTGGTTTTCATGCCAGAGACTTGTGAGACAAATAGCAGCAGTATTGATTCACAACTCTAGACCACTTTGGGTCTCTTAGTAGTCCTATTTGATATCTAATCATGTATCCACTAAACTGTTTTTATTTGGTATATTATCATAAACTTTTCTCTGTCTCAACAATTATTTTTCCCCCCTAAGGTCCAGCCTATTTTGCTCCCAATCTTTTTTTAAAAAATATATTTTTATTGATTTCAGAGTGAAAGGGAGAGGGAGAGAGAGCTAGAAGCATCAATAATAAGAGACAATCATTGATCATCTGCCTTCTGCATGGCCCCTACTGGGGTTTGAGCCTGCAACTCTGGCAGGTGCCCTTGACCAGAATGGAACTCGGTACCCTTCAGTCTGCAAACCAAACCAGCTGTGGCTACTGCCACTTAAATTTTCCATCTGAATCTTTCCTGTCCATTGATTAAGTCAATGTTGATTGAGATGGAATGTGGAAAGTACAGATGCAATGATAGCATGGCAATCACAGTGTGTCACTGTTTTGACAAGGATTTAGGTAAATATCTTAAGCTTCAGGTTAATATTAATATGTTTCCCTTTCCTATGGTGGGGCCATAAGTGGGGAAATTTTCTCTTCTCCATTAATTTATGGACCTAGCCTTAAATATTTTTTCCTGATGACTCAAGGGAAGAATTCTGAATCTAAGAAAAATCACTGAGACATTCTATTACAGATGGTGAAATCATAAATAATAATTATTTCTATAATATTTAATAGTTTATGGTATCTTAGCATTTTTCTCTCAATAGATACTGGTTTATCCATCCAAAGTTTATAAAAGATTGATCTCTATCATCTATTTTGATATATCTAGATCTGTATTATGTATCTATTATCTGAAATCTATTTTGATTGTCTTGTAAATGCTATGTGACGTTTATCTCATAAACTCTTATACCAGCCTCCGACTGAACTAGTACTAACTGAATGCTATTCAAAAATATTTTAGTATTTAGCATAGACTTATATTTTAGTTTTTAGTAAACTCTTTTTGTTCATATTAAGTATGTTGAGATAGATATTGAGCTGTGGTTAACTTTATCTAGTCATAAGATCTTGGTTATATATTTATGCATATATGATGTGGGTTATTTCTCACTCTAAATTTATAATTTAAAGAGGCTAAATCATCAAGGTCTAAAATAGAGTGAATAATCATTATACAGTTTTCCATTAAACTTTAAAACATTATTATCATAAAAACATCTCATAATATTTATAATATGGGCTATTTAAAACAGAGATAATTCAAAGAGAAAACAGATTGCAGTCAATAATATTTTTAAACTAAGCATTATTGGTCATTGCAGACTCAAACTAGATTCATAATATGTGATTGAGTAGTGAAAAGCTCTTCATCCCATTATCAACCCCTTGAGGCAAATTAAAACAATTGAAAGAAACCCTGGAGCTCTGTGCATAATGCATGTGTGTGCCCTGTGTAAGTACGGATCTAATGTGTTTGTGGTCATATATATTAGGGGTTTGTATGGGATATAGAGCAAGTTATAATTCAGTGATACTCACAGATTGTGAACCTTCATAAAATCAGTGGTGCAGGCAGCAGGCACCTCAAACATTTCAAGGGAATTGGTGTACTTATCATAAAGCAGTCACAGTTGATAATCTGAAAACTCTAATTACAGGCTTATTGCAGTGTGAAATTTCATACTGAGAATAATGCCACTGTATATATTTAGTCTGTATGCGCAAACATATCAATAATATCAGTAGATGGAGCCTGTCCTCTTAATATTTCACGTGCATTAAATATTCAAAAGCACAACTAACCTTTTGCCATAAACACTGAATATTTTTTTTGCATAAGTAGGTATAAAAATAGCTTATTTTAATGAACAGTTATACATTTTTTTGCCCCATAAGTGGGTCACACAGGCACTTCAATGTGATAATATATATATATATATCCTATGGCTTCCCCCCCCCCCCCAACACGTGTTGCAACTCCTTGGCTACCATATGGGAGCCTGACATAAGCTCTGTTCAAACGAAGTGCACCTGTGTGCCTCTCCAGGCTGCCTTTGCATGTCACATGTGTTTGTTTCCCAGAGATACAGACGCTGCATAGTGGAGAGCAGTGCCCCTGGGTATTTGTTATTCTGAGCGATCACCTGGGAATGGCCAATTCGAAACCACCTTAGCAGTAAGAAATCAAGGAGATTTGTATGGAGGGTGAGGGCTCCAGGGCTTCATTTTCGCTGGATGTCATTTAACATGGATGAACTGTTAAGTGTCTAAAATGGGGGCTCTTATCATGGAGAAACACTGGGCTTGTACAGCCACACAGAATGCTCCTTACATTATTGTTCAGCATAAAAAAAAGGCAGAAGAGCAGCAAGCAATGCAGGAAGTGACAAACCATTAAGCTAATCCTATAAAGATCTGGCCTGTCAGGTGGCACATTTCCTGAATACTTAGAAAGCACGAGAGAGGCTTATTAATGGTTCATCACAATTCTTACACTGCTTACATGGCTCATATGCAAACACTGCCCTTTTTTAGTTGGGATTTGCAGCACATCAGGACGTCACTTCCATGGCTACTGTATTTTTTCTCCCTCCTGGGTAATTGAAGCATTACCATAGAAGACAATGATTGATGATGTCTTTAAAGGTCTAAAAAAGCACAGGCTATTTTTGAAACTGTGCCATGTCTATATAAGGCGAGAAGAAGGAACAATCTGAATTCTGCAGCTTGCTAGAGCAACAGCAACAAAGCCCTGAGGCTTATGGAGAGATCAGGGCCACTTTCATTTTTTGCTCCCACTCCCAGCACCCTTTCCTTTCCCGCTCTGAACTACTGACTGCTGCCCGGTTAGTGCAGGAAGAGTCTGGAGTTTGTCAGATGCTCGGTGTAATTAGACCATTGTGCTAGAAAAGGCTTGACTCCACACTTCATCCCTGGGAGCTGCAAAGCTCTTCTGCCCTTTGAAAGCTGCTTGACTGAGTTGAAAACAAATGACGGTGATGGTGAGATTAGCAGCGTTTTGTATTTAGCACACCAGCTTTCTTCATGGTTTTTGCAGTACTTGGGAACTATTATCTTATGCGCACATGTACTTTCCCCTGCTGAGGGTGTTTTTTTCTCCTTCTCAGCATCTTCTGGCAACCTTCAAACCAGTAAACACTGAGGTTAAATCTACAGGACCTTGCTAGGCACTGGGAATGTAAAGCTATCTATTTATTTGTGTCTGTATTTATTTTTTTTCTGGAAAAAAAGACACAATCTTGTAAGATGTGTACTCAGGTTAACAAATAAATTTAAATCTAAAATACATATTTTCTCCCCCCATCCCTATGTAAATAATGTTTACATTCAGAGAGAACTTACTTTTTTAAGGAACAGAAGATTTAAAGGTGAGAACTGTGTATTGGTTCATGTCAGTTCATCTCTATTCACAATCATTTAAAAATATTGAAAAGGTAGGGTAAAGTTATTAAATCACTTAACTGATTTGCAATATTTGGTTTAATACATATTTAGTACTTGACCAATATGTAAGTAAAGTAATAATATCTAACCAAAGCAACATGAAATAGGTTATCAAATGTAGGTGTTTTATTGTTGTTGATGGTGGGTTTTTTTTTTCTTTCCAGTTAGAGTAATTCTGGCCATGTGAGCTTGGGCAAGTTTACTAAATTTTTTTAAAATTCAGTTTCTCATTTTAAAATGAAGATAACAATACCTGGCTTGCATGATTGTTGTAGTATTGGAAGAGAAAACAGAGCACAATGTATGACAGATAGTAAAGTAACAAGTTTTTAACATGATATATAAACAGTGCAAAGAAAACCAACCAATAAACATATTGAAAACATTCCATTTGAAATTGGAATAGCAACTGTTCCTGCTCAGCATTGGAAGACTTTTATAATTAGTACAGATTTGTATTTTTTACTCTTTATAATTGCAAACTTCTTGTAAACAGAAATGGTATAGTTTACTAGTTTTTCTTGGCTTACACTTTCATAATCTTCATGCATAATAGAATATGGGTGTGCCTAATAATATCATAAGTGAAAATTAGGATGCAGTGGAAACTAATTAAATTCTGTTTGGCAGAGAAATGGAAGTGAAGGAAGATTAAGTAAATTGCTTAGTCACACTGAAAAATAAGTGAGGAGAGGAGAGAATAATAAGAGAGAAGAATAATAAAAAAGACTAGAGGACCAGAAATAGGTTCCAATACTTTGTGACCTGATCAATGTTTTTTTCTCAGGTTCTACTGTTACTTGCACTAAAAGAGGGGGGGGGGGGGAGTTCTTTTCTGAGTCCTAAAATCCTTGAGGATGGCTTCAAAACAAACTGACATTGTTTTAACATGTAATGTATCTAAAAACACAACTTCCTGTTTCCATTTTGCTTCCTCATAGTTGCCCTGAGCTAAAAATACTCCCCCTCTTCTGACTTCTCTTCCCCACTAGTTGGTCAGGCCTTCTCTATCGGGTGCTTATCATTTGTTTCAAAACTGATATATAAATCTGTCTGTTATCCATTGCATGAAGTCAGCCCAAATATCTTATCTTCAGAAAATCAAAGATAACTAGAAAAAAGTCTAATCAGGCTCACACCTCTGGATTCCAATACATAGTTAAGTGATTATTGTATACTAGAAGCCCAGTGCACAAAATTCATGCACGGGGAGAGGGGTCCCCTCAGCCCAGCCTGCACCCTCTCCAATCCAGGACATCCCTCTCATAATCCAGGACCACTGGCTCCTAACTGCTCATCTAACTGCCTGCCTGATCACCCCTAACTGTACCCCCTGTTGACCTGGTTGCTGTCAAAAGCCCCCCTGCCAGCCTGGTCACTCCCAACTGCCCCCCTGCCAGGCTGGTCACCCCTAACTGCCCCCCCACCAGCCTGGTTGCCTCTTACTACCCCATAATGGCCTGGTTGCCCCCCAACTATCCTCCTTCCAGCTTGGTTCCCCCTCACTGCCGCTCCCCCCACCCCCGCCCATAACTTGGTTGCCCCACACAGCCTGCTGTTTAGTCATTTGATTGTCCCACACTAACCTCCCTGCCAGCCAGGTTGTCCCATGAAGCCCTCTCTTCAGTTGTAACCCCCTGCTGGCCTGGTTGCCCCATGCAGCCTGTTCCATTGTCCATTCAGTTGTTTTGGTTGAGATGGTCATTTAGGCTTTAATAAATATAGATTCTAGGTTTCTGATAGTAGTGCCCATGTAAATATTGCTATCAGGTTCACATTAATCTGGAATTACAATTATTTTCCCACGCAGGCTCTGAACCTAAAATTAGTTTTTATATAATACTAACCAAGCTGATATAATGATTTATATAACCCTTTGCATTAACAGTTTTATTCCACTGTCAGTATACTATGCTTGACATGGCAATGCAAAGTTAATTTGATTCAGTGCGCTAGGTTCTGAACTTACTTTGTATGGGTGTAGAGTTTCTCTTCTGGTTTAATACACTGCACTGCAGAATGATCCTCTGGGTACTTTAGGGCACCCATGAAGGATACTTTATCCATACACCCCACCTCAACACACACATGTCTCAAATCATCCTTCAAACTTTTAGGTATGCATTCATGATGCATGACAGCAGTCTCATCGCTGCCTTGGAAAAGACAAGAGCAGCAAGTATAACAATTACTCTGCACATTCTTCAAACATCATGGTATTTTGGACATTTTGTGAGATGTGTTGGATATAGGAAACTCCATTACAGATCATTCCAGAGGTCTTTTAATGTCTATTAATCAAAGTTTTGCAGTAATATGAATTGAATGACTATTAAAAGCCATCAGAAACCAGAAAAAAAAATGAGCCCCAGCAGTTGCACCATTTTAGATTGATAGGATGGATTCTTGAAAACGTACCTGACTACAAGTTCTCTGGGAAATCTGGACATATCTGAAATATAATCATTGTTTTAGGCTAATTTTTGTCCCTCCAAATTCATTTATTGAAATGCCAATCCCCAGTAATTCAGAATGTGACTCCATTTGGAGATAGGACCTTTAAGAAAGTAAATTAAAGTGAGGTTCTTAGGCTGGCCCTTTATCCATTCTGACTCGTGTCCTTATAGGCAAAGGATATAAGATCCAGAGAGAGATACCAAGGGTATTTGTGCACAGAAGGATTACCTTATGAAGAAGCAACAAGAAGATGATCATCTTCAAGCCACAGAGAGAGGCTTCAGAAGAGGTCATACCTACAGACACCTGGATCTTGGACTTAGGAACTTCAGAACAATGAGAAATATATTTCTGATGTTAAAGCACCGGTCTGTTATGAAAACCTATCAAATTCATATAACGTTATACACAGAATTCTGTATCAACATCTTCATGAGTTGTTTGAATTATTTACCACATCTCTTAAACTGAAAAAACAGTTAATATGCCAAACAGCATACCTATTAATTGGTTTATCTACTGAAATTTTTGTAAATGCTTGTCTCCCCATTTCATTTTGCAATGTTGATGACATTTTGTTTCTCTTCCCTTCACATAAAAATGTGATTTACACTGTTTTCCAGCTTTCTCACTGACTTCTTCACTATTGATTTCTCTCTTTAATCATTGCAGACTTGCTATTTCTAGAACATTGTGTTTATCTTCCTTATGACCTTTACATTCTCTGTAAGGAAATTACATACATTCCCATGTGTAAAACTGTCAACTATATGCTTAAATCTCCAAATTTATGCCTCCATTCTTACTATTTTTAATCTAATAAAACATTCTTCTATAAGTTTATATCATTATGTGGTATTTTAACATATATCAGAAAACACATGATGGACATATAACTAATTGTATATAATAAAAGCATAATATGCAAATAGACCAAATGGCTGAACAGCCCATGCTATGACACCCACTGGCGCCAGGTCAGCCAAGGTGGGTATAATGTGATTGGTGGGGGCCCGGCCATCGCCCAAAGATCGCCCTACAGAAGGAGGCCCAGGCCACCGGCTGGCAGGGTGATCAATAAAGGGGGAGGGGGTTTCCATGACTGCCCTAAAGAGAGAGGTCCAAGCCACTGACCAGTGGTCTGTGGTGGATAGGCCAGCCCTCCCTCTGCAAGGGAAGCCCAGGTCTAGGTCCTAGAGGGAAACCAGTGCCAACAGCCAGGGGAAGGAAGGCCTACTCTTGCATGAATTCCATGCATCGGGCCTCTTGTAAGTCATAATAATAAAACAAACACTCATGGAACCATACTCATTCTTAAGATATATAATTTTGCCCATTCTGTTAGAGTCATGCTTTTATTTAACCCTACATTCCTACATACTCACTTGGAGATAATCACCTCCCTAGATTTTATGTTTATCTTTACCATGCATCCTAAAAACCTGAACCTTTTTAGGTATTCCTAAATGATGTGTAACTTTGTTTTATATAGTACCATGTGTCTTTTTTTTTTAACACCAAACTGAGTTGTATTTAGATGCATTGATGTTGTTTGTAACTGCAGTTTTCTATTGTTAGACCATTATAATATTTTAAGCAATTCACCCATTGTTTGAGATTACATCTTACAGAAACACAAACCAAGAATGTTATAACAAAGTCTGCTGCTACTTAAACCTAAGACCAAAACATTATCTAAAATTATCTTTAACTTTTCCTATTTTCAACATATATTCAAATATTCACAAATCTTGCTTGTTCAATCTATAAGCCGTTATATTCTCTTCACCCCCTACCATGCATGGTGCAAATCCAAGCCTTTAGCAGTTTGTGTTTGATCATTACATTGCACATGCCACCACCTTTACCCCCCCCCCCCCCAATAGTCCAGGTCACTCACAATCTTCTTAAAGCTTAGTGATTTGCCTTTTCCTTTAGGACTCATATCAAACTACCTCATCTCATGTTCAGGATTCTTGATGATTACATATCAATATTCTAGTTATCATAGTGACAGATGCTTTTTCAGGATCACATATTCAATCCAAGGGAGATATAGCACCACACATTGGTTGCTAGACTAGAACACATACATCCACATCATGAATAACAACACACTGAATTCTTAGTGTGATTGCCCCTAGATGAATATGTGTCTCTGAGTACCAACGGTCTATTTTATTATGCCACCAGAGCAGTGGTCGGCAAACTCATTAGTCAACAGAGCTAAATATCAACAGTCCAATGTTTGAAATTTCTCTTGAGAGACAAATTTTAAAAACTTAAACTTTTTCTAATGCCACTTCTTGGAAATAGACTTGCCCAGGCTGTGGTATTTTGTGGAAGAGCCACACTCAAGTGGCCAAAGAGCCGCATGTGGCTCGCGAGCCGCTGTTTGCCAACCACTGCACTAGTGGCCTAATGCACAAAATTTGTGCAAGAGTAGGCCTTTCTTCTCCCGGCTGTCAGCACTGGATTCTTTCTGGTACCTGGGACCCGAGCTTCCTTCATAGCCCCAGCTCTTCTGGAAGATCATCTGGAAGGATGGCTGGTCTAATTAGCATATGACACTTTTATGTTATAGATAAGGCTGGTCCTATTTGGAAACTCAAGTCCATAATAAGACTAGTGAATCCCATGAGCATTAGTGCAGTGCCTTACTTCTTTTGTGGTAAAATTATTTTCCCAGTAAGAGATTCCATGCAGTATTTCGCTATAGTGAAAATGATATTCTAAGAAACCACTGTTCATGTTGCTCGGGAAGAAATAGCATTATATAGCATTAAGTGTTTATTTCATTGAAGACATGTTGCTGACCTTTCCAGGATGGAAATACACAATGAAATATACCTGCTCTGGAGCCAGGATGGCTTCTGCTGGAGTATGGTATTGTATTTGAAGGTCAGGGTTGGACCTGTTCGAAGCAGTGGCTATCCTTCAGGTTAGTCTTAGAGAAGAAGGATTCGTAAGGCGGGGGTTCTACGGCCATTTTGTTCATGTAAACCCATTTTAAGCCTAATGTGACTTTTTACCAAAACCTCAGCAGCACTGCTATGATTCTCTTATTGCGGAATCAACAGGCTTCATAAAACATTCAGAATGGCCTCAGGCACTTTTAGCAGCACTGGATCTGTTGAGTTTCAGGAGAAGGAGATAGAGTCATTCATGTTACTACCTGGACAAGCTGGAAAATTGTCACATTCTCTGGAATTCACTGAAACTAGTTTTGGTGAGTATGGACTTGTTTATCAAGGATTGGGTCTCTTGATGGTGAGAGTTCCCACGTGCAGCATCTTTAACTTGTAACGGAGTATGCTACTATGATACAGAAACAGAATCCTAGTGATGTCAGACACAAAATAGTACTGATAATACTACCTGTGTGATTCTATGGTTATAAAGTTTAGAAACTGGCAAAACAGTTGGTGATTGAAATAAAGATAGTATTTGGCTTTGGAAACAACTGGCAATAGTGAATGAGAAATTATAGAAGGGGGCTTTGAAATTCTTTTAATTTTCAATTTTTTATTTCATGTGATGGGTCCAGTGGTCTGTTTATTTTCTAAAAACCACATCAAGTGATTAACTAAAGATTTGTTCTTTTCTTTAATTATGTCATACTTTGATTTTTAAAAACCACTGAAAATACTAGGTAGGTCTCCTGGAAGGACTATTAAAGCATGAGCTTCAGGCTAAACATACACTCTCTGAGATATTCTATCAAGATGGGTGAAAGGGAGGTAACACCACTGCTGCCTGGCAGTACCCTGAATCATCCTGCAAAAATGACTATTTTAGGGAATGCTCACCACAGCTTCTGCTGCCTCCCATCAATAGACTACGGCTCAGAACAGAGCCTCATTTAAAAATCAGTCTCATGTGAGGTACATTATCTGTGAAAGGTACTCTTTTTGTTTTTGTTTTGTTTTTAATTCTTTCTTCATGTGTGATAAATGATCAGATGTATTAAGGGAATATAACAGATGTGGGCTGTCACAAACGACAGATAGTACTGTACCCTGTTTTGTGCTATTCATATCGACATATTCTTTAATTTCTAGACCAGCCTTAGACTTTTATAGTTCCAGTTTTGATAATCCTATTCCTTCTGATTGCCGTGTGCTATCCTAATATCTTCCTAAATATTCTTATTTCAGCTATTCTACAAATTCTATTCTGTCTTTAAAGATGGAATGGGTTTTTCATCCTTTTGTACTGTCATAGCATTATACACACACAGTACACACGTCTCTTTGCATGCTGCACAATGCTTTGTTTCATCCATGTTTATGTCCTCTGCTACATCAGGAAGTCCTTCAACAAGAAACTTCACTGCTATCTGATATATATGTTATTTCATAGAGGAAGGTAGAGGGAGAGATAAAAACATCAGGGATGAGAGAGAATCATTGATCTGCTGCCTCCTGCATGCCCCAACCCGGGGATCAAATCCACAACCTGGGCATGTGCCCTGACCTGGAATCAAACTGTGACCTGATTCATAGGTTGATGCTCAACCACTGAGCCAAGCTGATTGGGCTGTTATTTCATGTTTATGATCATACTTGGCTTTCCACATTTCTTTGATAAGTATTTATTAAATAAAGACATTCTAATTACCAGTCATAGAGATAGCTATGAAAATAAAATCATAATAATTCAAACAAATGGGTCTTATATTCTAAATCAAGTCCCAGATGTAAATAAGTAATTAAACTATTGCAAAAAAATATCAAAATAGAAGTATAAATAAAAGTCTGTGGGAGTCCAAAAAGGAGACATGCTTGTCTCATATCAGAGAAGGTTTTACAAAGGTACTCAACAAATATTTATAGTATATAATTGAAATTGGTCAAAACATTTTGTCATATTTTAAATGCAATTTAAATCTCGGCTACTTTTTAAAATTTTGTTTAGAAAACTAGAGGCCAGGTACATGAATTTGTGCATTGATGGGGCCTGCTGGCCTGCCCTGATTGGGGACAATTGGGCCGGGCCCTCTAGGGGGAAGGGATGTGTGAGGTTGGCTGGTCCCGCCTCCTTGTCAAACTTCTGGTCAAACTTCAAGTTAAATTTCTGGTTGAGGGGACAATTTCCATATTAGCCTTTTATTATATAGGATACTGATATGTGTCACCTTGCTTACGGAAGAAATAGAAGAGAAAGAATTACTTCAAGCACTGCATAAGAGAATCTTTTGGTATGTATTTACTTTATCACTCCTATATTTATATTACTGTTATCCTTATATCCTTTTTGTCCTTATATTATTCTATGTTGAGCTAAGTATAGTTATTATAAGTCAATAAATTAATATTAAATTTCAAACTGTCCTAATTTATTTATTGTCACATATTTATCAATGTATTCATTATTTCATATATTCAAAACTATTCAGGTGCTAGCACCATTGTAGGTTTTGGAATATAATAAAAGATGACATTTAAAAAATTTGCCTCTGCAGATATTGCATTTTATTAAGAGAATACAGACAACATACAATGCAGATGAGTAAGTAAAATGCAGAGGATTTTAATTGGTGACAAAAAATAGCAAAAAGGAGATATGTGTGTGTCATAAGGGTATTTTAAAAAGACAGATGCCAAGCCAGACTTCACTGAGAATAAGACAGATGTGTCAATATATGAAGATGAGACTGTACCATGTATGATCTACAGAAAGATCATACCTGAAAGAGTAAACAGTTTTTTTTTTTTATTGAGTAATGTTTGGTCCTTAAGGATCTGTTGGCACATTAGATCTCAAAGAAGTAGAAATATATTTATTTTGAGTGAAAGAAAGGAGTTAAATTGCATGATCCCATTGATTGTGTTGAAGAAATTTTAAATCATTTGAATATTACTTTTTTACAAGATTTAAAATAATATTGTGCCGAGACCGGTTTGGCTCAGTGGATAGAGCGTCGGACTGCGGACTGAAGGGTCCCGGGTTCGATTCCGGCAAGGGCATGTACCTTGGCTGCGGGCACTTCCCCAGTAGGGGGCGTGCAGGAGGCAGCTGATCGATGTCTCTCTCTCATCGATGTTTCTGACTTTCTATCCCTCTCCCTTCTGCTCTGTAAAAAATCAATAAAATATATAAAAAAAAATAATAATATTGTATTCTATTATCCTATTTATTAATATGCAAATTAACCATCACTCCAAAACACAAGATAGCCAAAACCATGTGGTCAAAGATGGCTGCCCCCATGTGGACACAAGATGGCTGCCACAAGATGGCCAGCAGGGAAGGGCAGTTGTGGGCAGTTGGTGTGACCAGGCCAGCAGAGGAGGGCAATTTGGGGAGATCAGGCCAGCAAGGGAGGGCAGTTGAGGGGGATCAGGACTGCAGAGGAGGGCACTGGGGGGGATCAGGCCAGCAGGGGAGGGCAGTTGGGAGAATCCAGGGCTGCAGGGAAGGGAAGTTGGGGGGAACCAGGCCTGCAAGGGAGGGCAGTTGGGAGAGACCAGGCCTGCAAGGGAGGGCAGTAGGGAGCAATCAAGACTGCAGGGGAGGGCAGTTAGGGGTGACTGGGCCAGCAGGGGAGAGCAGTTGGGGCAACCAGGCCTGCAGAGGAGGACAGTTAGGGGAGTAGTTAGGCATCAATCAGGCCAGCTTGGGAGTAGTTAGGCATCAATCAGGCTGGCAGAGGAATGGCTAGGGGGTGATTAGGCTGGCAGGCAGAAATAGTTAGGGGCAAGCATGCAGAGGCAGGTGAGTGGTTGGGAGCCAGCAGTCCTAGATTGTGAGAGAGATGTCCGACTGCCCATTTAGGCCTGATCTCTGGGATCAGATCTAAATGGGCAGTCAGCCAGCCCTCAAGGGGACCCAGATTGAAGAGAGTGCAGGCTGGGCTGAGGCATAACCCCTCTGTGCACAAATTTTGTGCACCAGGCTTCTAGAGTGTGATAATGTATTAACAGTTAAAAAAATAAAGTTTTAGAATACCATGAAATCATCATAATTCTGAGAAATCTATTTGAGAGTGGTATGATATGATATTTTCCCATAGCAAAAAAAAGCACCATTGCTATGCAAATAAAGAGATCCATTTAAAAATATTTCAAATATAAACACTTGATGTGCTGCTTCACTTCAAGTGTTATACAGTCATTGCTTTATGTAATAATTAATTAATTGGGATTATCCAAGTAGATTAGTATTAGTATTTTTCATTTTTGCATCATCTATTACAATTTTAAAAAATGATCTTTTATATTAGTCTACTCGATCTTTATAATAATCCTACATGCTAAAAGAGTAGTATCTGTGTTTTGCAGATCCTAAACAGAAATTCCAAAAGATTGAGCTTGGTCAATTTGCATGTAAAGAGTAAGTCTCATAATCAGAGCTAGAAAGTTTTCGTATGCCTTATATAGTGTTATTTCTACACGACCTTGTTGCTGACCTATTTTAGAAAGCCCAACTACCGAGATGCTTCATTGGAAAGTTAAATGAACCCAAAAGAAATATGTTCTTTCCAGTTGTGAGATTTATGAGTTTTCATTTCCTTTTCTAAAAACTTTGTCTTCATTAGAAACTGTCTTAATCACTAGAACTAGAAAATATAATTTTTATGGAAATGGAATAGATTACATAAATTGTGCTCAATGTTGCAGAAAACAATTCATAAACTGTGTAAAATAAATATTTATGATTGAATATATATTTCTATAAAGCAAACATTTTAAATGCATGATGTGGAATTTTAACACCCTCACATATTTAAGTGCAAAAAGAGTGTGTTCACACATTTATGTTTATGTGTTATACGTTTTCATTTTGAAATTGCTTTGGGAAATTGAATATGCCCTCCCCCCCCCCCTTCAATACAAGGTGAGCAATTTTGTGGTTTTCTTGCCTGGCAATTGCATAATTTTAGATCTCAAGTATTCAGTGCTGTTTTGGGGGCATTAGAACAAGAACTATTAACCTCAATATTTTATGAAAAGGTGAATGTGAGAAGCTATATTGAAGAAATGAATGTAATATCTTCTGGAATCAAATTTAATTCAATAAATGGTACATCAATTTGAATTTGTTCAAAAGTTTCCGAGTGACAGTAACTAGTGTTTTAGTTCCTTGTGGCTATAAATACCACAAACTTGGTGGTTTCAAACAACAAGACATCATTCTCTCACAGTTTTTGGAAGCCGTAAGCCTACAATGATTTTCACGGAGCTAAACTCAAGGTGCTGAAATGACGGTGCTCTCTCTGGGGGCCCAGAGGCAAACCTGACCATTGGGTATCAGCTTCCGGTGTCTGCCAGCATTGCTCGCCAGTCTATGCCTCCCTGGTCACATTTCCTGCTCCTTATCTGTGTTTCAAATCTCCCTTTGACTGTATTGACTGTATCTATAAGGATGCTGTGATTGGATATAGAGCTGAGCTGGATAATCCAGGAAAATCAGCCACTGTTTATATTCCTAACGTAATCACATATGCAAAGACATTTTTTTCCCTTTAAAATCACATTTACAGGTTCCAGGAATTAAGACCAGATATGGCTGGATTGCAAGTATTCAGCCTACTACAAGTAGTCATTTCTAAAAAAAACTTTAAAATTATATATAAATAGCAACAAATGATTACAGCACAATCCTAGTGTTTCTTCTACAACTACTTGATTACGTTGCAGACTATAGAAATGCCACTCTGCACCGCCGTAGCAGAGGAAAAGACCTGGAAGAATAAAGTATTCAATGAAATGAAGATAATATCCTCCGTATAATCATCAGTGGACAATATATTTTAATCTCATTAGTTTTATAGTTTAAAATGTCTTTGAGGATAAAAAAAAAAAAGAGACTCCAGTTTTCATCTTGCAACTTAACACTTAATGAGAAACATGATATTTTATGTTGCCTAGACTATGGCATAACTGTCACTTCCATACATTGCTTATGGCATTTTACATTGCCATAAAACTTTTCAAAATAGCCAAGCTGTATGCATCGAGGAAAACATATATTTACAAGCTTCAACATGCTAATTCAGTCATAGGAATATTTCCTAGGGAAATATCCTTAGGTACAGAAAATCTTAAAAGAACACATATTCTTTTAATAATAATACTTTGGAAATAATCAAATGCCTCACAAATAGTGTATTAGTTATGTTATGGTAGATAGTCAATTTAGTAAAATACATCTATTGAAATTATAGTTTTGACTATATTTAAGTAACAGAGTGAATTAATAGACAAATAGTGATTGCAGTAAAATGGTATAATCACTGATTTTAGCAATCCATTTTTATATTTATGTTTGCTTTTCTTATAACAAGAAAGCATATTTAAATTTATTTGCTTTTCTTCCTCACATCTTAAACTTAGCTCATAATTTTTCAGAATTTTCAATTACAGTGTTTCTGAATTCATTCTTATACATGCATTTTGTTTTGGCAAAGTCATTATTACACAGATAATTTTCTTTATTCCCTTGCTGGCACCCTTCCATGTAACTGGCAAGCTCATTTTTTTAGCTCACATCTTGTCATTGAAAACAGAGAATACTTTCTGTGAAATCCAACACCTGTGTTTGGACAGGGAGAGCTCTAGCAAAACAAAGACATGGACTTTTGTTGGAAGTCTTAAATTCACATTTAGTAACAGCATACAATTTTATTGGGTTCACAAGGTATGAATAATGATTCCAAATATATATTTTTATACAATTGTGTATTTTATACAATCCTATACACAACTATAAGCTGTTCCTATTTTTTCTCTTGTGAGTATACTCCATTAACCTGATGCTATTTTAAAAATAATTTAATTTATTGTTTAACCAATTTGAAAGCCTGAAATCATTGGTTTATTTATAACTTAATCATCCTATCATTTTTAAAATGTATTTGTTTGAAGGAGGTTCTACCTGATAAAGTCATAATCTGGCTTGACATTAATTTTTTTTAAAGCTTCCATGATTGGCAATCTACAAATATCTGAGGAGACTTATTCTAGTGTATGATCACACCCTTCTTTCTTTTTAATTGAACTTTTATCCTGACGACTATGGCATATATGATATTATGAAAAACTGATTTATAAAATTACACTTCATGTAATTTGCTATCATAGAAATAGAGACCATTAATACCATTCCTCATCTTTTTAAAACCTGTACCCCCTCCCCAATCTTTACTCCATAATACCACTTTTACTTTTTAACTCTTCTCTATTTTGAGATTATTTTTCCTTTAAGCCTGCATACAATCAAAGGACTTGAGACTTTCATTATTGAGAGGTATCTGGAGAAATTCAGTTTAAACTATTGCTTAACAGATAATACCTACATGTTTTAAAAGCCCCACTCTCTGTACACATGCTCACTTTTAGCTGGCATGATCCTAACTATTTATTGGTCATGGAATTCCTAGATAAATAAGTGTAAATATTAGAGCACTAGCACAGCCTTTAGTACCACTGACAGCTGTGTTTCTCATAAAAAAAGTCATGCCCTAACCAGTTTGGCTCAGTGGATAGAGCGTCCTACAGACTGAAGGGCCCCTGATTCGATTCCAATCAAGGGCATGTAACTTGGTTGCAGCCAGATTCCCAGTAGGGGGTGTGTAGGAGGTAGCTAATTGATGTTTCTCTCTCATCGATGTTTCTAACTCTCTATCCCTCTCCCTTTCGTTCTGCAAAAATTCAATAATATATATATATATATATATATATATATATTTAAAAGTCATTAAGTATTAAATGATGGAACTGGGATTCAAACCCATAGAGCTTCTGCCCTAGGCTTTCTTTAAAAAAAAAATCATGTATCTGGTGTGAATAGATCCAATGCACAGTACCCTTCTTCTTGGATTTTCACAAAATTAAGGTTAGTTCTATGGTCTTTACAGTTTGCAGTCACTTTACTTCAAACTTTACCTCCAGTATCAGTTTTAAAATGAAAATACTAAAGAGTATGAGTTTGATCATTCTTTTTAAGTTGTTCTTCCTAGCCTGTTCTGACAATGTGAACTTGATATTTTACCATAATAAGTCTCTTACATTTAGAGGTAATACTTGCACATCTTTAGAGAAAGCTTCCAAAGTTTTTCTAAGTATAGAAATTGTGTTGTGACTGAGAGAGATCCTCAGAGCCCTGGATCTGCTGGCTCAGTGGTCAGAGTGTGAGCCTCGCACCTGAGGATTGCGGGTTCCGTTCCCAGGCAAGGGCATGTTCCTGGGTTGCAGGTCAGATCCTTGCCCCAGGTATTGGCATGGGTGGGAGGCCGCCAATCAGTGTGTCTCTGTCACATTGATGTTTCTCTCCCTCTTGCTCTGCTCCCTCCCTTCCATTCTTTCTAAAATCAATGGAAAAATATCTTCATTCCTTGGATGAGGATTAAAAATATATATTAAGAGAGATAGAGAGAAATCCTCAAGACACTGTTTTCTATGTCTTTCATATACTTTACATTCCTTGGAAGACTCAATGTATGAGATTATGTACTCAAATTAATAGAAAACTTAAAAATATAAAAAGAAACATGGCACTGTTTTATAATTTCTAATGTCAACATAGAAAATGTACAAAAAATACATGAAAAGAATTTTGTTAGGAAAATGAAGGGGACTATGCAGAGGACTTTGTGGCTTTCTGAAGCTATTAAATGTCTGATGAATTATTTTATAAGAAAATGTATTTCCACCCTGGCTGGTATGGCTCTGTGGATAGAGCTTCAGCCTGCAGACTGAAACATCCCAAGTTTGATTCCGGCCAAGGGCACATCCCTGTTTGTGATTTCAGGTTTAGTCCCCAGTAAGGGGTGTGCAGAAAGCAGCCAATCAAATATTCTCTCTCATCATTGATGTTTCTGTATTTCCTTCTCCTTTTCTCTCTGAAATCAATAAAAAAATAAAATAATGTATTTTCATTATCTATTACTTAACAAATTTTAACTGTGTCTTTTTTCCTTAGCTATGATAATAATATTGTGAAGGATTCAGTAATTAAATGTTCTTTAGCTAATTATGGACTACTAGAGGCCCGCTACATGAAATTCGTGCACAGGGGGCAGGGAATATCCCTTAGCCCAGCCTGCACCCTCTCCAATCTGGGACCCCTCGAGGGATGTCCAAATGCCCATTTAGGCCCGATCCTGGTAGGATCCAGGCCCTGGTAGGATTGGGCCTAAACGGGCATTCAGACATCCCTTTCACAATCCAGTACTGCTGACTCCAAACTGCTCACCTGCCTGCCTCCCTGATTGCCCCTAACTGCTTCTGCCTGCCAGCCTGATCACCCGCTAACCACTACTCTGCCAGCCTAATTGATGTCTAACTACTCCCCTGCCAGCCTGTTTGCCTCCAATTTCCCTCCTCTGCCAGCCTGGTCACCACTATCTGCCCTCCCCTGCAGGCTTGATTGCCCCCAACTGCCTTCTCTTGCAGGCCTGGTCCCTCCCAACTGCCCTCCCCTGCTGGCCTGATCGCCCACTACTGCCCTCCCTTGAAGGGTTTGGAACCTCCCAAAGGCCCTCCCCTGCTGGTCATCTTGTGGTGGCCATCTTTTGTCCACATGGGGGCAGGATCTTTGACCTCATGGAGGCAGCCCTCTTGTTTGTTGGCGTGATGGTCAATCTGCAAATTACTCTTTTATTAGATAGGATAGAGTCCTGGTGCATGGGTGGGAGTCAGCTGGTTTGCCTTGAAGAGTGTCCTAGATCAGGGTGGGGGTTCCCTTGGAGTGAGGGGCCGCCTGGGCGAGGGGCCTGTGGAGGTTTGCAAGCCAGCCATGCCCACCAGTGACCCAAGCAGAAGCCCTGGAATCTGGGATTAATTTATGTTCTATAATTGAAACTTTGTAGCCTGGGGCAGAGCCAAGCCTTCTGCTCACTCCCAGGCAGCAGCCATTTCTGTTTGAAACTTTGTAGCCTAGAGTGGAGGCCTAGGGCCAGCAACGGCAGGCTGAAAGCTTGGCTTCTTCCGTTGCCAGGGAAACTCAAGCCTCTGTTCTCTCCAGCTTAGTGGCTCCCGCCATTTCTGTATCTTTTATAATTGAAATTTTGTAACATTGAAAGGAGGCCTAAGCAGGCAAAGGCAGGCAGAAAGCTTGGCTTCCTCTGTTGCCGGGGAAACCCAAGCCTTCCTCCTGCTCTCAGAGTGGCAGCTATCTTGGTTGGTGTTTATTTGCATAATCTGCTCCTGATTGGCTTGTTAGCGTGGCTGTGGGTGTGGCTTGTGGGTTGGCAAAGGTGTGGTCAAATTTGCATATTACTCTTTTATTAGATCTGATAGTCAGTTTTTATTCTTGAGCTTCCCTCACCTTGTTTTTAGGTCTTTAATGACTAATTCTAACTTTATATCTCAGGCAACTGTAAAATTTATGCTGAAGATTAAAAACACAAAAGTATTAGCCAAGACCAGTTTGGCTCAGTGGATAGAGCGTCGGACTGTGGACTGAAGGGTCCCGGGTTCGATTCCAGCAAGGGCATGTACCATGGCTGCAGGCACATCCCCAGTAGGGGACGTGCAAGAGGCAGCTGATTGATGTCTCTCTCTCTCATCATGTTTCTGACTTTACCTCTCCCTTCTGCTCTGTAAAAAATCAATAAAATATATTGGGAAAAAAAAAGCCAAACCATTTGGCTCAGTGGATAGAGCGTCTGCCTGCGGACTGAAAGGTCCCAGGTTCGATTCCGGTCAAGGAAGGGCATGTACCTTGGCTGCGGGCACATCCCCAGTTGGAGGTGTTCAAGAGGCAGCTGATCGATGTTTCTCTCCTATCAATGTTTCTGACTTTCTATCCCTCTCCCTTCCTCTCTCTGTGAAAAATCAATGAAATATATTTTTAAAAAATAATAAATAAATAAATAAATAAAATAAAAACACAAAAGTATTGTTTCTGAGTATATTAAAAACTTTAGATTTTGCCCTGGCCAGTTTTGCTCAGTGGATAGAGTGCCTGTCTGCAGACTCAAGGGTCCCAGGTTCGATTCCAGTCAAGGGCATGTACCTTGCTTGCAGGCACATCCCAGGTATGGGGTGTGCAGGAGGCAGCTGATTGATGTTTCTCTCTCATTGATGTTTATGGCTCTCCTTCTCCCTTCCTTTCTGTGAATAATCAATAAAAAATGTATTTAAAAAGATTTAGATTCTTAAATATTACAATTAAAGTTCAAAAAGTTTGAGGTATTTTGTAGGAAATAAGACATACTTAAAGGCTATTGTTGTAAAATATAGATTTATAGATAGGTAGGTAGATAGACTGGTAGATCAGCATATATGAAGTTACTATTAGAATACACTTTACTCTCAAGAGGCCTATGAGGATATTTAACAATTACTAAGTTGTTTTCTCTTTATTCATATTTTTTGGTAAAATTTTGCATGACTAGAAAACTAGATGGTTATAATTAAAACACAAATATAGTAATTATAGTTTATATATTATTATCCTGAATCTTCAGTGGATGAGTTTAAACAGCCAAAGAGCCATTAATTTTACTGTTCAAAGAAATTCCCATAATCTTTTTAAAATGTCATATAAAATATTCATTTCTAAATGCCCTACGGTGATTTCTGAATTTATTTAAAGTAGGCTATTGATAGGTCTTTTTATAAATAAGCAATTCCACTGAATATATCATGGCCCATCACATTATATATTCTATAATTTCATGGATGAAAGGCCTACAGCTGATGTGCAAAAGCGCAGCGCATATCTCAGCAGGTGAAGGGTTTGATTATACAGGATAATCAGTGTTATTATTTATAACAACTATTTATGTCTGTTATTTATTAAATCTCTATGAATCAGGTATCTATTTCTCCAGGATATATATTCAAGGAACATTTATAATAGGATATGGACCTTTTGAAAATTTTTATGGAATGGCCTGAGTATGGCCTTTTACATTTAAATTCCCAGTTTCAATTGCTGTTAAACTAGTCAAAGTTAAATTTTAAATTACATTGAGTTCCAAGGCCTTTTGGAACCTAAAAGTGTTTTGCATTCAAGGATTTTTAAATTGAATATATTCATCTAATTCTAATGAGGTCAAATTTGATATTCATGGAAACGACACCCCTACTTGTTAATAGTTAATTTTTTTTGTCCACTTCCTTTAAGTTATTCAATTAATAATATTTATGGACTCAGGAGCAGTGTTGCTCACTGAGGATATGATGATTTCAAAGACAAAAAAGTTCCCATTTTCTAATTGCAGTAATTTGAATGCTGTGGAAGAAAAGATACAAGAAGAATATACAGTGTTGGAACCTAATCTTGTACAGGTAGTCAGAGCGATCTAAAAATACGGATAAGAACAATTCATATTCAGTGGTATGAGGTATGTATGTCTTTGCCTATGGAAGAGATGGGGGATCTCAGGAGGAAGTTTGGAGGCTCAGGTTGTTGCAAAGAGAAAGTATAAAAGTTGAAGTTCTTTAGAAGCCATAATGTACTCTCATTTCCTCTGTGGGTATGTGCATCTGTGTGTGCATTTTAATGTATGTACCATTATGCCCAGACAGTACGGCAGACTAATGATCTGGAGGATACTTTATAAATATATAAAGCATATCTTCAATATATTGCTGAGTCTATAAGAAGTAAGGGACATCTCTAAAACAAAGAAACAAAAAATAAATGGACAGCAACAACTGAAAACCTTAAGAAAAATAACATGTTGTTGGCTCTTAAAGCAAATTCCAATATCAGCATCAACCTGATGATCAAGGTCTTATAGCCATTTCACAGAAAACTTGAGACTTCAAAAGAGATTGGTAACTCATTCTAATCTTTTATTTTTAAATTTTTATTGTTTAAAGTATTACATAAGTCTCTTTTTTCCTCCATTGACCTCTCCCTGACTGACCCCACCCCCCAGCACCCTCATTCCCCAACCCCTGTCTGTGTCCATTGGTTATGCTTATATGCATGCATAAAAGTCCCTTGTTTGATCTTTTACCTCCGCACACCCCACCTTCCCTCATAATTGAACAGTTTGATTGATGCTTCTATGACTCTGGTTCTATTTTTGTTCATCAGTTTATGTTGTTCATTATATTCTACAAATGAGTGCAATCATGTGATATTTATCTTTCTCTGACTTGGTTATTTCACTTAGCACAATGCTATCCAGTTCCATCCATGCTGCTGCAAGTGGTAAGAATTCCTTCTTTTTTACAACAGCACAGTATTCCATTGTGCAGATATAACACAGTTTACTAATCCATTCATCTGTTGGTGATCACATATGGAAGAACGTATTTGCTAATATTATCTCTGATAAGAGTTTAATCTCCCAAATCTATAGGGAACTCATACAACTTAACAAAAGGAAGATAAACAATCCAATAAAAAAATAGATGCTTTTTGAAAGAGGACATGCAAAAGGCCAAGAGACATATGAAAACGCTAAAAGTTACTAATCATCAGAGAGATGCAAATCTAAACAACGAGATTCCATCTCACACCTGTCAAAGTGGCTGTCCTCAACAAATCAACAAATGATAAGTGCTGGTGAGAATGTGGGGGGAAAAGGAACCCTCTGCAGCCACTGTGGAAAACAGTATGGTGTTTGCCCAAAAAATTAAAAATGGAACTTCCATTTGACCCAGTAATCACACTTCTAGGAATATATTTCAAAAAAACAGTAACATCAATCAGCAAGAATATATGCACCTCTATAGCCATAGCAGCAAAATTTGCCATAGTTAATATTTGCAAACAGCCTAAGTACCCATCATTCTACTCTTATTCCCCAACCTCTATTGAGCCACCCTCTGAAAAGAAATAGATTCAATGAAACCTTCTGGTCTTCCACAGTTCAACAACAAGCTTATAAATAAAGATATATAAGTACATAGAAAATAAATCACTTTGGCCGAGACCGGTTTGGCTCAGTGGATAGAGCGTCGGACTGCGGACTGAAGGGTCCCGGGTTCGATTCCGGCAAGGGCATGTGCCTTGGCTGCGGGCACATCCCCAGTGGGGGGTGTGCAAGAGGCAGCTGATCGATGTCTCTCTCTCATCGATGTTTCTGACTTTCTATCCCTCTCCCTTCTGCTCTGTAAAAAATCAATAAAATATATATATAAAAAGAAAATAAATCACTTTGAATGAGATTCAGTAGAAAAAAATAAGACAGATTTAAACTTTCAAGAAAATTAGAAATAAAGTTACAGAAATATGACCTAAATGTGGATTAAATATTTAAAGCATTAAAAGTCAAATGAAATAAATTAGAAATTACTTAGTCAGTTAGTAAAAGGATACTACTAAATAAATGAGGCAGATTTATAACAATAAAGAATCCTATCTAATAAAATAGTAATATGCAAATTGACCATACCTCCACTATACCCACAACCCACACCCACCAGTCAATCAGGAGCAAGTATACAAATTAACTTAACCAATATTGCTGCAACCATGGAAAGAGCAGGAGACTTGGGTTTCCCCAGGAATGGAGAAGCCGAAGCTTTCCACCTGCCCTGGTCAGATTTGAAATAAAAATAAAACCTTAGTAAATGAGATAAAGGCAAATTAGTCCCAGGTGTAGAGGCAATAATGCTAGAGTAAAGAAATAGGAGTTGGAAAATGGGAAAAGGATGGTAAAATGTAAATAAGGTGAACTAAAACTTGCTATTTTTACTTAATTGGCATTCTCAAAGGAAGACATAGGGTGAAGAGAAAAGAAACAATATTTGAGGAGATAATTTCTGAGATATTTTTCAGACATATATTCATAGATTCAGAAAAGTTAATGTATACAAAAGAGAACAAACAGAGTTGGTTACATTTTAGTAATAACAAAATACACCAAAGGAAAAAAAACCCAAAAAGCAAAATGTTACAGAAAGAAAAACAAAAGGTCAGGTTAAAAAAAAATTATATGAAACATCAAAAATAAATGCAAGTGGTTACAGTAACCAGTTTAAGGCCAGAAAATGTCATATTTTAAAAATAAATTTATATCTATTCATTAATGGCTTAAAACAAAAACATGGAATAGTGCAAAGTAAAATGCAAAATAAAATAATATACCAAGAAAATTCTAATCAAAATAAATTACATAGAACATGTCACTACATAATAATAACATTTTAAATTATCAATAAGTATAACATCTCTAAACTAATAATCTCATAATAAAATAGCTTCAATTTATATTAAGCAACATTTCATAGAGTTAGAGGAAAAATATTTAAAAGCCATTAATTACTAAGTAATAAGCTTTCTCTCTCTCTCTCTCTCTCTCTCTCTCTCTCTCTCTCTCTCTCTCTCTTTCTTTCTTTCTTGCTGTTGTTAATCCTCACTTGACTCAACCGATAATATTTTTCCCACTGATTTTTAGAAAGTGGAAGAAAGGGATAAAAACAGAGAGAAACATCAGTGTGAGAGAAACACATCAACTGGTTGCCTCCTCCACATGCCCTGACCAGGGCCTGGGCCAGGGAGAAGCCTGCAACCATGGGATATGTCCTTGATCAGAATCGAACCTGGGTCCCTTTCGTCTGGAGCGAAACTGAGTAGGGCAATTAATAACTTTCAATATAGCTCTCTTATAATTGCTTTAACACAGAAATTATCAACAATATATAAAAATTAAACAGCATGATGAATTAGCTTCATTAAATAAAAATACAGAACCCAGTAACCAACAATTAGCAAATAGAAATTATTTTTAGGGCTACATGGTCATAGAAGTCATATTCTATGAAATCATAAAAACCAGCAAATAAAATAAATTGAAAAAAAAATAAGTAGAATACTAAGAAAAAATAATCCTTATAAAAATGGTCCCATATGTTTTAAAACACTCACAAATAACTATGAAATCAAGAAAGAAACATAATGGAAATCCAATTTTTCTTTAAATTTTAATAAAAACACAATGTATAAAATTTTGAACTGAGTGAAAGTGGTTTTTCAAGAAATTTTTTCGTGTTAAATGTTTATGTTTAGGGAACAAAAGCAATTTTTGTAAATATCCATGACCTATGTTTTTAGCTAAACTTAGAAAAAGAACTAAAACAAAAATGCAAAAGAAAGAAGACGCAGATAGAATTTCTCCAAAACCTACTCATTACGGTTAATGTTGAAAATTAGATATATTCCTTTTTAAATAGGAACCAAACAAGTATTTGCACTACCACCCCCATAAATCAACATTTTCATGAAGGTTCTGACTAGTTCAATACATATATAATTAAAAGACAAAACAAAGGAGAAAATTAATTTACAAAGCATGCAGAATTGCACACTAAAGAGAAAAAGAATCTATAGAAAGAACTAATCTAAGTCACTTTGTACAATTGACTTAGAAGACAGATTTCAATGAGTGCTGAATAGAGTGAAAGGGCAATATAATAATGTCAATTATTATTATTATTATTATTCTTTTTTATTACAAAACCAGGATGTGAAAGGAATGAAGAGAATTAGGAAGTACTTAGAGGAAGCTGAATTGTTAAGTGAGGGTTTTGTGTTTTCATTATTCATACTGTTCTTATTTTGTTATTAGTTTTGTTTTGATACTTGAACCCCCTTATATGCTGAGGGGAAAAGCTTGACTGAGATCATGATCAAGGTTATAGTTAAGTACACCAGGCTACAATGCATGACCAAAGATTTCTAGTCTAGTGCTTTCTCTACTATCTTGACCTGTTTTTCCTTATTAGTCATGGTTAACACTTGTCTGTTAATACTGTTCACATTTCTTTGACATTAAATCTCTTTTTAAATTCATTTTCTATTTTATTTTTTCAAATTTATTTATTTTTTGTTTAAAGTATTACAAATAGTAGTACATATGTCTCCTTTTTTATTCCCCATTGACCTTCCCCCCAGCCTCTCCTACCCCTCCAACATTACATCTTACCCAATTATGCCATATTTGATTAAAAGTCGGATAATTTAGGTAGTTGTAGCTATTTAACATAATAATACAAAAAATCACAATATTTCAACTATCTTCTCATTGAGTATTTTAAAATCTGAGTATATTTTCCCACATTGTAAAAAGTAAATAAACTTTAAACATACTTAGTTTATAACATTAAGTGTATACCCAGTTACTGAGATGTTTGAAATCATTCACAGTCACACTCCTGTTGCTCAATTCTTTTCTGCAGATAATCTCTCTTCAAAAAGTAAGAATCACTGGGGACTGACAGAGCTAAACCCATCTGTTAAAATATTTTATTTTAATTGTGTTTACAAACATTCAGCCTTGTCCAAGAGAGATTTCCAGCCAAGCCGTAAATCCGCAGCTCTTGAGAGGGTGGACGCTGTCTGTGGGTCTGGCTTTCCTCCAGATTCACTGTTCTGACTGGCTCACAGTGGAACCTGTACTCAGTTTTTCTCATCTACTCCCTGCCATCAGTTTAGTAGGCAACTGAAATTTTTGAGAACATTAAGATTCCTCAGATGAAATATGTAAAGCATTTAAATTTAAAATAAATATGCCACGTCTCTTTCCTTTCGGAGTAGGCCATTGCCCTCACAGGACAATATTGGAACACAAATTTAGTGACAGACTGAATTAAAAACATTGCCAAAGTTTAAAGATGACATTATTAGTGTTTGCAATCCAAATTCTATATCCAGTAAAACTATTCTTCAGGTGTGAGGAAAAAATCAAGACATTTTTAGCTGTAAGAAAACTAAGAAAATTTTATTGCCAACAAAAGTACCCTAAAATGGCTAAATAAGTCCTCAAAACTGAAATTTTCAAAGAAGGAAGCTTGGAACATTAACAATGAAAGAAGAGGAACAGAGATAGTAAATATGTGGGATCAATATAGTAAATTATTCTTGCCCTCACTTCTTTAAAGCATATTTGCAGTTGAAGGCAAACAATATAATGTTATCTTATAGAGTTTTTAATGTAAACAGATAGAATAGATAAAAACATAAGACAAGTATAGCATAAAAGGGGAAGGGTAAAAACCTACATATTAGTAAGGCTTTTCCATTTCAATGTAAGTAATAACATTTTTAATTCTAAATAGAAGATGAAAAGGTAAGCATGAATTTAACACTCTCTAAAACAACCATTGAAAGGATTATGCATAGATAGTGATAAGTGATAAGTAAAATGGAATGTTTAAAATGATTCAAATAGCCCATAAGAAGTCAGTGCTACCCACCAAAAACTTACTTCATACATAATGATATAAGTAGCTTAAAAGTATAGTATTTAAAAAGATGGAAAAATTATATTGATATCAAAATGTCTATTTTAGGGCACAAAGAAGTTAACAGGAACAAAGAAGGGCCTCACTTAATTATACAATTAATGATAATTTATGATAAAAGGTCAACACACACACTAAGACAGTCTTTAAAGTATACTCACAAAAGACTTCAAAACACAAGAGGCAAAACTGACAGAAGGAAAAAGAAGAAAGAAAAAAAATCACAATTATTATTGAGGCCATCAACACTTGTGTCAAAACTAATAAAACCACAGAAAATAAGCACACATAGAGAATGACACCATCACACAATTGGATCTAACTTGTATGAATAGAATACTTTTCCCCAAATAGCAGAATACACAATCTCCTAACATTCACATTGAACATTCACCAATATGGACCGTACCTGGAGTTATAAGACAATAGATTTAAATGACAAAAATCACACAAAGTTTACTCTATGACCTTAATGGTATTACATTAATTCAACTAGACATTAAAACAGAAAGAACTAGAGGATGAGAAGATGGCGGCACAGGTGAACACCTATTGTTCTGCCCCGCGCAACGATTTGGCAACTACAACATAACAGCAGAACAGACAGCACCCAGAATCGCCAGAAAGCTGGCTGAATGAAAACTCCACTAATAGGAGCAGAGGTGGGACACTGAGACTCAGGAGTGGCGGGAGCGCAGCCTTTCAGACGGAAACAGGTTAGGAGTCGTCCTGGTCGTGCGCGCGCGGGTTGGGGCTGGAGCAGCAGCCCCAGTCCCACTGCCCGGATTCCCCAGCGCCAGGCGAGGTCCGTCCCACTGCCCGGATTCCCCAGCGCCAGGCAAGGTCCGTCCCACTGCCTGGATTCCCCAGCACCAGGCGAGGTCTGCCAAGGTCTGGGGGATGCACCCTGGAAGCGGGGCGTGGCAGAGGCTTTAAGGCGGCGAAAAGAAGTTTCCCTGCAAGGGTCTCGCAAACCCGCGACTTGCCCCCTGGAAACTTGTTTCCTGGTTCCGGAAACCACCTATTTTACAACCCTGGGCTAGACTTTTTGTGTGCAGGCACATTTGGGTAAAGGCAGAGTTATCTGGCAAGGGGAAGAGACTAGCGGCTTTCTCTTGGAGGTGTTTGCAGCCATCCCCATCCAACAGAGACCCGCTCATGAGCGCTGCACAGGACGCAGCTGACGCTGACGCTACCTGCGCAGCTCAGAGACTCCACCCATCCAACCTGAACACAGTCTCCCTTCACAGCCAATTGGCCTGGAGGTCAAACCCTCCTAGGGCTAACAACAAAAAGCTGGGTTTAAATTCAAAAATACTGAATACAACCCATAAAGGATTGCAGTAAGAGCACCCACCTCAGGTAACTGGGGAGGCTGAACCACTGTCCCTTTGAGGATAGCCACCACATAAAGCAGCCACCATGCAGAGAAATGAAAAGAAATCAGGTGTGAAAGAAATGGAGGAGAAAAGGCGACAAGACATAGAGTTCAAAACCACGGTTATAAGGCTTTTCAAGAGACTCCTAGAAAAGGCCGATCAACTTAATGAGAATTACCAGGAAATAAACAAGACCAACCAGGAAATGAATGAGAATTACAAGGAAATGAATGAGAACCTCAAGGAAATGAATGAGATCCTCAAGGAAATGAACAAGACCCCTGAGAATACGAACCAGACCCTCACGGACAAAAGAAAGGACCAACTAGAAATCAAGCTTATACAGACTGAAATAAAAAATATTACACAAAGTCCTAAAAGCAGTCCAGAGGGCCACAAGAACCAAGTCAAAAATTTGAAATACAAAGAAGCAAAATCCACTCAGCTGGAAAAGCAAGAAACAAAAAGAATTCAGATAATTGAAGATAGTGTAAGGGGCCTCTGGGATAACCTCAAGCATGCCAACATCCGAATTATTAGGGTGCCAGAAAAAGAGAGAGAGCAAGTTAATTGAAACCTCCTTGAAGAAATAGTGACTGAAAACTTCCCCCACCTGGTGAAAGAAACTGAATTAAAAGCCCAAGAAGTACACAGAACCCCAAAATATAGGAATCTAAAGAGGACCACACCAAGACATACCATAATTAAAATGCCAAGAGCAAAAGATAAAGAGAGAATATTAAAAGCAGCAAGAGAAAAACAGTTGGTTACCTACAGGGGAGCACCCATACGATTGTCAGCGGATTTCTCAACAGAAATGATGCAGGCCAGACGCGAGTGGCAAGAAATATTCAAAATAATGAACAGCAAGAATCTACAACCAAGATTATTCTATCCAGCAAAGCTATCATTCAGAATTGAGGATCAGATAAAGTGCTTCGCAGATAAGAAAAAGCTAAAGGAGTTCATCACCACCAAACCAGTATTATATGAAATGCTGAAAGATATTCTTTAAGAAGAGGAAGAAGAAAAAGGTAAAAATATAAATTATGAACAACAAATACACATCTATCAACAAATGAACATAAAAATCAAGTGTATTGATAGGCTGATGAACAAGATAAACTGGTGACTATAACAGAAACATGGTCATAGAGAGGGAATGGACTGACAATTCTTGGGGAGAAAAGGGTTGTGGGAAGTACAGCAAGAGATTGGACAAAAATCTTGCAACAATGGGAGAGGACAGTGGGGAGGGGGAGGTGAGGGTGGAGGGTGGCGTAGGTACAGGGTGGAGGGGAGATATAGGGGGATAAAAAAGGGGAAACAATGTAATTAATAAACTGAACAATAAAAAAAATAATAAGAAAAATAAAAAACAGAAAGAACTGCTCCAGTTAGTTTGACATTAAACAACACAGTTCTGAATAATACATGTCATGAAAGGAATTGAGTTTCCCCAAATTAGTCAATGTTGAATCCCTAACTCCCCAATACTTCACAATGTGATAGTATTTGGGCATATAAATTTTAGAGAGGAAATTAAGTTAAAATGAGGTCCATTAAGGTATGTCCTAATCCAATCTGATTGATGTCCTTATAAAAAGGGACTGGGAAACACAGACTCTAAGGATGTGTTTGCACAAAGGGACAACCATATTCACAGGCAGCAAGAGGGCAGCAATTTGTAAACCACGGAGAGAGGTCTTAGAAGAAAAGACTCTGCCTGGTACTTGGATGTTGAATTTGCAGCCTGCAGAATTATGAGGAAATAAACTTCTGTCCTTTAAGCCACCCAGTGTATGGTATTTTGTTATGGCAGTCATGGCAAACTAACATAATGACAATTAAAGAGCAAATTTCAAGGGAAATTAAAAATAAATTAAACTGAATGAAATTAAAATGTAAGATTATTTGTAAGGTTTAGGTAAATCCATACTTACAGGTAAATTTATAGCATTAAATGCTTATATTGGGAAAAGAAGGCTCAAGATAATAACCTGTTTCCATTTTAAGAAATTAGAAAAATAATAGAAAATTAAAACCAAAGGAAGAATAGCACTCTGACAAAAGCGGGGTGGGGGGTGGGAAGGAATACACAAATGACCAATAATATAAGGACATGAATGAGGAGTTATCACTATAGACCATATCAGAGATAAAAGCTATAATAGGAGAATGCTGTGAAAAACTTTACTTATAATTCAACAACATGATTTTCAAATTACTTTGTTCTTATATAATATAACAATGGACTTTATAAGTATGATCTTCATTACTAGTGTTAGTGGCCAGATTTGGAACACAGGGAAGGAGGCCTATTCATTTTTTTCTATGACATTTCAGTAGAAACCCTGAAGCATTACATTCTGATCAGTGGAATAGGTATGGAGAGTATAGATGGAGGATTATCTGTGAGGTTAAAAGAAACCTAATTAATCACTCAAATTTTTAATTCTATAACTTTAATGCTCTCCTACATTCAGGACCAGCTGGACCTTCTTAACTTGGCTAATTCAATTGTAGATGTAAAAATCATAACGTCTCTCTTTTTTCCCCTGAAGCACCAACAGACAAATATGTAAAATTAAAACAAAATTTTACAGTTTTCCAGGTAACTTAATGGTTCAGAGAAAGTAACTCTAGTGATTTAAATAATTCATTCATTCACTACTCATTCTTTATACTCTACAACAGTGGTTGGCAAACTCATTAGTCAACAGAGCGGCAAACCGTGGCTTGGGAGCCGCATGTGGCTTGCAAGCCGCAGTTTGCCGACCACTGCCCTACATTGTCCATTATACTAGAGTCAATTTCATTTTTCTCTTTTTATGGTATTTAGGAGGATCTTAAGACTGTACATACACTAAAAACATGTATTTATTTGTCTCCTCTACATCTCAGAATATAAGAAGCATAAAGTTGGTATTTTTTATCTATATAAAAGAAGCCTAATATGAAAATTGTCCCCACAGAAGTTTGATGGGGAGACAGATTGCTCACTATGACATGTGCTGACCAGCACAGGGCAGTGTGAAATGAAGGAAGGCCCCAGCAGCCAGGTGCCAGGGAAAGAAGGCCCCAGCTGGCAGCCAGAAGGCCCTGATTGGTCCTGATCAACAGCCAGGTCTAGGGACCCTAACTGTGTACAAATTTTGTGCACCGGACCTCTAGTATGCATATAATCTCCTAAATTAGGTTACAGGCTTGAGATATTAGAAGAGAATGTTTCCACTCCTCATGGAGTTTTTAATTCTCCTTTTCTAATTATGATATAATAGCGATTAATAATCTGATTTCTTTAAAAAATGTTTTTATTGATTTGAGAGAGAAAAAGAGAGGGAGAGAGAGAAACATAGATATGAGTGAGATCAGGTAATTCCTCTAGGTTCTCTGAATGGGGATTGATCCCAAAACCTGTTATGTGCCCTGACTAGAATGGAACCAATGATTTTTTGGTACATGGGATGACACTTCAGGGCTACCTGATTTTTTTTTAATAGAACATTTTATTATAGATCAAACGAGGATGTGGATTTTCGTGTTGTGCATTTAAAATAGTAGTAAAAGCAAGACAATAGAAACATATTCAACTAAATAGATGCCTGTCATCATCTAGGTTAGAATAGAGAGTACAGCATATTGTGTATGTGAAAATTCTGAACTTAAATGACAATTTTAGCTCTAAACACTTTAACAATATACAGGTAAACAAATTGGAAACATTGCCTGTAGCATCTCTTTCAATGTTCTCAAAAACCCTCCTGCAAATGTTATCCAAGAACCAGCATGCTTTCATAAATGAGCCATCATGTACACACGTTTAAAACATTTCACTGTTTGCAAATATGAAAATAATGATACATAAAAACTTTCATTCAGTCAGTGTTTGCTTCCTTAACTATTAGCAATATCAATGAATTATATCCATGCAGCCAAATGACAAATAAATATTTCTGGCTGTACATCTATTAAACATAACTTGGATCACAACACTATCATTTGAAAAGTATACATATATGAACCATAGATCAAATAATGTTCTGTTGACATTTTGGAATACAGCATTCCCTGAGGTAAAGTGATTTCATACAGGCATAGTCACATGAAAAGCCTTTGTTCCTCTTTTTGTATGTTCTGTTTATTATAGTGCAATATTTGTCAAAACTGACAGAAAAAGAGGTCCCAGAAATAGAAAGTGTGCCATGTACACTTTCTGGCTGAGATAGTCCCTGGCTCACCTTTGACTATTCCAATCATTTGATATTCTCAGAATCTATACTTCACTCTGTAACACCATTTCCAGGAACAAAATGAAAAATTATAAGAATAACAAAAGAAAAAGGGAAAGAGAATGGTTGATTTAAATTTAGATGCCAATAACCAAAAAAGTCAACTTGAAGCCATAAGTTATAAATATGTTTTACACAGTACATTTTCCAAATATTGTTGCTTTTATGACTCCCAAGCAAATATTTTTCAAAGAAAAGGAAATATTACAACATCATTCATTTTCAGGGAAAGTATTCAGGAGCCAAAACTTTTGACCTATTCTCATTAGACTAAAAACAAGTAAGAACATAAACAAAATAATGAGTATTATATAAGACTCAGAATATTATTTTTATGGAGGAATATTATATATACATATAAATATTCTAGTGATTAATATTATCTGATCTTGTCCATCTGAATGTTCTTTGGACAATAATTATAAATTAGCTAAATTGAGATTACCTAGGCTGGCCTACTTTTTTTGCTTGTTATCTAGTGTAGAGATCATTTATCATCAATACATTCAAAGGGTGAATGCCATTAAAATTATATATTTTTGTATTGATAGGTATAAAGATATATATATATATATATATAAATCTATATATTGTCTTCTTTTACTTAAGCAGATTAGCTTTTAAGTTTTTAGGTTTTACATTTATCTATGATTAAGTTTTTAAAATTTTCTAAGATAGCAATATTAATTAGATATCAGTTACACAAAGATTTATGTTGAACTCTTCCATATTCTATTCTATTTGCTAAAAAATGAAGTTATAAATAAGATTGTGGCTTTGCCATCAGAAGTCTCATTTTTAGTTGTTTAGTCCTCACAAAACAACTTTAAATAAAATGAGGTCAGTGTTATGATAAAGGCATGACCGAGAAGCCAAGGAAGTAGATAAATGGGAAAAGTTATTTCTACTTAGGTCCAATGGCTTTCCTCAGGAAAAAAAAAGTGTGGGAAACTGAATTAATCTAGGAGTACTGGTAGTAATCAGGCAAAGGACTATGAATTATTTCCAGACAGAAAAGTCTTGTTAGCAAAGTGTGTTAGTTTCCTATTGCTACTTTAACCAATGGATTGGCTTAAAACAACACACATTTACTGTTTTGAAATTTTAGACGTAGGAATCCAAAATGAGTTATCTGGGCTCAAGTCAAGGTATCAGAAGAATTGGCTCCTTCTGAAGGCTCTAAAGGAGGATTCCTGTCCCTTGCCAATTTCAGTATATGGAAGCCATCTGTTTTCCCTGGCTCATGGCCACTTCTTCCATCTTCACAAAGTATCACTCAAATTTCTGTGTTTATCATCATGTTATCACTCAAAATTTCCCTCTCTTTGAATCTTCCTAAACTGTTATGATTACATCTGGGCCATACATTCATCCAGAATAACTTCCTCATCTCAAGATCCTTAACTCAATCACATCTGCAAACTCCCTTTTGTCATATAAATTCCTAGGATTAGGGGTGTAGACACATTAGGGGCCATTATTCAGCCTACCATAGATAATTTGGCGGGTGTAGGCACAGGGAATTCTAGGTCACTAGAAAATATGACAATTTGGAATGCAGTTTGATGAATCTGAAAAGGTGGTTAAAGACTAGATGGAATTTTTCTCAAAATGACTGTTAGTAACCATTCCAAGTTCAGGTCTTTGATTCGTGGGAAAAGCACAGTTCAAAAGACATGAGAAGCCCACAGAAGATGTCTTTTTCAAAAACGTCTTCACCTTCATAATGGACCAAAGCCCGAAATATGCAGTTTGAATCTTTTCACGGAGCTATATAACTACACATTCATATGTTGAATTTCAGTGTCTCCTGTGCTTATCTTTCTGGCTTTGTGGCATCCTTTTAATTAAGAAGCTTTAATTGGACTTAAAACATAAATGATGCTCCTGCCAAAGGAATGCTAAATTATATTATGGCTAGCTGCACAAAGGAATGTTTTCATAGAGAAATGGACCTGGAGGTTTGAGTCATCACATGGCATATGGGCTTTGTAACAGGCCTACTGAGCTCAACTAAAGCAGAACGCAGTTATTTGGCTTACTGACTTCTGTATGTTTACTGTGAGTAGCTATTTCATTTAAGAAATACCTCCTTACTTTTCAAACTAAATTAATATATTTATTTAGACTTATTTTAACTTTGCCTGTTTGTTTTAAATAAAGTTGCATAAAATATTTTTTAAAAACAATGTCACAAAATGTTTTTTGTTTGTACCATTCAATAATGCTTTAGTAAAATAATTAGTCTCTATTTGGTGTTATCTGAGCTTTTTTTACTTTGAAAGTGATATATTATTTAAGTTTGAGAACATGGAAAATTACATTATTAAATGCTTATCTTGTAAAACAGAAAGTCCTCAAAACAATAATCTAATTATTCATTTTTTAGAAACTAGAAAATCGGATCAAAATATACCCAAAGCTAGCATAAGGAAGAAAATGTAGAAGAAAATAGGAATTAAGAAAATAAAGTCCAAAACCTGACTGCCTGATCTTGATTTGTAGCTTCAACACTTATAATCTCTAAAACATTGAGCAAGGTACTGAGCCTTCCCTTCTCTCAATGTCTGCATTTGCAAAACATAAAATAATAGTGTCTACGCCAGCGGGCTATAAAGATAATGAAAAGCTCTTAAAAATGTAAGAAACTGAGTAATGAAATGAAAACTACTTATAATAGTGCTTGGCGCATAGTAAACTGAATAACAAACAGTAGGGCGGTCAAATTTTCAGTTTGTTCAGGGTAGTCTCAGTTTAAAAATTATTATGATATTTTAACAGTGAAATCGTATTAATAATTGCATCAGAATAAGCTGCTTTTGCCATGGCCTCATCTAGGAGTCTGAAAGACACATGTAGTGAAGAGAACTTCACTCCTCATTGGAAGAACACCAACGATTCATCTCTGTTTTTCTTTTAGTAAAAAGTAAGTAACAATATCCCCCTCAATGACAACATATGGTGTGCTCTCTGATAGAACAAAGTATTAGGCAATTTTGTATCTCTGAGCAACTTAATATTCTAGTTAAGAATCATAACAAACTTTTTGAGATACAGTAAACTGCTAGACAGCAAGTTGGAAGGATCAATAAGAAACATTAAAATTATAGGCAAGATATAATAAGATATGTGTGGGAAATAAGGGCTGAGCTATCCTGTCTTAAAACACATATAGTATAAACCCTCTTGCAGGGCCCTGGGTGGTTTGCAGGCCAGTCACACCCCCAATCGGGGTGGGGTCCCTAGCCTGGGTGAGGGGCCACGGGTGGTTTGCAGCTTGGCTACACCCCCGGGTTTGTCAGGAAGGACATCCTGAAAACATTGGGTCTATCCAGTCTAATTAGCATATTAGCCTTTTATTAGCATAGATAATGTATTATGCTCAAAGTGTACAAGTTTGTTTAACATTTTACATTTAAATTAATATAATTGTCATTCAATGACTATCTTAAAAGACATGGAAACTATTTGTCAAAATTTAAAATATAATAAAATCATTTGTCAAACAGGAATAGAATTTCTTCAATGTTGCAAAGTTATTTATAAAAATGCATATAGCACACCTCATTTGCAATGTGAAAGCATTGAAGGCACTCAGAAACTAGACAAAACTATTGGATTCTCAGCATTGTCTACATTACTTGATAAGGACTATTATATTAATGGCAAAATACTAAAGGCAAGAAAAAGAAAATTCAAACGGAATAAGATCATGATGTGATTATATGACTACCCATGTAGAAAATTCAAATGACATTACTAATTATGACAAGAAAATAAGAAATTTTAGCAAATTTTCAAAGCAGTGCAATATAAAATTAAAATTCTAAAGTCAATGGCATTTATTTCTCAATCAGATGGAAAGCAAATTTTTAAAACAATGTATATAATAAAAATGTGTAGTTATTATTTTTATCTTAAATTATCTATAGATCCAAATCAATTGCAGTCTCTATAAAATTACTTTCATTTATGTATTTTACTTTTTTGAAGGGGGAGGAATATATATATGAAACTTAAAGGAATGATGTTAAAGTGATATAAAGTGACAGTCAGATACTACTAAAGGAGAATAATATTGGGATGGTATGGTATGAAATTTTTCCTGACAGTGATCAAGAACTATTATAAAGCTATAAGTAATACCAATATGGTATTGATTCAGGTAAAAAAAAATTGAACAAGGAACAGATGTACACACATATGGACACCTGATTTATAACAGCATTTCACTTAAGACCAATAAAAAAAGAATAACCTTTTTAGCGAATACTGTTGGCAGAATTGGTTATCTCTAAAGATAAACTATAAAATTGTTCCCTTAACTGACTATACATATATATATATATTAGAGGCCTGGTGCATGAAATTTGTGTACTTGGGGTACCTTAGCCCAGCCTGTGCTCTTTTGCAGTCTGGGAGCCCTTGGGGGATGTCCAACTGATGTGGAGGTGGGACAGGCTCCCACCACTGTTGCTGTGCTCACCAGCCTTGAGCCTGACTTTTGGCTGAGCTGTGCTCGCCCTGTGGGAGTGCACTGACCACCAAGGGGCAGCTCCTGCATTGAGTGTCTGCTCCCTGGTGGTCAGAGTGCTTCACAGTGACTGGATATTCTGCCATTAGGCTGAAACTGACTCTACAATATCCCTCAAGGGGTCCCATATTGTGAGAGGGTACAGGCCAGGCTGAGGGACCCCACTGGTGCACGATTGGGACTGGGGAGTGATGTGAGAGTTTGGCCAGCTGGTGAGGAAATTCAGGAGGGCTCCAGGGCATGTCTGGCCTGTCTAGCTCAGTCCTGATCAGCCAGACCCTAGCAGCAAGCTAGCATATCGGTCAGAGCATCTGCCCTGTGGTAGTCAGTGCATGTCATAGCCACTGGTAAACTGGTTAACTGTCTGCCCTCTGGTGGTCAGTGCACATCATAGTGAGCAGTTGAGTGGACTTAGCATATCATTAGCATATCACACTTTGATTGGTTGAATGGTCAACTGGACAACTGAACACTTAGCATATTAGGCTTTTATTATATAAGATATCTGAGAGGTAAAAATAGCAATATTTAAATGGCAACTGAGGAAAATATAAATTTAGCAAATAAATTATTAAACCCAATAGCACTGATCATTTAAACTTCATTAAGTACCAACCATTGTAGAGAAAAAGAGAAACCCCTTCTGGGAGAAAGTATATGCAACAGATAGAAGTGGGAGGTGTGAGTATCCAGAATGAATACTAGCTACAAACCAGGTAAAAAGACACAATCTGATGAAAATGAAAAAACACAAAAATAAAAACCAAGTACTTGACATAATAGGAAACCCCAATAACCAATGAACTTGTGAGAAAATTTCTATTCTGATTTGCAAGCAGGAACATGCAAATTCATAACCTGAGGGACTTTTTTGTGCCTATTAAACTGGTAAACAAAAGGCGTCATGCAGAATCAAGCGTTGGCAAGGATACACAAGCAATGAGAGCATTCAAATACTGCTGTGGGACAGTGGGCACTTTGGGGGGAATATTCATATAGAATATTTGAAGATGTTCATAATCTATAATCCAAGAATTCCACATCTGCACATGTGTACCAGTAGACAGGTGGAAGAATATTCCCAGTAGCACTTATAATAACACAAATGTTAGATCATTAATAAAAATATTCATTAATATTAGCATAAAATGTGATAAAGTCATTAATTAGAGAAGTGGGTGTACCTGAAAGCAATTATATAGGTGAATATTGGGAACAAAATTATTAAGGGAAAAAAGCAAATTGTATACATTATACAAGTCAATTCTTTATAATTCAAAACAAGCTAAGTAGCACTCTTCTTAGAAATAAAACATGCAAAGAAATGAAATAATAAACCAAAATTTTAGGTTACTGGGTTAAGCAAGGGTGAGAGTTGTAAGGACATAGAACTATGGTAGTGTTTTCCATTTACATAGATGTTCATTTTATCATTATTTTTATGCCTTACAACATATACTTTAAAGTATGAATTTTAATTTATTCACTATTTAATACATTTAAATATGTATTCATCTACATCTAGTTTAAGCATTAAAAGGACATAGTATGCCTTTCAGTGGGCTGCCATACAGAGATACAAGCTTTTGTAATTTCTTGTCTGTTATGTTTCTTGGGTGTGTGAATCTCATTTGACTTTGCATAGTCCTGATGAAGCTCAGAGTCTATCCAAGGCATCATGTTTACTTAACAACGTCAAACAATTAAAAAAAATCTTCACCAACAGTTATTCTTGCATTTAGTAATTTATTCAGCTGTCAAGCAGGTACTATTTGTAAGTCCCTTCTGTGTGTTAAGCAGAGAAAGGCATTGCCCTCACACTGTTTACTATTTTAGCAGCAGAGATAAGACCTGTCCAAAGACAGCTCTTTTGCAAGGCAGTATGAGAGGAATGCTGGCTGAGGAGCAGAAATGCAAGTGCTCTAAGACTTGAAAGGTAGAACAATTGCTAGGGGAATCCCGCAGCTGTTTCAATACAATAGCTGCCCTGGGAAACTCAATATGCAAGTTTCTAGGGTTGGGATCAAGAACTTGGAAGAAAGTCTCAAAGAAAATTGGAATTCTGTAATTTGGAAATGACTGAAGTGAGGCTTCTTATAAATAACAGCTGCCAATTTCTCTCTAGTAAAGCAATCCTGTCTAAGACAGATGGATAGTGTCCATCATCTCATCCTTGAGTTTAATTTAGAAGGACATTCCGACTCCAGCTAACTATGCAAGCTTTGGTCATGTGCTGTAAGTTCAGGACTGCAACGTGCTGCATATTGTACCAATAGAGATAAGGTGGTAAAGTTGTGTGTGCATGTGCATGTTCGTGAGTGTGAGCACACATACATGTGTGTGGTAAGTGAAAGTATGGAAATATATAGAATTATGGAAGGGGAGTAGAGCTCTCTTCTCAATAAGTAAATAAAATCCAGCAAGGAGCCTGGCTGGCATGGCTCAATGCTTGAGCATCAACCTATGAACCAGGAGGTCACTGTTCAATTCCAGGTCAGGGCACATGCCCGGGTTGCAGGCTCAATCCCCAGTAGGGGGTGTGTGTGAGGCAGCTGATCCATGATTCTCTCATCATGGATGTTTCTTTCTCTCTCCCTCTCCCTTCTTCTCTCTGAAATCAATATATACATATATATAAAAATATATGTAATATATATATAAATATATTTATATATAAATATATATAAATGCAGTAAGGAGTATTTAGTATGCTGGGCTAAAGAATATTCTATCGGAAAAGACTTTCCCTTGGGGAGATTCAGCACTATCCCATCTTCAAGAATAATGTCTGAGTAATTGATTCCCTGGTAGAATAATCAAATCCTAAACATTTGTCTGATCTCGGTTTTCCTGCTGGGCATCTCCACAAGGTTTACCAATAAACATTCACACTCAATATGTTCAAAAAGAAATTTCTGAATTGTCCTTCTATTCCACTCATCCCGTTTTTTTAAATTAACACCTGTATCTTTTTCTCCGTTGCTCATCCTGAAGACCTACAGGGACATCTGCACAGATTTCTCTGCACTGACCACTTAGTGCCAGTGGCTAAACTATGCAGTTTGCCTCTATATAGACCTTTTTCATTCATATGGTCCTTGGCATTTTCATTGACATTGCATAGATTTACAGAACTCTTCTTGATACATGTACAGTTTTCTTTTCTTTTTTTGTATAATTTCTCTCTTCTCATCCAATGACTAAAGTGAAGCTTCTTATAACAGCTGTCAGTTACTTTTACATCTCCCCTAAGATATTATGTCTAAAGTCTAAATCCAATTGTGTTTTACCCCTGCAGAAAATCTTTGAAATCATTCAGTAACAGTGTAGTGTTTTTAATGTAAAGACACTGCCAACCAAATATAGCCTAATCTCAATTTCCTTTTGTCAGGTGTACTATTCTTTAGTCCATATGGGCAATTTAGCAATATACCATACAACAGAGTCCATATGTTGTGTTTTCTGATTTTACTACTGGCTGAGGATACTGGCTCAGACTTTGGTTCTTTTTGGTGACACAGAAAAGATTTTAAGGTCAATGAAAGTAAAAGTAAAGCAAAATGGGGTTTATTAATGATACATTCCAAATGAGGTGCCAGCAAGTCTAGAATGTGCATGGGGGGGAAATAGTGAGAATTATCCATGGCTGGGCTACTTTACTTTAGCTCAATGAGAACTCAAGAAAAGCAAATCTCAGAGACAGGTTCAGGGTTAGCCTATAATAGACTGCTGCTGCCCATCTTCCCTGGTTGCAAGTCTCATGGAGTCCATTAGAGGTTGCGACTGTGGGTGAAAGGAAGGGAAAAGGAAATGGCATGGCAGTGCTCCCTGGAGGGAGGAAGAGAGAGAGAGAGAGAGAGAGAGAGAGAGAGAGAGAGAGAGAGAGAGAGAATGGCAAGAGAGCATGTCTCCTCAATTCCTCCTCAATTCCTTGGGTTTAAAAGAGGGATTTTCTGGGTGAAGCCTTTCATTTGCATTCAGGGATGATTATCAGAAACTATATTTCTTGTGGGCATACCCTTACCCATAATGCATACAAAAAAAAAAAAAAACACATGGAAGGGCAGAGTCAAAATCTAAATGCAAATTTTATAATAATTAGTTCAGGGCCCCGGTAAGGTTACATTGGGGTCATATAATTTTCCCTGAGCTTATGCCAAGTCAAAAACCAACTGCCTCTGAACCTGCCTGCTGGAGGGCTGCTGGCTGCTGGCGGCCCTAGTGAGGTGGTCTGAAGGCGATGTTGGTACAGCCCCTTTTCAGCACCCCAGAGCAGTCCTCACCCTAGCTACTCTTGTCTTCCTACCTACCAGTTTTGTTCATGTTTCTTCTACATGCAATTTCCTCACTCCATACTTATCTGCTAATGTCATACCTACTTTTTAAAAAGACTTTGGAACTTCCTCAGCCATAAATCTGGCATCTCTTTAGAATGTTTTTTGTGTGTTCTAGTAGCCACTTAGTTCTTCTCACTATCTTGTCTCCATGTAGAGGCCGTTCTTTCTGTCCTAAGTTATAAACTCCTGTGGTCAAAACCTGTCACACATATCAAACTCATTCCAAAACCTACATAGAGCAGTCACAGAAACACATAGATTGAACAAATAAATAAGACAGAGGTTTACACACATGCATATAATCAGTATTATATGTATCATCTCAGCAGAGAAGCAGAAAGTCTGAGTAATAGGAATGCATACAATATTTTATTTTAAATGGATAATAGTGTCTATCAGTGAGGTCATGATATGCTCTTTTAGTCTATGATTAATATCTTTAAATCATTCTTCCAAGAACATTTCAGTATTTCTATTGACTTCTTTACTCTATTTTCCTCTGTATTTGTCTCTCTCTCTCCACATACACAGCCCCTTTAGACCTTTATTATCGTTAGATATAGTGTCAAATATTACAAATAGTACAATTATAAGAGAAGGTTGTATTATAAGTTTCTGTTCTTGTGCTAATTAAGTAAATTATTATCTAACAATAGATACTGAATTGACATTGAGGTATAGGACCTAGAAAAGTTCCCTAGACTAGGATGAAATGTTGGTTCTTTGAGATTTTGTGATATGTGTGTGTGGAAAAGGAAATGAATAGGTAGCTGACATAGGGAAAGCCATGAGAAAACAGGAACTTTATTGATGCTGGAGAGATGTCTATAAGCTACTGTGATTGGTCATGTCCTCTACAAAGGAATTTACAGATGAACTTGTCAATGTCATGTCATGGTCCCGCTCTGACTCAGTCACAGCAGTTTATAATGGCAGTTCAGATAATAAGGCCAGGAATATATGAAAGTTTCACTCTGATTTCATTCTTAGGAACATGTTGCCATTACAAGTGGGGAATGTATCTGGACTTTTAATTTAAATAACTGAGTCATTTGGCTTGCTTCACTTCTCCTGATACCACCTGTCTTAATTACTTACTGGGTTCCCTTAAAGCCCTTGCAGAGAGAAGAAAGTGCTGTTTAATTTTCTCTGTTATCTGTGAAATGAACATTCACATGTTAAAAATCTTAATACTGTGGTAGGCTTGCTGGGGTGCGTGTGGGGTAGAGGGGTTAATGGGGGGAAATACTTTCAATAATAAAGTTAAATTTTAAATGGTATATTATGGCATAAATATAGTGTATAGTATGTTTATGGGCATTTTATTGCTACTAATTATGAAATAAAGAGAAAATATTAAAAATATCAAACATTGCTTTACAATGAAAGGAAAACATAATTAGGACTTTCTTTGTTTTTTCAACTTTTTAAATCTTTAGGCCCTTTTTAAATAAAAATATATAAAACTAAATGCTCCTTAATTTCAAGTGTCGTTAACTTTTATAATATTACTAAAATATGTATAGACAAAAAATATTTTACTTGCAATTCTGAAACTCCATTTAATCACATTTTCAAATAAAAATAGTAAATTTTCTCACTAAATCAGTAAAATTCAAATTAACATTAATTTAATATGGCACACATTTTTGGAATTTAAAAATATTACCAATCAATTAAAAATTTTTAAATATCCTTTATTATTTTTCTCATATTTTTTAGTATGCTGGACTTTTTTTGTCTTTAAAAAAAGTAATAATTTTAACAGAGAATTACTTTTAAGATCCAGATAATTCAATCATGCTCATAAAATACAATGAAAATAATGTTGTGTGAAGTCTTATTTTATATTTCATATCATAATTACTTGTATAAAAATTAATCCATTCAATGTATTTGTATGTAAAATGATTATGAGATTGACTGGTACATTACAGGTTCTGCTGAGTTCTGCAGAGCTCAGCAGAGACCATGTGTTATTTGATGACTTAATTTCCCCACTGCTCTTCCTTATGTAAATGACTGTAAAATCTTTATTTATACAGCTTGCTCTGAGGTAATTTGTCCTTTACTTGGGGCCAATGCAACTGCAAATTCCAGAACAGTAATAGGGCAATAGAATATGATCATAAATTGATCATACACACAATCTGTGTTGCTTATATCTTTAAGATTAGCAAAATAAATGCAGAAAAGTCAATAATCATTTTACAACTAACCCGTAAATCTTTAGGAATAATAAGTGTAGTCATTCCTTCCTTTATACCTACTTCTTGGCACTTCCTCATTTTTCTAGTCCTATTAGGGTAAAAAATACATACATAAAATGCAAAGTCCTTTAAGATTTCTTCAGATTTGAATGTTACTTATAGCTCACAGTAGATCCAACTTAAAATGAGAGCTTCTCTGTTTTACACAGGAAATAGCTACTTAGGTCCCTTCCCAACGGTGACACAATGCAAAGGAAATTAAACATGTCTTGAATATTTGAAGAAAGGGTACACTTGGGGAAGAAAATGAATCATAAGACTTATAGAAGAGCTGGGTTAACTATAAATTGATTAAAAAACAATTCACTCATCCAATAAATGTTGTTTGATTATTTATAATAAGACATTCTCTGGGACAATTTTGTCACTATAGAGTTTTAACAGATTTTTATTTCAATTCCTTGAAAATGTTACCACAAAAAGTAATCAGGGGAGGATCTACTGTCCATTATTGTATTTGTACTAGAAGCCCAAGGCCCAAAGATTTGTGCTAGAATGGGCTTTCCTTTCCCTGGCTGCCGGCACCACCTTTCCACTCCAGCCCAGCCCCTTTTTGCTCATGCCACGGTGCTGCCTCTTTCTGCTCCAGAACCCACCTCTTTGTGCTCTGCTCTGGCCCTGCCTTCCCATGCTACCCAGAGGCTCTGAGATACCAGGGGTGAGGCAGAATGGATGCATCATCACTATGGCAATGACATAAGTGTCCTGCCACCCCCTGTCGCAAGTGTTGTGCCACCTCCTGTCACTCTGCAACTGTGTATGCAAATCAGCTACCATCTTTGTGGGATTAATTTGCATATCATCCCTGATTGGCTGGTGGCATAGCAGAAGTACAGTCAATTTACATGTTTGTCTAAAGCATATTATTAGGTAAGGTTATATGTGCATTGTTTCCCCTCTTCTCAATAAACTATAAAGCTAGTAAATATATATCCTATCTAATAAAAGAGAAATATGCAAATTTGAACGTACCTTCAGCACACCCACAAGCCAGACCCACCAACCAATCAGAAGAAAATTATGCAAATAAACCACATCCAAGATGGCTGCCACCACTGAGAGTGGGAGGAAGGCTTGGGTTTCCTCAGCAACAGAGGAAGCCAAGCTTTCTGCCTGCTGTTGCAGCCACTGAGCAGGAGAGAAGAGAGGCTTGGGTTTCCCTGGCAACAGATCCCGCCTGCCATTGCCAGCCTCAGCCTCCACTCTAGGCTACAATGTTTCAAACAGAAATGGCTGCAACAGTGGAGGGAGAGTAAGATTTGGCTCTGCTACAGGCTACAAAGTTTCAATTGTAGACATAGATTAATCCCAGATAACAGAGACTCCACTTGAGTCGCTGGGGGATGTGGCCAGCCTGAAAACCTCCACAGGCCCCTTGCCCAGGCAGCCCCTCACCCCGAGGGAATCTCCACCCTGATCTGGGACACTCTTCAGAGCAAACCAGCTGGCCCCCACCCATGCACCAGGCCTCTATCCTATCTAATAAAAGAGTAATTTGCAGATTAACCATCATTCTGACACACAAGAGGGCTGCTCCCATGTGGTCAAAGATCCTGCCCCCATGTGGACAGAAGATGGCCACCACAAGATGGGCAGCAAGGAAGGGCCTTTGGAGGTTCCAGGCCCTGCAAGGAAGGGCAGTTGTGGGCAATCAGGCCAGCAGGGGAGAGAAGTTAGGAGGGACCAGACCTGCAAGGGAGGGCAGTTGGGGGTGATCAAGCCTGCAGGAGAGGGCATTTAGAGGTGACCAGGCCAGCAGAGGAGAGAAGTTGGGGGCAAACAGGTTGGCAGGGGAGCAGTTAGACATCAAATAGGCTGGCAAGGTAGTCGTTAGGAGTGATCAGGCTGGCAGGCAGAAGCGGTTAGGGGCAATTAGGGAGGCAGGCAGGTGAGCAGTTTGGAGCCAGCAGTCCTGGATTGTGAGAAGGATGTCCAACTGCCCGTTTAGGCCTGATCCTACTGGGATCTGGCCTAAACAAGCAGTCGGACATCCCTTGAGGGGTCCCAAATCGGAGAGGGTGCAGGCTGGGCTAAGGGACATCCCCTGCCCCTCTGTGCACAAATTTCGTGCACTGGGCCTCTAGTGTGTGTGTATGTGTGTGTGTGTGTGTGTGTGTGTGTGTGTGTGTGTGTATATATATATATGTATATATATATATATATGGCTAGTAAATAAATATAAAAAAATATATATACATCTATAAATATATGTTTTAGCCATAACAAAACTAAAACAGTTAATACCAATGAATTCTCAAATAAATGCTAGAATGATATCCACTTTATAAATACTCAACAAATAACTTACTAATAAGATTGTATGACTGGCAGAATGATGCAACATGGTTTGCAAGTCAAAATTGATGTAGAAAAGAATGTCATACTTTTATTTTATTTAAAATTAATTTGATCTCTCTGGAATTTAGGTTTCTTATTGGCTAAAAGAACTATCCCATCACAATAGTCCTATAGATTAAATAACAGATTATTTGGATAAAATATATAAATACTAACAATAATTTGAAAGAAATTTTAAATATATTATCTTCTAAACCACAATGTGTTCAACCATTTCTTGTTATATCAAAATTTAATTAACAAATTAAGAGACTTAATTGTCTAGTACCTGTGTTCTTAGATTGTTGTCTAAAAGTGAAGTTTGGTATTGTAATATATTCTACACATTCTCCAGAAAAAAACGAGATGTAATTCATTATCAAACATGATAGAAAAGACTCAAGTTCTGAGGCTATAGGGTTATAGAAGAGCAATCCCTGATTTCAGAGCAAGGTATAAAAACAAAACTTTGGTAAAAAGAAAGTGCATGTATTATTATTACTTTTATCAAGTAATCACCACAAGCAAAACCTTTTAAAACTAGCATTAGAAAAAGATGGCCACAATTTATATTTTTCTTCCAAATATATTTATTTCAGATTCTTGGCAGTCTTTTGTTTGAAAAAAAATAAACTTCTGATTTAATAATTTTGAAAAATAACATCTTCAATTTAACTTCACACTTATAAAGCAAATGGCGGTAAAAGTAAGATTGTGTAGGACTGGTCAATATCTAAGTAAGTAAGATATTTATTCAGTTCTGAAACATAACCAACATCTAGATGATAAAAACAAATTTAACCTTAGAGTCCAGAAAATCTAGATTAAATGAAAGTAAGATATGAAAGTAAGATATGACATGAAAGTAAGATATTTATTCAGTTCTGAAACATAACCAACATCTAGATGATAAAAACAAATTTAACCTTAGAAAGTAAGATATTTATTCAGTTCTGAAACATAACCAACATCTAGATGATAAAAACAAATTTAACCTTAGAGTCCAGAAAATCTAGATTACTCATGCATCCTATTTTAGTTCAGCTGTTTTTTATTCCTAATACAATGATATGGGAAAAAAATGTATTGTTGATATTTATAAACTTTACTGTTTACGAGAAATGACTGACATTAAGGTATAGATTAAGTTCTTTAGCAAATGACTTCTTAAAAGCAAGCTGTTGTTTTAAATTATGTTGAAAGTCTATCATTGGCAAGAGAGGTGAGGGAATGATAGGCTGAATAATAAGAAATCAATCTGCTGCACTCAGGTGTTCAATCTCCAGATGAGTTTAATTGTTGATGCTTCCTTTATGACCACCATTTTATACTTTGCTGCTTTCTATATAGCCTTTTAAGGTTTAGGTTATTATTTTTAAATTTGCTTGCCACCTTCCTCAGTTATACATCTTTCTTGAGTTCATTGACTTATTGAAACTACCTCTCAGAATAAAATATGGCCAGAAAGCATTATGGTATATGCAAATTCACAGGCATATATAACATTAGAGGTGAAAGATATTTTCATAGATATATGAAACTGTTAGAAATACTATTGAGTAATCAATTCAACTCATTGTTATAAAAGTACGATCTATTTTCTCCTATTTGCTCCAAAGCAAACTTTTAGTAAAGAACTTTATTTAAAGGCATTTGATAAATTTGCACACTATTTTATACAGTCAATTGTATTTTCCTTTACCTTACATTGATTGTTTGCTGTTTGTTTTCTAAGCTGTCAACCAAACTGGAACTGATGATGATAGGAGGAAGATAACAAACAATGGAGAGAGCAAGTGCCGGGCAAGTCCCTGGAAAGTTAGCAACGCCCATCATAACTGCAAGCTACGGTATTTTTTTACATCTGGCGTATAAGATGACCCAGGACTTTTGAGAAGATTTTCCTGGGTTAAAAAGGCTTCTTATATTCCAGAAAATATGATATTTCGTTTAATTAACTCTTTAGCACTCTGCTTTATTGTGCCTTAATATGAGGTCTGAGATATATTTTGAGAAAACTAAAATCATATAAACAAAACACAGCTATTTAACTTTATAATGAAGTTTATTGATTTCAGAGAGGAAAGGAAAGGGTGAGGGAGATAGAAACATCAATGATGAGAGAGAATCATTGATCAACAGCCTCCTGCATGCCCCACACTGGGTATGGAGCCCACAACCCGGGCATATGTCCTGACCAAGAATCGAACCATGACTTCCTGGTTCATAGGTCAATGCTCAACCATTGAGCAATGCCAGCTGGGCAACACAACTATTTTTAATGGTTGTTGAAATTGGCCACTCCATGGACCTTCATGAGTCCAGGACGCAGATGAGAACCAGCTGTCCCTACCTCTAGCATCAGGTTTTGGGGCATCGGCATCTTAGTGGAATGACATGATGAAAGGGAGTGAGTAGTTGGAGGAATAAGCCACTTCACATCTCCGTGTAAAAACAAAAAACGTAGAATAAAACAAAACAAAACAAAAAAGAACATAGAATAATGAATAAAAATTAATTTCCAAAGTGGTATTTTTTTGGGTAACAGCTGTATGAAAATTATTAGTAATATACTTATCTATCATCAGAAGTAGAACAACTAAGGATCATGAGAAACACCTTACTTCGTAAATGTAAGGTCTTATTGACTAATCCATTAATTTGATAATTTTAACTTTAATATATTTTACACTTTGAAAAGTTAGATCAATATTCAAATTTGTTTTGCACTTCTAATAAAGTATTGACACAAATGTAGCTTTGTTAGTTACGAGCTGCATAATTATGGTTATGTGTCTTGTTTCAGTTTTATGAAATATAAAATGAGGGTTCAAAATACTTCTTTCTTTACAAAGACGTAGAGGTAAAATACAAGTACAGGAGAAAATGTTAACAGTGGCTAACACCTAATCAATGCCAAGTAAATTGCGGATTACTAATAGTTGAATATATATATTAACAGACTATTTAACAGTTCAAAACTGAGCCACCTCAAACATCACTTATATAGATTTTGTTAAAATGAATGTTATGTTACTAAAAGATTTGGGGAACTACTGTGCAAATGCGATGTCTATATTACCAACATTTAAAAATTATAGAAAGAGCTATCATTAAATGCAAGATTTATCTTCTATTTAATAGAAGTAAAAACTAAATGTCAGCCTTCAACTGGGGTGACCAAAAAGAGGGTCGGGGGAGAGGCAGACAGGGAGAGAGGGAGAGGAAGAGAAGGAACAGGAGAGAGAAAGAGAGAGAGAAGAGAGAATATACAAGTGAGCCATGCAGGTGTGTGGGATCCTGGCAATATGCTTTGCTCTAGGCTGCTGTCTATTTGGAAGCTTGAGCCCCAACGCTATTTTGCAAAGGGCTTATAAAATGTGCAAAACCAACAGATTTCCCAAGCACTTCAATTTGTAGTACAATCCACTTACAAAAGCCTGGAGAGAAAAGAGTTAGAAATCATCTTTATTAATACACTAAAAATAGTAACTAATAAAATATTAACAAGAACAAATCTATACTAAATGCAAACAGCAATCTTCAGTAAAACAGGCAGCTTTCCATGAAAAGGGAAGTCAAGCAGAATAGAAAAATTCATGAGAATCAACAATAGGTACTCCTGAGATCTGCTCTACCAACATTTTGTAAATTGACAGAAAAATTCCTTTTCCAAACTGTTAATTCATGACTATGGAGTTTAACAATATGTATGCAATGTAATACTAAATTGAAGGTCAAATATCTTTTAAAGGCAAATTGTTGGATTTGAGTATTTTTAAAGATGATGTATAAAGTAAAGGTGAGTCTCTGTTTTTTTGCCTGTGATGAACTAGGCTTCTTATCTATATTGTCTCCAATGCCCCTAACTCCACAAATCAGTTATTTTAACCATATTTCACAGCTGAGTAACCTGAGGCTCAGAAAGATTAAACAGTTTGGCTCAGAATCTTAACAAATAAAATGTGCAGGATTAGAACATAACATCTGAAACAATGAAATATTTATTAATTCCAATATGCACTGCTATCCATTATTTGCTTCATATAAGCAAAATGAAGAAACAGACCCATATATTGGCAAATATGCAGGAAATTATACTTGTGGTATTGATGAAATACCAATTGGTGGAGAATCCAAAATTATTACCAATAATCACTAGAATTATCTTAAATTTTAATGTTAGATATTACTAGCTTCCATTGATATCATTGTCATATAAATCAATTAACTAACACCCCCTGCACCCCAAAAAGTTGAAGAATTTTGAAGTGTCTCTGTGATTTGCATCTAAAGTGCTTAAAATAATGCTTGACAAATCTTAAATATTATGACATCAGACATTATTCCTTGTAAATTATTAACAATTCTTCATAATTTAATTCATTATTTTGATACTAATTTTGATTTGAAATGTATATTCTTTACTATGTTAAGAACTTTAATTTTTAATAAGTGTACAATGAAGATTTATTGAATTTCTATGAAAACAAAAAGAGCAGTGGTTCTCAACCTTTCTAATGCTGCAACCCTTAATACAGTTCCTCGTGTTGTGGTGACCCCAACCATAAAATTATTTTTGTTGCTACTTCATAACTGTAATTTTGCTACTGTTAATGAATCATAATATAAATATCTGTGTTTTCTGATGGTCTTAGGTGACCCTGCTTGTGGTTCTCAACCTGTGCATCACAACCCACAGGTGGAGAACCGCTGCTGTAGAGCCTAAGACCATTGGAAATTACATATATTTACATGAGGATTCATTATCACTAGCAAAATTACAGTTATGAGATAGCAACAAAAATAATTTTATGGTTGGGGGTCAGCACAACATGAGGAACTGTTTTAAAGGGTCATGGCATTAGAAAGGTTGAGAACCACTGTACTAGAGGCTTGGAACATGAAAACTCATATGCTAGAAGGGGGGTCCTTCAGCCTGGACTGCCTCCTCTCACAGTCTGGGAGCCCTCAGGGGCAGGGGGTGACACAGCAATCAGGGGAAGGTGAGGCCCCATCACACCTCTGCTGCTGGCAGCATAAACCTTGGCCAGCACTGTTTACCTGAGCATAGGGTGACCCTGGGTGGTTGGGCAGGCACCATCTGAGGCTTGCCTGATTCTTGGGTCAGCTCTGGACGTCTAGGGGGCTGAGGGAACTGGGAAACTCTGGAAACAGGCGTGCAAAGTGGCCCGCCTGGGGGCAGCCTGACCTTCCTGCACATCTGCTGCCCTGGCTGGACTGAGTGGACAGGGTGCCACCATCTTGTGACTGTAGGTGCCACTATATTTGGGGGCATGGAAGTCAGTTAGCATATCCTCTCCTTATTGGGTGTGGGCGCCACTATCTTTGAGGGCAGGGAAATCAATTATACATACACACACACACACACACACACACACACACACACACACACACACACACACACATATTCAGGGGATGTCAGAAAGCCAGTTTCAGCTGGATCTGCACAAGTCAGGCTGAGGGAACCTACCATTGCATGAATCTGTGCACCAGGCCTCTAGTATGCATATAAGATCTTTAGTTAATCTCTTCCTTCCCTCCCTCCTCCCTGCTTCCCTCTGAAATTCATCAGTCTGTTCCATGTTTCCATGTCTGTGCATTGAGCATCTGCCCCCTGGTGGTCCATGTCCATCACAGCTACCAGTTGGATGGTCACTTAGGCTGTTATTAATATAGATGTGCTGACATTCTATAATATTCAGTCATTACAGAAACCCTGAAACAAATGTTACTGGTCTATGGATAGGTGGTAGAACAGCCTTTACAAATATCTATTCCATTTAGAGCAGTGTTTTTAAATACCTTACTATAATCACCCTGACACCAATTTATTGAATTCCATTGCGTTTCCATTCATAAAAAAAATAGAGCTCTGCTATATTATTGTGTTTTGTTTGGGTTTTGTGGCAATGTTACACAAGCCTCAAAAATAAATGGGAGAGATTGCCCTTTCTGGGCATTATGAGGTAATAGGTATATTTGTCCTTCCAGTAGAGGCAAGTAGACAACAAACAAAACAAGACAACAAATAAATAAGCAAATATTTTTACATATTGGACTATCCTATCTAATAAAAGAGAAATATGCAATTTGACCATTACTCCAACACACAAGATGGCTGCCTCCATGTGGTCAAAGATGGCTTTCTCCATGTGGACATAAGATGACCACCACAAGAGGGCCAGTAGGGGAGGGCAGTTGGGAGGAATCAAGCCTGTAGTGAAGGGCAGTTGGGGGGGACCCAGGCCTGCAGGGGAGGACAGTTGTGGGGGACCAGGCCTTCAAGGGAAGGCAGTTAGAAGTGATAGCGCCAGCAGAGGAGGGCAGTTGGGGGAGACCAGGTCTGCAGTGGAGATCAGTTTGGGGGGGTTAGGTTTGCAGGGGAGACCAGTTGGGGGACCCAGGCTTGCAGGGGAGAGCAGTTGCGGGCAATCGGGGCAGCAGGAGAAGGCAGTTGGGAGGGACCAGGCCTGCAAGAGAGGGCAGTTGGGGGTGATCAAGCCTGCAGGGGAGGGCAGTTAGGGGTGACCAGGCTGGCATAGGAGAGAAGTTGGGGGTGATCAAGCCTTCAGGGGAGGGCAGTTAGGGGTGACCAGGCTGGCATAGGAGGGAAGTTGGGGGTGACTGGGCCTACAAGGAAAGTCATTTTGGGGGGGGGGACCCAGGAGTGCAGGGGAGAACAGTTGGCGGGGAGGCCTGTAGGGGAGGGCAGTTAATCATCAATCAGGCTGGCAGGAAAGCAGTTAGACATCAATCAGGCTGGCAGGTGAGTTGTTAGGGGGTGATCAAGCTGGCTGGCTGAAGTGGTTAGGGGCAATCAGGCAGAGCAGTTGGGAGCCAGCAGTCCTGGATTGTGTGAGGGACTGGGATCGGGCCTAAATGGGAAGTCAGACATCCCTTGATGGGTCCCAGATTAGAGAAGGTGCAGGCTGAGCTGAGAGACACACAACCCAGTGCATGAATTTTGTGTACTGGGCCTCTTGTAGGGAATAAAGGATTAATTTCTGAGGGTAAAGAAAAAAGCCTGATATTCTGTTGGAGGATCTTTCTAGACCTTAAGACTTAAAGGTGAACTCAGACAAAGCACAGTGGATTCACTAGTTTAGCAAAGATCAGATTGAAACTGCTGCCAGAGCTGGAAATTGTGGGTCAGTGTCTTAGATAAAAGGGACATATACATAGAAAAAAATCTAGAAATCTGCACATGGTTTTCCTTGAATCTTTTGCTACATATCTTAGCTCCACATGCCAATAAAGCTACATCAGGCGGGGTAAGAAAGGACTATTAGATTTATGGTGAGCTGATCAGTTCCCAGAGACAATACACTGCTGAGGGCAGCTGAGATACCACCAGTCAAAGGGGAGAGATCTTCTTGTGCAACCACGAACTCCAGTAAAGGACTCAGAAAGAAAAATTTTGCAGGGTTAAAACTAGCCATAGTAGTGGCCACTTTATACTCACCATGATGAAAGTTAAAAACAGCCTCAAAAGGACCAAGCTGATTCTTTAGTAATTTAACCTTCTAGCTAAATAACATGAACTAGGTTAGAGGACAGAATACAGACAGACATTAGACAATGTAAAAGTCAGTAGGTTCAGTATTCTACCTATAAATAACTAAATATGCCAAGAAGCAGAGAAATGTGTCCTATAAACAGAAGAAAATAAATCTTAGGAATGTGCGACAACAGAATTAGCAGACAAGGACTTTAAAAAGATGAAATATTGAAAAAGATGTACAAAGTTAGAGAAATTTCAGTACATAATTTCAAGATTTACTACAAAGTTACGATATGCAATACAGTGGCACTGAATTTAGGATAGATAAATAGATTAATGAAATGGAACTGAGAATTCAGAAATTTAGGTGGTAAAATAAATAATTGGTGAAAAGATATTCTTTGGGGAAAATTATGATTGAGAAATATATTTCTATATGGTGAAAGTATCACCCTTGATTTTTAAAAAAATAGCATAAGCCCTAATAATATATGGAAACATTGTGAAAAAAATCTTCATAATTTCCTTAAGGTATCTTTTTTGAACAGGACAGCAACAGTACAAACCATAATGATCAAACTGGATTTCATTAATATTAAACATCTCTGTTCTTTAAAAGATACCATTAATTAAATAAAATGTCAGGTTATAATATATAGTATGGAAATATATATAAAGGCCATTTCAATTTAAATAGCAAGAGAACAAAGTATTTACTTTAAAAATAGGCAAAATAGTAAACTGCTTATAAAATAAGATAAATGAATGGTCAATATGCTGTTGTAATGGGGACATATAAAGTAAAAACAAAATGAGGCATACAACACACCTATTAGACTAAATAAAATTAAAAAAACTTAGCTAGGATGTGATAAAATGAAACTCTTGAAAGCAAAAGGGTAAACATTCTGGCCTTTTCTTATAAGGTTATTCATGCATAAAGTTATACTAATCAATGAGCCTACTAGAAAGCATTTAGCAAGAATTTTATTTGAAAAAAAACACAGTTCTACAAAAAGATTTGTATAGAAATGTTCTTAGCAACTTTATTCACAATAGCCCCAAACTAGAAAAACTACTCAATGTTTTTCATTAAATGGAAAACAAATTCTGACATATGTAATAAAGAGAATATCTCTCAGCATAAACAATAAACAATTTACTGATAGACATCAAACAGATGGGTATCACAAATTATCTATACATATAAAAGACTAATATGCAAATTGTCCTCTGGGAAATTCTACCTTGAGGCTGGGAGTTTGATCACTCATTATGATGAGCACTGACCACCAGGGAGCACTGACCACCAATGGTAACATGGCGGGTTACCAGTGATGGCAGTAGGGTGCAGAAGGAGTGAGGGAAAGGGAAAGAGGGGAGGCAGTGGAGGTGTCTCCTAATCGGTCCTACCCATGCATGGATTTTGTGCACTGGGCCTCTAGTATATTGTATAAAACATACAAGACCTTAAATTATACATACTGTTTAATTTAATTTCTATGAAGTTAAAGAAAGGAGAAAGTAACCTATAATGACAGAAAATTTATCAGTATTTTTTTTAACCAAGTGTGGAGTAGAATAATTAACTGTAAAGAGTCAGACAAGAGGGGACATTTTGGTAATGCCAATATTAGATATGTTAATTGTGGTGATTACATTGGTTTCAATTGTCAGTATTCATTGAACAGTGCACTTAAAATGAATGCACTTTATTGTTGGTAAATTATACTTTCAAACTTTTTTTAAATAAACAAATTAGCACCATAGCTGGTTTGGCTTAGTGGATAGGGAGTCAGCCTGCAGGCTCTTCCCTGGCCTGGTTGTGCTCCTGCAGGAGATAATCAATCAATTTGCTTCTCTCACATCGATATTTCTCTTTGTCCCTTCCTCTCTCTTCCACAGTCAAGTGGTGAAAAATATAGCAAAGCCAGAATAATATAAAAAGAAACACACAGAGAAGGAGAGAGAGAGAGAGAGAGAGAGAGAGAGAGAGAGAGAGAGAGAGAGAGAGAGAGAGAGAGAGAGAGAAGATTTAAAGAGAATACAGAGATCAGAGATCTAAACTATTTCTCCCAGAGGATGACAACAGTGACTTCCTTTTGTGACACAGCCTTCTTCATACTCCCATGAGTCACATTGTTTAAAGATGACTTTTAGATGAAGGCAGAAGAAAGTCAGAAATAATGAAATCTTGTGGATGAGCCAGAATTAAATATTGGCATTTCGACCTAAAGCTGGTACAAGATATTCTCCCTATGAAAATCTTGTTAGGCATGACTTTTAACTCAATCCAGTTCCTCCTTATTCTCAGCTTTACTTCACTGTTTTAAAATGTGAAAGATATCTTCTTCCTGATCAAATATATATTTATCACCTATACAATATATAAAATGTCCCATATTAAACATCCAGTCCAACTTCTAATTACGACTATGTTGATTTAGGAAGACACAGTAAAAGATGTACAATCTTTCTCTATATTCTGCTTCCATTTCTATTTCTTTTTCTGCTTCAAAGAGACAGGATACAAAAGCATTTCAGTAATTATAATATCTACAGTTAAATCAACACCTTGGGATTCTGACCTTTCAATCTTTAACATTTTAATTTTTTTTTCTTGGGGATATTTCTTTGAAAAGTAGTGAACAGATACATTATAATATCAAGAAACCTTTTCCACATGAACTAAAAATACATCAATGATAGACTTATTTAGGTCATATTAAACTTACTTCAGATGCTTACTTCTGGTTATATATTTGGAAGTTTTTGCCAGGGAGTTCCTTACTTGATAGTGGTTTAAAATATTATGTTTCTAGATTTATGAGATGGATTAATAACTCTTCTTAGGAACAAAAAATGGGTCTATATTATCCAAACCTTCTCACTCTTATCTCAATTACAATGGCAAATTTGTGTATGGAAAATATGAGTTCTTGCCATTATTTATTTATTTATTACTAAGATCAATAAATACCAGTTATGGCGTATATCCAAAATAAGGGTTTGCAGAGGTCAACTAATCACACATTAGTCTTAGTTTATATGTTATCTATTTTGTAAGTCTAAGTAATTTGATGTAGAAGCTTGTATCAGTTTGTGGATTTCCACACGTGCAATTACATGTGCTTTTAAACTTAGAGTAATTGTTCTAATATAACAATAGAAACCTGTTCAGTCAACATACAAAATAATATTTGAATGAACTGTTTGATATTTATGAGAATAAATAATGTTTTGTTTCATTAACTTGAACTAGTTTAACCCACATTGTCACCAAGGCCTTTTTGGTAACACTTGACATATTGCCAATGAAACCAATAATAAAGCAGTTTTGTTGAAGATTCAATGAACAATTATAATCAACAAAAAAATTCATGGAATAATCTATGTTATTTTTTCATATGTAGCTTTTGTTTTTTACCTTATTATTATCAAATCTGTTTTGATTTCGTAGTCACTTACTTAGATCAATATTTACTCTCAACCAGCATATATTATTGGCAAATATATTAGATTTCTTCATGACTAAGGCTCTAAAACATTAACTACATATTGTTTTATTCAATTGGTTTTAAACTCAAGAGGACTAAGGAGGAAAATGTGGACTCACACTTTCTTTTGTAATTACACAATTACCTTTGCTGTTGCTATTTGTTTTCCCATATGAATTTGAAATAGCGTCTCTGGTGACTTACTTTCAGCCTGAAGAATTTTCTTTAATGTTTTTTTTTTTTAAGATAGATAGGTTAGCTAGTAACAAAATCTTGATATCGTTGTTATTATTTTAGTTGTAACTCAAACAACCTACTGCTGTCTAGTCTTTTTTTTTATGGTGAGTTGTACATTAATTTTATGGTTCCCTTGTAAGTAATGAGTCACTTTTCTCTTACTGCCTTCAAGATTTTCTTTGTCTTCAGCTTTTAGTATTTTTATTATGATGTGTATGTTTGTGGAACTCTTCATTTCTCTTTCTTAGAGTTCATTGACCTTCCTGAATGTGTAGATTATTTTTGTAATAAATTGTGGAAGTTTTCAGCCATTATTTCTTTAAATATTTTTCTGTTTCTTTCTGTTTCCTCTGTTTTTGGTACTTCCAAGATGCACATGTGGGTGTGTTTAATGGTGTTTGCATTTCTCTGAAACTTTATTGTTATTCCATTTTCCTGTCTCTTCAGGTTGTATGATATTTATTAATCTATTTTCAAGTTCATTAATTTTTTTTCTTTTGCCAGTTCAAATCTACTGTTGAGCCCCCAAGTGTATTTTTTTTAGTTATTGTACTTTTAAATTATGCAAATCCCACCTGATTTTTAAAGTAAATGATTTCTATTACTTTATTGCCATCAGAATTTTCTTCTCTAATGATATTTTTCTTTATTTCATTGAATATTTTTATAATGTATACAGTAAATTCTTATTTCTGTTACTTGCTACATTGGTCACTCTCACAGAGAGTTTCTGTTGCATTCTAATGATTCTATTACTAATTAAATAGTAGTCATAATTACATATTTATTTATATCTCTCAGAAATTTCATGGGAACTGAATTTTTTAGAAAATGTATTGTTGAAACTCTGAGTACTGACCTCCTCCAGTCACTCTAATCTTGCTATTTTTCTTTGCTTATTTATTGGTTTAGACTCCGGCTGTGTTATGTTAGTGAAGTCTATCACGTTCTCTCAGTACAAAGCTTTTGATATTGCACCTAAGAGGCACCCAGAGCTACCCTGAGATAACAATTGTTTTTTTGCAGGATTTTCTTTGGCTCTCTGTTTCTTTGAACAATGTTGAAATCCACCAATTGCTATTGAGATCCACTCTTGAGACCTACTAATTGATGGCTGATTGTTTCATCATTTTCAACTCTGTCCTGGGTCATGGATTGCTCTACATCAAGCATGTCAAATTCAAAGGCTAACACAGGCCATACAAGGCATGTGGCCTGCCACAATTTCTGCTTCCTTTGAAGGAATGGTTACAGAAATCAGTATTTGAGATTTTTTTCTGACCCAAGAAAGGCTCTTCATAACTTTCTCTTCCCACATTCTTTTTGGTAAATGAGATAGCCAAGAGTTGAGCCAATAACTTCAATGAATCTATGAATCTCCTTCCAACTTCCATTGCCTACTGTTTTTTGAGAGCACCTTTAGGATTGAAGTTCTCCACACCCTATTGCAAATGTAGATAGTTATTTTTGAAAGAGACTGAGATATATGAGTTTATGTTTTACTAGAGACCCATTACATGACATTTGTGCAGTGGGGGGGGGGGGTGGGGGAGAGGGTTCCTCAGACAGGCCTGTGCCCTGTTGCAGTCCAGGACTGCTCGGGGGGTGTCTGCCTGCCAGCTTGGAGTAGGCCTAAGTGCTACTGTGGAGGTAAGAAAACTCCCGCCACCACTGCTATGCTTGTTGAGTACACTGAACACCTGGGGCCACTCCTGTGTTAAGCGTCTGCCCCTTGATGGTCAGTGCACATCATAATGACTGGTCATTTCGCTGTTCGGTCTACTTGCATATAAGCCTTTTATTATATATGACTAGGGGCCCAGTGCATGAATTTGTGAACCTTCGAAAGGAACTTTGGGCTTTGTGGCTACAGTGGGCATAGGGGCAGATCTCGCCCCATCCTGTGTGCCTCCCCAGCCCCTCCTGCCATGGGCCCTGGTCCCCTGTCTGCCGGCGGCCCTGTTCCCACTGCCGCCACTCCCACACACTGACAGTGCAGGGTCTGCTCACACCGCTGTCAGCGTGGAGCAATCTGGGCCAGTGCCAGCAGCAGATGCGAGTGATGGCTGCTGGCCTGATCACCCCTCAAGAGCAGGGGGAGGTGGAGAAGCCCTCAGAGGTGATCAGGGCCAACAACTGCTGCTTGCACTGGCTGACAGCACATTACTGGGCACCAGCAGTGGGTGGGAGTGGGGCTGGCCCTGGCAGCAGGTGCAAGAGCTGGGCAAGACCACAGGGCATGGGAGCCAAGAATTTTTAGTAACCACCAAAAGCTTGTCCCAATGACAGCGACCAGTGCCCTGCCTTGGTCTGGTGCCCCTGTTCACCTGCTCCAACATCCTGTTGTGGCTGCAGCCCGCCATGTTCCACACATGCCCCCTGGTGGTCAGCACATGTCATAGTGACTGGTTGTTCAGCTGTTCAATTGTTCTGCAGTTCGGTATATTTACATATTAGGATTTTACATATATAGATAAGTTTCTTTCTTTCCTCTCCTTACCCTTAGCAAAATATTTGAACTATATTTTTTGAGCTGGATATAGAATCCATAGAGCATCTCTCTCTTAGTGGCATGTCTGCTCTAGGAACTGAGTTGTAGGTGGAGTGGGGGCAGTAATATCAGGTCTTTCTAGTTTGCCTCTCAAACAAGCAACCGCTGCTTTATGGGCTTGTGAGCACCAGAATCCTCAGGAGCACCAAAGTCAAGATAGAACTCCCTCCCACCAGTGGGGGTAAGAAAAAGAGGTGGAGGCTTTACCTCTTTTCTGGAATTTAGGCTCAGCAAATTATAGAGGAAGTTGAGATATGCTGGCATCCTAATAATCTAAGGAAGGTATTCTTCCAACTGGGAGATGATAATCAAAAGAATGCATTAATTTCTACTAGAGTTTCCATATGATTGAGTTGAGAAAAGAAATAGTGGTTGAAATATTACAGCCTCTCCCTGTTACTATTGAATTTTAGTAGAATTTTTAATATATATATATTAAACTGGCTATACGTTGTTAGCACTATTTCCAGATACTTACATAGCTTTGTCTTGATTGTTTTGAATATATACATATAATTTTATTCTGCTGGCATGTGGGTCCATGGAGCTCCTCATGCTGTTATGCCAGTGACTCCTTTAATGTTTTTAATTTTTTAAGCAATTGTCTCATTTATCTCTTTAACTTTTTAAAAATTTATCTCTTTATCTTTTTAAAGATATTTGATAAGAGTTGTTTGTTATCACAAAACAGATGAATTATTAATTCAATCTTCTTTACATTTGGAATAGCATATTATATGATTATATTAAAAAATTAAGTGTCTTTATAAGCACCATTAAATTAATGACTCAAATATAAATGGTTAAAATGCAGTAATATTCTAGTTTCAGAGGTTCTCAGAGGCAAATATGTTTCTAATAAGTGTTTAATTGTCTTCATTAAGCTCTCATAGAACATAAAAGTCATCTAAAATTGCTCCAATAATTAGTCTTCCTAACAGCAGAATAAATACAAGTAAAATTGATCATTTGTCCAGATTAAACATTGCAGCCCCAAACATTTTGATGACTCTCACTAAAGACAGAAGATGTAATCATATACACTTTTTATGGAGAGAACAATAAAATCAAGAGAATGTCAATTCTTGAATACTCTTCTTTTAGACAATATCATATCAAGCATAATATTATATAGTTCAACCCAAGGACACATAAAGAATCAGCACACTAGAAAAATGTTTGCTTTTTTCTGCAGCTAACATACCATAAAAAGGCCAGAAATAAAATGACAATCTAAGCTGACATTGTTAGTATTGTAGTCACTTGGATGATTATGGCCTTTTGAAAAATGGACATATTTTGACCATTTTAATCAGAAGAGACACGGTCAATTGACTTGTAGAAGGGTTTGAAATGGAGTTTCTGATTCCTCTGTTCTATTTTTTGCCAAATTATAGGAGAACAAAGACACTTATGACTTACTTCAGAGATATCAAATTATTTTATGGGCATTTGAGTTGCAAATTATCTATTACCATAGAACTTAACTGAGGCTGCTATTGCAAAACAGGTTTTATATTTCATGTAGAAAAACAGATAAAGTTTCAATCAAAACTTAATATTGGTTCTCTACTTCCTGAAACAAATGAATCTTAAAATAATTATTTCCTTAAACTGAACAAATACCAATTAGTCAAAGAACAAATAACATATGTTCTTATTAGTTCTGAGGCTGGGGTAATTCAGAAGAAAACATCAAAAGTTCAAAGTATGTTGATACATTCCTTCACGAATGGCTAGGAAGTGCACCAATGAGGCTCTTAGGGAAATGGTGCAGGGCGGTTATCTGAACCTACAGTACATCTTACAAAACAGTTTATATATCACCCAACCATACTTTCTATTGGGCTGTTTCTGAGTCTCTGCATTTCTTTTTGTATAATAAAATTTTATTTATCTGAAAAATCTGCGCATCTTTTCTAAGACACGATTTAGTCTTCTTTGGAAACTTTTGTTATTCATAGCCTCTCACTTATGACCTTTAGAAATTAAAATAATTATCTTGAGTCTTTCTAGTTGCTAAAAGGCCTAGAGTTGTACCTCCTATCACGCACAAAGTAACCATCTCTTGAAAACCAGGTAATGATTTTTTAAATGTGCAATTTAAAATTTCAAACCATATTACCATTTTCCTCCCTGAAGCTTCACTGTCAGTGACTTAGTAAAACCATCATTAATCACAAGATAAGCCACAGTCATGTGGTGATTGTAATTTGGTCCCACGAAACCAAAGACAAATGATATGGAATACTATTAGCAATGATAGCTTTAATGTAGACATTCATCATGGACTCAGGTTCACTTGATGTGACTTTGGGATAAAAACAGGGGAAATTGCCTACCTGTTGAAAATTATATTGCTATTAAATCATAATTTTGACAAAATTTTACAAAATAAGAGTGGTAGAATTTGTGTTTCCCATTTTTCTCTCTTAAAAGACAAAATTGCAGGGGACTTTGAATTTCTCAGATGCAGTGCAATTAGAATAGTGCATACTGATTAGTTGCTATCTGTCTAATTACTAATAATGTAATCTGAGGTTTTGGGAAGATGTGTATTTATAGGAGTGGCAAGGTGGCTCCAGTTCATCAGAACAGATAGGATAATAACAGAGGCATAGGACACACACGCACACACACACACACACACACACACACACACACACACACACACCATGTAAACACACACATGTGCATACAAATAGATACCTTCATCAGTATATTTTATTGGTCATAGACTTCTTAAATATCCTATCTCATAAAAGAATAACATGAAAATTCACCTTAGTTCTGATCAAGCCACACTCACAGCCATGCCCACCAGGCAATCAGGAGCAAATTATGCAAATAAACCTCAACCAAGATGGCTGCAGCCACTGAGAGCAGGAGAGGCTTGGGTTTCCCTGGCAACGGAGGAAGCCAAGCTTTCCACCTGCCATTGCCAGCGTAGGCCTCTACTCCAGGTTACAAAGTATCAATTATATCGCAGCCATGGAGCCAGCAGAAGGCTTGGCTCCACTCCAGGCTACGAAGTTTCAATTGTAGAACATAAATTAATCCCAAATCCTAGGGCCTCTGCTCGAGTCGCTGGGGGGTGTGACTGGCCTGCAAAGCACCACATGCCCCTCGCCCAGGTTGCCCCATGCCCCAAGGGAACCTCACCCTGATTCAGGACACCCTTCAAGGTAAACCAGCTGGCCCCTGCCCATGCACCAGGCATCTCTATCCTATCTAATAAAGAGTAATATGCAGATTGACCATCACTTCAACACACAAGAGGGCTGCCCCAATGTGGTCAAAGATCCTGCCCCCATGTGGACACAAGATGGCCAGCAGGGGAGGGCCGTTGGGAGGTTCCAGGCCTGCAAGGGAGGGCAGTTATGAGCGATCAGGCCAGCAGGACAGGGCAGTTAGGAGAAACCAGGCCTGCAAGGAAGGGCAATTGGGGGCGATCACGCCTGCAGGGGAGGACAGTTAGGAGTGACCAGGCTGGCAGAGGAGGGAAGTTGGGGCAAATAAATTGGGAGGGGAGCAGTTAGACATCAATTAAGCTGGAAGAGGAGTGGTTAAGTGTGATCAGGCTGGCAGGCAGAAGCAGTTAGGGGCAATCAGGGAGGCAGGCACACGAGCAGTTTGGAGCTAGCAGTCTTGGATTGTGAGAAGGATGTTTGACTGCCAGTTTAGGCCCAATCTACTGAAATTGGGCCTAAATGAGCAGTTGGATATGCCTCGAAAGGTCCCAGATTGGAGAGGGTGCAGGCTGGGCTGAGGGACACTCCCTGCCCCCGTGCATGAATTTCGTGCACCGGACCTCTAGTCCTATATAATAAAGGGCTAATATGAAAATCAACCAAGCAGCAGACTGGTCTCTGTGACTTGCACTGGTCATCAGGGAGCAGATGCTCAATGCAGGAGCTGTTCCCTGGTGGGAAACTTGCTGTACTAAGGATGTCTGACCACGGCTTAGGCCTGCTCCCTAAGCCATCAGTGGGAAATCCCCCAAGGGCTTCTGGACTGTGAAAGGGCACAGGCTGGGTAGAGGGATCCCCCTGAATGCATGAAACTCATGCATCGGGCTTCTAGTACTGTTTATAATCTTCTAAAGCAGTGGTTCTCAATATTTCTAATGCCATGACCCTTTAATATAGTTCCTCATGCTGTGGTGACCCCCAACCATAAAATTATTTTCATTGCTACTTACTAACTGTAATTTTGCTACTGTTAATGAATTGTAATGTAAATATCTGTGTTTTCTGGTGGTCTTAGGTGACCCTGCTAGGGATTCTCAACCTATCGCAACCCACAGGTTGAGAAATGCTGCTATAGAGCCTAAGACCATTGGCAAACACAGATATTTACATTATGATTCATTAATAGTAGAAAATTACAGTTATGAAGTAACAACAAAAATAATTTTGTGGTTGTTGGTCACCACAACATGAGAAACTATATTAAAGGGTCACAGCATTAGAAAGGTTGAGAATCACTGTAAGCAACACAATAGAATTTTTAGGAAGAGATCCTTGTTAACTAATTGAACTCAAGTACTCTTCAGTGGTCACATTTAAGAGGCTATCTACATTTTCAAGGACTTACACATTTATTTTAAAATATTGTCTCAGTAGGGAAACCATGATCTGAACTGAATGTAGTATCAAAAGTTTGATTGTAATTTACAATTGCTTATAAATATTGACAATGGACTATAGCATTCTCCTAAAGAATATATGAGTTCAGCTTTAGGTCAAATGAAAAAAATAAATAAATTTGTACTATTTTAAAAATAAATTTTATACACTATCATTGTATACTTTATTTCATCATTTCATTTCATTTATTTTGATTGTTTCTGCCAAGACCTATCTGTGTAGCTTGTTCAACTACATCTACATCTATCCCTACAAATTTAGTTATTTTCTTCAACTGAGTTGTCCAATCATACTCTATGACCCCAGAGATTAAATTAATTCTGTGTCCCAACTGGTATAGATGGATTGTTAAACCAAAGATTTCTGTAGTATCTGTTTTGAGCTCTAATACACCAAACCTTCTAGTCTTTTGACAGTTGAATTCAGTAAGAGGAATAAGAATGACTCTAAAACTTGTTTCCTTGAATATTTTTAAACTAGAGGCCCAGTGCACAAATTAATGCATTTGCCGGATCTCTCAGCCTGGCCGGCATCAGGGCACAAATCTGTGCCTCAGGTCACTACTATGCATATAAGATATTTGGTTAATCTCTTCCTTCCATCCTCCTTTCCCTCTGAGCTTCATCAGTCTGTTTCATGTTTCCATGCTTGTGCATTGAGCATCTGTCCTCTGGTGGTCAGTGTGCATCATAGTTACTGTTCAAATGGTCACTTAGGCTTTTATATATATAGCTATGTATAATTTTTTGGCTGAGAAAATATGTCAATATTTTAGTTGTGTTGATGCCATATAAAAATATAGATAATCTATAATTTTCTATGACTATATATATATATATATTTTTTTCATTTAGTTTAATTGTATCTGTACTTTGCCTGCTGATTTATTTGGTTGAAGGGAATGGTCTTTACTTCTTAGGAACCCTCAAGAACAAATGCTACATTCACTTGAATAAATGTCTTGCAATTTACCTTGCGATCAGTGCTAAGCATCATGAAAAGGTGGTTTTCAAAAATTTAGACTACAAAAAAAGTAATATTTTATAAATTGTTGAAAAATCTTTATAGCAAAAGAAACTGAAGTTACCTAACTTAGAATTATCTTAAGGAATCTGGCTGTTGCAAGAACATAACAGATTAGCTCCTATAACTAAGAAGGTTCTAATGGTAAATATAACAACTTGGAATCTATGCAGGCTGATTACAGAATACTATATTTTGTGAACTTGGACAAAATATTTAATTTATACAACAGATATTAGTGATCACTGCCTTATTTTGAGAGGGTTTCCATAACAAAGTACCACACACTGGGTGGCAGAAACAACATACATTTTTTTCTCACAGGTCTGGAGGCAAGAAAGTCAAAATCAAGGTGCCATAGGGTTTGTTTCTTTGGAGGGCTCTTTCCTTGGCTTGCAAGTGTCCAAATTCCCACTGTGCTTTCATAGGATTCTCCTCTGTGTGTATGTATGTATTCTGTTGCAAGAGCAACTCTGTGAATCCAAATGTCCTTTTCTTTATTGATTTCTCACAGGGAGGAAGGGAGAGGGATAGAAAGTTAGAAACATGGATGAGAGAGAAACAGCTGCCTCTTGCACACCTCCCAATGGGGATGTGCCCGCAACCAAGGTACATGCCCTTGACCGGAATCGAACCTGGGACCTTTCAGTCCGAAGGCAGACGCTCTATCCACTGAGCCAAACACTTCAATAGGACTAGGACCCACCCTAATGACTTCATTTTAACCTATCATCTTTTAAAAGTCCCTATTTCCAAAATATAGTTGCATTCTGAGGTACTAGGCTTTGGGGATTCAACATATAAATTTGGAAGGTTGGGTTTAATTCAGCCTATAGCAGGTCTGTCAATGTCTCACAAAGGATCTAGCACTGCAATAAACAGAATCTCTGTCATCCTAGAGTTTATACTATTCTTCTTAATATCTCTAAATTCTCAATTTTTTGTTAGATAATAGTGGAGAGCAATTAAGATAGTTCCTAGCCCATAGCAAGTTTCAACAAATCAGCATGAGATTAGTGATAATAAGATCTGTTGATAAGCATGAGCAAGTCAGATTTAGAAATCTTCACATACTCTCTCCTGCAATTCCAAGTAAGTTAGTTTCCTTCAGGCAATGACAGGGTTGCTGTTCAAGTGCTTTATTCATAGGGCATGCGCATTATTTGACAAAGCCTTGCTGAATGTGTTGGCTTTACTAGTAACACATTTATAGGAGTCATTGAGTTATGTAAATGACATAGAAATTTTTCTTCCGATTAGATACTTAAATTCCTCTTTATTACTTCTTGAAGAAAGTTTAAATTTCTAATTATTTATGTCTAGCAGTTCATTATATTTGGGTCCAAGGAGGAATGGTACTGACCCCTTCTGGTTAACTGTATTATAAATCCCTGGGAAATGTATTTTCAATTTGTGATATCTCAGTTCAAACAATTGCTTAAACATTGACATCTTTAGCGACAAATAGCATTCCTTGTTAAGAGCATTTCCCCCTAAGTCATTGTGCATACACATTTATTCAACAAAAACATAGCTTGTCCCTACTATGTACATGAAATGTATTCAGTGTTGTAGATACAGAAGTAAACAAAATAGCCCCAAATCTCAAATTTCATGTAGCTGATATTTCAGTGTTGACAAGTAGAAGTTTTTATGTGGAAGATACACTGTTTATACTCACTGATCCACTTCCAAGCAATATTAACCAACATTGCAATTTAGAAGAAGCTATAGTGGTGTCAACTACAAAGTAAAGTATAACACCATGTTCATACATTTTGTATAAGGTTTTGTCTTTGAAACATTATGTTTAAAAAGGCACTGTTTCAAACCTAGTTTTGTATTGAATTATTTTTTTTAGACATTTTCACATGATAAATTTCCTTAGATATACTCTCAGGCAAGTATCAAGATGCTTGCTTTATGCTAAATCTTAGTAGTGTATCTTTGAAATATCACCTATTTCTACCTCCATTTAGGGTCATTCCTGGCATTCCTAAATTCACTCAATTGTATTTCTTAAATGTATTACTGCAAGTTTTCAGTCTTATAATTGTGGATGAAAGGAGCCCTATGTGGCTGTCTTGCAAACTCAGATATAAAATAACTACAAAAGATGGTTTGAAAATTGAATATTTAACTACAAACAGGTTATAGTGGGTAGTCATGTCCTAGTCAGTATCTTCCCTGACAAAGATCAGCTTAAATCTTTGCTGATCCATTTGCCTTTCTGCTTCTAAGATAGCATATCTGTGAGAAGTCTGGTAAATTGTAACTTCCTTTTTACTCAGGACCCCTGAGGGCACAGCAAATGGTACCCAGATATTCCCTCTTGTTATTACTATCAAGTTAATTGTCAACTGTTAATTAAGGCATCCTGTATCCATCTCTGTTAAAAAAAAAAAAAAAAAGGCAGCACATGTCCATCATTTAACTTTTTACCCTATCCCAGAAGTTTCCTCGCCTTGCTTTATCCCACCTCCTTAATCTATCACCAAGGAATTTCATGTAACTCATCTATGTCCCTTTCCTTTGATTGCAAATGCATAAATATAGATGTAACCCTTCTTTCTCTAGAGTATTATCTCAATTCATTGAGGTTCTGCTTCCTGGCATATGTCGACAGTTTTGGCTCAAATAAAATTACAAAATTCTTTACAGATTTCAATGTTTTTTGTTTTGTTTTGTTTTGTTTTTCCCTTAAAAAAGATGCAACAGAGAAAAAGTGTCTTTCTGTTTCAAAGTTAGTTACTGACTTTCACTTCTCACTACACTCTACATTACAGTATAGTTTTCAGTAGGATAAATAAGTGGAACTTTCAGTTCCACAAACATGACAATGTGCACCCACAATACTCAACTTTATTTCAAACAGAAAATCCCATTGGAATCTATTGGTGAACTTATTTTTCATTTTTATTTTTGGTGGTGGTGGGAAGCAGTTTCTGGTTATCAGTCTCACTAGACTCACTAAAGTGAGATACTAAAGGTGGGGATTATCTCTTCCTCTTTGAAAGTTCAGTTTCTAACTGAACTTTCCTCCTCCCCCTCCTTTTATTTAAATAATAGTTGAGTCATATTCTGTTTCATAAAACATATCTGAACAAATTTTTTAAAATTGAAATTTTACAAAGTATATTCTCGGACTGCAATGGAATTTAAGTAAAAATCAATAATAGAGCGATAGCTAGAAAATCCTTAAATATTTGGAAATCAAAAGATAAACTTCTAATTAGCAAATGGTTAAAAAAGAAGTCTCAAGAACAGTAAAAGTGATTTGAAGTAAACAAAACAGAAAACACATGGTATCAAAATTGTTGAATGCTAAACAAAATAAAACAATTCTGGCAAGAAATTTATAGCATTAAATGCACACAGTAGAAAAAAATTAAAGTCAAGAACCCAAACTTCCATCTTAGGAATATAGAGAAAGAAGAGCAAATTAGGCTTACAACAAGCTAAGGAAAGGATATAATAAAAATTAGAGCTAAAATCAAGAAAATAATGAAGAAAACCAACAAAACCAAAAGCTAATTATTTGGGGGGAGGAGGGAGCAGGCCTGCAAGGGGAGGGCAGTTATGGGAGACTAGGCCTACAGAGGAGGGCAGTTGGGAGGGGGGACCAAAATGGCAGGGGAGGGCAGTTAGGGGTGACCAGGTCAGCAGGGGAGGCAATTGGGCCAGCTGGGGAGCAGTTAGGTATTGATCAGGATGGCAGGAGAGTGGTTAGATGGTGATCAGGCTGGTAGGCAGAAGGGGGTAATCAGGCAGAGGCAGGCAAGCAGTTGGGAGCTAGCAGTCCTGGATTGAAAGAGGGATGTCCATCCGCCTGTTTAGACCAGTCCCACTAAATGAGTGGTCTGACATCTCTCAAGTGGTCCCAGATTGGAGAGGGTGCAGGCTGCGCTGAGGCACACCTCTCACATGCGCGAATTTTGTGCATTGGGCCTCTGGTAAATATAATAATGTCATCCCTGAACTTATGTATTACTTAAAAGTAGTAAAAAAAACAAACAAACAAACAAAAAAAACAAAAACGAAAACCCAAACACATATTTGTACATGTATACTCTTTTCATTTTTTAAATATTTGAGCTATAATTACTAGAATTTATTGCTTTGCATTTTGCTGAATCTACCATATAAAAACAGCCTGCTTTGTGACGAAAACCTCTGCCAAGGAATTTTTATTTTTATGATGAATGGAGATTCACCATTAAAAAGAAAGTTTTTCATTTCAATTGTTGAATAAGATGATGCTTCAAATAATTCAGTTGGTTAAAATTATGTGCCCGGGAAGTAAAGACACATGTGTGAATATTTTCTGATTTGATAGCAGTTTCATTTGAACAGTTTTATTTAGTGATTACTAATATGACTGTGCTAATCATTTAACATATAAAAAGTCAAATTAGTCTTGATATACATGTTGATCTGAGTAATGCTACTTTCTTCATATGTGCAGAGTATTCAATGCACTTTTAGAATAACATAATGTATATTAAATTAATACACTTTTAGAATAACATTAATGTATATTAAATTAAGTCAGACCTATTCTTAGGCAATAGAAAAAAAATTAGTACTATGACTTAAATTTTTTCCCATTAAATTCTACAAATTATTATTGTTTTATTTTAGTCCACATACTACTTGTCTTAAAAGACAGCCTTTATAACCTCATAGGCAAATTTCATCAGAGGAGAGTATAAGTCCCCCAAATATTTATGTCAGATTTAATTATACCTATAACCAAATTATCTGGCTCTTATACTAAAGCTTTTTTAGACTTTCCATTCATTGTAGGAAAATTTCCCATAAAAACCAATGAATAACTGCCAGCTGAAAATGTTGATTTATTCAAAAGCATTTATGTATACCCAATGCAGCCAAGTCTTTAATAAAGAACTGAGAACCTAGTGACAGGATTGTTTAATGGGTGGAAAATAGATTTTTACCTTCAAACCAATTAGATGCTATGATAGTTAAATCAGTATAATTCAAAGTCTGATCCATGGGGGAGCCTCATTCAGAACCAGCTGGAGGTATTTGTTAAAAATGACTGCTGTGGTCCTATCCTGATTTAATAGATCAGAGTACCTACATTTGAAACAGCTATCAAGGAATCTGCCGTATAAGTGAAAATATGACAAACACTGGGTTGAAAAGCAAATTAGATGGTAGTTTTAACTTTGGGGACATTTATAATTGATTTGATAATATTCTTCTTTAATAAAACTCCATAAACGCTTAATTGTGATACATTAAGACATTCCCAAACTCCATATACATTCAGTAGATATCCCATTTCATTATACTACTAGAAGCCTGGTACATGAAATTCATGCCCTGTGGGGGGGGGGGGGTAGTAAAGGGGGGAGGTGTCCCTCAGACCAGCCTGCACCCTCTCCAATATGAGACCCTCAAGGGGATGTCAGTAGGGTCGGGCCTAAATGGGCAGTTAGAAATCTTTCTCATAATCCAAGATTGCTGGCTCCCAACTACTTGCTTGCCTGCCTTCCTGATTGTCCCTAACTGCTTTTGCCTGCCAGCCTGATCACCCCCTAACCACTCCCTGACAGCTTGATTGATGCCTCACTGTACCCCTGCCAGCCTAATTGCCCCTAACTGTCCTCCTCTGCCAGCCTGGTCACCTCTAACTGCCCTCCCCTGCAGGCTTGATCATCCCCAACTTCCCTCCTCTGGTGGCCTGATCACCCCTAACTGCCCTCCCCTGCAGGCCTGTTCCTCTTCAACTGCCTTCCTCTGCCAGCCTAGTCCCTCCCAACTGCCCTTCCCTGCAGGCCTACATCCCCCTCAACTGCCCTTCCCTGCAGATCTAGTAGCCCCCAATTTCTCTGCCAGCCTGATCAGCCTTAACTGGCCTCCCCTGTAGGCTTGATTACCCCCAACAGCCCTCCCTTGCAGGCCTGGTCCCTCGAAACTGCCCTCCCCTGCTGGCCATCTTGTGGAGGCCATCTTGTGCCCACATGGGGGCAGCCATCTTGTGGGTTGGAGTGATGGTCAATTTTCATATTACTCTTCTATTAAATAGGATTCTCAAATAAAGTTGTTTACAATTTATTATTGAAATATGTCAGAAAATATTCTAATTGGATTATTTTAAAGACTTTTTCTAAGAGCAACATACATGTTTTTCTGTATACTAACCAGCAAAACCAGTTTTATATAGCCAAGAGTTTATATATATTTTCACTCAAAATCACCAGTCAACATCAAGAACTTAATTTTCAATGCCTAGTAACAAATATATATGTGATACTCATTGGTCAGAAATTACTATTCATTTCTAAGTGATGGCAACAGAGAACTAAACATGGGAGCCAGTAAGATTTTACTAGTTGCATATCCATGAAGCTGTCTCTACCAAGAGAATATTAATCTGCCTTCTACTATTGAATAGCCAAAATATTGTGTTTTTTAATCTATTTTTATTGATTTCAGAGAAGAAAGGAGAGGGAAAGAGAGATAGAAACATCAATGACAGAGAATCATTGATCAACTGCTTCATGCAAGCCCCACACTAGGGATCAAGCTTGCAACCAGGGCATGTGCCCTCAATGGAAATGAAACTGATCTCTTGGTTCACAGGTTACTGCTCAACCTCTGAACCATGCTAGCTAAGACCAAATATTGTTTAAGAAAATTTAAAAATATATAAAGAGAAGAAAACTATAAAGACTTTGAAAAATGAGCTATTTATATACTTACTAGAGGCCTGGCACACAAAATTTGTGCCCAGCCTGCACCCTCTCCAATCTTGGACCCCTTAAGGAATGTCCGATTGCCCATTTAGGCCCAATGCTACTGATAGGATTAGATCTAAATGAGCAATCGGACATCCCTCTCATAATCCAGGATTGCTGGCTTCCAACTGCTCACCTGCCTGTCTTCCTGATTGCCCCTATATGCTTCTGCCTGCCAGCCTGATCACCCCCTAACCACTCCCCTATCAGCCTGATTGCACCTAAATGCCCTCCCCTGCAGGCCTGGTCCCCTTCAACTGCCCTCCCCTTCAGGCCTGGACCCCCCCCCCCCCAGCTACACTTTCTGCAGGCCCAGTTGCCCCCAACTTCCCTCCTCTGCCGGCCTGGTCAGCCCCAACTGCTCTCCCTTGCAGGCCTGGTCCCTCCCACTGCCTTCCCTTGTTGGCCATCTTGTGGCGTCCATCTTGTGTCCACATGGGGGAAGCCATCTTTGACCACATGGGGGCAGCCATCTTGTGTGTTAGAGTGATGTTCAATTTGCATATTACTCTTTTACCCAATGCACAAAATTTGTGCAATAGTAGGCATTTCTTCCCCCAGCTGCCAGCACCAGCATCCCTCTGGCACCCGAGACTCCTGATTCCCTTTGGCACCCAGAACCTGGGCTTCCCTCCAGCTGCTGGCACCTGGGACCTGGGCTTCCCTCACAACCCTGGCTTTGTCTGGTCTAATTAGCATATTATGCTTTTATTATTATAGATCTTTAACATTTGAAAAATTTTAAAAATGTATGTCTGAAGCTATATAATGATATCCAGAAATTGTCCTAATTTTAAAGAACTATTTTTTAAAATTTATTTTTATTGATTTCAGAGAGGAAGCGAGAGGAAGATACACAGAAACATCAATGATCGGCTGCCTCCTGCATGCCCCACATTAGGGATGGAGCCCACAATCTGGGCCATGTTCCCCCAACTGGAATCAGACCTGTGATCCTTCAGTCTACAGGATGATGCTCTATCCACTGAGGTAAACCAGTGAGGGCAAAGAACCATTTTTTAAATAAAGTAACTCATGAAGATGTACTTATTTAATTGTTTGCTATTTTAAGTGAATTTTCTAATTTCTAAATGTTGTTTTTTACTCACCTCCCCACCTATTCTGTTCAAATAAACCTGCATTATTGACAAAGGAAAAAATACTTAGCATACTTTTCCATGTAATAAATATTTAACTGACCTGAAAATAGAAACAATAGAAGATGTCCAGGTGGGTCTTCTGCTTGCAGTTCAAATAAAGCCAAATCTCTCATGCCTGACATTGAATCTGTTAATGAAAATAGAATAAATATTTGGAGAACATGAATACTGATGCAATACAGCCAAATAAAGTAGTATTTAGCTTCCTGCTTTTCAGTTCCTTTGCCACTATAAACACCTTTTTAAAATTCCAGTGTTTCTAAATACACACTCCTCTCATGTATTGCACATGAAGACACTTGAATAACTATGTAGTAAGGGTAAAATACAATAACCTGTAAGAACTTTGCCAGCTGGCACTGAAATGAACCTTCAAAATCATTGTTTTCCCTTTTCTGAAGGACTCCCTGAGGATTACATTGAAAAAGGTTCTGTCTTAGTGTCTAACATAGTTCATGCATCAACTCCAACCTACAGTGACATAGAATTCCTGCCGCGTGCTGCCCTGAACAACACACAAGGTACATTTGGAAGATAATTATAGCATTGATATTCCACATATACAACATGTATGTCAAGATTGAGATCTTACTGACATTTAACAATGTAAGTTACAATGGAGAAAAGCTTAGGAAATATGTCTAGTGGACATGACTTAATATATGACTCCATGTAACAAAATCATTTCTCAATAGTTCAAACAGTTGCATGAAAAACTGCACACTTGAAATCTGTATAATTATATTAACCAATGTCACTTCAATAAATTCATGATGATTTTTTTAAACTGTCCAAAATTAAGTGCTATTTTAAAAAGAGAAATGGACAATATCTTGAAGTATTTAAATGTTTTTACTCAAAAACGTGTTTTCATCTGGCTGGGTTGCTCAGTTGGTTGGAGCATCAGTCCATACACCAAAAAGGTATGAGTTCAAATCTGGTCAGGGTACATACCTAGGTTGTAGGTTCGATCCCCTTTGGGGTTTGTAAGGGAGGCAACTGACTGATGTTTCTCTCTTATATTGATGTCTCCTTTCCTCTCTCTCTAAAATCAATAAACATATATCCTTAGGTGAGGATTAAAAAAATAAACTTGTTCTCTTTGCTTTATATTCTTGCACTTGATATATCCTTTTTCATTGCCTTTATTCCCATATTTTTGTCTGATATTATCTCATAAATTAGCATTCATTCTTCAGATAAGTAACGTTAAAATGTTTTATTTATTACTAAATAAATATTTTACAACTATGTACTCTTCTGAAGATATTTTGTTTCCATCTAAAACTTTTCATTATAAGTTTAAACAGGTGCAAAAATTCAATTTCAGCATATTGAAAATATTACTGTCTTCAAAGCCATTACATTACTTTTTAAATGAAGCCGACTAAATCTAGTTACCAAAGTGTTTTATAACATCTATTTCTACACAGACATTAATGAAGTCTTCTTTACTAGATAGGATATTTAGTTTGTACATTTTCTTCCTAGTTTTACATTTAAGTTTTTCCACCTGATTTAATGCAACGACATTACAGAAGATCCTTTAAAATACATAATTTATCAAGCAAACATGCAGAAGTTTTAGTAAAAGTGTTAAATTTTTTTCATTTTTATGATTATCAGCCCCTAAGGTTAAAATTATTGCTCTGGATTGACTATAATTAAAATGAGAATTAGTACACAATTAATCAAAAGATCATTAGTGTAGTGCAATTTTTGAGACTACAGTAATAGATGACTGTTTTTGTTATAATCCATCCATGTATTCACTGATGAGGTTTACTTCTTGTTTAAATGAACATTACTTATATTGTTAACTTTAAAATGTTATGTGTAGAAGCACCGAGTAGTCTAATATATTTATAAATTATTATAGCAGTGTCACTATTATAAACCTTTAGATTATAGCAGAAAATTGTATAATGAAAAATCAGCAAAAAATATTTTTAATGATCTATCAACCGTCAGCATAACTAGGTCCTCTAATTTTCAAGTTAAGACATTATCTAATTGCAAAAGTAATCTCATTGTTCAATGTCAATTTAAACATCACATCTTACTGGAAACTTTCTCTGATTTCCCAGACTTATCTATTCTTCCACACATTACATTGTTCTCTCTTTATCAGCACATGTATGTTGTCTAATTATATAAATAATCTGGCTTCCGGTTCAATGATTGAACTTCTTAAATATAAGGACCATAGCATACATAATCCTTATATAGTCATATTTATATATGTTGAATAAATAAAATAATGAATGTACTTAAGCCTGTTTTACTATGCACATTTATAATATTGCATAAGTGACAAGTATTATAATTTGATGATGCTCAAAGTTATTTCTTGCTTTCTAAAATAAAGCTATTGAGTAACAAAATCTATCATACGTTTTCTTGATTATATGTTGCTGAATTGAGAAATAAAACTGAATTTTGGAGGGTGTTTATTATAAATGGCTCCTAATTTTAATTGAAAATAAAAATGGCACAAATTTATGGAATAGTAGCATGTCATGATGAGTAGAATAGGTCTGTGGTCAGACAGATTTTCTGCCACTGACTGTGCATCCTTGGGCAAATTATTTAACCTCATTATGTTTCAGTTTCTCTATCTGTAAAATGGCAATGATAACAACATACACTATATAAGGACATTTTAAAAATTAAAGAGCATAATAAGAAATTGAATCATTATCTTGTGTCTGTCCAGCATATTATAAGCCTCTAGAAATTACGTTAGTCAGGCACCCATAAGAAAATAACATGGACAGGATGGCTTAAACCCTTGTCCTGCCTGGTACATATGTGCCTTCTCCTTGTATCCTCACTTGGCAGGAGGGAGAGATGGGGAGAAAAGAAAGAGAGAGAGAGAGAGAGAGAGAGAGAGAGAGAGAGAGAGAGAGAGAGAGAGAGAGAGAGATCTGGTCTCTTTTTCATACAATGTCACTAATCGTATCATGGGGCCCCACCCACAGGACTCTATGTAAATCTAATTACTTCCCAAAGGTTCCACCTCTAAACATCATCACATTACAGGTTAGAGTTTCAATATATGGATTTGAGGGGAACACAAACATTCAGTCCATAACAATAATGATATTTTTACTTCTATTACCTCTACTTTTTCCATCACTACCATCTCCATAACTAGCACAATGGTATTTTGTCATTTTACCTAATGTGAATGGCCAATATTTTAAGCATAAAACAAACACAGTTCAGTGCAATGTATTCATGGCTAGAGAACACACATGCAAAAAGAAGCAGAATAATAGAACTCCGCATGTGGTGCATATGGTGAATACCAAATAGTATTATAAATCATAAGAGCATCTGCAGTCACAGGCTGGTTCAGCAAATGAAAACTTAAGCAAGATAATGAGGTAAGGTCTAAGATACATCTTGAAATAGGTTTAAGCCAGCACTGTTCTCTGTGCAGGCCCATCCTTTGAAATTTTAATGTAAATTGGCTTTAATGTTGCAACAGCATCCTTTTTGCAGGCTGGATAAAGAGCCACAGGTAACTTCTTTTTTCCTTTTGCTCTTTACCCTTCTTATTTTTAGAAACTAAGATTAATTAAGGCAAGTTCATGGGACTGAACCCAGAAAATGTCTGTGGCCACAAGTACATGTGTGTGAATAATAGTGTTATATCTTGACTAACCAAGTCTCAGTTCTAGTTTCTCCTTATTTGAGATTCATCACTTCTTTCTTGCAGAAAAAGCTCCAAAATGTTCAAGGAAGTATTAGTTCTATGAACTCTCCATTAGGGCAGTTAATAAAAGAAAGATAACAATTCCTGACCTTTACCTGTGGTAAATAAGTAATAAAAAGCATAAAGTACATATGTACATATGTTGAAATGATGGAACTTTTTTTCTTTATAAATAAACTAGGGGCCCAGTGCACGAAATTCATGCACTAGGGGTAGGTGGTCCCTCAGCCCAATGTGCCCCCTCTCACATACTGGGATCCCTCAGGGGATGTCTTACTGACTGCTCACCCCTGGTCTGGCCAAGACTTTCCAGCCTTGAGCAAGGGACCTTGGCCAGGGGACCCCCAGTGATCGCCCTGCAATCGGGTTGATTGCTGGCTCCACCTCTACCCCCTGGGCTTTGATGGCTTACCTCAAAATGACTTGGGTGCCAGGATGTAACTAGGACACAGGTGCTGGGTGTCTATGTATGCAAATCAACCACCATCTTTCTTGGGTTAATTTGCATATTCACTCTGATTGGCTATGGGTGTAGCAGAAGCACGGTCAATTTACCTGTTTGTCTATTATTAGGTAAGATAGGAGATGCTGATATAACCATAAAACAATGTACACTGAGTCCAACATTCCTGAGGACTGTATAAATATGTTATGTACTATATATATAATAGCTATCAAGTATAAAATACATGGAATATATAGTTTTAAATTGAGATATATTTCTTATTTTTCGTGGCTCTAATAACTTTCAACACAGCAGACAAAGGGAATTAATTTTGTTTACTTTTTCTATATGTTTTTATTTAAGTACATTGTAAAAGAGCTTAAACAATACAAGTTAAATGTGTTATGGCTCATCTATAAAATAGGATACTAAGTAAGAAAACTATAGTAAAGTTTATATAATTTGATTCTATACTCTTAAGAAAAAAGAAATGTTATCTATAATTATCTTTACACAGTTTGTAAGAGATTTGACCCTTTTACTCTTTGCTTTTTACATTTCCATATAATTTGAGATACTGTGTTGTTTGCTTTTATTAATAGTAATCACAGTGCAATATACTTGTAAAACATGTCTTCACCAATATGTAATTAATATATCTTAATATAAAAATATGAAGGTACTAAAATTATATCTCATGAGGACAACCAAAATCCTTGAGAGAAAATACACATTTTGTCCCTGTCTTCGAAGGCCTACCTCTGTACCTGAACAGTACGTACTATAAAAATAACTGTCGCTCTCAGTACAGAGGATCTATTCCTAGCTGGTTTGGCTCAGTGGAGAGAGTATCAGCTTGGGAATCTAAAGGTTCTGGGTTTGATTCCAGTCAAGGGTATGTACTATGTTTATAGGCTCCTCCCTGGCTCTGGTCCTGGTCAGTGTGTGCAGGAGGCAACCAATCAATGTGTTTCTCTCACATCAATATTTCTCTCTGGCTTTCCCTCTCTCTTCTACTCTCTCTAAAAATCAATGGGAAAATATCCTTGGGTGAGGATTAAAAAAAAATTTAAATACAGATGATCTATGTTATGTTTTTTGACATCCTATTATGTCAATGCAGAGTAACAGAATTTATATGTAACTTTAGATATTATGTTCCCACAATGTTTTTAAAATACAGTATAAGAATTAAAGTATGGTTGCTTAACGAATAACTCTTAGAGAGAATATCTGAAGCCAGAAGTTGTTAATATATTAGTTACAGTATATTATTTAAACTATTGCACCACCTATCCTATATAATAAGAGTAATATGCAAATCAACCAAATGGCGGACGATCAGTCACTATGACATGCACTGACCACTGGGGGGCAGATGCTGAATATAGAAGCTGCCCCCTGGTGACCAGTGTGCTCCCACAGGGGAAGCTCTGCTCAGCCACAAGCTGGGCTGTTGGCTGCAAGTGCAGTGGTGGTGGTTGAAGCATCCCCTGCCTCCTCTGCAGCACTAAGGATGTCCAACTGTGATTTAGGCCGGTTCTCCCCTAGGAGTGGCCCTAATCTGACAAGTGGACATCCCCAAGGGATCCCAGATTCCAAGAGAGCGCAGGTTAGGCTGAGGGGCCCCCACTCTGAGTGCACAGATTTTTGTACACCAGGCCTCTAGTAATTAATATTATTAACTCATCAAATACTTACTACCCTCATGTATTATTTACTAAAATTACATAAGTGACTTTGGCTTCAAAAGGAAGATAAAAGTGAAATTTGTAGGACTTTGTGGACTGAGCTCAAGCAAAACAGTGAATATATAGAAAAAAGGTGAAGATTGTAAATAGTATCCAGAGTAAATGCTGGCCATTGGGAAACTGGTTCACGTTGACAGAGCCTTGAAGTTCTCTCTCTGTTTCCATGGTAAAGTCTGTGAGTGACATTGGCAGAGGTCACTTAGGTAGTATAGAGTTTCCCATGAAGATATAAGGCATAGAACGTTGTTTACTACTCCACTGGCATAGTTTGAATAATGACATCTTTATTCAATTTTCAGACATGCTGTTTCCTTTGGGGAACTTTTTGTTGAAGCATTGGACTAGTTGTTTACCAAAAGTTGATGTTTTGATACCAATGGGAAATAAGAAAGGAAATTCATACTTACTATAATTATTTCTACATGTTTAATTATTTCTACATGTTTGGTGATTCTTGAAAATATTATTGGTGCCCATTTTTTCCCTGTGACATTAGCATGGTTCACAGTCTCAAAGTTAATGCTTTCCTTTTTGGTGATCAATATTGATTTTTTTTTTACATTTTCTTAAGATATATGTTACTGTCTCACATGGGACTAAAGTATTAATATAGTTTATATAAAAGTTTTATTTTCTTGTGCTGGGAATCTTATTGAAGGAATTATATAGTCTCATGGGCAGATAATTTTCCTTATATTGACTTTTTTTGTTCATTTGCTTTAATGTAGTTGGGTTGTTAATTTTTAGCACACTGGTAGAAAAAGCCACAGCAGGAAACTTTTGGTTCTCACTGAGATATGTAAATTACAATAATAATCTTTGCATTAAAAGCGATAAAATAAACTTAATGGTTTAACCCTACAGTTGCTATTCTGAACTACCAAAGAGAGAGAGAGAGAGAGAGAGAGAGAGAGAGAGAGAGAGAGAGAGAGAGAAATAATTATGAATAAAACCAGAAATATTCAATTAAATTATAAAGGACTATTTCCATAGATTGTAATCTGTAATGATTATTAGAAATCTCATATGAAAACACAATGGAGAGATTAAAAACAAACTGACATGTTTCTTACCTGAGCTTTGTGTCACCATTAATAGGAGTTATAATTGATTAATAATCAGATGGATATGGATGTATAATAAACTAGAAGTCTGTTTCCTCTTTACCCATACACATGTAGACATAAATGGAACAAGTGCAAGTGTGCCTAATGTGCTATGGGGGAGAATGAATGCCAGGATAGTTCTTTCTCTTATAGTTTGCCACCCTGTCTGAAATTCTTTCTCTCTGAAATAAGGTTCCAAATATAAAATCCTTGTGAAACATGTTTAGAGGCAGGAGGAGCAGAAATGCTGCTGATCGTTATTGTCTATTAAAATAATTTTAAATGATTTTATTCTCAACTGGGATCAGAGCCTTGAAGAAAGGATGGCTGAGCACTATCAGTGCACAGTGAAGAAAAGAAAGGGAGACTTCAGGAGTTGAACTATTACCCAGATGTGGTCTATAATAGAGGGGAGGGCAATGTAGAAACATCCAGGTCAGAGAAGGGAAAATGATTAGTGTAATGAAATACCATCTCCCTATTGTACAATTTCATCTTTAGTTGATCCTGTTCTTAACACTTTCGTGTCAATTAGAAAAAGGTGAACAACAGAATAATAGCAGTAATGGCATTTTGACAGTACTTACTATGCATTTTTTTTTAATTCATGAAAATTTTCACATGTATTATTTCAACTTACAAGAATAGTGGGGATATAAGAGGGAAATTATAGAACTAATAGCATGACACTAAATTTCCCAAAGAAGCATTACTATTTTATTTAACTAAAGTTTTCTAGTAAATTAACCATTATTTTGTACCAAGAAAAAAGGTCTTAGATGCTCAAAAAGTAGCATGCCTATCAACTTTTCCAGTCTCAATTCAATTTCTGTCTTATATTTACAATTGAGAATGGCTCTTCACAGATCACTGTGTTTAAAGAAAAAAAAATAGAGGAGGAAGCCTAGGGTGAGTTTTCATTCCTTTTTGTTTAGAAAGGTGTTCTTTGAAACTCAGTGAATGGTTTCTCCCTTTAATGAGAATTCCAGCATAGCCAGGGCTGATTCAATTCGCATTGCTGTGCTGGTTGTTTATGGCTAGTGTCTCTTTTCAATGGGTCGCTGGGTGCTCTGATTGGTTGGGACTTATTGTACCAGTTGTTGTATACAATATTTTTAATAACACCTTAGAGAATAGCTGACAGAAAACTTGGAAGTAATTGTCACCTCTTCTGAAAATCCAATTATGTGGGAACTTGTATCATAGTTGTGGGAAAGCTGTTATATGTATCTTTTATGAACATCAGATGCTTGCTTTACTATTGGTCCCTGGAGAAATAAGAGCACAAGGATGCCCAAACTCTTAAGAGGATAAATCACAATATTTATCAAGCTTTCCCCACTTGCTTATAGTGGTCATGTTTTGACACACTGAGATATATGTGGAGTTTTTCAATTTGTACTTCTTATGTTTTCTTACAAAGTGATGATTGCTATCCATTTTAATAGACAGGAATCTCAATCTCTGTTTGCATCAGTCCAGAAAAATATTCTAAAGGGTTTCTCCACCCATCCTCATTATTCAAAGTTTATTGAACACCTATAATATGTAAATTCCTATAATAGTTGTTATGAATGGTCTTAGAAAGAACAAAGAATTATGTTCTTGCTCTGTTGCAACCCTCAGTATATGAAGGGATGTGTACACTGTCTCCTGATTTAATTCTACATTTCTTTAATGGGTGGACTGCAAAGAAAACATTTAATTTTATAAAAGAAATATTTAATCCTTTATCATATGAATGTTCGGCAAATATATTCTCATACAGTGGGTTCCTTTTTCATTCCAATGATGGTTTCTTTCGCTGTGCAGAAGCTTTTCAGTTTGATGTAGTCCCATTTGTTTATTTTTTTTCCTTTTTTGATGTATCATAGAAAATTCTGCTACATGAGATTTTATAGATTTTGCTGCCTATGGTTTCTTCTAGAATTTTTATGGCTTAATTTTCAAAATATATAAACAACACATGCAACTCAACAAAAGGAAGACAAACAATCTGATTAAAAAATGGTCCTGAATAGACACTTCTCCAAAGAGGAAATACAGATAAGAGGCATTTAAAAAAATGCTCAGTATCACCAATCACCAGATAAATGCAAATTAAAATCAAAATGAGATATCATCTGACACCTGTCAGACTAGCTATCATCAATAAATCAACATACAAAAAGTGCTGGAGAGGATGTGGAGAAAAGGCAACCCTTGTGCACTGTTGGCAGGATTGCAAGTTGTTAAGCCACTATGGAAAAGAGTATGGAGGTCCCACTTCCATGTATATATCTGAAGAAATGCAAAACACTAATTTGAGAACATATTAAAGAACACCCTTACATTCATTTGTGTGTTGTTTAAGAGTAGTGAAGATATGAAAGTAACCCAAGGACCCATTAGTAGAGGGGTGAATAAAGAAGATTTAGAAAATCTTACCTAATAATATACAAACATGTAAATTGGCCATACCTCCGCTATACCCACAGCCGATCAGGAGTGAGTATATAAATTAGCCTGACAAAGATTGGGATAATTTGCATATACAGACACAGAGAGATGGGACACCTTCTATGAGGAGGAGGGGGGCAATTGAGGGAGCTACAGGAGTGGTGTTCTGGCCAGGAGTGAGGATTTTCAGGCTCCTGGGTGGCTAGGAGTGAAACCAGGGGAAAGAAGGTCTATTCTTGCATGAATATCATGCAACAGGCCTTTAGTACTGTATATAAAATAGAATATTACATGGCCATAAAGAAGAATCCAATAATACAATTTGTGACAGCATGAATAAACCTAGATAGTACTCTGCTAAGTGAAATAGGCAGACTGGTACCACATAATTTTACTTATATGTAGAATCTAAGGAGCAAAATAAATGGACAAAACAGAAATAGACACATACATACAGAAAGCAAACTGAAGGTTGCTGAAGCAAGAGCTGGGTGAAAAGAAAAATAGATTGAGAGGTACAGATTGATAGTTACAAAACAGTCTTCAGGATGCAAAACACATATAGGGAATATAGTCTATAATATTGTAATAACTATAGAGTGGTAGGAGGGCACTAGAATTATCAGGTGGATCACTTGGTGAATTATACAATCGACTAACCACTATGCTGTATACCCAAAACAAATCTAAAGTAATACTGAAAGTCAACTATAATTTAATTTTTAATGAAATGATTGGTCGTTATATTTAATTATTCATTCTGCTTTCTTTGTAGGTTGTGCCTTTCCACAGCCATGACAGGGGGTCCACTGTAAGAATTCTGTTGTTTATCAAGCAGTTGCTTTTCAATGTGGATTTTATTTCTCCCAATAACCAATATTTACTCAGCATTAAATCTGCAAAGAAACTATTGGGTATTAAAGGAACATAATTCTTTTTGGTGCTTTTCAATAACAGCCTTTACTTGGAAGTTGACAGCCTTTCCTATTTTTTTAAGTAATATAGAAAAAGTGTTACCCAGATATTTTATTGGTTGTTCATTGCTAGTATAATAGGTCACTTTTGCTGAGTACTGTCCACATGTCAAAAATTCTCCTAAACACTTTATACATGTATTATCTCATGTAACCACCTCTGCTCCCCAGATTCTATTGGGTAAGTGATATTTGCATGCCCATTTTATGGAGAGTAGAATTGAGGTTCAGAGACTTAACTAAGTTCACACCAGTGTACCTTCATACATAGCTTCTCCTCTTTTGACTCTTACTTTCTTGGGACTCTAGAGTCAAATTTCTCTCTTGATATCATTGATGCATTGCAAGACTGGATCAGAAGTAAAAGCTAATGTATACTGTTTTTAAATATACATATATGATGAAGCAGTAAACTAAAAAAAACCCACAAAAATTAATTCATTAATCACAGGAAAGCAGTCACAGCTGTTTTGGATCAAGCTGGATATATTTACCAGAACTAGCACAATTATTTAGAACAGAAAGCAGAAGTAGAGCCATTGACTGAAACTGCACGGGGAATTTTGGTAGGCAGAATATAATTGCTCATTATTTTTATTTATATCTTCCCATTTCCTTGTTTCCTTTTCCTTTTGTTCTTTAATAATACTCAAGGCTTTGCATGAAAACACATTTTTTTTCTTTGCTTATATAGTTATCCTGGTCCTGCATTATGACTCATTCGGAAGTCATAATCAGTTTCTAATATCATTATAATGTCCACAGTAACCAGTTGGGGTATCATAATCTTAGGAATATGACTTCAGTGGAAGTAGATGAACTAAGAAATAAAACACTAATTTTCATGCAAATATTCTAAGCAATAAACTAGAAACAATAAATACAAAAAAAGATAATCCTGTTGCTATTTTGGGCTTTTAAATTGAAATCTTCCAGGACTATTCAACTGCTCAACAAAGGTTTTATTGAAACTTGGTTTCATTAGTGCATCCACCAATATCCCTTTTTATGCCAACACCAGAGGCCTGATGCACAATCCTGCACAGATGGGGTATGGCCTGCCTTGATTGGACTGATCAAGGCTGGGCCTGCCAGGATGCAGGGACTGGGGAGGCTGGCTGGCCAGCCCCACCCCTGATATAGGTAGAGGGGGCCGATCAGGGTCAGACGGCTGTGGGGAGGGGCCATAGGTGGTTGGTTGGCTGTCTCCACCCTCGATTGGGCTGGCTGACCAGCCACAGTGCCTGTCATAGCGACCGGTCATTCTGGTATTTCTGGTCTTTCCAGTTGGTCTGGTCACTTGGCTTTTATATGTATAGATTTGTCCTCATTCATCTTGCTTATAATGTGAAGAAATTAAAAAGATTTTGATTTATCAAAAATCAGTATTTTAAATTCATATTTGGAAGACTAGTTGAACATTAAAGATATTTTCTATCCAAACCATTTAAAAATGAAAAAAGAGATAATTATGTAAAGTTATTTTGTCACTTAATATATGTCTGCGATACATTAACAAAGTGGCAACAGGTTGTTGATGGATTTTCTCAATGCTGCATGTTTAATGACAACTCTGCTCTTAACCAAAACAGTAGAAACATAAGATTGTTTTACCAAATACAATCTGACAAGCACCTGGAATGTTCATGTGTTCCACTGTATTTCATTTTAAGTAAATATGTGAATGCAATTACATTACCTTTTCTAAAATTATTGAATTCATTATCAGATATTTTTAGATCAGGAGTCAGCATACTTTTTTTGTTCTGCAAAGGGCCTCACAGTAAATATTTTGCTTTGGCCAGCCATGTGTTCTCTGAAGCAACTAGGTAGCTGCTGTTGCAACATGAAAGTTGCCATAGACAATCCTCTATAATAAAAGAGAAACATGCAAATTTGACTGTACCTTCGCTCCTGGTTGGCTATACTACCAGCCAACCAGGAGCAGGGGCGGGGCCAAGTGGTGCAAGCGCCGGGCCCAGGGATGGAGATGAAAGGTGGTGGCGGCAAGCGCCCACCCCCGGGCGCTGTGAGGGCAAGCTGTGGCAGCAGCAGAGGTGGTGGTGGTGGCGGCAGGGAGTGATGACTGGGCATAGCAGGCAGCTGGGGCTGAGCTGAGAAGGGCAATGGCTGGGGCAGGCTGGTGGTGAGATATCAGTTGGACATCCCCTGAGGGCTCCCAGTATGTGAGAGGGGGCAGGTTGGGTTGAGGGACCACCCACCCCCAGTGCACGAATTTTGTACACTGGGCTCCTAGTAGTATATAATGAAATATGCAAGTTTTCCCATAAAACTTTATTTCCAAAAGCTAGAGATGTAGTAGATTTGGCTTGAGGGTGCTGGTTTGCTACCCTGGATTTAAAAATGTTCTGAATACACAAACTGCCTCAAAACAAACTTTTGTTGATGTTCACATTAAATAATTTATTATAAGATGTCTTTTTTCAAGAATTACATGAATTTGAGTTATAGCATTATATTATCAAAATCAGAAACATTTTATTAGTTTAAAATTTGTGAGTTGTTTTTCACCCTCCCAGGAGAGAGATCTAGCTAAAATGCAAATGGTATTTACTAGAGGTCTGGTGCATGAAAATTCGTGCACTCGGGGGGTGGGGAGGGGTTCCTCAGCCTGGCCTGACCCTCTCATAGTCTGTGAGCCCTCGCGTAGAGTCCCTAGGCCTGGCCTGAGATCAGGGCCTATTTTAGCTTTCCTTCCCCAGGCTGCAGACAGCTGGCTCCACCCCTGCCTTTGCTATTGCTTGCCATCTGTGCAGAGCTGCCCCCCTCCCCTGCCTCCGTTAGCTGTCCTCTGCAGGCAACAGGCTGGAGCAATGGCTTGGCTGGCCTGGGCCTCCCTCTTTCTTTGCTGGTGGGCAGGGCTAGCCCTGTAAGGGGGTGTGTGCCTACCAGATCACCCTTAACCACTGGCCTGCCTACCTGATCTCCCCTAACTGCTGGTCTGCCTACTTGATTATCTCCAATCACTCTGCCTGCCTACCTGGTCTCCCCTAACCGCTTGCCTGCCTACCTGATCACCCCTAACCCTGGTATGCCTACCTGATCACCATTACCCCTCTACCTACCTGCCTGATTGGCCTTTACCTCTTGCTTGGCGGTAGGGCCAGCACTGGTCAGCCTCCGGTTGTTACTGGTCATTATAACCCAGGGTTTTTATATATTAGGATACTCGAGTTTGGAGTCTGGTTCACAGTGTGCGATGTTGTTTGATAACCTATCAAATGAAAAGAAGCTCTCTTCTAATTATTACTAACTCAGAAGCTCCTAGGTCCAGTCAAGAACCTTACTGCATAAGGTGAACAGTGTTTTTTTGGGTGGCAGAGAACTTTTTTCATTCTTTTCTTGAAAAAATGTGTTGCACAACTAAAATTCCTGTGATCTACCACAATGATTTAAGATGACCTCACTGTAATGTAATACAGCATTCAAAGTAAACAGAGTACAACCAGGGCTAGAGATAGAAAGAGTACTCTTATCAGTGGGGATTGTCCAGCTGATGTTACATTCTTGGTCTTTCCTGTTGTTTAAGGTGACCTCCAAAGATGACTCTGAGCTGGGGAAGGCTAGGAACATATCTTCCAAATGAAGTCCTGAGAAACTGTCATGTTTTATCTGCTCATGTTGCTCTACCAAATACCAAAGAGCCCTAGTTGGTTTCGCCTAGTGGATAGAACTCAGCCTGTAGGCTGAAGGGTTCCATATTTTATCCCAGTCAAGGGCACATACCTCAGTTGCAGGCTTGATCCCTAGCCCTGATGGGAACCCATGTGGGAGACAAGTATTGATATTTCTCTGTCTCTGTCTCTCTCTTTTCCTCCCACTCTCTCTAAGAATCAATAGAAAAATATCCTCAGGTGAGGATTAACAAAAAACAGCAACAATGAATGGGTGACTTAAACAACAGCAATATCCTATACAATAAAAGAGTAATATGCAAATTGACAATAAAAGAGTAATATGCAAATTGACTATACCTTCACTACACTCACAAGCCATGCCCACCAGCCATGCCCACCAGCCAATCAAAAGTCGGGGGCAGGGCCGAGGTTGCCAGGGCTGGGGTGGCAGGGCCCATGTGAGAGCACTACTATACCAAGTGCCCAGAGCTCATGTCTTCATCTAACAGTCTCCCCATGGCCCCACTTTTCAATACCATCACAGTGAGGGTTAGAATTTGGACATATCTAATAACATGTAGGTTGCCAAATATCCATTGTTTAATTAGAAGGCTTACCATTTGAGCTTTCTAACCAAAAACAAAATCGTTACCTGTGAGTGTCCTTGACATGTATCCTTCAAGGCAAATAGTTTATTTTATAATTTTCTCTAAAAACTCTCAGTATCCTTTGATATATCTTTGCTGCTTCTTTCTAGAATGATGATTAAATGTTAAGAACAATATTATTGTCTTGACGATGTGCTCCATGATTAGAGCATCAGCCTGCACACAGAAGGTTCAGGGGTTCGTTCCCTGCCCTGGATTGGGGCACATGTGGGAGGCCACCAATGTGTCTCTCTCACATCAGTGTTTCTCTCTTTCTCGCTCTCTCCCTCTTTCTCTCCTTCTCTCTCTCCCTTCTACTCTTTCTGAAAAGCAATGGGAAAAATATCCTTAGGTAAGGATTAACAAACAAACAAACAAAAAGAACAATATTATTGTGTAGCAAGACAGTCACCATAGGCCAATTATTAGGATTGAATTAATCTTATGATGTATTAACATTTAGAAATTATCATGATATAGCTTTTAACTTAATTCCTTTCTTCTGCATTTATAAGTAATATATATTCTGTTTTCTACAGATAACACTTTTTATTATTTTGCTGTTGTTTTTCTGTGAATATTGACAACCTGTTTTCTACTTCAGCAAACCTGTTGATTTTGTGAAGATGCCCTAGTATGAGATACTATACTGAATGGAAAGTTTGTCAATTTACTTCCATTGTATAAAATATTAGCCTTTAGGTATATTGTATAAAATAGTATCCTTTGAATCTTCCTCCACTCTAGAACCTTTATTTCTATTTCATTCCAAATGCATGAAATGTACGTTTCAAAATTAATTAAAAAACTCATGATGGTAATAGATTTCATATTAGGATTGCTAATTTTAATAGATATTCTATTGACATTTTTGATTTACTATAATTTTCTTTACTTAAAGCAACTTTATTTTTAAAAAGAAGTATTTTTTTTAACTTTCACCAGTATTTTTTAATAGAAATGTATGTTGAGTTTATAAAACAAAGTTGGTCAAATGAAAGACGTAATGCTTTTGTTAACTTACTGTTATTGTAAATAAATTTAGTAGCTCACATATTTTGAATGTCTTTACACTTATTTTTAAAAATTACTAATAATTTTTATATCATGTTTCTCTTTGTAAGCTAATTATCGTGAGTTGCATTTTATTTTTCATATTGTGATTTATGTAGTTTACATCTTATGACCTGGAACAGTTTATAAAATATTAGTTAATTTGTTCTGTAAGAAATTAAATAATTCATGAATGACAATTAATAAACATTTTTAAGTTCCAGTGTTATTCTTAGTGATTCATTGACTTCTTTGTATGATATGTAAAATTATGCAATTACTTAGAAAAGAATTTTATTCAGGTTTTCAACTTCAGCACAAAGTAATTGTGAATACAATTTTGCACAATTTACTGTATTTATTATCTTCTCTCTTTACAACAGAGATTTTTTCAAGTTTATATAGTTTACTAATTTTTTAAAGCAGCTAATATCGGGTGCATAAATACCATCATTTTATGGTGGAAACAAAGCCAGTGAATAATGAATACAATGCCTTAAAGAAGGCATCAATTAGAACTCACACTCATGAGTCACTGCCAGCCATTTCTGGTGCATTACTTTTCTCCTGCTATTGTAACAGATTAATACAAACTCAGTGGCTTCAACAACACAAGTTTATGACCCTAGAAACTGTACAATCCGGAGTATTACATGGATTTCACGCAAATGAAATCTACATGTAAGCATTGCTCCTTTCCTTCCTGAAGGTTCTAGGAGAGACTTTGTTTCCTTGCCATTTCCAGCTTCTGGAGGTCCTTGGCTTGTGACCCCTTCTCTACTGCCACAGCCGGCGATGGTCACTCAAGTTCTTCTCTCATTGCATCACCTACCTTTCTTCTTCTACCATCCTTTCCCACATTGAAGGTCCTTGTCATTAAGGGTGGGCCTTTCAAGGACGCCCTCGAGAACTGCAGTGCGTGTACGTGGGCAACCACACGCCCGCGAAGGGCTTGCTGTCCTACCTGTACAACAAGCTCGTCGGCTGCGACGGCTGCGGGGCTCCCGTCCAGCTTTCCGCGGGGAAGCTGCTGTCCTTCTGGTCCGGGCCCTGTCCCCCTGTCCGTCCGTCTTCCTCCCCGCCGAAGTGCAGGCCATTGGGCGGAGAGGGACCGCACCCTGCCGCTGCACCGCCTCTGCCACAGTCTGCTCAAAGATCTGAGCTTCCCCGTCTCCCACCTCATTGCCCAGAAGTCTCCTGGAGCTGCTGCACTGCCCCCTGGCCACTGCCACCCGTGTGGCAAGTGCACGTTTACAACTGTCCACCCCAAGCTCTGAAAGAGACGCCGACGGCGGGGCTGCATCGGGGGAGTACAGCTGTCAGCTCTGTGGCCGCCCAGTATCTGCAGACGTTCGACCTGCACTGCGGACAGGCACTCAGGAGCCTCAGGAGGGTGGCCAGCCCGACATCGAAGTGGCCTGCGTGTCACACGCTGTCTGCAGGCGGAGGGACAGGGGCGCCCAGCGAGGCCACACAGGCCCTCACATCCTGTCCCGGCCGGTTTTGGGGAGGGGGACCGCAGAACTCTCTGGAAACCTGGTGATCAAGATTCGGGGCTGAATGGCATTCACCCTCCCCTCCCCACCCCTCTCGTTGGACTACATCCTGCCCCCAAATAAAAAAATAAATATATATATATATATAAACAAAAATAAAAGCCCCGGCCAGTGTCCTCAGTTGGTTGGCTGTGATTTGCAAAGTCCCTTTTGCCATGGAAGGTGGCATATTCACAATGTTGAGGTGGAGGGTTATTTTCATGGGCCATTTTTCTAGAGCTCTATCTTCATTAGTTACTTCATTTGGACACATTTGTGTTAAATTATAAATATCCCCTATATTAATACACAGATTGTGTTGACAGAATTTGTTTGCCTGAGTTGACCATCAGTTTAATCAGACTAATTACTTCATTAGCTTAGTAAATATTTTAAGGTTGGGAAACATTTTATAATGTCCCTTAAAGAGAAAAAATGAGCAGACATCATATGAATAAAACAAACTATGATTTAATTATCGGGATTTATAGACTTTAGAAAAATGTATTTATCAAAGCTTCTTTTAAAAGTTGCACTTAAATCAGTAGTTTACTAAGAATCATCTTTAAAAACTAAGTGAACTGTTAGAAAATGTTTATTTTCTTTTAAATCCTGACATCTAAACGGAACAATGTCATTTATATAGATGCAGGGCAAATCCAAATATCTCAGAAGTCTTGGAAAATTATAAGAATGTTTGTTTCTATGAAATTTGGGCTGTTAAAGAATCAGCTATTTGTGCAGGTTAAAATAGCATTTTCTACGAATTTGCTTTAGGAGATTTGACAAAAAAGATAGCAGCCACTTAATATGCTTTTTAGTGAAGTTCTAAGAATGTTATTAGTATTATGTTGTTACACAGATTTTTAGTAATGTAGATATTATATATTAATGCAAATTTCTCAGTACTATAGCTTTAAAAAGAGTTTGTGTAGGTTGATAGGAAAATGAAATAGATGATATATAGGTTGACAAATATAATCAGGGTGTGTATAAATTGTACAATTTAAGTCTATATTCTATGAGTCATATTTAAGATAATGATCACATTCTAGGTTGTTTTTCATAATCCTCCACACTTGGTTTACACAAATATTTTCAATAATTTTCTTAAGGTTTTTCAGCTGTTAAGAAAAATCTGATGTGAATGCATAATGGCTGAGCCACTATAGAAAAGAGTTTGGTGATTTCTTCAAAAAGTTAACATTGTCACATAATCCTGAAATTTCACCTTTAGATATACACACAAAATAATAAAAAAAGATACTCAAATACATGATCATAGCATTATTCACAAGTCAAAAGTTATAAACAATCCAAATGGATCAACAGATCAATGGATAAACACATTATGATATACAATACAATGCAATATTATTCAGCCATAAAATGAAATAAAGTAAAACAAAGATAAACTTCGGAAACATCCAAATAAAAACTGCTAAATACTGAAGGTCATATATTTTATGATTCCACTCATGTGAAATATTCACAATATACAAACCTATAGAGACAAAACATAGATTGGTGTGGCCAGGGGCAGGCAGAAGAGAGTTGTGAAGAGTGAGGAAATGGGAAGAAACTGATTAATAGGCATGAGATTTCACTTATAATGATGGAAATATTTTGAAACAAGTGGTTCACATCATAAATGTTCTAAATGCCAATGGATTATGTTAAAATGGTATAAAATTTATAGTATGTGAATGTCATCTTGATAATTAGCATAAGCAATATAACTTCTCACTTAAATAGAATACATTTATGCTCATAGCTTCATAACTTTGATGAAGGCTTTTGCTCTTAGTTTTCATATACCCAAGCTGCATCCATATGAGGCCTTTCCTCTGTGGATGCTGAGCTTCAGTGACCTAAGGGAGGTGTTCTGTTCTTTCCTCAGTCATAAACATCTGTCCATCTGTATCTCCCTCACTTATGTTTATGCCCCATTTGAATGTAACGCTCATCAAAAGCATACTGAAACTTGGAAGCGGTGCTCTTGGCCCATTTGCTTACACACCAAACATGAGAATGTATTCTGTCACCCCCACATAAGGTATAGAGGTATGCTGCTAATTTACCTATGACAGAAACTTGACCAGAGTCTATTTGAACATAAATGTCCTTTGCTTTCAGATTCAAAGCACAAATGAAAGTTCTACTGCAACCTTCCAGAACTTTAAGATCAATTTCAAATCCAAGGGAAAGACAGAATCTGACTCATCACATTTTTCTCTATCCTCTAAAAACCACCACAGAAAATATTCTTAAATAAACAAAAAAAAAAATCAAGCTCTACTAACTCTTTCTTTTATTCCATAATTTTAATCTGTTCTGAGACAATATGTGACATTACTGACTATGAAAGAAATGTGGAATAAAAAAAATACTCTTTCACACATATAAGACTGAAAAAAGTTGTATTCACAAATTAGTAAAGCTTTGTTGGTTTTCTAGAGTTAGCTTCTTAACAATGTAATGTTAGTGCCATTGATGATTTTAAAACCACTATATTATATAATAATCTTTCTGTACCTATATGCTGAAAAAAGGAACCAGGAAGTCAGAAGTTGGAAAGAGAAACATTGTCATTCCTTGAAAAACTGTCAGATAACAGCACATCTTTTGTCTATCTCAAATAACTGAAGAATGTAATATCCTATATAATAAAAGCCTAGTATGCTAAAGTGTCCAGTCCTCCGGTCAGCTGTTCAACCAATCAAAGCATAATATGGTAATGATATGCTAAGGCCACTCAACCACTTGCTATGATGTGCACTGACCACCAGGAGACAGATAATCTGACAGATAGGTTAGCTTGCTGCTGGGGTCCTACTGATAGGACTGAGTGAGATGGGCCGGACATGCTCTGAGCCCTTCCTCCCTCTTGCAATACAGGACACCTCAGGGGATTTCAGAGAGACGTTTCGGCTCAATGGCAGGATGACCAGTTTCTTTGATGTGCACTGACCACCAGGGGGTGGATGTAGTGGTCAGTGTGCTCCCAGAGTGGGAGCAGTACTCAGACAGAAGCCAGGTTCATGGTTGGTGAGCACAGTGGTGGTGGCGGGAGCCTCTCCTGCCTCCATGACAGTTGGACATCCCCCATGGGCTCTTGGACTGGGAGAGGGCACAGGCTGAGCTAAGGAACCACCCCCCCTCTGAGTGCACAAATTTTGTGCACAAATATTGATATAAGATCTCTGATCTTGGCAAAGCAGAGTTTGATCAATTTGGTTGATGATCACAGACATTGTGTTAACAGCTCCATAACTATTGATTAACTTCTTTGCAACACATCATTTTAATTAAAACCAAAACTTCCCCTCCCTTTCTTCACATATTTACATTGGGGCATTTGCAGATCTTCCTATCACATGGAATCTATTTTTTACATATTGATTCTGGGTTTATCAGGCTATTTATTTTGACCACAAAACATTAGCAAATGTGACATAAGTAGACACTTGAAAATACCTTGCACATTAAGCAAGCTTTTTGCAAATTCTTGACGAAGTTAGCTGAGATCAACTAAGCCTGGGTGAGAATTAAATCAGCCAGCTGAATCCAGCTCAAGTAGCCAAACCATAAAATCTTATATTAAGTAAATACTTCATGCTACAAAGTTTTCTATTGCTTTCTTAATGCACCAAAAACTCACAAACTTACTGATCTTTCTCTTTTACAACTTACTTACCACTGCATCCTAATTCACCAAGATAAAATATAAATTATATCAATTGTTATTTGTTAAGTACCTAGATATATCAGGTATATTGCTAATATTTTACAGATTTAAAAAAGCCTTTCAAAATTTGTGACATTCACTGAATTGTGTCCCCTTAAATCCATATGTTGAAGCCCTAACCTGCAATATCACTTTATTTGGACATAGGGCCTTAAATGAGGTAATTAAGGTTACATGAGATCATATGGGTGGGGCCATTATCTAATAGGACTGGTGTTTTTAGAAGAGTAAGAGACACCAGGAATGTATACACACAAAGAAAAAACTAAGTGAGGACACAACCAGAAGACAGGCATCTACAAGCCAAGGAGAGAGGGCCTCAGGAGTAACCCAATCTGCCAACACCTTGATTTTGGGACACTGTAGCATCCAGAATTGTGAGCAAATACATTTCTGTTGTTTAGGTCACCACATCTGCGAGTTTGTGGTATTTTATTCTGGCAGCCCTAGCAGACTGAAATAGTTTGTATTATTGTGTTTTGTTTGCAGAAGAGGCAAATAAGTCTGAGAGGTATTTATATAACTGCTCCACAGTAACCAGCTAGTATTACACAGAGACAAGATCCTAGACTAAGTCATTTTGATAGTGAAACCCAGGTTTTTAACTATGTAAAGGAAACAAAGTCAGCTGTTATTTTCTGCCTTGACAACACCAATACTAGCATATATATGATCAGAACCAAAAAAAATAAAAAAAATAAATAAAAAAACTTGAAGCAGATATTTTTAAAAAATACTACTTTTATAAAATAAAATAAAATGAAATGTTAATGAAACACAAAACAAGCACAAAAATAACTAATAAAAAGAATAGTAAGAAAGGAAAGTAAAAGGAGGAAGACTGTAACTTGTGATCCATTGAGAACAGACTCTGAGGACTTCTTTAATTTCCTTTCTTAATAAAGCTTTATAATAACAGTTTTGACTATTAGGCCAACTTGCTACCATGTCATTTCTTGTTATTAATTCATTATGTGATTTTTCTTCCTAAATGCTTCTGCTTATTTTCTGTCAATGAAGTGATTGATAGGAGGTGGTTCCATTCCACTTTCAGGCCTCTGTTGTAAGAGCTCCATATTCAGTTAGGCCAAAGAGAGTATGCTGTTTTTTTAATTTCCTAAATAGATTGTATTTTCCTGCCTTTTGTTAATTTTCTGGCATGGGGGCATCAAACAGAGCTCTGAAAGTACCTATCAGTGCCTGGCTATCCCTCGAAAAATAATATCATAGACATAGCCAAAAAGTAGATTAGCATACTGGTATGAAAACAAAAAGTCAAATGAAAGAACTATTCTGCTCCCCAAGTTAAACATTTCTCAAAAGAGATTGGTGATTGGTGATTAAAACCAGTAAAAACACAATAATATTTACTAGAAAGTTTGGGAAATCATTTGGCTTAATTAAAAGTTAAATAAATAGTGAGCATTATTACAACTCTTTCAGTTTGGGACACACAAATCATTTTTGCACCACAAAAGAAATTAGAGATTAAAAAACTGGTCATACTGAAACCAAAACTGGGGTGTTTGCGTTCGAGTTCATTGTCTTACAAAACTGAGGAATGAATTTGTGGACAAAAATGGTTAAAGGCAACAAAGTTTATTGAGAGAAGCCAGACCTGGGAAAGGTGCAGCTGGGGTTCCAGGAGCAGGCCAGTGACCAGAGCTTCCTTTCCATGTTACAGTCAGATGTTAAAGTCTGTTACTCCATGTGTAGAGCCCACGTGGCCATAAGCCACGTGGGAGATGTCTCCTGCCATCAGCCCACGAGAGAGAGAAAAAAACGCCAACTTTTTTGTGTACATGCTTGCTAGGTTCCTATGGGTTCTCTCAAAAAATTTTGCCTTAGTAACATCCTTGGGATTGGTTTATATGCAGCACCGCTTTGTGATTGGCTACCTGCAAGCTGTCTGTCTTAACAATATCCATACCTTTTAAATTTTGTGCCTCTCCTGCATACCCTTCCTTCCCCATCCAGTTTGGGTGCCTTGGTAACTCTGCTGAGTTGAGGTCTTAGTTTTACTTCCTTCCTCCCCTCCCCACATTGGCCTGATTCCTGACTATCTGTCTTCCTTCTATCTCCTCAATATTATGGAACAGTTAGTACAATATTTTATATAGCCTATTTAAATAAAATGCTATATAACCTACATAAATAACTAGGTACATTATTTTTAAACACCAAATACTTTTGTTTTTAATATTGCATCATAAGCAAAATTTATATTTAGTAGATTCTGATTTTATGCATCTTTACATTTTTGTTTTATAATTAAATTGAACCTGACTATTTTGGTAACATTTTAAAAAACAATTTTATCAAGAGAAGAATACAAAATTCTTTAAAAACTAGGATTTCTACATGTAAATTTTCCACATGTTTATAAAACATTTGTCTTAAAGTTTAGAACACAATTTTGAAATAATTCAATCTTTTTATCTCAACAATAGCTATTACTTTAAATACTTTATGTAAAATATTATACTACATGTCCAATAGTATCACAGGTTTTATACTCTCAAATTTTTATGGGACAAAAATGGTTTATATGCCCCATTAACTCCATGCATAGCTTAATGTTTTCTTGTGCCTTGTGTTCAGATAACTAGCATAGAAGATTATAATTCATCAACAGTTTTGAACCATGACTTGACCTGTGTGTGTGTGTGTGTATTGATTTCCTTACTAATTTGTGATAATTTTTCTTTGATAATGACCTTGCTTATCACAATCTGATTTATACAAAATATGCATTTTCTTAGTATATTCAAGACTTAATGGAATTAAGAAATAACAAAGGTTAAGTAATTTGCCAAAAAAAAAAAACAAAAAACAACTAGTAAGAAGCAGAAAAAGGATTTGAAACTATGTTAATCTGAATACAAAATGGTGCTCTTAATTAAAATTCTACTCTCCTGGGTTGCTCTTTTTTCCACAGAATATTTTTTTTCACTTGTTCTTGGTTACACAAAATTTTACTTTGTTCTAAAACTAATTTTAAACATATATTATAATAAAATATGAACAATTGTCTTTAGAGTAAAATATAAACTCTAAATGCTCTCCTCAAATTTTGGAAATTAAATCAATGTTTCAAAATAGACAATTTTTCAGGCTAACAGCATTTAGATGGCAGAATTATTAAAAGAATGAATTTATTTTTAAGGATTTTCAGCAATAGAAAGTTTCATTTTTAAGTTATAGACTTACTGGTATACATAAAATTAAATATAGATGACATTATGCCCATTGAGTTAAATGTACTTTCTGGAACATCTGTGATTACATTGTGGAAGTGTCTTGAATTGTTCTCAGGAGACTAGCTCACATTTTCAGATATAGGCTTGGCCAAAAATTTCTGTGAACTCAGACTGGATTTTGATTTTACAAATCTTCTGGACAATTACTGAAAAGGGAGTAGGCCCAGAGTGCTTGAGCCTTCTCCTTAATTTGAGAAAGAACTCCTGAACACAATATATTTACGTTTTCCTAGAAGACAGGGAAGGGAAACATTAGAGAAGAGATGAAGGGGGAACCTAAGTTTCAAACTCTTGTAAATGTTTAGTGACAAAATGAGATAAGGAAATAGAAAAGAAAGTCCAAAAAGAATATGACTTTTAAAAAACCTTGCTCTGGCCAGTGGTTCTCAGTAGGTTAGTGCATCATTCCCTATAGTAAAAGATCTAGAATTCAATTCCAGGCAGGGCACATACCTAGGTTGCATGATAGACCCACAGTCAAGGATATATTCACATTTCTCTCTCTCTTTCTTTCTTCCTTTCTTCCTTTCTTCCTTTCTTTCTCTCTCTCTTTCTTTCTTTCTTTCTTCCTTTCTTTCTCTCTTTTTTCTGTCTCTCTCTCTCTCTCTCTCTCTCTCTCTCTCTCTCTCTCTCTCTCTCTCTCGTTCTCTCTCTCTCTCTCTCTCTCCTCCATTCCCCTATTTCAAAAATCACTAAGTATATTTGCAGGTGAGAATTACAAAGCAAACCAAAAACAAGCTTGTGCGGTATTAACCCAGCTTAGGTGTGTAACTGAGAAAATAAAATTGGCAACTTTTGCCTAGCCATGGAGACTCAATGATTGAGCATTGACCTATGAATCAGGAGGTCACAGTTCGATTTCACGTTAAGGCACATGTCCAGGTTGTAGGCATTATCCCCAGTGGGGATCGTGCAGGAGGCATCCAATCAATTATTCTCTCTCAGCATTGATATTTCTATCTGCCTCTCCCTTTTTCTCTGAAATTAATAAAACATATATTAAAATTGGTGACTTTTAGTATCTTCAATCATAAAATGCAGATAAAACTGTCCTTTTAGAGGTATGAATACCTAACATAATGCCTGTGCCTTAGTAGGCAATTACACACTTTCAGGTCATCTTGGCTATACCGTGTTGTGCTGCTTAATGAGGTACTGATCAAGGATGAACTATATTTACCACTGGGGTCTCATAAGATTATAATGGATCTGAAAAGTCCTGTCTTCTAGAACTCTCATAGCTATTGCTATATCCTAGTGCAATGCATTAAAGTAAAAAAAAAAAAAATTAAAATAAGTGTAGTCTAAGTGTGCAATGTTTGAAAAGTGCACAATATTATACAGCTGAACATCTTAGGCCTTCACATTCACTCACCATAACTCACTTACCCAGAGCAACTTCTAGTTCTACAAGCTCCATTCATGGTAAGTACCCCATACAGGTGAACCATATTTATATTTTAGACCATATTTTTACTGTACTTTTTATGTTTAGATACACAAATCCCTACCATTATGCTACAGTTTCCTACAATATTCAGCATAGTAACATGTTGGACAGGTTTGGGGCCTGGGAGCAATTGATTGAACCATATAGCCTGGCTGTGCCACAGGATTTTGTAAGTACATTCTATGCTGTTCACACAATGACAGAATTGTCTAATGACACATTTCTCAAATGACTGTGTAGAGGTTGAATGGGTGGGTTCTTTGAAAACATTTAAGAATCACAAGAAGTGACAAAAATAATACCACTTCCCTGGGACAGTATCAGCAAACTGTGGTTGCAAGCCACATGCGACTCACAAGCCACGGTTTGCTGCTCTGTTGATTAATGAGTTTGCTGATCACTGCCCTAGGACCTTATAATCCTATATAATAAAGAGGTAATATGCAAATTGACCATCACTTCAAGACAAAAGATGGCCACCCTGATGTGGACACAAGATGGCTACCACAAAATGGCCTGCAGGGAAGGGCATTTGGGAGGCATCAGTCCTGCAGGTAAGGGCAGTTGGGGGCAATCAGGCCTGCAGGGAAGGGCAGTTGAGGAGGACCGAGCCTGCAGGGGAGAGCAGTTGGGGGGGATGAGGCCTGCAGAAAGGGCAGTTGAGGAGGGCGAGCCTACAGGGGATGAAAGTTGGAGGGAATCAGGCCTGCAGAAAGGGCAGTTGAGGAGGACAATCCTGCAGGGGAGGGCAGTTGGGGGCAACCAGGCTGGCATGAGAGCAGATAGGAATTGATAAGGCTGACAGGGGAGTCGTTGGGGGATGATCAGGCTGGCGGACTGAAACAGTTAGGGGCTACAGGCAGGCAGGTATGCAGGCAAGTGGTTGGGAGCTAGCAGTACTGGATTATGAGAGGGATGTCCAACTGCCGTTTTAGACCAGATCCCACCAGGATTGTGCCTAAACAAGCAGTTGGACATCCATGAGGGGATCCAAATTGGAGAGGGTATGGCTGGGCTGAGGGACACACACACACACACACACACACACACACACACACACACACCATGCATGAATTTTGTGCACAGGGCCTCTAGTTAATTTTATAAACAGATAACATTTTACTTAACATAGTACATTTTAACCTGGAACTGACATTGGTACAAAGCTATTAGCATTACAACTTCTCAAAATTCACCAGTTGTGATATGTAAATATATAGTGTGTAGTGTGTCTGTAGTGTGTGCAGTGTGTGTGCTGAGTGTGTGGCGGGTGCATTAAATGTGTGTGTGTGTGTGTGTGTGTGTGTGTGTGTGTATATATATATATATCCTATCTAATAAAAAGGTAATATGCAAATTTGACCATATCTTTGCCACACCCACAAGTCACACCCACCAGACAATCAGGAGAAAATTATGCAAATAAACCCTAACCAAGATGGCTGCTGCCACTGAGAGCAGGAGGAAGGCTTGGGTTTCCCCAGCAACAGAAGAAGCCAAGCTTTCTGCCTGCCTAGGCCTCCACTCAATGTTACAAAGTTTCAATTATAAAAGATACAGAAATGGTGGCAGCTACTGAGCTGCAGAGAACAGAGGCTTGGGTTCCCCTGGCAACAGAGGAAGGCAAGCTTTCAGTTGCTGGCCTAGGCCTCCACTCTAGGCTACAATGTTACACTCAGAAATAGCTGCTGACCCGGAGCAAGCAGAAGGCTTGGCTCCACTCCAGACTACAAAGTTTTAATTGTAGACATAGATTAATCCCAGATACCAGGGCTTCTGCTTGGGTTGCTTGGGGGCGTGACCAGCCTGCAAGTCTCTGCATGCCCCTAGCCCAGGCCGCCCCTCACCCGAAGGGAACCCGCACCCTGATCTGAGACACTCTTCAGGACAAACCAGCTGGCCCCCCACCCATGCACCAGGCCTCTATCCTATCTAATAAAAGAGTAATTTGCAGATTGACCATCGCTCCAACACACAAGAAGTCTGCCTCTATGTGGTCAATGATCCTGCCCCCATGTGGAGACAAGATAGCCACCACAAGATGGCCAGCAGGGGAGGGGAGTTGGGAGGGACCAGGACTGTAAGGGAGGGCAATTGGGGGTGATCAAACCTGCAGGGGAGGGCAGTTAGGGGTGACCAGGCCAGCAGAGGAGGGAAGTTGGGGGCAAATAGGCTGGCAGGAGAGCAGTTAGACATCAATTAGGCTGGCAGGGTAGTGTTTAGTGAATGATCACGCTCGCAGGCAGAAGTGGTTAGGGGCAATCAGGGAGGCAGGCAGATGAGCAGTTTGGAGCCAGCAGTCCTGGATTGTAAGAAGGATGTCCGATTGTCCGTTTAGGCCTGATCCTACTAAGATCGGACCTAGACGGGCATTTGGACATCTCTTGAGGGGTCCCAGATTGGATAGGATACAGGCTGGGCTAAGGGACAGCCCCCCCCCTGCACAAATTTCATGCACCAGGCCTCTAGTATATATATATATGTGTGTGTGTGTGTGTGTGTGTGTGTGTGTGTGTGTGTGTGTGTGAATGTGTGCTTTGATGCATGTACTATGAAAATTTTACTACATGTAATAAAATTACATTTATGTTCATGCAATCTCTATTCAAATCAGGATATAGACTAATCTATCACTACAAAGAAACTTCCTTATGCTAATCCCTTGAAGACCCATCCTTTACCCTAATCCAAATGCTTAGCCATTTCTGTCTGATCTATTGTTCATTACTATATTTTATCATTTCAAGAATGTGATATAAATAGAATCATGCATACAGTATATGAACATTTTCAATTTTTTTTCTAGTAAGCATAATGCCCTTGACTTGATCAAAATTGTTTTGTGTATCAGTAATCTGTTCCTTTTATTGCTGAGTCATTCTTCATTGTATGTATATATTATGGCTTTTAAAATCATGCAGATCCACCCCTCAAAGAACATTTAGGTGGCTTCCAATTTGGTGTGTTGCAAATAAAGTGTCTTTAACCATTATATAAGGATTTTCATATGAATAAGAGTTTATTTCTCTAAGATAAAACCTCAGGAGTGTGATTGTTGGGTTGTAGGGTCAGAGTATGTTTAGTTTTCACAAAACTGCCAGGCTTGTTTTCCAGGAGGTCTGCCCCACTTTCCATCTCCAGTAGAATCCGATGGGAGAAGCCCTTACCAAGACAGTTGCAGATAGTTGCTATTTTAAGAAATGTAAAGTACAAAATTCTTTCCTATCTCACTTCTTGGACAAAGGGGAGTTAGTCATAAAATATATCTGGGGAAAATTGCTCAATTGAATACTGACACTGTGAAAGAAGGAAGTATATGATTCATTCTTATGTAAAATCCTGATTCAGTTGATTGGCTAAATTGACACGCAATTTGGCTGCTTAGAAATTTACACATTAATTTCTGTATTAATCAGACCATATTCTTGTTTCTATTCAAAATAGACAACACACTTTATTGTGTGAATTCACCCTAAAAAAGCCAAACTTCTTAGTATCTTCAAAGAGTCTTTTAAATATGGCCATTCATTAGCAATACTGGGGCAGGGAAACTCAATGTAGTGGAGGAAGCATTAGCAAGATTTGGAATGTAACACAATCCCAGAAGGCAATTAAGAGTTGCTTTTAAATAGTTTCTATTTAAAGAAGCCAAGTGTAACACATCTTGTATTATCTTCACAGTGAATAAAGATAGTCCTTGAGAACATCTTCATGGCTGCATCCATTCTTCAAGGGAGGCATCCTAAAGCATAATACTAATTTATTCCTAAATCAATGGCAAAACAAACCCTCAAACATGTAAATGCAATATTCATTTCTTCTATTTGATTAATTCTGAAATCATAGACAAAATAAGGAATTGAAGAAGAATGAGATGTCCAACCAAATGTTAAACTAGCAAGTGTTGTTCTTTACAATTTAGCATAATTTGTGATAGTTAATGGAATCAAATATTTCAGTTTTTTTCCTATTTCTTGTAATTAAAATACTTCAAGGAAGGGAAATCATCCCTTTATGAAAACCATTTATTTTAAAACTTCCTCTTTATAGCTCTATGTATTTTCCCACATTAACCTTGTTTTGCCAACTAAAAACCAAAATGAGCAGAAAGAAAAATACTCTGCATCACAATAAACAACTATATAAAATTATGGATTTTCTCTTGTGAAATGAAAATGGAGACTTTGAGAGTTATTGTAAATGTAGTAAGTTTCAAATAGCCAATAAAAGGATTGACGAATGAAGAACATACACACGCGCTCATGGACCACGGAGGTGAGGCATGGACTTTGATGGGCCGGCAGCGCCAGGGAGCACAAGGCCTCGTACTGCTTTTACAACAGCCACGTGAGAATGAGGGTGATTGTTTGCCCTCCACTCTTCTGACTTTGTATCCTAATTCATTTTTTTTCATATTTCACTTTTAGAAATAATGTTAATTTTGTAGTCATGTTGTGACAATACCTTATTTGTTCTTTCTCTAAATTTCACTTGTATCTTGGGGAAATTGGAAGTAGGCATTTTCAACAGAAAGCAATAAGATTCTTTGACACACTATTAATAGCAATAATCACCTCAATAAATTCCACTAAGAAGGGAGAGGTTTCCTTCTATATCGGCAAAGACACCAAGAATGTTTTCATTTACGTTGGGCACCTTCAAGGTAATCACAGAAATAAAATAAATGCATCCCTTTCACTGATTATATTTCTCAAGGTAAGTCTATTATTATATCTGAACAACTGTAACTTATCAGTTTAAAACCAAATATAGATATTCTTATGCACTAGGGTGCCTTTCCATGAGGATTAGAATTTGCTTTATGATAGAAATTTATACCTAAGTATTTTAAAAGCAACCACAGTAAAAACATTCCTTTCATTACTGCAATACTCAACAGAAACTAGATCATTTAAGGAGCATTGTAAAACATGCACTGCAGTGCCAGGTGTTTATCAGACTCACTCTGCGGACACAGAAAGCCCAAGTTAAGCACATTTGACTGCATACTGTAAAACACTTAAGATCAAACTCAGGATTGGATGAGCTAGACACAATTACTGGTGTCAGCACTTTAAATATAGTTCTTGCTGAGAACACCTTCAAGATAGCTGCTCAGACCCATTCATTTTGCCAAGTAGAGGCAATAATTGGTAACCATCAGTGCACCTACAAACACCAGGCTCCTCCGAGAATAACCCAGCATGATTAGCTCTCAGCAACTGGCTGCACTTTTGCTGACTTCTTGTGAGTGGTTTTTCACAGTCACAGATAAAGCCACTGTAACCGAACACAGCTGATGACTCATTTCATGGCTTTCTGTCTCTTTTAAAGCTGTGTACTGGTTCTGTTTGAAAGAGAACAAGCAGCTATTTTTAATAAAAGGGTGGGTTTAACTGCATTATTCAGAAAAAGACCAAGAAGCATCTTTCAATCTTAACCTTTGAATGCAGAACATTTCTGGGTTTTGGTCCATAAATATAACTAAGTTTTACTTAAAAGAACTTCAAAGTGACCTTCAAACCTATCTATAGACTTTTGAGTGTTGCTTCAGAGTAAATGGAGAATTCAAATTGAGTTTCTTTGCAAAATGTATTTTGGGAGGAGACATTTCTAGAGATTATGGATGGTTCAGAAGCAATTTAATGCTGGGTACACTTGGGGTGCTGTCTGATAATGAATAATGAGGACACTATCATGTTCAATTGATATATGGTATTCAAATACAACTCAATGAATATTTCTTAAGAAGAAGGTGTCAGCTGGAGTGGTTATATATGCAGTAATTGCCACAAAAGAGTTCAGTTTAAAATAATGTAAAATGAGGCCAATTTTCTTTTCTTTTAAAAGAAATGTATTATTTTACTTTAGAACTTCAGAAATGAACACTTGTCAATGTTGAAAATTAAATGTAACATTTTAAAGGAAACATTATTCTTTACTGTATCATGGAGACATTTTTTTCTGGTCTATATTTTACCAAAACAATGCAAATTTTTGTTTTCATTTTTAAATTTAATGACCTCATATATGAATAGAAAATCTGAACAAGAGAGTATAAGTTTACCATGAGTCAAGTTAATGACCAAACCATTTCCACACTTTGCTCGCAGCTTATAATCAAAACCAGAATTTTTATTAACTGCAGTTTGAAATAGTCATATCAGTTGTAGTTTTATTCCAAGTATGGGTGTGTGACTGTATCTGTGTGTGAATGTGTGTGTGTGTGTCCGTGTGTATGCAAGTCAGAGTGTATTGATTTTTGCTGTTTGTTTTTGTGGCCTGTTTGATCCACATCAAAGATATAGTCTTTTCTTTCAGGTTTTTACATATTTTGTTTTACATTTGATTGTTTATTTTATATTTCTATGAAGTAACTAGATATTTGAAAATAATAAAACATTATAAATATTTTATATTGTGTCTCCTGCTGCTGTTATTAATTAAGTACTTATTTTTTAATGTGAAGCTTCAAAGGAAGTCTGGGCCACTGATGTAATAACCAAGGGTTCAGTTTCCATTCAGATTTAATAACTATAACACATGTTCCCCCAGTCTGATTTCTTGGCTATTATAAATTTATAGTACAAATAAACCCTTTACTCAGAAATCATTACTTTTTCAATGATGACAGTCATTTTACGTAAACTGCAATTCTCCTGTTTAGTCCTCTTTATTTCCCTTATTTGATTTATTTTCCCACAGTTCTTACTCCTCTATAAATATTATAAAATGTGCTTATCTATAGTTGATCTTCCCTCATTAAAATATAAGTGTCATGAAGGTAGGAATTCTTGTCTGCATTATTTATCAAACCTTACATATCACCTAGAAAAGTTTCTGGAACAGAGATGGTGTTGGAAAATATTTGCTCAATGAATAGACAAAACAGGGGTTTTGACAGAAAAAATGTGATACATATAAGCCTGTAAGTTCATAGGCTATCTTTGGCCCTTTTATTATAATACATTACTTTTAAAGACACAATCTATTTGTATTGCCATGAAATAATCTTACAGATTTATGATATTCTAGTGTTTATGTCTAAATAATAAAATAGCTGTTTTCTGTCAAAATTGTTTTTCGTATACTGATCTTAAAATATACATAATATGAATTTGTTCTAGTTTTAAATTACAGATTTCCTGATGTCTTGATGGTGTTTTGTTGAGTTGTACACTTGAAAACTGTATGATTTCGTGAACAAATGTCACTTCAATAAATCTGATTCAAAATAAAATAAATAAAAGTGAAGACAATAAATATAATGCAGATACCCTTTAAATTTTCTTCAGTCCTTAAATAATTCATAGATCCTCATTAAGTTTGTAGGTACTATGAATCTGTGTAAATAATTGTGAGATTTAAAACTCTCCTTTGAGTAAGAGAAACTAATGAAGGCTATAATTAAAATAATTGAAAGGGAGGTTTAAAAAAAAACCTTTGCACAGAACAAACATATATAAAACCTTAACGGTAATAAAAAAGCCCACATGGCTTTATAGGTCACTTTTATTAAACTTTCAAGGAATAGTCTCCTTCATGCTCAATGTTTAAGAAATTTAAGAGCAAGAAAATATCCCCAACAGTTTTGTTTTTTGTTTTTAAACATATGTTTCTTGATTTCAGAGAAAAAGATAGAGGGAGAAGGAGATAGAAACATCAATAATAAGAGAGAATCATTGATGGGTTGCCTCCTACATGCCCCATCCTGGGGATCAAACCCACAACTCGGGCATGTGCCCTGACCTGGGAATCCAACTGTGACCTCCTGGTTCATAGGTCAACACTCAACCACTGAGGAGCCATGTAGGCCAGGTTTTCCCAATGGTTTTGATGAATCTAGTAAATTCTTATTATAAACCATATTTTTTAAAAAAGGACATTGAAACCAAAATGTGGTGGCCAGGTCAGAGGTTTTTGTCTCACAAAATCAAGGGATGAATGCGTGGACAAAGACAGCAACCAGAAGCAAAGTTTATTGAGAGACAGACAGATCCCCTGCAGCAAGAAGTAGCAGGAAGGGGCCTCAAAGCAGCTTACCACTGAAGGTCTTTGTCTAAGTATATATGTATTAGAGGCCCAATGCATGAAATTTGTGCACGGCGGGGGGGGGGGGGGTTGGCGTGGAGGGAGGGTTGTACCACAGCCCAGCCTGCACTCTTTCCAATCTGGACCCCTTGAGGGATGTCCAACCACCCTTTCAGGATTGGACATCCCTCTCATAATCCAGGACTTCTGGCTCCCAACAGACCTCCCCTGCTGGCCTAGTTCCCTGCTACTGCCCCCCAACTGCCCTCCCTTGTTGGCCTGATCCTCCCCAACTGACCTCCTCTGCCAGCCTGGTCACCCTCAACTGTCCTCCTCTGCTGGCCTGGACACCCATAGCTGCCCTCCCCTGCAGGCCTTGTTCCTCCCAACTTCCCTCCCCTGCAGGCCTGGGTCCCCCAAAACTATCCTCCCCTGCAGGCCTGGTCCCCTCCAACTGCCCTCCCCTGCAGGCCTGGGTTCCCCTCAACTGCTCTCCCTTGCTGGCCTGGTCTCTCCCAACTACCCTCCTCAATCAGCCTGGCCACCCTCAACTGCCCTCCTCTGCTGGCATAGACATCCCTAACTTCCCACAACTTCCCTCCCCTGCAGGCCATCTTGTGGTGGCCATCTTGTGTCCAATGGGGGCAGCCATCTTTGACAACATGGGGGTGGTCATCTTATGTCGTGGTGTGATGGTCAATTTGCATATTACTAATTTATTATATAGAATGCCTTTCTAGCTTTTGATTGGTCTTTTCAAGGTATTCTGTGTAATATTCAATCATTTCAGAACTGAGTCCCCACAGGCTTGAGGACCTGATTTGGGACTGTCACTTCAAGTCCAGGGTGAATCTACTGTATCCTCCCGCCCCTCCCTGCCCCACCTGGTTCAATCCTAGATCATCCTATTCTTTTTTTTTTTTTTTTTTTTTTTTTTACTGGAACCAGGCACAGCCAAGCAGTAGACAGCAAGCTGCTTCATGTAGCTCCAAGAAGTCTCCATTTAACTTACCTTCTCTAGATCACTCCCTAACTTAGTATATATTTATCTCCTCAACATCATGAGAAGAAAAACTGTGAACATAGATACAACTATCTAAAACAAATTGACAGCAATCAAAATCAAGTAATGTTACTCCAGTTTTAGAAAGGGGAAGGTATTTGTGAAAAAAAGTGAACATTTTTAATATATGATATTTAGCATCCATTTCCACAAGCCGCTCTTATCGTAACAAATGTCATTTCAAGGCCATCCTGTAAGACTTAGAAGACAGATAATCAACCTTTTTAGAGTCCATGGCATAGGTCCCCTCAGTGCAAATTCTGTGATAAAAAAAAAAAAAGACCTGCCATGCAGCTCCAGAAATGTGAACAAAAGGGCAGATTCACATGGAAAAGGTTAAAATATAAGATTAAAGCTAGAAAGTTGATTATTTGGAGTTACCTTATGGACATGTATTGCAGAGAAAAAAACTCACAAAAAGATGAGAAATCCTCAGTATTGAGTTGGTTAACTCCAGTCACCAAGTCCAGATGCCTTGTTTCCCTTACCCTGTACTCACAAGCATACTGAGTTTGGTGCTTTATATTCCATGCCAGACAATATCTACACTTCTTGGAAGAGGTCAATGCACTTCAATAAAGTTTAGGTAACCTTTGGAAGTTTTGTCCAAATATCTCCAATTAAAAAAAAAAAAGTTATAATCCTATTTTCCATTGTTTTTTTTAAGCAGTATTTAAAGCATATCTATTTAATGTATGATTAAAGGGAGATTATTAGAATTTTTGTGTCTATTAGCAACTTTAGTGTCTATTTAAGGCAATTCTTTTTATGGTTGAAATTGCATGTTGTAATATAGTGAGTGGAACTTTGCATTGAAGTTCGGTGCAATAACCCCTTAGATTGGGTTTTCACTAATGGTGTACTATACAAGCATTTAGTCAAGCCAATATTAATTCTTCAGAAAAGAATTTTAATAGCATTAAACTACTAAATTTTTTAAAAACATGTATTTTACTGTGGTAATGTTGGAAGCTGCCCCTTGTCTTCACTAGTAGAAAGAGGTAGACAAGGAGTCCCTAAGGCTGGTTAACCTTGAGGCTCTGGAAAGGGTCAGAGCCAAGCATCCATTGTCTGGTTGACAAAGGGAGCTGAAGCAACTTCCACCTTTTAGTCTTATTTAAATCCTTGCTGATGGACTATCATTGAGCTCTTATTGGAATTGCCTGCCTAAGGGCTATAGGTATGTCCCAAATCCTGAATAAAAGGGATAGCAAGGCCAGAGCAAAATGAGTCCTTCCTCTTGAACTGGGCTCCCATCTGGCCCCCAATGTTTCCAAATTAATATTTTCTTATCTAGTCTCTTTCATTTGTGTGTGGTCTCCTCCAGAACCTGAACCCTGAACCACATGGGATATATAGGGGAACTCGCATGGTAAGAACACCTAATGCAAGGTCTACCTGTTAAAAGTGTGCAATACAATATTGTTAACTATAGATACAATGTTGTAGAGCAGATTACTAGAATTTATACATCTTGTTGATGTGTAAATTTATACCTGTTGATCAGCAACTCCCCATCCTCCAGCTAGCATCCACACTTCTCTCTGCTTCTATAGTTTGACTATTTCAGATATATCATTTAAGAGCAATCATTTTAGAGACGAAAATTAAGGACTGATCCTCTGCTAACTTAGTACAATGAAATTGCTCTCTTGACATATGTGCATGAAGTGTCACCACAGTAGGGTAAGAAAATCATTGTCCATTAGAATTCCCTCATATGTACATCTCTCCTAAGTGGTCAAGTTTCACTTTATGTAAATAATCAACCTTTCTCTGGTAACCTGCTTTGTATTTTCATTTTGCAATATTCTTATGGCAAAATCATTAAATATTTGAAGTGTTCTGGTCTCTACTGAGTAGCCTTAGCTACTAAAACTTAGTTACTAAAAATTCTTACCTGCCCAAAGAAAATTATGATATAATCCTTCCATACTATGGATCTTGTTCAAAATTGAAAGTAGGAGGGATTCACCCCTGACCTCCCTGGCCACTTCAGTGTGCTTTCTTTCTTTGGGTACTTGGTGATTTTATAATGTTTTCCTTCCTGTCTTTACTAGTAACCTCTGCTCTCAGATAAAAATGCCTGAATTTAATTTATGATACATTCTGAAACACTCATTTAAACATTTTGTATTATCATTCTCAGGGAGATTTGTATTTCATGAAGTTGAATTTCATCATGGAATACAGCTTTAACAGTAGTGTCAGTAGTATGATGGATGAGGCATTGTTTGGAAGTAATAATAGATTTCCTACTCCCTCAGAAATAGCAGTTTGTCCAGCCCTGTTTGGTTTGGCTCAGTGGATAGAGGTTTGGCCTGTGGACTGGAGGGTCCTGGGTTCGATTACAGTCAAGTGCACATGCCCAGGTTGTGGACTTGATCCCCAATGGGGAGCATGCAGGAGGCAGCTGATCAATGATTCTCTCTCATCATTGATGTTATCTCTTTATCCCTCTCCCTTCCTCTCTGAAATCGATAAGATAACATTGAAAAATAAATAAATAGCAGTATGTCCACACATGGAGTATCTGTTCTTGAGGTAAGTGCTCCTTAATATCTGTAAAATTGTTGCCTAGGGAAAGGACCTGTGGGAAGGGTAGGGGAAAGTGAGAATACATGCAGACTATGATAGAAACAAATATATTTTAAGCAAATAAATTTATAATTGTCAATTTAAAGCTCAATCATTTCTCTCTTGTCCACAATAACTTTTCATATTAAACAATAAAGTTTTGTTTCTTAATTTCTTAAAGCTGTGTTTAAATAAAATTTCCTCAAAGGTTTGGCATTCAAAACTGAATGTATTGAGAAGGTCCATGCATTCTCAGGATTTTAGAGTAAGACTAACAAATCTACCACTTCCCTGTTTTACAGGATTTCCAGACCTCTGCTCTGCAGATATTGCACATCTGGATTTTTGCCTGTGCATCTGATGCTATCTCAAGAAAAGTTATATAAATTAAAGACAGAACCCAAATACTCTTTTTCTTTTCATGCAAACCAACAGAATATATGTACATAACACAACAAAAGGATTTAGGGCAAAAGGTAAGGGACATTAGTAGTATTAAGCTAGGAAACTAACTAGATAATGACAATGTAAAAATAAATGGTGTGAAAAGAACAAGAAAATATAAACTAGAGTGGAAAGATTGTATAGGCCAATAAGAACTTTGAAATCACTTTATTTTATTCATATATGTGACTCTGATCATTAGTTCTTTTTATTTTATTGTTTTTAACCTTTGAAAATAGTGAGAACTTGGCACATTTGCCAAAATTGCTATCACTTGCTTTATTTCATGGCACCTGTTAAATACAGAAAATCTATGAAATCCATTGGTATAGATAGACATCATAGTACAAATGAATTTGCACCATGTGACATATCATACAAGATGGAACAATTTAAACATCGATATGAATTGTAACTATAACAGATTAGAACATATGAAATATATTAAATCTATGACTTCATAATGATAATTTTTAAGTTAATTTTAAATGTATCCTCAATAATATCTCTTATTCCCCATTCCTTTCTTAAAATTTGACTTCCTTTTAGGAAGTAGAACCTAGGTCTCCTGGTAAAACTAGGTGGGTATTTGTGATCATCTCTACCCATGGAATGGGACCAAGGTGATGCCACGTGACTTCCAAGGCTGTCCTCAAAATGCCATGCACACCTCTATTTTTCTCTTAGAACATTTTGTCTGGAGGTAGTCAGTCACAATGTAGAATTTTGACTGCTACCACAGACTAGCTGGCTTATCTTAAACAACAATTTGCTTCTCATAGTTCTTGAGCCTGGGAAGTCCAAGTTCAAGGCATCAGCAGATATGTTCTCTGATAAACACTTGCTTCCTGGTTCATAGATAGCTGTCCTTCTGCTGAGTCCTCCCTCACTTAGTGGAAAGAATGAGTGAACTCTCTGAGGCCTTTTTTATAAGGGCAAAGATCCTACTCATGACGGCTCTGCCTCACAACCTAACCACTTCCCAAAGGATCCAGCATCACATACCATCACATTGAAAATTCAGTTTCAACAGGAATTAGGGGGCCCAGACTGACATGGTGTTAGGAAATTCAAACTAGTGCACAGGAGAGAGCACATCTGGAAGCCCGTGTCTTCATGCACAGAGGCAGGTGCCTAGCCAATACCCAACTACCCCTGTTCTAGTTTTAGCTACTGTTTGACTACAACTATATAAATCCAAAGCACCAGAATTGCCCAGCTGAGCCTTTTAAGTGTTTTTGTTCTACAACAGGAGACAACCATGAAAAATCAACCGAAGACTAACTGCAGAAAACTCTGATAACCAAGGCCGGAAAGTGGAGACCACATAGAGACTGGCTCTTCTTGGTCCATTACACATGCACCCTTCTGGAAAATTCCTTCTGAAAAGCCTCACTGTTGCTCTCTGCCCTCATCAGCACCTGTGAACCCAGATCCTCAGCAGCTCAGGTCATGTCTTTGCCACTATACTCTGTACTAGCTATGACACCTCCTCTCTGCCTCGATGGGTGACAGTCCTTTTTAAGCACATCATGCTGCCACTACTGAGCACCTGCCTGCCTTCTCTACCTTCTCCATGGTGTTGCAAGAACAATTAAAAGTGCAGCTCTGGACCTATCGTTTTGAATCCAGACAGCAAGCATCCTTGTCACCTGTGGCTACCAGCCCCCACCCCTCGTTTCAGGTCACAGGAGGCAGTCACTTAAGATCTTAGCTTTCTCTCTGTTCCCTGACCCATCCTGACCCTAGCTTGCTCAGTATTTCACAATCCAATCCCATCTCCCAGTCCCAGGGCAAATGCTGCCTTCTCCATGAAGCTTGCCTGCATGCTTTGGACATTTCTGAGGCAGCAACTCTTTTCCCAGAGCCAGGTAATGGTTGTTTGTTCTTGCAGGAACCACACATGTGCACCAGAAGGGTGTTGCGGAAGAGCTGGCTCTCAGTGCTGGCTGAGTGGCCACTCTAGGTTCATCCCAATTTAGAATGCCAAGTGCATTGTCTCACTCTGTTGTCCTTCTCTAATCCTTCCTTTCTTCTCCTGATTGTGGCAATTCAGTGTTTTCTGTCTCAGCTTTCTAAAGAGCCAAGAGTTCACCACCTTGGCTAAGGGGCAACCTGGTCCTGTACTCTTGATAAAACAAGGACTCAACCCACAGAAGTGGAGACAACAACAACAAAAAAAACCACTCTGCCTGCTGGTCTCTGAGCAGGGGCCACAGAGGACCTGCTGGTTTGTCTTTAAGAGGACCTTTGTAATCCTGATGGAACAGAGATGCTGTCACTGACCTTAAGGTCATGGCCAGTGTTCGGGGTCCATGAAGGAAAGAACCAGTGTTCTGATTTCTAACACCTAATACATTGGGGACAAGGCAGACACTTTTTTCCAGGGCCATGAGTACTATGTTGATGCTGTGAGAGTGAGTGAAGCAATGCTACAAAAGTAAAGGAATAAAACCTCTAGGACACATACACACACACACATCAAAATATAAATAAAAGCAATGAATTAAACAAAAGTCACCCGGCCTTTTCTATATAAACTATAGTGCAGTGTAGTTTCATCACCTAATGCTGAAAATTTTAGGTTAGAAAAATATTCTCCTAATAATTGAATAAATTATTGCAATTATAAAGCTGTTTTCAAAGCCCTTGTGTATTGATGTATCTAGGCAGTGACTATCAATTGCTGATAACTAGTAAAGCAAAGAGCATGTACCTCCTGAAGGAATAATGCAATAAAAACTATGAAGGATTCTTATAAAAAATAAAGGCAAACTTGTGTCTAATAAATGCTCTAGGTATGACTGTAATTTACAGGAACTATAGTAGCATTAGGATTATGCTAAGTGATGCCACATAGACATTAAAAGTATACTGAGACTCTGGGAGACTGTACAAAACAACCAGCTTTGTTCTTTACAAAATAACAGCCAATGAAACAGAGAGTTGAAAGAGAACATATAGATCAAAATATATAACAGGCTTATCAACCAGTGGACCTTATTTGGATATCTGACAAAAATAAAAATAAAAAACATTTAAGTTAATCATGAAAAATTGCTCACTGAATGTGTATTTGACAATAAATTAGAATTGGAATTCATGTTAATATTGTAGTTTATTTTAAATAGAAGTTGTTTTTTTTTTAAATTTTTATAAATGTATGCTGAAATATGTAAAAACTAATATTACATTTGGGATTTGCTCCCAAAAGTTTTGAGAGTATGGTGGAAAAGAGTATTAGTAAAATTAGCCATAAGTTGATTATTGCTAAATATAAGTAATAATATATCACAGTGTTTTATTATATTAGTCTCTGCACTTTTGTTTATATTTGTAATTTTTCATGTTAAAAATAATGCTGGAAACTATTGGAGATGTACACTGTCCTTACAGTAAAGATTAACTTGTTTTGTTGCCTAAATTACATATGATCATTGTTGTAAAGAATTATTGAAAGCATAAAAGAAGTTTGATAGTACTTGGATATATTTCTTTTTATTAGAAATAGAAAGTAAATACAAATAAATAAGGAACTTTATGTATAAAATTATAGTTTTTGACCGAGTGCTAATTGGAAAAGAAGTTCATCTGTTCCTACAAGGTAATCCTATCTAATAAAAGAATTCAAAATGACTGTCACTCCAACACACAAGATGGCTGCACCCATGTGGTCAAAGATGACTGACCCCATGTGGACACAAAATGGCTACCACAAGATGAACAGCAGGGGAGGGCAGTTGGGAGGGACCAGGCCTGCAAGGCAGGGCAGGTGGGGGTGACCAGCCTGGCAGAGGAGGGAAGTTGGGGGTAAACAGGCTGGCAGTGGAGCAGTTAGACTTCAATTAGGCTGGCAGGGTAGTGTTTAAGGGGTGATCAGGCTGGCAGGCAGAAGTGGTTAGGGGCAATCAGGATGGCAGGCAGGTGAGCAGTGTGGAGCCAGCAGTCCTAGATTGTGAGAGGGATGTCCAGGTAGGATTGGGCCTAAACAGGCAGTCTGACATCCCTCCAGGGTTCCCTAATTGGAGAGGGTGCAGGCTGAGCTGAGGGACACACTCCCCTGTGCATGAATTTCATGCACCCATGTTTTCTTCATCTAGGATTCAATGTCTATGGGGAATCAATATCTCAAATTCAGAACATAAACTCTGAAGAATAAATTAATTTCATACATATATATGTAATCTTGTCTTAGTCTGAATATACTTTAAATAAATATATATTTGTAGCCTAGTTTTATATTGAAAATTTGTCTTTATATGTTATATTTTCTCAGTTTCATTGGTTTATGTCTTTCTTCCTTTATTAATTGTTTTACTCAACATTATTTTGATCCAAGTAGACAGTTGGCATATAAAAACCATCACTTTCACTAGAAGCAGGGATTTATTTGTCTTTGCTACTTAAGTATAATCATCTGTCAATGTCTATATATCTCTTTTTTTGTTTGTGACAATATATCAGGCTTAAGAAAAATCACAGTTACAGTACTTTCCCCAAAGAAAATCTACATTTTATCTTCATTACATATTATCTATAAACATGTTATTTTGTTGCATATAAAAAACTATTCAAGCAGTAAAAATAAGAGACAAAGAAATCTTTCTCTAGTGATACTTTATGTGGATTCTGTCCATGAATGATGAACCCAACTTTTAGCCTACATAGTTTAGTTATTCTACCACCTGTCCAATGTTTAGATTCAGTATTGTATCCCTGCCCTGGAAATGAGGCATCCCTCCAGAGAGATAGGCCCTCAGGAAAAAAACTTGGGAGATTGGGTACTCTTCCTTTGGTATTTACCAGCCTATCTCTAAGGACAGAAAGATATTCTGCACAAGTTAAAACAGGTCAGACAGAGGTGAATAAAGTTAATGTAAAGGTAAATAGAGAAAATATAATCTGGAATAAATTTAATCAAGGGATCTCCAATGACGGTTGTATTGTGCCCAAATTGATGCCTACATATTAGGCCTATAATCAACTAGTGGTTTTCTTTTGAAACAGTGTTTATATTTATATACATTCAAAATAATCTGGGTTAAATAAAGTGCTGTTGAAAATAAATTTAAACTTTCCCATTAAAATACAGACTTTGCACATATCTCTTATTCAAGAGGGGATTTTAGTTTCCTGATGGTAGAAATTATAGATGAGAGATCATTTTCAGTGAATGCATTTCTAAAAATACCTTCCTTCCCAAGCACAAATATAATCATTAATAAATGAATAAAACAAAATTGAGTATCATGATGCAACTGGTAAATTCCTACACTATGTGGATACCAACAAGTTACTCGAGCTATATATTTAAATTTCAAAGATAAGAAAATATGAAACAAAAACCTACATTTACAGAGTATCCAAAAGCAATCATTATTGAGAAATTCTTAAAGATAGTGCACAAAAAATCTTATTAAATACAGTGAGATAGTACCTATGTATTAACCTGATTTAATACAATTTCTGAAATCACACTATTATAAGAATCTTGTTACAAATTTGTATGGTGTTAAAATGCTTTAATTCTTTAAATACATTAATATTTTATTATATCACTAGTATATTAAATGTTTTAATATAGTTATCTTTATAGTTGATATGGTCATATTTAGCAAAAACAAATCAACATAACATAATTCTTACCTAAAGATCTTATTTATCTATGGATATGTCAACTTTCATTCAGCCTAAAATGAATGTTTTAACTTGAAGTTTTTTTTTTTTCTAATCAATCATTTGGACTATCAAGATCTAGTATAATACCCACCATAGCAATCAGAAAGGCTGCTCTTTCTTCACTCTCCTCTTGTGATCACTGACAGTGATGAAGGGACATTCAGAAGTCTAAAGATATCCTTGACTTCCAGCTCTGTTTTTGGTCACTAAGTACACTATCATACTCTACCATATTCGTATTTATATCAATACCCTTTGAGAGGAAAGAGTAACACTTCACATAACAACAATAAAATCTAGGTACAGAATAAATAAACGTTTGTGTATAACAAAGAGAATCAGAGGTCACTAGGATAGCATACTCATTCATTTCTACTTCTTACAAGATTTCACTCTGCTTTTATTTTTGATCAAACAAGTAAAAACCAAAATACAGCCCTATGAGTTTGATCATTTATATAGATTGTTTTGAGGAATTTTTATGTCTAGCTTGTTATTCATGTCTGCAAATAGACTGGCAAGTGATAAAACAAGTATAGCAAGATAAATTTATTTAAAGACTCTTAGATCTTTGTAAATAAAATCAATGTCTGTAGAGAAAGACTGAATGCTCATGAGCTTGAGTTCAAGGACCTCAGACACACTTTGTAAGGTATTCTGAACACAATAAGAAGGAATTTTTAGCTAAAGCAAATACATTTAGAACAGGTAAAATGTAACATTTCCCTGAAAAATCCCTCAACTTTCTATGGAAGTGGGAAAATAACATTTATTTTCATCAACACAACAAATTTATGAATTCTATATGATGTATACATTCATTTTGAATACCAAAATGCTGTTTTTGATGCATATGAATATGTATTTGTGCCTTTTATCTTAGACCAATTTGTCTTTGTATTTGAGATATTTTATGAAATAATAATAGTTTTCTATTATGACACATAACAGGTAAGTATTGGCAAGACATATGTTTAGTTCCCAGGATTCGACCAAAATATGTGTAACATTGCCCTAGCTGGTATGGCTCAGTAGATAGAGATCAGCCTGAGGACTGAAGGGCTCCAGGTTTGATTCTGGTTAAAGGCTTGTACCTTGGTTGTAGGCTTATCCCTGGCCAAGTCAAGGTGCATGCAGGAGACAACCAATCAATGTGTCTCTCTAACACTGATGTCTCTATCTCTGTGTCTCTCCTCTTCCTTCCCACTCTTTCTAAAATCAATGGGAAAATATTCATTAGGTAAGAATTAACAAAAAATAGTGATATACATCACACTTTATATAAAGCAAGTCAGCTATTGAACCTAAAGTTAAAATGTGTACACTTTCTAAGAAATATGAAATTTTGTAATTTACTTATATGGACTTTTGTTATTAAGAGGTTTTCTCATTTAATTTCTTTAATTAATTATTGATTTTTTAATTTAAATCACAAAGCTATTTAGATTATTAAGAGGAAATAAATTGTGTTTTACTTTATTCTATAGTTTTATTCATTAGCACCTTGGCTGCCACATGATATTTTTGCACTTATTAAAAAATAAATCTCTTCAGTTTACAAAACTTTTGTTAACTACTTTTTGGGGTGCCATATTTTTCTTTATAATTACTAATCAATCTTTTGCATATATTACTTACAAATTAATCTTTTATATATTCAGAACATTCAGAACTCTATACTTATTAAATTTTACACGAGAGAATTCTTGTGTATGATAAACTGTATGTTACATATAAATGTGAAATATATCAGCAATAATTTTAAATCTATTTTTAAAATTTAAATGTATTTCAGAATAAATGATAAGTAATTAATTTCTTAACTGAAAACTAATAATTATAAAAATTAAATTATGTTCTACAACATATCTCATGTTATCATTAGATACTTAAAAATTTCCTCAGGCTCATAATGACAGAAGACCAAATGCTATATAATAAAAGACTAATATGCAAATTGACCAAATGGTGGAGCGACTGGTCGCTATGATGCACATTGACCACTAGGGGACACATGCTCAAAGCAGGAGCTACCCCCTGGTGGTCAGTGCACTCCCACAGGGGGAGCACTGCTCAGCTAGAAGCCCTGAGCCGGGCTCTTGGCTGGCAAACACAGTGGCAGTGGTGGAAGCCTCTCCTGCCTCTGCTGCAGCGCTAATGGTGTCTGATTGATGGCTTAGGCCCTGTCAATGGGTATAGGCCGGGCTGAAGGACCACCCCTGGCCCCAATCCCAGTGCACAGATTTCATGCAACACGCCTATAGTATATTATAAGATGATTTTAAAATAATCAGGCTTAAAAAATGAGCCGCACAATGGTGTAATATGATATACATAATTTAGCAATATTTATAGTTTAAATAACAAAAATGTAGAATTGTAATATATAACTGTATTTAATAAACCAAAAACTAATTATTTAACTTACCTGCTTAGTGACTTCTTTGTTCATATGTCAGTTGGTTTCTTTTGTTGGTCTTGATATTATTTAACTTGTGTGGGGTGCCATGAACTAAGATAAGTGAGAGGGAGGGGGAATTCTTTAACTAACCTGCCTAATTCTTTAACTAACCTGAATTTCATTGGCTAAACCGTCAATTCAAGGGTGATATTTTGTACACTTCAAGCCCAAGGAAGCACTACTAATTTCATCTGTCAATCTGTTTCTTTTGTTGGTTTTGATATTATTTAACAGTGAGAATAAGGTCTCACAAAAGTACTAATTAGAGGGAAAAATTGTGAGGAAAGCCATTGCTATATTTTTCAGGGTGCTAAAAGTATATGGTAATCAGTTCCAGGCACTCCAAATTTTCTGTTCCTAGTGGCACTCCTCTTGATTCTCCAAGTGGCACCTTTCCAGATTCTCAGGCTTTGACCTCAAGTCAACAAACACCTGAGCCCAGATGCTGTCTAGAAATTCTGCAAGTTGCATCTCCAAATCATCAATTTGCATCCATTGGAAACCATTCAATTCCAAATCTACTGTAGACAACTACATAATGATACATAATTAATTTTATGGTCTGTTCTAGGCTTCTAAATTGATTAAATCTATCACTGAACTGGTTAAGTAATGAGTCTAAAACTTTATATGTAAGAGTTCCATTTCATTTTGTACAGTTGCACTGGCCTTCTCAAAATACTTTGTTACTCGAGGATAATACTTATAAGTTTTAGTGTATACATCTCGCTTGAAAACTTTAAGTTTACTTTCAAAAGCTTTTATGTATCCAAACATAACATCAATATTTTTGCCAAAACCTTGTAAGTTCAGTTCATTAATATGAACACAGAGATCTGTAAAAAAAATATCAGGGTGTTGACCCACTTATCATTATTGAGCTGAGAAAATTTTCCCAGATCCTTATCCTCAAGAAATACCTTAATTTCTTTAAAGCATTCCACAAAGTGTTCAAGAACTTTCTCTTGGCTCAGCCATCTTCAATTGTTGTACATCAGCAGTCCACCTCCAGTAAAAGTGCAGAAGATTCTTGCTTGTGATGGGGACAAGAAGCTATTCAATTAACTTTTTGTAACAACTGACATTAAGTCATTTAAGTCAGTGAATCCTGCCTAGGCACAAAAAAACCTCCTGATGCATAATACAATGAAAAGACACAATCAGATGTCCAATAGTTTCCATAAACAATTTGATAAATATGACTTTTTCCCCACCATGTTTGGTGCCCCATCTGTCATCACTGACACAACTTTAGAGATATCAATGCTTAGGTCACAGAATGTTTGTATAACAACCTTATATATTTCGCTTTCTGATGTACTTGTTGGCAGTGATACTAACTTTATCAACTCTTCTCTCATTTTTAGACCATCAGAATATTGACCAATAATGGCCAACTGAGTATGTGATGTGGCATCAGTAGTTTCATCAAGAGAGATGGAAAAATATGTATAATTACTTATGTCTCTCTTTAATTGATGTTGTATGTTTTTGTTCAGTCTCATTATTTGGTCTTTTATGATATTTCTACTAAGTGGTAATTCAGATATTCCCTTAATAATTGCATCTTTATTCTGCATATCATAAAATAGAACTGCTGCACATCTTAGGAGAGTTTCTTTAATAAATTCCCCCTCACTGAGTGCTTTTGCATGCTGAGCTATGGAGTGAGCAATGCTCAAACTTGCAGATGTTAAATTTGTAGAGCCTTTTATAGATTTAAGGATGCAATTAGATTGGTTCTTATTAAGGTGTAGCTGCCTGGAAATGTATCACTTCCTCTCATCCTCACTTTTTTTTCAAGAGCTGGGAAGTATTTGTTTCAAAATGTCTGTTTATATTCCATGTTCTGCTTACTATCGTTTCAGTACATAGAACACAAAATGATCTGCCATTTTTTTTCTATAATGCCATACATCTCAGTCCATGTCTCTTGAAAGGGTTGGATACCGCTTCTACCACGTCCTTTACTTAAACTTGTTTTTTTGTTGTTGTTTTGTTTTTTGTTTTTTTGTTTTTGTGTTCTCCATCAGGGGGGCAGTGACAGAAGATAGAATTATAGATAACCTGTTAGTCCTACAGGCAATTTAGGGTTAACTAGACTAACTGACCACAAGATGGCACATGTAACTGTCTTTTAGGAAAGAGCAGGGTTAATAAGCAGAAATAGGGTTTAATAAGGATGCACAACAGTAATAGTGGTGTAATGCAGTCTGCACTATGCTACAAAATGACATTCCTTACATAAATTAAGATGGCTGCCACTATTTCTAATGGCAGGAAACAGCACCCATAGTGCAGGTCCTCATCTCTCCCAGCCTCCCCCTCACTTATCTCAGTAAGTGAGATACCGCTACTACCACTTATCTCAGATGGTCAATGAGAAATCCACGACACCCCAGAACAGTAGATTGGATGATGGTTGCTGTGGTTATGTGGTTGCTGGTAATGGCAATCACAGAGCCCCCATTGGCTGATGGGCATGGCTGTGGGCATGACTTGATTGGAGGTGTGGCCAATTTGCATATTACTCTTTTATTAGATAAGATTGTTCACCTATATTTGGGTAGCATTGGATTGACATTCTTTAGTTTGAAATTTTAACACATCTATCCTATCTAATAGAAGAATAATATGCAAATTGATGGTACCTTCACCACACTTGATAAGCCATGCCCACAAGCCACACCCACAAGCCAATCACAGGGCAATGGCTGGGTCCCATTGCATTCCTCTTGGCATTCTGCTGCTCCGAGCTCTGCCAGCTGGAAGTGAAGTCAAAAAATCCCCTGATGGCCTAACAAGAAGTCCCAGAACTAGACAGTCTGTATCAGAGCACTGTTGTTTTGGCCTACAGACCTCCAGCATAGTGTCAACACTACACTACAACAAATGTTTCATCCTCAGCTATTCCACCTGGTTGTGCCGTAGCCGATGATCAAATGTCCTTCTCAGCATGGGGCCATGTGTCATCGAAAATGGCCTCGTGTGTCAGTGCTGACAAGAGTGTCATAGGTTTGCCATCACAGTGCTAGGGCTACAGAAGCTTGGTTTTCTTCATTGCCTGGGAAACCCTAGCCTCTGCTCTCTCCAGCTCATGGCTGCCGCCATTTCTGTTGGGATTATGTATCTTCTATAACTGAAACTTTGTAGCATTGAGTGGAGGCCTAGGCCAGCAACAACAGGAGGAAAGCTAAGCTTCCTCTTTTGCTGGGGCAACCCAAGCCTCCTTTCTGCTCAGTGGCGACAGCCATCTTGTTTGGGGATTATTTGCATGGTTTGCTCCTGATTGGCTGATGGGCATGGCTGTGGGCATGACTTGATTGGAGGTGTGGCCAATTTGCATATTACTCTTTTATTAGATAAGATTGTTCACCTATATTTGGGTAGCATTGGATTGACATTCTTTAGTTTGAAATTTTAACACATCTATCCTATCTAATAGAAGAATAATATGCAAATTGATGGTACCTTCACCACACTTGATAAGCCATGCCCACAAGCCACACCCACAAGCCAATCACAGGGCAATGGCTGGGTCCCCAGGTCCGAAAAGGGCCTCTTGTTAAGAGGCCCTTTCCAGCCCTGGGTTAGGCAGGGCTGGGCTGTGGGCAGCGCCAGTCACTGATGGCAGAGCCTCAACCGCAGGGTCCTGTGATTGCTGGGTGCTGGGCTGGGTGTAGTCCAAAGAAAAAAGACATACTATACACAGGAATAAATATAAAGATTACAAAAGATTTCTCATCAGAGACAGTGTAAGGGAGAAGATAGGAGGGCAACAGCATTAAAGTACTCACAAAAGGAAAATCCTCTCAATTTATAATTCTAGATTGAGTAAAAAATGTTTTTTAAATAGTTTAAAATAGTCAAAATATATTTTAACTCTTTTAAACTATTTTAGAAGTAGTTAAGAATAGTTTTATGTATAAAAGATTGATTTTTTTTTATTCACCAGCAGATTTGTAGTGTAAGAAATGTTAAAAGAAGTCCTGCAAGCAGAAATAAAATTTTGCCTGATGCAAATAATGATCTATACCAAGAAATGGAAACCACCAAAGACAGTATATGCATAGGAAAAAATATAATAGAAGTTTCTTATTATTAAAATGTATTTAAAGATAATTAACTATTTAAACAAATAATAATGTAATGCCAGTTTTATAACATCTATATAAGCAAAATACATGACAACAATAGCACAAAGATTCCCTGGGAAAAATGAATTTTTGTTACAGTGAAGTTTCTATACAAGTTGTGAAGTGGTAAAATATCCACTTGAAAATAGACTGTGACAAGTTAAAATCCTATATAATGAAGAGCTAATATGGAAATAGTCATCACACCTTCATCCCATCATACCATATCATCTCAGACACTCAACACTAGGGAGAGAGAAATGGAGACCAGACAGCCTACAGACTGGGAGAGGAACAAGCCACCCACTCCACAGTTTCAGATGCCTACAGCTGTGCCTGCCTTTCTGGCCCAGGAGAAGGACAAGCCACCTACCTCACAGTCCTAGGCGCCAGCAGCTGCACCTGCACTAGGAGAGAGACAGACCGCATTCCTTGCGGTCCTGGATGCCTGCAGCTGCCTGTGGCTGTGGCAGGCCTGAGTGAAGCTGGTACAGGTCTTGGATGCCTATAGCTGTCCAGAGGGAGGGAATACTGGGTCCCAGGTGAGGGGCAAGGCAGAAGCAGTTAGGGGCAATCAGGCCAGCAGGGGAGCACTTAGGGGCAATCAGGCAGGAAGGCAGAGGTGGTTAGGGGTGATCAGGCAGGCAGAGTTGGTTAGGGGTGATTAGGCAGGCAGGCAGAGGCGGTTAAGGTTGATCAGGCAGGCAGAGGTGATTAGGGGAAATCAGGCAGGCAGGCAGAGTCAGTTAGAGGCGATCAGACAGGCAGGCCAGTGAGCAGTTAGGAGCCAGTGGTCCTAGATTGCGAGAAGGATGTCCGACTGCTGACAGTCAGACACCTCTAACTGCCAACAGTCAGACATCCCGAAGGGGTCCCTGATTGGAGAGGGTGCAGGCTGGGCTGAGGGAACCTCCCCTCCATGCACAAATTTTGTGCACCAGGCCACTAGTATATATATATATATAAAACCCTAATATGCAAATAGACTGAACAGCGGAACAACTGAACGACTGGTCATTATGACATGTGCTGACCACCAGGGGGTGCGTGCAGAACATGGTGAGTGTCAGTTGCAGTGGGATGATGGAATAGGTGAGTGGGAGTGCTGGACCAAGACAGGGCACCAGTCGGTGTCATGGAGGTGAGCCTCTGGTGGCTGCTGAAAATTATTTGCTCCTGTGCACAGTGGCCCCACCCAGCATTTCCACCTTCAGACGGTATCAGACCTGCCACTTGCACCTACTGTTGGTGTCCAGTGCCAATCCCAATCACTTGGAGTCTGCCAGCAGGTGTGAGCAGGACCAGCGGCTTCAGCATCAGCACATGGGAGTGCTGGTGGTGGTGGAAGCAGAGCTATCAGCAGACAGGGGACCGGGAATGGGGCAGTAGGAGCCATGCAGAGTCAGGGAGGATGTGCTGAGACCTGCCCCTGTGTCCACCAGAGCCTGCTTCCCTCAGTTTCTTTTAAGGTGCAGAAATTTGTGCACTAGGCCTCTAGTATTTCTATAAATGGTTTCAACACAATAGGAGGACAATAGTGTTTTATTATATCCCTTTTGACTTGTCTTACTTGCCTCTCCTCCTTTCAAAAAATATTAGCTTATGGTAATTCCCCTGTCAAAGAGCTTGTGAATGGCTACATTCTTTATCCTGTAATATTGATGGGGCACATCAGAACTATGACACATAATTCAAACTTTTTATTTCAGCAATTTTCTATCCTATTTACTTTAACTGGCACCCCTAGAGTTACAGTACTTTATTGACTTAGTTTAAGTGGGCTATAGTTACTTATGGGTTAAGCAGGTAGGCAGATTGAATTAATAAAATTGATAAGTAGGCAAGTTATCCTTCCTAATTTATTTCCATGGCAACAGGCAAGCAACCATGCCTTGGTTCTCAGGAGCAGAATGCTAATAATCAAATGTGCCTTACCCAGATGAATATATAACACAATTTACTAATATAAATGTCTCGACATTGTGTATATTACTGAAGAGAAATACACATTAATTCTGCATCAAAGTTACATGATGGATATGCTCAGGAGAATGAAAATATGTGAAAGTTCCTCTGAAACATCAAAATTGTTCATTAAAGTAATGTATTTTAAATAGAGTATACAGTGAACAATTTAATTCTCTGACACTCATATTGTTTATTTCAGGAGGTGCTTATATTACAGGAAAATGTAGTAATACATAGTTATTTTGACATCTCAGAAAATAATGGGTCCTGCACAAGAGTTCAATTAAGCAATAATCCCTGGGAAAAATGGTCATTACTACCAGTTAATGATTGGTTTGTTAGTTAATGGCCCAAAGCAAAGCTGAGGGTGGTTAGGAGTCTAACAAACGAGTTGTGAATTGTAGCAATGAGAGATCTTAAGGCACTTTCCCCCCCTGGTTATAAAACACTTTTAATGGTTTGAAATAGAAATGATGCAGATTATAAAATAGGACAGTCTCTGAAATAAATGATACTTTTAGGAAATTGACAATTAATTATCTTCTGATGCTATAAATTTGTAGGTATATTTTTCCCTTTAGAATATAGGCATCTATAGTATACACTTATATTATTCATGTGGTCAAACTACATGCAATTTTGACCATGCTACAAAGAGCATTCTCTTTTAATAGTTTTGTTGGTTAAACATTTAAGTGAATTCTTATTAGTGATAATTGAATATTTTCTTCACGTGTCTTGGTTGACAAGTTTTGACTTGTATATTAGTTTAACTTTATCTTGAAATGAGGTCACCCACAGAGTTTTACTTAATCGCTTTCAGAATGTGTTTATGAATCCCTACATCCCCCAGCTCCCACAGGAGGAAACTTCCCTGGGCTCTCCCGGACCACAACCATGTCCTCATGTGTTCAGGAGTAATTCAACAGAATAAATATGCTATATTCAGAATTTCTTTACCTAAAATCACCAATATCTTTTTGATGCTATTTTTTTAGCTTCTAGTTTTTAATACATAAGAAATTAGACTTCATTATTTGAGTGCTTGCCTCCAAAACTACTTGTAATGAAACTAATAACTTCTGGGATACAGGAAGGCTTCATCTGCTCTTGGAAATAAGACTTTGTACTCAGCTTCAATGAAGTCTGACAACTACATCTGCTCAACTGGTGAATTGAAAGGGGGAATCAGTGAAAATGATAATTTGGCACTTGAGGTATATTTTTGAAAAAACAATTTCTTTTAAAAAGACAATTTTAATAAATTCAATCAACATTTTATATGTATCAGCTAGAATGTGGCTTTTATTCAAGGAACATCTCACTGAAGAATTTTGGTCCAAAATCAAACAACGATCTCCTTTCTCTCTCTCCTTGCTTCCCTCCCTCCCAATAACTATCACTTGATTACAGAGATGTTAACTTTACAAATGAATAATATGACATTTTCACAGGCTATCTGGCCTATTCAATATCACATAGGCAAAATTAGCAGATCTGGGATTCAAAAAATTAGTCTGGGTGTTGTGAATTCAAATCCTATATTTGTTTACAGTACATAAAATACCAGAGAAATTATACAGCGAACACAATCCTAAACACAATAAAAATTATCTTGTAAAAGTATTACAACAATTTGAAGCTAATATTTTCAGACACAGAGCAAGTGATTTTATTACTGAAAGAATATTTGCCATCCTAAAATGTCATTATAAAAGCATTTTCCCCTTGAGAATAATTTTATTCTATGAATACTCTAAACACAGTAAGAATCTCTGCATGTTCCATAATATATTTTAACTTCAGTATCAAAATGAGCAATTAAGACCCAACAAATTTGACTATTATTTTAGATCAGAGTAGGCTCAGAGATCACTAGATTCATTCAAGATGTTGCCATCCCACTCACATATGTCCCATTTACATACATACGTATAGAGGTAAAACTTTTGGTACTTAATGATTCCTCAATTTATGCTCCAGCTTTATTCCTATTTACTAAACCAATCTATTATTCATTGGTACTTTTGTTTCTTAGTAATGCATATTTGTGTTCAAAAGAAACAAAATACTTGACATTAGATAAAGAATTTATGATACGTAAATAATGACTATTAGCCCAATAAAGACATGCTGTCAGCAGAATATCTTCTCTTTCTAAACTTAATTGAGAATGCAATGCAGTGTGTACATTATGTTGTTCCAATTAATTCAAATCATTCCTAATTGGGATCTCTTAAACAACTCCCTCCTGGGTCTTGAGAGGAAATTGAATCAAGCATTAAATCAGGAAGTCATCTTTAACTTTAAATATTTTGTTATTCATAGTCAAATACCCTGATGTTACTCAAGATTAAAGAAAAATTCTTTTCTTGCACCTTATAAGTAATAGGCTGTGGTTAGTTAAAATTATGGTTAACTGAATGGTTAAAAACCAATTACATAATTATTTCTGTGGACAACTGGAATGACCTGAAATACCTATAATAGGGAATCTGAGATTGAAATACAAACCTAGAAACAACGGAAGCTAATTTAACTGAGTTAAAATAAAACTCATTACTGATAATGATGTTGTAGAGATAGTGGTAAGGAGGAGACAATATTAGCTGCAAAATATATAATGACAAGGGTGGTTTCATGTTGAAATAATAATAATATGAAGAGAAAGAGCAATGGTGTTTCATGAGCAACCACGCAAAAATAAAACAAATAAACAACATAAACTGATGAACAAAAACAGATCCAGAGGCAGAAAAGTATTGATCAGACCATCAAACCTCAAATGAAAGGTAGGGGAGGATGGGGGGAAGGGGGGAGGATCAACCAAAGGACTTGTATGCATGCATATAGGCCTATCCAATAGACACAGACACCATGGGGGAGGGGGGGCAATGGGGGGATAAGGACACATATGTAATATTTTAATCAATAAAGAAAAAAATACAAAAAAGGAGCTTGCAAATTCCACAATGAGAAGCTTTCCTGAGCAGTTCAGAGCACATTGGAGATTTTTTTTTTTTACTAGGTACCATATTTTCAGAAGTGATTTAAGAAGGTAAAGGCTTAGGAACTGGTGTCATAAGAGATTGGTAAAGGGCCTATAATTGCTTAGTGTAAAATATAGATTTAAGATATAATAACCTTTTCCAAATATTTTAAAATTGAAGACTTAGGAAAAAATTACAACTTACATTATTCTTCCTGACTTATTTCTCCCCACATTGCCTTGGGTACTGAGAGTTTGTTCTAACAGGACCACATTGAATAATTTTAGCCAGAGATATACAGGATGACCATTATCCAAACATAGCTGTTGATGTCAATGGATTTACTAAGGTTATCCCCATCATCCTTGGATAAGGAGGGGGGTGATAAATTGAGGTGGAGTAGATAATGCTTTAACTAAATAGTATGTTTATGTTTCTGTCAGTTAACCTTTGTTGCTAGTCACTTCACCCTCTGGGCTCAACTTCAATGAACAATGAGAATTATATTTATGCCACACCATGCCTCTTTCAGTTGGCTAGATGAGCATGCAATGAGATATGTTTGAAAGATTGAAGCTACAGACTGAATACCAGTGACTGCATTTACATATTTAAGGGTGCAGACATTTGCTAGCTTTTCATCAGAACTATGTTCTCTTCTAACTATGCACACAGTCTTTATTTTCCATAATCTCTTGAAGTTAAATTTGACATGTTCCAAAATTCTAGTAGATAGAAAGATAACAAAAGGGATGTGTGATGTCCTAAGCTATGATTATAGACCCTTGGCAAGTAATCACCATTGTTCTTTTTCCACTCTGGCTGGATATGATGGAAAATGATCTCTGGGGAACATTTGGAAACCAAGTATCAAAGATAGTTAAGCCCTAATATGAAAGGAGTTATTTTGGGGAAAAGGACTTATTGATTAGTAATGCCAACTTATGAATTTACATGAGCAGGAACTATAGTTCTAATGTATGAAAACACTGATGTTCTGTGGTATATTTATTACTATAGCTGGTGTTATTCTAATTAATATAGGAATATAAATGAATGTGATGTTGCTAACTGAAGATTATAATATTGACTTAATTGTTGGGGTGTATGTAGATTATACACAAAGAGATATTGGAGGGTGAAAAGATGGAGTTCCATATTATGTGGTAAATATATAACTTTAAACAACTTTTACACCAGACCAATTGTACTAGTATGTCTGTAGGTCTCAGTACTAAACACAGAGTTAAGAAGAGTTATAATGAAATATGCAAACTACACATTATATGATGAAATCTTTAGCATACAGATATAATAGAAGTTAACATCTAGAGTATAGTTAATAGTGAAATGTAATAAAAGTTTTAGGATGGAATGAGTTATGATCATTGTTGCATTGTAATAGAATTTATTTAATTGTAAATGTGTAATTTATTATTTAACAGTGACCGTGATTAACAATCGGCTCACACAATTCATGAAAATTTACTAGTTTACCCTTGTAATCTGATATAAGCCGCTTCTGGCATATGACTATACATTTTGGAGTTTGTTAGAACAATAAATTAGTTTTATATGTTTTAAACCACTGATATTTGGGTGTTTATCTGAGATTACAAGTAGCACTGATCTAACGAATGCACAAGGCTACATATTTAAATTCAGAAATGGCATGTGTCTTCAACTTATTCACTCTTCCTCCAGGTCAGTGGTTGGCAAACTGCGGCTCACGAGCTACAGTTGGCTCTTTGGCTCCTTGAGTGTAGCTCTTCCACAAAATACCACGGCCTAGGTGAGCCTACTTTGAAGAAGTGGCATTAAAATAAGTTTAAGTTTTAAAAAATTGGCTCTCAAAAAGAAATTTCAATTGTTGTACTGTTGATATTTGGCTCCTTTGACTAATGAGTTTGCCGACCACTGCTCCAGTTGATAGGTAACCTTTACTTCACTCTCTGAGATCCCAATATCTTGTCTGGTGGGTGGTATTTCCCTAGGTTCCAGCAGGACGTTTTTCTCCTGAGGCAATGGCTGTGTATTTTGAAGGTAGAAGTGGGGTTGTCAAAATCCAACTCCAGTAGTAAAGTCAATACCCTATGTGGCAGTTATAAGGTTTTCATTATCTTAAGGCAACTGGACAATTTAATTATAAGTGTATAATTTACTATTTAAAAGTGATTGTTTTCACTGAAATTCTGTGAAAACTGTGCACCTATATAAATCAGGGGCATTGGGAGTAATCACTGAGCAACTAGAGAGCAGAGAAGAAGAGTGCTGATATATGCGCCAGACGTATGTCCCTGAATTATTACTCATGTTTAACACTAGGTGTACTATTACATTGAACAATGTACCTTGACATGATCATTGGATAGTTCTGTAATTTTATACAATTTGACACTATAACTAAGTTTTACAAATGGAAATTTGTCCTTGTTGCCCTGGCCCTTTAAGTTTTGACAAAGAACCCACTTATCTGTGAATTACAACCAACAAGATTATCAAACCAAGCCACACATAGGAACAGAAATTCTATCTTGTTTTCCTTGTCCAATTTTCCCCTTGCCTCTCTCTTCCTTTAGTTTAAAAATCCTCATTTGATTTGCCTATACCTCCCTCAGTAGAATAATCTTATACTTTCCTTTTTATTCTCTTCATGTCACTATTTATTGGGGCATAGCCTTAGAATGCAGCTCCCACCTTGTTCCCACCCTTCTATGGCCTATTCTCATTAGAAACCCAGATGTTTTTCATTGCATGAAGCAAAAGACAGCTCTGTTGACATTTTTGCAGGGAGTGAGGGGTGGGGGTTTGAGGGGTTCCAATATGCTGGTCTTAGTGACAGTACCCTCTTTCCTGCTAGCTGTTTTGTTTCAGTGTTTCCAACACCAACATCTTGAGTATTTCTCCTGCTTTATGTTTAGTAATAAACATGCAGATCTATATTACCAAATGTTTACCCAATTGCTTGTAAACAGGCAGCTACTCACTAAGACATTGATACAGCTTCATATAACTTTGCAGGGCAATGTTCCCAAGATTTCCTTTAAACCATTTTAGAGATGGACCTTTCTTAAAATAATTGTATAATTTTCAATCTCATTTTAAAGGACTTCTTAGATGGGCATCTGAAAATATCTATAGCTTTGATGCTATGCTATATTTTGCTTGAGCTTTAAAAATTATGCAATTTTCTCTCCCAGATAATGTACTGTTTCATGTAGAGACCAGGGCACCTGGATAAAACTTTTAAGTTACTCAACCAAGTCTGCCATTATTGTTCCTTCAAGTTTGAGAAAGTCTCCCCCTCCAGGCTTTTGAAAGCTAGTTTCTATAGGTAGTTGTTAACTTTCTCTTTGGGACATGCTAAATAACTTTTCCCTAAGAAATTACCATTTATCCAGTTGCAAGTAGGTAATATTAAATCAGATAAATCTCAACCCCTGTGTACTAAATTGGGTGTATCTCCTTTCCAGAACCTCTATGCCAGTAGGAATATCTTCTTGATAAATGCCATTTGCCTTTAACTCACATTTCTCATTTCAGCTGGCATATTAGCCATCACAGTGAAAGCGCTGTTTAGGAGCAGAGAAAACTGAGCCATGGGAAGACCATCTAATTAAATAAGAATGTTTATAATTACTGAATTTGGGGGGTCCTCTCCCTTTCTCCCATTATATAAACATGTAGTCTGCATATACAGCTATCATATCAGGTAATTAAAATTCATTCTTTCCTGGAGATAAATGTCATATGCCAATAGGTCTGTATTGTAATAGCGCTGCACCTCCTGCTTCTGAATGTATGTATTTAAACAAAACTGCTAAAAGGATTCATAAACTAGGTTCTCCCTGAAGCCACTTTGGGGCCATCTGCTTCTTAGTCACCATCCTAGCTCTTGTTAATTGATAGAACCTCTCTGGCGCTGGGCCCACACCAAGGTTTCTGAAGCAATGTCCTTCTCCATTGGGTTGCTGGGACAGTGATTCTGCATCACACTACTTTCCATAGCAACACAACCTTCCCCATTTTTGCTTATATTCCTCACATGCAGACATCAGGGAAAGGGTTTCCCTAGTAACTGACCTATCCATACCTTCTATCTCCTAGAGACCAACCCTTCTCCCCGCCTCTCTAACACTTTCTTGTCAGCCACTCCAATCCACATTCCCACATTTTTCAACTCAAGTCTTATGTTCCCTGGTGAAACTTTCAAAATAGGAAGGGCATAATTTAAATTGTAAGTGGGTCGAGCTGGAGAATTCACTTCTCTTTAGTTGGACTCTGGTATTTATTTGAGATAGCTGTTGCTTTGTGACCGAAAATCAAGCTTTATTTTAAATATGTTCTTTGTTTAATGCCGAAGAATTACATCTTCAATAAGGGAAAGAGGTTTATGGAGAAGAAGAACCATATCTAATGGGTATTAAAATGCAATTTCACAGACATTCTTGGAACGGTTCCTGTAATAATATTACTTTGCATTAAACCAATTTATTTGCTTAATGGGAAGTTATCAAGAAAACTAAAAGCAGAGAAATAAAAAAAAATACAGGCCATTTTTATATGTAAAATATCAAAAAAATGAATACACACAAAAATAGGCTTGTGTCTTGGACAAAAATAGAATTTTATCAACATGATTGCCACAAAGATAATCAGAGACAGTATTTGCAAGATTGTTTTGAAACTTAGGTCAGCATCACAGCATTCCTATAAAGACTTGTTTTATTATTTCAGTAATTGCAAGAGAGACTAAATCATAGGAGACTACTTCCAATTATAAATAGGTCACATATTCATATACATAACCTTTTTCTCACAATTGGGAACTTAAGCAAATAATTTGGTATATTTTTAACAGAAGGAAAATATTCAGGCAGAAGCAAAGGGAAATAAATATCTTCTAGAATTCCAATCCTAAAATGGAAAAACAACCCAAAGCCTTTCTGTAGTTAAGTAAAATCTTTTAATTTTGTGACTAGGATTACTTATATTAATTTGAGTCAGGGAAAATATTAGGAAGATATCTAGACCTTGAGAATAATAGAAACTCCTTTTTTTCCTTCTTCGGACATCAGTTAACTGCACACAAAAAGTAAAGGGATGATATTCTTGACAAATGAGTAAGAGAGTTATAGCTATTCTCACTTCAACTAAATATGCTTCATGGAATGAGTAGAGGAGAGGTCATAACAATGTCTCTTATTTGGATGAGTTTAATGAATATTTTGTGTTCTAACTCAGCCCATATTTTTAAGTGGGCTGGATACTGCTTTTTTTTTTAAAAAAATGAATGTTTTTCACTACACAATATTCAGATGGAGGGCAATTTTATTTTCCTTATACTTGATTCATAAACATTTATCTTCAGCCTCCATTTTTATCAGATTTGGACGAATCTCATTGGTCTTCTAGTCCATATTTTGCTTGCATAACTTTTCTTTAAATATTGCTAAAGGGATGTACCATATTTTCTAGCATATAAGATGACTTTTTAACCCAGGAAAATCTCAAAATACTGTAGCTTGCAGTTATGATGGGTGTTGCTAATTCGCCAAGGACTTGCCCAGCACTTGCTCTCTCTCTATTGTTTGTTATCTTCCTCCTATCATCATCAGTTCCAGTCATCTTATATGCTGGAAAATACGGTAGTAACATTTCATCTTGAAAATTGTTATTACTACTCCACAAACTAAAGTCTTTCATTTAAGAAAAAAGTGAACATATAAAAAGTCTGGCAAATAAAAATAAAAATCCATAATAATGTCTGTATTTCTTATGACATTTACCAGCTACTACTCCAGTTATTTTAATTTTCTCCAGTTCTCTTAAGTTTTGAAGTCTGACACTCTAAGATAAATGGTCTTTGGAAATTATCTCTTTTGCATAGAGAATAAAGGCTCTATTGTTTACATTAAATCAGCTATTACAGAGTCCCAAGTACACCTTAAGATGTGTACTTAAGGTGTGTTTGTTCTTCAGACTCATCACACCTTTAATGAGTATTGAACTTATTTACTATCATCTCTAGCCCTTTGTAAGTCATTTTTTGTTATCTATATTTTCTTTTTCCATAAGAAATTTATCATTGATTCTGAATATGGTACCTTTCAATTGTGTTTTTGATGAAAAGGTCACATAGATTCTTATTTCCAATATATGATTTTTTTTGTTAACGAAGTTTTATTTCTCACCAATTTAATAATCAGTCTATTCTTTTCTTTTTCATAAAATATGGAACACTTCATGGATTTGCATGTCAGCCTTGTGTAGGTGTCAATAATCTTATCCGTATTGTCCTAATTTTAGTATATGTGCTGCTGAAGTGAGAACAATAATCATTTTTATGCCTTCCTCCAAAAGAGTGAACAAATATAAATTCATTTAATCTAGAAGTTTTTATTAACAGACCAAGAATAAACTGAATTGTACTACAATATAACCTGAGTTTACTTATTCACAGAAATAGTTTATTAAAAGGAGAAAAAAAATAGAGATTATTGAAGCAAGCATCATCTTTTAAAAGTATGATAAGAGATCCTCATAGAAATGAAATGGTTTTCTTAATATAATTAAATATTTATTGAAAACAAGCTATATTTTATTTATTTGTAGTACCCTATATTTTAGCAAAAAATTCCCATACTATTATACTAGATTTTAAAGCTATGAAAATTACTTATGGCTGGTTATTAAAATACATTAATTTATCTAGATCATAGACAATAGACATAAAAGAAATTCTGTTACTATTATAGTATATTTGACAAAAGACATAAGTGACACAAATAACTTATTTTACCTTGGCAATTACCATAATTATTCTTGATGGATATGTGTATGATATCCTGATATTCAGTGTTTGCAGAAAGTGCAAGAATATCAGTTAGAATCTTGTCTCACTTCTTACTTGAAAATAAATAAATGAATTCTGGAGTCTTTCTCAATCTCAGAAAATAATGACCTCAGAAACAACTTTATCACAATAGTGGCTGCTGGCTTAGTTGTTAGAATAATTGTTTTGCTAAAGTTGAGAGAAGAAGCAAAGAAAAGTTCGTGATTTATTGATCTGTTTTTCTGGCTGGCTTGAAATAAGTGAATCGGTATCAATTCTCTATGCATCTATTGATTATTATATAAAAGGATCTGTACAAGAGCTATTGAATACTGTTGAAAGTGGCTAAGACTGTCTCCTAATAAAACTTATGAGATTTTCATGGGGTCAATTATATTTGAGCACTACATTCTTATTTTTGTTATTTTCAGAGAAAATAGAAAGCTAATTTAAGTCAGGTGCAGATCTTTATCCTTGTGAATACAAAGGGATCAATGGTTCTAATGGGTTGATGGTAAAGTTCCAAATTAAAAACTGTAGTGGTTGATTCAAGTTTCATAACTCTAAAGTAGCTCTCATAAATCCTTAAAAGTTAATTAAATTACACTTTTAATTAATGTTGTTTCACTGAAGAAAAATTGAAACTGCCGTGCTATTTTCTTCATCTTGAATCTTTTTTTCTTTTAATATATATATATATATTTTTAATATATATATATATATATTATTGATTTTTACAGAGAGGAAGAGAGAAGGATAGAAAGTCAGAAACATCGATCAGCTGCCTCTTGCACACCCCCTACTGGATATGTGCCTGCAGCCAAGGTACATGCCCTTGATTGGAATCGAACCTGGGACCTTTCAGTCCAAAGGCCGACACTCTACCACTGAGCCAAACCAGTTTCGGCGAATCTTTTTCTCACATTGTTTAAAATGTAAACCTTGCAGCATTATCTTTGTACAAATGGGGATATGTAGAGTGATCATAATCTAATTTAATAAATGCTTACAACAGAGTATTTTTAAGAACCCTTTTCAGAAAACATACCTAATTAGTATAATATAAATAAATATAACTCAGATTTTCATTTACATTTTTTCAATTAATAACATTTTATTTAACATATATTTCCAAAATTACAATTTTATCATGTGACCAATGCAAAACATTAATGAGATGTATTACTTATGTTCTTTTTCCATTGTACAACTTCAAAATTCAAGGTGTATTTTATAGTCCTAGCACATCTAAATTCAGGCAGGGCTTGCTATACATGCTATATAGTTACATATGGCTAGCAGTTACCACATTAGATAGCATGGTTATAAATGCTGCCAAAAAAATAAATGATTTTTACCTTACATTGTGTCTTTATATTTTTAAAAATAATTTAGAGAGAGGTAGTATGGTGGCTAAGAACTCAGATGTGGAACCAGACCACCTATGATCCAGAATATACTCTGTTTCTACTAGTTGTGTGACCTTAGGATAGTTATTGTTTCTGATTATGTTCCTGTATTTTAAAAACTGGAATAATAATAACATTAAAATTTTATGGCATTGTTATGAAGGTAATTATTGTGTTGGCACTGAGTGAGAGCTGTGCTATCTATTTTCATTGTTGAACAACATGTAATAGTTCTGCTGGTATGGGTCAGTGATTGAGCATCGACCTATGAACCAAGAGTCACTGGTTCAATTCCCGGTCAGAGCACATGCAAGGTTTGTGGGCTTGATCCCAAATAGGGGGCATGCAGGAGGTATTGGATTTATGTTTCTCATCTATGTTTCTATCCTTATATTCCTCTTTCTTCTTCTCTCTCTAAAAATCAATAAAAACATATCTTTAAAAGCCATGTAATGTAAGCTGGACACATTAAATGTAAATATGCTTGAACTTATTTTGAAATATATTTCTATTTTGGGCAGCATTATTGATGTCCCCAAGCTTCCCCCCCCCAACCACGTCTTTATTATACTATTATTTGCATTCATGGGCTATTCATATCCTATATAATAAAAGCCTAATATGCTAAGTGTCTGATTGTCCATTCAACAATCAAAGTGTAATATGCTAATTATATGTTAAGGCCACTAAACCACTTGCTATGATGTGTACTGACCATCAAGGGATAGACACTCTAACCATAGGTTAGCTTATTGCTCAGGTCTGGCCAATTGGGACTGAGCGAGATGGGCCAGACATGCCCTGGAGCCCTCCTATGGTCCTTTCCCAGTTGGCCAACCTCTCACATCCCTCCCTAGCCCTGACAGTCATATGTTTATTCTTATTTATTAACTAGGGGTCCGGTGCACCAAATTCGTGCACTGGGGGTGGGTGGTCCCTCAACCTAACCTGCCCCCTCTCACATACTGGGAGCCCTCAGGGGATGTCCAACTGATGGCTAACCCTCTGCTCAGCTCAGCCTCAGCTGCCTGTGACCACTCACAGCGCCCTGGGGCTGGGTGCTCACCACCACTGCCATTTCATCTCCACTTCTGGGGCCCGGTGCTCACGCCACTTGGCCCTGTCCCTGCTCCTGATTGGCTGGTAGCATAGCCAATCAGGATCAAAGGTACAGTCAAATTTGCATGTTTCTCTTTTATTATATAGAATTATTATATTTTTTAGTACAAACAACTCTTCACCTATTTTTGCCCTACCCTTTATATAAATATAGTTTGGTTATAGATTCAAATACTATAAAGTCTCCATATCCCATCTTGCATGAATGACTGGCAATACAAAAGATCTTGTAGGGGCAAGAATTTTTTTATTCACTTATTTTTGTGGTAGTCTATTCATTTTGGAAATCTAATATCCTAGGCACCCTCCAATGTAATGTTTGTGGTATCTCAGAAAACATTTTACAATGAAAAATCCTATATAGTAAAAGGCTAATATGCAAGTTGTCCCCATGGGTGGAAGTTTGACTGACCAGGAGTTAGATGTGTGCTTACTACCAGGGGAAGGTGTGGAACATGATAGGCATCGCCAATGCACTGTGGGCAGTGGGCAGCAGTGGAGGTGCTGCAGGCCCCGACGGGCCCCAAGGAGAGCATGACTGTAGTGGATGGTGGAGCAGGTGAGGGAGTGGTGTCAGGCCAAGGCAGGTGCTAGTGGGGGACCCAATCTCCCAACCAGTAGCTCCACAGATGGCGACAGGCAGCAAGGGGCAGGACTCACGAGCAGGTGGCAACAGGCCAAAGTGGATGTGAGCAGGGATCCAGATTGCCCCACCAGTCACCCCACATGTTGGTCCTGATCGCTGGCCAGGCCTAGGGACCCTATCCATGCACCAATTTCATGCACTGGGCCTCTAGTATCACATAAATTTCTAAAATATCCACTTTGTGTGATTCTACACATTATGAAAATATTGTTTGTATTTTATGCTGTAGATTATATACTGTAAAACATATGGGTGAACAAACAGATATAGTCACTACCATTATATCATTATGAATATAACCTAGAACTAAGAAGTGGGAACAGAACTCACAGAGACAGCTGAAAAGCTTAAGAAAGCCTGAACACCTCTAGAATGTAATGTTCTCCTGGGAAACAGCCAAGGAAAGCAAAAAATTAATTACCCAATAGCATTTGAGAGAAAGCAATTATTTCAATGACTAATGAATTGAATAGTCTAAGAATGAATGAGCTTAGTGGGATTTTTCCAATTTATCATTTTTTCAGTTATTAATTCATACAAATATTTTTAAGGCAATTTATACTTGTTGGCATCACCCAGTTGTCATTTTATCTGGAAAATAAATTTCATATAAATTTTGTATTGTGAATGTGGCCCACATAACAAGGTCAAATATTTTATAACTAGTAGAATTATAAAATTGTTTCTTAGTTTATTTTGTCCATTAGGTTCCATACTTGAGTGAAATCATATGGTGCTTGTCTTTCTATAACTGGGTTATTGCAGTTAGTCTAATGCTCTCCACATTCATTTGTTTTTATTGTGTTCATTTACAAATGTCTAAACTGTTCTAGATTGAATTCTTTAATTTAACTGCCAAGTGGCTATATGACTAGTAATATTTTAACTAAATTTATCTTCTATTGTGAGTTTTTCCTTTCACTGTCCTTGATAATTATTTATAAGCACTTGTTTGTTTCATCACCCTCAGAATGATAACTGAGGAACATGACCATGTCTAATTCATTTAATCTTTATATTTTCTGAAATCTGTAGCTTTTTGTGATAGCACTTTTTAAGCACTCAATGGGTAGGTCTTGTTTCACTGACTAATAGCTGAAACTTGAGCCAGACTATGGCTATGCCAACCCACTAGGAAAATAACCAGTTGGGTCTGGCAAATCATGCAGGGAAGGAAGTAACACATTAAACTTCAAGTTCAATGATTGCCATTATATATATAATCAGCCAATTTCTCTTTTACTTTAATTTTCTCATTAGTTGTGTGATTGTCATGTCACTGGTTTACACAATGGATCATTTTAATGAATTACTGGTCAATTTGAAAAAGAAACTGATTCAAAATCTTCTTTAAAAATAATTTCACAGAGCCTTGCTGGTGTGGATCAGTGGTTGAGCATCAATCTATGAACCAGGAGGTCATGGTTTGATTCCTCATCAGGACATATGTCTGGGTTGTGGGCTCGATTCCCAATGTGGATTGTGCAGGAGGCAGCCAATCGATTCTTTCATTACTGATGTTCCTATCTCTCTCTCTCTCTCTCTCTCTCTCTCTCTCTCTCTCTCTCTCTCTCTCTCTCTCTCTCTTCCTTCCTTTCTGAAATCAATAAAAATATATTTTTTTAAAAATAAAAAATAATTTCTCAGAGAATTTAGAGTTTGCTGGAACTGATCATATCATCAGATAAATTTAGCCTGACCTACACATAGCCTGTGTCTCTGATGTCAGAACACTGAGATACAGAAAATAATTATTTTTCTTTTTCTTAGTCTTTTTATTGAAATAAAATTGACATATAACATTGTGGAACTTTAAGGGCATTAGAGGAACCAGAAGCCCTAATAGAAATGCCACTGACTTCTTTCTTTCTTTGCTAATTCTTCCTCTCCCTCCATATTCCATTCATATTTCTCCTTTTCCCCCTTTCTGTTGTTGCTACATAAGATTGAGAAATAAGACTCTTTCGTACTATATCCAGAGAATGTGGAGAAAATAGATGTACTAAAATAACACGTACCCACCACTGTTTCTGCGTTAGATATACAACCTGGGACAATCATGAAAAGCATGCATCATAGGAAGAGACTGTATGTAACGGTGACCATTTGCCTGTCAGGTACACTTAAGGAGAAAAATTATATTTTATTTACTAAGAATAGCAAAAATTCATTTTTACCTTCATAAGTTTCTATCATCTGAGAAAGTAAACAACTTTTCATTGTGCTATTAATATTACAATTATTTTCCTCCTCAAAAAACATTAAACAAGACAAATCTAGTATTGTACTAAGGTTAGAAGTAGCCCAACGGGAGCAATGAAAGAAAATTGGTTGTTTTCTTTTTTCTTTTCTGCTTGCTTTTTTTGTCTGTTAAAATGCCCCCAAAGAAGCCATTTTACTCTTTCCAATGTGGAAACAGTGAATAAGCCCATCTTATTTCTATCTCTAGCCTGAGGTTCCTGGAATTTTGTACATTCTAAATATAAGTGACATACTGACGTGCCTATTGAGAAATTTTGCCTTCAGATTTTATTTCTACATAGTATGCCTAGAACATATGTGTTTGAGAATCTGAAGGCTATGTCATCCAAAAAAAAAAACATTTTTATAACCTCATTTTTTCATGAAGAAGCAAAACAGCAACCTTTGAGAAATAGCAACATAATTTTAATTCACATTGCTCTAATGGCTGAAGACCAGAGGCAAAATAAACCAAACAGGAAGAGAAAATAGTACATATGGGTAATATGACTTGGTTAATGCTACTAAGGAACCATAACTTTTGACTTTAATAACTTTAATATGATTCAATTTTCAATTTTAACATTATAATGACTCACATTTCTAATTATCACATTTTTCTGCATATCACATTTCTTATTATTGGAATTGTTGCTTGAACTATTTCCTGGTTAACACATTTACTTTGTTTTTGTCTCTTAATAGCATTCAGACAACATTTCAGTATAATAATTCTGCAGTTGTATTTTGCATCGTTTACTTAAAAAATTATGTTTCTGGAAAAATTGCTAAAACTCCCAAACATTTTCTATCTTACAAACCTTTAGAGAATTATATTTCCTCACTTTCATTAATATGCATTTATAATTTATTAAAAATTGCCAACATAATCAAAATAATTAAACATATTAATGATTATTTTCTACTCTTAGTTTCAGTTTTCCTAAGATTTGTACAAAAATGAACTTTGATGATCTGTGCCATATTAAATAATTATATGGATTATTTGAAACCAGGAAAAAATAATCAAATATCTTTTTAAATTGATCCCTAAAGTACATTAAATAATGCCTCTGCATCAGGTTTTTCTTCTAAAAAAATTCTTAAGGCAGAGTAGCAAAATATGCTTTTATTTAACTATCAAAAACACCCATTACATCCAAACCTCAGACAGAACTCCATTTATGAGAAAAATCAAAGTTTATCTGGATGAATCAGACCACATTATTCTGTATATAATTTTCTACTTTTTTCTGTAACAGCTTGTGAAGGTACAAAGTTAACTAAATATTACTCAAAACAATGTTAGAAAATCAGAATCTGTTCTCAAACTAAAACATAAACAAAAATCATCCAGGATGTTCTGTTTATAAACCAAGGAAAGAAGCATGGTTTTCCACTCTTGCTCTCCAACCCACCAAATCCATCCTATACATCTACTCTGTATTTATTTCTTACCACTTTCATCATATTTTAGAGTTTTATTCATTATATGTTATTTTCAGTTAGTTTGGCTTCTTCATAAATTTAGAGCCAGTAATTATCATGGGTTCCATATCCACACTTGCTAATACCGTGGTGGACACAAAGTAAGTACTCAGAAAGTGTTTGTTAAATGAATGAAATGATGAATAAATAATTTACTAAATAAATGTTTAAATTAAAGGAGAAATTAAATATATATTGTCAGTAAAATAATTAGTATAAGAGAATATTCAGCAATACTCAGTTGCAATTAATAATCCAATTGTGTGTAGTCAAACATATTAACATTTTTGCTGGTACATCTTTAGCCTCATTAAAAAAATTTCCTTCCACATGTGTAAACAAATCCTTCATCTATAATTTGGATTTACCAGTTTTATATGTTTGAAAGAACTTGTTTGGTATAGATTATTCTTCCCTTTTCTATTTTCAACATTTTCCCTCCCTTACTTATTTACCTCCAGAATAAAAATATATTAAAGTTTGTCCAAAATTAAGTGCACATACACACACACACACACACACACACACACACACACTCACACATGAAAACATGTTCTCTTAACTCTATGACCAGTTTATTTCTCATTATTCCATAGTCAACCATGTAGTAGTATTATCTATTCATTCCATTACCACTAACCCACTTTCATTTACTCTTCACCCATCGCCTATATCTTACCCATTATTAATACAATGTATTACTATTGCCTAAATGAAAATAATATCAATAATTACAAAACTTTTGTTATAATTACAACAATAATACTATGTCACTAAGCACTTCCCATATACAAAGCATTGTTTTTAGTATGTGTTTAAGTTACATTTTAATTTGTAGTTATGCTTTGTCTGTGTAATAGGAACGATTACTAGTTACTTTTAATGAATGAACTGAAACACATATAGCTTAAACAGTCACACACTATTAATGGAGGAATCAATATTTAAATTAAATCTGTAGGTGGCAAAGCTCACAGTTTTATCCACCAGAATATAACGACTGTCACTAAAGGTTAAAAAAGATTTTATGTGACTTATTTCCAGATCTAACATATTGATGAAATGTTTTCTCCTCTAGAAATTAGAACTTCACACTTGTATAAAGGCTAATACATTTTTATTAAATGAAATCATAGGGCTGTCACTTGTTGTATGGAAACATAGTATCCAAAGGATGTGTTTGCAAACTGGAGTCAAAAAGGTTAACTGTGCCCATTATTAAAAATGTTTATCATCTCGTAATTAATTCACCCTTCTTCTCTCTTTGTGGCACTAGAACTAGATACCATACACATTTCCCTTTGCCAGCTTTCTTTAAAAGAGTGACCTTGAAATACACTATAAAACCATAAATGTCGGAAGGCACTTTCTTCCTGTTACCAGATGTGCTATTTTTCAACATGACATTCCTAAACAGTAGTATCTGGGAAACCTGGCAGCACTCCCTTCAGGGTCCACAGGGATCAGTTGTGACCAAAATCTAGTGTGGTTTTCTTTCACTCTGCAAGTCACTCCTGGAGAACAACTGAGGCTGTATCCTCCAGACAGATTTTTCACTACCAAGTGGACTTTTGACCTCCAGCAAGTATCTTTACTGCTGATAATATGCAGGTTCTTATGGTAGGTCTGTCCTTTCCAAAAATTTCAGAATCTTTGTATGAGCAGGGGACCTCATCTAAGTTCCTAGTTCCTTTGTAGTTCATTGGGTCGCTCAGCCCTAGAGGTCAGAGCTGCTTTTTGTGTTTGCTACTTTAGAAACACTTAATATTCTCGCGCCCCCCCCCCCCCCTGTTTTAGTAGTTAACGAATATTTACAGAAAATTCTTCCTGTAAAATTCTTCAGTCACTAACAGGGTTTCTATTTCCTAACTGCTTCCTGACTGATTCAGATACTAAAGCATTTCCTCAGGAAGAAATAAATTGTCCCATAGGATGTACAGGAATTCAGAAAGGCATTAGAAGCAATGGAAAAGGTGTATATAAAGAAATATATAGCTGCAATGCCTTTTAAAGTTTCCAATATGATGCAATAAAATACATGGTAAATAATACTACAAAAGGTAGAAGGAGGATTAATGCAGCTAAGTGATTCTTTACTCCTTGCATTTTCACAGGCAATTAATACTATTCATACTAGATTTTTTTTAAATCTTCACCCAAGGAGATTTTTCCATGATTTTTAGAACAGTGATGGGCAACCTTATGAGCTTGGTGTGTCAAAATTCGCCAAAAAACTGAGCATAACTGGGGAGGTGTGTCACTTTGAGGAAAAAAATACATAATTTAGTGATATTTATGGTTTAAATAACAAAAATGTAGAATTGTAATATATAACTGTATTTAATAAACCAAAAACTAATTATTTAACTTACCTGCTTAGTGACTTCTTTGTTCATATGTCAGTCAGTTTCATTTGTTGGTCTTGATATTGTTTAACTTGTGTGGGGTGCCGTGAACTAAGATAAGTGAGGGGAGGGGGGAATTCTTTAACTAACCTGCCTATTAGTGAGTTATTTATTTCTGAATTTCATTGACTAAACCATCAATTCAAGGTTGGTATTTTGTTCACTTCAAGCACAAGGAAGCACTACGAACTTAATCTGTCAATCTGTTTCTTTTGTTGGTTTTGATATTATTTAACAGTGAGAATAAGGTCTCACAAAAGTACTAATTAGAGGAAAAATTGTGAGGAAAGCCATTGCTATATTTTTCAGGGTGCTAAAAGTATCTGGTAATCAGTTCCAGGCACTCCAAATTTCCTGTTCCTAGTGGCACTCCTCTTGATTCTCCAAGTGGCACCTTTCCAGATTCTCAAGCTTTGACCTCAGGTCGACAAACATCTGAATATAGATGCTGTCTTGAAATTCTTCAAGTTGCATCTCCAAATCATCAATTTGCATCCATTGGAAACCATTCAATTTTAAACTACTACATCAGGATACTTAATTATTCTTATGGTCTGTTCTAGGCTTCTAATTTGATTAAATCTATCACTGAACTGGTCAAGTTACAAGTCTAAAACAAGCTGGTACTTTATATGTAAGGGTTCCATTTCATTTTGTACAGCTGCACTGGCCTTCTCAAATTACTTTGTAACTCGAAGACAATACTTATAAGTTTTAGTTTCTACATTGACTTGAAAATTTTAAGTTTACTTTCAAAAGGTTTTATGTATCCAAACATAAAGTCAATACTTTTGCCAAAACCTTGTAACTTTAAGTTTAGTTCATTAACATGAATAGAGAGATCTATAAAAAATATCAGGGTGTTGACCCACTTATTATCATTGAACTGAGAAAAGTTTCCCAGATCCTTATCCTCAAGAAATACCTTAATTTCTTCAAAGCTCCACAAAGTGCTCAAGAACTTTGTCTCAGCTCAGCCATCTTACATTATTGTACATCATCAGTCCACTGTAGGTGGAATCAACCTCCAATAAAAGTGCAGAAAGTTCTCACTTGTGAAGGGGGCAAGCAGCTATTCAATTAACTATTTTTGTAACAACTGACATTAAGTTGTTTAAGTTGACACATAAAACCTTCTGATGGATAATACAATGAAAAGACACAATCAGATGTCCCATAGCTTCCGTAAACAATTTGACAAAGGTGACTTTTTTCCTCACCATGTTTGGTGCCCCATCTGTCCTTACTGACACAGCTTTAGAGATATTAATGCTTAGGTCACGGAATGTGTGTATAACATTACATATTTTACTTCCTGATGTACTTGTTGGCACTGATACTAACTTCATCAACTTTTCTCTCATTGTGAGACCATCAGAATATTGACCAATAATGGCCAACTGAGCATGTGATGTGACATCAGTAGTTTCATCAAGAGAGATAGAAAAATATTTATAATTACTTATGTCGCTTTTTAATTGATATTGTAAATTTGTGTTCAGTCTCATTATTTGGTTTTTTGTGATATTTCTATTGAGTGGTAATTCAGATATTCCCTTAATAATTGCATCTTTATTCTGCATATCATGAAATAGAACTGGTGCACATCTTAGGAGAGTTTTTTTTAGTAAATTCCCCCTCACTGAGTGCTTTTCCATGCTGAGCTATGGACTGAGCAATGTTCAAACTTGCAGATGTTAAATTTGTAGAGCCTTTTATAGATTTAAGGATGGAATTAGATTGGTTCTTATTAAAGTGTAGCTGCCTGGAAATGTATTACTTCCTCTCATCCTCACTTTTTTTTCAAGAGCTTTAGTTTTTCTCTATCCTTTCTTTTTACTCCCTGTTGAAAGTTGATCTTACCCGTATATCTAATTTCCTCTTCTCTGCTTTAAGTCTATGCACAATTCTCTCTTCTTCTTCACTGGCCACATTTTTTTCTTCATTTTCTCCCTTTTTCTTTCTGTCTTTTTGTTGTTGTTTGATTTTTATTTTTTTATTTTTCTTCTGTTATTCCACTCCTCATTTGTTCTCCTCTTCAACTAATAGCTTAATTAATTTCAATCACCAACTCAGATTTATCTTCTCACTCTTCTCCAGTTCCAAAAATAGAAAAATATATAGATAGATAGGTTAAAGAAAGGATAAAATTTTATATACTATTTATATATAAATAATATTATATATTTTAATTATATATTATATTAATATATTATATATTTTATATAATATATTATATATTATGTATATTTTATATATTATATATTTTAATGTATTATATAGTATATATACTTTATATACATAATATATATTATATATTTTTTAATATATATTTCTTTTTTTGAATTTTGTCTTTTACTTTTCTTAGTATACACTCATTCTCTTTCTACTTTCTCTACACTGAATTGTGTCCATTTCCTGCATTCATTCAATACTTTCACCTTACCTTTTGGAAATAAGCTCTGCCACCTCAGATTCATCTGGATGTTTGTTATTTGAGTGTTTTTTGTACAGTTTTTGAATTAGTTGGGTTTTTTTTTTTACTTTCTCCCCATATACATATATTTTGTGCCCCTCGTTTTTCTTCTCTTTATTTTCTCTCTTACATTTTTTGCTTTTCTCAATATCATTTTTGCACTCTTTTCTCTCCCCTAATTCTCTTTTCTCTGGAGGTCACCTTTATTTGGGGTTATTGGTATCACGAATATATTTGTGTTTGGTGCTCCATGCATTGTATCTTGTAATTTTGTATTTTATGGCTTTAATTCAACACAGGAGAGATAGAGCTATATAATCAGACACCCTGGCAGGAGCGATCACGGGGAGACAAAGAACTAGCCCAAATACAAAAGAAAAAGAGGAATCACCAGAAAAGGAAGTAAATAAAATGGAGGCAAGCAATATATCAGAAAAAAATCACAGCAATGGTCTTAAGGATGTTGAAAAGGAGGGAAGACAAATCCAAAGATATGTGTAAGAACCAAGAGGAAATGAAGAAAAAACAAGAAGAAATGAAAATAAAGAACACAATAAAAAGCATCAACAGTAGACTAGAAGAAGTGGAGGACTGCAACAGTGAGCTAGAAGACAAAATAGGAAAAAATACCCAAGCAGAGCAGCAACTAGAAAAAAAACAAAAACTTAAATAACAGGAGGAGAGCCTATGGGAATTTTGAGACAGCACAAAATGAAACAACTGCCTAATATGGGTGCTAGAAGGACAGGAAACTAAGCAGGAATAGAAAACCTATTTGAAGAAATAATTACAGAAAATTTCTCTGATATTAGAAAGAAGAAAAAAAATTCACACAAGTCCAAGAAGCTCTAGAGTCCCAAACGAGATGAACCCAAAAAGGCCAACACCAAGACACATTATAATTAAATTGGCAAACACCAATGACAAAGTAAGAATCTTAAAGGTTGTCAGAGAAAGAGAAAGTTACCTACAAGAGATCTCCCATCAGACTATCAACTGATTTATCAACAGAAACATATCAGGCTAGAAGAGAATGGAATGAAATATACAAAGTCATGCAAAGCAAGGGTTTGACTCCAAGAATACCATAACCAGCAAAGCTATCAATCAAAGTTGAGGGTGAAATTAAGAGCTTCACAAACAAAAAAGAACTAGTTGATTACCACCAAACCAGCAATGAAAGAAATGCTAAAGGGTCTGCTATAAAAAGAACAAATAGGAAGCAAAGAAGGAACACAGATCTAAAGAATAAAATAGTGACAAACAAGTACCTTTCAATAATAACTTTAAATGTAAATGGATTAAATACTCCAATCAAAAGACATACAGTAGTTGAGTGGATAAGAAAACATGACCCATATATTTGCTGTCTACAGGAGACCCACCTCAGAACAAAGAACTCACACAGACTGATGGTGAAGGGATGGAAAAAGGTTTTTCAGGTGAATGAAAATGAAAAAAAAGTTGGGGTAGCAACATTTATATGACAAATTATACCTCAAAGTGAAGGACATGATAAGAGATAAGGAAGGACACTTCATAATACTAAAGGGACCAATTCAACAAGAAGATATAATTCAGTTAAACATATATGTACCCAAGACAAGAGCACCAGATATATCAAAAAACTTCTGGAGAATATCCAGGGAGAGAATGACAGTAATACAGTCATAGTAGCTGACTTTAATATCCCTTTAACACCACTGGATAAATCCTCTAAACAAAAATTCAGCAAAGAAACATCAATCCTAAATGACTCACTAGATCAGATGGACTTAACTGACATCTTCAGAACATTTCACCTGAAAGCCTCACAATATACATTATTCTCAAGTGCACATGGGTCATTTACAAAGATAGACTGCATATTGGGACACAGGCAAAGTCTCTTCAAATTCAATAAGATAGAAATCATATCAAGCATCTTCTTAGATCACAATAGTATAAAATTAGAAATCAACTACAATAAAAACAATGCAAAAAAACCCAAAAAACACAAACATCCAGAGGCTAAATAGCATGCTATTAAACAATGATTGGGTTACACAAGAGATCAAAAAAGAAATAAAAAGCATCATGGTAACAAACAACAATAAAAACACAACAACCCAAAACGTATGGGACACAGTGAATGTAATCTTGAGAGAGAAGTTCATAGCGCTGGCCTAACTCAAATGACAAGAAAAAATGGTAATAAATGATCTAACCCTACAACTTAAAGAGTTAGAAAGAAAACAATAAAAGTCCAGCATATGTAGAAGAAAGGAAATAATAAAGATCAGAGAAGAACTAAATGACATAGAGACAAAAACAAACAGACAAACAAACAGACAAACAAGCAAGAAACAAACAAACAAAAAAACAATACAAAAGCAAGAGCAGCTTCTTTGAAAGGATAAACAAATTGATGAACCTCTTTCCAGGCTCACCAAGAATCAAAAATAAGGGACTAAAATAAACAAAATCAGAAATTAATAGGTGAAATAACAAGAAATAAAAATGATTATGAAAAAATACTATGAACCACAGAAATAAAAATGATTATGAAAAAATACTATGAACAACTGTATTCCAACATAATGGACAATCAAGATGAAATGGACATATTCTTTAAAAAAATACAAGCTCCCAAAACTCAATCAATAATAATAATAATAATAATAATAATAATAATAAAACCTGAATAGACCAATCACTACTGAAGAAAATGAATCAGCGATAAAAAATCTTCCAGCAAACAAAAGCCCTGGTTCAGACAGCTTTATAGAGGGGTTCTACTAAGCATCCAAAGAACTAAAACCTATCCTCCTAAAGAGGAAGGTACACTTCCAAGCTCTTTCTATGAAGCCATCTTTACCCTAATTCCAAAACCAGATACATAAAAGAGAACTACAGGCCAACATCCTTGATGAACATAGATGCTAAAATCTTCAACAGAATTCTAGCAAATCAAACTCAGAATTACATTAGAAAGATAATACACCATGACCAAGTAGGATTTTTTTACAGGGATGCAAGGATGGTACACTATCCCCGCAAATCAATAAATGTGCTATATCACATAAACAAACTGAGAGACAAAAATCACATAACTATGGAGAAATAGCATTTGACAAAATCCAACACCCTTTCTTGATAAAAGATCTCAGAAAAGTGGGAATAGAGAGATCATACCTCAACACAATAAAAACCTTATATGACAAACCTACAGCCAACATCATAATCAATAGGCAAAAACTAAGTTCATTTCACCTAGGAATGGGAACAATACAGGGATGCCCACTTTCACCACTCTTGTTCAATATACTACTGGAAGTGCTAGCCATAACAATCAGACAAGAAGAAAAAATAAAAGACATCCATATTGGAAAAGAGGTAAAACTGTCCTTATTTGCAGATGACATGATACTATATAAAGAAAACCCTAAAGACTCCATCAAAAATCTATTAGACCTAATAAATGAATTTGGCAATGTAGCAGGATACAAAATTAACACCCAGAAATTTATGGTCTTTTTATACACAACTAGAGGCCTAGTACAATCCCATTTACCATTGCACCAAAAAAAAATAATATACCTAGGAATAAACCTAACTAAGGAGGTAAAATACCTATATGCGAAAAACTATAGAATACTGAAAAAAGAGATAGAGGAAGACATAAATAGATGGAAGAACATACTGTGTTCATGAATTGGTAGAATCAACATCATTAAAATGTCCATACTACCCAAAGCACTCTACAGATTCAATACAATCCCCATTAAAATACCAACACCATATTTTAAAGACCTAGAATAAACTCTCCAAAAATTCATCCGGAATAAAATAAGATTCCAAATAGCCACAGCAACCCTGAGAAAGAAGAGCAAAGTTGGAAGGATCAAAATAATATCAAGATGTACTACAAAGCCACCCTTCTCAAAACTGCCTGATACTGGCACAGGAACAGATATATAGGCCAAAGGAACAAAACAGAGAACCCATAAAACAACCCAAGCCGTTATGTTCAATTAATAATTGACAAAGGAGGCAAAAGCATACAATGGAGTCAATATAGTCTCTTCAATAAATAGTGCCGGGAAATTTGGTCAGATACATGCAAAAAAATATGAAACTAGATCACCAATTTACACCAAATACAAAAACAAACTCTAAATGCCTAAAGGACTGATGATGGGAAACCATAAAAATTCTACAAGACTCCATAGGCAGAAAAATAGCAGACATATTTTGTAGTAATATCTTTACTGACACAGCTCCTAGGGCAATGGAGACTAAGGAGAAAATAAACAAATGGGACTACATCAAAATAAAAAGTTTCTTCACAGCAAAAGAAACCATCAGCAAAACAGCAAGAAAGCCTACTTCAGGGAAGAACATATTTGCCAATGTTATTTCAAATAAGGGTTTAATCTCCAAAACTTACAGAGAACTCATACAACTTAACAAAAGGAAGAGAGGAAAGGATCCAATAAAAAAAGTAGGGAAAGGACCTAAATAGACACTTTTTAAAGGAGTACATACAGAAGGCTGAGAGACATATAAAAACATGTTCAAAGTCACTAATCATCTGAGAGATGAAAATGAAAACAACGAGATATAATCTCACGCCTGTCAGAATAGCTAGCATCAACAAATGGCAAATGCTATCAAGGATGTGGAGAAAAAGAAACTCTCTTGCACTGCTGGTGGGAATGTAGACTGGTGCAGCCACTGTGGAAGACAGTATAGAGTTTCCTCAAAAAATTAAAAATGGAACTTGCATTTGACCCAGTAATCCCAATTCAAGGGCTATATCCCAAGAAACCAGAAACACCAATCAGAAAGGATAGATGTACCCTAATGTTCATAGCAGCAGAATTTACAATAGCTAAGATTTGGAAACAGCCTAATTGCCCATTAGCAGATGTGTGGATTAAAAAACTGTGGTACATCTACACAATGGAATACTATGTCATTATAAAAAAAAAAGAAACTTTTACCATTTTCAACAACATGGATAAAACTAGAGAGCATTATATTTAGTGAAGAGAGTTGCAGAATGATAAATATCACATGACCTCATTTGTATGTGGGATATAATGATCAAAATAATTTCATGAACAAGAATAGATCCAGAGACAAATGTGAGGGGAGGAGAGTTAGAGAGCAACCAAAGGACTTGTATGCATGCATATTAGCATAACCAGTGATCACATACACTGGGGTGGTGGGGGCTTGCTCAGAGTGGGAATGGCTTCGAGAGGGTGTCAATTGGGGAAAAAGGAGACATATGTTAAACTTTAGACAATCCTATCTAATAAAAGAGTAATATGGAAATTGACCATACCTCTGCTATACCCACAAGCTATGCCCAGTAGCCAATCAGGAATGAGTATGCAAATTAACCCAAACTAAGATTGCTACAGCTATGGAGAGATCAGAAGGGAGGCTTGGGTTTTCCCGGAAATGGAGGAAGCCAACCTTTCCAAATACCTTGGCTGGCCCAGGCCTCTGCTTACGGCTTCAAAGATTCAATTATAGAAGATAAATAAATTCCAACAGAAATGGCTGCCACCATGGAGGGAGCAGGAGGCTTGGCTCCACTCCAGGCTACAAAGTTTCAATTATAGAACATAAATTAATCCCAGATACCAGGGCCTCCACTTGGGTCGCCAGGGGCCATGGCTGGCCTGTAAACCACCATAGACCTCTTGCCCAGGCCGCTCCATGACCCAAGGAAACACCCACCCTGATCTGGGACATCCTTCAGGGCAAACCAGCTTGCCCCCACCCATGCACCAAGCCTTTATTCTATCTAATAAAAGAGTAATATGCAATAAGATGGCTACCCCCATGTGGTCAAAGATCTTGCCCCCATGTGGACACAAGATGGCCACCACAAGATGGCCAGCATGGGAGGGCAATTGGGAGGGATCAGGCCTGCAAGGGAGGGCAGTTGGGGGTAATCAAGCCTGCAGGTGAGGGCAGTTAGGAGTGACCAGGCTGGCAGAGGAGGGAAGTTGGAGGCAAGTAGGCTGGCAGGGGAGCAGTTAGACATCAATCAGGCTAGCAAGGGAATGATTAGGGGTGATCAGGCTGACAGGCACAAGCAGTTAGGGGCAATCAAGAAGACAGGCAGACGAGCAGTTTGGAGCCAGCAGTCCTGAATTTTGAGAGGGATGTCCCACAGGGATCGAGCCTAAATGGGCAGTCGGACATCCCTCAAGGGGTCCCAGATTGGAGAGGGAGCAGGCTGGGCTGAGGGACACCCCCACCCCATGCATGAATTTTGTGCACCAGGCCTCTAGTAAAATAATAAAATAAAATGTAAAAAAATAAAACGTCAGTGATCCCCTTGATAAAAAATTCTATATAATACAGTGCTAATATGCAAATAGACTGAATGGCAGAATGATTGGTCACTATGATGTGCACTGATCACCAGGGGGAAGACACTCAATGCAGGATCTGCCCCTTGGTGGTCAGTGTGCTCCCACAGGGGGAGCACTGCTTAGCCAGAATCCCTGAGCCAGGCACATAGCTGGCGAGTGCAACAGCTGTAGTGGGAGCCTTTCCTGCCTCTGTGGCAATGCTAAGGGTCTCTGAGTGCTGGCTTAACGGTCAGTAGGACATCCCTCCAGGGCTTTCAGACTGTGAGAGGGTGCAGGCTGATTGACCACCCTCTCCACTTGAGTTCATGAATTTCATGCACCAGACCTGTAGTAATAATAATAAATATTATGCTTGTCCCATAAAAATGAGTTAAAATATTATTTCTCTTCTATTCCCAGAGAGAATTTGTCTGAAATTATAATTTATTCCTTCAATGTTTAAAAAAAAATCCTTTCAAAAATATTCTGAGAATGATGGTTTATTGGAAGATAATTTTTAAATAACCAATTTAATTATTTAAGCAATTATTAAATTATCTAGTTTTGTATTTTTATTTGAATAAATTTTGGTTAATTTTATTTTTCCTGGAAATTTAATTAGTTCTTATTATTAAATTGACTGGTACAATGTATTTCAACATCCTATTATTTTGTTTACTCTGCAACTTTTAAAATAAAGCATGGCCAAAAGTAGGTTTACTTTAGGGGGTGCATGAAATGGTTTATTCTTATATTATTAATTATTAATTACTGTATTCATTATTATATATTTTTCATTCTATTCTGTTACCATTTACCCTTATCTTTAGTGCCCTACTTTTAAAAATTATTCTAAATATTTAATGTTATTGCTTAGCTCATTAATTCTGAACTTTTCTTCTTTTTATACATTTTTATCTAGTATATTTATTTTGTTCACTTCTTAATATTTTCCACCTTTTATTATAAGTTTATTTTTTTTACTATAGAATAATTCTCCAATAGTGTTCTACAACTTGATGAATATTTACAAATTGAAGTGTCCATATAACTACCAGATTTGTCATGAAATTTCTATTATATAAATTCTAAGAAAGTTATATGCTCTAAGATTTCTTTTTTTCTTTTCCCATCCTAAACTTAAAAATAATTTTTTGACCAAACTTTCTTAAAAACAAAAAGACAAGTATTAAGTTTAGTGTACCTTTCTTGACATTAAATTTTATTTCCTCTTTATATATTTATAACTCATAAAACAAATATTTAAATAATTATTCTAACTTGATATTATTTGATGTTATTACAACATGAAATGAGTTATTATGGTTGAATGATAAGTCAACTAAATCCATAAACTAAAACCATATGGTTAAAATCATAGCCTAAGATATAATTTAATTCAAGAGTTTGAAATAAAAACATCTTTTAAGTGATATGACAGGTTCAATATATCTGTCAGAAAACTATTATGCACATGTTTTGGTTACACAATTTTTTTCATAATTCTACATACCATAACTTATTTTTAAATCAAATATAAATCATAAAATTTACCTAATAAGTATAAAATGAGTTCTTGATTTCTTTCGTTCCACCATTATTCAAATTTACAATAAACACATGACTCATTTTCAACTAAGATGTGACATTGTTGTCCTTGAACTCAATGACAAACAGGCAGAACTTTATGTAAACATGTAAAAAGTTAAAACTGCAGCAACATATTAAGTGCTTTCTTCTGACTGGGGGATATTCTTTCACAAAAACATAGAACTTGTCTAGAGGCAAATTTATAACTCTAATTTTCAGTGTATGATCAGACTACAGGTCCTCTTTTTGTAAAATGAAGTTCTCACACTAATCAGAAGTGACTGACAAAGGGTCTGTCACTCTGTTATATAATTGAGGTGAACAGGAGGGAAAATATCTATCTATCTATCTATCTATCTATCTATCTATCTATCTATCTATCTATCTATTTATCTATCTATCTATCTATCTATCTATCTATCTATCTATCTACCATCTATCACCTATTATCTTTCTATCATCTATCTATCATCCTATCTAATAAAAGAGTAATATGCAAATTAATTGTCACTCCAACACACAAGATAGCTGTCCCCATGAGAACACAGATAGCCAGCTGGGGAGGACAGTTGAGAGGGACCAGGCCTGCAAGGGAGGGCAATTGTGGGCAATCAGGCCATCAGGGGAGGGCAGTTTGGAGGGGTCAGGCATGCAAAAAAGGGCAGTTGGGGGTGATCAAGCCTGCAGGAGAAGGCAATTAGGGATGACCAGGACAACAGAGGTGACAAGTTGGGAGTGAATGGGCCTGCAGGGAATGTCAGTTGGTGAAGACCAGGCCTGAAGGGGAGGGCATTTTTGTTGGAACCAGGTCTGCAGGGGAGAGTAGGGGAGGGGGGGCAGACCAACAGAGGAAAGCAGTTAGGGGCGATGAGGCTGGCAAAGAAGGGCAGTTAGGAATGACTGGGTTGACAGAGAAGAGCAGTTTATGGGTGCCAGGCCTGCAGGGGAGGACAGTTGGGGAGGACCAGGCCAGCAGGGGAGGGCAGTTACAGGTGATCAGGCTGGCAAGGGAGGGCAGTTAGGGGTAACCAGACTGGCAAGGGAGCAGTTAGGCATCAATCAGGCTGGCAGGGAAGTGGTTAGGAGGAGATCAGGCTGGCAGGCAGAAGTGGTTAGGGGCAATCAGGAAGGTGGGCAGGTGAGCAGTTGGGAGCCAGCAGTCCTGAATTGTGAGAGGGTTGTCTGACGGTCCATTTAGGCTGGATCTTACTGGGAGGGCAGTCAGACCTCCCTCGAGTGGTCCCATGTTGGAGAGAGTGCAGGCTGGGCTGAAGGACACCTCCCATGAATGAATTTCATGCACCAGGCCTCTAGTCTATCTATGAAAACCCAACAATTGTTACAGCAGAATGATCAGAATAACTAGAACTACTGGTGGCTATGACATGCACTGTGGCAGCCAATCAGCCTGATCTGGGATGGATTGCCCCCACACTTTGATCAGGGTGGGACCAGCCAGCCAACTGCCATGGCTGGCAGAAATTTGAGGTCCAGGGACAGTAGAGGTGCTTGGTCACAGGTAGATGCGAGGGGAAAGCTCACCTTTGGTGGAAGTGGACTTGGGATCAGGGCACCAGAGTCATGGGTGGAGTGGGAAAGCTTTCCTGGAGGCCACAGCAGTCACCACAGGCCACACACTATACCCAGGCATCTGGCCCCAGATGGAGCAGTGGCAGGAATAAGGGCTGTGGGGCTCAGAGGATGTTGGCACACAGGAACCAGGAGATGCGAGGCCTGACCTGGCCTGTTACCCTACCTGCTGGGTCCAGCAGCATCAGCAGGTGGGCCATGGTGTGCAACAAGGTGCTGGGCCGGCAACTGGAGGGAAGCGAGCCAGGATGGCAAGGCCCCATGCCAGCCAGAGCCCAGAGCCGTGTGGGAAGGGAGCAAGCTGGAAACCCTGGTGGAGTGGGCGGGACTGCAGCCCCCTGTCATTTTTGGCCTCAGCCTTGGAATTTTGTGTGCAACCAGTGTCCTAGCTACCAGTTTATCAGAGGTCAGCCCCACTTCACGAGAGAGGATGTGGCAGAAAGTGGCAGGAGCACAGGAGGGATTAGAAATGTTGTGGCCATCTTTGGGAAACACAACTGCCACATTCTTCAGTAACTATGAACAGATAATCTTTGTTCTCAATTCTACAGGAGAAGAAGCTGAGATTCAAAGAAGGGTATAAGTAATTTTCTCTTTACTGTGACCAGCACAGCTAGAGAGCAGACACGAGTTCTGAATAGAGGTGATGGGGGATTGAGAAAATGAAAGAGACAGACACAGAAATAGTAGGAAAACTGGGGCCAGGTGGGACAGCTGACCATCTGATGGAGAGACAGTGACCCAGAACGGGCAGCATGTTAATTTTATACAGTACTAGAGATTTGATGCATGAAATTCATGCATTGGTAGGGGGTCCCCTCACCCCAGCCTACACTCTCTCTAATTCCAAACCCCTTGGGGGATGTCAGACTGATTGTTTAGGCCGGATCCTGGCAGTTGGACATCCCTCTCACAATCCGGGACCAGCAGCTCCTAACTGCTCACCTGCCTGCCTGCCTGATGACGCACAACTATCCCCCCACTGGCCTGTTTGTCCCCAAATGCTCCCTCTTCTTGGCCTGGTCGCCTCATGCAGCCTGCTGGTTCATTCATTTGGTCATCCCTCACTAACCCTCCTGCTGGCCTGGTCACCCCATGCAGCATGTACGATGATCTGTTTGGCTGTTTCTGTTGTGATAGTCATTTAGGCTTTTATATATATTGATAGATGATAGTAGGAAGTTTTACTAAAGTTTAAGATAAAGGAAATTATGCGAAATCATGGTTTTACTAAAGTTTAAGATAAAGGAAATTATGCAAAATCATGGATCAAGCTGTAATTCTTCATTCTTGAGGCTTCATTGTAATCATCATTGCTGGGCCCAGATAATTACATTCATTCCTTGCACCTGGCTGGACTTAGATAATGAAACTCACCCCTTGGCACCTGAGCTAAGGGTCAGGGTGACAACATACATGCCTCTGGCACAGTATGTTCCCAGAATATGGCTCTGCGGACACCACTAGGCTCAGCTGACAATAATTAAAGAAATGCTCATGTGTTTTCTGCAGAAGGGAGCATTCTGCAACACCTTACCCACTTCTCATACCTGACCCTGTGCAGCATTGTTTTTGTTGAAAGTAGGGGATCCAAAATGTATTTAGATTTTTGCTATTTTAGGCGGGAAAGAATTTAACACAGGAAATTGGTACTTGGGAAATCATTGGAAAGCTGGAGGAGTGGGTAATAGGCTGCCCCCCCAGAAAAGACTCCCTGGCCAGCAGGAGAAGCTGCCCCTCAGTCACAACTGAATTCTAGGACACTCTGGCATAGTTGTGACCCAGGGATTGGAAAACTGCTGCCCCTGCAAGTGCACTTTAGCTCCCACAAAACAGGTCTCTTGGCATTGCCTCTACCACAACTGCCTGTGCACAGCCTGAATTCCACTGCAGAAAACCTCATATCTCTACAAACATGATCACCAGCAGCAAACTGCGGGAAGATGCCTCTGCCCCACTTCTGCCTTCAATATTTTGTGCATCCAATAGGCAGAAATGATTTCATATCCAGAAACCTAGCTGCAAAGGAGTTTGGCCAATTTCAGATTTTCATCTATGAGTGAGATCTTGCCAATGTACCTCATGTGCCTGGTATTGATAAAAATGAGGTCCAGCTGTTGGGACTCAGTGGTTGAGCATCAATCAATAAGCTAGGAGGTCAGGATATGATTCCATCATAATCCTCAGTAGTGGGGTGCAAGAGGCAGCTGATCAATAGTTCTTTCTCATCATTGATGTGTCTATATCTTCCTCCCTCTTTCTCTGAAATCAATAAATACTTTTGTTTTTTAAAAATGGAGTCATGCTGTATATATGTTACAAGTTTTTCACTTCATAGATCACTAATGTCTTTCCTGTTAAAAACCATACTTATAGAACATCATTTAGTTATTCATTTTAATTGATCTCAGAGAGAAGAAGGGAGAGAGAGAAACATTGTTTCATTGTTTCCTACACTCACTGGACTGGGTATTGAATCTGCAACCTAGGCAATGTGCTCTGATTGGCAATCGATCCACCACTTTCTGGTATATGGGATGATGCTATGCTGGTACCATGATCCCAAATCTCAGCCTCCAGAACTGTGAGAAAAATATATTTCTGTTGTTTAAGCCACACAAATTTATGATATTTCATTATAGCTGTCTGAGCTGACTAATCCTCTATAATAAAAGCCCAGCAACTGAATAGCAGAATGACTGGAATGGCTGGAACAACATTGCCCCCTCATTCTGGCCTGCCTTGCCCCCGATTGGGCCCCATTGGGGCAGGCCAACTGGACCCCACCAGTGCACAAATACATGATCTAGGCTTCTACTTGTTAAATATTATTGTGTAGTTCTCCAGATGTATTTCAATAAGCTTTGAATCCTGCTCATATCCTTTTTCCTTCCAAACCCAAGCAGCAGTGGAAATATTTCAAGATTTCTTTTGTATTATGATATTTTAAAATACAAAATTTTTTTTCTAAAGACATATAATTTTTCTAATTTCAATACAAAACTCTTGTCATTTGAAGTAAAGAATAAAAATTCTATACGACTTCTTTAACTGGATCATGTGATGAAAAGTGTCTGCCAATTAGGCTGGTTTCTGCAGCCGTTTTTCATCTTCAAAGCACTTAGCAATATCTGGCCTACAATTTTCTTGAAAGTACCCCTATAATTTCCCTTTCAGCTCAAACATTCTGTTGGGAACTTTTTCTCCATCAAACCACTAGATTCCTTTGTGTAGCAGGAAGTGAGTGTGCATACTCTTTGCCCAGGTTTTTATACCATTTTTATAAGGTTCTTGTGCGAGTTAGTATTTATTAAAAAAATTGTGACATATTCCAGATTTCCTACCATTTCATTAGCATTGGTTAGTTTTGTTTCGTTTTGCTTTTATATCAGAACCTATCTGTGAATGAAGACTTGTTTAAGACAATTCTGTAATTACGGTTTTATAGGAGAGGTAAAATTCAAGGAACCAATCATTGATGCGGCACCTTACTGCATATACTAATGCAATTCTTCCAAGACAGATTTTTGTTCAAGATGTGAAGATGAAACACTAAATTTGTAGTTCTTTGCTGGTTTCAGACCACTTTTTTGTATAGGAAAAGTGACTGTGAATTTGATCATTTACAAATATCATAAATATGAGAATGACATTTATTGGTGACCTCTGTTGATTCATTAACCTAAATTGTGAACATGTTATTTTTCAGTTTATTACACAAAAACTCTTAAAAAACTGTGACTTATCATCAATACATTGCTGAGCATATGCCTTGAGAGTGAAACCTTTTCAAATTCTCATTCAACATCTTGTCTTAGCAATTTACTCACTATACTTTTACATGCTGGCATTATTAGTTTTTTAATACCTATGTGATTTGTCTTTTCTGGATAATTTTCCTTTCTACTAAATAACCCCGATTCCTTTATACAGAATTAACTTTCTAATAAAACAGTTATTTTTGGATTCTACAAGCCATATAAAACAATCAGTATTATTTTTTTGTAAAAAACAGTGATTTAGAAATCTCTTTAATTTTTCTGAGTTGCCACAGACGACACAAAGAAATACATCAAGTTTTCCATGGGTTAGTCAGTCTATGTAAAACCCACTGATTCAAAGCTTCCATTACAAAAGCAGAGTTTATAGATCCATTCAACACTGATGCGTGACTGGAATTAGCTAATTTATCAGAACTCTCCCTTGGTCCCACCTCCAACCTTCCTTTCCTTTCACAACTCATCTTCACAGATCACCACATTGGATTAGACAAGTTTGTGAAACACAAGAGCTGAGAAAACGCCAAATAAAGGGGTATAATAGAAAATAAATTAGAACATTGGAAGAAAAATAAAGAAAGCATGATATAATTTTCTTCTCACCTATAATCCAAGTTTTTAATGTCCTTCACAAAAGAATTTGCATTTGTTTGACCAATTGTGTGTTTCTTACTAACCTAAGGCCACTTGACTGTAAATTCTCCTCTTAAAATGTTTTGGCAAATAGGTGGTGTTCCAGTTAATTATCTGATACTTAGCACAATAATGTATCTAAATATGATGACACACTCATTACACCATTTCTTGTGATAGCTAGTTGATGTACAGAACCTCCTTTTCCACCAATCTGTTTCTTTAATATTTTTAACTTTAAAACTTCCAGGATATTTTAATGGAGTAGATTGCACCTGTTTCCTGTGCCTCGAAGATCAGAATTATGACACATTCCTTTTTATCACATAATAGAGATGAATTTGGATGCTCTTATAGTCAAATCTTTCCTGAACATGATCTTTGTCCTAAATTATGTAATCATGAGGGAAAAAGAAAACAGGATTTGTACAAGCCATTAAGGAGTTTCCTGTAAGGATTTGAAAGTCAAACATATCAATGTTAAGATGAATTGGAAAGTATATTAAGTCATTTGGAAAACAAAATTATATAAAGCCAGCATTAAATAGAGTTGTTATTTTTGCAAGTTGGTAAAGAACTGTGAAAATGAAATTATTTACAGTTGATTCTCATTATTCATGGTAGAAATGTCTATAAGGTCATAAACAATGAATCAGTGAGTACTGAATCTTTGCTTAAGTGAAAATACAAGGTTAGATTGCTGCAAGTATCTGGTTACAACATTTCCATCAACTGATAAATACATAATCTTGTTTTATGAGTGTTTCTGTTTAAAAACACTATGTTTGATATACATTATTGACCCATTAACATTAAACTCAGTCAACAGCACTAAATTAATATCTAAATGAAGGTTACTTATCAAATGTTTTCTCCATAAGACACATTCTTTCTTGCCTTTTTTGTGCTTAGAAAAACAAAATAGCATGCTAGCTATTTTACTGAGAGGCCATTTAAAGAGTAAAAGCAAAAATCATAGCACCAAACACTGAGAAAGGACACTTGTTTAAAATATTGAAACAGGAAGGCATATCATCACTGTGTTTGACCTCAGATGGGAACAAGCATATTGGGCAACTCAAATGTTTGCCACTCTGCTCATATCTGTTATTGACAACATAATTGATTTGAGGTCATAAATAAATTTTTGGAAGTAGGAAAATTTACAAATAGTAAATTTGCAAGTAATAAGGACAGACTACATTGGAAAGTAGACCAATAAACGGCTGTGATTGTGGACCTCCACGAGCAACCCTGATTTAACTAATTACTATTGCCGAGGATTGTCACACAAATTAGTCATTCTACAGCAACAATCCAGGAAAACAAATCACTATTTATCACTCTAATTGTAGAATCTCTAACTCCTATGTAGTGCTTAGTATTGGTGACTTAGACTACTCAGTATTTCCAAACTTTAGTGTGCAACAAACTCACCTAGAATGCTGTGAAAACACACTGTGACATCCCAGTACCAGGTTGTGGTGGGGCCTGTGAATTTGCAGTTGTCAGGCATGGTGTTGTTCTAGAACAATAGTGAGAACCGATGACCTAGATTAATTACGAATCAGGAAGACGTTCTAATCTAGTTAAATCTACAGGACTGAGGATCAAGAGTCTGCCTGGGCATCTTTTGTCTCTTTCACCTAGCTTCGCCTCTCTCATAAGACTGTGTTGCTTTCATGTCAATACCGAAAAGTTAAATAAAAAAGGAAAGGTCTGCCAAAGAAAAAGCAATTTTATTTGTTTTGTAGTAGAGCTCACCATCCCTAGGTTTCCCTGGTGCATGATATTTGTGTCACTTGGAAGGTAGCCTTATTTTATTCCACCAGATTTATAATGGTGCTAAAAAATGTTCCAGAAAGAAAAAGGAAAATAAAATAGCAAAGTAACTAAATAATGAGAATTCAAAGTTGATGAAAAAACAAAATTAATATGCCCATAAACTTAAGAGATTTTATTCTCTTTTGAACATATTGGAATTTCTAATCCCTAAATATACTAATATTGTGGATTTTAAAAAAACTGCCCTCATCTTTCAGAAGTTTAAAAAACAGAGAGCAGTCCTTTAAAAAAAAGCAAATAAAGAGCGAATAATGAAGTACATTTATGTGGTATATTGTCTGATTTTAGCTTAGAAAACTCAACAAAGTGTTTTAAATTTATTTTATTATTGACAATATCACAGATGTTTCCTATTCCCCCCTTTAAATATTCTTCTAAAAAAGCCATAAGTGAAGATAATGTCAACACTGAAATTCTAAGAGAACAACAAATTGGCACATGTAACACCTCTTCCTTTGGTATGACTCATTGCCAGCTATAAAGTTAGGTAAAAATAATGATTTTGTAATAATATTCTATTTAAAGAGAAAAGCCAAAATTTACAGTTATTAAAAATGTCATTTGTTAATCCTATGTAATATAAGGCTGATATGCAAACTGTCCCCTAAACCGGGCACTCAAGCAGGGGCAGGGCCAGCCCTCCACCCCCAGCTGGCCCCAGCCCAATCGGAGTTGGGCTGGCCAGACCCCACCCATGAACGAATTCATGCACTGGGCCTATAGTATAACTATAAATCTAATACAGAGATAATAGTCCTATAAGTATTTTGCCACTTAAGGTATGTAACCTTCACTATCTGCAAACTATTTTAAAATTAGATTTAAGGAACATAAAGATAAATCTCTATCAATTTTATAAATGATGTTCAAAATATAATGGTTAAAAGATGTGGTTTTAATTGGCTGATTCTAGTGAATTTCTGGCGAATGTTTTTCCATCAGACTAAGCTAATATACTTCACAGGAGCCTTCTAACAGAGAGATTTAACAACACAGAACCTGAGGCAGACAACATGGTTTAGGGAAATCTGTAATGACTGCAGTTAATTTACATATTTGTTTTTTTTAATCTGAAAATTGTGGGTAATAAATCTTATGACGTGGTCATTTGTCTTGTGTGCCAGTGTAAAAATAACATTTAATAGCTAAGTGCAGGTTTGTTTTATGCTTCCACAAAATTAATTATTTTTCTTTAATTTTGAAATATTCAACTTCAGATAAATTCCAATTTTGATTCCCAAAATAATTGAATGGATAATTTCTCATAAATGGAAAGAATAAAGCCACTCAGGCCATATATTTTTGCCCTAATTGAACCTTTGGATTTTTTCTGTGAGACTAGGTAAATTGATTTTTTACGACACTGTTGGAAACCACCCCAGGATGTTCCTATTGCATCACAGGAACAATTCAGCTTCTAACGTTACTAGAGATCCAAAATTACAAGTCTCTGTAGTTATAATGGACTACCTGCAAAATCCTAGGCTGATTTACTTATGGGGATTCTCTCCATCCATCAATTATAATGGAATAGAGATAGTTTATGTTAGCCTGAAGAAAAATAAGTCATTTGTTATCACCAGAGCCACTTTGACAAAGATGATTTTGTCTATGGCAGAGTTTTGCTTTCTCTCTTAACCCATACATCATACAACAATGCTGGCAGCCTGATGGAAGTTAATAACTTGACTCCAATTTCCAACTTCAAATGGTGCTTTGATAGCAAATTCACTCAGGAATATTTATGTGAAAATACTTGGGGTAAAAAACATTGGAAAAATAAGGAAAAGAAAGCATCATAAGGAAGACTCAGAAGATATATAGTTCCCCAGGCTATTTTATATAATTTTTAAATTGATAAACCTACATCATAAATAAAATGTAAGTGTACACAGACTATAAAACAGGAAGAGATATCCTATTGATCAAAATTAGGACAAAAAACCACTGGTTAGATTTAAATAAGAAATGTAGAATCATGCAAGGGTTATGAAGAATTTAAATAGCAATATCTAATTTAAAATACATGCAGGAAGCAACAAATAAAATAACAGACATTGGCAAAAATTGTACCAGTGATATATGCAGAGAAAATAGACAAATATTAGACTAATGAAAATGTTATAAGCAATTATGAAGGACATCTACTATGCATTGCAGAGTTCACTAATAAATAAATTTAAAAAATTGAAGGATAAGCATCTTAAAATCTCTAATCAGAAGGCAATTTTAAAGATTTGTTTCAAATTGTTTCGAATTATTACTCTCTAGTTTAATTGTATTTCTCTTTTTTAATTTATATTTTCTCCTGACAAACTCAGCATGAACCTAAGGTAGGTTTCTGACTTTTTTTTGGCCTTGGTTTTCCATCTGTAAATTGGGGTAACTGTACTAATCTCATAAAATCAATACTCATTTCAAAAATGCTTAGAATAGGTTCAAAAAATGTTTAGAAAAGGTTTGCTTGCTATAAACCATACATATATTCTGCTACTATTAGTATTGACTCAACAATCATCCAATCTTATGATCTTTAATAAATTTAAGATCACACCCAAATTTGTATCTCTAGCTCAGAACTATTCACAACCCCAGATTCACTTATGCAATGTCATTGTCAATATTCCACTAGGGTATTATTAAATAATAGAGACCTGATGAACGGAATTCATGCATGGTGGGGGGGCGGTGTCCCTCAGCCCAGACTGCACCCTCTCCAATATGGGACCCCTCAAAGGATGTCTGACTGCCCGTTTAGGCCTGATCCAACATTCCTCTCACAATCCAGTACTGCTGGCTCCCAATTACTCACCTGCCTGCCTTCCTGATTGCCCTAACCACTTCTGCCTGCCAGCCTGATCATCCCCTAATTACTCCCCCTGGCAGCCTGATTGATGTTTAACTGTTCCCCTGCCAGCCTTTTTGTCCCAAACTGCCCTCCCTTGCAGGCCTGGTCACCCCTAACTGCCCTCCCCTGCAGGCCTTGTACCCTCCAACTGCTTCCCCCTGCAGGCCTGGCTCCCCAACAATGGCCCTTCCCAGTAGGCCTAGTAACCCCTAACTTCCCTCCTCTGCTGGCCTGATTGCCCACATCTGCCCTCTCCTGCTGTCTGATTGCCCACTACTGCCCTCCCTTGAAGGCCTGGTCCCTCCAAATAGCACTCCCCTACTGGCCATCTTATGGTGGCCAAGTTGTGTCCACATGGGGGCAGAATCTTTGCCCACATGGGGGCAGCCATCTTGTGTGTTGGAGTGATGGTCATTCTGCATATTACTCTTTTATTAGATAGGATAGAGGCCTAGTGCATGAGGGGGCCAGCTGGTTTGCCCTGAATAGTGTCATGGATCAGGGTGGGGGTTCCCTTGGGGCATGAAATGGCCTGGGTGAGGAGCCTGTAGTGGTATGCAGACTAGCCATGGCCCCCAGTGACCCAAGTGGAGGTCCTGCTATCTGTGATTTATGTATCTTCTACAATTGAAGCTTTGTAGCCTGGAGCAGAGCCAAGCTTCTGCTTGCTCTATGGCTGCTGCCATTTCTGTTTTAAATTTATTTATTTTCTATAATTAAAACTTTGTAGCCTGGTGTGGAGGCCTGAGCCGACAAGGGCAGGTGGAAAGCTTGGCTTCCTCCATTTCCAGGAAAACCCAAGCCTCCTTCCTGCTCTCAGTGGCCACAGCCATCTTGGTTGAGTTTATTTGTATATTCACTCCTGATTGGGTGGTGGGCGTGGCTGGTGGGCGTGGCTGGTGGGTGTAGTGGAGGTATCGTCAATTCCCATATTACTCTTTTATTAGATAGGACTAGTGGTTCGGTGCACAAAATTCATGCATGGGGGGGGTGTGCGCAGCAGGATGTGTCCCTTAGCCTGGCCTGCATCCTCTCTAATCTGGGACCCCTGTGGGATCAGGCCTAAACTAGAAGTTGGACCACCCCCTCACAATCCGGGACTACTGGCTCCTAACTGCTCACCTGCCTGCCTGCTTGATCTCCCCTAACCACTCTTCCTTCTGGTCTTCTTGCCCCCAACTGCATCTTCCTGCCAGCCGGCTCACCCCCAACTGCCCTCCCCTCCTGGCCTGATCACCCATAACCACCTCTGCCTTGGCCCTGCCACCATGACTTTGTCTGGAAGGACATATGGAACATATCATGGTAAAATTAGCATATTACCCTTTTATTAATATAGATAGGATATGACATACTGCCATAACTATAACATATCTACCAGTATTACCTATGAGAATACATACTTCATGAGATAGGAAGGCATCTAACACATTACATTGTATATGTTGTAAGTAGTAGGAAATACAGCATTTGTAGCAATAATATACACCCTGTGACTTCCCTTCCTGATCTCGGAATGTTTCCCAGGTCTTTGAATGTTTCCTGGCTCCTAATGTATTTTTTTTTCTTTTGTCATTCAGTGTAACTGTTTTTTACACATGATTTAATTTCTAACCACCGAAGATTCAAATGACTATATTTTCCATGAATTTTAATGTTAACATTAGTGAATTCGTCTATTCATATGTTTTTATTGTAAACATCTGAATTATTCACATTGTCATAGATCCTGAACTCATAAGCGTGGACCATGCCTAAGCTGGCAGCAAGCCAGGAAGCCACTCTACAAGCAGACTGATACTCTGCATAAGGAGAAAAGTTATAGCATAACATTTAATTTCCAATTTTAATTCATAGAGTATCTGGGACTCAACTGCTTGGTTGGTGATGGGGTTGATAATTGGGAGGATTATTCCTGAAATAATTAAGGAAAGGGGGGCTCAATCTTTCTTCTTGGTTGCTTGCTCCTCCCCAGCACCTTCATCTCTTTGGGCAGCTTCTTGGGCAGATTCTTTTTCACCTTCTGCTCAGCTTCTTGGTCATCTTCTCCTTCACCTCCACCTCTTTCCTCCTTTGCATCCTCAAATTCTTTCTTGGCACCTTCTTCCTCTTCTACTCCTTCTTCTTCCTAAGCCTCTTCCTTCTCCTCTCTTCAGCTTCTCCTTCAGAAAAGGGTTCCTCCTTAGTTTCCTTGGCTTTTGCAGCCTCAGTGGTCTCTTCCACCTCACTCTGCTCCTCCTGGACGTGGCAGGGTATTAAGAAGGGAAGGAGCTAGCAGACATCAAGTAGGAGCTAGTCTGTCAACCATGGTAGGCAGATCACCAAAGACCTGGGAACTCTGGGAGTAGCCTCTGGCTATGCTTCCTATGCTGGTGAAATTGGGCAGGGTCTCCTCACCTTCCAAGAGTTTCCTGTAAGCTGCAATGTCAATGTCCAAAGCCATCCTCACATTGAGGAGGTCCTGGTATTCTTTTAAATATCATGCCATTTCACTCTTTGTAGTTCTCAACTCATTTTCTAATTTGTAGATCGTGTCCTGCATAGCACCAACATTAGAGTTCTGCTTATCCTCCAGCTCTCGCAGCTACTTTCCCAGTGCTTCGTTAATGCCTCCACATGTTTCCATCTCCAGAGTCTTGATCTTGAGCAGTTGCTGGCACGCACTGCATAGGTGTTCTTGGCAGACCTCTCAGCACGGTGAAGTGGCTCTTGTTCCATTCTTTGGCATTCTGCATGTTCTTGGCAGCCTTCTTGCACTAGGCGCGGATGTCCTTGAGCATAGCGGAGAAGTCAGACTTGGAGAACACGTCCATCTTCATGGAGATCTGAGCATACTGGATCTGTGCCTGCAGTTTGGCGATCTCCTCGCCATGCACCTTCTTCAGAAAGGTGATTTTGTCCATCAGGCTGTAGATGCACTTTTCCACCTCAGAGCCTGCCAAGAGCCGCCTCATCTGCACCTTTGCTCACCTCCATCAGCCAGCCATCTGCATCCTCATGATTCAGCACCTCTTCCTGGTAGCATACCTGCAGGTTGTTCCCAGCCAATTCAGAGCCCAGGTTCCTCCTAGTGCCCACTTCCTTCTCCTCTCCAGGGACAGGGCATGGTGGGGCAGGACACAGGCATCTCATTTTCATTAAGATGTTCAACCCAAGCCTGCTCCATTAGGTGTCCTCAGGCAGCCCAGGGGCAGACAGTGAGCCCGGAGACCTTGGCCATCCCTGCCTATGAACCCGTCAGTGACTTTAGGCACTGTCCATGCCACCTGCCCAGTCCTGATCCCTGCCTGGACCCCACGGGCAACATCAGAAACTGCCTGCTGGAACTGCTGGGTCCCGATTGCCACCTGGATCCCATTGGCAACATCAGGAGATGCCTGCTGGAACTGCTCCTTCCCTATCGGTTCCTGGACCCCTCGGGCAGCGTTAGGCACTGCCTGCTGGAACTGCCCAGTTCCGATTGCCGCCTGGACTCCACAGGCGGGGCGGGGTGCATCAGGTGCTGTCATGCCATCTGTCTGGGTCCCCAATAGCTGCCTGGACCCTGCGGTTGACAGCAAGAGCTGCCTGCTGGAACTGCCCAGTCTGATCACCGCCTGAACATCGCGGGCAGTGTCAGACACTGTCCATGCCACTTGCTCGGTCCCAATTGATGCCAGGACCCTGTGGGTACGGTCAACTTGCATATTACTCTTTTATTAGATATGATGATATTACTCTGGAAAATCTGGATCAGGAGATCCAAATTGGAGATAATAAAATACTATGGAATTCCTTTTTTTACACCAGTAAGATGGGATAACCTTAAAATAAATGTGTTCAATTACATTAATAAATACACAGAAGTAAATTTCTGTGTATAGGCTGTTAAATTCTTTGGTTCTAGCCGAGACCGGTTTGGCTCAGTGGATAGAGCATCGGACTGCGGACTGAAGGGTCCCGGGGTCGATTCTGGGAAGGGCATATACCTTGGCTGTGGGCACATCCCCAGTGGGGGGCGTGCAAGAGGCAGCTGATCGATGTCTCTCTCTCATCGATGTTTCTGACTTTCTATCCCTCTCCCTTCTGCTCTGTAAAAAAAAAAAAAAAAAATACATTTTAAAAAAATTCTTTGGTTCTATTATCTCTAAATCCCCATTATCTTAAATCCTGTTTATTGCTATAAAGTACTTCTATCTGATGATTTCTCTTCACATATTTTTTCACTAGAAAATTAATATAATTCTGCATTTCTTCCATTAAAAACTCACACAAATATAAGAAGTCATGGTAGGGTTTTTCACATATATGGATAGAATATTTATACTCTTGAAAGTTCTTAAATTATTTCATCAAATCCTATCTTAAAATTTTGGTAAATATAGGCCATAATAGGCAAATGATCTTTAATCACTTTAAAGCTAGATTGATTTTTTCAGATCAGTTCATCCCCTTTTAGTATCACTATATTGTAAATGCATAAAAATTTCCCAGAAAATGTCTTATTCTATACTTGGCATTACTCCACATTTTTACTGAAAATTACATATGCATTAAAAAAATATATTAGTGTGGGCATGGTGGTTTATTTTTTTTCCCCATCAGAAAAAAAAAACCACCAAAAAACAAACAAACAAAAAAACACCTAGAGTGTAGTTGAAGCATTTTACATTGTCCGTATCTCTACAGATACAGATACAGATATGGTTGAGAAGAATCCAAATACATAAAAACCCAGGGTCTGTAATGACCAATTGACATAAAAACCCAGGGTCTGTAATGACCAATTGAAGGCTTGACCTAACACCTGAAAGTCAGTCTTGCAGTCACTGCTGGGTTGCCAGGGCTGACTGCCACCAGTGTGGGAATAGGGACCCAGAACTAACTGCCATGGGGGTTGCAGATCAGGCCCAAAGAGAGAGGCAGGGTCTGATCTGCAGCCTCCATGGCAACTGCTCATCAGCCATTGCCTCTCTCTTTCTCTCTGGGCTTTGTCAGTAGCCACGCCTCTTCAAGCCTCCTCAGGGCTGCAGATCAGCCTCACCTCTCTGATCAGGTCCAGAGATAGACCTGGAGGTGCTGACTGGCATAGAAACCTACCAATCAGAAACAAATCTGGGTGAATTGTGAGGAGCCAGTGGGTACCTAGGAGGTGGAACTTTTGATGCTGACTGTCATAGAAACTGACCAATCAGAACCAAATGTGCGTTAACTGTGAGGAGCTAATGGCTGCCTAGGAGGCCAAGCTTTTGATACTGACTGGCATAGAAAATGAACAATCAAAACTAAATTGACTGGCAGGGATGGGCAGTTGGGGGCAAGATCAGGCTGGCAGGGGAGGGAAGTTAGGGGTAAGATCAGGCTGGCAGGGGAGGGGAGTTAGGGGTGATCAGGCAGGCAGAAGCAGTTAGGGGCAATAAGGCCTGCAGGAAAGAGCAGTTAGGGGTAAGATCAGGCAAGCAAGGAAGGGTCATTGGGGGTGAGATTAGGCCAGCAGAGGAATGGCTGTTAAGGGCAATCAGGCTGGCAGGCAGAAGCAGTTAGGGGCGATCAAGCAGGCAGACAGGAAGCAGTTAGGAGTCAGTGGTCCCAGATTGTGAGAAGGATATCCAAATGCTCGATCCCTAAACTGGCAGTTGGACATTCCCCAAAGGGTCCCTGACTGGAGAGGGTGCAGGATGGGTTGAGGGAACCCTCCCCCTGCCCCCAATCCATGCAGAAATTTCATGTACTGGGCCACTAGTATAGATATTCAGGGAGAAGTACATATATTTTTCTGGACTCAAATGGGGAAAATATAGAAGAATAAATGTCTCTATGTCAACATAACTATGCATTTTTTAATAATTCATATTTCAAAATAATCCTGCAGATACTCAAGAGACTTATACACTAATTTGATCTCTCAGTGATATTTTAAAAAGGAATATCACCCTAATGTTTTTGACTGGTTACATTTAGGCTTTCTCAGCATTTCCAAGTGCATTCTGAAGTAGGAATTTTTAGTTTGAAAGATTGTTGACAGAATAGACTCAAGTTCATCTGCTCATGCATGACATTTTGTCCCTTCTTTGGAACTGTACATATTGTTTTTCTTCTTCTTGTGGAGTTTATTTGAAGGATGAATAGGTCATTCTTAGCAGAAGAGCTCTTCACGTGACTGCCAGATACTGAAGACAGATGAGTCAGTTCCACACAGACTACAAATTATGCATGCTGGATAAATCTATATTCATATTTGCATTTGACCTAAGCTTCAACTTTAAAAATAGATTTAACAGAAATTATACGGAAATTCAAAAATTGTTTTGCTAGGAAGCAAACAAGTTATGCAATGCAATTTAAAAAAAGAATGTTCCCTCTGCTAGAAAGAGATCACATTAGCAGTGAAATACTGCATGTCAGTCTGAGCTTCAGCCCAAATTCAAGAACATATTGTACACAAAACTTCTAAATCTATTTATCTCCTGTGTGATTGATAGCTATTGCTGCAGTTTGGAGACCTCAGGGCGGTATTGCCTTTCCATCATTTGTCATTATAGAATATTCTTTGAATGGAAAGTTAAATCCCATTCAGGGCCAGCAGAAAATAGTCCTGGTTTCTGTGTGATAGTTAGAATATAAGAACATATGTTCAGTAGATAAGGAGCTGGTTTCAAATCCTAGCTCAGCCACTCCCATCTACAAATAACTTATAACAACTGCCTTCCTTTACTCATCTGTAAACATTACTAATAATGACACCTACCTCATTTTAGTGTGCTTACTCAGGTGTGCTTACTTGACATAATCTTTTAAAAGATTCAACCTACTATCTGGTACTCACTGAAGATAAGCTAGTTTTGCTTTGTAATTAACTCATTTTTATTCATTATTGTACAATAAGCTTACAGTGGGCAGACTGTGAGCTCTGTAAAATTTTATTATGCATTCCAAGATTTCAGAAATAGTTGCTCTGCCTCCTTTCCTGGTATGTGCACATTTGAGAAATTAGCCTTCTTTAAACATGAAATAGCAACTAATTTAAAAAATCTGCAGTGAACAGGGATATAATGCTGAATTCTGATCTGAATTGTTTATTTCTTGAGAGCAATAAGAGTTACTGCAATAGGGACTAAACATGCCTCCATTTGTGGTTGGTACTTTTGTTTTTTAAATTGGCAGCCTTTATTATTTTCTTTTAAACCTTATATTTCAGAGCATAAGCTATTTTGGACTTTAGAAAGAAACAACCAACCTGTAGAAGACTGGTTGCATTTGAAGATTATACAGAAGGAATGAATTATTATTAATAATAAGCAATTCTTAAAGGATCCTAGATATTTAATTTTAACAGGAGGCCTATTATTTATGTATTATTCTAGTTTCACAATTAAAAAAAAAGAAATTAATAAAATAGTTCAAGGATGTTTTTTAAATTTCAAATCGGTGAATTAGAAGCCAAATGTGACCAACTGACCCAACAATATTGCTTTGTGGTTGAAATGAAACAGGTTTTCATAAAAATACAGGGCCTGACCAAGGCTGTTTATTAATTCCATCTTTTCCTGTGATGACATTAAACCACCAGAAAACTCATCCAAATGTGTGCATATTCTAGTGGAGATACTGATCTGAACATGTAGCATTCAGACATTATTTTCTGAAATCCCTCTGCAGATATAAGGCCAGTGCTCTGAGGAGATAGGCCCTTCTGATGACAATTATAGGGGAAAAACAGCCTTCACAGGTCATCAGAAGCAAATAATTTGTCTTCCCTAGAACTTTTTGCTCCTGAGTGAGGGCTTTAGTAGCTGAGAAATGGTGGTGGTGACACAGGGTGGGACCTTGACAGGGATTTTAAACTGTTCTAGAACAAAATAAATATATTTAGTCAGATTATCTTGTATCCTATTTCTTTCTCTTATCTCTTATAGTACTGGCTAGTGCTACCATACTTCTTTTTGTTATTTGTTAATAATACTGCCTTTGAAATAATGTACTCCTGATTCAGCTGGCTATAGAAAGACAGTGTTTAAGTCACATGTTCAAACTTAGGTTCATGGCAAGAATATTCCCTTCTTAACCCAAAGTGGAAAATCTGAAGTTGGCATTCTAAATAAATTACAAACTACTTCAAATATATCAAAAGGGATAAGAATAATATAATCAACACCTGTGTAACCACTTCCCAGCTTATAAAATAAAACATTAAAAATGGATACAAAATCGGTGGTTTCCGCTACTGTATCAAACTAGATTCCCATTTTAAGAAAACCACTATGCTAAATTAGACATTTATTATTTTTATGCTCATACTTTACTCCTGATATTTTTCCCTTAAACAGATATAATATTGGTAATCCAGAATGCATAATTTTAAACCATGCAAATACTTTTCATACCCTTTTTACTCAAATTTATGGTTTGATATTTATCCATGCTGGTGTTACCCACAGAAGTGGGGAGGTCATTGTCCCTGCCTGTTGCTTGTGGGAGTAGAATTCATGTTATTTTCCAAGAAAAATAATTGGCTGATACTCACACTGTAGAAAGAGTGATTTTTATTTCTGTGGAATTAAATCCCTGTTGCCAAAGTCCCATTTCCCTTTGTCCAGTCATTGAAGAAGTGTAGCTAGAGCTTCAGCAGAGCTAAAATCAGAGCCAGTGTCCACAGCTTCCTTTCCATGTTGTACCTAAATTCAATCCAGTATTGATCTTGCATAGTGTTTGTTCCCCACTACAATCCAATGGTTCATTGCATGTGGGATTGTCAGAGCCACATGTCTATGGAGAAAACACAGGCAAATACAAGGAAGAAGAACCAAAAGAGGCCCAGGAGCCAAGTGTCAAGCACAAAAGCAATGGACTCACAATAAGAGAGTGAATGCCTTAGGGGATTATCCTAGTACTAGAGGCCCAGTGCACAAAATTCCTACATGGGGCTGTGGGGGTTGTCCTTCAGCCCAACCTGTACCCTCTCCAATCTGGGAACCCTTGAGAAATGTCCGACTGTCCGTCAGACATCCTTCTCACAATCCAGGACTGCTAGCTCCCAACTGCTCCCCTGCCTGCCTTACTGATTGCCCCAAACTGCTTCTGCCAGCCAGCCAGATCACCCCCTAACCACTCCCATGCCAGTCTAACTGCTCCCCTGCCAGCCTGTTTGCCTCTATCTGCCCACCCCTGCAGCCTGGTCACCCCTAATTGCCCTTCCCTACAGGCTTGATCACCCCCAACTGCCCTCCCTTGCAGGCCTGGTCCTTTCCAACTGCCCTCCATTGCTGGCCATCTTGTGGTGGCCATCTTGTATCCACATGGGGGCAGGATCTTTGACCACATGGGGACAGCCATCTTGTGTGTTGTAGTGATGGTCAATCTGCATATTACTTTATTATTAGATAGGATAGGATAGAGGCCTAGTGCATGGGTGGGGGCCACTTGGTTTGCCTTGAAGGGTGTCCCAGATCAGGGTTTGGGTTCCCTTGGGGTGTGGGACAACCTGGGCAAGAGGCCTGTTGTGATTTGCAGACTGGCCACACCCCCTAGCAACCCAAGCTGATGCCCTGGGATATGAGATTAATTTATGTTATACAATTGAAACTTTGTAGCCTGGAGTGGAACCAAGCCTTTGCTTGCTCCATGGAGACAGCCATTTCTGTTGGGACATTTACCTTCTATAATTGAAACATTGTAGCCTTAAGTGGATGCTTAGGCCAGCCACAGCTGCAGAAGCTTGGTTTCCTCCATCACAAGGACAACCCAGCCTCTGTTTTCTCCAGCTCCGTGGCTACCGCCATTTCTGTTGGGCTATATCTTCTATAATTGAAAATTTGTAGCATTGCGTGGAGGCCTAGGCCGGCAAGGGCAGATGGAAATCTTGGCTTCGTACATTGCCAGGGAAACCCAAGCCTCCTTCCTGGTCTCAGTGGCCACAGCCATCCTGATTGGGGTTTATTTGCTCCTGATTGGATGATGGGCAGGGCTTGTGCGCATAGCTTGATCAGAGATATGGTCAATTTGCATGTTACTCTTTTATTAGATAGGATATTTCCAAATTTTCACAGGTTTGCAGTGGCCACAGCTATTCTGGCAATGATATCTGTTCCTAGGTATGACTGACAGGTTCCTTTCCTAGTCACCCCAACTTCACTGAGCATGTGTCCGTCTCTCCTTTGTTGGAAAACTTTCCCCAGTGACCTGTGGGGAATGGGCTAGTGGTTCCCTCTGTAGTGTGTGTGAAAGTGCAGTTTCCTGATGAAGCTGCCCAGATGACATGTCTGTAATGTCTGACCTACCCCCTTTGCTCCTTTCCTATAGTAATTATTAGCTAATTATAATTGTATCACTAGTACATGTAGCTCTAATTTATTCCTTCATCTGATTTACAACAATGCATACATATAAAACCTGTATCTTTTTCTTAAGAGGAATTTAGAAATTTTTAAACTTCTTGCTTTATCAGCATTGTTTCTTAGAACATTTTACACATTTTAATATGCATAAGATGTAGGGTGTATATGAGTGAAAGGGAAAGGCCATTATTATCTTCAAATACACTATTTTCTCAATTTGTCTTTTCAAGCGATTATAGCAAATTCCATGTGTAACAAAGTTTTCCATTAAAACTAAACTATTAATTTTATGAGCATAAAAAGTATATCATTATAATTGTAGATTATGTTTTCTCGATGATTAATGAATTCCATTCTACACTTTTTTCTCCTCCATATTTTTTTTATTATTTTTTATTATTTTTCTATTTATCTCTTCTATGACCTCTTTCACCTCCACCTCCACTTCTCTCTCCCCAAATCCCTACACAGTTGTCCTATACAAAGTCCTTAAGTCAAGGACTTAACATGTGTCATTTAAAGCATTTTACTCTCAAGAGGCATGATCAACCTGTTACATGAAGAAATATGTTACAATTACAAAACTTTACATAACTATTTTTATTTTTGCTTTATATATATTTAAGGCTAAACTGCCTTAAATGTGTGTGTGTGTGTATATATATATATATATATATATATTTAAAGTGATATTATTTATCACTTATATATGTAATATATATAAGTAATATATATTTATATATGTAATATATATTTAAAGTGATATTATTTTGTGGTAATATTCTTAGAATTATTGTTTCTTCACAGTAAATTTTATTTTTAATGTATGCACTGATCTTTATACTTACCAACACTTTTACCATCTATTCTATTTCACCTGATGTCGTAAATAGATTTATTTGTTATTTATTATCATTATATTGTGATATATATGTAGTATTATATCCTAAAAATTCTGTCTCTGTGTGTTTTATGAAAGTAGTGTGTATATTTTTAAATATTACATATATCTAAATGTTTTTTTCAATTGGTGAATTAAGTCTGTTTGAACTTCCTATAATATTGATACATTTGGAACCATATTAATATCTTATATTGTTCTTGCTATTTACTCTGCAGTTTTTAAAAAAATATATATATATTTGATTTTTAGAGAGAGGTGAAGGGAAAGAGATAGGTAGATAGAAACATTGATGCAAGAGAAATATCAATTGATTGCCTCCTGCACGCCCCCAACTGGGAATTGAACCAGCACCCCTGGCATGTACCCTGACTGAGAATGGAAAGGTTGCCTTTTGGTTATGGATTGATGCTCAACCACTAAGCCACACTGGCAAAGCTACTCTGAATTTTCCATATTCTTTTCCATAATTCATTCCATTTCTGCCTCATTTTAGGTTTTTCATTCTTCTCCCTCTAGTGCTTTTGACATATTTTAATTGTTATAATCAAATTATATTATTCTAGTAGAGCTTATAGTTAATATATTTTTATATTTTTCTCTTGACTAATAGTAGAGCATTAGAATTCTTAATGTCTATGAACGTTAATGCTGCTTACATACTATTTAAAAATATATTAGGTTTTCCTTATATTTAATTTACCTATAAAAGTAACCATTTTGATTCTTGTTTTATTAAGTCAAACTTTGGTTTTACCCATGTGTTTACATTTTTTTGCTGTCGTTGTTAACTAATCATATTACATCTTTCTTTGGTTTTAAGTCATCCATCCAAAGTCCAAACTTTGGAATTACTTATGTGAGGATCTTTAGTAATAAATCTGTTTTTGTTTGCCTGAAAATGTCTTTTTTTTTTCCATGTTCTCAAATTATTTTGTGAATGATTACAAAATGCTATGTTGGAAAATATTTGTCATCACTTTTAGTATATAGTTTTACACTCTGACCAATCCCATTGTCATTTAAAAAATACATTGTCAGTCTAAAAAATTGTGTGGGAGATTCTTTTGGTCATATTAAAATATTGTTTTTATCTTTGTGAATTCTACAGCTTTACTAAGATGTATCTAAAATGTAGATTTTATGAAAATCATTGCCTTAAAAATTCTGAAAACATACAGTACTTAATCAAACACCACATTTGCATGATGATTATGTCTCTTTTTGTTAAAAATATGAGATATCACTACTTCTACTCAACATAGAAGCTGGTCATAGCTGATAATTCTTTGTTGCTTTACTTTGATTGTTGTTGTTTTTTGTCTTTTCCTATTCTACTATTTTATTAAGGGAATTACACTTTGAGTAGTACTATTTTACATAAGAGACTCAATAACCGTAAGCCATCCTACCTGGTCTCTTTCTAGAACATTTAATACTCAAACTTTTCTGTTGCCAAGACTGGCAGAAATAGTATCTGATTACCCACTTTATGTTCTGTTTCCTCTTTATTTTGACCCTTGGCAATTTCTTTGTGCAGGGAAAAGGTAATTTATTGCATTTTGCCAATGATTTCTAGGTGGTGTTTGTTGAAGTGTTTTTGTTTGTTTGTTTGTTTTGTTTTAGGTTCCCTATTTTGGAATATTACTGCTCATTAATGAACCCTGCACTTGATTTTTATTATGGTAGCTTTCAAGTATCTTAGCTCATCATGGGGTATTAACTTTTGCTTTCATAGTACTTTTATACTTTTTCCCTTCTCTAATCCAATGTTACCTCAAAGAAACAAACACACACAAAATCTGTATAATAATGTTCTTAAAAATTTTTCAGGAGCTTAAATGGTAAAAAATGCACAGAAACACACTTTGAATTCTTAGGATATACGTCACTTACACAATCAGGCTCATTAAATACTACTTACAAACTTCAGGATGAACCAATTTGTCACCAGGCCAATTAAATTTCATTTTATAATGTATGAGTGGATTTATGATAAGTTCTAAATGACTAGAGAGTTATCTTGGAATAAGAAGACATGTTCTCATACTAACATAAGTTCTTAAAATATGCATTCAGAGTAATTATATTTGCTTTAGGATTCCAAATTTAATAGTATAATTTTAGACCTAAAGAGTATTTTAGTGTTTAAGGAACCTGATATTATATTTAAAAATAACAATAAATAGAATTAAAAATATACTTTAAGCTTTTTAATTTTTCCCATGTTTAATGAATAACTTTATTTAATTATCTATCCTAAACATATTTGGACATGGGAGCTTTCAAATAAAAAACAAATGATTTGAAACATTTTTGTCATTGAAAACATGTTTGTTTTTTTAAATTTTCATTGCTTATTTTTGGTAAATAAAGGGGGTATTGCAGTTAGTAGGTCTTAGTCATCAGTTACCAGATTGGGAAAAACACTAGCATGAAGAATATCTTTAAAGAATATTCATTCTTATACTGTGAGTAAATTTTATATACACTAGAGGCCCAGTGCATGAAATTTGTGCATGTGGGATGGTATATTCCTCAGCCAGCCTGCACCCTCTCCAATCTGGGGGCCCTCGAGGAATGTCCAATTGCCCTTTTAGGCCCAATCTTGATAGGATCGGGCCTAAATAGGCAGTCGGACATCCCTCTTACAATCCAGGATTGCTGGCTTCCAACTGCTTGCCTGCCTGCCTTCCAGATTGCCCCTATCCACTCTGCCTGCCAGCCTGATCACCCCCTATTCACTCCCCTGCCAGCCTGATTGATGCCTAACTGCTCCTCTGCCAGGCTAATTGCCCCTAACTGCCATCCCCTGCTGGCCTGGTCCCCTGAAACTGCCCTCCCCTGCAGGCCTGATCCCCTGAAACTTCCCTACCCTGCCAGCCTCATTGCCCCAAACTGCTCTCTCCTGCAGGCCTGTGTCCACACTAGCTGCCCTTCCCTGTAGGCCTGGTCATCCCCAACTTCCCTCCTCTGCTGGCCTGAACATACCTAACTGCCCTCCCCTACAGGCTTGATTGCCCCCCAACTGCCCTCCTTTGCAGGCCTGGTCCCTCTCAACTGCCCTCCCTTGCTGGCAATCTTGTGGCGGCCATCTTGTATTCACAAGGGGGCAGCTATCTTGAGTCTTGGAGTGACAATCAATTTGCATATTACTCTTTTATTAGATAGGATAGAGTCCTGGTGCGTGGGTAGGGGCTGGCTGGTTTGCCCAGAAGTGTGTCTGGATCAGTGTGGGGGTTCACTTGGGGCATGAAGCAGCCTGGGTGAGGGGTCTGTGATCGTTTACAGGACAGCCACATCCCCCAGTGACCTAAGTAGAGGCCAGGGCCAGCTGGAAGCAGGTATCTGGGATTTATTTCTCTTCTATAATTGAAACTTTGTAGCCTTGCTCATAGGTCAGGGTTGGCTGGTAGCCTGTGTTGCCCCAGACAGCCCAAGCTCCCAGCCATTCCTTGAGCGGACACCAAGGCAGGCCAGGGCGGGCAGGAAGCTTGGCTTCCTCCATCACTTAGAGCAACCCAAGCCTACTGCTTGCTCCAGCTCTGTGGCCACTGCCATCTTTGTTGGAATTTATTTATCTTCTATAATTGAAACTTTGTAACCTTGAGTGGAGGCTAGGGCAGCCAGGAAGCTTGGCTTCCTCCATTGCTAGAGGAAACCCAAGCCTCCTGCTTGCTTTAGCTCTGTGGCCACTGCCATCTTAGTTGGTTTAATTTGCATACTTGCTCTGATTGGCTGGTAATGGACAATTTGCATGTTTCTCTTTTATTAGATAGAATTTCTGCAAAGAGTTTTGTATACATATAATTAAAATCTCAGATATATAATAATTAATTATTATATTATAAAAGATTGTATGTATATTATATTGATATAGATTTAGTATTCTGGATAGAGGTGATTGTTTCGAATTTCTACAAATTTTCTCACAAATTACTGAGAAACTCCAATAGCAAAACCAAAATAACACAAGCAGTGACTAGGTGTATAGAAAGGGGAATAAATTACCAATGTTGCCAAGACCTTTGTGGTATCAGCTTCTTTATAGGACAAAATAGAAGATAGGTGAAGTGGTTCTAGTGTCTTGAGAGTTAGAAACCCTTAAATCAACCACAGATACTCAGCAGGTAATTTAGATAGCCAATTTTAGAAGTTTAAATGGGATTTTCCAGATTCAGTTTGCAATTGGGTACAAGAAAAAAGTGTAAGTGAGTGGGAGCAAAGTTGATGGTGCTGAGATTTCTGGATGCTATAAATTCTCATAAGTAACCAAATAAAGTTTCCTCTCAAGAAATGACACTGTGGAAAATTTCTTAGGGTAGAAAATATATTAACAAGACTGGAGAAAACCAAACTATAGGCATTGGTTGAACATAGTATGGTATTGACACAATAGAGAATTGTGCAGCTATACATGTAACAAGGAATAGCTATTATAGCCCATCATCAGATCTGTAGGATACAAAATTACGTGAGAAGGCAAAATTTTGAAAATGTATACAGTTTGATAATATTTGTCTAAGAAAGTTTTAAATAAATTCATATATATTTGTTTTCTCTTTAAGAAAATACCAGTAAAAGAATCAAAGCCTAAATCATACAATGAACAACACTGCTGCTTATGTAGATGAGGGAGAATATAAATAAGTCAGGAATGACAGCTATACTTTTCTGACTATATCTTATTTTTCAGATTTCCCATTAGAACCATGTAAATAATTTACATAACTACAAAATCAATTTAAATTAACATGAAAAGACATAAAAGTAAATGAACTGAAATTTGCATTGAGTTGATAGTTTAAGTAGGCAAAAAATTATCCCAAGTGACCTAAGAATATTTAAAATAGGCTATACTATAGACTATAATACCTAGTAAGGAAATAAGAACAAAGAACAATAACAAAAAAATAACTGTGAAACATTCTAGCACTATGTTGATTGAGTCAAAGCATATTTTGGTGATAATTTTGATATTGTCATTCCTAAATTACTGCATGTATATAATATATAAGCTAAATCATTTTAAGTTACTAAGAACAAAATTTTTTAACCAAGAAGAAATGAATATAAAAGTAGGATAAAATGCTAAAATATTATATTTGAATAAAAATATCAATATGAAGCTAGGATAACATTTTTGTTGTGGAATCATGATCTCATTTTTATTATTAAAAACACTAAGAAACAAGAAACAATTCAGTAGCTGTCAGGAGCCTGGAATAAAAGCTGTATCTCTATATATATCACAGGAACTGTTTTTGTTTTGTTTTTTTGAGATATTATTTATTCCAATTCTCAGGTAGGAAATGGTAAAGATGAGCCTGGACACCATTTTAGATTATAAAAAAGGAAGCCATCAAAACCTATTCCAGTCTTCTCAACAAGACTCAATAATCAACCTGAAGAGATTTCCATTGACAATATACATAAGAGTTTGAATTTCAGTAAAATTATAACAATAATGCACACTAAATATGTTATAAATTTTTTGTGTTAATCCTCACCCAAGGATATTTCTCCATTGAATTTTAGAGAGTGGAAGAAGACACACAGGGAGAATAACATTGATGTGATACCAATTGGTTGCCTCCTATATGGGATTGAGCCTGGAAATGAGGTACATGCCTTTGACCTGAAATCGAACCTAGGACGCTTTAGTACACAGGCTAACACTCTAAACACTGAATACATTGAGCAAAACTGGCTAGCGGTGGTTACAATTTTTTATATACAACATGATACTAAAGAATGCCAAAAAATGCTATAGCCATATTTGGAAGATGCTGCAGAGCTAATTCATTACTCAAAACTGGTGAATAAAGAGAAAGTAGCAAGCATTTTCTCCTGCTTTCCCTTTCTGAAGTATACATCTGGGTAACCAAATAGATGATAAGGACAAGTTTCTCTCTGCAGACATAATCTAATGAGAGAGAGAGAGAGAGAGAGAGAGAGAGAGAGAGAGAGAGAGAGAGAGAGAGAGAGAGGATAAAACAAGAATATCATTATTTTATAAGCACCTAATGCAAGAAAAGCATTTTGGTAAGTTTCCTCAATGGCCACTATAACCTCACATATATAGGACCAGATAGCATGTGGTTCTTGACAAAGGTATTCACCACTGCATAGTCCAAAACCTCTACCCTGAATTAGATCTAACCTCTAGAACTATCTACAGTGTTCACAAAGCCTTTTTTTTTTTTTGCTTGTGTGCTTTTGTGCTAAAACACAAAAGTGGGAAATAACAAAATCACTGCAGAACTTATAGCATCATTTCTTTCAAAACATGTTTTGAAAGGAAAACTATAGATGGAAATTACATAATAAAAGTGATTTAAGAACATGTGTATAAATATATCTTACAGAATCTATTAAAATAAAATAATCAGGAAATTTTGATTATTGTCTATTGGAGAATTTTAAAGTAGATATTATGGGACTGTTTGGAATGATAAATTAATCATGTTTCCACCTTTTCAAGTACACTTCTTATCTTTCAGAGAAGCTTATTGTAATAGTTATTAATTACATGATATTGTGTTTTATATTTGTTTCAAAATAACAGAGGGTAACAGCAAATGTGAATAGAAGTTTAGAAGTATGAAACAAAGTGATGAGGATTATAACTGGGAAATGTCTTCAAAGGGTTCATTTTACTATTATTTTTTATTTGCCTATGTTTGAAATTATCCATTACCAAAAGCTAATCTGAGACCATAGAAAACCTCATCTCAGACCACATAGAATATGTCACACTTATCTCCCTCCATTTTTTGACCTTCACATTTCTTTTCATCGCATTATTTTCTAAGCCTGAGAATTACCCAAGAGAAGCGATCTAGTTGATCTTTGATATAAATTGATCAAGTTTAGGAACCAAAATCAGAACTTATTCTTTATTGTCAGGTCTGCCTTTTTATTCAACTAGGATGAGAGGTTGATAAGGATAAAACCACATCTGATTTTTCTTTATAACAGCATCTGAAACTCTTAGTTGTTCAATTTTAAAAAATTGAATGTATTGGTAGACATGATCAGATAGGTTTCAGGTATGCGTTTCTGTGTTACAAGATCTGTTTATTGTGCCATTTGCCCACCACCCAAAGTCAAATCTTCTCCTATAACCATATATTGTGCCTCCCTTTGCCCTCTCTGGCAACCACAAGACATGGAAACAAAGAAAGTGCCCTGCAATAGAGGACTGGAAAAAGAAAAGATGGGACATTGGCACAATGGAATGGTACTCAGCCCTAAAAATGATGAAATACTGCCATTTGAAACGACATAGTTGGACCTTGAGAATATTATGCTATATGAAATAAGTCAGTCAGAATAATCTAAGAACATCAGATTTGGGATATAGAATTGAAACTCATGAATTCAATGTTTTAATTAAATAAGCAAATTCATCAAAATATATGCAGATTTTCTAAAGGATGTTTTGATTCAGTAATTTAACACTTTTCACAATATGATTTGAGACCCCTAATGTGACCAGTTAGTCCACACTCATACACATCTTTATAAAAATATTTTTATTGATTTTTTACAGAAAGGAAGGGGGAGGAATAGAAAGTCAGAAACATAGATGAGAGAGAAAAATCGATCAGCTGCCTCTTGCACATTCCTTACTGGGGATGTACCTGCAGCCAAGGTACATGCCCTTGGAATCGAACCTGGGACCTTTCAGTCCACAGGCCAACACTCTAGCCACTGAGCCAAACCGGTTTCAGCACTCTTAAACATTTTTAAAGACTTTAATCACAGCACTAACTGAACTCATAATTTATTTATTTATTTGTGTGTGTGTGTGTGTGTGTGTGTGTGTATTTGTTTTCTTTTTTATTTTTTAAAAAATAACATTACATTTATTTCATAGAAACTCTTTAACAACCTTGGCAATATTGGTAGGTCAGTATTCAGTCTTCTCCTGGAAAAAAATTTAAGATTCCTTAGATAATGTCTTATTTCCTTCTGATCAGAAAACTCATAAAATATTTAAACAATTGATGAGATTAGACAAAGATGAGAAACTCAATACCTTATTTTTAGACTTGTGGCTGAGAAATTTAGGGAGCTTCATAACCAGTAAAAATAAATGCATTTTAAACTCAAGAAGATGTAACTAATTGTGATTATAACTAAGAAAACTGAACTCTAACAAAATAGAAGGTATTATATCTGAAAGAAAAACTTGTTACAAAACGAGGAAGAAGGAAGCTGTATACAACATGAAAAGTGGTACATATTAGTGTGCCTGCAGCATTAAACAGGTGAAAGAGCCATCAAAAATCAAAATGAGTAAAAGTGGCTACTTGATAGGTATATCCCCAGGATAAAATTCCAGGTATCATAATTCAACTACTTACTCAAGATCAGCCAATGAAATAATAGAGAAAGATATTTGCTGATCTGCTGACATAGGTTCTCTCTATAGTTTGTATTTTAATTAACAAATTAATTTTCTTAAATGAATACATCTTATGTGTTTGATGAACATGTCAGGCTCTCAGGAATCAATTATTTCTGGGTATGCTGACAATAATCATATTTCTAGAATTGCCTTAGTAACTGCAACAAAACTCTTTGAGTATAACAAAGTCATGCTAGAGTGCTCAGTTTAAACATCCAAATCACCAATTATCATATTTAATATGTAGGCACTGGGGACATATCCACTGGGTTTGAATCCTACCTCCATGGCTTACAAACTGTGTGGTTTTGTTTAATAACGTCTCCGTATGTTATGTTGACCACTTGTAAATTGGACTTAATAAAACTTAATTTCATAACATAAAAGTGTCAGTTATTACTACTATTTTTCCTTTTCTATCTGCAGCATCCATTGCTTTGCATCGTTCACAATTCATTTAAGCCAAGGCAAACACACACACACACACACACACACACACACACACACACACACACAAAAAAAAAAAAACAGAAAACAATAAAAATCTCTTAATAATTTTTCTTCAGATAAATTCTCTCCTCATATAAGTCTTTACCAAGCATCATTACCAATAAGAATATGCATACTTTAAATATATCTTTTTTCAGATATATTTTAAAAGTCTGGACAGACATAACATCAGTAACATTTCTTGACAAATTAGCAGTTCAAAATGCTGACGTCTAAAGAAAAGTATTTTAAGAAAATTTTATTTTGAGTACATTTATTCCCTAAGATACTTATTAATGTTTATTGTCCATGCCTGTCCAAAACTTTTTAGGGTAAAAATTATTATTAGTACTCTCACTTAGAAAATAAAGACTTCAAAGGCATTTGGCCACTTGTCATATAATCTGGGAAGTGGCATCTGGGACCCTAGGCAGGCTTGCTACTTGGTGGTGACCAGAGTCCTTGTCCCCCGAGTTGTCCAGAACGTATGGCAGATACAATCCAGAAGAAAAACTACAGAGTTATAAAAATGTGTGATAACATCCATTTAGCCACTTGGTATGTACTAATTGTGGTCCTCCCCAGTTCACGTGTTCAAGCCCTCATTCCACAGACTGTATTTGGATAGTGGGCCTTCAGGAGGTAATCAATATTAAATGAGGTCGTAGCTTGTGTCCTGACCTGACAGGATTAGTGTCCTGAGAAGACAAGGTCTCACTTTGTCTCCCCCTAGCACATGCCCCTACAGCATGAGACACAGCTAGAAGGCACCCTCTGAAAGCCATGGAGAGAACCCTATATTGGGGACTTCCAGCCTTCAGAACGCTGAGAAAATAAAGCTCTATGGTTTCAGGCACCCAGTCTGTGGTATTTTGTTACACTGAGCTGACTAATTGAGGTCTTTGCTAGCATTCTCAGAAACATAAAATGGATTTGTATAAAATATGATAAGAAAGACTTGAAAATTTCACATAGACCAACTGCTTTCTCCTGTTTTCTGTTTTATACTAATAGTTTATTTCATCTTGAATCTCCTTTCTTATGTCTCCTTGTCTTTGAATTATTAGTTCCTGGGTACAATATAACACAATATATACCACAGGTCTAGGATTGTACATTTTTCCAATCTTGAATTTCCTAACAACCACGGATATGCTCTCTTGAAATTTCAGTTCCTTAGAAAAGCTTTCTGTTTTTATGATTCAGATGTAGTGCCTGGTGATAATAAACAGGCTATGATTTTTTGTCTTTTCTCTGAACTGGAATTCAAATGAAGGATATGCTAAACACAGCTGTTGCTGTGTATAATGACAGTTAGTCTGTGGATGCTGCATCCAGATTCCATTTTAGGGCAGCCATCTGTCCTTTAGCTGGCAAAATAATGGAAGATTTATACCTTAATAAAGCCACACACATCAATGCAACCTACACTCCTTCCTGTGCCCTCCATGCAATTTCCCAGTCACTAGTGTATTTTCTTTAAGTTTTCTCCTGTTTATTAGTAAAATTGGCCAAGAGACTCTGGGTCTGTTAAGACTGAACATTAGGGTTTTAGTGTAATATATTTTCAATTCAGTATAGTTTTCAGTAAATCTTCATAGAATGACATGAACATCATGAAATTTAAAGGATTAGAAAATATTATTCTTCTTGGCTGATACAACTAATATTTATTTGGCACAGCAGAGTTTATAAAACCTTTTCCCTTCTCATTTGATTTAATATTCAGAAAAATCTGTGGGGTTGCACAAGGCTGCACAATCTATTAGGAAAGAACCCAGGACCCAAAATAAAATGTCCTTCTTCCAAAACTGTACCCTCTATATCCCCCACAAGGTTGCTTATTTATCTATGTAGTGAATTATTTTGTATTATTTTACTTAATTATATCTATCAATAATAATAGTAACTTATTGAACTCTTATTATGGGCCAGGACTTTCTAAATGATTTAAGTAAATTATTCCATTTGATGGTTACAATGTTCTGATGATGTACACAATATATCTTGAAAATATTTAATATAAGAACTCTAAAAAAGCAATTGTGTACATACAATATACACACATTCTTCCTAAAGTTTTAGTATAAACTAAACTTTAACACTCTCTCACCCCAAATTGTTTACCTTCGTTTTCCTTGTTGAGTTTGTTACATTTTCCGAAACTCAGAAATTGTTCTCTGTTTGTTTGCCTATTAATTTTTATATATTGTTAAAAGAGTCTGTCCTGCCGAAACCAGTATGGCTCAGTGGACAGAGCATTGGCCAGCATACCGAAATGTCCCAGGTTTGATTCCAGTCAAGGGTATGTACCTTGGTTGTGGGCACATCCCCAGTAGGGGGTATGCAGGAGGCAGCTGATAGATGTTTCTCTCTCATCGATGTTTCTGATTTTCTATCCTTCTCCCTTCCTCTCTATTAAGAAAAATCAATAAAATATAAAAAAGAGTCTGTCCTATTCTTTCAATTTTCTATTAACTGTAGTAAATATTTGACTTTCACATTTGGGTTCTCTAATTTTGGAGCATAAAGATGCAAAATTAATATATAGTAACCAATTTCCCATCTTCCATATGATATCATTTAAATCAATTAACCATTTACTAGAAAATATTATGAATATCTATTATGTGCTAAGCACAGTTATGATCACCAGAATCAACAAAATTAATAAGACAAAAAACCCTTGCCTTCCTGGAGTGCATACCCTAGTCGGGAGATCTGTTCTCTTTCTGCATTTCTATTTTCATTTGTTTCTATGAAAAAGTAGGATAACTTTCTATCAGTATTCGGGAGGCTGATTTCAGGCATTTTAAGCATGTGTACTCTGTAGGCCTGCTACTCAGACTGTGAGTTATGCACGGACAGCATTGGTATCATTTAGTTACAGATTCCAGAATGCAGGGCATACAACAGGTCTACTGAATAGTTTTGAAAGTGCTGCTTTACATGTATTTAGTAGAAATTGGTGTCACCAGGAGTATTTTCTTTCAAGGTGGTCATTGTGCTTTGAAAGAATGAACGTCTCCCTATAAATGCAAGTCTCATTGTGCTATCAATTTAACCATAATGTATGTCAGACTCTCTTATAAATGCAAAAAGCTAGCAGCCAATTAGTTTTTGTTGAATGAATGATTCAAAAAAAATTTAAATATATTTTAAAATACTGTATAAATGAACATTTCAGAATTATAAAATATATATTGAAATGGGTAAAAATGTACCCTATGTGTATGAAAATCTTTATCTACACACCGGTGGAGCTTGAAATGTAATATATGCTGAAGCTGAAAATAGTTAAGTATTTTCTTAAACACTATCCTATCTAATAAAAGAGTAATATATAAATTGACCATCACTCCAAGGCATAAGATTGCCACCCACCCCCATCCAGTCAAAGATGGCTGCCTCCATGTGGACACAAGATGGCCGCCACCAAATGGCCCACAGGAGAGGTCAGTTGTGGGCAGTTAGGGGTGACCAGGCCAGCAGAAGAGGGCATTTGGAGGAGACCAAGGCCAGCAATGGAGGACAGTTGGGGGAGACCAGGCCTGCAGGGGAGGGCAGTTGTGGGTAATCAGGAAAGCAGGGAGGGCAGTTAGGGGTGACTGGGCTGGTAAAGGAGAGCAGTTGGGGTTACCAGGCTAGCAGAGGAGGGCAGTTGGGGAAGACTAGGCCAGCAAGGGAGGGCAGTTGGGGGGCACCCAGGCCTGTAGCGGAGGGTATTAGAGAGGGATAAGAGCCTGCAGGGGAAGGTAGTTGTGGGGGGAGGGGGGAAACCAGGCATGCAGAGGAGGCAGTTTTGGGCAATCAGACCAGCAGGGAGGGCAGTTGCGGGTGACTGGGCCAGCAGAGGAGGCCAGTTGGGGGTTGTCAGGCTAGCAGAAGAGGGCAGTTGGGGGATACTAGGCCAGCAAGGGAGGGCAGAATGCATGGGAGGGGATTTGGGGGGATCAGACCTTCAGGGGAGGACATTTGGGGGAGACCAGGCATGCAAGGGAGGGCATTTGGTGTGGACCAGGCCAGCAGAGCAGGGCACTGAAGGAGACCAGATCAGCAAGGAAGGGCATTGGCAGGAGGGGAGGCCTGCAGGAGAGGGCAGTTGGGAGGGTCCAGGCTAGTAGAGGACGATATTTGGGGGGCCCAGAGCTGCAGGGTAGGGCAGTTGTGGGTCATTAGGCCAGCATGTAGGGCAGTTAGGGGTGACTGGGCTGGCAGGGGAGGGTAGTTAGAGCAATCAGGCTAGCCTGGGAGCATTTAGGTGTAGATCAGGCTGGCAGGGGAGGTTTAGGGGATGATTAGGCTGGCAGGCAGAAGTGGTTATGGACAATCATGTAGAGGCAGGTGACCAGTTGGGAGCCAGCAGTCTTGGATTGCGAGAGGGATATCTGACTGCCCATTTAGGCCTAAATGGGCTATTGGACATCCCTCAAGGGGTCCCAGATTGGAGTGGGTGCAGGCTGTGCTGAAGGACACCTCCCCTTCTGTGCACGAATTTCATGCACTGGGCCTCTAGTGTGTGTATATATATATATATATATATATATATATATATATATATAGAGAGAGAGAGAGAGAGAGAGAGAGAGAGAGAGACATTAATCCTGCATAATACTCAAAGACTATGTATTTCTTGAAATTATGGAAAAAAGGAAGACATTTTAAAACTAATATGTCACTACTTTTGCAGACATTCACACACACCATCAAAAATTTATTCATGATTGGCCTTATCTTTCACACTCTACATACCAAGCAACCAAAAATCCTGCACACTTGAACCAGCAGCATGTTTCTCTCTACACTGCAGGAAAACTGAATATTTGTGGGGAAGTGTAGAGGATTTATCCTGCATAATACTCATAGACTCACACAGATAATTGTTGTGTGTTGAGAAAGCAGGCTACTAATTTTCTCTTTCAAAACACATTAAATAACTTAGTTTAGTTATTTTTTCCATATAGTACTCTTGCAAGATCTATTTTGAAAATAAAATTTTGAAGTTGAATAGTTTTTAATTTTATTTTTCTTTATCACAGTTTTTCTTTGCACATGATTTATTTATTGCAATCAATATTCCAAATGTTTTAAAAAGATGTGCAACAAAATAGATAAGCAACATACTCTCTGTATGATTATATTCTCTCCTCTCCTCATAAACACTTGCTTTTATTTATTAAATAGGTATGTCTAAAGCTTTGATGATATATTTTGCTTTATCTATGGCATACTTCTGGAAAACTCTTAAGTTTAAAATTTATTTTTAACTTTCCATTTGAAAATAAATTTGGACTTAGAAAAGATAGCAAAGATAATAAAGATAGTAGTCCCACATAGCCTTCATGCAGTCCCTTAATAGGTAACCCTAATATTAACACCTTACAAACAGAATATATGATGGTTATCAGAAGGAAGTGGGTGGGGGGTACTGAAGGGTAAAGGGGGCCAAATATATGTACCAAAGTCATTGGCACACAATTTATTATATAGAATTGTATCATAGAAATGTAACTTGAAACCTATACAATATTATTAATTCAATAAATTAAAAAATAAATGAAATAAAATATTATCATGAATAACCACAGTAAAATATTCAGTACTAAGAAAATAACATTGACATAATACTATTAATTATTCCTCAGACACTATTCAATATTTCCCACTTTTCAACTTATGTTTTCTATTTTAATAATTAAGAATCAAATGTAGGATACATTTCATCTATCCTATCTTATAAAGGAATAATATGCTAATTGGCCATCACTCTAACACAAGATGGCTTCCCCCATGTGGTCAAAGATGACTGCCCCATTTGGATACAACTTGGCCACCACTAGATGGCCAGCTGGGGAGGACAGTTGGGAGGGACCAGATCTGCAAGGGAGAACAGTTTGGGACAAACAGGCTGGCAGGAGAGCAGTTAGGCATCAATCAGGCTGGCAGGGGAGTGGTTAAAGGGTGATCAGGGTGGCAGACAGAAGCAATTAAAGGCAATCAGAAAGGCAGGCAGGTGAGCAGTTGGGAGCCAGCAGTCCTGGATTGTGAGAGGGATATCTGACTGCACGTTTAGGCCTGATCCCAGTGGGCATTTGGACCTCCCTTGAGAGGTCCAAGATTGGAGAGGCTGAAGGGTGGGCTGAGGGACACCCCGCTACCCCCATGGATGAATTTCGTGCACCAGCCTTCAGTCTTAATAATAAAAGCACAGGATTGCAACAACTGCTCATGACTAAACGCTGACCATCTGGAAGGCAGTGTTGTGTTGCCCAGCTGTAGCCTGGCAACCCAGCACTGACTGCCCAGGTGGTTGAGACCCAGAAAGTGAGTCAGGGTCTGATCTGCAGCCTCAGTGGAAGCTGTTGATTAGTGTACTTACCTGTCTCTTTCCCTCTTTCTTTCTGGTCTTTGCCATCAGTCAGGCTTTTCTTTCTTTACCATGGCAACTGTTATGCCCTGCCTCTTTGATCAGGTGCAGAGATAGGCCTGGAGATGCTGACTGGCATAGGAGCCAACTAATCAGAACGAAAGGTGGGTGCTGTGGGGAACCAATGGCTGCCTAGGTTGTAGAGCTTTGGATGCTGAATGGCATTGAAACCGACCAATCAGAATCAAATCTGGTACTGTGAGAAGCCAATGGTTGTCTAGGAGGCAGAGCTTTGGACACTGACATAGCAACAGACCAATCAGAACCCAATTGGCCAGCAGTGGAGAGCAGTTGCGGACAACATCAGGCCTGCAGGTGAGGGTCATTGGGAATGAGGCCATGATGGCAGGGAGGGCAGTTAGGGGTGATCAGCCTGGCAGGCAGAGTCAATTAGGGGCAATCAAGCAGGAAAGCAAGTGAGCAGTTAGGAGCCAGTAGTCCCAGATTGTGAGAGAGATGTCTGACTGTCAGACATCCTGCAAAGATTATACAATTGGAGATGATGCAGGCTGAGTTGAGGGACCCCCCTCCATGCACCAATTTTGTGCACCAGGCCTCTAGAATGTGTGTGTGTGTGCATGTGTATATATGCCTAAGTGACCATTACTACTGAATGACCAGACAACCAAATTATCAGCTGGTAACTATAATATGCACTGACCACCAGGTGCCAGACATTCAATGCAGGAGCTGGCCTCTGGTAGTTAGTGCACTCCCAAAGTCAACTTCCTGTGGCTGGCTAACCTACCATGGTCCTTCCCTGCTGCTGACAGGCCCCGGTTGGCCCTGATTGGCCCCTGATTGGCCCCAATTGCCAGCCAGGCCAAGGGACCCCACCCCTGTATTAATTCATGCACTGGGCATATAGTTTTATATAATTATGTATTCATTGTCTCGTTGACTTTGTGACATTTTTCTTCATCTTTCTATGTTTTCCAGGACCTGACATTTTTAAAAGTATTCTTATGTTGTTTAATGAAGAGTCCTTTACTTTGGTTTTGTCTGATGTTTTTGCATCAGCATATGAATTTTGCAGAAGCATAGCATGTAGATGACACATCCCTCCCATTGCTTTGTACCAGGGAACACATATCACTCTTTTTACTACTGGTGATATTGACCTCCATATTTTGGTTATAGCTATGTCTGTTAGGTTTCCCTTCACTGTAAAATTGTTTTTTCCCTTCTTTGCTTGCTGTACTGTATTTAATAAAAGCAGGTCACTAAACCCAGCCCACACTTGAGGGGAAGTAATTAAGCCGAAAGAATTTGTGAACATGTTAAAACTACCACAGTAACTAATAAATATTTTTGAAGGAGAAACTTCAGGTCTATGTGAATTTCCATTTTTTCTTTAAACTTTCTGTTACTAATTTCAGTATTCCTCAATACTGCCTGCAGCAATTATTACCACAATGTTCAAATTGATTTTTCTATTTCCTTTATTCCTTCTACATGCATTAATTGGAATACTTCTGTAATGAAGAGTTGCCCTTTTCCCCTGCCTTTAATTATTTATTGAATTGTTTATTTATATCACTATAGATTCAGGAGTTATAACCCAATTTAAGATCACTGTTTATCATATGGATTAAACTGTGCAATTTTTAGCCAATGGAAGTTTTCTCCAGTTGGTTCCTCTTTTGTAATCTCCTCCTTTTCCTTCTTCTATGTCTCCTTCTCTTTCTACTTGTTCAGCTTATTATTATTGTTGTTGCTACTATTGATCTTATTTTTAATGCTGCCTTACCTTCTGCCAAGGTAAGTTATTCCAGGATCTTCTTGTACTTTCCCTGCCCCCATAATTTCTCTAAGAAGCCCTGGTGCCTTTCGTTCCGAAATTGTACTTAGGAACCAAAATAGATGTGCTGTTTTCCTTGTAAGTGAAGAGGCCGCTTCCAGAATCTCTTGGCATACAAGATTAGGAAATGTATGTGTGTATACTAAGCCATACAGACACATATGTCTATATCCATGTATATGTATATATACTATAATAAAAATGTGCCTTTACTGATATTACCAAGTTCACTCCAACACCACATCATTTTCCTTTTGCCTATGTACAACTCCTTTCTCTTATAGTGATAAACGTGCCTCACATTATGTATAGCATATTTCGTAATTTGTTCAAAAAATAATATATAGAATTGATAAAACTTCCAAGCTTTTTCACTAGGGCACAGTGTTCAGGTTCAATTATTTTTTGTTTGCAGTGTCAAGTCAAAGCAATATTTTATGAGTAATTTAAAGCAGCTCTTTTGTTTCTCTTTTTTTTTTAATCTTTATTGTTCAGTTTATTAATTACATTGTTCCCTTTTTTTTCACCCTATAGTTCCCCTACCTGGTACCCATCCCACCCTCCACCCTCACCCCCTTCCACTGTCCTCGCCCATAGTTGCATATTTTTTTCCAGTCTCTTGCTGCACTTCCCACATCCCCTTTCTCCCCAAGAGTTGTCAGTCCATTCCCTCTCTATGTCCGTGATTCTGTTACATTCACCAGTTTATCCTGTTCATCAGCTTATTAATTCACTTGATTTTTAGATTCATTTGTTGTATAGATGTGTATTTGTTGTTCCTAATTTAAACTTTTATCTTTTTCTTCTTCCTCTTCTTAAAGAATATCTTTCAGCATTTCATATAATATTGGTTTGGTGGTGATGAACTCCATTAGCTTTTTCTTATCTGCGAAGCACTTTATCTGACCTTCAATTCTGAATGATAGCTTTGCTGGATAGAGTAATCTTGGTTGTAGATTCTTGCTGTTCATCACCTTGAATATTTCTTGCCACTCCCGTCTGGCCTGTATCGTGTCTGTTGAGAAATCCGCTGACAATCGTATGGGTGCTCTCTTATAGGTAACCATCTGTTTTTCTATTGCTGCTTTTAATATTCTCTCTTTGTCTTTTGCTCTTGGCATTTTAATTATGATGTGCCTTGGTATGGTCCTCTTAGGGTTCCTATATATTGGGGTTAGGTGCGCTTCTTGGACTCCTAAGTCAATTTCTTTCACCAGGTGTGGGAAGTTTTCGGTCACTATTTCTTCAAATAGGTTTTCATTGTCTTGCTCTCTCACTTTTTCTGGCACCCCTATAATTTGGATGTTGGTATGCTTGAGGTTGTCCAAGAGGCCCCTTACACTATCTTCAATTTTTTGTATTCTTTTGGATTCTTGCTTTTTCAGCTGAGTGGATTTTACCTCTTTGTATTTCAAATCTTTAACTTGGTTCCTGGGGTGCTCCAGAGCACTTTTAGGTCTTTGTATAATATTTTTTATTTCAGTCAGTGTATGCTTAATTTCTGGTTGGTCCTTTTTTCATATCCTTGAGAGTCTCCTTTATATCCTTCAGAGTCTCCTTCATTTCCTTGTAGGACTCATTCATTTCCAAGTTGGTCTTGATAATTTCCTTGCAGGTCTCATTCATATCCTTGAGGGTCTCATTCATTCCCACGTTGGTCTTGATCATTTCCTTGCAGGTCTCATTCATATCCTTGTAGGACTCATTCATTTCCTTTGTGGTCTTGCTTATTTCCTTATAGGCCTCGACCTTTTGTTGGAGCCTCTTGAAAAACCCTATAACCGTGGTTTTGAATTTCATGTCCAGTCGTTTTTTTTCCTCCTTTTCTTTCACATCTGATTTCTTTCCATGTCTCTGCATGGTGGCTGCTTCCTTGAGTTGGTCAATTAGCTTTGTGTGGTAGACTTCCTACTAGGGACAGTGGCTCAGCCTCCCCAGTTACCTGAGGTGGATATGGGCTGCACAGTCTTGCTGAAGTTAAGCTCAGGTAAATCGTTGTTAGCACTTGAAGGGTTGACCTCCAGGCCAATTGTCTGTGAAGCTCAGCTGTGCTCAGGTTGGATTGTCGTAGTCTCCGGGCCAAGCAGACAGCGTTAGCTCCGCCCTGTGCGGCCCCAGGGACCCTGTGCCAGGGGCAATGGCTGCCAGCACCTCTGAGAGAGAGCCGCTGCGGAGCTCCACCAGCTGCCAGGGAATTCAGACTCTCCCCAAATATCTCTGCACACCCAATGTCTCACCCAGTGTCGTAAAACAAAGCAGACTGACAGTTTTCCGAATGAGAGACAAGTCGTAGATCGCTCTCTGGGCGGTCATGCAGCCGAGCTGTTCGCGCAAGCTGCCTTCTCCACAAGTCGGCAGACCCGGCAGCACCCACGCTTCGGCGTGCCCTCCCACTGTCCAGTTTTCACCCGTATGATAGTGGGTTGTTTCCCTGGACTTCGCCCAGAGCTGGAGAATCAGTCCAGTGGGACGTCTTTGTCTCCCCGTTCGAGAAAACTGGCCGGTTTTCAGCCGCCCGCCCTCTCCGAGGCACGCACTCCAAACCTCTCTCCGTGGGAATCTTTCAATGCTGTCTGCCGCCGCTCCTCCGAGTCACAGTGTCTTATCTTCACTTTTATTTGTGGAATTTTCACTCAGCGAGCTTTCTGGTGATTCTGGAAGGTGTTTGTTCTTTTGTTAAGTTGTAGTATTAAAATTGCTGAGTATGATGGCAAGATAGGTGTTTTATCTATGCCGCCATCTTGGTTCTCTCTTTTGTTTCTCAATGATTTTGTTCTGATTATGTCACATATTAGTAATATGGTTAGATATATTAGCTACAGTCTGCATTTCATATTAGATCTCCCCTTTTCACTGTCTATCTGGTTAACTTGTTTCAAAAAATTTGAATATATGAAATTTTCTTTTGCTGGTATACAATTCTGTGGGTTTGATAAATGCATTGAACCATGTATCTATCACCACAATACTATATACATAATAATTCCATCATTTCCCAGAATTCTCTTCTGCTGCTTCTTCATAGTCAATTCTTCCCCACGCCTATGCCTGGCAATTATTGACATGTTTTCTGTTCCTAAAGTTTGGCTTTTAAAGAATGTCATGTAACTGAAATCATATAATACATTGCCTTTTGAGCTTATTCCTTTCACTTAGCAAAATGCATTGAAAATTTATCCATATTGTTGACTAAATCCATAGTTATTTATTTTTTATTGCTGATAAATAATCTACTGTGCAGATATATTTGTTTATCATTCATTTGTTGAAAAATATTTGTGTTGTTTCTAGTTTATTTTTTTCAATTATATTTATAAATCTTATAAACATTTGCATACATACTTTTGGGTAAATATAAGTTTTAAATTCACTGGGTAAATATTTAGGGGTGAACTTACTAAGTCTTAAGGTAAGTGCATGTTTAACTAAAAGAAATGGGGGGGCAAACTATATTCCCAGGTAGCTTTACTATTTTTGCTTTCCTTTTAGAAATATATGAGTTTCAGTTTCTCATAATCTCCAAGAGTTCTTAATATTTCCAGGTTTATTTTTCTTTTGTTTTTAGCCATTATTATATACATATAGTGATATCCCATTGTGGATTTAATTTGCATTTTCATAAAAATTAATGACATTGAACATCCTTTCATATGCTTCTTTGCTATCCATATATATGTTGTGTTGTGAGGGGCTTATTCAGATCTCTGGATCTCTGCATATATATATATATATATATATATATATATATATATATAGTGGGAATTGTTTGTTTGTTTTATAATAGTGAGATAATTATATATATGTATGTATGTATATATTATAGATATAATTCTTTTTATCACACAGAAGAGTTGCAAATCTTTCAACCCAAGTTTTGACTTGTCTTTTCATTTTCCTAACAATATCTATTGCAGAGGGAAAAATTCAATATTTATAAATTCTGACTTATTTTTTCTTAAGAGTCTTCCTTTTGATTTCATATCTAAAATATATTTGACAAACTCACGATCATGAAGATTCCTTTCAATGTTAGCTTCTAATAGTTCTAAAGTCTTACATTTTACATTAGATCCATGACTCATCTGTAATTAATTTTATATAAGAGATGAAAATATGTATAAATATATTTTTTCTCCACTGAATTGTCTTTAATTTTTTCTTTAAAATGTGTTGATTATATCTGTGTAAGTCTACTTCTGCGTTATGTGTTCTATCCTTTTGATGATACTACTGTCTTGATTATTGTGGCTTTATTTATTTTAATTCTCACCCAAGGATATTTTTCCACTATTATTATTATTATTTTAGAGAAAGTGGAAGAGAGAAGGAAAGACAGAGAGAAACATCAATGTGAGAGGAACACATTGATTTGTTGCCTCCTTCAGGAGCCCTGATCAGTGCCCATGCAACCCAGGTACTTGCCCTTGACCAGAATAAAACCCTGGACCCTTTGGTCCCAAGGCTGACACTCTATCCATTGAGCCAAACCAGCTAGAACATGATTACTGTGGCTTTAAATGCTTGAAACCAGGTAATACAAAACCTCTGTTTTATTTATTTCTTAGTAATTTTTTACATATACGTTTACAAATAGTCTATGCATTTTGAATTAGAAATCAGAAGTCTGACAGATCTATTTTTAGTAATAGTATATCCTCCTGAAATTCTTGAGATTAAATTCCTCTTATTTTATTTGAAATAAAAGAGGACATGCCAATCTTAAAGGAAATAATATACGTTCAATTTCAGTTATTTATAATAATTTATAGTATTTTTCAAAACTAGGTTATGTGCAACCTTTTTCATTTTCTGTTGTAAATGACTTAAAGTATCTGCATAAGTTTGTCACTGTATTTCTGAGTGAGACCTTTGGATGTGTCCTAAAGGTAAAATTTTTTTCAAAAAATTACTTATCATTGAGATACCTGAAACTATCAAATTCAACTTATTGTACAAGGA